>OX421492.1:25938132-27235632 GCA_949126835.1 Anisus vortex | reverse complement strand
TCTCTTAAAGAATAACCTATGCAATATATATTCATTTTTTAAAGTTGTGTTCTTAAGGAAACATAGTCTATGTTTACATACGTAGGCCTATATATATATATGTCTATATATACATTTATTTATTTATTTATAAGCATTACAACGGTCTATTTATACTGTACGTACCACTGATCTATAAAAAGAATGGATTGCGCCTTCTTAACAAAATTGGTTTGAGCAAAGTAAAGACAGGGAAATCTAATCATTTCCACCGCAATTATCAATTTAGACACAATTGTGTCTAAGACTTACTGCGCCACTGATCTATAAATAGATCCGAACGGAATCTATGTTGCTGCCATTTTACACAATATGCATATTAATTGTTGATGTCAAGCTTCTGACTTTGTATTAATAATATAAAACTAGCAATAATTCTATCAAAAGGAAAAAAAGAAAACACATTCAAAATAATAAAAAAAAGTTCATCATAAAAAAAGTAGACAGCAATATTTCGCAGTACGGGAAAACCCGGTCCCGAAACACACTAAATTTGAAAGCATTTCAAAGGGACATAATGCGGAAATGGCGCCCGTTTTATAACCTTAACTTACGGTGATTAGTAATAGGTCTAAGTTTATTTTTTTTTTAATTTAACGAATTAAGCAATATAGTTGATAAAATTAAAATTTCTTTTGGAGGACGTTTCCAATTTATTCATTTAACTTTTAACCCGATTAGTCAAACGGCTTAGGAGACTATAAAGCAGGAAAGAAACATCTAAATAAATAAACAAACTCACGGTAATTATATATATTGATCAGTGACAGTAGAAACAAAATGGCGGAAATTTACTTCCGCGCCTAATCCATTCTTTTTATAGATCAGTGGTACGTACCCATGCACTAAACATCGACAGTGAGGCCCATGGAATATAATAGAATAGTTTTAATTCCATTAGTTTTAGGCGTGTAATAATGTAATTAAACGTTTTGGGTTGATCCATAAAATGTAGACATTTTCTGATGAATTAAAGTACAAGCAAATTATCGTGTTCCGTTTGATCATAACCACCAGACAGTCGCCTGGTCTAGAGAGATTAAAGAAGCTCTAACCAGCAAGCAGTTTTGGACAAGCTCAATTAACGTTTTGTTTGTTTCATATTAAATGCTGGATGTGTTCTACAGTTATTGATCGAAACCTAGATTATAGAGTGGTCCCCCATTTCTTTGGTTATCATTTTTTTTTCAGAAATACTCGAATCGGATTTTATAAAATCTCACTTAGGTTTAGCTAGGAATTTAAGTTCGGACATTTTTTGGAAGGGATCTTTTGGAAGTTCGGATGGTTATATTTTCGTGAGGGTCAACTAAAAAGTTGGAATGGTTAATTTAGAAATCTGTAAGGGCTTACGTATAAATCTTTAAGGCTTCTTCTAGTAGTTTGGAAGGCTAATTTTAGAAATTTGGAATGGTTGATTAAAAAATTAGGAGGGTTTAATTTAGAACTTAGGCAGGGCTGATTAAGAAATTTGGAGGGGTTAATTTAGAATTTTTAAAGTGATAATTTAGAACTTTGGAATGGCTTATTTAGAAATTTACAGGCGTTAGTTTAGAAATTTATAGGGGTTAATTTAGAAATTTGGAACGGTTCAATTTTAGAAATTTTGAACGGTTAACTTAGACATTCGGAAATGTTAATTTAGAGCTTTGGAAGGAAAGATTTAGAAATTTGGAGGGGTTAATTTAGAAATTTGGAGGGCTTAATTTTAAAAATTTGGAACGGTTAAATTTTTAGAAATTTGGAACGGTTAATTTAGAAATTTGGAATGGTTCATTTAGAAAATTGAATTGTTCTTTTAGAAATTTTAAGGGTTCTTTTAGAAATTTGAAGGGTTCTTTTAGAAATTTGAAGGGATTTACGAAGAAATGGTGGGCTAGAGAAATATTCTAAGTGTTCAACTAATTGTACAATTGATTGAGTTCATTGAGTTATTTGAAAAGGCCAAGCTTAAAGATAGTGCAAATTCATTCCAGAAAAACTAGAGTGACAGACAATTCATCACACCAGTATTTTACTTTAGTTTCAGTTAGTGTGACAGTTAAGAAATAACAAGAACGAGTCACTGTACTGGTTGAAAGGGACTTCTGTCAACACAGCACAACACTTGAAAGGCGATATATTTGTAAATTTTGACACAGTGCAGAGTGCAACGCCTAAATCCATCCATTGCTTCTTTAGTTATCTAAAGGACTGCACTTTTTGTAATTTCTATAAGATGTAAGTGCAATCCCTTCACCCACTCACCCCACCCACATATTATTGACAGTACCGGATTGTTACATACTTTGTGACTACGGCATTACGTCCAGTGTCATGACAAATCTCTAACATCATTCATTGACACCAACCAGACTCATACCACCGGCTACAACAACAAGTACAACAGAAAATTGATATCAACAACAATTCCTAACGCCAAGAATCCAGCTAATAACTTCCTTAATCAATAACCGAAATTCTGATCAACGAACCCAAGAGAATCGATATTAATTCCATTAAGAATCGACTTGTCCTTCTCAATCAATACTTTTTCTACCTAATCCGTCATCAATTCCCTGGCTTGTGGTAATCGCACACAATCAATATTGACAAAACGCGTATCGCCAACACCCATCAAGAGCACCTCTATCACAGATTGGCTAATGTGGGCATAATCCTGACTACTGATACTTGTATCGATTCCTGTTTTTCTTGTCCGGTCAGACGATTCCATCAATCATGCGATATGTAAGAGACTATAATTCCGAAACTATTTTCTGGCGATGCCAGTATAACGACACACCATCGTACAGACAACGGAATAACGTCACCAAAGAATCCGTTCAGATTTACAGAAAAGACGACATCAGTAGAATCAGTACAGGCCTGCCGGGATAAAGACACACCATTGTAATATCGAGGAAGACAAGACAGAAACAACGTAGATTCCGTACATACATAAAATTTGTATTAATAGCGACACAACATTACAGAATCAGTACAGACGTATCAGGAAAAGACCATCGTAGTATCAGAACAGACATACAGAAAATTAGAGACATAACAGCGTAGAATTTGTACAGACATACAAAAAATTACTGACATAACATCGTAGAATTTGTACAGACATACAGAAAATTACTGACATAACATCGTAGAATTTGTACAGACATACAGAAAATTACTGACATAACATCGTAGAATTTGTACAGACATACAGAAAATTACTGACATAACATCGTAGAATTTGTACAGACATACAGAAAATTACTGACATAACATCGTAGAATTTGTACAGACATACAGAAAATTACTGACATAACATCGTAGAATTTGTACAGACATACAGAAAATTACTGACATAACATCGTAGAATTTGTACAGACATACAGAAAATTACTGACATAACATCGTAGAATTTGTACATACATACAGAAAATTAGAGACATAACATCGTAGAATTTGTACATACATACAGAAAATTACTGACATAACATCGTAGAATTTGTACAGACATACAGAAAATTACTGACATAACATCGTAGAATTTGTACAGACATACAGAAAATTACTGACATAACATCGTAGAATTTGTACAGACATACAGAAAATTACTGACATAACATCGTAGAATTTGTACATACATACAGAGAATTAGAGACATAACATCGTAGAATTTGTACACATACAGAAAATTACTGACATAAAATCGTAGAATTTGTACATACATACAGAAAATTAGAGACATAACATCGTAGAATTTGTACATACATACAGAAAATTAGAGACATAACATCGTAGAATTTGTACATACATACAGAAAATTAGAGACATAACATCGTAGAATTTGTACATACATACAGAAAATTAGAGACATAACATCGTAGAATTTGTACATACATACAGAAAATTAGAGACATAACATCGTAGAATTTGTACATACATACAGAAAATTAGAGACATAACATCGTAGAATTTGTACATACATACAGAAAATTAGAGACATAACATCGTAGAATTTGTACATACATACAGAAAATTAGAGACATAACATCGTAGAATTTGTACATACATACAGAAAATTAGAGACATAACATCGTAGAATTTGTACATACATACAGAAAATTAGAGACATAACATCGTAGAATTTGTACAGATATACAGAAAATTACTGACATAACATCGTAGAATTTGTACAGACATACAGAAAATTAGAGACATAACATCGTAGAATTTGTACATACATACAGAAAATTAGAGACATAACATCGTAGAATTTGTACAGATATACAGAAAATTACTGACATAACATCGTAGAATTTGTACAGACATACAGAAAATTAGAGACATAACATCGTAGAATTTGTACATACATACAGAAAATTAGAGACATAACATCGTAGAATTTGTACAGATATACAGAAAATTACTGACATAACATCGTAGAATTTGTACAGACATACAGAAAATTAGAGACATAACATCGTAGAATTTGTACATACACACAGAAAATTACTGACATAACATCGTAGAATTTGTACAGATATACAGAAAATTAGAGACATAACATCGTAGAATTTGTACAGATATACAGAAAATTAGAGACATAACATCGTAGAATTTGTACAGATATACTGGGGTAACGATAGACCATCGTAGAATTTCTGCAGCCGTACCATTATATCCTCATTATTTAGTGTAGGCCTGTGTGTCAAGAATGCATTTTTCATGATAAATTTACAATAAATAAAACTTAAAAAAAAACGTTAATTATTATTTATAATAATTTTTTATAATATATTTATAACTTTTTAAAAAATTTGATCATTTTTTAAAAGTGATTCTTACATTAGAAAAAGCTATTGGAGCGTAGGGTGGCAATGATTTATACATTTATAATGTTTCTATAAACTTTGAAGGAATAAATAACATTGAGTTGACTATTAAAGCGAAGACGCCGTCCCCCCGTTTTGTCTCTCCTCAATGGCGTTCGGGGCTACCGCTAGTTCATTCATGTTTCCCTTATCGATTCCCCACAATGCCTCTATACACTGAGCAATTTAATGGCCGCACGGTTCAGGCAAACATCAAGAGATCCTCAGTATTTTTTTTTCTGGAATCTTCTGAGTGAGCGTTGTCTCTCCCCCCCCCCCCTTCCCCAAAAACAACATCCTCCATCCCCCTCCCTCCCTCCCCCAGTTTCCTGGTATTTCTGGCCTCACGGATGGATGGAGTGACATGCTTCATCCAGTCAGGCAGAAACTCTGGAAGACGGGGGGAGAAATCATCTTTGTTCTCATTAGCTTCCACTGAAGTAACGAGATAGAAGATGTATAGGAAGTCACTCGAGTTCCGTGTTCGCTTTTGTGTGTGTGTGTGTATGTGGTCTTTTACATTTTTTCCTTTTCAAGAACAGACTAGACTTCTTGTATGCAAGGATCAGTTGGTCATTTTATTTTGTATATAAAAGGTTATAGACAAATTGGCATCGTTGGATCATTTTATATGAGACCGGCATATAAATAATGCAATATTTTGTTCATATGATGTTATAATATTAAACATTGTAATAGGTTATATGATGAAACGGTTGAGATGAAATCACGTTGATAAAAAGAATCGTATGGTCATATGGAATGAAAAAAAACAAAACATCAGCCGTGATATGGTAATATGATTTGTATGTAGGGTATATTTGGTCATAAAACATATGACATCGTTGGTCATATTACATCGTTGGCTATATGACATATGGTATTTTTGGTCACTTGGCAAATGGTATCTTTGGCCGTAGAGCATATGTCATCTTTGGTCATTTTACATCTTTGTTAATATAACAACTTTGGTTATCATAAAATATCGTATCTTAAGTCATATAACATATGACATCTTTAATCTTATGACATCTTTGGTCATACAACATAATGACATCTTTGGCTATATAACATATAACATGCTATAGGTACACACGAAATGTCATGTCGCATGGTGATTTGAAATAGATAAATGACAGCATATTATCGTGAAAATATTATCACTACATTTAAAATGGATATTGAAGTAAAATTGAGACATTGTACAGTAGGCCAAGACAAAAAAAACTACTAGAATAGAATCTACTTCCCAAATAAAACAGAAAAATGTCCCACATAATTTGCCCCCGTATTTGTGCACCAGTCGGACTGTGGCAAGGGAAGCTATTTGTTTCCGTCAGCCTATCTTATGATTTGTCTGCTCTTTGTTTTAAATAAAAGAGAGACAGACACACACACACACACTCACACGCAGCCTGTTATTTTGTTTTCTCTTTCCTTCCAATTTCCGTTCCAGCTTTACATGTAGCGACCAGAGAGAATCAATAGTTTCTGCAGCATTCACCAAGTGCACCGGGAAAGCTGAGGGCTTACATCCTAGGGACGGAGGAGGAGAACCAGGGACCCCCACAATCTTCGCATGTGTAATGAATGCTGTCAAGTTCTGCTGGCACACCACGAGCCCTTTACACGAGGGATTAAAAACGTTGAGCTTTGCTTTCGAATCCCTCTTCTCCCTCCCGCCAATCCCCACATCAGCGTCATCCCAATTCCCCTGAAGGGCTGAAAACAAAAAGATTAACTGTTACAAATCATGGAAGTTAAATAAAAAGTAAGAATATGAAATGGACGAGACGAAACAATAGAAAAATTAATCTGAATACAATGAAGTATGTTAAGTTTGATTATATCAGCAAAGATGTTACCACCTCTGGAAGTTGTTATTCTTTGCACCACCATATATAATTTATCAGATGCAGCTTTGCATTAATCCTTTAATCCAAAGCGTTGTATTCCAATAATAGGCACAATTTTACGAAACTTATTTGAATTCATGCTTAATGATTGCAGTGTATTAACGCACCCAAAAAATGGTGGAAAGTACAAAGCAAAAAAGAAGCATATGGGAAGAGAATAGCTAGCGAGTTAGAAAATATTTCACTTCCTGCTCACCATACCGGCGTACTTTTAGTCTATCTATCTATCTATCTATCTATCTATCTATCTATCTATCTATCTATCTATCTATCTATCTATCTATCTATCTATCTATCTATCTATCTATCTATCTATCTATCTATCTATCTATCTATCTATCTATCTTTCTATCTATCTATCTATCTATCTATCTATCTATCTAACTATCTATCTATCTATCTATCTATCTAACTATCTACCTATCTATTTATCTATCTATCTATATATCTATCTATCTATCTATCTATCTAACTATCTATCTATCTATCTATCTATCTATCTATCGGTACAGCTCCAGAAAATGCACAGCATATGCTTCAGACCTGCCCCTTGTACAGCTCTGCCAAGCCAAACATAGTATGGCCCCAAGCTAACATAAATGACAAGCTAACAGCCCTTGCACAGCTCAGCACAAGAGTATTGGACTCCAGCATGCTACTGAGAACTTTGAAGATGAAGAAGAACTAGAGTCTTCATACTCCGTTCAAAACTTTACCACTGAAACAAAGTGCACTGTGCGTGTTAACCCTTACAGTCCCGGGCGCGTATTTACCGGAACTGAAGGCAGCATAGATAGAAGTAGGTCGGTACGGGAAGGGTTAAAGTGTGAATAGCAGGGAAAGTCGAGCTAACTAAGTTACCACCACCATTATACACACACACACACACACACACACACATATATATGCACACACACACACACACACACACACACACACATACATATATATATATATATATATATTCACATCTGACAAGAGTAACACTAATAGCTAAATCATTAAACCTAAAAACTCTAGAGGACAGAATGGCAATGAGTAAAGTTGTAATAATCTAATAATACACAAGGCATTAACTTGTAATTTTGAAATACAACACAAAGACAATCCGTCACAATGTTCACATCATCACAAGGACACAAACACTTTCCTCGGGAAGAAAGAGTACTTATATGCGAGAACAAATGCATAAAAGTACTATTTCTTCCCTAGTGGCATCCACGCATGGAATGGATTGCCTGAACAAACCAGGAAAACCAGTAACTTAACATAATTTAAAACACTGATAGAAATGCAGGACAAGACTAGAAGGAGCGTCTGTAATATATAAGAGAGGATATATATATATCTACATATATAGGCTATATTGAGGCAAATTCGTCTTTGTTGTACATTGAAACCTTACGTAACAAGTCATTTTGCTTATCTACCGACTTTAAAAAAAAGAGACAATCTGTACATAATGCTCTGCTTCTTCTTTAATCCATATCTTAATAAGGCTTGATACAATTATTCTCTATCACTTCTTTCACAGCCCGTCTATTTAATGTTCGTAACTCAGAGATGTTTCTCTTTCGTCTTAGCCCTTAACGTAAATAAAGATAATCCCCTATTAACTTGAAAAAAAAAAAAACAACTTTTTTTCAAACAAACAAACAAAAAAAAAACACCTTTTCCATTCAATTTATCTCCCCTTGAATTTGCAAACGGAAAAAGAAGAGAGAAAAACTCTAGTTCAAATGAGCATTCTATGTTGAAGTAATTCTGGGTTTAAAAAAAACCAAGGCGTTTACTTTGTAATTGTTTTATACGAAATTGTTATCTTCTGTTTTCTAATCAATAAAAGAGATGTTTAAAAAAATGTGTGTTTAGAGACCAGACCGAATTTATTTTAAATGATAGAGGGATAATATCAGAACATCTGTATTGCTTGTCAAATAGAGACACAGTTTCTGATAGATTGATTAATCAATATTGCTTTTCCTGACAAATTCCATTTGAGGGCAGTTATATCAGACATGCTGTATGAAGGGACTTGTGTAGACTTTATGTGAACTTGTAGACTTTAAGTGAACTTGTGTAGACTTTATGTGAACTTTTGTAGACTTTATGTGAGGTTGTGTAGACTTTATGTGAACTTGTGTAGACTTTATGTGAGGTTGTGTAGACTTTATGTGAACTTGTGTAGACTTTATATAAACTTGTATAGACTTTATGTGAACTTGTGTAGACTTTATGTGAACTTGTAGACTTTAAGTGAACTTGTGTAGACTTTATGTGAACTTGTGTAGACTTTATGTGAACTTGTGTAGACTTTATGTGAACTTGTGTAGACTTTATGTGAACTTGTGTAGACTTTATTTGAACTTGTGTAGACTTTATGTGAACTTGTGTAGACTGTATGTGAACTTGTGTAGCGGTTCAAAGTATCCATCCTATGCATTCATATTATGTATGCTTTTTAAAACAATCTGTTTAGGGTTAGGATAAAACTTAAATGATACATCTCTCTATTGACACAAACCCTAAAGTTACCAATATGATGTTACCAATGTGAGGGTTAATATGAAAATGGTTGCAGATTAATCGAAATCATGCATTTTCTATAAGTACACAAAAACCTTCTACAATAAATGCATATTTTATGCATGTATATAGCCACATAGTTCGCCAGAGCCCTAGCTATGACACCTTCAGGAGCCGGCTGAAGACTCACCTATTTCGTCAGCAGAATTAGCGTATTACTACATATTTCGTTGTCTGTCTGTATTCTGTAACTGTCGTCTGCGCATAGAACTGTCACCAACGGGATATGCGCTATATAAGCACCGTTATTATTATTTATTTATTATAGTTATACACACTTACATTTGAAGCCCAGCGCGTTCGGCTCGCGTTCCGAAGGTCCCGGGTTCGAATCCTGGTGCATGCTAGTTCCTGAGACTACACAGCTCTAATGGGCACCTGACCTTAGTTTGGGGTAAATTATAGGAGGCTGAGCATAGTGCTGACCACACAATCCCCTAGTATGCCGTGGCCACATACACTGGTCACGCTGCTTCATCGGATCAATAGGGACCGACGGGAACTTTTATTTTATTTTTCTATTTACATTTAAAGCCCCACATATAATTGTAAATGAAAAATGTTTTTATCCCAAATGGAAGTAATATTACTTTTATGGTTTATCTAAACTGACTTTTAGTTGAATAAACGACGCCTGATAGTTCTCATTACTGTGACATGTTGATAAGGAGAGGAGAAAGCAATTTCTCCATCCTAAAACTATTGCAATTTCAAACTGTATTGACGTTTATAAAAGGTAATAAAAATATTTTTAATCCACAGAATAAATTTTTATCTTAACAGCATCAGCTGTGAAAACAACAGCAATAAAAAACAAGTTTCCTCTCTTATCAAATCCCACCATTTCCTGCATTGGGAGGAAAATAAAAAAATGAAATCGAAATGTAGGGAACCAAGATAGAAAAGTTTAATTCTTTTCTGCATTCCAATTTGTTCAGAGAACAATAAGAAGAAAACATTTTCTCCTTTCGGGACGTATGGAAAATGATAGCAGAAATCAATGCATTTACATTTATATAATTTGTTAGTTTTGCGTTAAAGTGACGCATGACGAACGAATGAAGGTAAAATATTTAGCAGCAAAATGCTTGATTTGTTAGCATGGTTTATTATATCAAAAATTATATGTGGCGTACCGAAGGTACTGGGTTCGAATCCTGGTAAAATCTTTTTAAAAAATCCCGTGACAGGAGGTTGTCCATAAGTATACCCAGCTCTGACGAATACATGACATTAGTTGGAGAATCGTGAATGCTGCTCGGCTTGGCGTTTTTTAAAAAAGATTTCAAGAATCCGTTACAAATCCTACAAATCCGTTATCAATTTGTATGGCTTCATTTTAGGGAATGCCCTAAGTATCGAACAGATTACAATGTCCGGTAACGCATTAGTTTCCAATCAAATAGAATTCCCAAACCTCAACATTGTCCAATTTTTATTGTCCATACTTACAGCATTCCAGAGATGTCGACCCTTTGGACTTTGCAATCTTTCCCTCCCTTTTTTTTTATAAAGATAATTCCACTATGGGCTTGTCCATATATTACGTACACAAAATGTCAGAAGTAAAAAATACCCCCCCCCCCCATGTTGCATCCCTTACATTTGTTTAGACCCCCACCCCTACGTATCTACAAAATAGGTTCTCCCCATTACAAAGCCCTGTTTCAACGATTATTTTTATAGCCCTAGTAACACGGCATTTGGTTAACATTTTGATTCTTTTATTTTTCAAATATCATTTATTGCTTACGTTGGAATTTATTTAAAACGGTTACGTCTCTTTGAATCGAATAAATATTCAAATATGTTTTAATAAATTCTGGCATTTGAAATTCTCTACATTATATACATTTGTGCCGACGTAAGCATTCAGTCGCGACCCTAACCTCTCTTCCCTGTAAGCATCCGTACGCAAAATCTCCTAAATACCACCCCTCCCCCAAACATCTTTTCTTCTCAGTGAGTACGTAAATTAAGGATAGCCCATATCTCCGTATTTCTACTCGTTTTTTAACATTATTAGCTAAAGAGAAAGACAAGAACATCGTCTGCTGCCCACCAAAGTCTACAAAAGAAAACATGTAAATGTACATTCGTCTAAATAAAACGTGATACATTGTCAAATGGCGCGTTGCAACATAGTGTAAACATAGTCACGGTAACATAGTGTAAACATAGTCACACGAACTTTAAGTAAACCCAGTCATAGGAACATAGTGTAAACACAGTCACAGGAACATAGTGTAAACACAGTCACAGGAACATAGTGTAAACACAGTCATAGGAACATAGTGTAAACACAGTCATAGGAACATAGTGTAAACACAGTCACAGGAACATAGTGTACACACAGTCATAGGAACATAGTGTAAACACAGTCATAGGAACATAGTGTAAACACAGTCATAGGAACATAGTGTCAACACAGTCATAGGAACATAGTGTAAACACAGTCACAGGAACATAGTGTAAACACAGTCATTGGAACATAGTGTAAACACAGTCATAGGAACATAGTGTGAACACAGTCATAGGAACATAGTGTGAGCACAGTCACAGGAACATAGTGTGAACACAGTCACAGGAACATAGTGTGAACACAGTCATAGGAACATAGTGTAAACACAGTCACAGGAACATAGTGTAAACACAGTCACAGGAACATAGTGTAAACACAGTCACAGGAACATAGTGTAAACATAGTCACATGTCAACTACACAAGGGATTTCGGTAATACTATTTTATCCTTTAGGAAATTTCTCCCGACAACCCTGTCAAGACCAATTTCCCTCCATTTATTATTTTCCTATTAAACGCTGACCGGCGTTATTTACCGCCATAATCATTGATCTCCGGCCTGATTAGAGTTGTCGCCCCTGTTGAAACTTTCTGTTGCCATAGTAACCCGTCGCTAGTCGAATTCGAAGAAAAAAACAACAACAAAAAAACGAAAAAACACAATAACAAACAACAGGTCAGTCATCAATTAGCCAATTGGTAGGCAGTTGTTTTTAAAATCAAGTATTGATTGTATAAATCGGTATGGGCGAATTTCCGATAAGGTCTTAAAGCTAAAACTTTGTTATATCACTTTTCCAAGACATGAAATAAACTCAATGTTTAAATTGATGTAATAATCTTCTTTTGTTGTTTTTGAGTTTTTTGTTTTTGTTTGTTTTTAAAAGTGAAACGTTGACAAGACCTTAAACAAGCAATAAGTTGTTTTGTGTGTGTGTGTGTGGCAATTTACCGCTAGGTGGCGCAATCTCTATGGATTCTCTACCTGGTACTTCCGTTATATTTGACTGTTGTTTTTTTCTCGTCACGTCCTCTCATTGGTCCATTTTTTGTTTTGTTTACACAGGAAGTTAAAGATTTAAAATGATGGCCAACAATTTGACGACAAGTGAATTAAATAGTAAAAAAAAAAGCTTTTCAAATTAGTTTGAGCGTCTATATAAACACGTCTGTTGTTTACGTTACGTCGACGGTGGGAATCAGTAAATTAACCAACAAAAAAAAGGAAACATAAATGTTATAAGAGTAAACGTTCTAGATTTATAGTGAAACACATTGACTGGTTGTCTAGACATAATCTTCTAGTCGAGTTCATTGAAAAAAATATACATCCTCTGGGAAATGTTCTAATTTATTTCAATTCAACTAAGTTCAAGGGAAGTAAATGAATTTCTAAAACAATTTCAAGTAGATTTTGGGTGAGTTTTTCCTCCAGAAATATATTCTTACTATTTGACTAAAATAATGTATATTGTGGACTTTACAATAAATATGCCATGAGGCTATCAATTATGTTGAGATACTTTTATGTTAGTTGCAGACACAAAAAAAAACCCGGAGACAACACAAACAGCTACAAAACAACCTGAAATTGAAAATAAGATAAGATAACATTACTTTATTGATTCTAATAAATGGACATTTGACTTGATTACAAACATTCCGTAAAAAAGCATATTATTTAAAACAATATTAAAGAACCATTTGTACTCAAGCACAATAGACATTCACGCACACTATCATACCATATATCATACAAGAAAGAGTATCATTTAGGAGTAAATTAATGTATTTTCTGGCTGACTGACGATACTATTGCCGCGGACGCCGCTCCATATTGACCCATTTAAAGTTATCTACTTAGTGAAAAGCTTAATTGGGGGCTTCATCCCGCGTGGCCATAACTGAATGCCAACACAATCGGCAGACAATAAGAGGCCCTTAGGTACAAAAATTGTTATGTTCACAGTAAACAGACTCAAAGAAATATTAGATGGCGCTTCTTTCATAGCCTCTTAACTCAAACGTTTACATCGGCAGACGTCTCTCTCTCTCTCTCTCTCTCTGTCTATCTATTTATCCCATCTTCCTATCTATCTATCTATCTATTTATTTATTTATCTACCCATCTATCTATCTATCTATCTATCTATCTATCTATCTATCTATCTATCTATCTATCTATCTATCTATCTATCTATCTATCTATCTATCTATCTATCCATCTATCTATCTATCTATCTATCTATCTATCTATCTATCTATCCATCTATCTATCTATCTATCTTTCTATCTATCTATCTATCTATCTATCTATCTATCTATCTATCTATTTATTTATCTATCTATATATCTACCAATCTTTCTATCTATCTATCTATCTATATATCTATATATCTATATATCTATCTATCTATCTATTTATCTATCTATCTATCTATCTATCTATCTATCTATCTATCTATCTATCTCTCTCTCTCTCTCTATTTATTCTATCTTTCTATCTTTTTATCCTATCTATCTATCTATCTATCAATCTATCTATCTATCTATCTATCAATCTATCTATCAATCTATCTATCTATCTATCAATCTATTTATCTATCTATCTATCAATCTATCTATCTATCTATCTTTCTATCTCTCTCTCTATTTATTCTATCTTTCTATCTTTTTATCCTATCTATCTATCTATCTATCTATTTTTTATATTTCTCTTTCTTTCTTCCTTGTTTTCGGATTATTATTGCTTTATGTCATTCTATTGTAATAATATTCTTAAGTCATCCAATCTAGCTGGAATATTTACGTCTCTTTGCATATAATATTTCACATTTACCCACAATAATTCCCCACCCCCTCCAGACACACATCTCTCTCTTTCTCCCTCTCTCTCTCTCTATCTCACTCACTCACACACAATCACAGACACACACATTTCTATCGTGGTATAATTCCTTTTCTGTCATCGCTGGATGATTTCTTACAAATAATTAATGTGATGTTTTATGTTCATGATTTTTTCAGCAAAATATAAATACATGTATAACCAAATGCACATCGAAAGACTTTCAGTGAAAAAAGAAAAAAAAAAGAAAAAAAAAAGAAAAAAAAAAATTAAACAAAAAACAACCATAAGTATTAGCAATGAGTGTAATTTTTGTAACAGTCATAGATTTATGATTGGTACTATTTTTAGATCTTGGTTTATTTGATATACATAAAACGACCCATAAATCTATCTATAAATATTTTTAATCGGACTATCTATCTATAAGTCTATCAATCTCTTTGTCTTGTTGTCTATATATCTATCTATTTATCTATCTAGAAATATATTTATCTAATCTGTCTATATATCTGTTGTCTATCCATCTATCTATCTTTATGTCTGCCTCTTTATCGATCTATCTATCTATCTATCTATCTATTTATCTGATCTATCTATCTATCCATTTATCCTATCTCTCTATCGGTCCATCTATATCTATATATCTATATTTATCTCTATCTCTATCTATTTATCTATCTCTCTCTTTCTCTCTCTCTCTCTCTCTCTCTCAAATTATATATTTATATATATTTATATATGTGTGTGTGTGTTTGTCTATATGTACTTAGATATATTTATATGCTATTTATTCATTTGTTATGATGTATTTCATTTCGTATACTAGTCCCTAAGCTATTAGACCATAAGATATATTTATCTCCATATTCCCATTTCTCCAACAAGTCAGACTCCATTCATCACTAACCTCTCAAGTCTATAAATAAATAAATAAAAAACACACACACGCACACACAAACTATATGAACGAAACGCAATCTCCTAGTCCTCTATAAACTGCATTTTTCTGTGTTTTCTTTTCTGTCTATCCTCTGATAAGTAATTTGCCTCGGGGCCAGTGTCCTCAATCGACCTTTCGCAATAGTTCACTTCTCTAATTGAAGATAATTAATACCGGAACATTTGAGCCATCAATACTTCTTAAGTATCAATTAATTGGCATGGCTAGAGATATACCTTTCAATATTAGAGTTTAAACAAATGTATTTAATAAAATTACTTTGCTATGTCTCAGGATTCTCAGGTGACCCGTTTAGCTTTCTTTTATTATGGAAACGGAGAAGAAAAAAAAAGGGACGTAATTGATAACGTAATTGATAATGTTTACATGCTAAATATAGAACTATGACGAGAATGACGTTTTCCAGTGGGAATTCCCAAAAGCACTCGCTGATCAGAAACTTACGACCACGAGCGACCCCGACCCTGTCTCCGTCTCGGCACAAGGGGACATAATAGTACTAGTTTCACTCCATAGTTGCACATCTTTCCTGTATTGTATTTCTCTCCCCCTAGCCCCCAACTCACACAAGCTCCCTTACGACTCCCCCTTTGCCCCCAACTCCTCTCTTCTCACCACGGAAACGCGCATTCGTCGTGCCTATATATTCCCCCCTGGGTGGTAATGGGAGGTGGGGATGGGCACGGGAGGGGGGGGGGATACATAGCGCTTTCGGTGGATAGGTTTCTCATGTGACGCACTCTATCCACCTAATCCCGTGGTCCTCCTTTTGCCCCACAGTTTTGTCCCTGTAAGTCTTAATGTAATTATTATCCACTCCGTTAGACGCACTCATGAGCTATGTGTGAATGCGTATGTCTGTATGTATTATATGTATGTTTGTAAGTCTATATATTAGTATATGTGTGTGCCTCTAAGTGTTTGGCAAGGACGATACGATACCAAAATAGTAAAGAAAGCAAAGACTGTTCTTTATGAATACGAAACGACGTGCTTTTCTGAATCAAGAACAATTAAACACTAGATCGATTTCTTTCTTGACCAGTCCAACGTGATACTTGTGTACAGTGACTTATTGGCAAGTCTTATGATATATATGTTATCAACCAGAGCACGCTTGAAGTCTTGCATCGATCTATATCTCTCTATATCTCTATCTCTTTCTATCTATCTCCTTTCTCTAACGATCAATCTTCTCTCTATCATTCTATCTGTCAGTCTATCACCCTCTCTCTGTCTCTCTCTGTCTCTCTCTTTCTCTCTCTCTCTCTCTCTGTCTCTCTTTCTCTCTCTCTCTCTCTCTCTCTCTCTCTGTCTCTCTCTCTCTCTCTCTGTCTCTCTATCTCTCTCTCTCTCTCTCTCTATATATATATATATATATATATATATATATATATTATTATATATATATATATACACAATTGATGCAACCCTTACATGTAAAAACGATAGTTTCCAAATGACTAAGATTCTGTTACATCCGTTATTTTTTCTTTAAATTATTCATCGCATTTGGGATCAAGTCACACAATCTAAAAAACTTCTTCCCTCAGTATGACTATGAAGTGTTTTTAGTCTAGTTTAAAATGCAGTCCATGATTCAGTCTTAATTGTCAAACTATTAACTAAATTTTACCAGAAGTAAAATCAGAATTGAAAAAAAAAACAAAAAACGAATGGCTAGATTTCCAGTCATGTCTATTTATAGATTTGCTTTAAACTAAGTTTAAATAATGCTCAGATATTGCAGAATACATGCGTGCCATGTGCCCCGGCTCTGCATATTATGTCGTCGTCTCCCCCCCCCCCCCCCCCCCCAATGTATGTGTAAGCAAATAGAAACCGTTCTTTTTTCTTTTTGGAAGCTACAGTTGGTCTTGGAAAGGAAGAAAAGAACTTCTAGGGTCTGGGCGGTAAAGAAAAAGAAGAAAGTTGTGAGGTCAAAATATGTCAATTTTGTGAGACAGAGGAAACTGTACAGGCTGTTGACAGATCAGTTCTATAGAGAAACTGTACAGGCTGTTGACAGATCAGTTCTATAGAGAAACTGAGAAAAATCAATGCTCAAATTTGTTCCGTCTTTTTTTTAACTTTTTTTTTTTATTAATAGAAAGTTTTATTAAATAAAAGAAAATCGATTTGGCCAAAAAAGAAAACAAATTGATTCAGAAAAATGTTGCCAATGTTAAGCTGCAAAAACTAAAGTAATATTTGAATAAAAATATGTCTTCAAAATTTTATTTGTTATAAAGAAAATATGTTCAATCCATTGTATAACGTCTTTTGTATTGTAAGTTTATGTGAGTTAGTAAACAGCAGGGGCGTGCAAACAGGCGACCCGCGGGCCACAGTGCGACACGCTAGACATTCTTTTCTGGTGGTCACTGTATTAATAATATAATAAAATTCTCTTAACTCTTCGGCCCGTCTAGTTTGTTTCAAATTTCTTTTACGGCCCAATAACTGAAACTGTTGCCCACCTCTGGTATAGAGTGTTTTCCAAATAGTACAACAATAATTTCATATTATTTAAGCTTCCAGCTTGTATATGCCTATTTTGATTCCATTAATGCAATCCTAAATATCGATAGCAAGATAGTGATTGTCGAAAATATTTTGTATAAGGAAACTGTTGGATTAAAATTCTCATCCTGAAATCATAATTTATCTCCAACATGCGAGCAAGAAAATAAATTACCGTTTCAAACGTTTCAGTTATAATGACACTAGAAAACTTGTCCAACTGTCCATGGAAATGGAATAGGACAATCAATACAATGCACGTACTAGTTCTTCATCAAAAGACTACACAATGTCCCTGTAAGAGCTACACAATGTCCATCTAAAAGACTACACAATGTACATCTAAAAGACTACACAATGTACATCTAAAAGACTACACAATGTCCATCTAAAAGACTACACAATGTCCATCTAAAAGACTACACAATGTGCATCTAAACACTACACAATGTGCATCTAAACACAACACAATGTCTATCTAAACACTACACAATGTCCATCTAAAAGACTACACAATGTCTATCTAAAAGACTACACAATGTCCATCTAAAAGACTACACAATGTACATCTAAAAGACTACACAATGTCCATCTAAAAGACTACACAATGTCCATCTAAAAGACTACACAATGTCCATCTAAACACAAAACAATGTCTATCTAAACACTACACAATGTCTATCTAAAAGACTACACAATGTCTAACTAAAAGACTACACAATGTCCATCTAAACACAACACAATGTCTATCTAAACACAACACAATGTCTATCTAAAAGCTACACCTAACTTGAAGTTTGTCCAAGTGTCTACATACAACAAGTCTACAAGTAAACATACAATTATATAACAACTCACACACTTGTTTTCACTAGTGATGCACAAGAAATAAAAATTCAATCTGATTAAAAAGGCATAAGAAAACTTTCTCTGTTAATGCACAGCGGACAAACTCTAAAATATAATTATATCATAATCGAAATCATTATCACTGGTCACCCAAGGGTTAACAACGGGAAAATTTTTACACAGTTGTGATATATTTGTTTCTTTTTTTTTTTTATTCGAAAACCCTATTATAGTTAATGAAAAGCGAATATTCACAACTGACAAGAATAACACCAATAATTAAATCACTAAACCTAGAAACATTAAAATCGAATATTCACAACTGACAAGAATAACACCAATAATTAAATCACTAAACCTAGAAACATTAAAATCGAATATTCACAACTGACAAGAATAACACCAATAGTTAAATCACTAAACCTAGAAACATTAAAATCGAATATTCACAACTGACAAGAATAACACCAATAGTTAAATCACTAAACCTAGAAACATTAGAATCGAATATTCACAACTGACAAGAATAACACCAATAGTTAAATCACTAAACCTAGAAACATTAAAATCGAATATTCACAACTGACAAGAATAACACCAATAGTTAAATCACTAAACCTAGAAACATTAAAATCGAATATTCACAACTGACAAGAATAACACCAATAGTTAAATCACTAAACCTAGAAACATTAAAATCGAATATTCACAACTGACAAGAATAACACCAATAGTTAAATCACTAAACCTAGAAACATTAAAATCGAATATTCACAACTGACAAGAATAACACCAATAGTTAAATCACTAAACCTAGAAACATTAAAATCGAATATTCACAACTGACAAGAATAACACCAATAGTTAAATCACTAAACCTAGAAACATTAAAATCGAATATTCACAACTGACAAGAATAACACCAATAGTTAAATCACTAAACCTAGAAACATTAAAGGACAGAGTAGCAAAGAGTATAGAAGCAATAATACATAAGGCATTAAACTCTAATTTAAAAATACAATAACAATAACAATTTGTTACAATGCTCAGATAAACATAAGGACAAAATACACTTTCACTATCCCTTATGCGAGGACAAATGTATATAAGTATTCTTTCTTCCCGAGTGGCATTCGGGCATTGACAAACCATTTAAAACCAGTAAATTAACATCATTAAATAGAATATTAAAAATGCAAGACTCGGACCACAGATGAGCAAAGGACGCAATAATCTTCTTTAGATATTATAGAAGGAGCGTCGCTAACATATAAGTTAAATTAATGTATTATTTTAAAAAAATAGTTTTTCCTTTTATTTAACTCAGAGGCTACATTTTTTAAAAAATTCTTTCAATTTCCACTTTAGTTTTCAAAAATTAAATACATAAATAAGTTTCACTGTCTGTTATATAAGCACATCATAACATATGTTTTTTTTTTAATTTTCATAGATGTTTAGACAATTAGTCTTTCCTGTTTGGCTTAAAAAGACAATAACGCCCCTCTCTCAAAAATAGCCTACTTAGTGAACTTAACTCGAGCATTAAGAAGAAAAAAAATTCCACAAGCGTCATAACATTACTGCCTTCATTTTTGTTTTGTTTAAAAAAAATATTTTTATCTATTATTCCATCAACTCAACATACAAAACCCACTCCCACATAAACCCACACACACCCACATACACCCACTCTCACAGACACACAAGCTAACAGAAACATAAGCACAGCAATACAAGCCTGAAGCTAAGAACAGACTAGTTGATGATATAGCTGACCAGCTTCTCGTGGCATTGTAAAGTATATCCAAACAACAACAAAAAATATTTTTAATATTTAAAAATTATCTGGTTTTAAGTACTGTTACACAATAATAATGAGAGAAAAATAACATATAACAAAGAAAAAAAAAATGACAAGCTAATATTTTTTTTCCTGCCCCACTACATTTGTGTGTTTTTCTTGGTTTGTTGGTGAAGTTGGAATTTATGACGTCATTAGAATTGAGTGGCTTACTCTCGAGAACAAGAAAAGAAATCGTCTTTTTATATGAACGTGGTGAAATGCTGTATTTATTCCTTGGCAGTTATGTAGGTTTACACTAAACAAAATATATTAGGAATTGATCTATATAGAAATAAATTATATTTTTTTTAGATATTACATTTTACCATGCATCATTTTAAAAGTAATATTGATGACGTCATAGACTAATTATGATCGACTATGATTTGATGAAGTCCGAAATGTTTTCTTTCCTTAAGGAGTTACTTTTTTTAAATAATAATTGCACTAGTGCGAAGTCACTACTTATACAAGTCATACATTGATATCATTTTATTAAAAGTATACATAATAATTAAATGTAACTAACACTCGCAAAGAAATGAAATCTCGTCCCAAATGCAAGGATAGATTCAATCAGGTTCACTTTCCTACCTTTCTGGCACGGAATGGGTTGCCTGGTAAAGTCATCAGCTTTAAGAACACTAAAATCCGTTATTGAAATGCAAGAATATACTCAAACCGAGGCTAAGCGTAGGACGCAATAATCTTATTTCTTAAATTGTTTGATACAAACTTGAAGAAATATTTGGTGAAAGTAAGACGAAATACACAAAGCGAAGCGTTGCAAGTTGGATCAGGGATTTGATTTCTACAAAATGCTTTAATTTTTCCTTGTAGTATTTAGATTATATTTCCAGACATATATTGCAAACTAATCTAGATATTTATATAAATATATATATATATATATATATATATATATATATATATGTACATATAAACATAACTTTCCAACCACAACTAGATGTTTATTTATATATATATAAACATAACTAATGATTATTTATATATGAAAATTTGTTTTCTTTGTTTATTTTAGAAAACTCATCAAATATATTTTTTCTATTGTGTACACATTAATGACCTCTTCGTTTTTCTTTCTTACGCCATAAAGTGCAATAACAAAGCAACTGTACTAGTCAAAGTCGTGATAAACTTTGAGACTCTAGCTTTTCTAGCCGGCAAAAAAAAACTTATTTGAAAATACAAGCCAAATAAACATGCATGCTTACGAAACAATTATTAACATAACCTTTCGATTATAATAAAAAAAAACACTTTGCGATCATAATATATATATATATATATAAATAGCATAGTAAACAAAGTTGGATCAAAATGAAATATTCTTGCTAAATATTATTATTTTCCGTTGAGAAGCCTAGACAGACAAACAAACCAACATTAAGTTTCATACATTAAATGTAGGACGAAAATACAAGATATTGAAATATTTATATTAAAAAAAGAAGCTACGCAAACTTTAAAAATTGGATTCTAACTGGATTATGCCCTTCTAACTGGAGCATGCTCTTCTAACTGGAGCATGCCCTTCTAACTGGAGCATGCCCTTCTAACTGCAGCATGCCCTTCTAACTGCAGCATTACCTTCTAACTGGAGCACATCTTTTTATTCACCAAACTGTAAATTGTTGAAAGTATTAAGTAAAGGTGCCAATAAAAAATAATAATAATGATAACGCTACTTTAGATTACGAAGATGCTGAAAAAAGCCAAAGGAGCTCTATCTATTCTTGCGGGCTCTCTTGCATAAACCAAACTGATAGCTCACTCGCTCTATATCTGATCACAGTGATAGATATATTCACAGTCAGGCAGATGATAGATATATATAGATAGATAGAACAGGGAAGTAAATGATAAAATCAAATCTAAGACAGATAAAAAGAAAGGGTGATTGCGAAAGAAAGAGAAAGAAAGAAATAAAAAGAGAAAGAAAGAAAGAGAAATGGCAAAGATAAAAACAAAAGTCAGAAAGAGGCAGTAACAATATGAGAAAAAGATAAAGCGAGACAGGGAAAGGACGAGAAAATAGAGAGGACAAATGAGTAAAAGATGAAGTGAGAGAGAGAAAGAGAAAGAAAGAGAGAGAGAGAAAATAATAACAAAAGAGAGAGAGAGAGGAACTTTATTAAAAATAAGCGCCGTATACAAAGAGTCAAATGAACAAAACTGTGATGAAAGTATAAATTAAATAATAAAGTAAGCTTAAATCAATAAACTAATCTAAATACATTGATTTGACCATTCTAGAAAACAAACTTTGTCTTTTTGCAAACCTTTAGTAATTTTATTTTTATGAAAAAAGTTTTTTCAGCAAAGTATATATCTAGATGGTACATTCATTCTAAAAGAAGTATCTCTTTGTGAATTGTTATTTTTGACAGTGTTAAAAAAAATTTCAACTATTTTATGCCCATGTTAACAAAATGATCTATTTACAGCTATACATATTATAGACAACTTGAAATTTCGTCAAAAGCATTCTCACCACTCCAGAACGAAAGTTCACTCCCCTTTCAACTCAAACCTCGTAAATTATCAAAGCAATTTTGTGTGTGTGTATGTCATACAGTAGAATCCTTACAGTAGCTACATCTCTGACGTAATATAGTCAAGCCGGTGTAAATGAACAGTTTTTTTTTGTAAAGAAAAAGTGAAATTATAATCATAAATAACATGAAAGATAAGATAAAGATAATACTTCGGTTTCACTGTTGTTACAGAAGTAGTTGGTGTCATCAGTTGAAACTATTATTTCTCGGAGAACCTAAGTGGCACAACGAACTTTTTGTCCTGGTTTGCTGGTTGAAATGAATGGCCTTGATGAATGAGTTTAATGACTTGTGTATTATTACTGTTTTACTCTTTGCTCTTCCGTCGTCTAGTGTTTCTAGATTTAGTGATATGACTAATGGTGTTACTTTTGTCAGCTGTGAATATTCGCTAGTTATGAACCTTGCAGCTCTTCTCTAAATTTGTTCTAATTTGTTAATACAGAAGATGCATATTCTAGTAAAGATCTAACTAATCTGAGATAACAATTTAGTTTTATATTCTTATTACATTTATATAAGTACCTTTTTATGACGCCTGTTTTGTTAGATTTGTTAATTACTTCATCAATATGTGGATTCGAAGATAATTTATCATTTATTATTACTTCTAAATATTTAGCATTGTTAGTTTGAGTTAGATCTTTACCATGAATGAATTAGTTTGTAATATATTGTTTTTTTAAAGCTTTATAATGATGATTGCCATACTATTGATGTTTAGACTTGTTCGTTGTTGTAATTTAAATATGCCTATTTGGCTCCATATTTAAAAAAAAAAAGATTCTTCCCTTGTGACCTATAGTTTATCGTTTGCCTGCTATCTTATATAAGCTAATATCTGTCTAGCCATATTTCTAATTTTAAATACGTTTGTTATTATATTTAGAATACTAATACAAGCATTAAAGGCTTTAAAGTGATGCTTGTTATACTATTGTATTATTAATGTGTTGCATGTGTAATTGAAAAGCTCAGTTACATAAGTTTTACAAGTCTGGCTTTAATTGAAATTAATTTCGTCAGGTAGATAGATGTAATTGAATTGTCCATAGACAAATTAAAAGAATCTTAACTTCAATAAAATAAACTTTAAAAACTCCAAGATAATGTAGCCAGTTACCTTTAGAAACAACAATACAGCACATACTTCTGCAATGCATTAAATCATTTGGGTTTAAAACAATTTAAGATATTGAAACGGTTTGTTTATTTTCAAGATGGTCACTTTTACCCTGGTAACCAATGCTCAGATCAGTTCAAGATTTAAGTATTTTTTCCACTTGTCTACCTCAATAACATATGTAGAAGAAAAACTATTCTTTTTTTATATATATACATGCATATTGATTTTTTCATACTGAAATCTCCTTAACACACATTTGTTTTGATTGCATCTGTAGATACTTTAAAACCAAAAAGGGCAAACTACTTTGTGTATGTCAAGAGTACAGTATTGCGATATTGTATTTAGCTCAAGATTTAAATCTATATCTCCTGCATTGGCTTGTGTCTAGAATAGAATAGAATGACATAGAGAATGTGTTATAAAGCTGTTGAAGATTTAGAGTACAATTTTTAAGTATTTTGTTTCCAGTTACTGATCTAATATACCAAAGACGTCTTTATGTCACTTTCATATCAGTACTGATATTTCATACCACTCTCCTTATGGTATGTGAATCAACACACTCCATAGTTTCTTTCAAGAGAAAGATACAATGGCATTAAATGGCCAGCACAATTCCATGTTTTTTTGCTTCAATTTTCCATACAGCTGGTTCACTTAGGAAAGTTTCCATGACAAAGGTCATCAGCACAACTCAAACTCAAAGAATCGACCTACTGAGTATATATTTTAAGAAGTAAAGTCCATTTAAGATTTAGTCAACTATATGTACCAGTAGTTATAAAGAAAACTCTTTTGTAAGCTTAAAAAAACCTGTAACAAAAGCCTCAATCAATAACGATTTAAAACTGCACGTAGGAAGCTAGATGTCTTCGCTGGTATCGTTTAGAAACCTGCGGTTCAAGTGGAATTTTTTTTTCAGTCAAAACATGCTATCTGTAAATTTTACTGCACAACAATCAGGTGGAAATACTCGCTTAGAAGCACATACATACATACACATACACACACGCACATGCACACACACACACACACACATACACACAAAACAACATAAGTTTTATTCTCCAGAGATCCGTTGATCTGTTTTTCTGTATTGTGAAATATAACAACCAACCATCTAGAATCTAGAGCTAGCGAAAACAAATACCCTATAAAAAAAATATTTCTAGTCATAAATGTTTTATTTTTACTTTCTATATTAGATTCCTCAGACTGAACTGTATGAATAACAATTCCATTGATAGAAGTTCTGCGTCTTTATCATCGGGCCCGTAAATAAGTAATTGTGTTAAGACAGAGACAAGCGTGTCGAAGCATGTTTTGAAATATTTAAACGTGTGCAATTGTGTGAAATCACATTAAAAACTCATTACCGGTTTCCTAGTTCTTGTTCTTTTTTTTTCCTTTCTGCATTTACACTACGAATAAAATAAAGGGGAGGCAAACGAGAATGTAAACCTGACTTAATAAATGAGACTTCCGTCACGAAAAATTCAATTATGCCCCTTTGGTTGTTGTTTTTTTCTTCAAGATTATTTTGTTGTACCTCGGTATATCTCTTTTCTTTTTCTCTTTTATTTAACTCCCAGGTTCGGTAATCCAATTTGGAATTCTGCAATAACTATTTCATTATATTTATACAAACTTTTATTTTTACATCCATCAGACACAAACACATATTATATATATATATATATATTGCTGAAGTTTTGAATAGGGTATGCATTAAGCCTCCATTATTTTTTTTTTTTTTTAATGCAATAATTCCATAGAAAAAATTGTGACCTATTTATCTCTTGCCATATTTTATGTTGGGAATATTTTTTAATCAAAATAACATAAATAAACGTCCTTGAACGAATGCTCTTTATATATTTGATTTAGTTCTCTTGAATCATTTTCAGTTTAAAAAATTGATCTAATATGAAAAAGTAAAATGCGTGAGATACAGAGTTATTGCATTAGAATAAACATTCAGGCACATAAAAGGGAAAAAAGCAAGCATATAATTTATGTAAAAGCTTGCTAGAAATCTACATGACTGGAATTGTTCTAGAATCCGACGCTTATGTAAGATCAGTGTCAGACGAGGAAGGAGGGTGTGAAATCTAATATAAGTATTAGAAGTCAAGTAAATGTATACAACATTCGGTTCTGTAGTTAGTCTTTTTACGTTGTCCCAGTAAACTTATGTTAACTATTAATAACGTTTAGAAGCTTTTATAATATTGTAATTAATTTAAAATAAATGTATGCGTGTTGATTTTGTTGTTAGGGAAGAACTGACTTCCATTTCATCATCTAAAATGACATTTTGTCAAGCCTTGTGGTCGTTGGGGTAACAAAAAGAAAATAGTAGACAGTGTAAAAAATAATTTGTTCAAATCGCGTAACCTCATTTATAGATGCCAGTAATAGAAAAACGATAGAGAAAACTTAGCGTTTGATTTGATTTCAATAGTTTTGTGTTTATTTTATTATATATCTTCGTTTTTTGTACGCATGGTGAATCATAAGTGTCCAATGTGAAACACTGTTTTACACACAAAGTAAGCATCATATTAAAAAAAAATATATATCTGTGAGTGTGTATATGTGTGTTTAACCATTGAGGCAATATAATTTGTTGATTGGTTAATAATCCCAAGTGAACTTTTTACACTCCGTACGTAAAATAAATTAAACTAATATAAATATATTCATCCCTTCTTTCTTTTCTAAACATTTATATATCTCTTATATTTATATAACGAATTCAAATGACTATTACCAGTGGGAGTAATTTTCTATTTACTTTTTCTTAGATATATTTACATTGAAATAAAAGTAATCATTTTGCAAGTCCTTTAATATTTTATGACTTGCGAGCGGTCATCTAATTCACGAGCAAGAGATAGAAAAAAAATCTTTCCAGATTATTTCTGTCTGAATGGGGTTAATGAAATGGTGATCAACATTTTCTTTTGTCACGTCGCGCAAGAGGATTGTGTGACCAGCTAGGACTCTATTTCCGTCATTTTCTATGTTCTTTCCTACCAATCACAAAATATCTTACAACATAGTGTTAAATAATTAAATAATTTTAGTTTTTTTTTATGTTAATAAAAAAAACGAATATAATATTAGATTTTCTTAACAACAAACAATTATTTTAAATTAAAGTGGTTTTTAAAATTTACAATAGAACTGATCTTGTTGAGTAATAAACTAAAAAATACATGACATCAATAGATAAAAAAACACACACCAAGAAAACATAACAAAACAACAACAGCAATTACACAAATTAATTAAAAATTAAAGACAACCAACAAAAATATGAGTTCAATAGTTGGTATGTTGGTATGTATTAATTTTGTTGTCTGCAGGCGGTTTTGACGGTATGTAGAGGCAGAGGAAGCTGAAGGACTTGCGGGGTGGGGGGGAGGGGAGAGTTGTGAAATGAAGTTACCTGACAGCTAATTATTGACGTCTAAAATTTATCAATTCCTGTAAGTCGTGAATGTCAATTCCTAAGATAGGAAAATTGAAGTCATACACAAACACGTAAACACACACACGAACACACGCACACACAGACACACAATGTTTCGTTTTAACTCACGTGACCAGAAGAGTTAATAAGCAATAAAAAAAACAACAACTTTTTACGACGTTATTTTCTTTCATAAAAATGTTCATGTAAGATTGATTTCTGTATGGTAATCATTCCTTATTTCATACAATGAGTGGCTATAAAAATAGGAAATGTTGAATGGAGATAAAAATAATAATCTGTTTCATACTGTTTACGATTCTAAGCAAAAAAAAATTGTTTGCCACTTTTTCTAATGGTTGCTTTTTTTTTCCAGTCTGGTTTTAACAAAGATCTACTTGCCACCAATAGAAAAAACATTATCAGTGTTTGTCATTGTTCGATTGGATGGAATAAAAATAAACATTCATGACGTCATATGAAACCGCGCTATAGTTTGTTTTTACTCGAGCCGAAGATGGAGGGTTAAAAATTGGAAAAAGGGGGGGGTGGAGGAGGGGGAGGAGTCCAGATGATAGCTTTAAGTGCTGCAATTTAAACTCAATTTTTGGCCCCCAAATCTCACAATCAGTCCGGCGGAATGAACTGTGGAAATAAAAGTACGAAAAAAAGAAATCGGGTAGGCGGTATTTGAGAGAAACAGAGAGCGAGAGATAGAGTGCGGTTATTTTGATAAAGAAAAAAAGAATAGAAGCACTAACTTTTAAAAAAGGGGCCAACTGTCTTGTTAGTAGTCTGACAGCTACAAGTGTGTCTACATCAAGTGTTAGTAGTCTGACAGCTACAAGTGTGTCTACATCAAGTGTTAGTAGTCTGACAGCTACAAGTGTGTCTACATCAAGTGTTAGTAGTCTGACAGCTACAAGTGTGTCTACATCAAGTGTTAGTAGTCTGACAGCTACAAGTGTGTCTACATCAAGTGTTAGTAGTCTGACGGCTACAAGTGTGTCTACATCAAGTGTTAGTAGTCTGACAGCTACAAGTGTGTCTACATCAAGTGTTAGTAGTCTGACAGCTACAAGTGTGTCTACATCAAGTGTTAGTAGTCTGACAGCTACAAGTGTGTCTACATCAAGTGTTAGTAGTCTGACAAGCTACAAGTGTGTCTACATCAAGTGTTATTAGTCTGACAGCTACAAGTGTGTCTACATCAAGTGTTAGTAGTCTGACAGCTACAAGTGTGTCTACATCAAGTGTTAGTAGTCTGACAGCTACAAGTGTGTCTACATCAAGTGTTAGTAGTCTGACAGCTACAAGTGTGTCTACATCAAGTGTTAGTAGTCTGACAGCTACAAGTGTGTCTACATCAAGTGTTAGTAGTCTGACAGCTACAAGTGTGTCTACATCAAGTGTTAGTAGTCTGACAGCTACAAGTGTGACTACATCAAGTGTTAGTAGTCTGACAGCTACAAGTGTGACTACATCAAGTGTTAGTAGTCTGACAGCTACAAGTGTGTCTACATCAAGTGTTAGTAGTCTGACAGCTACAAGTGTGTCTACATCAAGTGTTAGTAGTCTGACAGCTACAAGTGTGTCTACATCAAGTGTTAGTAGTCTGACAGCTACAAGTGTGTCTACATCAAGTGTTAGTAGTCTGACAGCTACAAGTGTGTCTACATCAAGTGTTAGTAGTCTGACAGCTACAAGTGTGACTACATCAAGTGTTAGTAGTCTGACAGCTACAAGTGTGACTACATCAAGTGTTAGTAGTCTGACAGCTACAAGTGTGTCTACATCAAGTGTTAGTAGTCTGACAGCTACAAGTGTGTTTACATCAAGTGTTAGTAGTCTGACAGCTACAAGTGTGACTACATCAAGTGTTAGTAGTCTGACAGCTACAAGTGTGACTACATCAAGTGTTAGTAGTCTGACAGCTACAAGTGTGTCTACATCAAGTGTTAGTAGTCTGACAGCTACAAGTGTGTCTACATCAAGTGTTAGTAGTCTGACAGCTACAAGTGTGTCTACATCAAGTGTTAGTAGTCTGACAGCTACAAGTGTGTCTACATCAAGTGTTAGTAGTCTGACAGCTTCAAGTGTGTCTACATCAAGTGTTAGTAGTCTGACAGCTACAAGTGTGTCTACATCAAGTGTTAGTAGTCTGACAGCTACAAGTGTGTCTACATCAAGTGTTAGTAGTCTGACGGCTACAAGTGTGTCTACATCAAGTGTTTTTGTAACGCAGCTAGAGTGTCTCTGTGTGTGTCCTTGTTGTTTCATCTAAAATGTAAAACTCGCATACAGATAAATCGTTAGTGCTGAAAGCAACTCGCTGTTTTCTTTTTAGTAGACTCTTTACTTCCTTGACATGAATGTTTTTTCAAGTACTGTTCTGTATTCAGTCGTTGGAACTTCAAGTAGATGCTATGTAGTCTCTGTCAATCTATTTGGCTATCTACTATCTCTTTATCTATCTATCTATTTATCTTTCTAGCTATCTAGCTATTTATCTATCTCTTATCCATCTATCTATCTATTTATCTATCTATGTATCCATCTATCTTTCTTTTTATCTATCTATTTATCTATCTATTTATCTATCAATCTATCTATTTACCTCTGTATCTATCTAACTATTTATCTATCTAGCTATCTATCGATCATTGTATCTATTTACCTATATATCTATTCATCTATCAATATATGCATTTATCTTTCTTTCTAGATATCTGTCTATATATAACTCGATCAATCTATTTATCTATCTCTCTCATCTATCTATTAATATATCAATATATATATATATCTATGTATCCCATCAATCTATTTAACTTTCTATCTATCTATGCAATCTATCTTTCTCTCTCTCTCCATATATATAGCTCATTAATATAGATCCATATGTAGTACTGTAGTTTACAATTCTAAATAGTAAAAATAACTTGTTAAGTAGGTAAATCCAGTTTTTAAGTAGGTAAATCCAGTTGTTAAGTAGGTAAATCCAGTTTTTAAGTAGGTAAATCCAGTTTTTAAGTAGGTAAATCCAGTTTTTAAGTAGGTAAATCCAGTTGTTAAGTAGGTAAATCCAGTTTTTAAGTAGGTAAATCCAGTTTTTAAGTAGGTAAATCCAGTTTTTAAGTAGGTAAATCCAGTTTTTAAGTAGGTAAATCCAGTTTTTAAGTAGGTAAATCCAGTTTTTAAGTAGGTAAATCCAGTTTAAAATTGACTAGGGCCCCAGAGTATTTGTTTGCATTTAAAAAAAAATAAAAACGAAGACTTAATTTAAAACAAAAAAAAAGTCCACTGCAGTGTTGAAACTTTAAACTTTATGAAACATTATTTAAGTTAAGATTATTTAAAGTATCGCTAAGTCGAAGAAACTTTTTATAAATAACAAGCTACATTGCCCGGCGTTGCCCGGGTGAAAAAAACCAGTACCGTATAAGGTGCAGATAACAAATTTATAAACTACACTTAAACGAAATCTATAAATCTTATGTTTTAATAATTATTTTTTTACTGAATACCTTTAGGAAAGTAAATAAATATTGTAAAAAAATAGGCAAGTATTTTTATTTAACAAAATCTAAATTGTCTTTAGATTTACAATGACTTTTGTTTTTAAAAGTTTGAAAAAATATTTGTCGAAAAACAAAAGCATAATCTAACTTGAGAATCGAACCCGTGTCGCCCGTATAGCTGTCCGCAACGTTTAACACTGAACTATCGAAGACACATGTCCCATGTGAAAAATTATTAGACAGTATATAGGGCTAGGCCTAATCAGGGATCCATATGGAGACAAACTGTCTCATTTTATATATATAGATTATAACACAGGGCCTACCAGGCCAATCGACAATAGTAATAGTCAACGGGCTTGAGTTAAGTTTAATAGTCATTAATAAATATTTAATAAAGACTATACGTATACTGTACTATAACTATAATTATTATAACTTAAGAACTGGTAAAAATGATTACGAATTGTATGGACGCAAATCACAAATAAGATGTAACATAAGCAGGGCCGTACCTAATATTGTGGGGGCCCTGTTCCCATATTTTTGTGGGGGCCCCTCGTGGTCTCACCCCTGCCTTCCACATATCTCAGAAAAGGGCCGTTAATTCATGTTACATTCTGTAATGTTGCACTTAGCTTGGTTGAACTGGAGCGCTTTAAATTGTAGTGGAATAAATAAATTGTATTTTACATTTTCAACGAAAGAATGGGACTGTCACTGAAACACTTCTTTTTGGGATGTGTGGGGGCCCCTTTTGTGTGGGGGCCCCTGTTCCAAAGGAACATGTGGAACATGCCTAAATACGCCACTGAACATAAGTGTAGGGATTTATATACAAACAAATTCCTTTACAACAAACTAAAACTATATTCTTATGCTGAGATAGCGCTACGACTACGTCAACAAGTAATCATAGATGCTGTAAGCCTAGAAAGGTATAAATAAACGTTTTTCGTAAAAAAAATATTATTGTTTTGAAAGTAAAAAAAAACTTAACAGGTCGCTCAATAGCTGATAGGTCTAAAATTTTCACGAAGAACTCATTTCTGAATAAAACCCAACAGACCCACAATATAGATTTATATTCTGTATATCTTCTGTCTATATATATATTCATTCTGTTTACTTTCACCGTTTCCCGCGAAATGTCAAACCGAGCTTAATAAATATTTATACTGTTTACTCCTGCCAGAGCTTTGTTTGTCAATGTCAAATATAATCATTTTCTCAGATTTAAAAAAAACACCAGCAGCTTCATTGAGCAAAGTAAAACTGTGAATGAAATCTATTTCTGTATGTGAAGAGAATACTCACACATTCACACATATTGTACAATTTTCATATTTAAACAAGCAACGAAGAAAAGGCTGAGCCACAAAAATGACTCGAGTATCAATAAATCAAAATCTAGTTATTCTCAATTAAATTTTCATTCTTTAACATGCGTCATGATCTTATAGAAAATTCAGGTATTGATTTAAAGAAATGTACTTTAGGCTTGTTCTAGATTTAAAAAAAAAAACACACGTCAAAAGAAATTAAAGTTTTTCATCACAATCAAAATTCACCGAGTTGACACTTGGAGCTGAAAGTTCCCCCGGACCTCAAAAGCTCTCGCATTCGGCCAGACGAAGTCTAGGCCTACACACAAACACACATACACAAACATACAGACACTCACTAACTTACACATACATAAACACACAGGCAAAGGCATCTTTTTTTTTTATTGTTCTACATTTCAAAATTCTACGTCACTTCTAGTTGCTATTTTCGTCCCTGTCATTTTTCGTCTAAAGATCATAAAATGTATATGTTTTAGTTGGAATGGCAGTAAACGCGATAGAAATCTCAGCAGTTAGTTTTCTGGAAATGGTTGGTATGTAGAACTGTAGTTGTGTTTTGTTTTCCCAAAGGTTCTGTCGATCTGTGAATAGACAAAACGTACATTTCTCTGTTGTGGGAATAACAGCCAAGACAAAGGTAAACTACGTAGATAAGTTTGAGTCGTCAGTAAATATTTTATCTAGCTGACAATCTCTCTGTAGGCTATAGCAGGGTTTGTCAACCTAAGGAACGCGTTCCAAACCTGGCACGCAGAGCGATTTTTAATGGCACGCGAGAGACCTGCAAGAGGTGTTTCTTATTGATTAAAAAAACATTTTCCGGTTCTGAATGAGAAAAACTGACTGTTAAGTTTCTGAATGACATAGCGACACATTTCAGTGAGTTGAACATGCATTTACAAGTAGCACTGGAATGGATTTGTATTAAAACTGGACATATTTTGACGTGAAATCAATTTCAATACACTCAACTACATGTACATCGAAGCACTCAAAGCGGAGTTTTCTAATCAAAGACAAGACTTTCAAATTGATTGACTCATTTTTTCATACAACATGGTTTGATCTTACTACAACTTTCTTTGATGTAGATATTTTTCTCAAGTGGAGTGATGTTGGCGATTTTAAAATGCAGCAAATTGAATTTTGAACATTACAATGTGCCCATTTGCGGAAAAAGAGAGGAGCTGCTTAGGAAAGTGATCTACTATTCCCAAGTGCTAGGCAGTCGCTATATACTTTCAGCTTTTGGTTCAACTTACACTTTTGAACGGATTCTATCGCACATGAAAGCTGTACACTTAACTACTCATTCTTTGATGCAGACTTATTACATTTAAAAGAGTTTTTATGCTCATCTTCTTTAATTAAACATAAATATAAGTAATTTTAAAACAATTTTTTTGTAATATTAATTTAATAAATATAAGAGACTAATTTATGTAAATATTAATGTTTAAAATAAAAATTCCTTAAATGGACGAAAAATTAATGCATTAAATATTTATTTACAACTGTTTAACGTAAATTATTTTAATCGTCTAATAATTTAATCTTGTAATGAATACCATAATGTTGGATTTATATAAATAAATAAATAGTTAGTCAGAAATATTTGTTATATTACAAAACATAAAATGTTTGGCACACAATTTAATCAGTCCCCAAGGACTACTGAAGACAGGACGTGCAGACTTGAATTTCTGACTTAGCTAGCTAAGGCCAGTTTTTTTAACAGTAGCGATACACTCCCTTGTCGCGCTTATATGCTTTACTTTTACTTTAGTAAAATATTATTAAGTAACTAACATAATTAATGTCAATAATGTCAATAATGTCAATAATGTTAATGTGCAGGGCCGTTTACTAATGAGGGGTTAGGATTGAGAGGGTTTAAAAGAGCATTTGAATTTTATTTAAGATCTATTTAGATGATTGAATGATTAGGGCCGTACACATGATACCCTATATATATATGCGGTTGGTGTTGACGGTTTCGTGTGGGGGGTCACCTAAGGAATAAAATAAAGTGAAAAAAAAATTCTAAAAAATCGTTATTTCTTGACCTAAAAAGGGAAAAACGTAACCCACCCATAAAATTTATTTCGCTCATAATTAAGAGACAAATGTACAGCCTCTAAAAAAAGTGATTATGAAGTAAGTCGATTATTTGGGTTGAGAATTTTGCCAAGTGGTACATGTATACCATAATTATAAATACGATAATTTGATTTCTATATCTATGGCAAAATTTATTTGTGTTTTCATGAACAAGGAATATAAAGAATGTAAATTGACTGTGATAGTTAAAAATAAACAAAAATTGTGCTCTCCTCTCATATTTTCTGCTTTCAATAATGGTATGCATGCACTATTTGGCACTTTGAACAAACGACACTTGTTGGCAGCATTATAATTACCTTTACAATTAACTACACCACATTTATAAAGCATTTTGATAAAAAATACACGATCGAAAAATTAAAAACAAACACAGTGAAGTAAAATCCAACAACAAGTATCCATTTTGGAACCAATCTGTGCCTTCTATTCATACTCCTTAAAAAATAGTGCGCTCATGCTTGGTAATTATTAAGACATTTTAATGGCTATTAGATCGTTCTTTGTCATTAAATAAATGAAAATGACATAAACCATTAATACAATGAATCATATTAGTAAAGAATTTTGTTAGTTACTTAATAATAGTTAACATTATATCACTGCGCCAAGGGAGTGTATCGCTACTGTTAAAAAAACTGGCCTTAGCTAGGAAGTCAGAAATTCAAGTCTGCATGTCCTGTCTTCAGTAGTCCTTGTCGGTCCCCTAAAGCTGTATTGTGTGTTGTACGTAGCCTTGACATGTATTTACATGAAACTGTAATATGTTCATTGAGTGCTAGAATTTACACAATTTAATCAGTCCCCTAAAGCTGTATTGTGTGTTGTACGTAGCCTTGACATGTATTTACATGAAACTGTAATATGTTCGTTGAGTGCTAGAATTTACACAATTTAATCCAGTTTTTTGTTTTTGCATAATGGTGCATGGTGGACGAGTGGCAGCGCGTTCGGGTGGCCAACCAAAGGTCCTGGGTTCGAATACTGGTGAAGGCTAGGATTTGTTTCCGGGTCTGGAGGGTGTCCCTGAGTCTACCCAGCTCTGATGGGTACCTGACCTTAGTTGCTGGCCACACAATCACCCAGTATGCCGCGGCCACAGAAACTGGTGAACGCTGTTTCACCGCCCTTAAAGATCAATTTGGACCCACGGGATACTTTTTTAAATTTACAAATGAAGAATTTTGGTGAATACATTTTAACGCAATTTGATTTTTTGTTGTCATTGTTGAATTAGTTTTATCATGTCAATATCCATAAAATACATAAAATACTACAATAAAATTAAAACTTTTTCAACATCTACAAAACGAATTATAGGAATTTTCAAACTGTCAATGAAAAAGCCTCAGTTTATTTCCATTGTGTGCACCGTACTTACACTCAGTTTAATTTAGACCACAAATACATTTTATCAATAATTTTTTTTTTCCTAATCCACGTATATAATATATATAGTGCATAGCTCCACTGTATTCTCTAAGAGAAAATAACCATTTAAAAAAAAAAATTAAATAACAACTACTGACTTACGGGAAGGTTTTAAATATGTCAGTTTTAAACGACCCGGTATGTCCTCGACAGTTGTACAAATTGTCTTTTTATAACTTTATACCTGTTTTCAAGATCGTTAAAAGCTAAAAGTCTGAAATTAAAAAAAAAAAAAGACAAAACTCAGCTGGTACACGCTGGAAGTCTAGTCCCTCGTCTCTCGTCTTACTTTCTGGTTCATTTGTTGTAAGCTAAATTTCACCTGGAAAAATAAACCCCGGGCATTACCTGGCGACAGGAAGGGCAGGTAGAAACCCACATTTGTTGTTCCACACGACGTAATAACATCACAGGTTTTGAAAAACATTTCTTCGTTTTTTTTTTCTTTCTCGTTCACGTGTGAGTGTGTGAGTGTAAGTGTGAGTTTGTGTGTGTGTGTATGTGTGTGTGTGTGTGTGTATCTATGCCTGAGTCTGGACCGCGGTGCCAATTAAACTAGAGTGTATTTCATGCATGTTCCATTAGAAGTCATCGGAGCGTGGAAAACCTCGGATTATGACTGGAATTCGAGATGGTTGCTTAGCGCCATGGGGACATAATGCATATGCAATGCCCTCCACCACCATCCGATCAAAACAAATTGATACAAGGGAGAGAAGCGACTAATTATGGGTGTAAACATTGGCGTCAATATTAAATGCATACGCACTTATTATTAATGAAAGTTAGACATCAAGGACATTTGAGAAAGGTACGTGCAATCAAGCCGAATGAATTGATTAATAAAAGTAGGCACTCGTAGACACAAATGTTGATAGGCATAGGCCAGCATATATAGACACTTATTGAGACTCATAAACAAAGATGAGTTTCTCACATTTCTGTAACGTTGAGCGCATATCAACGCGCCAAAAATGTTTGAGTAAAGTACCCTTCGGACTAAACTGATCACAGGGCTGGTGAAGCAGCGTTCACCAGTTTCTGTGGAAAAGGCATACTAGGGGATGTATGGCCAGCACAATGCCCAGCCGACTTTACTTTACCCCAACTAATGTCAGGTACCCATCAGAGCTGGGTAGACTCAGGGAAACCCTAAAGTCACGGGAAACAATCCTCCACCAGGATTTGAACCCAGAACCTTCGGATCACCAGTCGAACGCGCTGCCGCTTGGCCACTGTGCCCTATAGCAGAAACAAAATTGATGTTTAAAAAATGCCAAAATTTTCTCAGAAAAATGAGAAACAAACAAACTAATGTAAAAAGAAATAAATTATCTGTGAAAAGTGCAAGATGAATACAAAATTATTGCCAAAAAAAAAACAACAACATTGAAATAAAAATATTAAGAAAAATATCAAGGAAGTATTTATGTTATTATGGACATTTCTTTATTCGGGTGAAAGATGTACTTTCTAGTAAATTTAGGAAATAAACACTCTACATTGGAGCTAACTGGAATAATTTTTTTTTCTTCTCTCGATTATGTCAATCAAATCGTGCAGGGAGAAAGACTTTTAACATTTTAAAATGTCGTAGTCAGTTTATAAAGAACAAGTCCATGTTGCCTAGATTACATGTTCTGTCTAGAATCATGCATTTTCTAGAGCAGTCACGCTAAAGCCACGAGATATGATTGATATGATAATTTCATTTCAGAGCTCGCTGGTAAAGTACGTTGAAGAAATAGATCGAGTTTGTTTCCATGGCTACGCTTTGTCTGAATATGGTTTCAATTTTTTCTTCCTTCATTGAAACATTATCTTTCAAATAACCAAACTATTTATAAAACATTTCCACAAAATAAAAATAAATTACCTCATATTTATAAAATATCTCTTCATTCATAAAACGTTAAATATATTCATACAATATTATCTTCTTTATGGACCATGACCTAAACCATTAATCATTATTACCAAGATAAATTATTACCTGATTAATAAAACATAGTCTATATAAATCTCATACTATTTCATCGTCATAACAACATTACACACATTATATCTTACACCCCTTTCAAAATAAATCTACAGTATTAGTAAAAGAAAATATATTTTATTTACACACGATTCTTGAACTACTAGGCTACTTAATTCATAAAAAAAATATTCGTCGTAATATAATTCATCAATCTAAATATGAATAATCTATCCAATTATACGTCTTAGAACAAAACATAAATCATTCAACAAAACATAAATTTTGTTATGTAGTCATTTTATTCAAAAGGATGACGATCATAAAATTCCTAATTATTTAATTGTTTTTGTTTTGTTACATTCTATGATTCAAGTATGAATAATATGTTCTTCAACTGAGAAGTAAAACCATTGTGGTAGATTTCATGTTTAGAAAAATTAAATAGAACATTCATATTTGTGGGCCACAAATTAAAATGTCTTGTCTTAGAAGCTGTGGTTTAGTTCCCAGAACTGCCGACGCGACGACACGATAGTCTATTGGTGATTGGGCAAAGGTGGACATAATCTTTAACTTGCAGGTCTCCACGATGATCTAGATTCTGTGTTATCTAAATATTTCTTTTCTACTGTATATTTTTATTTTTTGTCATTTTTTTTTTTATATTGACATAGTAACAACACAATACACGTCATTTACTATTTTCTAATAACATCCTAAGCTTTGCATTAACATATCTTTTTAAACAAGGTATAGGCCTTCAATTTTAGTTAACTCAAATCTTGATCGTTAATAAAAGGCTGATTCGAACGCTACACTTAGCCAACGGCTGGTCTGGTTTAGAAAACAAATGTCAAAATATCAAAAGGTTTTCTTTTCAAGTACTATATTTAGTGTATTTTTAAAAATCGAGTTCAACCAACCAAAAACAGTCTCTAAAGGAGCAGGGGAAAAAATTGGCTTGCCAACTTTCGTTATCGTAGTTAAATGTTTTACATAGCAGCATCAAAGAACGGTAAATATTTCAGAAACTGCACCAGAGTTTATAAAGCCCTTAGGGTGTCATTCCAGACATATTCCCATGTCCCGTGACTGATCTTATAACTCATAAACTGCTTTGTGGCAATACTACCTCCCTTCCCCTTCTCTCCAATCCCGCCTTAACTTCTCTAATCCTCTCCCAGGCACCATTTCTTCGAAACTGTGCGATAGAGTGTGAAAGAGTCCACTGCGCATGTCTAAACGATGTAACATCAAAACAGGTTAGCTGCATCTTTGTTCCCTTCTCCCCCAACCAACTCCTCTCCACCCCCTACCTAGCCTGCAGCCCTTTGACCCCCCCACCACTCCCCCACTCCTACCCCACACTGCTCCATCGCTCACCTTGAAATGCTTACACACGTGCAAGCACTGTTGTCCCGGTGCAGTTGATCTTTCCGCTAGAAACTTTGAAGGACTTTGAAGGACTTAAACAGATTGTTGGTTCCAGAGTTGATTTTTAGTGATTGGTAAAAAAGGTAGCTGGGTGGAAGGGGTGGGGTAAAAGGCACCTGGGCGTAACTGTAGAGGCGCATCCGAGTCAATGAAGTGGGTGGGTTACATTTATGTTATTTTCCCAAGCTAGTCATTTATTTGACTAAACCACAATATCAGACCAATGACGACGATGGTTCGGGTCCTTTCGACTCCGTGGTCTTATTAATTATTATTTGTTAATATCTTCGTCAGTAGAGTCTAAATACAAAGACGGCAGACTATGTGAACGTTGATAATATAAAACAGGGGTCGGCAGACTTTTGATAATAATGAGCCAAAGTGGGATTTCTAATTTATTCAGCGTGCCGACAGCCGTAAAGTCATCCTACTCTAGCACTGAATTGCTTGTAGAAAATACTTGAATCGCCTTTTTCTGAGAGTCTTCAGTGTGCCATTGAATAATCGCTCTGCGTGCCAAGTCTCGCATGCGTACCGTAGGTTGACGACCCCTGCTGTAGAAGATTCATTAAGTTTTGGCACATATTTATTAATCTAATAGGCTATTGATGATTTATTCTAAATGATCTCTAGCGCAGAGTTTTTCTAAATGCAGGGTCGCGATCAAGTAACGGGTCACACAAGTATTGGTCTTATTACAGGTATGCAAGAAAAGTAGGCGAGAGAACAAAATATAGATTCGATTGTTTTGATGTATTAGAGTTAGACTTTTTTTTTAATGCGACAGGACATTTTTGTGATATTTCAGCCAGGACTTTAGCTAGAGCCCTCCAGAAAAGACAGTAATTACACAACATTACAGTAAATGTAAACTTTGAGAAAAATGCATAATATCTCTTTTTTGTTACTTTGAGGTTAGTTCTGGCGAAACAGCATATAAGTGGGTCACGAGGTAGGAACACACACACACACACACAAAAGAGTCATGAGTAAAAGCAAGGGTTATGAAAACACTGATCTAGTCAAGAGGTATATTTTGCGCGAAGTAGATTACCGTGTAGTCTATGAATTAGTTATAGCAAGTCCAACTTGATTGCTACAGAAACTAAAGTCACTTGAACTAAAACATACGGTTTTAATAAGATTATAGATTATAAAATTCAGTGTTGTTAACGGAATTATTACATACAAGTTCGGATGACTGAGTTGGGTGCACAAGTGTACGTATGACTGAGTTGGGTGCACAAGTGTACGTATGACTGAGTTGGGTGCACAAGTGTACGTATGACTGAGTTGGGTGCACAAGTGTACGTATCTTTAGTACCTATACTCTAATCGATTGGTCAATATTGATCTATATTAAAGGCATCTGAAGCCATGATGTACTTAGATGATTATACTAGAGTGAAAGTCTTGGTGATTCCTAGGTATGTGTGGTTTATGTTTTACTTGGAGTTAATATTCCGTAGAAGAGGTCAAGGAACAAGATCTAAGGAGTGCACCAAGGTCATCATATCACGTGCTTAAATTCCACCCATTGATGTTGGAGAGTGCAGCTAAAAATAGAACAAAAATGGCGAGCAGATGTCAAGAGAGCCAAAAACGAGTTCGAAACGCAGCGTCATACAGAACAGGGGTGAGTAGGGCAAGGGGGGGGGGGAGTGCTGTAAGAGAAGAGAAGCCCATTTATTTTCAGACGATTCTTCAGGTAGGATTCATTACCTCAATACACCAGAGTACATGCAGATCAGTTGTCAAGGGCACAAATGGGCACTAAAGGTCATTTTAGATAATGGCAGCAAATTTACAAAACCAATTAGACTAGACCAGGGTTTGGCAACCGTACGACACGCGTGCCACACATCGGCACGCAGAGCGATTTTCGACAGCAAACGGAAGAACCCGTAAATAAAAGGACGATTCACTTTTCTTCTACAAGAAAATCCGGGATAGAGCAGCATGACGTTTAGGCCACTGTCACGATGAATTAACTAGAAATTCTACTTTGGCAAACTATTATTACAACGTTGCCGCCGACCACCTGAACTAGACTATTGTCTAATTTTTTCTAGAACTTGCAGAATAGTAAGCCTATAACTTTCATTTTAAGATAACGTTTATTCTACATCGTCATCTGATTTACTATTATCTTCTCTCATGACTCTCGTCTCTCTCTCTCTCCCTCTCTTCTTTTTCTTTTCAAGTTTCTAATGTTAATATATTTCCAGCGAAACGAAGACGAATTAGATTTCTTATCTGCCATTTATCTTGTTTGCAATTTATTCCGTGATGACAATCAAGGTCCCAGGATGAATTATAGATATTTGCCTCCACCTAATTGCTATGCCGTCGGTTTTAATAAAAAAAAAAAACATTTAATGCACGGCTTAATTATGTGTAGACTGCATCAAACAGACTTTTATTTAAGCAAATAAAAACATAAAATTAGGCTAGTTACATTTTATTTATAAAAATGTGTATGCACTTTAAAAAAAATAGAAACAACAAAAACAAAGCTAGAAACAAATCAAAATAGAAAAAAAAAATTCAAATGTATAAGAAATATTACACACAAAAAATTAATCAGAAAATTGTGCAACTGTAAGGATTAAAAGCGAACTACAATTCACGTTAGATAAAATATTCACTACGCTGCTAAACGTAAGACTAAGTGACGTTGATGTTATCCTCATCACACTTAGGACAAAGTGAACATGAAGTTATCTAACAGGTGAATCAAATACCAGGGTTTGATTTATCCTTCCAGGTGTCTGGCCAACACACGAAGTTGTTGTTTAACTTTTGCTGGCTTCTTATAAAAACTTTATTATATTATTTAAGATTGTCTTTTTTTTTAATAATATTCACACGCAGATTCATAAACACACAGATTATTGGCCAGGACTTAAATGGCCAGTGGCCATCAGGATAGGTAAGCCCAGGGATGCCTTAGCCTTGTTGAATTAGAACCGAATGAATCGAAATCAGAAGGTGATTCAATGCGCCATATTAATAATAATAATAATAACGGTGCTTATATAGCGCATATCCCGTTGGTGACAGTTCTATGCGCAGACGACAGTTACAGAATACAGACGGACAACGAAATATATAGTAATACGCTAATAATAATATTAGTAATATTAGTGACACAATGGTGCTTTAAAGAATTGAATTAAATATATTAATTGTTTGCTCAATTTCCATAAACACACTCTCTAAATAAAGGTATGTAAATCCCCCCCCCCCCCCCCTCAATAAAATAAAGGAAGAAAAACGGGTTTATCCAGTAAACGAAATTATGTTTAATTCGCCTTTTTAAACTTGTTTAGCTTAATTGGAAATTACCGTTTATTTACTTTCCCTGGCACTTTACTAACTAAAAGCGTATTAACTGTTGAAAGAAAACATGTACCATACTTTGTTGCAACTAAAAACTTTTTTAGTTTATGGCATTTGAAGGGACTGAACATATGACACTGTAAATTATTGTGCTTGTTATATACTCTACCGTTGAAAGTTGGTTTGTTAGTTTCAGTAATCTAGCACAATGTTTTGGTGCATCAATTGAAATGTTCTGTTGATATGTGTACGTGTAAGCTTCAACCTTTAAGGCCATGAAATAAATTGCTTACAACTGCCTACTTGTGAATCCCACCCACCATTATATGGCGATGACATGCCCAGAAATTCTTCACTTTCTCCGGTATGCGTTGACTCCATCTCCGCTGGGATGCCGACCAAATGTGCACACTGGCGGTAGAAATGGGAATTTCCTGTATGGGAGAAGAAAGGGGAATTTCCGCAGAGAGGAGTCACGTGGTAGCACATATTTATTGGTTTGTTTACCGTACTATGTGCACCAGAACATGACCTAACACTATGTGCACCAGAACATGACCTAACCTCCACCAAGGATCGTTGCTTTGTTTCGCTTTGACGCTAAGAGTATGAAACATTTTTATAGGTCTGTTTTGGTAGTCAACGAAACTATTAATAATTAGATTTGCATCTGTTCTGTTTGCGCCTAATACAGTGGATACAACAGAGGTGTTAAAAGTGGGCTTACAAGGCCCCAACCTGGGGGGCGATCTTAAGCTTAAAAATGTCAGAGTACTCATAGTTAGTATATCCAAATCAAATGCGAATCCACACTGCGGCAGTATTAGCAGTATTGAACATACACTACAGAATCCTGATTCGTTTAAAATTCCATAGATTGAATATTTATATACATGAGACATAATAAATAAACAATTCGATATGAAGATAATTAATACTCGTGTAAAAATATGATTAGTATGCCCATTATAACTTCTGGCATCATTCTTTCTCATTAGAATACCTGCAATTTGGCAATGTGCCGAATTCAGTGCTAACTAACAGAAACTCTGTGGCTATATATATATATATATATATTGCTGTATTATGAATATGTTTCTAAAAAAACTAGAGAAAAAAAAAAGAAAATTGAAAGAACACATTTTGTTTAATGTTTCCAATACTTTTTGAATCGTCATAGCCAGTGAAGCAAAGATCATCTGATGGAATGACTACACTACCCGAGGGAGTCTTTACAATTGGAAGGAACCGAGGAACTACTGGATGTCGGAGGAAAAATTTGAAGGATTTTTTTTTTAAACAGTTTTCAGGCCCGAATGAATGTTACTTGTTTCTTGCATTATAAATTATCTAAACACGTACCATTCGGACCAAACTGATCATTGGGCCGGTGACAAATCGTAACCTTAACCAGGACCTTCGCCAGCCGAGCGCTGTCGCTCGGTCACATTGCCCCCAAATTGTAGATTTTACATTAAAACATTGTTCGGAACCAACTGAATGTTACTTGTTTCTTACATTCCAAATTCTCTATAAAAAGTGATAGAGACTTGAAAAAAAAAATTAGAATACATCACAGAAGTATAGAATTAAAATACACTACTTCGGTATATAGATACTAAATATAAAATGATTTAGGCCATATTATCCTGAGTGCACAAACTCATTAACCAAAATACGGTAAAGTTTAATTTTCGTAACAAATCTACACTAATGAAAAGTAAGATGAAGAATTTAACCCCATAGCACCCTCTCATAAAGTGTACGATAGGTTAGGATACAACACCCCCATGGTGGCATACTCCCCTGGTATACAGCACTGAGTCACTCAGGTGTTTTGGTATTCTCAGTACGCCCCGGATGGATGGGCAAATGCAGACACCTGTGCACACCAAGGGTTTAGCAGTTTTGCTGCACAACGTAATCTTGGTTGATCATAAAATGTAAATGAGATATATGAATGAAACATCTTCAAGAGCATAGTGTATACAAGTAATACAATTCTTAACACTATATTGTCTAGAAACAGTTGTTTGAAACTTTATGTGTAAATGTACGTTGAAAGTACCAGGCAAATAAAAAAAAAGGTGTTATCTATAAATGACTAGGATAATATATGAACTGGAAGCAAACGTCTGGTTGAAGGGTATATACCCATGGACAGGTGGAAAATATTTTTAGGGACTAGATGCGTGTATATTCATCTTGCCCTATGTTCGAGGTTGGGCGACTAAAACTAATGATGAATATTTTAATAACATACATAAAACAATTATCAAATTTTCGAAATATATATTTTTATTAAAATGGTTATGTTAATTGTGATTCAAATAATATCCATTAATGCTTTAATATTCTCTATATCGTTCTGTCTTTAGGAACTCGGGACTCAACAATCTCTAGGAAACTCTACACACATTTGAAGATTCTCCTCTGGTATTATGTCCACGTTTTCCAATAGACAGTATGTAGAATACACGTTTTAAGGTGTCAGATGCAATAAAAAATATAAAAAAATTAGAAAAGTTAAAAGAGCCAGCAACTCCAGAACAAATCTGTTCATTTTTCTATTAAACTTTACGAGCTTCTAAAAATCTAGACCTTGAACATTCAGGAAGACAGGATACATTTTTACATAATTCTGTAATTAGCCGTTATTGCACCATAAACTATAAATCCAATCAATTTCTCAATGATCGTAGATGTCAATGTATAGTAGTCGAATGCATACACAGACACTGTCAACAGTTATATAGTCTAAGTATTAGTTATAAAAGCTGTTTTTGTTGATATAACATTAACCCACGAATTTCATTGTTAGTCACATCGGGCTTGATATATTGTATTAAGCCAAACAATTAGACACAAACACACATACACGCACGCTTTAGAAGTGAAAGATAAAAAAAGAATTAAGTGTCTTTCAAAATTATTTCATTTCGTGTATTTCTCGTTAATTATTTGATCTCACTCCCAAAGGTCAAGGTTAAATGTGAATTGGAAGCTCTGGATCAATTCCGTGAAAATTTAATTTTAAAAACAAGGAATTCAATGATATTTCGTTTCGCTGTTCGGTTTTTAATATAAAAAAAACTATTTAAAAAAAGAAAAAACAAACAAGGTCCACTTGTGAAGCAGATAATTGATTCCTTGACATTGTGTAATTAAATTTGACCTTTAATTAAGTTGCAGGACATGGCATTTGCCAAGGGAAGTCGTGAAAGGAAATAACAAACAAACGACAGAACTCGTTATTGAGACCTGAGTTTAGCTGCTGGCATTAATTGGATGATAGCTCCCAGCAGTTGGAATACTTTAGAACAATAGTTGTCTCACTAATGTAAACTGTATTTAAAGTGACATCTTTAAAATTTACTTCAATTTTGTACACAAATTAACAGGAGTAAACTTTAAAGTAATAAATAAATAGGTAAAATTAATACGATATTATTATCTAATGTTATTGTTATCAAAACAAACAAACGAACAAACATCAAAACAATACCAACAGAACAACAAAGCGAAAAAACAAAGTTAACATTTAATCATTCCATTATTATTTGTTACTAATTTGTAGCAAGCTAAAGTTCGTAAGCCTAACTTATTATTACGATAAAGATACCCCCCCCCCCCGCTTTCTTTTTTGCAAGTATTCATCCAGTTAATGAATATAACTCATTTTATTTGCAGACGTTTAATTAACTCTTAGGATGTTATTTGTGTATGATTTGTTTGTTTTACTAATGACAGGGATTTCAGTTTTGACATTACAGTTAAATAGTTGTTTTTTTATATAAGGGATTTTCTGGTATATCTAAAATCTACAGCATGCGATTTTTTAAATAGCATAAGCAACATGCTTAGAACAAAGTAAGTTATTGAAGCTGTGCTTTATAAACACACTATGATAAGGCGTTTTATTGATTTTAAAATGTTTATGTTTTTAAAATTAATAATGTTGATTTTAATAGGAAAATGATCTTTATACATTACAATACAGTATGAATATATATATATATATATATCTTACCTGACTAATCTCCGAGACGACGCTAAGAGGCATTACCAGAACTGCTACCATAAGATCCGCCACTGCCAATGAAAGAATCAGGTAGTTGGCCACGTTGTGCAGTGACCTCTCCAGTATTACCGCTGCGATGACGAAGCAGTTCCCGATGATGCAGCACAGGACGAAGAGCCCCAGGATAACGCTGGTCACCACCAGATGCTCGTGGCTATACACCGTCAGGCTCCAGTGGGACAGCGGATCCAGGCTACTCGAGTTCACGCTCACGTTAGCTCCCCCGCCCTGGACGTCAGATGCGGCGCTGGCGTTGACCTGGACGGAGCGCAGGCCGACGTAGCTCCCATTACCGAACTGGGGCTCGCCGAAGGGGTCACTGTAGTCGGCCGCAGGGCTGACCAAGGTGGGCGCAAGGCCAAGGAATGATGTGTTGGTGAGTAATCCACTGAGAGTGAGATTGACCATATTGAGTAATTTTCATTACAAGTCAAACAGTAACGCGCACTGTTTCACACACACACAAAAGATTCAAATTTTCTCCTCGTTACATTTTCCGTAACGGTTTCGAAAATACTACTTCCTATTTCAGTAAATAGAAATCATCACATCTCTGTTTAAGTTTTCCAAAGAGTAAATAATCCACAGTGATAGATTCCCAGAGTGCCATGCAAGTTACAGAGGTGACTGGAATTGTGCAGGCCGGTCATTTTCAAAATAATGGAAACTTCAGCAATAGCCCAAGTCACGCAGCTGAATTACGAGAAGGCGACATTAGTAGTAACACCAGCAGTAGCTAACCAGCCGCTAGCCAACATCAGTAGGAACTCCAAACAGTAGCTAACACTCGCTAGCCAGCATCAGTAGGAACTCCAAACAGTAGCTAACACCCGCTAGCCAGCATCAGTAGGAACTCCAAACAGTAGCTAACACCCGCTAGCCAGCATCAGTAGGAACTCCAAACAGTAGCTAACACCCGCTAGCCAGCATCAGTAGGAACTCCAAACAGTAGCTAACACCCGCTAGCCAACATCAGTAGGAACTCCAAACAGTAGCTAACCAGCCGCTAGCCAGCATCAGTAGGAACTCCAAACAATAGCTAACACCCGCAAGCCAGCATCAGTAGTCCCAACGCATCAGTGAATCTAAAAATAAAGAAGAACAGCGAAATAATAATTAACGTTACAAGTTTGCGTTCGCATTTTCTTATTTCAATTTTACCGCTAAGATAAGAAACTCTTTCTGAATTTTAAGCACACACAATTAATGGCCGATGTTGAAAAGAAAAAACAACAAGTTTCAACATTCGTTAAGTGAAAAAAAAAAAATTAAAAATTTTGGAAATTGTCCATATAATTAAAACCATAGTATCAGCTCATTACATAAAAAGATAACATTTCTTTACAACAGGGATAAAACTTTAACTTTTTCTGGGACAATTTGTTTGAACAAAAGTTGCATCGTGATTATATTAAAGTTAATTTATTTGTGTGTGTGTGTGTGTGTAGATATAGTTGTTCACAACATTTTAATGTTATAATCAACAATAAAAAAAAAATTAAATCCATATGTTAATCATCCACTGTTTAAATGACTGTTAACAAGCAAAAAAATTAAATAACATTTTAACATTAGCTATGCTTTGGGTATGTAGCAAATACAAATGTATTTAACATAACATTTTCTGTCCATGTTTAATGTTTCAAAATTTCTCTCTCTCTCTCTCTTTCTCTCTGCCTCTCTCTCTCTCTCTCTCTCTCTCTCTCTCTCTCGTGTCAGTTTTGTCTATATTTTATAATGGATTACCTATTTTATGAGAAGATTTACTGTAAAACAGCGCCTATATTAAATGTATTTTTTTTATCTCATTATTTTTTTGTAATGAAAAAAACAAACAACTGGAACCATCAATACACTTGTGCTGTGATCAAATGCGATGCAATTTCTTCTTTCATTTACAACGTCCTCATTCAAAAATCTAGGCTTTTAATAAAATAATACTCATAATGTTTGAATCTAATATTTAAGTCAATATGTTTGAGATTAAACAATGTTTAAGGTCATAAATAGAAATTAAGATTCTATTAATTATTAGTTGATGCGGGGTTGCTGTAATTATTCATTATTGTTAGCCGTCTAGACATAATTATTCAAAGTTGCGGATGGATATTAAAATGCGTTTGTTGTGTTTGTTTGATTTTTGTCACGGTATAAGGAAGGAGGTGAGGAGAGGTTGGAATGACGGGGTGTTTCACACAATGACGGTTGCAGTTAATAAGCCATAATAGATACAAGGCGCTCATTAGCGATTGAAGCGAATAAGGAAGAAAGCCACGGAGAAAACATCATGGAGAAAAGTCTTGTCTTATAGCAGGTGAGTACCTCAATATACCAAGGGTCATCCCTCCACGAGTAATCGTCTTGCCTTAACAGTTGCCCTCACATAGTGGGGGCAAAAGGGGCATACGCCCTGGGGCGACAATTCTAGGGGCGGCAAATATTGTCTAAATATAGCACTAAGCAAAGCAGATACAGTATGCAAGGGGGCGTCGCTGAAACCTTTGCCCTGTGGCGCTACATTGGCTTGTGTGGGCTCTGATTGCCTACCAACACATTTAAGTATAAGCCCAGCACCAAGAGAAAGATGGATAAAGAAATTAAATTCAAATCTCCGAAAAGAAAAGTTTTAATATCCACTTGCTCGCATTACAATTTTGTACATCTGAAATCCCTGGATACAGATATCCAATCCACCTCTCTCGATTAAAGTAATTGTAAATGTTTTTGTTTTGGTAACTGGGTTCAAATTTCAAACGTTATCGTTCCGACTATTAAGTTTAACATTACATTATACAAGTCCATTGTCTGGGAAAATACAAGGGATATAGTTGAGTTACTGTCTATCTCGTTTCTCTCTCTCTTCCTGGGATGTAATGATCTTATTAGTCTCACAGTCACTACAATTGTGGGAAAAACTTACATAAATATTCCATTAGTTTGTTCAGAGATCTCCATGGTAACCGATGAGAAACTCCCCCCCCCCCACAGCCACCACCCCTTTTAACTCTCCACCAAACTACTACTACACTAAAATCTCATCGCCCTCTCAATTATATATTCCGCATCCTGGCCATCACCCTCCAACATACACACGCGTACGCACACATACACACATATATATAAACTCACATCGTTACACACACACACACAGAGAAAGAGTCATCCATTTCCAACATCACGTGACCTATGAGAAAACGCGTGCCATTGATAAAGTGAAATCTATTTTTTTTTACTATTATTTCGTTACCTAAGTCGGCGTCCAATCGGATTGCAATCATTTACCATCTCGCGGCCGTTACCAACGTGACCGTAAACAAACCAGTTGACAATGAAATATGGCGGCAAATAAACGCAGCCAGAAACCTGACTGGTCCGTCTTCTTTTTTGTTAGATAGACGTGTCAAGATAACCAAGAGAGAAAAAACAACAACACACGCCATCAGCATTGATAATACTGCAACACATCGCGACACATCCAAGGAAATACACATTTAAAAAACGTCATAAAAAAAAATTAAAGTATCCCCTCGGACCAAATGAATCCATCCGGCCGGTAGAGCGGCGTTCATCAGTTTCTGTGGCCACGGCATATAAGGAGATTGTGTGGCCAGCACAATGCCCAGCCGCTTTTACCTTTACCCCAACTTAAAGTCAGGTACCCATCAGAGCTGGGTAGACTCAGAGAATCCCTCCAGACCCGAGAACAAATCGTAGCCTTCATCAGGATTCGAACCAAGGACCTTCAGTACACAAGCCTAAAGCACCGCCTCTCGGCCACCATGCCCCCTCATATATACTCTATTTTAAGTAACACCCTTCTCCTGACTCACTATAGTACACACTAACGGCATACACAGACACACATAAATACACAATTTACACACAACATACAAACATGATCAAAAATAGCCTACATTATAGATATATATATATTATTATATATACGTGCACATTATCGATTTTAAAAGGAGTAAAAACACACACGGTAAAAACCAGAGCAAGTCAATAATGTCGCACTTAAAGATACCAGCAAAGAATTCGCATGTTAAAGATGAACGAGAAAACTAATTTTCTTAAAGACTATTTTTTTTTTCTGTTTGATTTTCGTTTGCTGTCAAAGTTTGGCGGCCAATTTTTCACTTTAACTGTCGTCACTGATATTTCCCACACCCTCCCCCAAAAAACAAAACAATCACACACATATTTCCCGCGCACTTGAATACCAGGACATCAAGGTATTGTAATGTTTAGGGGGGGGGGGGCGGAATTCAAAACCACATTATATCTTTGTATACCTTTATATATCTAAAACACACTTACATCTATGTGTGTCCTGCGTGCTTGAATTTCTTTCAGCATACTGTAGTACAATAACAGTCTATTGTCCCGCTACATCCAACCTTCTCTGTTCTAATAATTTCTACAAGTCTCTCTGCCAAGGGATGGGCATACCATAAAGACCCCCCCCCCCCATCCTTCCGCTGCCCTCCCATGTTTCGGTGCGCGGTACTAATGTAATGGCTGCCACTATCACCACTTCTGTACCCATGGGCTTCATCGTCGTCAAAGTGTGGAAAACTCCAGTACGCTTGATTCAAGAGCACACCGCTGGGCTAACGCATGGAAGACAGCCCCTTTCACCCATTCATGCGAGAGGTCCGAGATCTCGGTGGGGAGGAAGAAATTAGCGCAGCAGTCCCGCCTCATCCCAGCCCTGGTGGCTGGAAAGCCGCTGGATGCCCATACATATAGTATACCGGGCGACATGTTAGGTATACGGGCGAGCCACCACGATGATGACCTGGTGGGAATTCCGCAGTGGAAGAAAATAGTGCATGTGCTGCGGAAAAAGCACCCTAGCCCTACGTTACATTATCAGCGTGCCTTGGGGTGACTGGCGCCTGGAGTGGAACCATAGTGTGCCCCCCGCCCTTGGGTTCACCCCTGAACATTGTTACGCCCAGGACATAAGAGCCGAAAGGATGGTCGTTTATCTTTTAAAAACAATTTTTTATGGTACAATCGCAGTTTTTCTTAAGTCTTTGGCCGTTTTATTGTTGGGGCAAGTTTCGTTCTTCGTTCTTAAATTGGAGCGGAATAGCCGAGGCCAGTGGAGACGCGGGTAGCAGTGTAGACACTACATAGATTGGTCCTAGATGCATGGTGTTGCTGTTGTGCACAGCTGTGTCGAAATGTGGCGTATGTCTTGGCGGTGAATGTCTACAGCTGGTCGAGCTGGTCTAGAAAGACGTGGGCTTTTGCCTTGGTGGACCTTGTGGACCTGCCCGCCGCCCGTATTAAAGTTAATTTCTGCCATTCAAAGGGTCGTCTAGAAGACCTAAGCTGTGCCAGTCAAAGGGCTGTCTAGAAGACCTAAGCTGTGCCAGTCAAAGGATCGTCTATAAGACTTAAGTTGTGCCAGTCAAAGGGTTGTCTAGAAGACCTAAGCTGTGCCAGTCAAAGGGTTGTCTAGAAGACCTAAGCTATGCCAGTCAAAGGATCGTCTATTAGACTTAAGTTGTGCCAGTCAAAGGGTGGTCTAGAAGACCTAAGTTGTGCCAGTCAAAGGGTTGTCTAGAAGACCTAAGCTGTGCCAGTCAAAGGATCGTCTATAAGACTTAAGTTGTGCCAGTCAAAGGGTGGTCTAGAAGACCTAAGCTTGCCAGTCAATAGGTCATCTAGAAGACTTAAGCTGTGCCAGTCAAAGAGTCGTCTAGAAGACCAAAGCTGTGCCAGTCTTACAGCGTCCACCATACTTTATTTTTACTTCTCCAAGAGATGTCAACGTTAACTAAATGCATGCTATGCACGCTCTAGAGCTCACTATATCTTCTCAAAGACTGCATCCTGCTTCAGGGCAACAAACAGAGATACCAATATATCAAAGGTTCATTGGCCTGGGGCATACTTTAAAGAAATCTTATTACCAAACGAAATCTACAGACGGTTTAAACTAAGCTCAACCAAACTCAGACCAGTCACCAATCAAATACTTAAAAAAGCAAAACCGATTGGTCGGTGGTTTCTTGTTGCCCTCGTTCTGAGTGTGACTTATGGAAACCCTCCCACACTTCTTCATTATCAATGACATTTTTTGTCTACCAGCGTGTTATCTTATTTGCACGCGACTCGTTATAAAAATTCTCCCACATTGATAAAAGTGGTTTTTGAAATGACTGGACGAAAAAGTATATTTTTATAGAAAATAAATTAGTTTCAACACATGTTTTTCAATAAGCTTGTAGTCTTCAAATTTCCATAGCGTTTAATTGTGTTTTAAGTTTTATGTATTTCATGTATATACGTTAATATATAGACTTATTTTTGCTTATAGACTGCCTTGTTTTCTTTCTCTTTAGGTTTTAGGTAAAAGCTCATCCCCCCCCCCCGGCTCCCTTCATTTCTACAATTTACACGCAAACAGTATTTGTGCAAGTGAAGAGAGCAGGTAATGGCAAGCAGGAAAAAATGTATGAAATATTTTGTTTTACAGGGAAGGGAATGATCTCTATCTAATCATCTGCAAGAACTAATTAGCTTTTTAGGCAAAACTTTCTTAAGGAAACATTTAAAAATGTATAATGTTTGCGTTTTTATCTTTTCGCTAATGAGCACTAACTTTGGAATGTGTTAGTTCGAATTAACTTTGAAACTTTACGGTATAGCTTTTTGCTTAAATTAATGGAAGTCATTATAATGAATTTGATGTTTACCCAGTTTCGTTGAAGATAAATACGTTTATAAAAAGAAGAGAAACACAAAGCAGTAAACAGTGCATTCTAAATCGAAATCCTGCGATCTACACAAACGACTAGTTCGAAATGTGGCACTGATGCAGACTTCCCACGTAAGGAGAAATAATACAGACGCGACATATTTGTGAATGTACAAGACAAAATTATTTTACTGTTAACTAGCCATCAATGGTTTCTTTAATTCATGCAACAGTCTACAGCAGGTGTCTGCAACCTACGTATGGCACGCGTAAGAATACTTAAAAACAATTTTTTTTTCAATGCTGGTCAAAGCAGAGTATGTATATCAGCATAATTAATGGCTGCAACGTGCCACAGACGGCGATAAGCCTATCCGACTGCAACCATTGGCTGTTTCAAAAATCAGAATAAATATTTAGCTTTCAAACTGACGGTGCTGCTGCAATGGTTGACAAAACAAAAAATAGATTTATCAGATTTCTCGAGAATCACGTTCAACGTCGAATGTTAAACTTTTATTGTTTTTTCTTACACTACTAAAGTGTGTATGCCAAGTTCTCAATACTGGTTTTGTGCTCCGTGATAGCATTTGTTGTTAAAGATAAGTCAGCTTTATATTTTCCCATTCCTCGTTGATTCACACAGAAATTCAAGTCTCTGTAAATTGAGTGATTGAGTGTATAATATGAAGATATCCTGTTGCACATCGGCGTTCGCTAGCTTGGTCGAAGTAAAGTCTTGAAAAGATTCATTCATTTTCGGCTACCGGAAAGGATTAGTGTTGATAATGGAGATATTTTGCCGTGATATCAACTCATAACATTCAAGTATTTTCCTATTGTTAGCGTCAATACAGCTCGATATACATTAACGATAGATCAGCTTTTAGAATAAATTTGCTGAACTCTAAGCGGAAGTTTCTAATCGAAGTTATAACTTTTAAATTCATGGACCCATGTATTTACAACTAATCAATTCTGACTACTCAAAGATATCGGGATCTTTTTAGCTGTATGCATTTTGACAATTTCGAAATGCAGCAAGTTGAATTCAAAACAGACAAATTATGGTGATCAAAGTTTACTTATTTGTGTCAAAGTCTGGAAGTAATTTGTTTATCTGATAGTCTCAACTGACTGCTGGTCACCCTTTCCTGAAGTTACTGAAGGACTTATCTGTTTGACTTTCGGTTTAACTTACATATGTGAAAACTTTGTCTCACATAAAAACGTTATAAGTCCAGTAAGAAGTCGCCTAACACTTGTACACTGAGAAGCCTGTATGTCCAAATAATTACCTGATATTGAACAATCTTATATGTTACAGGCGCTCCTAATAAACAGACGATTATTGCGACACACGCTTACATAACTAACGAAGGCCAGACAAGATTAAGTTTCATATTAGTTGATACAGTTTAATGACATTTTAAATTAGTTTTTATGTTCAACTTCTATAATAAAGCACAAAAATAAATTATTCAAGATCAAATTATTTTGTTAAAATAAATATTTGTTGTATATCTACTTGGATAAGACTAAATTGCGTAATTGTAATACTAAAATTATAATAAAGAATGTCGACCCCTAGGTTGTTGGCACGCTAAATGAATCAAAAATATTTCTTTGCCACACACCATTATCAAAAGGTTGCCCATCCATTGTCTAGAGCAGTTTATTTTGCCCCGTTCCTTATAATAGTACATGTGATGCTATTACTTGACTGAAACAAACCTTGCTATTGGAATATTTCTGATGGTTCTTGTCGCTTCTGGTGGAAAGACGCTTTTACGAAGTTAAGCCTTGTGTACCGTGTGTATCTTAAGCTCTTTTACGAAGTTAAGCCTTGTGTACCGGGTGTAACTTAAGCTCAACGTTGCATAACTTCAGGCCATGCTCTCCAATCTCATAAACAGGGTCTTGCATACTCACAGGAGTCACAGGCCTAGTCTTACCCCCCCCCCACCCTCCAGCCTATGACCCTGTTCTGAAAATACTCTGGAATTACCAGAGAAAAAATCTAAGAATATAACAATCCAAGAAAAAATTCGTTGTTTTTTATTGCATTTATTGGTATTTGTGGTTTATATTAGCACACACAGAAATACATATTTATTTATATTATTCCAGTGAAAAGTGTCAAATGTCAGTTTTCTATTTTCGTTACCTAAGTTTAACAGAAAGCGTGCAATAAATTGGCAAATTTTATACGCGGCTTAATGTACATAACCGCCTCAGGAAAATTTCCACATCGGGATCAGAATCAGGAGCTGCCATGCGCACGATTCATCTATTCGAGTTATAGAAAGGCAGTTTGTCAACAATGTCAGTGGTAAAGCAAAAAGAATCGGTTCGTAAGATTGTGTGTCGGTAGGCAAAGTTGTGATGAAACTGCGGATGGTTGACACTATAGCGTCAACTAACGAAAGTGTGCAACGTTCGGGCCACTACGGAATTACAGAATTCGGCACGAATAAATTTATATCGTTTTAGAAAATGTTTATCGTAAGTCTCAACATAAGACACGTGAGGCATAGTAACAGCGTATTCGGCTAGCGTACCGAAGGTCCCGAGTTCGAATCTTGATGAGGGCTAGGATTTGTCCCCGGGTGTATAGGGTGTCCGTGAGTTTACCCAACTCCGATAGCTACCTGGCATTGCTTCGCGCAAAGTAAAGGCAATCATTTAGTATGGCGTGGACACGAAAACTTGTGAACGCTGTTTGCAAAGGCCTTTAGATCACATTGGTCTGACGGGGAATATTTATCAAAGGCCTTGATATACCTTTAGAAAAATGGGACATAATATTTAATTAGTTTCTGTGTTGCTGACTAATATGTCTATCTTATTTATCTATCTATCTATCTATATATCTATCTTTCTATCTATCTATCTATCTATCTATCTATCTATCTATCTATCTATCTATCTATCTATCTATCTATCTATCTATCTATATATCTATCTCTCACCTATCTATCTATGTATAAATCGTATCTGCCTAACTATCTATCAATCTAACATCTATCTATCTATGTATGTATACATCTAATCTGCCTATCTATCTATCTATCTATCTATCTTTTCTATATATCCATCTAATCAGTCTATCATCTATTTTTCTATTTATCTATTTATCTATCTATATATCTATCAATCTATCTATCTATCTATATTTTCTATATATCCATCTAATCAGTCTATCGATCTATCCTGTCTATGTATCTATATATATATCTTTCTGTTCTATCTATATATCATGTACAATATATCATAATCAATTTATCTAGCTATCTTCTATTTTTCTATTTTTAAATAAATCTGTCTATCAAAGGTTCTTTTTGTTTTAAACCCGATGATTTAATTTTTATAAATTGTATTGTTTTTATTTAAATAGGCATTAAAACAAATTTCAAAATATTTCAATCGACATATTTGTAAAAATGTTTAACATTTACATTATTTTAATTTTTTCAATTAAAAAAATAATTCTTCTAAATATTTTTATATGGCATGTATACGCTGATCTAAAATCTAACTTGTCATAACTTTGTGTTTCCGTAGAAATGATTTAGTCATTGTTTCGACTGGCTGTCTACAATGCCAGTGCTGTCTAATGTTTCAAATTATTTTTTTGACAATAGATCTAGATCTAACTATACATTTTGGCGTGTACACATTTTTTTTGCCAAAAAAAAAGAGAGTGTAAATCTTTGAAATATTTAATTAATTCAAGGTTTAAATTTCGGTGGCCGCTGTTCGACTGGCGTAACAAAGGTCCCGGGTTCGAATCCTTGTGAAATCTAGGATTTGTTGATGGGTTTGGAAAGTGTCCTTGAGTCTACCCACCTCTTTTAGGTTCCTGAACTTAGTTGAGGTAAAGGTGGCTGTACATTGTGCTGGCCACACAATCACCTAGTATGCCGTGGCTTCAGAAATCAGCTTGGATCTGTTTGGTCCAACGGGAAACTTTCCTATTAAACTATGTGACTCTATTTTCCCTATTCTCCCCTTTAATGTGCACTGTTTGCTTCACCTCTTCTTACTTGCAGTCATGGATACGCCACTGTTGTCTATCCATCCATCTATTTCTCTTAATTACATTCTATCTATTCTAGTGCTGACCTTAATGATAGCCGCAGTGTAGGTTAAACAGAAATAGATCTTACTTATACGCACATGGTATATCAATAAATATAAAAAGTATTTCAGAATATAATGTATAGTAAATTGCTCTAGTGACTCTAGTGTAACTGATATCCTAAAAATGTAATCGAACCATATCACCGTCTGCCAACGATACTACCTCAACATTTAGACAAAGAGACGAACACGCATAAATAAACGTATTAAAAAAAACAAACAATTATTTTGAATCGTGTCTGAAATATCGATACTTCCAATTATTACAACCTGAATGTAGATTGATTACCGATGATAGTGTAAGTTATGCACTAAATAGTTCACATTGGAATTTACATTAGCCAGTATTTGATTCAGTATGTATAGCTGTGTTATCAAAATATGGAATGGAATAATAAGGAAATATTTTTGTAAATGTCTTGGTAAATGAGCCGCTTTAAAAAGTGGGTACAAATAAAAGTCGAAATGTTAATTGGTTAGTATCACTGAACTATATCGTATCATCATAACAACAGATTTAAATTTTAATAACTGTAGAGTTGCTAGAATTACTCTATTAGTAAAAAATAATGTAAGATTAGGTATAGTGTTTAGTAAAGTATTTTGTATGGTAGAGCAGGGGTCGGCAACCTAAGGAACGCGTTCCAGACTTGGTACGCAGAGCGATTTTCAATGGCACGCGAGAGACCGCCAAGAAGATTTTTAAATGTAAGTCAAGACAACGTACGTTAAATGGTGCTGCGTGGTCAACTACATGGGAATCGCACTGGACGTCGACTTGTTTTAATTCAGGAATGGTGTATGCAAAGCTCTCATCATTGGACTTGCGATCTGTGATTTAATCTATTGTTAAGATAGTCAATTTTATATCTTATTTTTCTCAAGTCTCTTCTAGAAGAAAGTCATACGGAATATAGGTAAAGTTTTGGATGGATTCGTTTCTTGACTGGAAGATTGGATATCTTGATGAAAAAGTAATAATTCAGGTATTGAATGCGGAGAACTGACTGTTGAAGCCGATTTTTCTGAATGTTAAGGCGACATATTTCAGTGAGTTTTGAACTTGTATTTACAAGGTCGGGGTCGAAAAGCACTTGAAGAGTTGGACCACTGGAATGAATTTGCATTGAAACTGGACACTAGTAAACATATTTTATCGCACACGAAAGCTGTTTTAACCATACAAAGAGGTCATTTAAAATTGACTATTCAAAATTGACTAAATTTTTACCTGACATTGTATAATTAGCGAACAGCATTCACGGTAAATGCGCTCATTAATTGATAGACGCTATAAAAATATATTTACATTCAAAAGAGTTCTTATGCTCATCTCTCTTATTTAAGCATAAATATAATTATATCTAAAACAAATTTGTTTGTTTTATTATTGTAATAAATATAAAAGGCTTATATACAAACCATTACATTATGTAATTGTTGTAATTATTAATGTTTAAAAGAAAATAAACTCTTTAAATTGACTTTACTAATGCAGAAAATATTTTTTTTACAATAAAAATTAATTTTATAATCTAATTACATAATGCTGAATTTGTATAAGGAAATAATAATTAATACGTAACACTAGTTATATTAAAACAACTCGTTTGGCATCACTAGCGACACTAGCATCAACTTTGGAGAATTTAATTATTAAAGGGAGATAATTAACCCGTTTTCTTTGCGTTAATATTTCTAATAAGTTTCTTTTTTGTTACCTTTAAAAAAAAATAATATGACAATGTATACTTAAAAAAATTATCAAACTATAAAAGTTATTGAAAATTTTATAAATATTTATGACTAAAATGTATATATGTACATTTTTAAACGTTACATTCACTACCCAGTCAATATGATTACTACGTATTTCTTTTCTTTCACTCAATTAATTGCATGATTTGATCCTTGTGAAATTAAATATGCTTCCCCACACAACGTGTAGATCTTCTCCGCATCGTGCGATTAGATTTTTCACACAGGTGTGTGGGAAGTCTTAGTCACCCCCGAGCTACGGCTCTCACCTAAACTTACCCAAAGGAGGGGCAAGGATGTAAGAATCCGGACGCGCCTCCTACTGGAAAAAAAAAAATATAATATAATTGGCGGAAATCTCAGTAAGGCTGAGATAAAACTGAAAAAAATTATAAATAACACTAGAATAAAATCTTGACTATTGTATTCAAATTCTGTTATAATAACCAATAATGTGTTAGTTGAATAATGAAATTGTGTATTCGATATGAATGGATTAAAATAAAGATGATAATAACAAACACGTTAACTTGTTATTAAATATAAAACGCTTTAATGATTTTCTCTATAACGCTCCTTTTCTTTTAGTCATGGTCTTGCTAAGGCACTAAATAAATTTTCTTATAAATGTAATATAATGGAGCAGTTTGACTTTCACGCGGTTAGCACGCTGAATGATTTATAAATCCTAGTTTGGCACACTATAAGCAAAAGGTTGCCTACCCCTGCTGGTAGAATATATTTAGATAGTAGGTATATTATTGGATTATCGGTAAAAATGGATAGTCATTATATTGGACAGTTGGTATTTTGAATAGTTAGTACAGATATAGTTGGTGTATTGGATACTTGGTATATTGGCAAGTTGGTATAACGGATGCTTGGTATTATAAATAGTTGGTATATTAGATACTTGGTGTATTGAATAGTTGGTGTATCGGATATCTGGGATATTGTATAGTTGGTATATTGTACAGTTGGATTGTTGAATAGTTGATATATCGGAGAATTGGTATTATAAATGATATTATAAACAGTTGGTATATTGGACACTTGGTATATTGGATACTTGGTATATTGGAAAATTATATATTAAATAGTTGGTACACTGGATAGCTGTTATTCTGAAAGTTTATTGAGGTGTATGAATATTAAATCTGAAAACATATACCTGGACAGATAATGTATGAATATCAAATTTGAAATCATATACCTGGACAGATAATGTATGAATATCAAATCTGAAAACATATACCTGACATATACTGTATGATTATGAAATCTGAAAACATATACATGGACAGATAATGTATGAATATCAAATCTGAAAACATATACCTGGACAGACAATGTACGAATATCAAATCTTAAAACATTTACCTGGACAAATAATGCATGAATATCAAATTTTAAAACATATACCTGGACAGATCATGTTGTTGTCATAATGGTATTTGTTTATCTCCACCCTAATAACAAAGCAATATAATTGTCCGTTTTATTATTATTGTTATTATTATTACAATCACATGCTGATAGGACCAGTAAAAATAAGAGAATGCATCAGGTAAAAAAACAATAACTCATAATTATCAGATTTCATTTTTTAAGCTCTAAATTTGTATTTTTATTTTTATTTGTATGAATTTTATCTGACATATTTTTACTTAATTAGAATTGTTTTTTTATCTTCTTCTTTGTTTAATTTTAAAAGACTGTTTTTTTTTAAATAGAACTTGTATACGTAAGGCAATAGATAACTATTTTTTTTTAAATGACGAAACGAGTCTTCGAAGTTAACATTTATGTAGTCAAAACATTTGTCCATTGTGGCCATACTATATAGTTCCATAAACTTAACAAATATTTCAATCAACTGATTCGAAAACAGATACAATGAGATGACTCTAGTCGTAATTGTGTGTGTGAGTGTATGTGTGAGTGTGTGTGTGTGTGTAGAAGCAGTTGTGTGTGTGTGTGTGTGTAGAAGCAGTTGTGTGTGTGTGTGTTTGTGTGTGTGTAGAAGCAGTTGTGTGTGTGACAAAGTAGCACTGTTCACTCAATAGAAGTTATTTAGAAAGTGACATTTATCTTAAACGTGCGTTACTATGCATCCGGAAAAACATCGTGTTGACGATTTCATATTAATCCACATTCATCCATATAATTTATTCTATTTATTTAGCTCTAATAACGAATAAGCGACGCAATAATATTTTGTATAGAAGAAACGTCTGTAATATATTTGAATGTTTTAACTCACTGATCTGTAACACGCATGGATAGCTCGCCCTGAATATATTTCTTTTTATATATTAATGTAAGGGGAAGCAAAAAAATATGTTATATACTACGTTCACTTTCACGTATCCATATACGCGAATAATAAACCACCTATAATTAGACTAAGTTTCTAAGATAAGGTCAGTGTTTAGGAATTATTGGTTTATGGATAAGTGAGAGCATATAACAATGGCGGGTCAAGAAGACCGCATTAAAAATACCGTTTCCGTGGTTATTCCTTTTTTAAAATATATATAGTTCAGTGACACATACGCGACCGCATTACCTTCCTTGTTTTTTTTTTCTTGTTTTTTTTTTTTTTTTTTTTCGTTTAATGTCTTTGTCCACCATTCTTTGATCCTCATTCCGATGCAGCGGCTAAATATAGCATCTCTTCTGATGACACACACAAAACGGCTATAAATAAACATAAGCAATTGATCACACAGGAGTCGATGGCAATTAAAAGCGCATTACGGTTCGGGTGTCTACCGTAGGAAACACGGCATAGAGTTGTTCTCTCATACATCATGGACACACACACACACACACACACGCACACACACACACACACGCACACACACACACACACACACACACACACACACACACACACACACACACACACACACACACACACACACACACACACACACACACACACTCACTCTTCATTCTGTTCTCCGTCACACTTTCTGCCTGCGTCAGCAGTCACAAGCTTGATATTAAAAGTAGATTGTCCAAGTTTTATAATGGCGTTTTCTGTGGTCGTCTCAGGGAGATAATGAGTCATCCAACGGTAAATATATCCTTCTTAATCTCTGTTGCCGTAGGGCTGGTTGAGTCAGTTTCCTGTGGTCACACCACACGAGGGGACTGTATGGTCAGCACAAAAATTAAATAAAAAATAAATTGGTTACTTATATAGCGCTTCTATCCATGCTATTTCAGCATGCTCAGTGCGCTCTGTAAACACACTGCTGCCTGCTGGCGCAAATATGTTTACAGGCCCAAAACTCCTGCAGGGCGACAGGGATCCGTCGGGGGCCGGGCTAGAACCCGCGACATGTCACATGGTTTTTGGTTGACAGTCCGGTGATCTAACCGCTAGCCCCGTTTGCGTTTTCTTTTCCCAACTAATGTCATGTGCCAATTAGTGCTGGGTAGAATCAGGGCGCCCTCCAGAGAGAAATCCTAGGCTTGAACCTGGGACCTTTACAACTTTGTGACAATCCAGACCGCGCTGCCACCATTCTTCTGTCTCCCAACAGAAGATGCATTTTATCGTTGATTCGGTAACACCAGGAAATGTGTGATTACTCGTAGGTCTAATGCATACAGTTATACTATTTCTTCTGCTAACAAACTATAAATAGATTCGGAAGTTCATACAATGTCTTATAATGAAATATTTACATCCGGGTATTCAGTACTCACCATAGATAAAAACAAAAGGGGCAGATAAATGATGCTCGTTATTAGCGAGTCGTTCTTAGTTATCTTTACTTCGGACTTGGTCTCTTTGGATTTACAGTCCAAGGGTCTACCACTAGGCCACCCTCCATTCTGAAATAAAAATAAACAAGAACGCATAAACATATGGCATACACGAAGGCCTAGAAATTATTTTAAACTTTCTCAGTCAATACACTACTATAGAATAGAATATGTACGCTACTATAGAATAGAATATGTACGCTACTATAGAATAGAATATGAACACTACTATAGAATAGAATATGAACAAATGTCATACAATTCTAAAAGATGTAGAAACTACATAAGTAAACACACATGTTTAAAAGTACATTAAAGGATATAGCGCTAATTGATAATTTCAAAACTTTACGAAAAAACATAAGACAGACCAAAAGAATATACGCCAGTAATTACCAACTTAATATACAAGTAAAACCGTAGTAGTCAAAAAATGTTTAAGGAAGGTAAATCTTAACATAACGTATATAATCAATCAATAGTATTAAAGTATGAAAATCAGTAATTTAATTATATTCGATTGTATTTAACTGTGCAGAACAATGTTGTATTGAAACATGTGTAGCTATGAGTCCATTGCTCTAGATACCCTAATAGCCCAGTGCCACTGTCTCCCACTTCTCCCATATCTCTATGTAACCTCTACTTTCATTAAACTAAACGACGCCAGATAAGCGGGCGATAACTGAGGCCCCAGCGCTTCCCTTCAAGGCATTAACTACACGGTCAGGACATTTCAGCTCACCGGGGAGCGTGAGTCTCAGACCCTGGAGGGGTTCAATGTCACGTAACATTAGGGCCCGAAACGGCTGGCAAGGACCGTGGGCGCACGCTTCCGCGTGTGAGTGTGTGTGTGAGCTGGCAACCCTTCGCCCCCCACCTAAAACCATTAGCCACTATGGCATGTCACTAAACAGTAATAGACTCTATCATGGGAGCACTTCGCTGTGGTAATAGACTGTCCGTTCAAACTGACCCTTACAGACAGACGTGGGGGAGATTGGTGGTTGGGGTGGGGAGAAGGGGGGAGAAGGGGGGAGTTCTAGACTGTCCACTTAGACCGACCTTTTAGACCGATAAAGGAAGTAAGAGAAAACTCAAATCTGATTGGGGCCAAACCTCAATAAACAATTCTGTTAGGAAGTTCGCGCCCCATTTTCTGTGCTTTTCGTTCTTGATCAATACCAAGTGTTTGACAGAAACATTCTCACCTGAATAATTAAGTATAATAATAATACAAGTTACACAGTTGAAGTATGTATATTATGCATATTATATATATATATATATATATATATATATATATATAAGATATACATTGGAGACCTCATGGGATAGACGAATATCTATTCTATGTCCCCATCTCCCACTGGCACTGTTAGAACTATGGAAACTGGCCTTCAGAGCTTCAAAGACCGCAGATAATGGTGGGGGAGGGGTGGGGGGGGGGGGAGGGGTTAAGCCAATGATTGCCGCTCTATAAAACAGATGTAAAAAATGTTGCCTTAATGGCTATTGTGATACATTTAACCATAGGTCTAACCAGCAACAGGGCCAAGACACTCACTCACACACACACATACACACACAAACACACACATACACAGACATTGACAAGACACAAACATGTACACAAACATGCACACACACACACACAAACATACACACACACATACACACTTACACACACACACACACTCTGTATCTCTAGAAGTATTCTATTCAATTCTAGCTACTGCTTTGGGCTCTGTGGAAAAAAAAAACACAGAACCAAATGGCAACGTTTTCAGAGTCCTTGCTTCAGCTTAGACAACGATGGAACTAAGGATGAGTCGAACACAAATAGATGTATATACAAGAGTGGAGAGCTGATATTTGTCTTTCTTAGCTACAAAAAAAATAATATTTGGGAGGGGATATGTGGTGATTATTAACACAAAGTCTCGCGTAAGTGAGAAAAAAAAATGAAAGTACCAAATTTGTTGATATAATAAGCAATATTATGGAATAATTAATGATACTTAACGTAAATTATGTTTACAACTAAAAGTATATTTTATACACTTTGATAATAATATAAGCATTTGTACATTGTGCTAGGCACTATCTTTCATCAAACCGTTGAGTTATTCTTTAAATACCATTTTAGAATCTTCAAAAGTACTTATGTTACGTTCATATTCATATTCCGGTTATTTTTGTGTTTAATATACTGCCAACAAGACTACCCGGGTTCCAACCCTGCCGCCGTCCAATCTTTGTCCCCATGCAGGGGGTAAGAGTACAATTGACATAAAAATATTCTTTCCAGAACTTGAGTAGTATGTAAATTATACGATTAAAGACAGACGACACTAGGTGAGGCTACAGCAATGGGGATTCGCCAAGTTACTCTTTCTTCATTTAGAATACCGGTATTTACGAAATCTTATTTTAGTTTGAATGCATAATGTATCGAATCGTACGCTTTTTTATTTCATGTTCATGTTTTTGATATAAAACATTTAAAAAAAAATTATTCGAGTAATATATTAACTTGTTACTGGTACACCATTCATTTGATATTCAACAATAAGCAACATTATGTGTTACTAATATGATAATTTTTCACTGCTAAGGCTGCTGTTTAAACAGGTTATATTTTAGTGCGTACATTTGTTCACCAGACTCCGTATAAAGCCGTTAACGTCGTCACGTGATAGTGAAAGATGAGAGTTGGACGTTCAGGTGACGAGATAAGACAACTGGAGGCGTGAAGCGAGTTCTGTATTTGTGGAGATAAATTTTCAAAACGAGAAGAGGTCTGCAGTGAATGAGACACCTGCAGCACTTCAGGCTTCCCGTTGGGATCTATTGGATGGTTTAGTCACGTGCTTAGCAGTCTACCACAGTTAGGCTTATCCAACTATATATATTAGAATCATTATATAATATACAATTTAACACATATTTTAAGCTTATCACAATTTAGCTATCTGCTCTAAGTTTCTTCTCTTTTTTTTGTGTGTGTGCATGCAGCAGAATTAGCTCCTGATAAGTTTACGTTTAAGAGAAAATATATGTGGTAAGTTGGCTTTTTGGAGATCATTCATATAATATATTGTTGGGGCAGAAATTGTGTTCCAACCCCACCACTTCCTGCCCCCGGCTACGTATAAGGGTATTTCGACATCGACGTCAAACTGCTGCTTATCCGTGGATGACTTATAATTATAACAATCAGGACAGTTAGAGTCAACAAATGATTGAGTGATACTCGGATGAAATGTACTGGTGCAGCAGCAAGGATAAGTTAATGGCAATAATCCAGACAATTAATGACAACAATAAACTATACCTGGTGATGCAAATAAATAGTTGGTTGAACTTTAGTTTTAGTCTTATAGTGGAAGACGTTAAGCTTTTACAATGATCCTTAATTTAGAACCGCACTGGCTTAGGCCACGTGATAGACATTTGACTTCTCCTAAAAATTCTAGCTTTACTAACTAAAAATTATTTGTAGCTCAAGACTAGACCTGCTAGTTAGCTGGGGGAAGGTAGTACTACATCTGGATCTTGGGTGAACGAAAGGCAGAGTTGGGATGCTAACCCACCACACAAAGACAGGAAATGTCCAGCTAGGGAGAGACCGGGGGGGGGGGATAAGTCATAGTATGGTCGATCATGCCAAGGGCGGGGTTAACAATAACGACTCTGGGGAGAGATGAGTGGTCAACGTTGACCTGGTCAGGTGAGGCTGGGCTAACAACGTGGGATTAGAACGAGAGACTTAAATCTCACTTCTTCAAAGTGAGAATACGAACCGAGATTACGCACTTTGGTCTCTGAGGACAAACACACTTATGCTACACAGTGTAGCTAAGTCACCACTTAGGTTCGGTGCAAACAGTTGACCATTCCAATCCAGTCTACGCTCCTGCAAGGCAAGGTAGTCTAAAAACACATGTTTGACTGTCTCTTCTGCCTACCAGTAATTTCGGTTTAGAGAGAGAGAAAACACAACCAGCACAACTAACAGCTAACACAGTTTTCCAAGCTCCTGCTAATCCACTGATAATGTTGATAAAATAAAAAAAAATTATGGGAAAGGTCTACTAACCATTACTCTTGTAGTGAACAAATAAACAAAAAGAAAAAGTTACTCCCCTTTTGCTTCTTGGGAATCTGAAAAATTCCACACACAAACTAAGACACACACACACAGATATACATATATCTACATCTTTTACAACCTTTGTTTAAGTGGGGTCCAAAAAGGAATTTGGAAATATAAGACATCAAGAATAGACAGCTGGGAAGTGGTAAGGAGAGGGGGGGGGGGCTTGAAGGCGTGGACAGATTTCTTACGTAAAACAATGAATCATCTGCAGCTAACAGCAGGAAGTTGATGGGAGGAGTGTAAAATGGGGGGGGGGGGCGCTGTGTGAAACGGCAGTAGATGAGACATACAGTTGCGCCAGTGGCGTTTAATGTGTGTGTGTGTGTGTGGGTGTGACTCCCCTCTTGTGCTTGTCTAGTCCACACCACCCTTAGCATGTTCAGCGTCGATTCAAAACCTTTCTTTAATGTAGGCGCAGGTTGGGCGGGAATTCTTTGGTTTACAAAGAGAGTCAAGAGAGTTTATAATTTAGACAACGGAATCGAGCTCACTTTTAGAAGTTCGGGTTCGGTTCGGTAAGACCCTTAAATTTGGGTTCGGTTGATTCCGGTAGAAACCTTTTTTCAGGTCGGCAACAACAAAAGGTCGATGGATATTTCACATTATCGAACTCTTACGTTGCTTGGGTTGTAATCAAATGTTTACGTTATAAATCAAAAGTTTAAATAAATACAACCCAAAAAGCAAAAACATAAATAAATATCAATCATAATACTTGTATGTTTTTCCCTGAGTGTGGTTTTGATTTTACCTTCCTTTCCCAACCAAAAAGACAGATAATGTATATACGTTAACTATGTAGTAGATTTACATACAATAGACAGATAATGTCTATACGTTAACTATGTAGTAGATTTACATACCATAGACAGATAATGTCTATACGTTAACTATGTAGTAGATTTACATACCATAGACAGATAATGTCTATACGTTAACTATGTAGTAGATTTACATACCATAGACAGATAATGTATATACGTTAACTATGTAGTAGATTTACATACAATAGACAGATAATGTATATACGTTAACTATGTAGTAGATTTACATACCATAGACAGATAATGTATATACGTTAACTATGTAGTAGATTTACATACAATAGACAGATAATGTATATACGTTAACTATGTAGTAGATTTACATACCATAGACAGATAATGTATATACGTTAACTATGTAGTAGATTTACATACCATAGACAGATAATGTATATACGTTAACTATGTAGTAGATTTACATACCATAGACAGATAATGTATATACGTTAACTATGTAGTAGATTTACATACAATAGACAGATAATGTATATACGTTAACTATGTAGTAGATTTACATACCATAGACAGATAATGTATATACGTTAACTATGTAGTAGATTTACATAACATAGACAGATAGTGTATATACGTTAACTATGTAGTAGATTTACATACAATAGACAGATAATGTATATACGTTAACTATGTAGTAGATTTACATAACATAGACAGATAGTGTATATACGTTAACTATGTAGTAGATTTACATAACATAGACAGATAGTGTATATACGTTAACTATGTAGTAGATTTACATACCATCCTTAGAACAAATCCACCATTCTACTACAATAACAATGTTCCTGCAACTAGTTCATCGGTGATCACAACTTTCCCGAGAAATTCTATAATATTTTTTACTTCCTGCTGATCCTAAATAATTGATGGCGACTATATGCCATTGTTCGTTTAATAATATAAATTGCTTCAAAGCAATTTTTCTTTAAATAGAGTTTTAACAATTATTTTGATATCAGATTCGACATTTAGGCGGACATATTTTACGGATGATTTCATCTTCATCTCTAAACCAAAAGGAATGTTTTGAAAGCCCCAACAACACAAAGCAGCAGGCGTTTGTTTTTCTTTCTACACGACTGCTCGATCGTGGTGCATTGGAGATAGTCTGTGTTTATGTGGGTGGGGGGGGGGGGGCCACAGTAAATATACAATCATCAAAGTAGCCCTCCCCCCCCCCACTCCTCCGCTTTCTTCAACAATGTCATGTATTGCTAAATATTTATGTTTCCTGGATAGTTCAAAATACGCGTGTTTTTTTATACCAATTATTGATGAATGGAAATAATATGTTTCGTCGATGTTCGCATAAAAAAAAATTGTGGAAAAATAAATACAGGTATATGATTTTAATTTGAAAATGCAGTTTATTATTTTACAAAACAAGTTGCATCATTTTACAGAGAGAAAATAAAGGCGGCGGTGAGGGAGTGATGTTATGAGTGTAATAAGAGAAGATCAAAATAAATTGAAATGAAGTCAGTGGCAATCAGATTTTGACACTTTTGGGGGCCATTTGTTTTGGCTGTTCACACTCGATAAAACAAAGCTTTCTTTTTTTTTTTCTTTTTTTTTACTGAATGTTAATATACATCTAAGTCTGTGTTTGGCGGTAATAGGGGGGGGGGAGTTATACAATGCGTTTTTTTTTTATATATTAATTTAATATAAATATGAGTAGGCCTAGGCCTATTTCTTACTCTTACGCGTGGACTTCATTTTCTTTAATTAATGTATTACGTGATCGTGTTCTTTTACAGTTTTACAATTTTATGATAAATATATAGAATCAGCAGTCTAACTCAAACTACCTAAATAATAACACTAAGTTGATACAATATAAAGTTTATTTACACGATGATACTGATAACATAATGCCCAAACTCGTATTATTAATATTATTTAACCATTAGTATTAGTTGACCATAGCGGCCAATAAGGTTTAAGGTATCCGGTGGATCGGTGCAGATGAAAGGGTGAAAGGGTTGATCGTCAAAAGATGTATGACCCATCGGTCAATGTAAACGCTGTTTGTATAACAACGGTACAGCGTGCGAGGAGGGGGCAGTGACAGGATTGTAATACAGTGACCCGACTGTAACACTTACTTAAATCTGCTTAAAATATATTCGGTTATAATACGTTAGCGATAGGTTCGTTCGATTAGACAAATAAGTTTGGGTTCGGTTCCGTCGTCAGCAAAGTTCGATTAAGTCTCAAGTGGGGTTCGAGTTCGGTTTGTAGTTTCGTGTTCGGTTCGATTATCACTTCTAGTTTAAATGCAGAAATAATGAGCTGTTTAGATGAACTTTATGATCAAAGATTACAATCTCATGTAGATAATTAACATGTATATTAGCTAAGAGTGTAATTGAATAATCGCTCTGTTTTTCCACATCTATTTCTCTATCTAATAAGTACCTATATATAGTATTTCTCTACCTATTTTGATTTAGCTCTTTCTACGCCTCTCTCTCTCTCCCTCTCTCTCTCTCTTTCTGCCTCTCTGTTTCTCTCCCCCCCTCTCTCTCTCCCTCTTTCTTCCTCTCTGTTTCTCGCTCGCTATCTCATCTAATCTAAACAAAAGCAAATAACATATTTAAATATCAAAGCATTTTATTATGTCTATTTACATACCATCCATCATCCATCATCCACCATCCATCATCCATCACTATCCACCCCATTCACTCACGCAGGAATAGTAATTTCTCTTCTTCGTCTTCACTGTATTTGTGCACAACATTGAATGTGGTCTAAGAACAACATCACCGGTCAGTGTCCAGTATAGTTTAAGTAATTTTATGCTCCAGGCCGCCGGACCATGTTTCCAGACCCTCCATTGATCCTTCCAGGAACTTTATTATATGGAGGCTGGGGTGGGGGAGGCGGGAGGGGGCGAGGGGAAAAAGATAGCATAGATGGAGCGCTTCAAACAAATTTAAATCTTTGAATGCATCCATCCGTGAACTCATCTAAAACAAATGACACGGCATAAATGACAAAAGTTATGTGCTTGTGTTTATGATTGTGTTTATGATTGTGTCTGTGTGTGTTTTTGTGGGTGTTTTTGTGGGTGTGTTGGTGGGTGCGTTTGTAACTGTGTTTATACGTTTGTTAGTACGCGTGCTTGGTGAGTGGCCTGTGATGTAAACAGCGCGTTTTCAGGTTTACATTAGAAAATGGACAAACAAAACATGGAGTGCCTGGAACAAAAACTAAAAAACATTTTAGTTATTTATCATTACGTAGCTGAAAATAATATAAAAACTATCCTCAGCGACTCTTTCTCTTGTATTAAAGGCGTCCATTTTGGGGGCAGATCCTCTTTGCTTCGACGTAAAGGGGAGTGAAGCAGGTACTAAGCTTTGTTTCATTAATTCGTTATTGTTTTTAAGAATGGGGAGGGGGGGTATACAAAACAAAACTATTAGATTTAAAATTCAAATATTTATCATTTACTTTTTTTGGAGATCCTTATTTAGATCCAATTACTGGAATTTGTTTTACTTGTCAAATGAGAGACAAAGGCAAAGATTAAACGTGTAGATTTAGAGATTTGTGCTTTTTGTGTGCATAACATCAATATCCGATTGAAAAAAACAACAACAAACAATCTCAGTCTTGTTGGCATGAATTGTGTTATAGCGTAAGCTTTATAAATTCGACCTTTATAATGAAGGCTATAGTCTTACAAGTAATAGACGCAATTTTAATTTCACGACAAAAATAGCCTACATTTTAAAAAGTGACAACATAACAGGAACACGTTTTGTTAGTCATTAATATTGCAGTAATTGCACCACATCCCCCGTCTGTGAGATTGTGACTGTGCTTGCTTCTATTTGTCTATTTGTGCTTGCTTCTATTTGTCTATTTGTGCTTGCATCTATTTGTCCTGGTCTGATTTTTCATGTCTGGTGGTAAATCTCTATTTCTAGGTCTGTCTATTTCTGCCTTTTCCTGCCCCTCATTTTATTCCGATCCATCCATTTTTTTTTCGTTCGTCTGTCTGCCTGTCAGCTTCTTTCTAATTATTCTTTCTCCCTTTCTCTATCTCCATCCCACAATGCCCTGCGCGAACTCTGCTCACATCCAGACGTCTCCGTGTGTGTAATTTTCTATGCATTTTTATATAATCTTTGTCTCCCTTATTTTTATAGATTTCTTTCTTTCATATAATATGATATGATATATATATATATATATATATATATATATATATATATATATATATATATGTGTGTGTGTGTGTGTGTGTGTGTGAATGTGTTTATATCTATATATATATAATATATCAAATCAAGAAAAAATATATATTGAGATTATACACATACACCATTTGCAACTCGCTGAATCTCATATCTGCAGCTCAGATTTATGCCATTCTTGTTTATCTCAAATCTTTCATAAACTTTTCTGCAATTATCATATACAACAAACTTTACGACCAACAAAAAAAAAAAAAAAAGTTACAAAAAAGGAAACAAGAGTAAAAAAATAAATAAAAAATGACATAATTTCTAGAGATAATCAAATCTATACATCATATATTCACTCATAAACGTGTGCTTTTATCTTATTTGATGAATGGCTGTTTACGATAAAATAAATACACTACAATGGTAATATTAATGCATTTAAATATCGTTAGGTCTAGCTCAGAGTATAGTGCATATATAAGTGATACGTAATAGCTCTGTAATACATACGGCAGAAAGAAATACATTTAAATTTGGTCATTAATACAGATACATTTATATATGACATTTCCAGGGTTATATGATAACATCCATTAGTTAGGCTTATATGATAACATACATTAGTTAGGGTTATATGATAACATAAATTGTTTCTCTTGGATTCAACAACCAAAGAAAAAAATTATCGAACATAAAAAGGCTGATCATATTTTAAAAAAAGGGCAAGGAACTATTCAAATGTGACTAAAGTAAAATTCAAAACCGTAAATAATTTTATAAAGAGACGAATTGATAATACTTAAATCATTATTAATTCTAAATGCAATATCTTACATCATAATTGTGATAACAATATGTTAAAAATATTTTAATTTGTGTACAATGTAATCTAATAATTGGAATCCAATTTGCGAGTAAATATATATTTTAACAATATTTCTAGAATTTGGAAAAATTAGTCATAGCATGTGCATTTTTATTTTAAGTTTTCCTCAATTCTCAGACTAAAAGGGTTAAATTCACTGTGTGTTTTATTTTAAGTTTTCCTCAATTCTCAGACTAAAAGCGTCAAATTCACTGTGTGTTTTATTTTAAGTTTCCTCAATTCTCAGACTAAAAGCGTCAAATTCACTGTGTGTTTTATTTTAAGTTTCCTCAATTCTCAGACTAAAAGGGTTAAATTCACTGCGTGTTTTATTTTAAGTTTCCTAAATTCTCAGACTAAAAGGGTTAAATTCTCTGTGTTTTATTTTGTGTCCACACCTGAACATTCAAAGGGGTGGAGTTATGTCTGAAACTCAAAGCTTGCAAGTGTCTAGAGCTTTTAGTTTGTAGTTGTTTTGCTTTTTATGGACGTGTGTCTATAAAACTGCATGTGTGTCTATAAAACTGCATGTCATTGTGTGTCTATAAAACTGCATGTGTGTCTATAAAACTGCATGTGTGACTATAAAACTGCATGTGTATCTATAAAACTGCATGTGTGTCTATAAAACTGCATGTGTGTCTATAAAACTGCATGTGTATCTATAAAACTGCATGTGTGTCTATAAAACTGCATGTGTGTCTATAAAACTGCATGTCATTGTGTGTCTATAAAACTGCATGTGTGTCTATAAAACTGCATGTGTGTCTATAAAACTGCATGTGTGTCTATAAAACTGCTTGTGTGTCTATAAAACTGCATGTGTGTCTATAAAACTTCATGTGTGTCTATAAAACTGCATGTGTGTCCATAAAACTGCATGTGTTTGTGTGTCTATAAAACTGCATGTGTGTCTATAAAACTGCATGTGTGTCTATAAAACTGCATGTCATTGTGTGTCTATAAAACTGCATGTGTGTCTATAAAACTTCTTGTCATTCTGTGTCTATAAAACTGCATGTGTGTATATAAAACTGCAAGTGTGTCTATAAAACTGCATGTCATTGTGTGTCTACAAAACTGCATTTGTGTCTATAGAACTGCATGTGTGTCTATAGAAATGACAATGTGTTTATAGAATTGCAGTATCCCCTGTGGTGATGTGCCTATAGAACTGCAGTATCCCCTGTGGTGATGTGCCTATAGAACTGCAGTATCCCCTGTGGTGATGTGCCTATAGAACTGCAGTGTCATCTGTCATGATGTGCCTATAGAACTGCACTATCCCCTGTGGTGATGTGCCTATAGAACTGCAGTATCCCCTTTGGTGATGTGCCTATAGAACTGCAGTATCCCCTGTGGTGATGTGCCTATAGAATTGCAGTATTCCCAGTGGTGATGTGCCTATAGAACTGCATTATTCCCTGTGGTGATGTGCCTATAGAACTGCAGTATCCCCTGTGGTGATGTGCCTATAGAACTGCAGTATCCCCTGTGGTGATGTGCCTATAGAACTGCAGTATCCCCTGTGGTGATGTGCCTATAGAACTTCAGTATCCCCTGTGGTGATGTGCCTATAGAACTGCAGTATTTCCTGTGGTGATGTGCCTATAGAATTGCAGTATCCCCTGTGGTTATGTGCCTATTGAACTGCAGTATCCCCTGTGGTGATGTGCCTATAGAGCTGCAGTATCCCCAGTGGTGATGTGCCTATAGAACTGCAGTATCCCCTGTGGTGATGTGCCTATAGAATAGTAGTATCCCCTGTAGTGATGTGCCTATAGAATTGTAGTATCCCCTGTGGTGATGTGCCTAAAGAATTGCAGTATCCCCTGTGGTGCCATTGAAGACGAAGAGAAACCGACCCAGGGGCCGACCGGCTGTGTCCTTTGACCTTTTTACCGGACTCACAAAACGCTCACAGGAAGCGATGACTGAATTGAAAGTTGGCAAATTTCAGTTCCTGTCAATACAGACAACCTTGCACAAACACTGCTGAAAGAGAAAGAATTTATCTGATGTTTTCTAGACGTTCTTCATACACATAGAATACAGCGATATTTTAGTATTATACAAAACGGAGTTTCCCGAAGCTATTTAAGCGAACAATGTTGGGATTGAAATAGATTTTGAAAGAAAGCCATCTTTGTTTGATTACATACACCAGCTTCACTGATATTGTTTGCTTATTGTATCATATCCGCCCCCCCCCCTTTTTTTTTTCCTGAGACAAATTTCTGTGATCTAGGAAAAGGTTGTTATCAAGGTTGCACACTTCCTGATTTGATATCAGATTTGGGGTGTCGGTGCTTAAAAGTGATAAAACCTTCACAACACTAACACCTGGATGCTGCAAGAGGTGATTCTAAAAGAATAACGTAAGGAAAGTTACGATGAAAAATATTGAACTTCTCAAACAAATAGTTATAGGCCTGTTTGCTTGCGTATACAGTCATATATATCTATATCTATGTTTATCTAGATATATCTATATCTAACTTTTTATATATATCTTTCTATATATATCGTAACATCTCCACTGGTCCTCTGTTGTCTTGTTCACTATTAGAGCTATAATAACTCCAGCCACTCGTTACATGCTTTCAAGATGAATTAAATTCTTGAACTTGTGTACATTATAAACAACTCCACTGGTCGCTATGCAGAAATCAACAACGCAGATGTCAACAACAACAAAACGCGCTAATCGGCTTAAATAGATTTTCGTGCAGAAAGTACTAGAAATGGATTTTCTTGAAGCTTGCCGCATGCAAAAGAAAATGCATACTAGAAAGCATAACTGTACTACGTCATAATCAACTAAAACTTACATATTCTCTACACCAAAATCAAATGTAAATAAACAGTTCCACAAGATTTAGCGAGACAATCAAAAATGCAAAATAGAAACGCTATACGTATATAACAACATATAGATATATATATATATATATATATATATATATATATATATATATATATATATATATATATATACATATATATAATATCACATAGAATCGATTGCTGTATATACCCAAGTTTGTTATTAAAACATCGATTCTGACCTGTAATCGTTTCTTACATTGCCAAAATAAACATTGTCAGAAACAGGCTTTTTTTTTTATCGCCCCTTAAAGAAACAACCACAGCAGCACTAGCGTTTCCTTTCAACTTCATCATTCCAAAAGCCATGCAGTTTTCTAAAGTAATATATAATTTATCAACATATCTGTACCGTTCCTTACTCCCCCCACCCACCACAACCTCCTTTATTTTTCCCCCACGGCCGTACAGGGTGTTAAAAACCTCCACAGGATGGTGTCACCACACCATCACGCCTCCCACTTGGAATGTTTGTTTTGTTTACGCTGTACACCCGAGTAATTCCAAACAATCTCTCTATTCAGGAGGACGCATCGTGTCAGATCAACATTCTGCTAGTACTTCAAGCTCCAGCGGACCCAGCCTGATAAACATTATTTAGTGGGGGAAAGAAATGATATTCAGACACCCGTTATGAACAAGGCCCTGTATGCTTTTCTGTCTGTAGCCAATCAACTTACGCTATTTATGAAATATAACAGCTTGGCGATTGCTGAAATAAATTATGGTTTAAGCTACTTCCTTAACCAAATTATATGTATATAGTTTACGTATTATTCCATGTATGAGAAGTAAATTATTAAAAATGTATAGTTATAAATTTGAAATGAGAAATTTGCAAAAATGAAGTATGAATGTCTCAAGCACTGTTCGACATAACTATTGTCTGCTGGGTCACATCCGGCCTCCAAGGGCCCTACAAATTCTAAAAATGCTAGTAACTCAATCATTACTCATAGACTAGTGCGCCGTGAGCCATTTACTTGATGCCATATTTAAAAAGACTTAGATGCTTTTGAGCATTAACTTATTAAATGGGTTGTTTAAACGTAGTCAAACGCAATAAAGACTGATCAGAAGAGGGCAGGTTATGAAACACTAAATTATACAGTTATGACCTCACCCCCCCCCCCCTCACGACCACTTTACTGTGTCCTCTCACCCACTCAAGAACAGTGACTGATTGCATCTTCGCCATCTCGTGGACTAAATATTCTAACAAGTAAACAAAACTAAAGGTGTAACTACGGAGCAATGACTGATCCACTCAAGGGAGAGATGGAAAAAAATGAAGGAAAATATTTCCTTTTCAAACAGGCTCGATTACCAGCATTAAAGCCTGCAGTATTGGTTTAACAAGAGAGACCCCCTCCCCACCCCTCTGGGCATTCCAGGCGTTTATAACCTTATTCAGCCCCATTTGAGGTGATGGCGCTAGGGGAAGGAGTGTAAAATGATTAAGAAATGGACAGAAAACATTCATTGTGTGTGTGTGTGTGTGAGGTCCCTTTGCCAACACACACATGCAGCATTAAGCAACTCTTGCTAATTTAATCAAGCTCCATTCAGGAGAAAATGCCCATTGTAGCTTAGATGATGTTTGCCCAAGTCCAACATGGCGGCAGATTCACACAAGATCCCCCACGCCCCTCGTCCTATCATTCCCCCCACCCACCCATCGCCTCCTCTCCTTTAATCAAGCAAACAACACAAAGTGTCGGCTATCAACGATTATCTGCTGAACTAACTTCAGAAAGAAATATCAAATCGATAATTACTGGAAGAAGGACGAAAAACAGAAAGAAAACGAAGTAACAAAAGGGATAGAAAAATACTGAGAGACAGGAAGACTGTGTGAGAGAATGAGGGAGTCAGTGAGTAAGAGAGACAGGAAGACTGTGTGAGAGAATGAGGGAGTCGGTGAGTGAGAGAGACAGGAAGACTGTGTGAGAGAGTGAGGGAGTCGGTGAGTGAGAGAGACAGGAAGACTGTGTGAGAGAATGAGGGAGTCGGTGAGTAAGAGAGACAGGAAGACTGTGAGAGAGTGAGGGAGTCGGTGAGTAAGAGAGACAGGAAGACTGTGAGAGAGTGAGGGAGTCGGTGAGTGAGAGAGACAGGAAGACTGTGTGAGAGAATGAGGGAGTCGGTGAGTGAGAGAGACAGGAAGACTGTGTGAGAGAATGAGGGAGTCGGTGAGTAAGAGAGACAGGAAGACTGTGTGAGAGAATGAGGGAGTCGGTGAGTAAGAGAGACAGGAAGACTGTGTGAGAGAATGAGGGAGTCGGTGAGTGAGAGAGACAGGAAGACTGTGTGAGAGAATGAGGGAGTCGGTGAGTGAGAGAGACAGGAAGACTGTGTGAGAGAATGAGGGAGTCGGTGAGTAAGAGAGACAGGAAGACTGTGTGAGAGAATGAGGGAGTCGGTGAGTAAGAGAGACAGGAAGACTGTGAGAGAGTGAGGGAGTCGGTGAGTGAGAGAGACAGGAAGACTGTGTGAGAGAATGAGGGAGTCGGTGAGTAAGAGAGACAGGAAGACTGTGAGAGAGTGAGGGAGTCGGTGAGTAAGAGAGACAGGAAGACTGTGAGAGAGTGAGGGAGTCGGTGAGTGAGAGAGACAGGAAGACTGTGTGAGAGAATGAGGGAGTCGGTGAGTGAGAGAGACAGGAAGACTGTGTGAGAGAATGAGGGAGTCGGTGAGTGAGAGAGACAGGAAGACTGTGTGAGAGAATGAGGGAGTCGGTGAGTGAGAGAGACAGGAAGACTGTGTGAGAGAATGAGGGAGTCGGTGAGTAAGAGAGACAGGAAGACTGTGTGAGAGAATGAGGGAGTCGGTGAGTGAGAGAGACAGGAAGACTGTGTGAGAGAATGAGGGAGTCGGTGAGTGAGAGAGACAGGAAGACTGTGAGAGAGTGAGGGAGTCGGTGAGTGAGAGAGACAGGAAGACTGTGAGAGAGTGAGGGAGTCGGTGAGTGAGAGAGACAGGAAGACTGTGAGAGAGTGAGGGAGTCGGTGAGTAAGAGAGACAGGAAGACTGTGAGAGAGTGAGGGAGTCGGTGAGTGAGAGAGACAGGAAGACTGTGTGAGAGAATGAGGGAGTCGGTGAGTGAGAGAGACAGGAAGACTGTGTGAGAGAATGAGGGAGTCGGTGAGTGAGAGAGACAGGAAGACTGTGTGAGAGAATGAGGGAGTCGGTGAGTGAGAGAGACAGGAAGACTGTGTGAGAGAATGAGGGAGTCGGTGAGTGAGAGAGACAGGAAGACTGTGTGAGAGAATGAGGGAGTCGGTGAGTGAGAGAGACAGGAAGACTGTGTGAGAGAATGAGGGAGTCGGTGAGTGAGAGAGACAGGAAGACTGTGAGAGAGTGAGGGAGTCGGTGAGTGAGAGAGACAGGAAGACTGTGAGAGAGTGAGGGAGTCGGTGAGTGAGAGAGACAGGAAGACTGTGAGAGAGTGAGGGAGTCGGTGAGTGAGAGAGACAGGAAGACTGTGTGAGAGAATGAGGGAGTCGGTGAGTGAGAGAGACAGGAAGACTGTGAGAGAGTGAGGGAGTCGGTGAGTGAGAGAGACAGGAAGACTGTGTGAGAGAATGAGGGAGTCGGTGAGTAAGAGAGACAGGAAGACTGTGTGAGAGAGTGAGGGAGTCGGTGAGTAAGAGAGACAGGAAGACTGTGAGAGAGTGAGGGAGTCGGTGAGTAAGAGAGACAGGAAGACTGTGTGAGAGAGTGAGGGAGTCGGTGAGTAAGAGAGACAGGAAGACTGTGTGAGAGAGTGAGGGAGTCGGTGAGTAAGAGAGACAGGAAGACTGTGTGAGAGAGTGAGGGAGTCGGTGAGTAAGAGAGACAGGAAGACTGTGTGAGAGAGTGAGGGAGTCGGTGAGTGAGAGAGAGAGAGCAAGAAAGATAATAATAGAAAGAGCCCTTGTGTCAAAGAGAGGGAAAAGAGTGAATAAAAATGAAGAGTGAATAAGAGCAAGGGGAAGAGAATATAAGAGTATGAGAGATAGAAAGAGAACTAAAAGAGACAGAGGGAGAGGGTGAAAGAGCGGAGAGAGGGAGAAATATTAAGCCTTTGGTCGAGTATGAGTTTGAAAGAGCAGGAAAGAAAGTGGGAAAGAAAGAGTAACAAGGCGCAAGAAATAGTTCGTCAGTATGTGAGACAGTGAGAGTGATTGATAAACAGAGAGAGAGAGAGAGAGAAAAGCGTAAAGTTAGAGAGATAGAGTGACAAGTAACAAAGCAAACCATATTCACGTATGAAAAAGATGAAAAAAAAAACAACCCTCAATTTTAGCTCTCTTGTCCAGAAAATAAATAAACAGACCGAAGCCTGATACAGTTGGGATGCACGGGGTAGTCATGGCAACCGTTTATTTATTTATTTATCTATTGACAGAACCTTATGAGTATGAATTGAAATCATTTCGAGGCTCTAACGCGGATGAATGCACCGTGACGTTGTGATGAGGTGAACTTTCCCGCAGGAGGATAAGCACGCTGTATGACTGTAGGCGGTGGAGAGTTAAACAGTGTCTGTGTGTGTGTGCAACACATTATAACATCATGATGTTTAAATGTAAGCTCTTAGCGAATATATATATATATAAAATATATATATATATAGACCTATATATATATATATATATATATATATATATATATATATTTATATATACGGTAGAAAAAGATCTATCCTGGAGAAGTTTAAATAAAATATATAATATAACGTTGTCCAACATAGCGCTTTCGTTTGAGAAGAGAAATATATAGGCACATGTACACACACATACGCACACATATAACACTCACACACTCATATAATAGTCTACATCCATACCACATACACACATAGCACACAACACACACATGCACACATAGTTCCATTTTAAAAAACAACAACAACGTAACACCCAATGTACAGTATACACGCACAAAAAAATACAGAGAAAGCTTTTTACTGGCGGCTCCACGCTACCAAGATATTTTAAGCCTTTTCAAACCCCGGCGTTGCATTTAATGCGATTACCATATAGACAAGAAAAGGCGGAAAGTTTCCTTGTTGTAACCACGCATCTGAGTGCTACAAGTACGAGGGAATGGGGATGAAGATGTGAAAAAAAAATGTATAAGAGAATCTCCCCCTCATCCCCCTTTTCCCTCTCTCTTCCCATAACCTTGCGAATCCATTGGATATTTATAAAGATATCCACAGGGGAGGGGAAACACAAAAAAACTGACCTTCAACGAATTCTCTATTGTTTTGAAGTAAATAGAAAAGACTAGTGAAAGAATCGAATCACTCATAATTAGACACATTTCAATGTGGAATATATATCTTTTTTAGAAATCACCATTTACAATACCACATCCACCAGGCAAGAGTAAACAATAAAGGTTCGGCCAAGTAAAAATAACGCAAGGAATGGTATGGCCCTTTTACAAAAGCCCATAGAATGATATGTTCACTATACAAGTTATCCCATGCTACAAGATTGCAAGGAATAGTACATGGCTATGTTACAAAAGCGCAAATAAAGGAGTGACCATGCTGCAAAGACCATTCTACATGGCACAAAGTATGGCGAGAGAATAAAGAGGCGGATAGAGAAAGGGATGGGTGGATAACATTTATAAAATGGACAGAAAGGACTTCAGAAAAACGCAGAAAACTGTGAGAGTTTGAGTTTGCGTGTTACCTGTTGCATCAGTATGGTATTGGAATTAAATGCTAAGCTTTAGACTTTAGACCAAGGGCGTGCTACATTTGTCGTCACCGGACAGTCTCAGAAATCTGATACAACACGTTGGGCCGCACATAAAAGTGTTACAAAAGCTGTGGCATTATTTCAACGGACCGTCTCAGAAATCTGATACAACACGTTGCACCGCACATAAAAGTGTTACAAAAGCCATGGAATTATTTCAACGGACCGTCTCAGAAATCTGATACAACACGTTGCACCGCACATAAAAGTGTTACAAAAGCCGTGGAATTATTTCAACGGACCGTCTCAGAAATCTGATACAACACGCTGGGCCGCACATAAAAGTGTTACAAAAGCCATGGAATTATTTCAACGGACCGTCTCAGGAATCTGATACAACACGCTGGGCCGCACATAAAAGTGTTACAAAAGCCGTGGCGTTATTTCAACGGATCATCTCAGGAATCTGATACAACACGTTGGGCCGCACATAAAAGTGTTACAAAAGCCGTGGCATTATTTCAACGGATCCTTGTTTGAAGCTGTCTAGAGAAACACATTAAAAAGGCTTCGCATGCCTTGTTGTATCCGACAGATCGCCTGTTGCACAACCGCTGCATTATATTATTCTTAAGTCAACTAGACCTACATTATTTCTCATGCCTAAGGCCTGGGCCTATTATACATCAGTTAAACATACCCACGACAATTACCTCCAGCCAACGCTATTACAGAAAGTAATAATAGCTGCTCCAACGTCTCGACGTCTGCATGCATACAAAAACCCACAAGAAAAACAATTAATTCCGAATGAGTTGAGTTAATGCACGCCAACGTCAATTAATCAACATTTTATTCTCAAGTTTTAGCTGACAATAACAAAATGCAGACGAGCAATTGATATAACAACTGAACACAAAAAAAATCCATAAACGAAACAATTAACACAAAACCAACATCAAATTATTATCATCGGCAATGCGGAAAAGAAAAGAAAGATAATCACCATAAGATGTCAACTCTAAAAAAAAAAGGGGCACTGTCCGAGCTGCTAAAAGTCCTAGGCTTGAATTCTGGTAAAGGCTAGGACAATACCTTGGGTCTGCTGGCGGGTGTCCATGAGTCTACTCATATCTGAGGGGCGCCTGACATTAGTTGCGGCAAAGTAAAGGTGGCTGGGCATTGTGCTTGACACATAATCCCCTAGTACGACATGGCCAAGGAAACTTGTGAAACCTGCACCACTGGACCTGTGGATCGATTTGATCCGACTGAGTTAATTTACTTTTAAACTCTAAAACTTAAGTGCTAACCGTAAACACCTACAAATAAACACACACAAGCCCTTAGCACTAAGCAAGGGTTCGAAACATAAACCATATAGCACTGAACAAGGGTTCTAAACATAAACCATATAGCACTGAACAATTAGCATGAACACTAAAACTAAAATAATCAGCGGTACTATAATAATTTTCCCCCCACTTTTCATAGATTATTTGTAGGCCTAATGGGAGTGGGGGGGGGGCGAATAGTCTCCCCATTGGGACTCTTCTTCAACCCTTTTAAAAAATAATATATTCTTTCAATATCCCAGATTTGTGCCTCAATCTCCAAGATAGACATCTGAAATTATACTTTTGAAATTATTCCGCCTTCCCTTTCTGAATCTTTCTCTCTCTTTCTCCGTCTCTCTCCCACTCTCGCTCACACATCACGCCACCGCGTCCTCCCCTCTTCCTTAACCCTCTCTCTCGCCTCCCCACTCTTCTCTCCCAGTTTCCTGTTCAAATCAAGAACTTCGGTGGAGTTCATTAAAATCAAAAGTATATTTTGAAAATGTCGAAAGCGAAATGTCCCAAAAATGTTGTTTTTTTTTGTTTTAAATTGTGAGAAGTTAACACGAACAAATTTTCTTTTCACAAGCACACGAAATAAACAGAACAAAAAATGCTCATCCAAAAACAGGGGCCGTAATTTGTCCTATTGAGCCAGACACATTTGACTATTGCACAATTTTAAAGGCGAAAGACAGAAAGTGCTGTTGTGATTGGTTAAACGTCAAGCAAGGGCCATAACTTATGGAACGTCGCAATTTGCAATGCTACAATGAAAAAACAAATTCTCATGGAAAATATTTAGAAATTCTCGTTAGAAATTGATTGCTTCCCTTACTAAAAGTTATTTCGCATGCTTTAGTTTTTGTTTCTATATTTTTAACACACACGCGCGCATGCTAGTTCAAGGAAGAAAAAAATGCCTGTAGTTTAAAGCTCTAAATATTTAGAGTTTTCAGTTTATATTTATATAAAGATTTAGATTAAGATAAAATATTTAGATAATTGCATTTCGTTATTTTAAAGATGTCCTTATATTCTTATACATATTTATAGGGACCTATGATTATATATGCTTATATATTATGTTCTCATGACTATCAAAACATTTTGTCTTTGTATGTGCAAAAACCAACTGCACGTGTTGCTTAGAGTGTGTGGCGCCTACAGGTAGGGGTTGAGTAGGTGTCGTTGTATATTATAGTGCAGCTGTTGTTGTTTGTAGTTTTTTTTTTCTTGCAACACAACCCCCCCCCCCATAAACAATAGCTTAAAGGCGATACAAATTTTTAGTTTAGAAGTAAACATTAAACTATTATATTGGTTTTAAGAAGTTAAGATCATAATCAAATACAATCTAATAATGATTAAATATAATGGTACAGCTGCCGAAATGAACAGAGTACAATAAAGCAGAGTGCTGCGAAGATGAGAAATACTTCATTGGCTTGTGGTCATCCCCATCCATACAACTACAAGTTTCTAAGTTTAAAACGAACAATACCCCCCCCCCACCCACCCAATCAATTTGATTACATTCTCCGGATATCATCATCCCTATTTTATGCCCTCTACACTCCCCTTCGTCATTTGATAACATCCCTTGTTGAAAGTAAAGTTTGTGATAAGCATTGTCCTAATATTTAACCTCATTTCGATTCAGTGAAGATTACATAATTTTTTAGAATACAAAAGCCATGCATGATAGGATTGATAACGATTTTAAGCCAGATCTGTGTATCATAATTACACTTTGATTACAACTCTATCAAACTACTCCCCGCAGCTTCATTGTCTATGGATAAGTCCTTCAATTCAATTAAACGTTCATTATGTTTTTCACCTAAAGTAACAATGATTTGTGATGTTGTATTTTCTGTATTTTGTTGGCAAAATTTTTGTATAAATATTTTTTTGTTTAAATAAAGCTCAGAATATAATTTAACACTGTTGCGCGTCCAATGGTCATTGCACTAGTCACCATATCGGCGTGCTGCGGGGTGACTATACTCGGACAAGATCTTCGTGTGCCACCACTTTCATCCACCCCTTAACATTATTACGTCCAGGACATAAGAGCCAGAATACTCATTCATTTTTATTTCAGACATTTATAAATCTATTGTTAATAGAGACCTGCATACAAGCATTAGATCTAATGTTGGTTGTACAGAAATCAATTAATAGACCTATATACAAGCATAAGATCTAATGTTCGTTCTATATAAATCAAATAATAGACCTAGATACAACTTATCCTAAAGCATTAGATTTAATGTTGGGTCCACAGAAATCTCCATTTACTTTGAACACATTCGCTAAACATGTTTAAAAATATTTTTATTTTCCTACAAAAAACAAAACAAAACAACAAACATTGATTGACGTTAAAAATATATATGTGATAACTGAATGAAAAAGAAAATGCAAAAATTGATTTTTTTTTTATATATGTGAATGTGCCAAAACTGTCATATTTAGAATTAAAGTTAAAACATCAAGCTTTTTTAGAGGCGTTTTTTTGTGTGCTTTAAATATTGATCTAGAAATGATTTTAGTTTGTTGTATATTTTTATATAATATGCTTACATTAACTACATCTGTGTTGTGAAATGGGGCAAAGAAAGATCATTAAGTAATTCACATTACGTTTAGCTTATTTTAACGCGGAAAAGGGAAAGGACATTCATACTCTGACACATTCCGCAGTTTCACATTACGAAAACCAAACACAACAGCAACAACAATATTTCTCACAGTGTGACAAGTCTGCAGCAGTGCAACTCCAGAAAGACAAAGAAATCTCCATAACTTTAAACAAAATAGAAGAGATAGAAAACTTAAAAGTAAACAAAGCTTCTATTCCAGATGAAACACCAGCAAGACTACTCAAAGAACTAAATAATGAACTAGCTCCAATCTTTAAAATACATTTTCAGGCATCTCTAAACAAGAGCAAAGTGCCCAAAGATTAGAAATCAGCCTTTTATTTAAAAAAATGGAAATAAATCTGACCATGGAAATTATAGACCCGTTTCCCTTACAAACATAACATGTAAAATACTTGAACATATAATATATAGTAGTATAGTAAATCATCTAGACAAACTTAATGCACTGTGCCCACACCAACATGACTTCAGGAAAAACATCACTTGAAACACAATTGAGAGGCTTAATAGACGACTTGTTAAAGGGATTAGATAATAAAAACCAAATTGATGCTATATAACTACATTTTTCCAAAACATTTGATAAAGTTTATCATTCTAATTTACTAAAAAAACTTACATTTTTGGTCATCTCTAGTTCCTTTACATCAGTGGATTCAAGACTTTCTGATAGGTAAAGAACATACTGTAATAATTAATGGCTCTAAATAATCACCAATAACTGTAAACTCAGGAGTTTCACAAGGAACTGTTCTAAGCCCACTTTTTTTTCTAATTTATATTACTGACATTCCCAATTGCATCAACACAGGAAACAAGTAAGGTTATTTGCAGATGATTGTATAATTTAATGTACAATAAAGACAGAAATATTAAATACCGAAAGAAACGTTCACACTACAGTTTTTTATTGTAATATTATATATTTATTCTTTCTTTTTTAACAAAACACATTGTATCATTCGTTTCCTTGTCATTTGGACGGGCATAACCACTAGTAAAGACATAAAAAGATAGTAAACACTTACAAAAAGACCTAGATGAATTACAATAATGGGAATCTAACTGGAGTATATCTTTTCACCCAGTGATGTGCCAACTGTTAAGAGTATTCAAGAAAAAGAAACAAATAATTACAAACTACTTCATTTATAGTAAAATCCTAACCTAAACTAAAAATGCAAAGTACTTAGGAGTAAGAATTATATATAAATATATCTCGTAATCCACATTTTGAAAAAGTAACTACAAAATGTAACAAAACATTAGGCTTCATAAAATGGAACTTGTACAACGTAATAAGAACATAAAACTAAAATGATATCTCACATTAGTTAGACCTAGATCAGGGCCGGATTAAGACACTAGGCACAAACCCACGTGGGTGCCCCCTTCTACCCCGGGGCCCCCGATCCTCCACTGACCGCTGGTATGTTCAATATTATGCAAAAAAGTAACAAAGAGAAACAGTTGTTAACACATATGTTTGTACTTCTATCACTCATATAAAACCTTTAATAAGGTATTTCTGTATTAAAATTAATAGTTAATTAATTTTGTAATAGTAATACACAAAAATACTGTAGGCCTAACTTTTTAATAGATGAGAAAGAGAGAGCACACATTTATATTTTAAAGTTCTTTTTTCGAGATTTAGATCTGGCACAGTTGAGTGCATAATCAAAGTTAATTTTGCGCAACAAGTCTGCCTCAACATTATAGCAGACAGTGTCGGCGTTTTTATATAGGCAACTTAGGCGATCGCCTAGGGCGCAAAATTTGGAGGGGCGGGGGATTTTTGAGGATTTTTTTTAAAATTTGGGCATTTAAAAGAAGAAAATACTACATTTTTTATTTTCGAATGTGTGGGGGCCCCTTTTGTGTTGGGGCCCCTGTTCCATAGGAACATGTGGAACATGCCTAAATACGCCTCTGTCTATAGTAGACTTATCAAGAGGATTGATGGTGTCAGTAAAATCCTGTTCCACCTGTTGCTTAAATGAAACTAAATAATTCGTTAATTTTCTGCTCTTAGCTTTTACAATGTACACATTTTTCTTGAGGCCTTGTGGTGCCCCCCAAACGCTTGGTGCCCTAGGCACGTGCCTTGTTTGCATTATGGTTAATCCAGGCCTGCCTAGACTGTATACTAGAATATGCATCTTCTGTGAGGGACCCATCAACTAAAGAAGACATTAAAATAATTATAACAAATTCAGAAAAGAGCTGCAAGTTCCATTACTAGTGAATATTCACAGCTGACAAGAGTAACACCAATAGTTAAATCACTAAACCTAGAAATACTAGAGGACTGAAGGGCAAAGAGTAAAGTAGTGATAATACATAAGCATGAAATTCTAATTTATAAATACAACACACTAACAATCTGTTACAATGCTCAGATAAACACAAGGACAACACTTTCCTTATCCCTTATAGTGATAACAAATGCACATAAGAACTCATTCTTCCTGAGTGGCATCCGGGCATATGATGGGTAGCCATGAAAACCAGTAACGTAACAACATTTAAAACACTTATAAAAATGCAGGATTCGACTCAGACCACATATGAGCGTAGGACGCAATAATCTTTTTTACAAAAGAAGCGTCTGTAATATATAAGATAAAATCTCACAGGATGTTAAAATAGAATGGTGAAAAACCTATTTGAGAAATTGTTATTGGTTTTAGTATTCGACTACTATGACGACATCACTCCTTGAGATAATAACCACAATGCACTATCTTACACAAAGTTACTTGTTAAATTTTCTATGAAATGAAATTATATATATATTTAATGCAAATGTTAAATAACTAGTCCACGATGAAATGCTTTACTTAAGGTATTTAATGTAAACACATACAATTTTTTTTCAAACATTTTTTGGTATAACAAAAGATTAATGATTTTTGTGACATTATGTGAAATGAACACTAGGCGTCGGAATAGAGAGAGGCACACACACACACACTCCCTCACAAACACACACGCACACACATACACACACGCGCATACACACACAAACAATACAATTTTCTTGCTTGCTTCAAAAATACAAAATGTGACGTTTCGCTGCTCCATACATCGATTACTGTGACCTCTGAACCCTGTTTTTATTTCTACTCTCCCCTTTCTTTGTCACTCTTTTTGTTTTGAGTTTTTTTTTTCGTTTTCGTCTTTGGTGGGATTAGGGGGGGGGGGGGTGGAATCGATACATTGATAGATTAATAGATTGATAGATTAATAGATTGAATTAGTGAGTGTAAAAGAAAAAAAGTAGGAGAGAAAAGAGGAATCTGAAATACTTGAGTAGGAAGAACAAAGAAGGAAGAAGAAGAGGAAATAGAAAGACACCTTAAAGAGTTATTTCTCTTTTTCCTTCTTTCCTATTTCGTTCTTTTATATATAACCCCCTTTCCCATCCCTCCCTCAACTCCGCTGAAACTTTTTGTATCTTAATGTTAAATGTTAAATATTAGTTGTCTTCCTTGTTTTTATGTACATGTAAAGCTGGCGACAAAAATAAATAAAACAACTCACCTTAAAGAATCATTTACAAAGAATGGACTTAGTGGAAGTTATCTTTGTCTCAATATATATATTTAGACATATAGTCTGGCTGTACAAGTATTATCAAAGCTTACAAGGTAGAAAAGGTAGTTCAAAAGCTGATAAATTAGTTTCCTTCTTTAGATAAAACACTAAATTAAGTGTGGAATAAAGTACTCGTCGGACAAAGTTGATCATACGGCCGGTGAAGCAGCGTTCACCAGTTTCAGTGCCCACGGCTAACTAGGGGATGTGTGGCCAGCACAATGCCCAGCCGTCATTACTTTACCCTAACTAATGTCAGGTACCCATCAGAGTTGGGTAGACTCAGGTACACCCTCCAGTTTCGGAAACAAATTCTAGCCTTGACCAGGATTCCAAGCCAGTACCTTCAGAACGCCAGCCAAACTTGCTGCCGCGGCCACCTTACCGCCCCAATTAATTGTGTAGACTAATATTGATTGTGGTTATGATTGGTCATCATTGAATATTCAGTTATGATATTTGGTTCTCAATGTTGAATAAACAATTAAACATTTAAATATTTCCTACTTTTTACTGTTCAATTCACATATTCAAATTTATGAATCTAAATAAATATGCCTATTACTTGGGTGCAAATGACAAAGAAAGCAGCGTCGATAAGTTTCCGTGGCCACGGCATACAAGTGGATTGAGTGGCCAGCATAACACCAACCGCATTTACTTTTTTATAGCTAGTGTCAGGTACCCACTAGGGCTGGGAAGACTTTAATACATCCTCCAGTCCCTGAGAAAACAAATACTATGGACTTAAAATTGGAACCAAAGACCTTCTGAAAGGAAATCTAAACGCGATGTTAGATCCACAAGACCTCGTGTATCAGAATGATTGTGTGTTTAGGCTTTGAGCACTAAAAATGGACCTGGATAAGTCATAACATGTGAAATAATAGTATTCTGTTTCGAAAAAGTAGAATGTTACACGCTATGCATGATGGAACTTTGTAACTTAAGACGCGCAGAAGTCGCACACCGGATGTTGACACACAGTTGTGTGTGTGAGCTGAAGAAGCGGCAGGGGATGATTACAAGATATTAGTGAAGTACGTAAAATATTGAATACATCCATGTGTGAAAACATCCTACATACACACATTCAAAGAAACACACAGATAATGAAATTTTAAATAGTTTACGGTAAATTTACTATTGTTTTCATAACATTGTCTGTCCTTCTCATGACATGGCATAATCTCAACTAATGCATATTGCGTATGGTGCGGTGATAAGACTCACCTTTGAACACCACCAATCAATGATGCAGAATACATATTTGAATCCATTAGTTAATGTGGAAAATAGCGCACTACTTCTGCTCACGGCGTCTTCATAAATAAATTGGTATCGAGCCTATTATAATATACTGACCTAAAATATTATGTGATATCGAAGACCTTATGCTTGTTCTGTCCTATATCGGAATGCCAAAATCTCTCCACAACTCATGGGTATTTAGCGATCTATACAGTCTATACCAGAGATCGGCAACCTACGGCACGCGCACCAGAATTGTCACGCAGAGCAATTTACAGTGGTATGCTGAACACCCCAAAAAGCTATGTCATATTTCTTCTACAAAATGTTGAGTGCTAGAACAGGATGACTCTTTTGGCATGTTGAGTGCATAAGAAATCCTACTTTGGCCCTCAATTATCAAAATGTTGCCCACCACTGGTCTAAACACCATTGTAATCAATTTTCGATATGCCAACTGTAAATGACCGGGCTCTGTGTGTATTTCTAAAGTGTCGATATAAATGTAATTTCTAAAATTACCGAGCAGAGAGTAAAAATATTGTTTAAAAAAAAAAGAAAGAACATGATAGTGAAGCTGAAAAAATAGTTCTCTCCCTTGTCTGGCACTGTCTGACATCATTTGTTCATGTCTACTATGTAATTCCACGGGCCTAAGTCTCACCGCTGACCCCTCCCCCCCCCCCGCTCTCCCTTACTCTTACAAGACAAACACATTGCTATTGACCAGCCACGCACATGTGAAGCGAAGACCGAAATTGAAGCTAAAGCTTGTATAATGCCCTGAGCTGGCCATAATGATGGACACGTATCAGCAAATAGTAGCCTTTGCCAGTCTCATTATAGCCTTTAAAAAGAAAAGAAATGCGAAGAAGGAAAAAACTTGTTAAAAAGACTTACAGCCGTCTCTGAGAAAAGGCGAAGCACAGAAGGGATTTATTGACTAAGTATTTGAAAATTCAAAACATGGTAAAAAATGGATTTAGGAGAAGAGGGATAAGAGGCAAAAAAAAATGGAGTAATTTGAAAGACCATGTATTATTATAGTAAAAAAAAGTGTTGGGTTTTTAATGGAAGTTTGTTAACAATACCAGAACGTGATAAGCGATTTGCTTTAGAACTATCCAGAGTTCAGGATAAAATTTTATGGCAAAGAATACCGTTCTTCGGGATTTGGGGGAAAAAATTTCGATTCTGTGGAGAATTCTGGATTTTAGTCTGGATGGATCCCTCGGAATGTATTGCAAGAAACGGGTTTCTTTTATCCAAGCTTTCGTTGAATAGACTCCACCTTCCATCAGTGAAGAATATGGCCAGAGAGAAGGAAGAGAGAGAATATAATTGATGGATTCAACCCTCCAATCAAAAGGTCTCAAATATCTTCTATGTTGTCGTGGAAGGGGAGTTAAATTAGTTCTGGTTATGTTTTATAGGAAGTGAGTGCTCGCTGGTGAGGCCTTTTAAAAAAAAAATATTATACTCTTCTTTCTCTTTCCTAAACGGAGGAAGTTATCTGGCCATGATGGGGGCTATTTTCTTTCAAGACAAAGAAAATTGCTAAAAGGCTTAGTACTGTGTCTGTGTGTGTGTGTGTGTAGTGTGTTTGGGGGTTGGGGGGAGGGAGAGTGGGGATATAAGTGTTCAGCTCAATAGTGAATAGTTGGAAGAAAGTCTTGCGCAAGGGGGGGGGGGTGTCATGATTTCCAGAACAATAAGAAAGGAGAAAATGTTTTCAGTAGACAGATCATACGAAAGAGTGGGAGAAAGAAAGAGAGAGAGAGAGAGCAGCGAAATGATAGAGAGAAAGAAAGATAGTAAGAATGGAAAGACAAAGGCAAAAAGGTTTAGGAAGACAGAGAGAGAGAGAGAGAGAAATATATATGGATGGATGAAGAATATATTGGAAATAACGTGGGAAATAATATTTAGCTTGAAAAAAAGAAATAGAGAGAGAGAGAAAGAAACAAAGAGAATGTGGATGCAAATGGTAGAAAGAAGGATAATCTAAGACACGTCATGGAAGCAAATATTATATTTTTGTGTGTTCTATCTGTAAGAGAAGGGTGAACACGCTCAAACCCCAATGCTATTGATCGGTTCTTCCTTTCTTATGTTATCTTCATCTTTCTCTTGGTCCATGTCTGACTATCCGTTGGGTTCACGCTAATGTAAATCTTAGAATAAAAACTGTTCACACGTACTCCTGGTTGAAGAGTGAGAAAAAAAAGGAGAAATAGAGAGAAAGAGGAGGGGGTGACAGAGGGAGGGGGTGAGGGGAAACTGTAGCTGAGGCGGACGTTTCAAGTGCTTCAGACTTGGACGGGTGCCAGTGTTGCAGTGCCTGAAGTCTTGGGGCGTCGCGGTGGTCTTACCGTGAAGATGATCTTACAGGGGGATATAACTGGTTCCTCGTCGGCCGCAGAATGAATTCACAGATGACACTGTTTATCTAATGCATGTAGAGAACTTAGAAACTAGTGTTTTGGTCTATGAATTCTGTTTCCACTCTTTAGTCGAAGACTTCAGAGAAAAAATAGATTTGTCACGTTATCGGAGGCGAGATACAAAGTGTCAATTTGTAAAGTTAAACTTAATTATGGGACAAGGTGGTCTAGCCAGTGAGTGCGCTGGAGTGATATTCCAAAAGGTATTGGGTTCAGACCCATGTAAAACAAAACAAAAAACATCCATGTTTTATTCCTGAGTCTGGTGGATGTACAAATGTCTATCCAGCTCTTGTGGATACATGATATTATCCGCAGAAGGTCATTGCTGTGATACAAAATATTAACCTAACAAACTAAACAACTTTCTATTTGAAATAATTCATTTCTACTTGTAATATAGTAAGATACAAAATATTTACACGTTCACTAACATCCACTCACTTCACTCACTCATTTAAGCACTCAGTTACTCATTTGTTCATTTGCCCACTCACAAAGTCACTTATTCACTCACTAATATATTCACTCATTCAGCCAATCATTCACTCACCTACACACTTATTCACTCACTCATTCTCTCTAATTCACCTACTTACTATCTCTCTCTCTCTCACTCACTCAAAACCAATTATTCATTCATTTACTCCACTCATTCAGTAAATGAAACTCACCCATTAACAATAGCATACACTAGCCTATAAAAGCAACTCATCTTACTGAACTATATTAAATAAATAATTACTCCAGTAAACAATGAAGTCTTTGACTAGCCAAATGTATTACTTCACTAGCATCTGTGACGTTAACTTTCTTATTGACAAATGACATAAAAAGATATTTGTGTATAGACTTGTTCTCTGCCAAATACCAGAGAACTACACTAGCATAAAGGACAGAATAAACTAATCAAGGGGAAATAATGAAAGAAACAAAGACAAGAAAGAGAGAGAGAGAGAGAGAGAAGGAGAAATGAGGGGAAAAAATGGTAATTACAGCGAGAGATGAAGAAGAAAAAAATAACAATAAAAGATGTGAGAGAGAACTCGTTTCAAATCAACAAGAGTTCCCCCCCTTTGAACGCGCCATTTTGTTTGCCTGTGAGAACGATTTGATATTTTTTTCCCTGTGTTGATTTTTGCAATTTGGACGGTAGGCGGACTACGATGGACTGGTGGGTGTGTGATGGGTCAGGGGAGGCGAGTTAAGGGGTTGGGAGTGGGAGGATGGACTAGATCGAGGAGGGAACATCCCCGACTTCACGAATCTTCAAAATCTCAAATGGGTCTGTTCAAGATTAAGCTAGGCATGGATTAAGCTAGGCGTGGATTAAGTTGGATAAAGTGATTATTTACGAGATATCTCCATTGTAAGTTGTGTACATCTGCTCAGCTTCCGGCTATAAATGTGTACAAGATACGCTTACCAGATTATTTACACTGTATCAGTACAGATGACGTGTACGACTTCGCAGCTTGGAGGTCTATAATCTTTATATCATCAACATATTACTTTATATCAAAGGTTGAATAGAATAGATGGCGTCCGAAGTTTTGATGCCCTACAGAACAACACAAAAACTATGATGTCTGGGCTAATTGAAGCAAACGATCACTTCAAAGAGAATTCGATGCTGTAAAACGACAACAAGAGTCTAAATTGATAAGGTCAATAACAATGGTTATAACAATATATTTTTTTGACAGCTATCTTATCCATTACACTATACTTTAGGACATGGGTTCTCAACGGGGGCGTTATCGCCCCCCAGGGGGCGGTGAGCAGCTTTAGGGGGGCGCTGCTAACGTTCCCGGGGGCGATTGGGGGGGGGGCGGTAAAGGGCAAGTGGGCGGTACAAATGTACCTGATATGATTTCAACTCCAAACATATTGAATCGATTATTTTTTAAAAAATGAAATGTGATGTAAACGCTGCTAAGTATCTAGGCCATTTCTAGGCTGCTAATATTTATGATATTATTATCTCAGTTTTACTGAGATGTTATTTAATCCATGAACGCTTCCCAGAATGCGAGTGTACTATTGTTAAGCTGATTAGATACGTAGTAATTATACTTACTGGGTAGTTAATGTAATGTTTGAAAATATGCATAGGCCTATTCATTCTTTAGTAATATAATATTTATATAATTTTCAAATACTTTTTACAGTTTGTACAGTTATAAATTTTAAACCATTTTTTTTTTATAAAAGAAAAAAAACACATTAGAAATAATAATATTAGCTCAAATGAAACGGGTTAATTATCTCCCTTTAATAAAAAAAAAAAACTATTATTGTCTCGATATAATTTTTAATTGTTTGCCAATTTTATAATTTTCTTGTTATGTCTTTATGTATGCTTTTATTGCCTATTTATTGTTCTTATTGTTTATGTGGTAAAATAAATATTGCTCATTGTTCATTGACGAGGACTACATGCGATGGCTACTGCACACAGAAGCGCATTGGTTAGCAAAAGATAACTGTTTAAATATAATGTATGAGACTTGGATTCAGTGCTCTAGTTTTTTAAAAGCAAGTTCGATTCTTTGGGAGAAAATTAAACAGTTTCTCTAATTGTGAGTTTGGGCAACAATTTTATATTGCATTCTTATCAACCTCGTATGTGGAATGTGGATTTTATGCTAGTACCATTTGTTGTTAAGAAAGAAAAACAAGACAAGCTGCAAATTGTATAGCGTGGAGACCTAAGGCTTTTGCAAACAAAATTGAAACAAATTTAGACAAACTACTAGCAAAACACCATGCAAACGATTCACATTAACATTGAATTCTTGTTAAGTCTCTTGTTTAGGTAATTTTTTTATCTATTAATTCTTACAATATGTTTCCTTTTCATTTTTTTCTTAAAGACAATAAATAAGCACACAAATCTAGTCGGCCCCAAAAAATTGCAGAAACTATATTGATTGGGTGGGGGGAGATGGCGCAAAAAAAGTTGGGGGGGGGGGCGGTGAGCCGAAAAAGGTTGAGAACCTTTGCTTTAGGACATAATATGTATATAAAACAATACTAAGCGACACTGTTGCAAACTTGCAACAGTTTGAGAAAAGGGTTTTTGGTGTTCTGGAAACACACTTATGGGACAGCGGTAGCTCGTTCGGTTGGCGAATCGAAGGTACTGGGTTCGAATCCTGGTGCATGATAGGATTTTTTCCCGGGATCGGAGGGTGTCCCTGAGTCTACCCATCTCTGATGGGTACCTGACCTTAGTTGGGGTAAAGTAAAGGTGGCTGTTCTTAGTGCTGGTCACACATTCACCTAGTAAGCCGTGGCCACAGAAACTAGTGAACGCTGCTTCACCGACACTATGAGATCAACAAAAACAAAATTTATGTATGATTGTTTTTTTAAGTCATATATAGTTAGCATTCCTTCAAAAATAACCTTCCCACCCCCCACACACACACTACAGACACACACTCCTTTTTACTTCTGAACTACAACTGTCATGGGATATAGTCGTCAATTGGGGCAGCTAGGGGAGTGGAGCGTGTGCTTGGGTTGACGCAGGTCTAATGGTAACCCGTGTCTTTCATATCTAAATGCAACTGCGCATTTTCTTGCTACACAATCCTCCTCGTATGCCACCGCTTTACTAGCCCATGAATCGACATGCTCTTAAAGTCAATAGGAATACTTTGACGTTTTTTTCTACTTCTGAATAAACACTAGAATGGTAAGAATTCTAAACTGATCATAAATGTAGTCAGCAATATACTTTATACAAATCGGCTCCACTAAATATCCTATAGTCAACAACAACAACAAAAAAATTCATGTAGGCCCTATGTTGTTGTTTTTTAAAAGTCATATGTAGTTTGCATTGCTTCAAAAATAACCTCCCACACCACACATCACATTCTTAGTTATTTCTCTTTAGGTTACACTATACAACAACAACATAAAAAAACAACAAACAGCAACAATTCATTTCCATTCTTAAAAAACAACAACCCACCTCGAGATACAATTTCGAGGCCAAACGGATAGATTTTAAAAAAAGAAACCCCCGAGTAGGAACGATTTCTTCCAGTGTGTATCCATGCAACAAAGCTAAAGATAATGTCCTTCCTCCTTACCAGCACCCAAAACCACAGCGCCCCATCTCATCCTTTACACTCCATTCTCCAAATAATCCAAGTTTACCCCCCTCCCTCCATGTTCCCCAAACCCCCCACCCCATCCCCCTCATTTCCTTTACCAATCTCTCCTCGTGTTTCTTTAAGACTACCAGATTTTCAGAACAGAATGTCCACAGAAGTGCGCTCACTCGACTCCCCCCCCTGCTTTTTCCCTTGCCTCCCCTCCCCCCACGGAGCCACCCTTCCATCCCCCCTCATGGTGTCTCTGCAACGAGTCTTGTGTTTCTAAATATAATCACTTGCTCCCTGACACAGAACCTTTCATCTTCCAGCAGTTGATCTGAGAGTTAAGACCCCCACCACCACTCACCGCCACCGCCACCCTTTTTCACAAGACTCTATTACACAATGTCCCCTTTGATAACTACTGACGGGTCAAGTCTGGGGGTCACCTAGTACCCTGGCCCCCCCTCCCCATCTACCCCGACCCTTATCTCTGCAGGGAGACGCAGTGGAGATTTTCTTCCTTTTTTTTTATCTTTTCTTTTTTTTTTCGTCACAGTGCGTGCGTTCTAATTTGACGCCAATGGTAAACTTTTTAACAAGAGGATTCACTCTGTTTTAACTTGAAAAAGAAAACATTATAACTTAAAAACAACCACAGATAGGCCTAAGCTTACTCTTTAACGATTATTGCTCTTATTAATCTTTGAACTTTGAATTTATTAATGAGTTTATATTTTAAGGCCAATGATGTACATGACCAAAACATCTGATAGACAAACATTATTGCAAATCGATAAAAGCATTTTTATATTATTTATCTTTACCAAAAAAAAAAAACAACCACAACATAAAATAACATATTATATTCGGCATAATATTAATATTGTGTATTATTATATTTTATTATAATATTAAATATTTTTTAGCTTTTGACTATTCAGTAAAAAATATCATATTTGTGTTCATACCAAGGCTGAAATCTTTTTATCGATTGTGCTAGGTTTTATAACACACCATTTTAGTGGACATTACTTACATTATACAAAGTGAATAAAATTGTTGTGTCGTAGCCAATGCTGTGGCAACTACTGGGTGCATCATTGTAAAGCTCTTATAATCAACTTATGATTACATGTATAAGAATAATCAGTGAACAAATAAGATTCTAATTTTATATCAATGTTCCCTTATTAAAACTCTCTCTGTCACTAAATATATTTATACATATAAGCTAAATTGCCCGGCGTTAACCAGAGAAAAACATTACATATGCCTATATAAGCTACAGATAAAAATTGTATAAACTACAAACTATCTTGGTATCATTAATCCTATCACACACATGAGTAACTTAACTCCGCTATCCCTCAGAAACTAGTTATATATAAACATATTGATGACTTATTTAGACCATTAGTTCTTAGTTTCTTGACGTTTCATTCGCTCAAAAGTATAAAAAAAAACGAAAGAACTGATTGAAAAAGTTATCATTTGATCTATTTCTCCAGTCTCAACACTTGCTCACACAACATCCTTTGACCTTGAGGCGCCTTAAAACCGATCTATCTATTCCCACAGTTCATAATGACAACGGACAAGTGTGAATGGCAGGAAAGGTCATGACTTTGACTTGGACCTTGGAAAACACGCCGCATCCGGAAAAGAAGGGGGGGGGGGAGGGGCGGAACTAAAAAACGTAAAACGTGAAACGTGCTGGGCTTAAAGGACCTGTTTATCCAAACATTGGAAACAAATTGGTGACCCGCGATGTCCTCCTCGGATCCTGTACTGGGAGACACTTGTAAGCTATAGAAATAGAAAAAAAAATACATCACAATGGACTTGATGTTAAATGCTTTGTTTTGTGTTCACCTTTCACTGTTTTTGTCCGAAGTCCTAAACCGCCATTGCCCATGGACGACATGAAAATCAAAGTGATGTCTGATTACACTTTAAAAAAGGAGATTTTTACAAGCTGGTTCTATTATATTAATTCCTTATCCCTTATGCGAGAAAAAATGCATATAAATAGTCCTACTCTTTCTTCCTGAGTGGCATTTGGAATGGGTTGCCTGAACAAACCAAGAAAACCAGTAACTTAGCATCATTTAACACATTAATAAAGATGCAAGACAAGACTCAGACCACGGATGAACGTAGGATGCAATAATCTTCTTTATAGAAGGAGCGTCTGTAACAAGATAAGATATACAATTCCCATTTGTATGTTTGCAATAAAGTTTAAATGGTTTTATAATAATACGTACAAATCCAGGAATGAATTTAATTTTTTTTTATTTAGTTTTTGATATTTCAGAATGGTGAGTTGCGAATTTTGCTGACTGGGTTAACTTTTTGTATGTCACCTTCCCATATCACCTTCTCTCCAAATATCACTACAGTCTCATTTTGATTACGTGACGTAATAACCTTTTTTTTTTTAAACTAGTCTAAACCTCGAAATGAGACCTTAGAAAAGAGAAACTGGGTGAGCAGCTATTGATTCCAGCTACCTTAGTTCTATGTACGTGACATAAAGTGGACATTTGTAGGACTTTAGCTTGACATTCACGTGGGGGACATTTTAACATGGGAGAAAGAGGAGCGGGGGACGGCAAAAAACACTGAATAATGAAACTTCTAGACGAGGTAACTGAAAATCTCTACACACAGAGAGAGAGACAGACAGAGAGACAAAAGTGTGAAGACATTTAAAAAATAGGAAAAGTGGGAAAAGCGAACGTAACGTCACAGAAACGAAACAAAAATATATTTTGGACATAAGTGCGAGAAAAAGAAAGGAAGAGAAGTAGAACCAGAATGTGTCTAAGTGAATTGAGGTGAAGACAAGTGTTGGCATCTAGATGCATACCGTAGGAATTGAGAAGCAACAAGTTTTCTTTTTACAAAAATTATGTCGCAGACATGAAAAGTCTTACTAGAGACTTCAACATAAACATTTTTCTTTTAATTGGAGAGACTATTGGAGATATTTTATTGATGAACATTGAACCAGAAGATAGCTATATCCAAAGCGATAGATTTATATGTTTGTATGTTTGTGTGTGTGTGAATGCAAATGGTCTTGGTTTGTATGTTTGTGTGTGTGTGAATGCAAATAGTCTTAGTATCATCATAGTTTGTTATAACGTTTGGTTTTATTTCAAAGTCTTTCACAGTAAAAACTTGACGCATTTTATTCCAATCACCATTAAACATCAAAAATCAAACAATAATATCGGGTTTAATGAGAATAAAAAACAACAAACGAGCCTATTTTTGTGTCATAAATTAAAATTTGGCCTGCCGGGGCAAAAGGCTTTAAAGCTAGATCTTTTTTAATGTTGAAGTGGTGTGTGTGTGTTTAGATTAACATTAACGCTCTCCACTCCTTAAATTAATCAGCTTGCAAATTTAGAGAACGTGCTCAGAAAGTTGATTTTTAAAAAGAAATATGTAGGGGCCAGTTTTCTTTAACCACGATATACGTAGAGATAATGTCGCCAGCACAATGCTTAGACGAATTAACTTTCTTCCACTGATTTTAAGAATTGACCAGGTAGACTCAATGAAAGTTTCTGGACTCGCAGGATTAGAACCGGAATCATCAGTAATGTCAGTTCTTTCAAAAGGGTGCACAGGGTAGAAATAACTAAACAGTCATAATAATAATAATAATAATAATGACATTTGTATAGCGCTGCCAACAAGCATAATGCAAGCTCAGAGCAGTCTAGTATTTCAATGGAAATAGAGTACTTACTTGTTTAAGTACTTCAGTCACAGAGTTAGTTAATGATTTTTTCGCAATTTTCTATTTTATATACAGGGCTCTGTCAGTGCAGACAATAGCATTAACTCATCAACAACAACGTGGTAAGCTTGTGCTCTCAATTCAATTAACCCTTACAGGACTGTCGCACGGAGCGTAGATATGTTGGTGTAAGCCAACCCGCTAGGCATTGTTCTCTGGAGTTCAGCCAGTGCCCAGTAACACACACACACACACGCACATATACACACAAACACACACACTCACACACGCAGACAAACTAATGCCCGCGCAAACATCGCGTACATTTGACAATCAACGCTGTCTAAATGAATAGCCACCAAATGGTGATTGGTCACGACCGTTGACATTTAGGGCCAATAAAAAAATAGACAGAACGTGAAGCCTCGTTTTGAAATTGTAATCGAATACGGATCTATATTACTGACAAATGTGTGCACATATTATAGAAACATTCGCTAGACATTAGGCCTTTATAGTGTTCACTGTTTAAAATGAACCAAATAATCTCAAATTTAGTATTTTAGAACTGCTTAGTTTTTTTGTCATTTCAAATGAACCAAATAATTAATAATCTAACATTTAGTGTTTGACAACTTTTTAGTTTTTTTACAAACCTGATAGATAAAGAGATTTTTTGTTTGGGGTCTTACAATTTTTAATACTATGTGGCAGACAATTGGTTTTACATGAATACACATTTCAGATTCATTAACAATGAACTTTAAAGTGCGAGAGTGCACTATGTTTGACTTCATTATTTGTGACTGACTGTACTTTTGTCGAAAGGTCAAGGTGATTGCTTTAATGGTCCAGAAAACAAAAAACAAGAATCAATAAAATGCAGACGAAAATATTGTTGGAATAAGAAACAAATCAAATGAAATTTATTTTGTTGAAGAAACACTTTGACGTCATGGAGGTCTTGCTGTGAGGAAATGTGTCTATGTGTGTCTCCGTGTGTCTCTGTGTGTCCGTTTGAACGATGATGAATTGCTATATTGAGATTTTTTTTAGGGGGGGGGGAGGGTAGGTAAACTTAGAAAGTTGAATGAGAGCAAGAGAGAAGCAGAGGATGGGGCGATATGAAGTAGTTCTGAACGTGGGAGAGAGAAAGAGAGAGAGAGAGATAGCCAATAGGAAAAATGCCATTGGGAGAGAAAACAAAAAAGTCAAAGAGTAAGATTTGACGAAGACAGAGACTGAGACAAAAGAGAGAGAGAGAGAGAGAGAGAGAACTAGAGATGAAAAGAGAGACAAAGAGAGAGAGACAATGAGAGCAAAATAGAGTCAAAGAGCGAGAGAGACAACGAGAGAGAAAGAGAGAAAGAAACAAAGAGGGATAGAGACAAAGAGAGAGAGACAACGAGAGAGACAAAGAGAGAGAAAGAGAGAAAGAAACAAAGAGGGGTAGAGACAAGAAGATAGAGACAAAGAGAGAGAGAGATGATATTGATATTATAGAAATCAATTTACACAAACCCAGTATGGTATAACTTTTGTTATATGTTATAGATCGTACCTTGTAAAATATATATTATATATAAATGTTGCTGACTTCACTGGTTGTTGTTGTTTTCCCCAACATCCATGCCACAATTACATTAAAGGCTTTCCGTTAAAAGGAAAAAAAAGACATTTTGACACACGCGAGGTATATTTGGTACAAAATCATTTTTAGATTGGAAATATCCCACAGGCGGAGAAAGCTAATCTCAAAATATATCAATGCTTCGGAATAAACAAAACAAAAAAATATTCAATCAATTTCGAGTTTTCTTTTGAATGTCATTTAGTCCAATAGTTTGTACAATACACTTGCCAGTTTTATTAATCGTTTTAAAGATAACTCATTGTTTTATTTGTCTTATTCCATGCAGCTTTTTAACAATTAGTTAAACAAGCTAAGGTTATTTTTTAATAATTCTCTGTAAAGTAGTTGCTCGTTGATAAAGCTTTCACATTCCTTTTCATAGTATTGGACTATTTCCGCCTCATAGTATTGGACTATTTCCGCCTCATAGTATTGGACTATTTCCCTTTCATAGCATTGGACTATTTCCCTCTCATAGTATTGGACTATTTCCCTCTCATAGTATTGGACTATTTCCCTCTCATAGTATTGCACTATTTCCTCTCTCATAGTATTGGACTATTTCCCTCTCATAGCATTGGACTATTTCTCTCTCAAAGTATTGGACTATTTCCCTCTCATAGTATTGGACTATTTCCCTCTCATAGTATTGGACTATTTCCCTCTCATAGTATTGGACTATTTCCCTCTCATAGTATTGGACTATTTCCCTCTCATAGTATTGGACTATTTCCCTCCCAAAGTATTAGACTATTTCCCTCTCAGAGTATTGGATGATTTCCCTCTCATAGTATTGGACTATTTCCCTCTCATAGTATTGGACTATTTCCCTCTCATAGTATTGGACTATTTCCCTCTCATAGTATTGGACTATTTCTCTCTCATAGTATTGGACTATTTCCTTCCCATAGTATTGGACTATTTCCCTCTCATAGTATTGGACTATTTCCTTCCCATAGAATTGGACTATTTCCCTCTCATAGTATTGGACTATTTCCCTCTCATAGTATTGGACTATTTCCCTCCCATAGTATTTCCTATACCTGGGGCACTCTTCAAAGTTTGATACATGACATCAAATGAGAAAAAATAGGCGTCTTGGCCACGCTCACCTCTTGTAAGTTGTGTCCAAAGCCACTGACATACTCCACTCCTTTAGCCACTTGTAGTAGACTAAAATGACATGGAAATGCATATCACTGTATCCAGTTTAGTTCCAGCTAGGCTGAGCTAGCTGTGGTCCACTCAAAATGAAAGTCCACTGGCCTGACCGATGGTCATCTCAATTGATTATTTATAGAACACATCCAGTGGTCAAAGTTTTTTTTCTCCTAGAACTAATACTATTGAGTGTCTGGACGTGGTTAGTCACGTCGTGCCCGCCCCCTCCCCGCACACACACCTAAGTGACACTTGGGAGAACATCAACGCTGACATTTCGTTGTCACACTATCAAGCGATATGTCACTGTCATTAGCTTCACCGGATGTGCAATAAGATAGTGTCGGCCATTTTTTTGTTGTTGTTGTTGATTTCCGGTCACCCAATAGGTCAGCATGACTTTTGAAGCATTTTTAAATTTAAGATTATTCTAAAGTGAAATGAACTACATTGAAATACTGATATATTTCAAGAGGTTATACATTACATCTATCTTTAATGTATTCACACTAACTCTTTCAGCTAAATGACTCAATTACTCACTAAATCAATCACGCCCCTAACATCAATCGCTCACTTTTAATTCGTCACTAACTAAATAACTCGACCACCAACTAAATAACCCAATCACAAAATACATAATCTAATCACTCAATTTTCACTCACATTATATCATTCACTAAATCACTCCAACATAGGAGTCTACTCATAATCAACCGCTCTCGGTCTTCAAATCACATAATCACTCACTGATTCACTCATCAACTTGTTCAATCAATAATTAAATGACTAGATCACCCGCTGAGTCGTTCAGATGTTAATCATTCACTCTCTCTCTCTCACCCACTAAGTCATTCATTCACTAAATCACTTTCTCTCAGGAACTCACTAAATCACCCAACCAACTAAACCACTCACACTCACTAACTCACTCCCTCACTGCTTAGCACCCTGAAGTCATCGGCACTTACTCTTCTCCCGCTCTCTCTCTCTCGCTCTTTCTCTTCTCCCTGTCTCTCCAGCTCTCATTTTCTCAAAAGTTTGGCCTCTCTGTCCTCCTCTCTCCCTCCCTGACACACATTTCACACAGCCTCTTATCGTATTTATCCAATACTTGAGACACGGCAGGTGAATGAGAGCCTCCAATTTAAAAGATGGTTTTCAGTCGATGACAAAAAAAAAAAGTGAAATAAAAGTAAAAGGAAAACCTCAAGTAAAGTCATGTGACTTCATTCAGTCACGTGACATAACAGGTTCCTTTCCATGGATACAAGAAACAAGATCTGGTTTTAAAAACATGTTCGATACAATTATCACTTGTATTTATCTATGTATCTCTCCACCTCTCCCTCTATCCATCAATTTAACAATCTATCGATCTATAAATCCAACATTTATCCATATTTATATCCATCTATTAATCCATCTAGCTATGAATCTATTAATCAATTCTGCCGTCCATCCCTCCATTTATAAATAGTTATATATATGTATAAGTAAAGCAATTAGAGAAGACTTGACGTCCTCACTGTTTGAGAGCCCCTGCGCTTCAAATTACGTATTTTACTTGTAGCTTATTTCTGAGCAGTTGAGAGAGAGTTACTGATTAGATAACTAATGAAGTCATAGATAGAAATACACGAATATAACAATTTAAATAATGAAGGAATCTAGGAAAACACCAAAAGAGCAATTAAACTTTAATGAAATGTTTAAAAAAAAAAATTCTAAGTGTTTATATTAGTTGATTTATAACATGACTGATTTGATAGTTTTAATAAATAGGACATTTAAAGTTTAAAAAATAAACATTATAAATTATAAAAGTCTCGAAGGGAAAATTTATGCATATTCAATTCTTAGAATTTTGCAAAAAACAAATGTGAGATTTGCTTATATCAAACCAGACAATACCGGTACCTTTAAATGTATTATTTACTACAAGATACTCTACTACATCAACAATTACTAGTTTGATGATGGTACCACATATAACAATTACCACAACCAGTGCCAGCGAAACAAAGAACTATTGCCAACTCAACTGTTGCCAACTCATTGTGGAAATTGAGCCGTCGAGCTTGTAACAAGCGAGTCGTGAAATGTGTTGTTTGCTTTATACTTTGATACTATTCAATCTCCGCAGACTGTAAAACTCAATAATGTTGTTGATACAGTAAACTCATTATAGTATTGAAGCCCATAGGACCAGCAGTATTTTTCAGTATGCAAAATTTCTCATATCATTCTGTCTTTACTGTGTGGGTGTATCAACAGTGTATGGTGTGCCTTAGAATTTTCCCATCATCATCATTACGTTTGTAAGTAATAATATCTCTCTTACATCATTGTGTGAAAGTAACTAGTATCTCCTCTTATCAAACAACTATCTTGTATCACTGCGTGGCTAACAGCATTAACTATGCACATCTAAAACGGATACTGTGTATCACTTTGTGTGGTTATACCATTAGCATTAACATCCCTTATGATCACCCAGTCTTAAACACTTATTACAGAAAGTGTCCATTGTGTGCTCTGATTATAGAAAAAGCTCCCGAACTCGACGCCAATCAATACAAACATCGACACTATGGCTCTGACCCCCAGAACTCTTTTTCTCCCGCGCCCTCCTACGCCCCACAACAACCCCACCATTTGGTAACTTTTTTTTCCTTCTTTACACACATTTGGGCAATTTTTTACTGGGAGAGAATTCGGCATCAGGAAATAAAGTGAATGGAATAATAGAAAGTGAAGATGGGGGAGGTGAGGGGGAGGGGTGCAAATAGTAAATGTGGAGATATGAGAGGGGATGTGGAGATTAGCGACTGAATGTGGAGATTAGCGAGTGAGTGTGGAGATTAGCGAGTGAATGTGGAGATTAGCGACTGAATGTGGAGATTAGCGAGTGAGTGTGGAGATTAGCGAGTGAATGTGGAGATTATCAAGTGAATGTAGAGATTACTGAGTGAATGTGTTGATATGTAAGCAAATGTGGAGATATGCAAGGGAATGTGGGGATTAGCGAGTGAACGTGGATATTTGCGAGTCAATGTGTAGATATACAAGTGAATGTGGAGATATGCGAGTGAATGTGGAGATATGCGAGGGAACGTGTACATTATCAAATGAATGTGGAGAACATTGAGTGAATGCGGTTTATAAATAGTGAACGTAGATAATAGCAAGTGAATGTGAAAAATAGTATAACAATTGTTTTCAACCATTCTCTCTCGCTCTCGTATGCAAGATGAAACGGACAGCTCTAGATTTTTGGTCGATATTTGGTGAAAAGTTTCAAAACGGACGATTATGTATTGGCCTCCCTATTGGAAAATAAAGTATGGTTGATAGATCCTTTATTCTGAACATTTAGGTCTCACAGGCATATTGCCTTTAGGCCATAACTATCTCAGGGGCGTATTGCTATCAGGCAACGTTGTGGCCATTTGTTTAGTCTTTAAGCTTTTTTTTTTATTCTTAAAAAAAATATGTAAATCCTTATAAGATAAGATAAGATTGCTTTATTGATACAAATAAACGGACATTTGATTTGATTATACCAATCATGCAAACAGTTTTGACCACATATCATAATGAAATGAAATATTATTTGCTTATTACATTTGTCAAAATTGTTTCATGACCATATGTTAATACTGAAATATGTGTATCATTATATGTATTGATCTATTAATCTATCTGTCGTTCTGTCTCTCTCTCTCTCTCTCTCTCTCTATCTGTATATTTATATATAGGCTAAATATATAGGCTATATATATATATCAATATTTCTATCCGTCTATTTATCAATCTATCAATCCATCAATCCCAAATCTATCTGGTCATCTATTCGTCTATTTATGTTTCGATCTAACCATCTATCAATCAGTTTTCAATCTATCTATCTACGAATCCATCTATCTTTCTATCAAACTTTCAATGTATCAATTTATAAATCTATCTAGCTATCTAATAATCTAATCAATCTAACTATTTATCTATGAAACTTTTAAACTACCAATCTATCAACTGATCATTCCCTTAATCATTAACCTATCAATCTGTTTATCAATCCATCTATTTATCAATCTTTCTTTCTAACATTCTATATATTCATCACCTTTTCTATCATTCTATCTATCTGTCTATTTATAAATGTATACGTTACAAATATAACGAACCTCTTAAATCACTCTCTAAATCATCACTTCATTAGTATACACAAGCACAAACATGTAGCCACCTTAATCATATAGGTAGCGTAGCCACCTTAATCATATAGGTAGCGTAGCCACCTTAATCATATAGATATTGTAGCCACCTTAATCATATAGGTGGCGTAGCCACCTTAATCATATAGATATTGTAGCCACCTTAATCATATACCGTAGTTATTGTAGCCACCTTAATCATATATATATTGTAGCCACCTTAATCATATACCGTAGTTATTGTAGCCACCTTAATCATATAGATATTGTAGCCACCTTAATCATATAGGTGGCGTAGCCACCTTAATCATATAGATATTGTAGCCACCTTAATCATATACCGTAGTTATTGTAGCCACCTTAATCATATAGATATTGTAGCCACCTTAATCATATACCGTAGTTATTGTAGCCACCTTAATCATATAGATATTGTAGCCACCTTAATCATATAGGTGGCGTAGCCACCTTAATCATATAGATATTGTAGCCACCTTAATCATATACCGTAGTTATTGTAGCCACCTTAATCATATAGATATTGTAGCCACCTTAATCACATACATATCGTAGCCACCTTAATCATATAGTTATCGTAGCCACCTTAATCATAGAGTTATCGTAGCCACCTTAATCCTCTAATCAAACATCGTATCAGGCAAACACGATTAAAATATATTGTTAATATAATTTTATATTTAATTCATGTACACATACTTATGTAACTAGTTTCACTGTCATTACTCTAGGAATTTAGTACTAGCTACTTACAGTGCTCAGCTAGGGTGAATGAAGTGTGCATTCTAAGCATTGATCTACTACCACCTACGATATATTATTATATTCTTCTGATAGACTGGCTGGAAAATCAACCTAGTTATATAAAAAAATGTTTTTCTCAGAAGAAGATAAAGAAAAAAAAAATGGGCCGAAACTGTACATTCACCCTAGCCGTGTGTGTGTGTGAGTGTGTGTGTGTGTGTGAGTGTACGCAAGAGGTGAAGGATGAAATTGTGAGGGAGTATATAGGAGGTGGCATGGAGAGACAGGGGCGGAGAGCGGGGACTTGGCTGACTTTTTGAAAGTTTCCAATATGAATGAATCACATATAAATAAAAAAAAAATGTCGTTTTATTGGAAGCTGGTGTTTGGGGGAAGGGGGGAGTTGGTGGGGGGGGGGCGTCTGTGGGCGCGTCCACCAGTGAGAGATGAGTACTCTGGACATTCAATATATGGGAGACAAGCGAGTTATTCAAATGTCAAAAATTGAGTTTTCTGAGTGTGGTATTAAAAGGCAGACATAGATGAGATATACGAGTTTTTCTTTTCCGGCGATTGAACACAAAATATATATATATTATACATTTCTTGATATAAATATAAGGGAGAAAAATTCGAATAATATACAGGCGAATAACTACGCACAAGATAAAATATGAACTGTTTGACAGACTAGGTCGCATCCGGAACAATTTATTAATTTTTTTTTTGTTATACAGCCTAACATCAGTGACTTTATCTGATCATAGGTTGCTCCTTAAAGCCGAATGTCTGTATGACTGCCAATTTGAATGTATAATATAGAGTGTAATGCACCAGTTATTCAAACCTATGTTTATATTACTGGACGGCTCGTTAATTTCAATAAAGTTATAGGAAAACATATCTTAGTTTTGGGCATAATTGGACATCTTTATAAAACTTATATAAGATGATCACGTTTTTTGTTTTCAGAAATACAAAAATAACAACATAAATATATGAATTTGTTCATTGCTATTAGGCCTACATTTTTTTTTATCTCTTACAAAACTTGAAGGTATATAGTGCTATGGAAGTATAGCTTGCCAGGTTTATTGGCCACTGTAATGAGTGGATTGTGTAGTGAGCAGAATGCACAGTGCACAAGCGCTTTTACTACCGACATCAGCTGTCGAGTGCCTTATATTATCTGGGTAGGACTTCATGGGCAAGGTTAAAGAGCGTCAGGGGTTCGTTCTTGGGAATGTCAAACTTTAGGATGTCAACATTTTTGCAGATTTTGCCACCTGAATTCCAAAAAGCATCAACTCCAAGAAAGTAAATCAAAAAGCGACAATATGTTATATCTGTTTCAAGGCGTAGTGGTGAGAGAGAATGGCCTCGACAGGATGCAGTCCTATACATGTGCGTGCTGACAAGTCCCTCTGCACGGATTAACAGTAAATCCCATCCCGTGGGAGCATTTCGCTCTGATTACACAACTAAGGCATCAGACAGAAAAACAAAAACGTACTAATCCTGCACTCCTTGGCGATGGTTTTTGCAGTGAGATGTGGGTGAGGGGTTGGTGGAAGTGAAGATAATCGGCTGACTTCTCGGCTGTCCGCCTGGTCTCACAAAAGCTTGAAGATTATGTACACATTCATAACTACAGATATTTAGATATCGCAGACATCGCTTGCGAAATGAAAAGTTGGGGGGGGGGAGGGAGGGGAGGTAGTAGGGGATCGGGGGGAAGGGACGTGTGAGGAAAGAGGTTAAGATGGTGATGGATTGTGAAAATCATTGTAGATGAGAAGTGAGGATTATTTAGAGTTTAGAAATAGGTTCGACCAGGCTCCATTCATTGTGTTTGTTTATTTGTTCGATTTATAGCTTTCTATCCATCAATCCATTACTTTATTCATCTATCCATTCACCTATCCTTCCATTTTTCCACCCACTTATCCGCCCAACTATTTATCCGCTTATCCATCGATCTATCTATCTATCCAACTATCTGTTCTGTGTATTCTTGTTCTTCTTGTTGAATGTATGTATGAACAACCATCCCCTCTCTTTCTCTCTATGCATAATATATTTACTCGTGTGTTAACTCAGACTGATATATTTATATAAAAGGAAACACACAATGGCCTTGAATATCTGCGAGTTTCAATGTCCAGCAATTAAACAAACACAGAACGATATAACAATACAATTGTCATGTATATAATATTGTGACCTTAGGATATATAAAAAAACACACACCGTACTACAAAATAACAAATGTACAAAGGATAAAACTCTTGAGTGCTTCTGTATGTAGGATTATGCAATAACTGAACAGGCATTTGTTGTTTGTGAGAGTGGTGTGTTGTGTGTGTGCGCGCGGGGGGGGGGGGGGAGGGCTGAGAGGAGGGGGGGGGCGGGCATACATGGTTGCAATTATGTCAATGCTGAAATTGGAATACATAAAGCCCTCCAAAAACAATAATAGCAATGTACAATAAACTTTCGGTGAATAGATTGTATAGTGAATGTTTCTGGGAAAGTTATACTTACCAATTCCAAGCGGTGAATGTTAAGGGATTATTGCACAATTGTTTCTATCTATTTTGAGTAATGTCAATAAGTTTAATACGTCCTGTTCACTAAGTCCAATGAGCTAAATATGACTCGCGCCTTGAGACGCACTATGTGGTCTCCCCAAAGTGATCTCAGCTGGACGCAACACTACCAGCTTCGGGACAAATAACTTCCGCGTCCGCTAAATCCTCACTGTACGATGTCATTGAAGACCTTACTGGAATGACCTTTTTTTTCTCCTGTAACCCGAAAGTTGACCTCCAGTAGAAAACTATTTTTAATGTATGTACTACGAGACCTGCCAGTCATACGAATTCATTTTTAGAATGAAACTTCTCAATCATAAAATTACGATTCTACTTTTGTACATGTTACCAATTACGTTCAACATTAAAAAAAGCGTTTGTTATTGACAGATTGTTATGACAGAGAAAAAAAGCCTAGCCTCCATCAGAATTCGAGCCTATGACCTTTAGTTCGCCAGCCGAACGCGCTGCCGCTCGACCACCGCGCTCCCATGGCAGGAAATAGTGAAGCCTAGTTGTAACGCTCTCAACTGTTATTAGAGGACAGTACATTGCCCATCAAAAGTGCTCACTCATTGTGAAAGTCTACTGTGTGAGTCAGTGTGAGCTATGAATCGTTCCAATGATCATCTGAATTGCAGTAAATCAAAGTTGGGTTTAAAAATACACCCCAAAGACACGTAATAGCATAATCTGCATGTGTATTCGTCCACGAGACAAGTGTAAACAAAAGTCCTGCTTAAACACATGCCGGCCCACAACCTTTATGTTTCTATCTGCTACGGCTGGGACCACAAACACGAACCCGATCTGTTTACTCAATCTGACACACCAGTATGTACTCACAATCGAAATGACCGCACGGGGAGGTCAAGCTCTCTCCCAGCTATTGACCGTTAGCCAAGGGGTTGAATGACAGCTGCCAAATATATTCACTATTCCTTGTGTACGGGGGGGGGGAAGGGGAAGGGGATTGGGGGTTTAGAAATCTATCCCCAACACCCACCCATCACTATGGAATCATCAAGAGAGAGAGGGAGAGAGAGAGGGAGTTGACAGCAACTTGTAAGAGAGTGAACAAGATTCAATTTTAAGGACGGCAACCTCTTCCTCTGAGTACATTCCTTCACCTGTTACGATCCAAGTTAAAAATTGTCCGAGTTAATGGTCTTTTCTTTGGTAAAGTGTTTTTTTGGTACTTTGAGTAGGTGATACGATCACCATCACTGCTTCCAAGGTTAACGTGCCTTCCTCTCGCCCCGCCCCCCCCCCCCCGGGTTCTTTATCTGAAGATAACATTTAAATAAGTAAAGTATCTCATCGTACCAGTTTGATCCATGGGGCCGGTGAAGCAGCGTTCATGTAACGGGTTCCCCAGTTTCTGTTACCATGACCTACTATTAGATTGTATGCCCAGCTGCCTTTACTTTACCCATAAGAAGGTCAGGTGTACCCGGGAACAAATTCTAGACTTCACCAGAATTCGAACCCAAGACCTTCGGTACACGAGCCGCTCGGCTTGATCCTACCCAGTTTTGAATGGGGCCCGTAGAAAGGCAAGTGAAAGTGGATTTGGCTGGCAACGCTTTTTCATGTCCGTTGTGATGTTACCTGGGAGTCAGCAGCCACAAAACGAAATAAGTTTGTCACATAGTTGGCATTTCTCGGCTCCGTGGGTCTGTTTATTAATACATATCCTGCTTGTCTCACTATTATCATTGGAACAATAACTATGAATCTATTTGCTAAAATCGTTTATACACAATTTTGCACTGCTTGTCTATAACTTTCAAATATCGTGTCTGTTTGAAAGATAAAGTTTGACATGTGCGCAATAAATGACAACAATTCTCTAAAAGTCTGGTTAAAAGAAAACTTTACTTTGAATGAATCAATGAACATAGTCTAATCATTAGGCTAACACTATAAATAATTAACACATTTTTTAAAAAACTTCTTTCTTTGCTTATTTCACTTTGTGATATATTAAATTTTTTGTGCTGCCAACCCTGCACACTTTAGGCCAGGTCTGTTTATCTTTTCATCGGCAGAAATTTGTTGGTCACAACTGTTATGAGTGATATTCTGAGATGATAATATTCTAGGATGATGACATTCTGAGAAAATGATATCATATTCTGAGATGATAATATTCTAGGATGATGACATTCTGAGATAATGATATCATATTCTGAGATGATAGTATTCTAGAATGATGACATTCTGAGATAATGATATCATATTTTGAGGTGATGATATTTTCGGCTAACCATATTTCGGGCAGATAAAATGCACTAAATATATTTATTTAACACAATAATGCGAGAATGGAATAATATGAGGGAAAAGGGATTTAGTCAATATGTTAGCAGCCAACAAAATCACAACAATGTAAACTCGCTTGATGAACTAAACTAACTCGCTATAACACTAACCCTATATTTGAACCACGCATAAATGCGAACCGTTTAAGTGCCCGCATATACGCTTCTTTATAAAAGGATGGTCTGTAACGTATAAGATAAGATATGTTAACTTATTCACCCACTATTTCAGCAAAATAACAACAACGCCTCGATTACTATTATAAGAGTTGGTAATTTGTTGTATTTAATTGACTTTGCCCGTGGAGCACACGGTTTTTCATGTTAATTTAACAGATACTAGCAACGGAATTGATTAACCACATTATGTACTCACTACGGAATGGACATTATAACCTCACTATGTCCTCACTGAACGCAACCACGCAACAAAAGGCACTTGTTATTTTTAGTGTACACATGGTGTGCAAAACTGGTGAACGCTGCTTCAACGGCCCCATGGATCAATTTGGTCCAACGGGATACTTGGCGCTTGGTGTAGTGGTCACGGTGTTGATGCAACAGCTGCAGTTTCAACAAAATTGTTTTCACACTCTAGGGAAGATAGTGTGTCATACGGATAGCACCACGGGATAACGTTGACAACACGTGGGCAAAGCCATCTGATAATAATAATATATAAAAAAAATGGATACACATAGGCCTATACTCTTACTGAATATTTTTTACAAATATATAAAAACGTGTCCTTAGAACATTGTTAACAACAATCAAATAATATTTAGGAATATAATGAGCTAAATGTTTGCATTATCTATATACCCATCGATCTATTTATCTACGTAGGCTATCTATATAAATATATTTATAATAATGCCAAAATTGCCCCGATGACTTAAAAATATATACGTTTTTTTAATTCCTATAGACTGAGATTTTGTTAGCAAAGATACAGAATCATAACTAATTCAATTATTATCTTTCTTATTTTAACTAACTAACTGAAGAAAATATTATTTTGGATACAACTAAAGTTAAATCTTTTCGTTTATTATTTTCTTCTTCATTTCCCAAATCATTTATTTTTCTTGTTAGTTTCAGATTTCCCATCTGTATATTATAGAGCAATTGTTTAACATGTTGTTTTTTTCATTTTCTTTTGCTACAACCCATTACTTTAGTTAGGGCCCCGTTGATTGGCTCTTATACACAGGTTAGCGTGACACAGAGAGACAGACAAACCTATCACGTTAAGATTAAAATGTGCATTCTTATGCACAGACTTGTATGCTTACTAATACACACATAAATGAACACAAACACACAGACTAAAGTAGCCGCAGCATCATGAGGAACTTTCCCCCTCCAAAAAAAAAAACAACAGACTTGACCGGACCAAAACACTAAATACGTAGCCAGGTCAAAAGTTCAGACAGCCCCAGGCACAAATCACAAAACACTTAACCAATCGATAGCCCGTCATATAAATAACGGAAAAATAAAGGGTGCGGGCGACTGGCAGAAGAAGCGCCCCACCAGACTATCCCCCCACCCCATCCCGCCTCATTCCACTAGACTCCTGTACAGAGAAAGGCATTCTGGAATATCTCACGTAAAAAAGCGCCCTGGCACCGATACCACGCCACACCACGAAGAAAAGCGTTCATGTACACGCCTCCCACCCCACCCAGCTCTCCCTGTCTTATAAATATCAAACTTATTAAGTTACCGGATCGTTAACAGCCAAGATATCTTGTCGATTTCCGCCGACGTATCCAGCCCCCCGCCCCCCCCCCCCTCATCCGCAGCACTCAAGTATCCAGGGAACACAATTCAACAGCATCAACAAATGAACGTTGATACATTCGTAGAAATGATAGCACTGCCTGGTACTTGTTCAACATAATTCTTCTAGACTTCAAGTTGATACATTCACAGAAATGAGATCACTGCCTGGTACTTGTTTACCATAAATGAGATCACTGCCTGGTACTTGTTTACCATAAATGATATCACTGCCTGGTACTTGTTTACCATAAGTCTTCTAGACACCCAGTTGATACATTCACAGAAATGAGATCACTGCCTGGTACTTGTTTACCATAAATGAGATCACTTCCTGGTACTTGTTTACCATAAATGATATCACTGCCTGATACTTGTTTACCATAAATGATATCACTGCCTGGTACTTGTTTACCATAAATGAGATCACTGCCTGGTACTTGTTTACCATAAATGATATCACTGCCTGGTACTTGTTTACCATAAATGATATCACTGCCTGGTACTTGTTTACCATAAATGATATCACTGCCTGGTGCTTGTTTACCATAAATGATATCACTGCCTGGTACTTGTTTACCATAAATGATATCACTGCCTGGTACTTGTTTACCATAAATGAGATCACTGCCTGGTACTTGTTTACCATAAATGATATCACTGCCTGGTTCTTGTTTACCATAAATGATATCACTGCCTGGTACTTGTTTACCATAAATGAGATCACTGCCTGGTACTTGTTTACCATAAATGAGATCACTGCCTGGTACTTGTTTACCATAAGTCTTCTAGACACCCAGTTGATACATTCGCAGAAATGAGATCACTGCCTGGTACTTGTTTACCATAAATGAGATCACTGCCTGGTACTTGTTTACCATAAATGAGATCACTGCCTGGTACTTGTTTACCATAAGTCTTCTAAACACCCAGTTGATACATTCACAGAAATGATATCACTGCCTGGTACTTGTTTACCATAAATGAGATCACTGCCTGGTACTTGTTTACCATAAATGATATCACTGCCTGGTACTTGTTTACCATAAATGAGATCACTGCCTGGTACTTGTTTACCATAAATGAGATCACTGCCTGGTACTTGTTTACCATAAGTCTTCAAGACACCCAGTTGATACATTCACAGAAATGAGATCACTGCCTGGTACTTGTTTACCATAAATGAGATCACTGCCTGGTACTTGTTTACCATAAATGAGATCACTGCCTGGTACTTGTTTACCATAAATGAGATCACTGCCTGGTACTTGTTTACCATAAATGAGATCACTGCCTGGTACTTGTTTACCATAAATGAGATCACTGCCTGGTACTTGTTTACCATAAATGAGATCACTGCCTGGTACTTGTTTACCATAAATGAGATCACTGCCTGGTACTTGTTTACCATAAATGAGATCACTGCCTGGTACTTGTTTACCATAAATGAGATCACTGCCTGGTACTTGTTTACCATAAATGAGATCACTGCCTGGTACTTGTTTACCATAAATGAGATCACTGCCTGGTACTTGTTTACCATAAATGAGATCACTGCCTGGTACTTGTTTACCATAAATGAGATCACTGCCTGGTACTTGTTTACCATAAATGAGATCACTGCCTGGTACTTGTTTACCATAAATGAGATCACTGCCTGGTACTTGTTTACCATAAATGAGATCACTGCCTGGTACTTGTTTACCATAAATGAGATCACTGCCTGGTACTTGTTTACCATAAATGAGATCACTGCCTGGTACTTGTTTACCATAAATGAGATCACTGCCTGGTACTTGTTTACCATAAATGAGATCACTGCCTGGTACTTGTTTACCATAAATGAGATCACTGCCTGGTACTTGTTTACCATAAATGAGATCACTGCCTGGTACTTGTTTACCATAAATGAGATCACTGCCTGATTCTTGTTTACCATAAATGAGATCACTGCCTGGTACTTGTTTACCATAAATGAGATCACTGCCTGGTACTTGTTTACCATAAATGAGATCATTGCCTGGTACTTGTTTACCATAAATGAGATCACTGCCTGGTACTTGTTTACCATAAATGAGATCACTGCCTGGTACTTGTTTACCATAAATGAGATCACTGCCTGGTACTTGTTTACCATAAATGAGATCACTGCCTGGTATTTGTTTACCATAAATGAGATCACTGCCTGGTACTTGTTTACCATAAATGAGATCACTGCCTGGTACTTGTTTACCATAAATGAGATCACTGCCTGGTACTTGTTTACCATAAATGAGATCACTGCCTGGTACTTGTTTACCAGAAATGAGATCACTGCCTGGTACTTGTTTACCATAAATGAGATCACTGCCTGGTACTTGTTTACCATAAATGAGATCACTGCCTGGTACTTGTTTACCATAAATGAGATCACTGCCTGGTACTTGTTTACCATAAATGAGATCACTGCCTGGTACTTGTATAACATAAATGATATCACTGCCTGGTACTTGTATAACATAAATGATATCACTGCCTGGTACTTGTTTACCATAAATGAGATCACTGCCTGGTACTTGTTTACCATAAATGAGATCACTGCCTGGTACTTGTTTACCATAAATGATATCACTGCCTGGTACTTGTAAAACATAAATGATATCACTGCCTGGTACTTGTATAACATAAATGATATCACTGCCTGGTACTTGTATAACATAAATGATATCACTGCCTGGTACTTGTTTACCATAAATGAGATCACTGCCTGGTACTTGTAAAACATAAATGATATCACTGCCTGGTACTTGTATAACATAAATGAGATCACTGCCTGGTACTTGTATAACATAAATGATATCACTGCCTGGTACTTGTATAACATAAATGAGATCACTGCCTGGTACTTGTATAACATAAATGATATCACTGCCTGGTACTTGTAAAACATAAATGAGATCACTGCCTGGTACTTGTTTACCATAAATGAGATCACTGCCTGGTACTTGTTTACCATAAATGAGATCACTGCCTGGTACTTGTTTACCATAAATGAGATCACTGCCTGGTACTTGTTTACCATAAATGAGATCACTGCCTGGTACTTGTTTACCATAAATGAGATCACTGCCTGGTACTTGTTTACCATAAATGAGATCACTGCCTGGTACTTGTTTACCATAAATGAGATCACTGCCTGGTACTTGTTTACCATAAATGAGATCACTGCCTGGTACTTGTTTACCATAAATGAGATCACTGCCTGGTACTTGTTTACCATAAATGAGATCACTGCCTGGTACTTGTTTACCATAAATGAGATCACTGCCTGGTACTTGTTTACCATAAATGAGATCACTGCCTGGTACTTGTTTACCATAAATGAGATCACTGCCTGGTACTTGTTTACCATAAATGAGATCACTGCCTGGTACTTGTTTACCAGAAATGAGATCACTGCCTGGTACTTGTTTACCAGAAATGAGATCACTGCCTGGTACTTGTTTACCATAAATGAGATCACTGCCTGGTACTTGTTTACCATAAATGAGATCACTGCCTGGTACTTGTTTACCATAAATGAGATCACTGCCTGGTACTTGTTTACCATAAATGAGATCACTGCCTGGTACTTGTTTACCATAAATGAGATCACTGCCTGGTACTTGTTTACCATAAATGAGATCACTGCCTGGTACTTGTTTACCATAAATGAGATCACTGCCTGGTACTTGTTTACCATAAATGAGATCACTGCCTGGTACTTGTTTACCATAAATGAGATCACTGCCTGGTACTTGTTTACCATAAATGAGATCACTGCCTGGTACTTGTTTACCATAAATGAGATCACTGCCTGGTACTTGTTTACCATAAATGAGATCACTGCCTGGTACTTGTTTACCATAAATGAGATCACTGCCTGGTACTTGTTTACCATAAATGAGATCACTGCCTGGTACTTGTTTACCATAAATGAGATCACTGCCTGGTACTTGTTTACCATAAATGAGATCACTGCCTGGTACTTGTTTACCATAAATGAGATCACTGCCTGGTACTTGTTTACCATAAATGAGATCACTGCCTGGTACTTGTTTACCATAAATGAGATCACTGCCTGGTACTTGTTTACCATAAATGAGATCACTGCCTGGTACTTGTTTACCATAAATGAGATCACTGCCTGGTACTTGTTTACCATAAATGAGATCACTGCCTGGTATTTGTTTACCAAAAATGAGATCACTGCCTGGTACTTGTTTATTATAAATGAGATCACTGCCTGGTACTTGTTTACCATAAATGAGATCACTGCCTGGTACTTGTTTACCATAAATGAGATCACTGCCTGGTACTTGTTTACCATAAATGAGATCACTGCCTGGTACTTGTTTACCATAAATGAGATCACTGCCTGGTACTTGTTTACCAGAAATGAGATCACTGCCTGGTACTTGTTTACCATAAATGAGATCACTGCCTGGTACTTGTTTACCATAAATGAGATCACTGCCTGGTACTTGTTTACCATAAATGAGATCACTGCCTGGTACTTGTATAACATAAATGATATCACTGCCTGGTACTTGTTTACCATAAATGAGATCACTGCCTGGTACTTGTTTACCATAAATGAGATCACTGCCTGGTACTTGTTTACCATAAATGATATCACTGCCTGGTACTTGTTTACCATAAATGATATCACTGCCTGGTACTTGTTTACCATAAATGATATCACTGCCTGGTGCTTGTTTACCATAAATGATATCACTGCCTGGTACTTGTTTACCATAAATGATATCACTGCCTGGTACTTGTTTACCATAAATGAGATCACTGCCTGGTACTTGTTTACCATAAATGATATCACTGCCTGGTTCTTGTTTACCATAAATGATATCACTGCCTGGTACTTGTTTACCATAAATGAGATCACTGCCTGGTACTTGTTTACCATAAATGAGATCACTGCCTGGTACTTGTTTACCATAAGTCTTCTAGACACCCAGTTGATACATTCGCAGAAATGAGATCACTGCCTGGTACTTGTTTACCATAAATGAGATCACTGCCTGGTACTTGTTTACCATAAATGAGATCACTGCCTGGTACTTGTTTACCATAAGTCTTCTAAACACCCAGTTGATACATTCACAGAAATGATATCACTGCCTGGTACTTGTTTACCATAAATGAGATCACTGCCTGGTACTTGTTTACCATAAATGATATCACTGCCTGGTACTTGTTTACCATAAATGAGATCACTGCCTGGTACTTGTTTACCGTAAATGAGATCACTGCCTGGTACTTGTTTACCATAAGTCTTCAAGACACCCAGTTGATACATTCACAGAAATGAGATCACTGCCTGGTACTTGTTTACCATAAATGAGATCACTGCCTGGTACTTGTTTACCATAAATGAGATCACTGCCTGGTACTTGTTTACCATAAATGAGATCACTGCCTGGTACTTGTTTACCATAAATGAGATCACTGCCTGGTACTTGTTTACCATAAATGAGATCACTGCCTGGTACTTGTTTACCATAAATGAGATCACTGCCTGGTACTTGTTTACCATAAATGAGATCACTTCCTGGTACTTGTTTACCATAAATGAGATCACTGCCTGGTACTTGTTTACCATAAATGAGATCACTGCCTGGTACTTGTTTACCATAAATGAGATCACTGCCTTGTACTTGTTTACCATAAATGAGATCACTGCCTGGTACTTGTTTACCATAAATGAGATCACTGCCTGGTACTTGTTTACCATAAATGAGATCACTGCCTGGTACTTGTTTACCATAAATGAGATCACTGCCTGGTACTTGTTTACCATAAATGAGATCACTGCCTGGTACTTGTTTACCATAAATGAGATCACTGCCTGGTACTTGTTTACCATAAATGAGATCACTGCCTGGTACTTGTTTACCATAAATGAGATCACTGCCTGGTACTTGTTTACCATAAATGAGATCACTGCCTGGTACTTGTTTATTATAAATGAGATCACTGCCTGGTACTTGTTTACCATAAATGAGATCACTGCCTGGTACTTGTTTACCATAAATGAGATCACTGCCTGGTACTTGTTTACCATAAATGAGATAACTGCCTGGTACTTGTTTACCATAAATGAGATCACTGCCTGGTACTTGTTTACCATAAATGAGATCACTGCCTGGTACTTGTTTACCATAAATGAGATCACTGCCTGGTACTTGTTTACCATAAATGAGATCACTGCCTGGTACTTGTTTACCATAAATGAGATCACTGCCTGGTACTTGTTTACCATAAATGAGATCACTGCCTGGTACTTGTTTACCATAAATGAGATCACTGCCTGGTACTTGTTTACCATAAATGAGATCACTGCCTGGTACTTGTTTACCATAAATGAGATCACTGCCTGGTACTTGTTTACCATAAATGAGATCACTGCCTGGTATTTGTTTACCATAAATGAGATCACTGCCTGGTACTTGTTTACCATAAATGAGATCACTGCCTGGTACTTGTTTACCAGAAATGAGATCACTGCCTGGTACTTGTTTACCAGAAATGAGATCACTGCCTGGTACTTGTTTACCATAAATGAGATCACTGCCTGGTACTTGTTTACCATAAATAAGATCACTGCCTGGTACTTGTTTACCATAAATGAGATCACTGCCTGGTACTTGTTTACCATAAATGAGATCACTGCCTGGTACTTGTTTACCATAAATGAGATCACTGCCTGGTACTTGTATAACATAAATGATATCACTGCCTGGTACTTGTATAACATAAATGATATCACTGCCTGGTACTTGTTTACCATAAATGAGATCACTGCCTGGTACTTGTTTACCATAAATGAGATCACTGCCTGGTACTTGTTTACCATAAATGATATCACTGCCTGGTACTTGTAAAACATAAATGATATCACTGCCTGGTACTTGTATAACATAAATGATATCACTGCCTGGTACTTGTATAACATAAATGATATCACTGCCTGGTACTTGTTTACCATAAATGAGATCACTGCCTGGTACTTGTATAACATAAATGATATCACTGCCTGGTACTTGTATAATATAAATGAGATCACTGCCTGGTACTTGTATAACATAAATGATATCACTGCCTGGTACTTGTATAACATAAATGAGATCACTGCCTGGTACTTGTATAACATAAATGATATCACTGCCTGGTACTTGTATAACATAAATGAGATCACTGCCTGGTACTTGTTTACCATAAATGAGATCACTGCCTGGTACTTGTTTACCATAAATGAGATCACTGTCTGGTACTTGTTTACCATAAATGAGATCACTGCCTGGTACTTTTTAACCATAAATGAGATCACTGCCTGGTACTTGTTTACCATAAATGAGATCACTGCCTGGTACTTGTTTACCATAAATGAGATCACTGCCTGGTACTTGTTTACCATAAATGAGATCACTGCCTGGTACTTGTTTACCATAAATGAGATCACTGCCTGGTACTTGTTTACCATAAATGAGATCACTGCCTGGTACTTGTTTACCATAAATGAGATCACTGCCTGGTACTTGTTTACCATAAATGAGATCACTGCCTGGTACTTGTTTACCATAAATGAGATCACTGCCTGGTACTTGTTTACCATAAATGAGATCACTGCCTGGTACTTGTTTACAATAAATGAGATCACTGCCTGGTACTTGTTTACCAGAAATGAGATCACTGCCTGGTACTTGTTTACCATAAATGAGATCACTGCCTGGTACTTGTTTACCATAAATGAGATCACTGCCTGGTACTTGTTTACCATAAATGAGATTACTGCCTGGTACTTGTTTACCATAAATGAGATCACTGCCTGGTACTTGTTTACCATAAATGAGATCACTGCCTGGTACTTGTTTACCATAAATGAGATCACTGCCTGGTACTTGTTTACCATAAATGAGATCACTGCCTGGTACTTGTTTACCATAAATGAGATCACTGCCTGGTACTTGTTTACCATAAATGAGATCACTGCCTGGTACTTGTTTACCATAAATGAGATCACTGCCTGGTACTTGTTTACAATAAATGAGATCACTGCCTGGTACTTGTTTACCAGAAATGAGATCACTGCCTGGTACTTGTTTACCATAAATGAGATCACTGCCTGGTACTTGTTTACCATAAATGAGATCACTGCCTGGTACTTGTTTACCAAAAATGAGATCACTGCCTGGTACTTGTTTACCATAAATGAGATCACTGCCTGGTACTTGTTTACCATAAATGAGATCACTGCCTGGTACTTGTTTACCATAAATGAGATCACTGCCTGGTACTTGTTTACCATAAATGATATCACTGCCTGGTACTTGTATAACATAAATGATATCACTGCCTGGTACTTGTATAACATAAATGATATCACTGCCTGGTACTTGTATAACATAAATGATATCACTGCCTGGTACTTGTTTACCATAAATGAGATCACTGCCTGGTACTTGTTTACCATAAATGAGATCACTGCCTGGTACTTGTTTACCATAAATGATATCACTGCCTGGTGCTTGTTTACCATAAATGATATCACTGCCTGGTACTTGTTTACCATAAATGATATCACTGCCTGGTACTTGTTTACCATAAATGAGATCACTGCCTGGTACTTGTTTACCATAAATGATATCACTGCCTGATTCTTGTTTACCATAAATGATATCACTGCCTGGTACTTGTTTACCATAAATGAGATCACTGCCTAGTACTTGTTTACCATAAGTCTTCTAGACACCCAGTTGATACATTCGCAGAAATGAGATCACTGCCTGGTACTTGTTTACCATACATGAGATCACTGCCTGGTACTTGTTTACCATAAATGAGATCACTGCCTGGTACTTGTTTACCATAAGTCTTCTAAACACCCAGTTGATACATTCACAGAAATGATATCACTGCCTGGTACTTGTTTACCATAAATGAGATCACTGCCTGGTACTTGTTTACCATAAATGAGATCACTGCCTGGTACTTGTTTACCATAAATGAGATCACTGCCTGGTACTTGTTTACCATAAATGAGATCACTGCCTGGTACTTGTTTACCATAAATGAGATCACTGCCTGGTACTTGTATAACATAAATGATATCACTGCCTGGTACTTGTTTACCATAAATGAGATCACTGCCTGGTACTTGTATAACATAAATGATATCACTGCCTGGTACTTGTATAACATAAATGATATCACTGCCTGGTACTTGTTTACCATAAATGAGATCACTGCCTGGTACTTGTATAACATAAATGATATCACTGCCTGGTACTTGTATAACATAAATGAGATCACTGCCTGGTAATTGTATAACATAAATGATATCACTGCCTGGTACTTGTATAACATAAATGAGATCACTGCCTGGTACTTGTATAACATAAATGATATCACTGCCTGGTACTTGTATAACATAAATGAGATCACTGCCTGGTACTTGTATAACATAAATGAGATCACTGCCTGGTACTTGTTTACCATAAATGAGATCACTGCCTGGTACTTGTTTACCAGAAATGAGATCACTGCCTGGTACTTGTTTACCAGAAATGAGATCACTGCCTGGTACTTGTTTACCATAAATGAGATCACTGCCTGGTACTTGTTTACCAGAAATGAGATCACTGCCTGGTACTTGTTTACCATAAATGAGATCACTGCCTGGTACTTGTTTACCATAAATGAGATCACTGCCTGGTACTTGTTTACCATAAATGAGATCACTGCCTGGTACTTGTTTACCATAAATGAGATCACTGCCTGGTACTTGTTTACCATAAATGATATCACTGCCTGGTACTTGTATAACATAAATGAGATCACTGCCTGGTACTTGTTTACCATAAATGAGATCACTGCCTGGTACTTGTTTACCAGAAATGAAATCACTGCCTGGTACTTGTTTACCATAAATGAGATCACTGCCTGGTACTCGTTTACCATAAATGAGATCACTGCCTGGTACTTGTTTACCATAAATGAGATCACTGCCTGGTACTTGTTTACCATAAATGAGATCACTGCCTGGTACTTGTTTACCATAAATGAGATCACTGCCTGGTACTTGTATAACATAAATGATATCACTGCCTGGTACTTGTATAACATAAATGATATCACTGCCTGGTACTTGTTTACCATAAATGAGATCACTGCCTGGTACTTGTATAACATAAATGATATCACTGCCTGGTACTTGTATAACATAAATGAGATCACTGCCTGGTAATTGTATAACATAAATGATATCCCTGCCTGGTACTTGTATAACATAAATGAGATCACTGCCTGGTACTTGTATAACATAAATGATATCACTGCCTGGTACTTGTATAACATAAATGAGATCACTGCCTGGTACTTGTATAACATAAATGAGATCACTGCCTGGTACTTGTTTACCATAAATGAGATCACTGCCTGGTACTTGTTTACCATAAATGAGATCACTGCCTGGTACTTGTTTACCATAAATGAGATCACTGCCTGGTACTTGTTTACCATAAATGAGATCACTGCCTGGTACTTGTTTACCATAAATGATATCACTGCCTGGTACTTGTATAACATAAATGAGATCACTGCCTGGTACTTGTTTACCATAAATGAGATCACTGCCTGGTACTTGTTTACCAGAAATGAGATCACTGCCTGGTACTTGTTTACCATAAATGAGATCACTGCCTGGTACTCGTTTACCATAAATGAGATCACTGCCTGGTACTTGTTTACCATAAATGAGATCACTGCCTGGTACTTGTTTACCATAAATGAGATCACTGCCTGGTACTTGTTTACCATAAATGAGATCACTGCCTGGTACTTGTTTACCATAAATGAGATCACTGCCTGGTACTTGTTTACCATAAATGAGATCACTGCCTGGTACTTGTTTACCATAAATGAGATCACTGCCTGGTACTTGTTTACCATAAATGAGATCACTGCCTGGTACTTGTTTACCATAAATGAGATCACTGCCTGGTACTTGTTTACCATAAATGAGATCACTGCCTGGTACTTGTTTACCAGAAATGAGATCACTGCCTGGTACTTGTTTACCATAAATGAGATCACTGCCTGGTACTTGTTTACCATAAATGAGATCACTGCCTGGTACTTGTTTACCATAAATGAGATCACTGCCTGGTACTTGTTTACCATAAATGAGATCACTGCCTGGTACTTGTTTACCATAAATGAGATCACTGCATGGTACTTGTTTACCAGAAATGAGATCACTGCCTGGTACTTGTTTACCAGAAATGAGATCACTGCCTGGTACTTGTATAACATAAATGAGATCACTGCCTGGTACTCGTTTACCATAAATGAGATCACTGCCTGGTACTTGTTTACCATAAATGAGATCACTGCCTGGTACTTGTTTACCATAAATGAGATCACTGCCTGGTACTCGTTTACCATAAATGAGATCACTGCCTGGTACTTGTTTACCATAAATGAGATCACTGCCTGGTACTTGTTTACCATAAATGAGATCACTGCCTGGTACTTGTTTACCATAAATGAGATCACTGCCTGGTACTTGTTTACCATAAATGAGATCACTGCCTGGTACTTGTATAACATAAATGAGATCACTGCCTGGTACTTGTTTACCATAAATGAGATCACTGCCTGGTACTTGTTTACCAGAAATGAGATCACTGCCTGGTACTTGTTTACCATAAATGAGATCACTGCCTGGTACTTGTTTACCATAAATGAGATCACTGCCTGGTACTTGTTTACCATAAATGAGATCACTGCCTGGTACTTGTTTACCATAAATGAGATCACTGCCTGGTACTTGTTTACCATAAATGAGATCACTGCCTGGTACTTGTTTACCATAAATGAGATCACTGCCTGGTACTTGTTTACCATAAATGAGATCACTGCCTGGTACTTGTTTACCATAAATGAGATCACTGCCTGGTACTTGTTTACCATAAATGAGATCACTGCCTGGTACTTGTTTACCATAAATGATATCACTGCCTGATTCTTGTTTACCATAAATGATATCACTGCCTGGTACTTGTTTACCATAAATGAGATCACTGCCTGGTACTTGTTTACCATAAATGAGATCACTGCCTAGTACTTGTTTACCATAAGTCTTCTAGACACCCAGTTGATACATTCGCAGAAATGAGATCACTGCCTGGTACTTGTTTACCATACATGAGATCACTGCCTGGTACTTGTTTACCATAAATGAGATCACTGCCTGGTACTTGTTTACCATAAGTCTTCTAAACACCCAGTTGATACATTCACAGAAATGATATCACTGCCTGGTACTTGTTTACCATAAATGAGATCACTGCCTGGTACTTGTTTACCATAAATGAGATCACTGCCTGGTACTTGTTTACCATAAATGAGATCACTGCCTGGTACTTGTATAACATAAATGATATCACTGCCTGGTACTTGTTTACCATAAATGAGATCACTGCCTGGTACTTGTATAACATAAATGATATCACTGCCTGGTACTTGTATAACATAAATGATATCACTGCCTGGTACTTGTTTACCATAAATGAGATCACTGCCTGGTACTTGTATAACATAAATGATATCACTGCCTGGTACTTGTATAACATAAATGAGATCACTGCCTGGTAATTGTATAACATAAATGATATCACTGCCTGGTACTTGTATAACATAAATGAGATCACTGCCTGGTACTTGTATAACATAAATGATATCACTGCCTGGTACTTGTATAACATAAATGAGATCACTGCCTGGTACTTGTATAACATAAATGAGATCACTGCCTGGTACTTGTTTACCATAAATGAGATCACTGCCTGGTACTTGTTTACCAGAAATGAGATCACTGCCTGGTACTTGTTTACCAGAAATGAGATCACTGCCTGGTACTTGTTTACCATAAATGAGATCACTGCCTGGTACTTGTTTACCAGAAATGAGATCACTGCCTGGTACTTGTTTACCATAAATGAGATCACTGCCTGGTACTTGTTTACCATAAATGAGATCACTGCCTGGTACTTGTTTACCATAAATGAGATCACTGCCTGGTACTTGTTTACCATAAATGAGATCACTGCCTGGTACTTGTTTACCATAAATGATATCACTGCCTGGTACTTGTATAACATAAATGAGATCACTGCCTGGTACTTGTTTACCATAAATGAGATCACTGCCTGGTACTTGTTTACCAGAAATGAGATCACTGCCTGGTACTTGTTTACCATAAATGAGATCACTGCCTGGTACTCGTTTACCATAAATGAGATCACTGCCTGGTACTTGTTTACCATAAATGAGATCACTGCCTGGTACTTGTTTACCATAAATGAGATCACTGCCTGGTACTTGTTTACCATAAATGAGATCACTGCCTGGTACTTGTATAACATAAATGATATCACTGCCTGGTACTTGTATAACATAAATGATATCACTGCCTGGTACTTGTTTACCATAAATGAGATCACTGCCTGGTACTTGTATAACATAAATGATATCACTGCCTGGTACTTGTATAACATAAATGAGATCACTGCCTGGTAATTGTATAACATAAATGATATCACTGCCTGGTACTTGTATAACATAAATGAGATCACTGCCTGGTACTTGTATAACATAAATGATATCACTGCCTGGTACTTGTATAACATAAATGAGATCACTGCCTGGTACTTGTATAACATAAATGAGATCACTGCCTGGTACTTGTTTACCATAAATGAGATCACTGCCTGGTACTTGTTTACCATAAATGAGATCACTGCCTGGTACTTGTTTACCATAAATGAGATCACTGCCTGGTACTTGTTTACCATAAATGAGATCACTGCCTGGTACTTGTTTACCATAAATGATATCACTGCCTGGTACTTGTATAACATAAATGAGATCACTGCCTGGTACTTGTTTACCATAAATGAGATCACTGCCTGGTACTTGTTTACCAGAAATGAGATCACTGCCTGGTACTTGTTTACCATAAATGAGATCACTGCCTGGTACTCGTTTACCATAAATGAGATCACTGCCTGGTACTTGTTTACCATAAATGAGATCACTGCCTGGTACTTGTTTACCATAAATGAGATCACTGCCTGGTACTTGTTTACCATAAATGAGATCACTGCCTGGTACTTGTTTACCATAAATGAGATCACTGCCTGGTACTTGTTTACCATAAATGAGATCACTGCCTGGTACTTGTTTACCATAAATGAGATCACTGCCTGGTACTTGTTTACCATAAATGAGATCACTGCCTGGTACTTGTTTACCATAAATGAGATCACTGCCTGGTACTTGTTTACCATAAATGAGATCACTGCCTGGTACTTGTTTACCAGAAATGAGATCACTGCCTGGTACTTGTTTACCATAAATGAGATCACTGCCTGGTACTTGTTTACCATAAATGAGATCACTGCCTGGTACTTGTTTACCATAAATGAGATCACTGCCTGGTACTTGTTTACCATAAATGAGATCACTGCCTGGTACTTGTTTACCATAAATGAGATCACTGCATGGTACTTGTTTACCAGAAATGAGATCACTGCCTGGTACTTGTTTACCAGAAATGAGATCACTGCCTGGTACTTGTATAACATAAATGAGATCACTGCCTGGTACTCGTTTACCATAAATGAGATCACTGCCTGGTACTTGTTTACCATAAATGAGATCACTGCCTGGTACTTGTTTACCATAAATGAGATCACTGCCTGGTACTCGTTTACCATAAATGAGATCACTGCCTGGTACTTGTTTACCATAAATGAGATCACTGCCTGGTACTTGTTTACCATAAATGAGATCACTGCCTGGTACTTGTTTACCATAAATGAGATCACTGCCTGGTACTTGTTTACCATAAATGAGATCACTGCCTGGTACTTGTATAACATAAATGAGATCACTGCCTGGTACTTGTTTACCATAAATGAGATCACTGCCTGGTACTTGTTTACCAGAAATGAGATCACTGCCTGGTACTTGTTTACCATAAATGAGATCACTGCCTGGTACTTGTTTACCATAAATGAGATCACTGCCTGGTACTTGTTTACCATAAATGAGATCACTGCCTGGTACTTGTTTACCATAAATGAGATCACTGCCTGGTACTTGTTTACCATAAATGAGATCACTGCCTGGTACTTGTTTACCATAAATGAGATCACTGCCTGGTACTTGTTTACCATAAATGAGATCACTGCCTGGTACTTGTTTACCATAAATGAGATCACTGCATGGTACTTGTTTACCATAAATGAGATCACTGCCTGGTACTTGTTTACCATAAATGAGATCACTGCCTGGTACTTGTTTACCATAAATGAGATCACTGCATGGTACTTGTTTACCATAAATGAGATCACTGCCTGGTACTTGTTTACCATAAATGAGATCACTGCCTGGTACTTGTTTACCATAAATGAGATCACTGCCTGGTACTTGTTTACCATAAATGAGATCACTGCCTGGTACTTGTTTACCAGAAATGAGATCACTGCCCGGTACTTGTTTAACATAAATGATATCACTGCCTGGTACTTGTTTACCAGAAATGAGATCACTGCCTGGTACTTGTTTACCATAAATGAGATCACTGCCTGGTACTTGTTTACCATAAATGAGATCACTGCCTGGTACTTGTTTACCATAAATGAGATCACTGCCTGGTACTTGTTTACCATAAATGAGATCACTGCCTGGTACTTGTTTACCATAATTGAGATCACTGCCTGGTACTTGTTTACCATAAATGATATCACTGCCTGGTACTTGTATAACATAAATGATATCACTGCCTGGTACTTGTATAACATAAATGATATCACTGCCTGGTACTTGTTTACCATAAATGAGATCACTGCCTGGTACTTGTTTACCATAAATGAGATCACTGCCTGGTAATTGTTTACCAGAAATGAGATCACTGCCTGGTGCTTGTTTACCATAAATGATATCACTGCCTGGTACTTGTTTACCATAAATGATATCACTGCCTGGTACTTGTTTACCATAAATGAGATCACTGCCTGGTACTTGTTTACCATAAATGATATCACTGCCTGATTCTTGTTTACCATAAATGATATCACTGCCTGGTACTTGTTTACCATAAATGAGATCACTGCCTGGTACTTGTTTACCATAAATGAGATCACTGCCTGGTACTTGTTTACCATAAGTCTTCTAGACACCCAGTTGATACATTCGCAGAAATGAGATCACTGCCTGGTACTTGTTTACCATAAATGAGATCACTGCCTGGTACTTGTTTACCATAAATGAGATCACTGCCTGGTACTTGTTTACCATAAGTCTTCTAAACACCCAGTTGATACATTCACAGAAATGATATCACTGCCTGGTACTTGTTTACCATAAATGAGATCACTGCCTGGTACTTGTTTACCATAAATGAGATCACTGCCTGGTACTTGTTTACCATAAATGAGATCACTGCCTGGTACTTGTTTACCATAAATGAGATCACTGCCTGGTACTTGTTTACCATAAATGAGATCACTGCCTGGTACTTGTATAACATAAATGATATCACTGCCTAGTACTTGTTTACCATAAATAAGATCACTGCCTGATACTTGTATAACATAAATGATATCACTGCCTGGTACTTGTATAACATAAATGATATCACTGCCTGGTACTTGTTTACCATAAATGAGATCACTGCCTGGTACTTGTATAACATAAATGATATCACTGCCTGGTACTTGTATAACATAAATGAGATCACTGCCTGGTAATTGTATAACATAAATGATATCACTGCCTGGTACTTGTATAACATAAATGAGATCACTGCCTGGTACTTGTATAACATAAATGATATCACTGCCTGGTACTTGTATAACATAAATGAGATCACTGCCTGGTACTTGTATAACATAAATGAGATCACTGCCTGGTACTTGTTTACCATAAATGAGATCACTGTCTGGTACTTGTTTACCATAAATGAGATCACTGCCTGGTACTTGTTTACCATAAATGAGATCACTGCCTGGTACTTGTTTACCATAAATGAGATCACTGCCTGGTACTTGTTTACCATAAATGATATCACTGCCTGGTACTTGTATAACATAAATGAGATCACTGCCTGGTACTTGTTTACCATAAATGAGATCACTGCCTGGTACTTGTTTACCAGAAATGAGATCACTGCCTGGTACTTGTTTACCATAAATGAGATCACTGCCTGGTACTCGTTTACCATAAATGAGATCACTGCCTGGTACTTGTTTACCATAAATGAGATCACTGCCTGGTACTTGTTTACAATAAATGAGATCACTGCCTGGTACTTGTTTACCATAAATGAGATCACTGCCTGGTACTTGTTTACCATGAATGAGATCACTGCCTGGTACTTGTTTACCATAAATGAGATCACTGCCTAGTACTTGTATAACATAAATGAGATCACTGCCTGGTACTTGTTTACCATAAATGAGATCACTGCCTGGTACTTGTTTACCAGAAATGAGATCACTGCCTGGTACTTGTTTACCATAAATGAGATCACTGCCTGGTACTTGTTTACCATAAATGAGATCACTGCCTGGTACTTGTTTACCAGAAATGAGATCACTGCCTGGTACTTGTTTACCATAAATGAGATCACTGCCTGGTACTTGTTTACCATAAATGAGATCACTGCCTGGTACTTGTTTACCATAAATGAGATCACTGCCTGGTACTTGTTTACCATAAATGAGATCACTGCCTGGTACTTGTTTACCATAAATGAGATCACTGCCTGGTACTTGTTTACCATAAATGAGATCACTGCCTGGTACTTGTTTACCATAAATGAGATCACTGCCTGGTACTTGTTTACCATAAATGAGATCACTGCCTGGTACTTGTTTACCATAAATGAGATCACTGCATGGTACTTGTTTACCATAAATGAGATCACTGCCTGGTACTTGTTTACCATAAATGAGATCACTGCCTGGTACTTGTTTACCATAAATGAGATCACTGCATGGTACTTGTTTACCATAAATGAGATCACTGCCTGGTACTTGTTTACCATAAATGAGATCACTGCCTGGTACTTGTTTACCATAAATTAGATCACTGCCTGGTACTTGTTTACCATAAATGAGATCACTGCCTGGTACTTGTTTAACATAAATGAGATCACTGCCTGGTACTTGTTTACCAGAAATGAGATCACTGCCCGGTACTTGTTTAACATAAATGATATCACTGCCTGGTACTTGTTTACCAGAAATGAGATCACTGCCTGGTACTTGTTTACCATAAATGAGATCACTGCCTGGTACTTGTTTACCATAAATGAGATCACTGCATGAAACTTGTTTACCATAAATGAGATCACTGCCTGGTACTTGTTTACCATAAATGAGATCACTGCCTGGTACTTGTTTACCATAAATGAGATCACTGCATGGTACTTGTTTACCATAAATGAGATCACTGCCTGGTACTTGTTTACCATAAATAAGATCACTGCCTGGTACTTGTTTACCATAAATGAGATCACTGCCTGGTACTTGTTTACCATAAATGAGATCACTGCCTGGTACTTGTTTACCAGAAATGAGATCACTGCCTGGTACTTGTTTACCAGAAATGAGATCACTGCCTGGTACTTGTTTACCATAAATGAGATCACTGCCTGGTACTTGTTTACCAGAAATGAGATCACTGCCTGGTACTTGTTTACCATAAATGAGATCACTGCATTGTTTTTGTTGAACATAAGTCTCTAAGATCACGGATTTCGATTCTAGACAAAAACCTTCATTTTATCAATTTATTTAATATGTTTGTGTCCATACAGAGGTCGAGATGGAATGGAGGCCATCGCCTTCCACTCCTAAACACATTCACACACACAAAGACACTGCACCGATCTATACGAAAATTGTGTTGTTGATACAGTGACATTAAATACCATGCTTAAAAAAAAACGGAGTGTATATTTTTCGTGTGTTTTTTTTTTTTTTCATAAACAAGATTTGAAATAAAACAACAACAACAACAACAACAACAAGATAAACCCAATTATAATGAAGAAGATCTAAATCCGTTATAGCTCAGTGATACATCTTAAACGTCACATAACTGTATGACCGAACTCACGACTTCTTTGTGAGAAAAGTTTAGACCATACTTGCAGTTGTCATTTATTAAAGTTTAACCCTTCCCGTACCGACCTACTTCTATCTATGCTGCCTTCAGTTACGCTATAAACGCGCCCGGGACGGTAAGGGTTAAGACGTTTCTGATATTATTTTCTATAAATAACAGTCAGTAAAAGTACAATGATAATGACACACAAGCCCATGGTACCATACTAGCCAGTGTATTTACTAGGTTACAGTTTCAATACTCTGTATTCATGATATTCGCGTGGGCTGTAGACTTGTATATTTAATTTTTGTCTCAGTCAAGGTGAAGTAATTGCAACATTTATTCAGTTCACTTATTCAGGATTTTACAGTTTACTTCATTCATAATTGCTTTATTGTACGTCATAACAGTAAGAGTTTAGTACATTACGTCATCCAATTATATTTAGATGGGCTAAAGTGTAAACCGCATTGCGTGTGTGGTTGGGCATATAAAACAACCAATCAGTCTATCAAACTATCTATCATTCCATATAATTACCTACATATCTATCTATTTATCTATCTATCAATCTATCTATATATCTATCTATCTATTATACATAAAATGAGTTTGCGAGAATGTATATATGTGTGAATGCAATTATGTTTTTTTTTATATGTTTTTTTAAAAATACATGATTCTAGCTCTTTCACTCTCTTTTATTGAACATTAATATAATTATATAAACCCAAATAATCTAATTATATGATATTTTGATAAAACGTCTAGTCGATATTGATTCAATAAAAACATAATAAAAAAACAATGACCAACCAGTTATCAATTACAATGTAACATTACTCATTTCTTCAAGATAGCATGTTTATGAATGTGAGTAGGCCCATGTATGCTTGTATGACTGTGAGTAGGCCCATGTATGCTTGTATGACTGTGAGTAGGCCCATGTATGCTTGTATGACTGTGAGTAGGCCCATGTATGCTTGTATGAATGTGAGTAGGCCCATGTATGCTTGTATGAATGTGAGTAGGCCCATGTATGCTTGTATGAATGTGAGTAGGCCCATGTATGCTTGTATGAATGTGAGTAGGCCCATGCATGCTTGTATGACTGTGAGTAGGCCCATGTATGTTTGTATGAATGTGAGTAGGCCCATGTATGCTTGTATGACTGTGAGTAGGCCCATGTATGCTTGTATGAATGTGAGTAGGTCCATGTATGCTTGTATGAATGTGAGTAGGCCCATGTATGCTTGTATGAATGTGAGTAGGTCCATGTATGCTTGTATGACTGTGAGTAGGTCCATGTATGCTTGTATGACTGTGAAGGTGAATATGAATATTCGTGTACGCTCGATTGTCTTTGTACAGATTAGTGCCCTCGTGATAAGCGTGGGCTCGGTATCTGTATATAAGTTTGTTGCGGTAAGGGAGGGAGGGAGGGGAAGAGGTGACTTGTATTAACTCTGATCATAATGTACTGAGCTATAACGTACAACAAATTTGGGGGCATGGCGGGGGTGCTGCAAGGATGGAGAGGAAGAATCAGGCTAACACCACTGGGAGAAAATAAAAATAAAGAGATCATCTGTACCCCCTCCCTCCCTGCGTCCTCTACTCTAGCCCACCACTCCAATCGACGCCTCTACTTGATGCTATAAATAAGTTGACCCCTCCTCGTATAGAAGAAAAATAGAAAAAAATTGAAACCTTTCAAGGAAATGGGAAATAATGTCATTATTGCACTTAACATCCGGTTCCGCATAGAGTCTCGTGTCTCAGAAGGCCAGTGCAAATACTGATGGGGGGGGGGGGGGTGGGGGGTGGGGGGACAAGAATTTAGTTTCTTCGTCTAATGGACGTGTAATGGCTATCACTTCGCGAGCGGCACACCGAGGGCTGGCCCCTAGTGAGTGGGTGAGTGTGTACGTGTGGGTGTGGGTGGGTGAGTGAATTATTATATGGGCATAATGTGTAGCGTGGCACCGTACATATTATATAGTGATTAGCGGCATTTCATTTGGTTCATCTAGCTTTTCTAAATACTTGTTTTTCTTAGCGTGTAGCTTAGCTTAGCAAGTAAATGAATTGGGTCCTTATCTGATCTTTTTTATTATTTAGTGTCCATTTTTATTATATATATATATATATATAAGCTAAATAACATAAACCAAGATTTATTTATATACCCATACATAAGGATCGTTTAATTACACGTATTAAAAAAAACAACTAATCTAAATAAAAAGTAATACTATTAGTATTAGCTGTAGGACATCCTACCAGGGCCATAGAGAGTAATTCAACAAACAGTAAGTTCTGGTATGAATAGTAGTCAATTTAATAAACTGTCCTAAGACTTGTAATTATATCGTTGAAAAGCAGCATTTAATATGAAGCCTTTTATAACTCTTTAACATAATGTAAAAAAACAAATTGCATTCATACATTTCTCCAATCCTAAGACGAATATGAATACAGTTAGTTTCCATTAACGAGCAGACATTTTTTTTTCAGTGATTTGATGATGAGCACTTAATTCTTGTAATTTTTTCACAGAAAATAATTTTTTATTATCCAATGTATTTTAAGTGCTGAAGAAAATTCTGATCTCGTCAAGAAATAATATAAAACAAAACGGTCGTTTGTCGACGAAGGGTTTGCTCTCAATTAATTAAATCCTGTTTTGTTGATGTTCCTGTGAGGAAACATGCTAGATTTCATGGTCATACACTGAGACTTTTTTTTTGTGTTAAACCGATCAAACAGGCTCGTCATTAATGTGATCTTGTCGAGGAGTGTGATGAAAGCCATTAAAAAAGCACACATACACAGACACTCAAAAATACAAACACACACATAGAAACTCACCACAAACACACACACACACAGAGAGCCATGTTTGAAAATGTACAACTGGAACAAAAAAACATAAAAAACATAACACAAAAACATAACCAGATGTCTTCGTTAGAGGCCATGCTAAAATAATATATTAAAACAACATTTTAGAGACACATAACCCCAAGATAAACTATAAAATTGTATAACACCAAAATAAACTGTAGTATTTTGAAACACCAAAATAAACAGTAGTATTTTAAAACACCAATATGAACTTTAGTATTTTAAAACACCGAAATAAACTTTAGTATTTTGAAACACTAAATAAACTTTAGTATGTTAAAACACAAAAAAAACTTTAGTATTTTAAAACACCAAAATAAACTTTAGTATTTTAAAACACCAAAATAAACTTTAATATTTTAAAACACCAAAAGAAACTAAAAACACCAAAAGAAACTAACAACACCAAAAGAAACTAAAAACACCAAAAGAAACTAAAAACACCAAAAAAAACTAACAACACCAAAAGAAACTAAAAAAAACAAAAGAAACTAAAAACACCAAAAGAAACTAAAAAACACCAAAAGAAACTAAAAACACCAAAAAAAACTAAAAAACACCAAAAGAAACTAAAAACACCAAAAGAAACTAAAAACACCAAAATTAACTTTAATATTTTAAAACACCAAAAGAAACTAAAAACACCAAAAGAAACTAAAAAACACCAAAAAAAAACTTTAGTATTTTTAAACTCCAAATGAAGCTAAAAACACCAAATTAAACTTTAGTATTTTAAAACATCAAAAGAAACTAAAAACACCAAAAGAAACTATAGTATTATATAACACCTGGGTAGACTATAGTATTATAAAAAAAAACATGCACAATGATAGATTATTGTATTATAAAACACCATGAACCATGATAGACTATAGTATTATAAAACACCTTGGTAGACTATAGTATTATAAAAAAAACATGCACAATGATAGATTATTGTATTATAAAACACCATGAACCATGATAGACTGTAGTATTATAAAACACCATGATAGACTATTGTATTATTAAACACCATGATATACACGAATTCTTTTTCAAACACTATGGTAGTAGTCTATCATATCTTTTACAACTTCCGATAATACTAGGCTAATAATCACTATGTTTGAATACAAATCCTAAAACACCATTACTTGTAATATAATGGGTTAAAACAAAATGCTACAAGAAAATAAATGAAATACCATGATGTAGCAATATCTTCAAAGATCGGGCACATTTATAATGAGAGACTGTGTAAACATAGGCGTCTTCGAATAATAAAACCATTCTTACCAGAAATCCTATTTGTTTGATGTAAGGTACGTTTTGAAGAAACTTGATTCCATTCACAAACGTAGTATATAAAAAGGAAAAAGAGTTAAGGCATAGAGAGAGAGAGAGAGAGAGAGAGAGAGAGAGAGAGAGAGAGAGAGAGAGAGAGAGAGAGAGAGAGACGGACATGGGGAGGAGGGTAGAAAGAAAAGACGTGTGTAAGAAAAGAAAGAAAACATTTGTAAAGAATAAAAGACAGGAACAAGGGACAAATGAAAGGAAATGACGAGACAAGAGAAAATTTAGGAAAGAAAGATGAACTGGAAGAGTAAAAGAAACCAGAAGGCAGGAAAGTTGAAGAAAAGAAAAACTAAAAAAAAAATTACAAGGATAAAATATATTTCCGTTTTGATTTTTTACTCGGTTTCTTACTTTTTAACAGCTCGACTAAGCAAGGTTGGGTCAGACTAACCTGACTTTGTAGTAGAAAAAAAAAGAGTGAGGGGTGAGAGGGAGAAAAACAGAGAGAAAGAGCGAGAGAGAGAGAAAGAGAAAGAGAGTGAGTAGTGAAAGAGTAATGGTAACATAAAACGGGTTTATAGCCCTCGTGTCGGATATGAAATAATGAATGAAACAGCCATAAAAATGGATTAGTGAATTTAAATTTTATTGCTAGAATACTGGATGAAAGGTTACCACTTGGAGCATCGATTATTTTCTTCAACCCCTGTTATAGTGTTATAGTGTTATAGTGTTATAGTGTTATAGTGTTATAGTGTTATAGTGTTATAGTGTTATAGTGTTATAGTGTTTATAGTGTTATGTTATAGTGTTATAGTGTTATAGTGTTATAGTGTTATAGTGTTATAGTGTTATAGTGTTATAGTGTTATAGTGTTATAGTGTTATAGTGTTATAGTGTTATGTTTTTCTAACTACTTTAGTTTTCGTTATGTTTCACTTGCATTTTATCTAAGCCACGCAAGTTTATCCTGGGTTTAAAAACAATAAACCTAGATTGTTGCCAACGTTTAAAATTTCTTGAAAGTTATGCTGTTGTGTCTTTGTAATTAAAACTATGTGGGACAAGGATAGTCTATTATTCATGAACTTGACCTCCTTTAGATATGACTATAGGCCTACTCTGTGGGACAAGGCTTATCTATCACATACAATTTACAATGTTCAGAATTATTTACCATATCGGTGTTATGTCCCACCTTTCCTAACCCCTCTCCTTGTGTGTCGTGTTTATCCCAATGAATAGCAATTTCAGCATTTTGGCATTTTTTTTTTTTTTTTACGTTTTTGTTGTAGCTAAAAATTTACATTCCTTAGATCAGCATTTCACATTTCGTCACCCTTGTAGACAGTGCTAAGTTAGTTAACAGCTTAAACGCAGTCTAAATAGATAAACGAGCCAAGAAAACTATGTAAATAAATAAATGTTGTCTAATCATCTATAATCATATCATAATCGGGACCAATACCCTGTAGACACTTGTTAAAAACTACATGTCCCCCCTATATGTCGTGTTGAATTATCCACTAAGGTCCCCACTGATAGCCTGTGTTAATTAAAAGGCTCGGTGCCCATAAACTTAGCTGACACCGGACACATGGGAATCACTGTTGTAGATTATTTCATATTCTCCCCATTCCCCACTATTGGTAAAAATATTTAAGCTTCATTCCATAGTTCACTAAACATAAACATTTTTGCCTATGTTTTAAGCATCATAAAAACAGAGCTAATTAAATGTTGTGTTGTGGATTTTTTTATTTATGAATCCATTTTTTTTCAAATTGAAGATTGGATATTTATAGTTGCTATAAATATTACTAATTAACAACAAACATATAAAAAACAACAACAACTGGGTCTAATGAGTGTTTCGGTTTTATTTACAATTTATCTTTCATTCAGAAATTAATTTTTTTTTTTTTTTAAATGTTGTTCTAATTTTTTTATGTATAGATGGTGCTATTTTAGGATATTTGGAAAATATTAAGTCATGAATGCATTATTATCAAAATTACATAACAATGCTGTGAGTCTGTGTGTGTGTTTTTGTGTGAATGTGTGTCTGTGTTTCGAAGGCTATGTTTATGTACGAGTGTCTGTTTGTCGGTGCCGTTTGCGCAAGTGTGTGTGTTTGTACCTATGTGTTTGTGTCTATGTTTCCACATGTTCAGGGTGTCTCTGTCCATGTTTAAAAGTATTTTGACCCGTGTTGATGCGACCCTGTTTATATCCAGTCGAGATTAAATACTGCGCAAATAAGTGAAACATCAAACACACAAATTCATCCCACCCTCCCAAAGTTCTTCACACAGAACATAGGTGAGTAGCATTCTATAGCTTTTAAAATATAAAAAAATTGATACAATTAGACCGGCCAGTTTATTTTATTTTATTTATAGCACTAAGTTTTATTTTATTTATATCACTAAGTTGATAACAAAGAAAACATGTTCAACTGTCTTAAAATTGCACACCATCTCTCTTTCTCCATTTGTATTAAATTCTTCAAAGTCTCCATAATATAATATATATATGTATATATATAATATATATCAATAATGTATTTTGTATTTCTGAGGTTGACACCAATCTTACACTTGAGACCAATGTTCTGTTTCTGGCAGGCTTTCAACATCTACTGATGCACAATCAAAAAGCAAAAGGTTGTGTCAACGCTTTCAGCATGGGAATAATCTCCCCTTACATCACGTCTGCACATTTACTATGGTTTCACAAACAAAAACAAAAAAATAACAAAATTCAAACAGAAACCATCTCAAGCACATGATCATTTCCCGGGATTTCCCGGCCAACATTAAAAGCGGGCAAAAAAAGAAGCACAAGTGGAAAATCTACATTTTAAATGTTATGTAAATAAACGCGGGAGTTTTCCTGCCCATGCTAACTAGTCCGACTGACAGAGTTGTCGATGATGTAATGGGAGACAAGAACAGTTGAGGACATTCAAACTGATATCTACTCCATCAACTCGAGAGTGAGATCAAACCATTTTAAAACCCTTCACCACAATACGGAATAAAGTCATTGTTCCAAAACAAATTTTTTTAACATGGTTTTAAAAATATTCTGACACGAAATTATTAGCTCCATCAGAAGTTGAAAGACTGGATTTAATAGTTCGAATTAGTTTTTTTCCATTTTAAATTATTTTTTACATCACACAAACTGGCAATATCAATCTTTTATCCCCAACATATTAAACAAAAATTGCTGCTAGAAGAAACGGTAAAACATAATTGCAAAAAGGTATTCAGTTAAGACTAACAGAAAGACCCACTTTTCAAACAAAGACCGAAAATGTCATGCTATTGACATGTCTTTGACGACCTACAATTTCCACTGAAAGAAAACTCGTCTGGCGGGACACTGCACCTTGTCAGTGCAGCACTGGACACCAGACTCCAAAGAACACCCCACTGAGATAGATTAGCGGACCAAATTAAAATTGGCGTCTCAGAGAGAAGTTGTAGACAAAAGACCTGAAGAGAATTGCAGAGTTTATAGCTGTCACTTGGTTAATGGCCATAAAGTGTCAAACAAAGAATTAGAAAATATTTTTAAAATTTATTATTTCTACAAATAAAAATGATCAACATTTTAAAAGGAGTATTTTCTCTGACGATAATTGGTAACGACTTTGTTGAGTGGCAATAAATATAAAAATTGCAAGATAAAATCTCAGGAGACTAGCCCTTGGAAAGACATTAAAAAAACAATCAAACATCACAGTTAGTTGAATAATGTATAACATTTCTGGATAATCTTGTCGACAATCATTTATATATTAAATTTTTTAAATTTTAATGGTGCATTACTAACAGTGAATAATATGGTAAGAATTTTCGTTTTTATTGGAACTGACTTTAGCAAAGTCTAGAGTTTAGTCCAATACAAATTTGTTTAAAACTGTATTTCCTTACTTATTTACTATAGTATGCGTCCTAATATAAATTGAACAACTTTAGTTGTTTTTCTTCCACTAAACCTTGTGTGCTAACACATGGTATATATTGCCAGTTTAACTATAAAATTAAATGGTATTATTGCCACAGTTACAGTTGTAAATTCCCAAATCATTACCACTTAGTGTAGTTATGAATATGTACATATTATGTGTAATTTCTAGCTTAGAGAAATACACAGCACAACATCAAAACAATTTTATTTATAAAGTTTAAGGAGCAATGCTTTGGAGTTCTCCCCCCTTTCCTCTTGCCATGAGATGCCTGAGCTGTTCGGGAAAACCAACAACTTAACATCATTTAAAACCATTCTCAAGATGCAAAGGACTAGACTTAATCCCACGGATTAGTGTTGGACGAAGTAATCTTCCACATAGTGGAGAGTATCAGGAAATTATAAGTGTTCAATAATAATTATACATAGAAGATTTTTAAAGAAATATCGAAATGGCAAAAGATATTTGTAAAAAAATATTACCCAGAAACAATTTATACTTGTAATGAAGTGCAGTAGGAGCAAAACAAATAATATTGACAATCAGTAAACTGACACCAGACAAGACGGTCATTTGTATCATTGGCTAGATTTACTTTACTTAATGTCCTCAGTGTCACAATTCTGGATTTAATAGTGACTATTAGCACTTAGATAGATAGCAGTGTATAACTAGAACCTTAGATTAGCTTAAGTTTAGCTAGAATAGAGAGAAGGGTAGTCTGACGTCACTATCTTCTCCCTCTCTTACGCAATTACATCTCCCCATCACTCTTTCTCACCTGTTCTCTACCCTTCACTATACTCTTGTACTACGCCCAAATTCAGAGTCTACTGACTAATACGATTCAACTTGGTACTACATCTTGGTTGAATGGGTACGAATGTGTTAGTTAGAATGTATATATTTTATCCTATGCTATATTAATGTATTCATATCATGTCTTAATGTATTTATATATTGTGCGACTTTAACGCATGTGTAGATAGTCACTACTCGACCCCTCACTCACCCCCTCCTCTTCGCGTCCCCGCCACCCCCCCCCTTTATATCCCCTCAGCTTAGCGGCACGTTATGCAATTGCTTTGAGACGGTCGTTCTCTGAGCGGTTGACTAAATTCCCCCACTCAGCAGTTCGCACACACGTAACTAATTCTCGTCCGAAACCCCCCCCCCCCCCCGGCCTCTTGAGTTAACTACTTAAGATTCTACCAAAGGGAGATAAACTCCCCCACTCAGCAGGACGTCTGTATAAATTGTCTTTCATCTAGACCTCTCCCCCCCCCCTTTCCGCCCCTAGCAACCCCGACCCCCAATCCATTTTTGGCTCCAATAAGCTTTTCTTATGCAAATGTATATTCAATCTAGCCAATGAGAATAGGATGTAATTAAATGTAAGCCAACCAAATTAACCTTGGGTCAGGTGACTAGTGTCCACGAAAAAGGCCGCCCAACTAAACTAAGGCAGATCTCCCCCAGCTCCCGAGCTAGACACATCGTTTTGGTCTAGCTCCCGAATTGTTACTCGGACTTGCAGATACTTAGCCAGTAATCGTAATTCCCTCATTATAGTTACGTAGCCTAACCTTGGATTCCGTAACAACACAGTATATTGAGTGTTAGACGTTCCTGTGCATATATCTCAAGCATTGTATCTCCCCTGCATGTTAGTATGTATATTTCATCACTGGATATTGAATTTGAATCATAAATAAACACCTGAAACGTAACCAGAAACTTGCTTGCCTAACTTAGAACTGTCTGTTTGTGTGTGTTTAACAACATCTAAGCGAGCCAGTAGAGAACAAATAAATATTCCAGGTCAACCATAGCATCGGCACCTCATATCTCTAAGACAACCAGCCACTATTACCCCCCTCTCAATTGCCACGTCGTGACAAAGTGGGACCTCGTATCCGGGATTATCTGAACTTCAAGCCGTTCAGCGCACTGTCAACAGCAACAACCCGAGGACTACGCCGATTCTGAAACCGACCCTGGATGGGGGCTCATCTCTCTACAACACAAAGACTCTAAGCCAGCAACCAGACCCGTCATCCCAACGCCAGCAACCAGATCCATCAACCCATCAAACCAGGCTCGCCACTTTACGCAGCCTACGCCACCCCAGCCTACGCTTACGACACCCCAGCCTACGCTTACGCCACCCCAGCCTACGCCTACGACACCCAGCCTACGCTTACGCCACCCCAGCCTACGCCTACGACACCCAGCCTACGCTTACGCCACCCCAGCCTACGCCTACGACACCCCAGCCTACGCTTACGCCACCCCAGCCTACGCTACGTCACCCCAGCCTACGCACCCCAGATACGCTAACCTAAGCCACCCTTGATTCGCCACTCCGAGCAATCTACGCCACCCCAACCAACTCACCCCATTAAGCCAGGCTCGCCACACTACGCCAGCCTACGTCACCCCAGACACACCAGCAACCAATTTGCCACCCCATTACGCCAGATTTGCCGCCCCAACCGCCAGATCGCCACCCTCTGGCCCCGCATCAACGTACCGGCACCCGAGACGTCAGCAGAGAGACCCACCGCCGCCGCATCAGCCTGCCCGACAACTAGAGACCGCCGAGAACCCGACAACTGCCCTGTCAACCTCCCCGTAGGAACCCGCCGTAGTTCCCGGTATCCAAACCCGGAAAAATAGACACTAACATTAAACGCTAATCCAGTCCCGGCACGGGGAAAGAGAATTCCTAACCAGCCCGAAGTTATCTGCACCAACAGCGCCGAGCGCCATATAAACGATAACTTTATGATTGGATATAAGTGTGTTAGTGTATGTGTGTAAAATTCTGGAATTGCTGTCTGGTGAGTACCATTTTGAGTTGTATTACGTTAGCTAAACTCTGAACCCCAACACCCCTCCTATATTTTCCTTTCCTATCTCGCTATATCTCTGTCCGCCTCTAGTATCTTAATCTCGCCTCACTCTGTTACCATGGCGGAAGGTGTACTATTGCGTAAGCAGTTGAGAGAAGAGGCTATAGCTATAGGCTACATTGACTCAGACATCACTAAATACGTAGTAGAGCAGGTAGCGGCCCATGAGGCCAAGACAGAGAGAGCAGAACAGGTAGCTAGAGAGGAGAGAGCAAAGCAATTAGAAAGAGAAGATAGGCTTAGAGCAGAACAATTAGCTAGAGAGGAGAGAGAGAAACATAGGTTAGACGAGGAAGCACGCAGGGCACACGAATTCAGATTAGCTGAATTAGCAGCAAGTGTTAGGGCCCCCGATAACAACGACAACCCAAACTCCCCCTCATCATTTAGTTCAGCCACCCCCAACCATCCCCTCCCCAGACATGCTTCGCTATGGACCGACGTCCACGACCCCCGTTTAGAGCAGTTTGACATTTACCTCCGGCGGTTTAGCGACTGCATGGAGTTGAATGAGGTCCCCCCAGAATTGCATTGTAGGATCCTCGTCTCCACTCTGAGAGGAGAGGACTACGAGGCTTACTGTAAACTGGCCCCAGAAGACAGGGAGTCATGCGCTGCACTGAAGAACGCGCTCTTAAACCGGCACCAGTTGCACGCGTCCCACTACCAGAAAAAGTTTCGGTCGTCCACGCTACGACCAGGGGAGAATTACACCCGATTCGCGGAACGAATCCAATCCTACCTTCTTAAGTGGGTTGAGTTGGGAAATATCGAGCAGTCATTCGACGGTATGGTCACCCTCCTAATGACTGAGCAGGTAGAGTCACAAATGACACCTAAACTCAAGGCCTTCCTGATACAACACGGGATCGAAGGGTTACCCTCCTCCCTACAAAGCGCAGATAGATTTCTGCAAGCCAACAAGGTAGAATCGTCCCACCCCCGGGAGAAATATCTCGCACATCCCGCTTCCCGACAGGAAAATGGGAGGTCGACACGGCCACCGGGCCATCTGTCCCGCCCGGGTCACCCACGGTCACCCTGGAATAACTGGGACAACCACCGCACCAACCCTCCCCCACTAATCAGTCAAACCAGCTTCCCGTCGTCCCGACCGGGCCCACCCCAACCCAGACCCCCCCCCCCGCCCCCTCAAGACTCCCGACGTGCGGGCCAACCATACCAACCGAACAGGGCACAAACCGGCACCGGGCAAACCCAATCGACTCGACAAGGTAACTCCACTGGGCAACGGCCTAATGCACATACCGGCCCTAATCACTCCCAGAACCCCCCCCCCGAGGAGTATACACCATCACACTTTGCCCTGCGGACACCCCCCGGGCGCAAGACCCAGAAACCGACACCCCCCTGCTTGCACCCTCCGACAAACCGGAAACCAAGACAGAAAGAAATATAGAGATCAACTCTAAAAAAGCCAGGGCCCTTCTCGACTCAGGATGCCAGATCGATGGGTTCGCTAAGACCTCCTTCGTGAGTCCCTCCGATTACACCGGCGAGTCAATCCAATATAGAGTGGTAACGGGAGAAGTTGAGTCCCTCCCAACCGCCAAGGTTCACATCAAGTCAAAACCATACACTGGCACGGCTACCTTAGCAGTCCGAGCCAAATTACCCTATGACGTCATCCTGGGGGAACGATACGTCAACCTTGCCGATGTCCCCCTCCCTCCCCTAGCCTCAGTGGCCACCCGCGCGCACCCTGACCCTGTTCCCCACCCTCTCGAAGAATCCCCCACGGCCCACGAATTCCTGCGGGCCCAACAGGAAGACTCGACCCTGGCCCCACTGTTCGCTAAGGTCGGTCAAAACCCAGACCCCCCGAAACCCCACTCGTTTATTCAAAAAGGGAAACGACTGTTCCGACGGTCCAGCCTCCCTGACGGATCGGTCAGAGACCAGCTCATCATTCCCGGTCCCTACCGTAGACAAGTAATGGAGGCGGCCCACGACTCAACCCTGGGTGGTCACCAAGGGCAAGGGTCCACAATCAACAAAATCACCCATTATTTCCACTGGCCCGGCATGCACAATGAGATCAAACGATTTGTAGCGTCGATCCACCAATGCCAGCTCATGTCCAAGGCCCACCACACTAAACCAGTACCGTTAGGTAAACACCCGGTGACCGACACACCCTTTCAGCGGGTGTCAGTAGACCTCGTCGGGCCACTTTCCATAACACGTAAGAAGAACAGGTTCATACTCTGCGTGATATGTCAGGCCACCAATTGGCCGGAAGCGGTAGCGTTGCCGAAAGAGGACGCGAAACACGTGGCCGAGGCACTGTTTACCATTTTCACGAGAGTGGGGTTTCCCGAAGTCCTACTCTCCGATAACGGGCCCCAATTCACCGGTACACTGATGAGAGAAGCGCTGCACATAATGAACACCACCCACATCCGATCCTCCCCCTACCACCCTCAATGCAATGGGCTAGTCGAACGTTTTAACCAAACTTTAATCGGGCTGTTAAAGAAAACCGTCGATGGCCCTCTGGATGAGTGGGACACACTCCTCCCCACAGCCTTATTCGCATATCGGTCTACCCCCCATTCTACTCTAGGCTACACTCCCTATGAGATGCTATTCGGTTCCCAACCCCGTGGGCCTCTAGAACTCCTCAAGCGCGCCTGGACTAATCCTTCCCCGCATCCCGAAGAACTCTCCGTCCACGCCTACATCAACAACTTAAAGGCTAGGCTTAACACTGTCCACACTATCGCCTCAAAACACTTAGCCAAGGAGAGGGAGAAACAGGAGAAACTATACAATCGGCGGGCCAAAGAACGCTCTCTGGCTCCGGGCGATAAGGCACTACTGCTCCTCCCCTCCTCTTACAACAAACTCCAGTTAGCATGGAGGGGCCCCTACCCAGTCACAAAAAAGCTCTCAGGCACTAACTACCTCATCAAAGTCGGAAACAAAGACAAAATGTTCCACATCAACCTGCTAAAACAATACCTCGAACGCCCACTCGACGATACGCCCCTTGTAGCAACCGCCATCGCGGAAGAAACAGAAGCCGATGACTCACTGACCGCGTTTCCCTTACATAAGGGAGAAACCATGGATGACGTAGGAATCTGTCCCCTCTTAACCCCTGAACAGATCAAAACAGTCAAAAACTTACTTTCCTCACACTCAGATGTGCTAACTGACACCCCAGGACGTACTAACTTAGAGACGTTCACCATGAAAGTCACGGACCCGCGACCCATTACGGTCAAGCCATATGCTATGCCCCACGCCAAACTGGACGTCATTGAGAAAGAAATCAATTATCTGTTAGCCCATAACATCATCGCGAGTTCAACCTCCCCATACAATGCGCCGATAGTATTAGTAAAGAAATCAGACGGATCTCACCGCATGTGCGTAGATTTCCGCCGGTTAAACGCAGTCACTGAATTTCAAGTCGAGCCCATGCCAGACCCTGATTTACTATTTTCAAAACTGAGCAACGCTCAATACTTTTCCAAGTTTGACCTTAGCAAGGGGTTCTTCCAAATAGAAGTGGAAGAGAAGTGCCGCCCTTACCTCGCCTTTACCACCGACCAAGGCCACTTCGAATTCCAAACCGTCCCCTTTGGCCTAAACAATTCCCCCTCCGTGTTCACTCGCATGATGCGAAAACTGATCCAGCCAATTGACCGACCTGGGATCACCCACTTCGTGGATGACATCTTGATAGCCACGCCCACCTGGGCAGAACATGTGGAAACGATAACCGCTCTACTAGCTAGACTCCGCGAAACCGGCCTAACCGCCAGGCCGTCGAAATGCATGGTAGGTTTCAATAAACTGAAATTCTTAGGTCACATGATCGAAAAGAATAAAATAATGCCAGACGAAACCAAAGTAGAAAAAATTAAGTTAGCCCCTCAGCCCACCACCAAATCAGGTATAAGGTCCCTTCTAGGACTAACAGGGTATTACCAAAGGTTCATACCGCAATACAATAGCATCGCGGCCCCTTTAACAGACTTGACGCGGAAAAACCTCCCGGAAAAAGTCACCTGGTCAACAGAATGCCAGCTAGCGTTCGACCAGCTGAAGGCTGCTCTCACTAGTAAACCCATACTCCGTCTGCCTGACCCGACCCGCCCCTACGTATTGAAGTGCGACGCTAGTGGACGCGCCGTCGGCGCGGCCCTGCTACAACCCGACCCGGAGCACGATAATATGCTGTTTCCCGTAGCATATGCCTCGCGTAAACTCAATGCCACCCAGATGAATTACAGTACTTCTGAGCTAGAACGTTGGGCTCTTGTGTTTGGAATTGAGAAGTTCCACGTATACCTATACGGTCGCCATTTTATCCTCCACACAGACCACCAACCCCTCACGTTTCTCGCATGCGCAAAAAACCTAAACAGAAGGTTAATGAGGTACTCCCTCACCCTGTCACAGTACAGCTTCCAGACCATCTACCAGTCCGGGAAGGAACACCATCTCGCAGATTTCCTGTCCCGGTACTCTGACTCAGATCCCGCCCCTGACTCAGGCCCCACCGACACCACTCAAACCCCGGCCTCAGACTCAGTAAATTAGGTATGAATCCACTCTCAAGTGTATTCCAAATTGGCCCGGAGGGATGTCACAATTCTGGATTTAATAGTGACTATTAGCACTTAGATAGATAGCAGTGTATAACTAGAACCTTAGATTAGCTTAAGTTTAGCTAGAATAGAGAGAAGGGTAGTCTGACGTCACTATCTTCTCCCTCTCTTACGCAATTACATCTCCCCATCACTCTTTCTCACCTGTTCTCTACCCTTCACTATACTCTTGTACTACGCCCAAATTCAGAGTCTACTGACTAATACGATTCAACTTGGTACTACATCTTGGTTGAATGGGTACGAATGTGTTAGTTAGAATGTATATATTTTATCCTATGCTATATTAATGTATTCATATCATGTCTTAATGTATTTATATATTGTGCGACTTTAACGCATGTGTAGATAGTCACTACTCGACCCCTCACTCACCCCCTCCTCTTCGCGTCCCCGCCACCCCCCCCCTTTATATCCCCTCAGCTTAGCGGCACGTTATGCAATTGCTTTGAGACGGTCGTTCTCTGAGCGGTTGACTAAATTCCCCCACTCAGCAGTTCGCACACACGTAACTAATTCTCGTCCGAAACCCCCCCCCCCCCCCGGCCACTTGAGTTAACTACTTAAGATTCTACCAAAGGGAGATAAACTCCCCCACTCAGCAGGACGTCTGTATAAATTGTCTTTCATCTAGACCTCTCCCCCCCCCCTTTCCGCCCCTCGCAACCCCGACCCCCAATCCATTTTTGGCTCCAATAAGCTTTTCTTATGCAAATGTATATTCAATCTAGCCAATGAGAATAGGATGTAATTAAATGTAAGCCAACCAAATTAACCTTGGGTCAGGTGACTAGTGTCCACGAAAAAGGCCGCCCAACTAAACTAAGGCAGATCTCCCCCAGCTCCCGAGCTAGACACATCGTTTTGGTCTAGCTCCCGAATTGTTACTCGGACTTGCAGATACTTAGCCAGTAATCGTAATTCCCTCATTATAGTTACGTAGCCTAACCTTGGATTCCGTAACAACACAGTATATTGAGTGTTAGACGTTCCTGTGCATATATCTCAAGCATTGTATCTCCCCTGCATGTTAGTATGTATATTTCATCACTGGATATTGAATTTGAATCATAAATAAACACCTGAAACGTAACCAGAAACTTGCTTGCCTAACTTAGAACTGTCTGTTTGTGTGTGTTTAACAACATCTAAGCGAGCCAGTAGAGAACAAATAAATATTCCAGGTCAACCACAGCATCGGCACCTCATATCTCTAAGACAACCAGCCACTATTACCCCCCTCTCAATTGCCACGTCGTGACACTCAGATCAGTTGAATATATAGAAGGAAATTATATATATAGATACATATATTTATATGATTGCATGCGTGTTTAAATAATGAGGTCAAGATGTGAGATAATCTAAACATGTGTTTAAATAATAGTATCAATATGTCAGATATTCTAAACATGTGTGTTTAAAAAATGGTGTGTGGAATAGCATTTGTGTTTGTATGTTTTTTTATGTTTGTGCTTTTTGTATGTCAATATATATATATATATATATATATATATATATATATATATATATATATGTGTGTGTGTTTGTAAGTGTGGCTGTGTTTGTAAGTGTGAGTATACGTGCGGGCGTGATTAAAAGACGCTCTATTCTCAACATCGCTGCGGTAAAAGTAAACTAGAAAATGTCGAACTCTAATTAAAATCACATGATGGCATTCTTTATTTTTGACTACACTCATCTATCTCTCTTTCTGTTTACACCCCCACCTCTCTCTTTCTGTTTTGTACTCACATCTCTTTCTCTCTCTCTCTCTCTCTCTCTCTCTCTCTCTCTCTCTCTCGGTCTCCCACACTTAAGGTAAAATAAACGTATGCCACAAACTAAAGGCTATAGCCTATAATTTATAGATTGAATACATTCTTATGAAATTGGCACGTTGAATTATGTGTGAGAGAGGGATAAAGAGAGGGAGAGAGGTTAGGGGAGGGAAAGGAGTAGGAGATAAGCAATATATAATAATGCAATAATTGAATATAATAGACAAATTTATCACCTGCAGAATAGCTAACGGTAATCAATTCGTTAAAGAAAATATTGTTAAAAAATAGTTGTTCGGCCTGGCTGTATATGTACATCCATTGTATTATGTAAGCATATGACATGAATATTCCTAACTTATGTCATAACCTAGTAAGCATCCAAGCGACCATCGTTCCTCAACATTTTGCCTGGCAAAATTTTGTAACATCTGTAATAAGGAAAATCATCCAACTGATGCTCGTCACACGAAGGCAACATATGAAAATATATTCAGTAATCAAATTCACTCCTTTATGTAAGTGAGAATCATTGGGGCTTTTAAAATATTCTGATTTCACTAAAGTAATGTCATTACAATGACTCTTCAGTAGGTAGACTTATGTAAATGAATATGACATTAAGTTTGAGGGAGAAATGCGAAAAACCCACAGTGGGAATGAACTATGTCTTGTTTTCTGAAATGTTAGCGAATTTTTAAGATATGATCGAATTCAAAACTGATTGACAATGGGAGATGCAGAGTAGACATAGAGCAGTAGACTTTCCCCTTACATCTGTCCACAGAGTAACAAGGTTTCCCAATTCTATGAAAACGCGAAAACTACATTAGTTTTTCACAAGATTATTATCCTTGTCTATGTGCAATCCAATTATTATGAGTATAGAGGACATTTTTTAGCATTGCCCATGAAGATAGTCCTTTCATTGTCTGGATAATCGAAGTTATAGGACTAGATTGAATCATTGCCACTGGAATGGCACATATAAGTTATTAAATGAAAGTATTTCAATCTAAATGCCAAGGCGAATCATAGGTTTAAGTGACAGTGTTTTAAGCAGTGAGTGGTCAGTGTTAATGGCTTTAGACAGTAGTGCAGTCTGTGTGTTTCGGGTAATTCAAGTAATTGCTAGCTTCATATCTCTGTGTTCAACTCTCTCTGTAGTTATAATGGATTTGTATTGATCGCAACACAACCATCCTGCGTGGCGGAACTAAGCCTTATGGGAAAGATAGCAGATGTATCTGGTGGAGCTGGTGGTTTTCAAAACAACAGTCAGGTGTGTTAGTTTGTCAGGGTTAAACACAAATGTGTAGAGCATTCTAACTTCTGTAAGTCGCAACCCAGACATAAATACGAACAGACGTTTTACTATAAGATAGGACACGCCCATTCACGTGTTATGATGGTATTGGGGATGATAGGATCTACGAGACTTGGCGAGTTGTCTCTTATCTAAAACATGTACTCACACATACACGAACGCGAAAACAGAATCACTTACAGAACATTCACAAGGTCGCTGTAACAAAAATAGAACACATACACACACAACACAGAAACACACACAAACAAACATGCACGAGGAACATACACAGATACATGGCCAAAGTTAATATTTCTTCTCCCCTTTCAATGATTTACTGCAGTGTGGTTGACATTTAAAAAAGAAAATTAATGAATTCAAGCTTCTCTTGGACACGTCTTCTCGGACAAACATAATTAAATAAGGTCAACGCAACACTGAGATCTGCAATAACACAAAGTTAATACAATTTACACAACTAAAACGTAAAAAAAAATTAGGAAAGGTTTTAGACGAATGACAAAGAGAAAACAACAAAAAATATTGTTGATTTTAAATTTAAAACCATTTTTTTTTAAAATTGTAAGCAGAATTCAAAATCAAGCGTTTAAGAAACAAATTAGAAAAAAACACTATGCACCAAATAACAAACCGAAATACGTCCCTAACGAATGTCACGAGACAAACGATTTGTATTCCTTAGTTTGTATTGTCCAACTTCAACTGTTATTGATTTCGCCGTATTTAAAAACGTCGGGACGAGCATGTAAGTGGGAGGGGGAGACCAGGTCATATCAGCTCCAAGACCCTGTCCGAGGATTTAAAAAACGGTGCTGTAGGCACATGCTCTACGCTTTTTTCCACCATGAAGAATTTCACCACCGGGTCATTAAAGATGTGGCATTACCTCGTATACCTGCACTTTCGCCAGGTAGCATTAATACAAGACATTCGGCCTGGTCGTCCAAACACCGGGCTTGGCGAGACGGATACTGCTACTCCTGTTGCTTCCTCGCCACCGAGTTTCTGTGGGCTCTCGCCCGCGCAATGATCCTCAGGAGCGCAAAAGGGTACATTTCCCATGCGTTAGTCCGTTGGCGTACTCTTAATGAAAACGTATCAGTGGTTTACAAACTTCGCCCACTCTCAGGCCCATGGGTAGGCTACAAGAAATGCTAACTTTCACCTGACTACGTGTGATATCTTCCAGACCTGGAAGTTTCGAGAATGTTTGTCAGTTCCATATCAGTCAACGTCTGAATTGGAATATTTGTTTTGCCAGTTTTAATTATTTTTTTATAAAGGAATAAGATATAAAGAAATTTCAACTGGACTTTTTACTGAGAGTTTCTCGGGTTTTCCTTCAGCCATCTAATTACACCTGCCCTTGTTTTGGTTACTTTCTTTTTATGATTAGTTCATTCAATTATTACAAGCAATTTCATTGAAATATTTAAGTCTAGTCCATAAATTCTCAATCTGACTTGTCCAAATACTAGCGGTTTAACCCGACAATAAAATGGAAGAAAGATCGAAAATTAAAAAAAAATAGTGAATTAGCATGATTGATTAAACAATTTAACGCCTGTAATAAACTTGTCTGAAGTGATCGGAACTAAAGTAAGCCGACGAAATAGTGCGAAAGTAATTAGATGAAATTAATCGTAAAAGGAGGGGGGGGGGTAATTTTAATCACCAGCAGATTAACAACAGGACAAGGTTTTTAACGCTCGAGCTAGCTATCCAATCGATGTGTTGATTTGTTTAGTTCTATTCTCAGTTCAGTGTCCACTGTCATCAGAACTCTGGTGGATACAGAAGGTGGACATGGATACATTCCCTTGACCCTAGGGACGAGATCGTTTACAGCATTGATCTTTACTCACACTATCAACTCGTACAGTACCTACCGGCCCCCAACACACACACACACACAGACGAGTGTACATTATCTTCCACTTCTCACACAGCCTACACACGTCAAACACATGTGTACATTATCTCTTGCAAAGTCTATACACTTTAAATGCAGGTGTGCATTACATGCTTACACTCAGTAAAGAATAAGTAATCACGTCGGACCAAATCAATCCACAGGGATCGGTGAAGTAGCATTCACCTGTTTCAGTGGCCACGGCATACTAGAAGGATAGTGTGGCCAGCGCATTTATAAGTCGCCATTAATTATCCATAACATATGTCATGTACCCATTACAATGCAGCTCGCCCGATCTTAAGGATCCTATACAATATCCTAGCCTTCATCAGGATTCGAACCCAGGACTTTTCGGGGGTACCTCGACAACCGTGCCCAACTGTCTTATAAGCTTTCACGACCTTACACCATCTGCCACACAATGATTTTAATATTCTACACACATTCAACGCACCTGCCACTGATTATTATCCTCACACAATTGTACCAACACATCATATTAGATCTAACTCTCTCCCAGTCCACACACACACACTTAACACACATTCGCACAAACTGGTCTTTCTTTCTCTCACAAGCTCACACGGTCCCCACACACTAGATCCATAATTCACCATTACCTAAAACAATATCAACCCCTATCAACTCACAAACAACATTTATTTTAATACTTCCTAGTCTATTGTATTTTTGTGTTGTTTTCCCCCACAGGTATATCTAGTTCTGGTGATTGGTTTTCTCTTTTTAATTTTTGGTTTTCATGATTTGTTTTCTCTCTTTGTGTCTGGTGTTAATTATTGGCAAAGTGTCAGACGAACTTAATTCCAACCAACATACTTTAACAAACGAAAAAAATAAATAAATGGAAAACAATTAACGAAAATATTTACACTTAAAAAATAGAAAAATGGTAAAAAACAATGAATAATCTTAAAACTTATTTCTTCTAAGTAGATTAATTAAAAATTTGAACGCAGACTTTATAATAGAAGGAACATTTAAAACTCTAAGCAACGTTTCAACTTATCTTTCACTTCCTCTTTCTATCTCTTTCTCATTCTCCCCTTCTCTCTTTCTCAGCATTTTAAATTCTCTACCACTTTCTCTTTCTCTCTCTTTCTCGTCCTATTTCTCTCAATTGTATTTCCTTTCTCGCTTCTCTCTCACTTACTATCTCCCGTACTCTTTTCTCTCTCTCCCATATCTCTCATTCTCTCCCATCTCTCTCATTTACCCTTTCCTCTCTTTCATTTATTCTCTGCCCTCTATCTCACGTACTCTCTCCTCCCATCTTTCTCTCCTCTCTCACTCTTGCCTCTCTCTCATTCATTCCCCCTCCCCATCTTTTACTATCTTCTTCTTCCGTAAAATTTAATCTGTTTATATATTTATTTCCCTCTTTTAGCAAAAATGTCTGTTTTCATTTTCAATGGTATGAAAAATTAAACTTGTATCAATAATTTGTGTGACCTGCTAAAAAAAGAAAATTGAAACTCATTCCCAAAGAAACGAAATAATACATTATACTTCTGTCTGCGGCACAAGACGCTACGTAATACAGACCGACATACAGAGGACAATGATTGACTCCGTCAGTGAAAAGGTTTCAGCGATGTCATTGAGACATGTCCAATGTAGTTACTTTGTGGGCTACTAGCATTGTTTTCCAGATATAGTGTGAAATATAATATCACTGATACCATACAAGGCTTTCATATGTATTCGAATTTATCAACTGCAGAGTGCAAGATGGTCTTACTATCTTTATAACGTTTAACGTACAATTGGGTTTTCAAAGTACCCCCCCCACCTCCTACTTTTTTTTTCTCACAAGGAACTGATGCCCTATATGTGTAAAGGTGATGTCTGCAGGGTCTCAGAAATTCATCAGAATTACTCATATTTTCTCCCGCCATTTTCAACACATCGTCTTCAGGCTAAGGACAGGTCTTAACAGGCTGAAGCAGCACATTTTCATGTTCCGCAAACTGCAAATTGGAACATGTGAACTGTGCCCCTGCGGAACACCGCCCGAAATTGTGGAACATGTCCTTTAAACCTGCCCCCTGTACCACTCTACCCGGTCAGCCATGTGGCCCCAGGAAGCTACCTTCAGTGACAAACTTTATGGTGGACTAGAGCAAACTGACAGCCACGGCGATGTTCATCACAATTTTTGGACTTGCTCCTCCAAATCCAAATTTAAAGTCGTATTTTTACTTCATTCTATTTACAAATAACTTAACTAATGTACATTGCAGTTACCAAAACACTGGAGGCTGGGGGAAAAAGAAAAACAAATGATTGAAAAACTATCAACAATCAATCCAAGAAATCAACTGCCCATACAGTTCTTCTCTATAACTATTGTATTCTCATATTTACGTAAACTTTACTGTAGAATAAACCATATCCTATTCTCTTATGTAAACCTTTAAAATGATGTATATTTTTTTTGCGTACATAAACGAAACACGATTAAGATACCAAAATTAAGATAGGAATGTTTTTTTTTTCATCTTTAATTAATTTTCATCATTTCATCATTCATGTAATTTCTCGTACATGATATGACACACAATGAAGAGAATATAAATATATAAATATATATAAATCACTAAACTTGTAAAGAAATAAAAAAAATAGGGAAATATCAATTATATTTTTATTATCAAAAGAATTTTTGAGATAGCAACCTATTAAAGTGTAAGCCACTATATAACAATTATTTAGTTAATTGCAGAAATCACTCAACTTGGTTGACGGATCATGGGATGTTTCTGTTTTATGTTTCATGATTCCAAAATGTCGTGAGGTGCTGATCCTAAGACCCGTGGCACATTGCTAACATTTTACTACCACCACATGTGGCAACCTTACCTCTGCATGTGGCTTACTGAGCAAGACTTGAAATAATTGAACAGCATACCACGGGGAAATTAAGAAGAAATTGTGCACCTCCTTTTTTTTTTGTTGTGTCTTTTGCCAGAAATTCCGTACTGTATTACATATAATTCTATTGTCATAGTTTATCCTGTTAGATCGAAATTGACGAGGAAGTGCCAATGGGAGTCAAGGAGTAGACATGGTAAATTGTGGGGAGCAAATTATACTAATACCCCCCCTCCCCACTTGCTCACCCACACCCTGAAAATTGATGCATGCCAAAGAATTGTGCCATTCAGAGTATTTTTGAGTATCAATACAAGTCAGAGATAAGTGTAAGGGTTACTATGGATCAGGTATGGATCACCAGAGCTAGTCTTGCCGGTGATGCAGTTATGAAGAAATCCAAACATCTCATCCAACTACTTTCATTATAAAACAATTTATATACATATACTAGTCGGCCCGTGGACAAAGTGTGTCCGTCTAAAGCAATGTATTTAAAATAAAATAGCGAAATAGACAATTTAAAACCAACGTTCAGAAACACAGCACTAATATAAACACGACTAAATACTAAATAGCGGATACACAAAATTAGCGTAAACCCAAGAGTTCGTTCGACAGACGTTGAGAAATTTATGTAAATCGAAGGGGATTCAACTCTAAGCCCTTTTTCGGCGCGTCCTTTCATTTTCATAGTCGTTATTTTAAGTTTGCTTTTCTCCTTACAGTTTGTATGAATTTGCATAATTGGGCATAGATTCTAGATTTTTTTATATAAAAATATTTCATCAGCATACATAATATCATAAAATATATATCTCCTGGTAGTTTAGAGTAAGTGTGCTTAATTTTTTTCTCTATCTGTCGAACAACTTAGAAAAACATTTAAGCTTTTTACTCCCTTTCTTTTAACTCGTACTGTCTGTCTGTCTGCTTGGATGTTTGATAGCAAAACTTTGCATCAATTTTTCGACCACTTCCCGTCGTCCAATCGAGCTGAAACTTGGGCAACAGACTTGTCCCGACTAACAATACATTGTGTCAAATTTTCAGCATCATAGCCTTTGGAATAGTCACGAATTCATTCGACCAATTTCCGAATCGAAGAATATATTTCACGTAAAACATGGCTGCCTCTACCGGAAGAGACGGAAGCAAATAAACTTTTCGGATATGTTAGTTTTTACGAAATAAATAGATTGAAAACGACACAATGAAGCCGAAACAAAGCGAGTTATCTTTTTATGGATTTTGCGGGCCAAAGCTAGAAAAAAAAGTATTCACAAAATTTTAGTGTGGAAATTCATAAGGTATGATATCACTTACATTTATTTTAATCTGTCAGAATATAAATTAAATATAAACTTAGTTTACAAAGAAAGGGATAATAATAAAAACTTTGTTTTTATGGGTTAGTTTTTATTTAGAAAATGTTATTGACAGAGTGAGTCGAATTTAATTGTTCTACCCATCAAAACGATACAAAAAAAAATCATGAAATAAAAAGTTAAAAAAAAAATAATTAAATAATGAATAATCCTATAATATTGTTAGTAATATTTTCATTTATATGCTTAATTGCCTGCCTTTATATAAATTGTGTTTTTTTTCCTACACAGTGGGTGGCAAAAGGCACAATCTTCAGATGGCAAATGCATAACCGAAATGAACATAAAAACCGTAATTGTGTTCACTTAGATTTAATCGTGTGTTTCTTCAGTTATAAAATATAGTCCATACGTTTTTTTCAGTGCTATTTTCTTTTGTAATGAAAATTTACGTGTGTATTATATTAACTTCGCACTCACTCTGTGGGTGGCAAAAGGGTAAAATCTTCGGAAAGCTTGAAAAATGCAAATAAAGGAATTATATGCAAAACCGTGTAATAACGAGTTGTTTAATTGACAGCTATAACAGCGCAGTGCTAATGTGCTAATCTGCACATCTTCCCATCCAATGTGCAAAAACAATTAGTCTGCCAAACTTACATAGAATTTTGGCACATTTCTTTTCGCGAGACTTGACTAAGTCTTACTTCGGAACATGTCAACATGTTCTCCACTAAAACTTAACCTTAAAACACATTCCGACTACAGCATTAGCCCAAATACTTCTTGAGAGCCGATTGTGAGAACTCATGAGTAGAAAACATTATGAACTTCCGATAGCTAAGAGCTCGGCATTTGTTATCTAGAAATAAACGGAATCGTTATATAAACGGCTTTTAAAATCTTGAAGAGAAATAACCTATTTTACAAATTATACTTTCCCCGTTAAACTCTTACTTTAAGTTCATGGTTCCCATTTCAAATGTTGGCAATGTCTTGCTATTCAAGTGTTTCTATGTAACCAATCAGTGTACTTTCGCTGAATTTCAAGACCATAATGCACTAGAAAGACCTGTAGAAAGAAGTAGGCCTACTTAACTTGGAAAATTAAATTCTAATCAGACAATATATATGTTGTTGTTGTTCTTGTTATTTAACCCGAAATTTTTTTATGAGCCTGAAATACGGTTCTGATACCGCTCCGAAACCCGCTTCCGCTTCCATTAGTGAGATCCGAAATTGCTCAACAAGCTTTTCAACAAAATAACTACATGTGAAGCAATGGTCTTTTTTTCATTTTCTTAAATGCTTGTGAGTCCTGGACACTAACAGCTGTGCTAGAAAGGAAGATAAATGCCATGGAGATGAGATGCTTCAGAAACCTTCACGGCATCTGCTATTATAGACTGCTCCAATGAGCAGATAAGAAAAATAATACTTCAGGAAATTGGACAATACGACGACCTGCTGGCCACAGTTAAGGTAGGAAACTAGAATGGTATGGCTACATACCTAACTAGAAACAAAACCACTCTGCAGAGCACCACCAGAGGAGGGAGATAACATCATGAAGCGGACAGGAGTAAAATTGTGAGACGATCTGAGAAAGGCTGGCTTAATGAAGATACATGTCATCTGTGGCGCCCCAACGGTCCAACATAATACGGGATATGTAGTATGTAGGAAAACAATTACATCTTTAAATTAAAATATTGCTAATTAAACGTTTGACATTTACCGTAAAACTGAAAAGTTTAATCAAACAGTTTAGAATTTGAAAATGCAAAAGAAGAATAAATGTAGTAAGATTTAACACAGACATGTTGGATTATATTTAAAGTTTTAAATTTTTGTTCATTGTCTTTAATTCTTTACGGTTGACGTAATCAAATAAAATTCCGCCTAGAAAACTTCTTTCTGATTTGTCAAGCAAGAAATATTCGAAGTAGACTGTAGGATTTTAAAGCCATGTAATTTATATTTTAATTTAATTCCGTCGTATGCATGCTTATTGAAAAGTAATACTTGTGTCTTTTATGATAGTTCACTTACTTTTAGAAGATCAAAAAGAAATAAGTCAAAATTTAATTGTTAATTTTCTTGTGTGTATTTTTCAATAAAGTAATCTATTTCCTATTATAAAATATACACTGTTGGTGTTTAGTTTCTCTAAAATCTTTTATTTCTGGCAGTACTGAAACTAGAACAGGGTAGGTATGCCTAAATTTTCTGAAAATATCAGGCGCAGAAAACCCGGTTCTGGCCAATTCATACAGTTCAGCAGGCTTCAAGTTTTGAATAGAACAAAATTCTGCTACTTATGAATAAAAGAGTGCACAAAATAAACTTAATCCTACACGTCAATATATAATTCGATTAAGCTGTCAATTTTTACAGTAATTTTAACAAAAACATTTGAGATTGCACTTGATGGATGAAACTTATGCAAGAGTTTAACACCTTTAAAAACAGAAACATGTTATAATTAACTTTACTCTTTTTTTTTTTACATGTCTAAGGAAAGAAATAACAATGACAACAAAACAAAAGAATAACTGGAAACTTTGTTGACCTGTTCGTTAATTGACCTGGAAGTGCAATGGAGAGAATGGAGGCATTATGGGAAGGCAATATTTTCGGGGGACAAAAAACACATCACACTTTTTCAAATTCCACTTAAATGCAATTGCTGTTATAAATACAAATGGTATTTTTTCTGCTTAGTTTTTTATGTCTGAGATCAAACACTATATTGAAACTACAAGGACTCAGTAAGTTATTTTTCCCCTGTGGCGCGAACACTACAAAAACCTCAGCATTATTCAAATTTATTGCTGCTGTTCTCCAATCAATATCGTCTGCTCATTATTTTTATTTATTTTATAAAAATAAAAGGGAGGGAAAAAAACAAACAAAGCAACACGGTATAGGTTTAAAGGGAGCAATTAAAGTCATCATTGTTCCTTGGACAATTCATAGGCTCGCTCTCTAGTCTTCCTCCCCTGCTCCCCTATGGCGTGCTATAATGTGCATTCAGGCGCCCTCTCCTCCGCCGCGGGGAGTAGTGCACGTGAAGGTTAGATTAACTCTGCCACCATCCGGATACCAGAGGTGGATCTATTACGACCTATTAAGAGTGAGGTGTGGGCGGGAGAAATGGCCTGGCTAATGCGTCGTACATAACTGAGGTGTACCTTCATTGTTTCATGTCCTTTTCTCCTAATGACCTGGCTAATGCGTCATACATAACTGAGGTGTACCTTCATTGTTTCATGTCCTTTTCTCCTAATGACCTGGCTAATGCGCCGTACATAACTGAGGTCTACCTTCATTGTTTCATGTCCTTTTCTCCTAATGACCTGGCTAATGCGTCGTACATAACTGAGGTCTACCTTCATTGTTTCATGTCCTTTTCTCCTAATGACTTTGTAGCTAAATAAATAGATAGGCTGTACACAAAATTAAATGCCCAGATACCGCCATTGATAGAGACCAAACTGTACAACAACCTATAACAGTTAAGTAGGGGAATACATTATTGAGTTCATAATCTTCATAATCATCTATAATAAATATGTTCACACACACACACACACACACACACACATACTTACATATATATATATATATATACATATAAATATTGAATTTAATAAGATTATGTTCATACAATTTGTATGTGTAATTATCTTATATAAGGAATGTATATTTATACTTATAATTTAAATGTATTTTTAAGTGTAGAACTACACATTGTACGTAAATATTTTGATGCTTATAAATTTATTGTAGGTTTTTGAGTATATAATGTATGCATTTTTACTCACATACTATTATTTTAAATGTATATTTAATTTATATATATAATTCTTTTACTTTACTACGGCGTGAGTGGAATTACAGTCAAAAGCTCAATTGAAGTAGGCCTATTCCAATGAAATATATCTCAGTGTCAGACGCTTTATCGTTGTCTTTAACATATATATATATATATACAAGATGAACCTTAATAAAGCTTAATAATGCTTTCCTGGTTCATAGGCGTACCTTGCACAGAACATTTAATTTTATGTAGGGTGCAAGTCAGCTTAGAAGGACTATTTTAAGTATGTTTATGTGATGAATTAAAGAAAGTTTTCCTAAGGTCTCCGGTAGTTATTAAATAATAAAATCTTTTGGGTAGTATCATAAAAGGTATTAGCCAAGACATATTGTTGAAACATATATTGAAAAATTAGAGTTGTAAACACGCTTCTTGGTTTTAATGCAGAGCCCTGACCTTTCCTAATAACATCAACAACAGTAAGAACAAGAAAAATCACCCCAAGACAATAACAAAAAATATAAAAATAAAACTAAACAAAAAAAAAATAACAGTAGCCTACCGATATTACACATAATTTGATATTTGAACATAGAAGTAAAAAAAACAACAAAAGGATACTTTGAAAAAACATCTACGTCTACACATGCAGTAACTCGTGAATATTCGGTATATTTATAAACATAAAGATGTATGTATGATGTCTAAACATTGTGGTTTGTGTATATTTATAAACATACAGATGTATGTATGATGTGTAAACATTGTGGTTTGTGTATATTTATAAACATACAGATGTATGTATGATGTGTAAACATTGTGGTTTGTGTATATTTATAAACATACAGATGTATGTATGATGTGTAAACATTGTGGTTCGCGTATTCTTATAAACATTCAGATGTATGTATGATGTGTAAACATTGTGGTTTGGGTATATTTATAAACATACAGATGTATGTATGATGTGTAAACATTGTGGTTTGTGTATATTTATAAACATACAGATGTATGTATGGTGTGTAAACATTGTGGTTTGTGTATATTTATAAACATACAGATGTATGTATGATGTGTAAACATTGTGGTTTGTGTATATTTATAAACATACAGATGTATGTATGATGTGTAAACATTGTGGTTTGTGTATATTTATAAACATACAGATGTATGTATGATGTGTAAACATTGTGGTTTGTGTATATTTATAAACATACAGATGTATGTACGATGTGTAAACATTGTGGTTTGTGTATATTTATAAACATACAGATGTATGTACGATGTGTAAACATTGTGGTTTGTGTATATTTTTAAACATACAGATGTATGTATGATGTGTAAACATTGTGGTTTGTGTATATTTATAAACATACAGATGTATGTATGATGTGTAAACATTGTGGTTTGTGTATATTTATAAACATACAGATGTATGTATGATGTGTAAACATTGTGGTTTGTGTATATTTATAAACATACAGATGTATGTATGATGTGTAAACATTGTGGTTTGTGTATATTTATAAACATACAGATGTATGTATGATGTGTAAACATTGTGGTTTGTGTATATTTATAAACATACAGATGTATGTATGATGTGTAAACATTGTGGTTTGTGTATATTTATAAACATACAGATGTATGTACGATGTGTAAACATTGTGGTTTGTGTATATTTATAAACATACAGATGTATGTATGATGTGTAAACATTGTGGTTTGTGTATAGTTATAAACATACAGATGTATGTATGATGTGTAAACATTGTGGTTTGTGTATATTTATAAACATACAGATGTATGTATGATGTGTAAACATTGTGGTTTGTGTATATTTATAAACATACAGATGTATGTATGATGTGTAAACATTGTGGTTTGTGTATATTTATAAACATACAGATGTATGTATGATGTGTAAACATTGTGGTTTGTGTATATTTATAAACATACAGATGTATGTATGATGTGTAAACATTGTGGTTTGTGTATATTTATAAACATACAGATGTATGTATGATGTGTAAACATTGTGGTTTGTGTATATTTATAAACATACAGATGTATGTATGATGTGTAAACATTGTGGTTTGTGTATATTTATAAACATACAGATGTATGTATGATGTGTAAACATTGTGGTTTGTGTATATTTATAAACATACAGATGTATGTATGATGTGTAAACATTGTGGTTTGTGTATATTTATAAACATACAGATGTATGTATGATGTGTAAACATTGTGGTTTGTGTATATTTATAAACATACAGATGTATGTATGATGTGTAAACATTGTGGTTTGTGTATATTTATAAACATACAGATGTATGTATGATGTGTAAACATTGTGGTTTGTGTATATTTATAAACATACAGATGTATGTACGATGTGTAAACATTGTGGTTTGTGTATATTTATAAACATACAGATGTATGTACGATGTGTAAACATTGTGGTTTGTGTATTCTTATAAACATACAGATGTATGTATGATGTGTAAACATTGTGGTTTGTGTATATTTATAAACATACAGATGTATGTATGATGTGTAAACATTGTGGTATGTGTATATTTATAAACATACAGATGTATGTATGATGTGTAAACATTGATGTTTTTTTATTTTTGCTCGTACTTTGTAATCCGAGGGCTGTTCAAATATGTATGAGACGTTAAAAGGTTTACCGTTTAGAATGGACAGCCGAGTGGATGGAAGTCTGTGAATAACAAATACAGAGAAATGACGTGTCGTCAAAGATGTCTTCTTTATCTGTAGCAGACACAATTTCTGAAAATCTTTATATATAAAGCAGAATGTATGCGTCTATAGCGATTCCCATTGGTTAATTAAAGACAGGGACCATATTGTCTTAAATTGTACTTTAGCAATTTTGGTTCCGAATAATAGGACATAAATATTACATATATTCCTCTCATAAAATAACTATGACTATTCTAAAATACGCTCATACAGACAAACACACATAAGGCATAACATTCGTTTAATATCCATTTACAGTTAAAAATAGATTAACAATAATTGTATTTTATTTGTATAGGACTCGGACGCAGAAAGTGGGGGTGGGTAGGAGTTCTCCGCCTCACCACCCCCTCCCCCCTCCCCACCGCTCCTTTCTTATCCCCCTTTGATAACGTCATTGCACAGAGCCATAGAAAACTCATCAAGAAATCCCACGGGGATCCCCGATATTCTAGTCTAAAAATAGATTTCTTCATCAAATCCATTCTCAATGGGACACTGGCGAACATGTATTGGTTGAGTCAGGTTTAACATCCCATTCACCGAAATGAACATTTGTTTTAGTGCAAGAAACAAAACAACACCAACTAAATATGGAAAAATTATATTCTGCATGTCAATAATGACATTCTGACATGCCAAACTTTTAAACAACCCACATGAAAAATATATAAAACACACGAAGTAATCCTATGAAAGCTTTTCAAGCTCATTCATGTCAATGAACTAGATCTAGTCAATGGATGTGATTGTAAATTTATTCACTCTTGCAACAATCTGGTAACTTTATAAATGATGTATCGAGCCATATCAATCTATCTATCTATCATCTATCTATATTATATATATCTATATTATATCTAGCATCCATCTATATATCTATTATCTATATATCTACCTATATATATATATATATATATATATTCTATCTGTCTATCTATTTATCATCTATCTATTTATGAATCCAGCATCTACCTATCCTAAATCTATCTATCATCTACCTATGTATCAACCATCAATTTATCTATATTCTTTCTATAAATCTATCCATCATCTATCTGTCTATCTATCATGTATCTATATATCTATACTGAATCTATTTATCTATCATCTATCTATTTTAACATTTAACATCTATCTATCTATCCTCCAGCTATCTATGTATCCATCATCTATTTATCTATACATATTCTTTGTATCCATCTATTTAGCTTTCAATGTATCAATCCATCACCTATCTGCACATGATCTTTCTATCTTGCTATTTATTATTTATTGCATAGATTATGAGTCAACGCCCAGGGCGAGACATTAAAAACTGATACTATGCATTACGAAATGTTTTAAAAATCTGAGATTTGCTAGATTGAAACTTTAAATGTCAAATGTAAAAAAAAAAAACAACAGTGAGCAAAAAATAAATAAATAATAAGAAGTCTAATTACTAATAAATGAAATGCCATCAATATTTAATTCAATATGTAATCATCATAAACAAAGTTGCTACATCAACAAAAACATATCGAAGTTGCAGATTTAGGACTTTAAGACAGACGCACAATAGCCAGACAAGATCAAAGGGGAAATCGAGGAACTGCCAGAAAAAAACCCTCAGAGACATTTCATTTGTCAATCCTGCAGACGTCGGTGCTCGCAACTGATCGCCAATTTTCTTTTGGCTCCATGGCACCGCTCCATGGCACCGCTCCATGCATAAGGAAGTAGTCAGCGATAAACGAGGAAAAAAAAGTGTTTTTAATAAAACAAATACAAGACAAAGATCAGACACAGAAAGACAGACAATACGAGCGACCATTCATACATTTGACCAGGTGTACTATTTAATGAAATAATTTTGTAGTTTATTTTAAGTTTATTTAGATCAGCACTTTATATAATCGTGAGTATTTTAAATACGTTTCAAGAAAAGATGAACCGAATGAAAATGTTACTTTATCATATATTTGATGGACTCACCCATTTTTTAAATCTTTTTTCCCTCATTTTCATTTATGTCTCCACTGTTCGAGATTTCTGAATCCCTTCCACCAGTACAGGCTCACCCATTTATCTACTATCTCTCTCTATCGCACTATCTCACAAGCTCTCACTTTCGCCGAAAAAGATATAAGCACTGGAATTTCTGTGATATCATATTATGAAATCTTTTATTAGATAGTAGATTTGAACACAGCCCTGTCAAAGTTTATTTAGGGCCCTAGGATGCAATAATTTCATTTTATTTCCTTTTCAAACCTAGCAAGATTTCATTTAGCCTCACTACGCCATAACAGTAATATAAAAGCCACGGACAACGAAAACGCAAGTATTTATCCCAATATAAAGGGCACAATAAGAGAACTACCAGCCAGTGTTAATAAAATAATACAGCACCTGATGGATAGAATCCCATTCTTTACTGAAGAAGAACGAAACAATGAAAGGAATCAATATATCAACTGCACACAATGCAGACAGTGTACATAATGATAAAATAAACAAAAAGAACAGCTAAGGGAAAATGTGCAAAGTCAACAATATGAAAAAATTAACTTCATGAAAACGGTTAACAATGTAAAAAAAAAAAGTAAACAATTAAATGTAATGCCTGACACATGAATGCCACTTTTTGCACAAATATAAAAAACGCATAAATTTTTTTAAACTGTGGCATGGCATTTTATGATATTTTAAGTTAAGTTTTTATTATCATTTTTTTCCCCTAGGAAATTTTGTTGGAATAAATATGTTTTCTTTTGACATCACGCAGACCATATGAATTATTGTTACGGAGGTATATTAATTTTGTGTCTGTAAGTAATGTAAGCGCGCGCTGTAAGTGTGTATGTATGTAAGAGCTCCCAGTATGTAAGTGTTTACGTAGGTGCGAGTAATGATATGTTTATTCGTAAGTGAGTTTGCAAACGTGGTATGCGTATTTTGCGCGTGTTTGTTTTTTTGTTTCTACCGAAAGTGAGTACCGCTATGTGTAAGTGATTTCGTTATTCATCGCTTGCATGCCAGAGATATGTATGTAAGGGATTCGTTTATAGACGTACATGCGCCACAGTGTTTGAACCGGAGTGAATTAGATCATTCCTATTTAATGTGTGTCTTTTAAGGTTAGGGTGTATTCCTGGGTCTGGATGGTGTTTTCTAGTCTACCCTGGTGGGTACCTGACTTACTTGTGGTGAAGTAAAGGTGACTTGGCATTGTCCTGGCCACACAATCCCCTATTATGCCGTGGCCACATAGACTGGTGAGTCTGTTTTGTCGGCACTACGGATTCCTTACTTCTAGAAATCCATGAACATTCCTCTGTACGATGCTTCAAAAACTGTGACAAATTTTTGTTGGCCCCACCTGCCCCTAAGAACTCGCCTAGCTTCTATGTAGACGTTTTTCAACTGTTTACCTGACTTAGCATGCTCGTGTGGAATATTATGTTCATATTTTCATTCATTCCTATCATCTCTTAACTATTGGAACTATGAATTATTCAAAAATATTTAAAGCCGATGATTATAGTATTCTAATGCATTCTTTAATCAGTAATGTTGCTCTACTCTATTTGTGGATATTTGAAGAGATCGGCTCAGATATAGCCCTGCATCCACGACTCACCATATATATATATATATACTATAATAAATATGTCGTATGCAAATGAGAACGAAAATAATCCGAGCTGTTTGTTTTGAGACCAATCAAACTGACTACAGGGACATATAATAATGCATTCGTTGCGATTTTAAAAGTCCGTTTTATGTAAATAAAAGAAAGTATTTCCAGACTCAGTTATTTCTTTGCTCATATAATATTTATTCATATCCTTAACCCTTACAGTCCCGGGCGCGTATATAGCGGAACTGAAGGCAGCATATATAGAAGTAGGTCGGTACGGGAAGGGTTAATGTACCATAGAGTGGATTGAATATCTAATCAGAAAAGTCAAGAATAAATTAAAGCGATAAATAAACAGTTGAGAATTATGTAGGCCAATGCTGTGTATATGGGTAATATATTATGCCTATCAATACATTTTGTTGTTATTAGTCCATGTGTGAGAAATGGTTTCTATATGGGTTCGTCGTTTATTTAAAGTTAAATCTGGCTTACTACTTTTGTTACAGCTGATCAGTCAGTAACAATAGTTGTTTGTAACAATTTCTTAACATACGAGTTTTTAAATTAAAAAATGTTCAGTTATATTTAGGCTATGTCCCTTACAGCGCATTATAATGGCCAAGTTTTGGAAGTATGTGCAGCATTTATGGACTGATGCGCAACTATTGGGACAATAGAACGGTCACAGTGGGCTCTTTAAAAATGAATGGGTAAAAGAACACTATTTGAAATACAAATACGATTCTCGCATGCCGTAAACATGAATGTATCAATTAACATTGTTGAAAATATGTTCTAGGTTAATGAAATGCACATAGGACCTACACGTCAAAGTTGTACTAATAATGTCGCTTCCCTTAATTATGTACACAAACACAGACGGGCTACCTTATTCTAGCCAATCATCATCACTGGTTATGCCAAGTAACAAACAATATGACAAACGGAAAGCTAATCCTGACGCATGCGCAGTTTAGAAGGCACGTGCTGAGACCAAGAATAACAAACCAAACAAAACCAGTTGATGGCAGATGTCGTCTGTAGCTCTGCATTGGCCTTAGATTCCTTACAGTGTATCCAGATAAAACTACAACAACAATACAAAAATTCGTATCCTTAGTTCAAAAGCAGGGGCGGCGCCTGGGTGGCGGAAGAGGGAGACACAAATATTTGGCTTAGCGGCATCTTGCTGCGTCAGTAAACACTCTAAGTAGGGAAGATCGGCATCCTATCCGCTCAAACCGTATTTTTATTTTTTGTGTGTCTCTTTTGTGATATTTTTACATGGCCGTTTCACCATCACAAGCTCTTCAAGCAACCCATTTAAGATCTCCACACTTACTGCATCAACGTTCTTTAACCCATTCGCGGAAATTTTGAAAAAATCCAATGCTGGATCGTGCATATTTACATACCAAGATAAAGCATTGGGGGAAAGGGGGGGGAGGCATATCTAATCCACTACCATCTTTAATCAATAACGATCCAGTTTTACTTCTCTACAAAATGTTATTGTTGTAATAAACACTTAAAGCCAAAAAGCCGTTCCAACTGGTTCTTAAAGCCGCCTTTTGGGATAATGGCAAATCGTACTGATTCGTACGAATCGCCCCCCCCCCCCTCCCAACTCCCATGAGATAATCTTGAAACATTGTCTAGATTTAACAGCCTACTTAATTACATTTCATAACACCCCCCCCCCCCCTCACTCAGTGCACAACAAATTCCCAAACAACAATAACAAAAAATTGCTAAACCTAGAAATGTAATTAAATATCACGTGGTACTTATTATGTCAACCATGTTGACCGAAATGAATGACTTATACACAAAACACATTTTTAATGTACTCACGTCATATATGATTTCCTTACAGCTGTGTGTGTTTGTTTCTTTATTTATGTACTATTTACTTGTACCGATGATCAGCCAATCAGCATTCATTAGTAATCCACTGGAGAGTTCCGATTTTCTTTTAAAAACTCTTTCAATTCAAAAGTTCAACTAGTGAATCAGTAGATGGCTCAGGTTTAACAGATAACTTCTTTGACTTCCACCAAGAAACCAGAACGCATGAATTAAAATGTCCACTTCGGAGTAGTTTAAAAGCTTCCGGAGTCTTCTAGGTTAACCTTCCACATCATTGGTGCTTTATTTCATGTCGCCCATAAAGTATTTGTGTTGACAGCCCAGTCTAATGGAAATGAAAGACAATAAAAATTTGGAAACTATTAATGTCAGAATAACATAAAATGCTCAAGACAGATGTTAGGGGAAATGTTATTTAACGACCTGCTCTAGTAGATTGCAAGCGAACTATTATAGTGATAATACGTTTTTATTCCTATAATATATTCTCTTTCCCTGGGGAGGGAAAACAATCAAACTAAACCTCATTTAAAACCTTAACCCTAACCGCTATTGCAGACGTTAACTGCGGGTAAGCTTGGGAGACACATATCTCCCCTGTAGAAGGAGCGTCGGTAACGTAGACTTTATAAATGGCAATATGGACAAAATATAAAACGCAGTGGGAAAAGAATGAACGCCCCATTTAGGAACACAATTTTTTTTTAAGCAATGACAATCGGTTAACATATAATAGAGTCCTAAAATGCAGCGTCAGCAATGACACTTTTAACATATAAAGTTGTTATAAACAACAACGTCAGCAATCGCACACTTGTATGTGTGCTAATAACGGTGTGATATACACCATATCATCAAAAAGGACAGTTCTCCAGCTATTCGTTAAAGCTGTTGTTCATTTATTTATTGCATAGATGTAGAGAAGATAACAAGCAAGCATGCTGTTTGGTTTCATTGCCTGTATGACGATACAAATTTGAGTACTCTCCGCAAGCCAGCAAACAAATAGGCCAACCATTAGAGCAGGACAAAACATTCTACAAAGTCTAATAAATGTAAAGTTATGGTCTACTAGAAAGAAATAAAATATTTGAAACATCGTCATACGCCCCACCCATGAAAAATAAAGTATCCCTTCGGACTAAATTGATCCGTAGGGCTGGCAAAATAGCGTTCTCCACGGCATACTAGATATTGTGTGACCAGCACAATGCCCAGGCGCCTTTACTTTAGCCCAACTAAAGTCAGGTACCCACCAGAGCTGGGTAGGCTCAGGGACACCTTAAACACACGGAAACAGGTCCTAGTATTAACCAAGGACCTTTGGTACGCCCGCAGAACTGTCTGCCGCTGGGTCACCATACCCCACCCACCCTCTAAAACAGAAAACATTATTTCCTGTCCCGTGTCGTTGAAAAACAGTTGTTGTTATAAAAGAGTATTATTAGTATAGAACAGGTAAAAAAAAGGTAAAAGTATCCGTCGGACCAAATTGATGATAAGGCCGGTGAAGCGGCGTTTACCAGTTTCTGAAGCCACGGCAGTATAGAACAAGGACTGTATCACATTTGTCGTCCTTGGGCCGCATAAAGTATATTATTGACAAAAACTAGATGGACAAAACTTTCTAAATCGTTATTTACATTGTTGATAAAATGAATTAAAAAGGAAAGTGTCGCTTCAAGCTTTGTGGGGGTACAAAGTAAAAACTAGCTTGGCGCTGGCCGTATTGTGACCCGCGGGCCACCTGTTGCACGCTCATAGCGTAGAGAAAAAGGCCCGTTGCAGACACGCCTATATTTTTACTTAAATCATAGGTTCTCAACAGGGCGTTATCGCCCCCAGGGGGCGGTGAGCAGCTTTAGGGGGGCGCTAAAGTTTCCGGGGGGCGATTGGGGGGGCGGTAAAGGGCAAGTGGGCGGTACAAATGTACCTGATATGATTTCAACTCCAAACATATTGAATCGATTATTTTTTTAAAAATGAAATGTGATGTAAACGCTGCTAAGTATCTAGGCTGCTAATATTAATGATATTATTATCTCAGTTTTAATAAGATGTTATTTAATGCACGTAGTTTTTATTAATTTTCTTCATACTATTGTTAAGCGGATTAGATACGTAGTAATTATACAAACTGGGTAGTTAATGTAATGTTTGAAAATATACATAGGCCTATTAATTTTTTAGTAATATAATATTTATATAATTTTCAAATACTTTTTACAGTTTGTTCAGTTATCAATTTTAAGCCCTTTATTATTTTTTTTATAAAAGAAAAAAAACATTAAAAATATTAGCTCAAATGAAACGGGTTTATTATCTCCCTTTAATAAAAAAAAAACACTATTATTGTCTCCATATAATTTTTAATTGTTTGCCAATTTTATAATTTTCTTGTTATGTCTTTATGTATGCCTTTATTGCCTATTTATTGTTCTTATTGTTTGTACTATGTGGCAAAATAAATATTGCTCATTGTTCATTGACGAGGACTACATGCGAAGGCTACTGCACACAGAAGCGCATTGGTTAGCAAAAGATAACTGTTTAAATATAATATATGAGACTTGGATTCAGTGCTCTAGTTTTTTAAAAGCTAATTCGATTCTTTGGGAGAAAATTAAACAGTTTCTGTAAGTGTGAGTTTGGGCAACAATTTTATATTGCATTCTTATCAACCTCGTATGTGGAATGTGGATTTTATGCTGGTACCATTTGTTGTTAAGAAAGAAAAACAAGACAAGCTGCAAATTGTATAGCGTGGAGACCTAAGGCTTTTGCAAACAAAATTGAAACAAATTTAGACAAACTACTAGTAACACATCAGGCAAACGATTCACATTAACATTGAATTCTTGTTAAGCCTCTTGTTTAGGTAATTTTTTTAATCTATTAATTCTTACAATATGTTTCCTTTTCATTTTTTTCTTAAAGACAATAAATAAGCACACAAATCTAGTCGGCCCAAAAAAATTGCAGAAACTATCTTGATTGGGTGGGGAGAGATGGCGCCAAAAAATTGGGGGGGGGGGGGGGGCTGTGAGCGGAAAAAGGTTGAGAACCTATGACTTAAATCAAACGTTAATATTTACTTTCTTTTTAATGTATGTACACATTGTTCTAGGTGTGCCGATCTACATTGGTTGTCCCTTATAAAACATGGGCCACGGCAGCAACGAAATCATGATTGAATGAGACAGCTATATAGGTACGATCTATATGTATAGGCTATCAACTCCCCCACCCCCTTTCCACCCCGACGGTACGCTAATGCAATCGTCTCACCCCATAACTCACTTTAAAGCTCTTTGTAATCCTCTAATTGTGGCAGCCTCCACTGCTGATTAAGGGAGGTCACGTGATCTTATAGCATTAAGGAATATATTATTTGGTAGTACATATGAACATCTCCCTGGGTGAAACGGTTTATATTACTTTATATGGACGCATTTACAAGTAATGCAAAGTGCTCTTTCCTTGTTTCTTGTTGTTTGTTTATTTTTACTCTTTCTTTTTGTGGATGCAAAAAAATATAATACAGCTGGGTATTTAATACAGAATATTATGCATAGGTCAGTGCCGTGTTATTATACTGCGACGCAAAGGTCATCAATATCGTATGAAATGGTCTCGCGCAGAGATCATTAAGGGGAACGGTGCGAAAATGGGGAAAGAGGGAGGGGGAGGGGGGGGCTTAACTTTTTGTTGTGTCGGTGAGATTTTAGTCTTGTTTGTGTGTATGAGGGTGGGGGTGGTCGAGGGGGTGGGGCGCAGGGAGATTATAGCCCCCCGGGGAGCACAAGGCGAAGAACAGCGGAGTGAAAGAATGAGGATTAATGAGACGCATGAAAGGAGGAAATAGTTTTCAACGAGAGAGGAATTGAAAGAAAGAGTTGTTGTTGTTTTTTTTGCGTGGGGGATCGCTAACGGTTCAACATTTGACATTTATCCTAATAACTGGCGCCGGAGCTTAGCATCAAGTGGACGGGCACTTTTTGTTGGAGTGAGCACAGTCTCGTGACACATGAGCCCATAAGACGTGGATGCTCGGAGCCAGTTGCTTGTCCATTTAGCGACACTTGGCGCATGTAGCAGGAGTTCTGTCTTGGAATTGTTTGTCGTATGGATATAGGGAGGAAAAAAAAATGTGTGTGTGTGTGGGGGGGGGGGGGGGGTTATGGTACTACTTATTATCTGTCATTTCTGTACATATGGGCCTCAAATGAGGCGAAGTGTGTCAACCACCGATACGTTCCTCATTAAGACAATACCGGTGGGATAACGCGTTAGGAGGACGTCCCCGGTTGCGGCGGGGGAGGAAGGAATAGTAAAATCAGCACCCGTCTCGCCAAGCCCGTTATCTGGATGAACAGGCGAAAGTGCAGGTATATGAGGTAGTGCCGCCTTGTTAAAGATCCCGACAAAAGTGAAGTGCATGCGTTTACGGGATACCCGGCATGCGGTTCGCCCCATCGGCAGGCGCATGCAATATAGTAATATTATTATGCCTATGTTTTTTCACGTTACGCCCTTGAAATAACAGTCGGAATGTTTAAAAGCTTGGTAATACCTTTGGAATCAGTTAAAATACGGCACATTGAAAGAGTGCGGTTTATAATCGAGATTTCACAGTACCGATTTTTTCGTTTAAATTTTAGCTTAAGTTTAAAAACTTTTTTTTTTTTAAATTATAGTATGTTGTATGTTATAGTACCACCATTGAACTATAAAAAGAATGGATTGAGCCTTTATAATAAATTTATATGCGCAAATTGAACCCATAAATCGACTATATACACTTATCTATATAAGCGAGTTATAGGTATTAACCACCTATAAATTAAATCAAATCTAAACGATCAAAATGACGTGTAAGTCACTTGAAATGAATTGAAATGTATTTACAGGTCAGTGTTTAAGAATCGAATTTTATAGGTAAGTGAAAGTCAGGTGAAAAGTCATTGATTTTGGCTTCAAGAATGTATAGTTTCCAGGCCCATTTGCATTCTTTTTATAGATCAGTAGGCGAGCACATATAAACGTATATAGAAATATATAGCCTATATGTTGATTGTTAACAAGATTAAAGTTTTTAACATTTATTTAGTTTCATATAATTCATTAGTACTGACCTAGTGTTAAAAAACGTTGACCCAATAACTTAGCCTAATATCTAATAGTCATCCAGTTATTACGTAATAAAGATAAACTCCGTATATGTCTTCGGGGCCAAAAAAAAAAGATTTTAATAAACTTAAATATCATAACTTTTGCATACAAGTTATATCTCTGATAACAGCGGCTTCCACCCGCGATTAAGACATGCAGTTATAAATATGTAAGACATTAACCTAAAAAAATGATGCATTAAAATATCAACCAATGAATTTACTGCTTTATCTTTTATCATCGGGCCGCAATACCGCAATTCAAAATATCTATATAAAAAAAAAATAAAAAAAAAAAAATACTCTTAAGTTATCTCCCTTGATATAACTTTTATTTCTCGGGAAGTGTACTAAGAAATATGTATTTTTAACACGACCATGATGTATGCGTATATAAAACCAAACAGTGATATAATGGAGAACGTACAGTGTCAAGACGAGCACAAGACGGAACAGACCTGTGTGAGTAACAATTATAACGGTAGGGATGATAACTCTTCTCGTGCGTTTTTATGAGACATCTGCTATTGCAAGATACATTGGCTGTCTCCTTTGGAAGATATAACATAATAAACAGTATGAGCTTTATACCAGATATAAAATAATAACAAATGAAAATATTGGGGATGCACGTAGTTCTCTTAGCCGATCTCAAAATATTTAGAGTAACATGTACTTCTTGGAGAAAGGAAGTGAAAATGATGGGAATAGAATATTAGAGAATGGAGAGGAAGAGAATATTAGGGAATGGATGGGAATAGAATATTAGGGAATGGATGGGAATAGAATATTAGGGAATGGATGGGAATAGAATATTGGGGAATGGATGGGAATAGAATATTAGGGAATGGATGGGAATAGAATATTAGGGAATGGATGGGAATAGAATATTAGGGAATGGATGGGAATAGAATATTAGGGAATGGATGGGAATAGAATATTAGGGAATGGATGGGAATAGAATATTAGGGAATGGATGGGAGAATAGAATATTAGGGAATGGATGGGAATGAGACGTAGCAATGCCATGAAAACGAAAAAAAAGGCGAGAGGAATGGACGAGAATGGCATACGTGTCATTTATGGCGCCCCAACGGGCCCAAATTGAGAAAGGGACATGTACGATATAGGAAGGATCTAAAAAATGTCCGTGCTTCACGTCGCTCTCATGACCTACCAAAAAATGTCAGGGCTACTTGTCCTTTACCAAGAGTATTAGTTCCCTTTACTTCCCTAAGTGTATTTTCTTTGTTCATTAATCTGTTTTCTATTTTTTGAGTGTTAAGTTAAAGAAAGAAAGAAAGAAAGAGAGAAAGAAAGAAAGAGAGAAAGAAAAAAAGAAAGAAAGAGAGAATGAAAGAAAAAAAACAAAGAAAGAAAGAAAGAATAAAAGACAAAAAGAAAGAAAGAAAGAGAGAAAAAATGAAAGAAAGAAAGAAAGAGAGAATGAAAGAAAGAAAGAACGAAAGAAATAGAGAAAGAAAGAAAGAAAGAGATAATGAAAGAAACAAAGAAAGAAAGAAAGAAAGGAAGAAAGACAGAAAGAAAGAGAGAAAAAAAGAAATAAAGAGAGAATGAAAGAAAGAAAGAAAGAGAGAAAGGAAGAAAGAAAGAAAGAAAGAGAGAATGAAAGAAAGAAAGAAAGAAAGAGAGTATGAAAGAAAGAAAGAAACAGAGAAAGAAAGAAAGAAAGAAAGAGAGAATGAAAGAAAGAAAGAAAGAAAGAAAGAGAGAATGAAAGAAAGAAAGAAAGAAAGAAAGAAAAAGAGAATGAAAGAAAGAAAGAAAGTGAGAAAGAAAGAAAGAAAGAAAGAGAGAAAGAAAGAAAGATAGAAAGAAAGTGAAAAAGAAAGAAAGAAAGACAGAGAGAATGAAAGAAAGAAAGAACGAAAGAAAGAGAGAAAGAAAGAAAGAAAGAAAGAGAGAATGAAAGAAAGAAAGAGAGAAAGAGAGAATGAAAGAAAGAGAGAATGAAAGAAAGAAAGAAAGAAAGAAAGAAAGAGAGAATGAAAGAAAGAAAGAAAGTGAGAAAGAAAGAAAGAAAGAAAGAGAGAAAGAAAGAAAGAGAGAAAGAAAGAAAGAAAGACAGAGAGAAAGAAAGAAAGAAAGAAAGAAAGTGAGAAAGAAAGAAAAAAAGAGAGAAAGAAAGAAAGAAAGACAGAGAGAAAGAAAGAAAGAAAGAAAGGGAGAAAGAAAGAAAGAGAGAAAGAAAGAAAGAAAGAAAGAAAGGGAGAAAGAAAGAAAGAGAGAAAGAAAGAAAGAAAGAAAGAGAGAAAGAAAGAGAGAAAGAAAGAAAGAAAGAGAGAAAGAAAGAAAGAGAGAAAGAGAGAAAGAAAGAAAGAAAGAAAGAAAGAAAGAGAGAATGAAAGAAAGAAAGAAAGAAAGAAAGAGAGAAAGAAGGAATGAAAGAAAAAGTCTGCTCTCCAAGTACACATGGCCGGTAAATGATGAAGAAAAACAAAAGAAAAGAACAAAATGGGGGATTGTGGTGGGAGGGGATGAAGGGCGTCCATGCTGCATTCTGGCAATATCTACCATAGTATTGTGTGCAGGGGGCGGGAGGCTTTCCTTGTTAGCGTTGCAGGAAATTTACACTAACACGTTCTATTTTATTTTTCTCTAAAAGAAAATTAAATGCAATCAATGGAGAACCATCGCTCCCCTTCTTACCCCATCCTGGGCCGCCCCTAGAAGCTATGTGAGGGATTTCATTGGCATTACTTTAAATGTATTTAAGTTAAAGGAAGCGGGGGTAATAAGGAAATAAAATAAAATCATTTTAACTGCATGCACTGAATATAGTGTTGTAGATATGTCTACGGATAGTAAATTATGCCTACACGGATTAGTGAATAGAATTGAATATTATATTGATGCATCAATTGATAAGTATCTTCGTTAAATATATTGCTTTGCTGCAACAATGGACAAGTGTTAATTAATTAATTAATTGAACTGAACATTGAACATCTATAAGTTCAGCGAAGTGAATGTAGGCCTACTTAGTTACACCTGGAATTAATTAAACAAAGAAGTGTGAGTGTGACTGACATTTTTTTGTTTGTTTCACAAATGGCACATACTATTTTTTTAAAACTTTTTGTTATTATTTTCTAAAGGTTTTGGCATTATATGTCTAACGAATTTTAACCGACTTTCTTTTCTCACCAGGCTATAGTAAGTAAATTACCATTAGGAACAAACTGATCATAGGGCCAGTGAAGCAGAGTTCACCAGTTTCTGTGGCCACGGCATACTAGGGGTTGTGTGGCCAGCACAATGCCCAGTCGCCTTTATTTTTCCCCAACTTATGTCAGGGAACCCATCAGAGCTGGGTAGACTCAGGGACACCCTCATGTCCCGGGAAAAAAAAACTAGCATACACCAGGATTCGAACCCAGAACCTTCGGATCGCCAGTCGAACGCGTTACCCTCGTGCCACCGTGCCCCTTATCAGTCCATGACATATCCATGTAACAATATATCACTTCAACTTCAGCTACTTATCAGTCCAGGACATATCCATGTAACAATATATCGCTTCAACTTCAGCTACTTATCAGTCCATGACATATCCATGTAACAATATATCGCTTCAACTTCAGCTACTTATTAGTCCATGACATATCCATGTAACAATATATCGCTTCAACTTCAGCTACTTATTAGTCCATGACATATCCATGTAACAATATATCGCTTCAACTTCAGCTACTTATTAGTCCATGACATATCCATGTAACAATATATCGCTTCAACTTCAGCTACTTATCAGTCCATGACATATCCATGTAACAATATATCGCTTCAACTTCAGCTACTTATCAGTCCATGACTTATCCATGTAACAATATATCGCTTCAACTTCAGCTACTTATCAGTCCATGACATATCCATGTAACAATATATCGCTTCAACTTCAGCTACTTATCAGTCAATGACATATCCATGTAACAATATATCGCTTTAACTTCAGCTACTTATCAGTCCAGGACATATCCATGTAACAATATATCGCTTCAACTTCAGCTACTTATCAGTCCATGACTTATCCATGTAACAATATATCGCGTCAACTTCAACTACTTATCAGTCCATGACATATTCATGTAACAATATATCGCTTCAACTTCAGCTACTTATCAGTCCATGACATATCCATGTAACAATATATCGCTTCAACTTCAGCTACTTATCAGTCCATGACATATACATGTAACAATATATCGCTTTAACTTCAGCTACTTATCAGTCCATGACATATACATGTAACAATATATCGCTTCAACTTTAGCTACTTATCAGTCCATGACATATCCATGTAACAATATATCGCTTCAACTTCAGCTACTATAGTATAGACGGGCCCAACCTTGGAATATTTACTACACACGCCCATGGATGTGCAATGTGAGTTGTTTTGTTTTCAGGAGAGGCGCTTTGATGAGGTGGTCCTCACCCAAAAGATACCGCTGTACAGTCTGGAACTAAAGACAATCATTTCCGACCCTGTACACTCAGGCTTAAAGACCATAGAACTGAATGGCCGCTGCAGAGCTATTTGTAACAACGGCACGTACACGGGCGTTACCCCTAGGGACAACATGCGGGGTAGAGGTCCTACACATGTTCACCAACGTAACAACACCACCACACACACGCACAACAGATTGAGAGAAAGAGAGAGAGAAGGGGTAGAAGGGGGTAAAGAACGCATCCATCGCTCGCCTTTCAGGCAGGAAAGAGGAGAGTCCAGAAATATAGAGTGTGATGGACACGCAGTGAGAGAGACAGCGGCAGACAGCTATTACCGGCTCCACGGACAGCCGCCCCCCACCCCCACGTGTATTGGCATTGCGATTAGTCACGTGGTCAAGGTTGACCCAGGGAAATCTAAGACATTGCGCCATGGTCTGAGAAATGACCATGGCCAACGGTTTACAAGGAGGGGAGACAAATGTAATTATTCATCTCCTGCTGGACTTGGGTAATCCTGAGCTAAACGTGAACATTGTACAGGATGTGTCTAGATAGAATGTTTCTTAATATAGTAAAAGTAGGTCAAACGCAACTGTAATTATAATATTGTTTAGTTAATTTCAATCGTAATATTGTATAGCTAGTTTTAAGTGCAATGTTGTAATCAGTTGAAATCGTTATGTTGCATTGTTAATTTCAATCTGTAATATTATATAATTATTTTAAATTTCAATCTTAATGTTGAATAGTTAGTTTCAATTTCAATTATAATGTTGTATAGTTAGTTTCAATTTCAATCCTTATGTTGTATAGTTAGTTTCAGTCCTATTTTTGTATGGTTTTTTTTCAATGTTAACGTTGTATTGTTTTTAGTTGCCCTTGTATTGTTTGATGCATACCACTTCATGTGTTTTCACGTGTAAGGCTAATGCTGTTTCGTATTGTTTCAAGCCATCGCATAACTTAATCTTATAATGTTTCAATCCGAAAGATATATTGTTCTATAGAGTACTTGTGTTCTGAAACCAGAACTTGAAAAACAAAAACACATCAGGGGAACTCGAGAAATAAATCCTAGCTCCATTAATAGTTCTATTGCGACATGCACAAGTTATTCTTCAAGTGTGATTTTGTCGTTGAAACGGACAAATGAAGGACCTTGTCTCTTCCCTCCCCCCCCCCCCCCTCAAGCTCTTTATAGCCGAAGACATGTCGCAATAATTGAAGTCTTACAGTATTCATAGCGCTGTTACTGTAACAATACTGTAATTCAATGTCACGATAAAGTGACAAATGAAGGTAGACTGACGATGTCAAGATATCTTTGGCAATGTGTCTAGACACTGTCACAATATTTAAACATAAAATAGGCGGGTCAGAAAAAGAGACTTGCAGAAAAAACCTGGACTAGGACACTCTTGAGGAGTTAAAAGGGGATTGCCTATGCAAAGGGCTTTGCTTGCCAGAGCAAGGGCCACAATCCGGTGACGGGAAAAGACTCTGAACATAACTAGTATCAGCTAAGATATACGAATACTGAATGACAAAGTTTACTTACGGACTATTTCGAAATACTGACAGGCACTGTAGAAATACTGTGATGAAATGTCGACTGTTATGATTCAACTTATTAATAGATGGCTTTGAAAATTTTGCAAAATTTTGCAATACACACGACAAGCGAAACATTAATACACAAAATAAAGATATTTCAATTGCTAAAAAAAAAACTAATAACTGTCCAGAATCCTTTAAGGTGTGCAAACTTCATAAATCTATTAGTCTATGTACCCTCCGCCCACATCTCGCCAAATTTCAGCCCCTATCATTTAGGGGGTTGGTAAAAGTCAAACGAGATAACAAACAAAAACAGAAAGTACAAACTTACATGGACGAAAGAAGTCTACACTACGGATGCCGGATATCAAGTTACACTTTACCGTTGATCAATACAGTTTTCTCATTACTAAATGTCACCTTGCTGAGTCCAGGATACTTTTCATTGTCTACTTCAGCGGTTCGAAACATTTAGACCCGTCTGACTCCTTTGTACGAAAACATATATCTCAATGAAGAAAGTATACGATTTTCTCTCTTTATTTATGTGTATATTGAGGTTGATAGGGCAAAGTGTAAAAGAAATTTCTCTATAGGGGGAACTGAAGTAGGCCTACTTGTTAATGTTGATAGGGTCAAGGTTTTCGGACTGAAAAGCGTTACCTTGGCTCTGTTCATATCTGATGAAGACTGTCCACGTGACCTGTCGATCAACCCTAGAACCAGGGTTCTAATTTGGCGCGGAACAAGCAAGATAAATTGACCTGTGCCTGCTGTTGAAAAGTTTTCAGAAAGCAATCATATAGATTGCATAACTAGGTCATTACGCCCTTTTCAAGCTTTTGTTTTGTTTTGTTTACAAAACTAGCCTTTGATCGTCTGCATCATCTAAACATTTCACTAATGCCAACCACGCTATGAAGAATGAACTTTTTTTTAACGCGTTGTTGCCGCGACGTTATCTGGTAGGCTATTGATTATATAATACAGATGAAATAGATCACAAAATGCTATAGACCATAAGATTGAAAAAGATTACAAATGATATAGATCTCAGGTAAAATAGAACACATAGACTACGGACTAAAGCTATTGCCGATTAAGTTGATCACGAGTGAAATAGACCACACAAGAAATAGACAACTGATGAAATAAGTCACAGGCAAAATTGATTCCAGATAAAATCGTTCATAGATGGATTTGGTCAAATGTGTTACATGCTATGTATTTAATAAAATTGAAACAGGCAGGAAATTGATAGCAGATTAACTAGGCAGCGAATGAAATAGACCACATATGTATTAGACCACAAATGATATCAATGACAGATATAATACATCAAAGATCAATCTCAGATAATTAGACTTCACATAATTAGACCACACCTAATTACACCACGATAATCAGACCACATATACACATTTTCCGTCGTGCTCATATATCAAGATTGATGTTGTTTCAATGAAACAACTAAAACACACAACAACAACCAGCTCTCTAGACCAACATTTACCAATCATTTCGGTTTCGTAACTCGGTTATTTGTATACTTCTAATTCGTAACTGACTAACATTTATTTCTTACATATTCTTATATATAAGTAATATCATCACAATACGACTCTCCAAGCAGTTGTTTTATTTTTTCTCCTCTATTTTGTCACTCAGTCATCTTGATTTTGTGTTCCGGTGCCGTCTCGCGACCAGACACCCGGGGAACCGCTGAACATTCTCTACAATACACTGACATCTTAACTCAGTGAGGACCACTTATACGAACACGTGTATATCGTCGTGGTCACTATTTTGTTTTCGTGTATAAATTTCAATATTTTATAAGCATTTAACATGTTGTTTGGAACCGGATGCTTAAAAGTGCACAGTATATCACTGTATCATGCCCACGTAGACCACACATGAAATATACTACGGATAAAATAGATCGCAGATTAAATAGACCTTAGATGAAATAGAACACAGGTGAAATATAGTACATATAAAATGGCCATACATGTATAAAATACAAGGAATGGAATCGCCTTTAATAGGTTATGTATTGGAAATTCGTGACACATCCACACTACACATACATTTCATCGAGTATTAATTACGGTAGCCGAACGGCAGCGTGTTCGACTGGCGATCCGAATGTCCTGGGTTCGAATCCTGGTGGAGATTAGGATTTTCCCCCAGGACTTGAGGGTGTCACTGAGTCTACCCAGCTCTGATGGGATGGGTACCTGACATCACTTGGGGTAAAGTAAAGGCGGCTGTGCCAAGACCATCGTAAATTACGGTGGTCTTGTCTGTGCATTGTGCTGGCCACACATCCACTCGTATGCCGTTGCCACAGAAACTGTATGATCAGTTTGGTTGGAATGGTATTTTACTATATAGCTGTTTCAGCCCACGTAGACCGCACATGACAGATGCTACAGATGAAATAGATCGCAGATTAAATAGACCTTAGATAAAAATAGATCACAGGTGAAATAGAGTACATATAAAATGACCATACATTTTTAAAATACAAGAAATAGAACTGCCTTAATGTATAAATATTTCGTGATGCATCCAATCCACTATTCATAAATTTGATATGCGGTTTTGATATCCACATTATCATTTACACAAGAGTGATGATAAGTACCAGAAGACTTAAGCAGAACAATTCGTATAACACCTGTCCACAGCTCACCACTTGTTGCACACTCTATAATTTTCACAACAACACACGTGGTTCAGAAATATTCATACCCAAGCCAAAACGAACGCTTTTATATAGACACCAGTTCCAAAATTTTCTGTCAAAGTTCTATATTGAATAGCAACTTCTAAGAAAACTTGCACCACGATTTGCCAATCACAACAGCCCTGGAATATGAACAAGTGTAATTACACTCCTCGCAAAACAGTAATAACACCAAAGACTTATATGTTAAATGCTGCAATCAATGACTTAACAGAAGCAGCTGTTTAATAGCAGTTGAGTTACAATGATTCGCTTCTTAGATTCTTCTTCTTCTTCTTATTATTATTATTATTATCAGCCAATCGGTGTCATACTGCATGCCATTTTCTTTGACCCTTCCAGAGTTCAAGCTGCTGGGTCAGGGGTCATGGCTTTATTTTGGGAATGCAATACACGTAGTCATGTGACCGGATGTTGTCTGACAAACGGTGCCACGATGACATAAACAAAAATGATGCAGTCAAATATATAGTGCAAAAGAGATAGACTGTCTTTTTCTGTATCTGTCCGTTTCATCTGTCTGTCTGACTGGCTGTCTATCTATCTATCTATCTATCTATCAATCTATCTATCTATCTATCTATCTATCTATCTATCTATCTATCTATCTATCTATCTATCCATCTATCTATCTATCTATCTATCTATCTATCCATCCATCTATCTATCTATCTATCTATCTATCTATCTATCATCTATCTATCTATCTATCTATCATCTATCTATCTATCTATCTATCCATCTATCTATCTAGCTATCAACTATCTATCTATCTATCCATCTATCTATCCACACATCTTTCTGTTTTGTTTTATCTATATATTTATTTATATTTATCTCTAACTGTCTATCAATCTGTAGGTCTATGTCTATTCTTCTATTTACCTGACGACATTATCTACAAATCAGTCTATATAATGTTTTTTATCATTCGGTTTAATGAATCCATCTTTCTCATCTATTTATCTATAATATAGAAATAGATAAGACCTGTCTAGAACTACATAAAGCTATGGGAAATGTCAGATTTGATCGAATAGGGATATCTTTTCAAAGTCATTTGTCGACTAAGTTATCAAGGCAGTTATCACTTGTTTATATAGTCAGTCTGATGAATCATGTGCCATTTTTTTGTAAGATAATTTTCTTGCTGACATTTTTTGTCTCTATCTTGCACAAAGGCATCTTTAGCTTTTCTTCATGTTCTTATTCCATCGTGAACTAGATCTATAGTGCTTATATCGTAAACTAGATCTATAGTGCTTATATCGTGAACTAGATCTACAGTGCTTATATCGTAAACTAGATCTATAGTGCTTATATCGTGAACTAGATCTATAGTGCTTATATCGTGAACTAGATCTATAGTGCTTATATCGTGAACTAGATCTATAGTGCTTATATCGTGAACTAGATCTATAGTGCTTATATCGTGAACTAGATCTATAGTGCTTATATCGTGAACTAGATCTATAGTGCTTTTATCGTGAACTAGATCTATAGTGCTTATATCGTGAACTAGATCTATAGTGCTTATATCGTGAACTAGATCTATAGTGCTTATATCGTGAACTAGATCTATAGTGCTTATATCGTGAACTAGATCTATAGTGCTTATATCGTGAACTAGATCTATAGTGCTTATATCGTGAACTAGATCTATAGTGCTTATATCGTGAACTAGATCTATAGTGCTTATATCGTAAACTAGATCTATAGTGCTTATATCGTGAACTAGATCTATAGTGCTTTTATCGTGAACTAGATCTATAGTGCTTATATCGTGAACTAGATCTATAGTGCTTATATCGTGAACTAGATCTATAGTGCTTATATCGTGAACTAGATCTATAGTGCTTATATCGTGAACTAGATCTATAGTGCTTATATCGTGAACTAGATCTATAGTGCTTATATCGTGAACTAGATCTATAGTGCTTATATCGTGAACTAGATCTATAGTGCTTATATCGTAAACTAGATCTATAGTGCTTGTATCGTGAACTAGATCTATAGTGCTTATATCGTGAACTAGATCTATAGTGCTTATATCGTAAACTAGATCTATAGTGCTTATATCGTGAACTAGATCTATAGTGCTTATATCGTGAACTAGATCTATAGTGCTTATATCGTAAACTAGATCTATAGTGCTTATATCGTGAACTAGATCTATAGTGCTTATATCGTGAACTAGATCTATAGTGCTTATATCGTGAACTAGATCTATAGTGCTTATATCGTGAACTAGATCTATAGTGCTTATATCGTGAACTAGATTTTTAGTGCTTATATCGTGAACTAGATCTATAGTGCTTTTATCGTGAACTAGATCTATAGTGCTTATATCGTGAACTAGATCTATAGTGCTTATATCGTGAACTAGATCTTTAGTGCTTATATCGTGAACTAGATCTATAGTGCTTTTATCGTGAACTAGATCTATAGTGCTTATATCGTGAACTAGATCTATAGTGCTTATATCGTGAACTATATCTATAGTGCTTATATCGTGAACTAGATCTATAGTGCTTATATCGTGAACTAGATCTATAGTGCTTATATCATGAACTAGATCTATAGTGCTTATATCGTGAACTAGATCTATAGTGCTTATATCGTGAACTAGATCTATAGTGCTTATATCGTAAACTAGATCTATAGTGCTTATATCGTGAACTAGATCTATAGTGCTTTTATCGTGAACTAGATCTATAGTGCTTATATCGTGAACTAGATCTATAGTGCTTATATCGTGAACTAGATCTATAGTGCTTATATCGTAAACTAGATCTATAGTGCTTATATCGTAAACTAGATCTATAGTGCTTATATCGTGAACTAGATCTATAGTGCTTATATCGTGAACTAGATCTATAGTGCTTATATCGTGAACTAGATCTATAGTGCTTATATCGTGAACTAGATCTATAGTGCTTATATCGTGAACTAGATCTATAGTGCTTATATCGTGAACTAGATCTATAGTGCTTATATCGTAAACTAGATCTATAGTGCTTATATCGTGAACTAGATCTATAGTGCTTATATCGTGAACTAGATCTATAGTGCTTATATCGTAAACTAGATCTATAGTGCTTATATCGTGAACTAGATCTATAGTGCTTATATCGTGAACTAGATCTATAGTGCTTATATCGTAAACTAGATCTATAGTGCTTATATCGTAAACTAGATCTATAGTGCTTATATCGTGAACTAGATCTATAGTGCTTATATCGTGAACTAGATCTATAGTGCTTATATCGTGAACTAGATCTATAGTGCTTATATCGTGAACTAGATCTATAGTGCTTATATCGTGAATTAGATCTATAGTGCTTATATCGTGAACTAGATCTATAGTGCTTATATCGTGAACTAGATCTATAGTGCTTATATCGTGAACTAGATCTATAGTGCTTATATCGTGAACTAGATCTATAGTGCTTATATCGTGAACTAGATCTATAGTGCTTATATCGTGAACTAGATCTATAGTGCTTATATCGTGAACTAGATCTATAGTGCTTACATCGTAAACTAGATCTATAGTGCTTATATCGTGAACTAGATCTATAGTGCTTATATCGTGAACTAGATCTATAGTGCTTATATCGTGAACTAGATCTATAGTGCTTATATCGTGAACTAGATCTATAGTGCTTATATCGTGAACTAGATCTATAGTGCTTATAAATCTTTTACATACATCAACGTTTTGACTCTACCACACACACAATCTTTCAGAAACAACTTCATTCCGTCTCTTACTCCCTCCCTCCGTCTCTCTTTCCCACAGTATATTTCTCTCTCTCTCTCTTTCTCCCTCTTTATTCTTTAATCGCCCTCTCTCCACTTCCCTGTCTGAATGACACTCACGCTTTTTCAGTCTCTTAATCTTTCGTTTATTCTTGTACTCTTTCTACCACTATCTCATCACACTTTCTCTTTCTCTCACACACACACACTCCATCTCTCTCTCTCTCTGTCTCTTTCTCTCTCTGTCTCACAATATCTAAACTTCTCTGTCATAGCCTACACTCTATCTTCAAGTCTCACTTTATTGATTTATATAAATTCCCTGTTCACCAGTTTTCAATAAAATACACTTTATTATCCTGCAGTCATTTCTCCATGTATCTATCCAACTCTTTTTTCTCTTTCATTCTCTCTCTCCCTTTTCTCTTTTCTTTATCAATTTCTCTTCATCTTCTCTTTCTATCATTATATCTACCTTCCTCTCTAGCTCGCTTTCCATTTCTCCAATCTATCTGATCTTTATATATATGTATATAATAAATATATAATCAATATATAATAAATATATAAAAATATAAACATATGTGTGTGTGTGTTTCTTTCAAAATTTCAATCTATATAATTGTCTACTCTCTTCTCTCATTCTTTTCTCTCTCTCTCTCTCTCTCTCTCTCTTTCGTAATGGTTTAGTCTGCTTCAATATAATTTCCCTTACCCCCGCTCCCCCACCCATCATGTGTTTATTCTTTCTTTCTACAGCACTCGGTCAACCCAGTCTTCCTTACTCCCGTCTCACCATTTGTTATAGTCTCACCATTTGTTATAGTCTCACCATTTGTTATAGTCTCACCATTTGTTATAGTCTCACCATTTGTTATAGCCTCACCATTTGTTATAGTCTCACCATTTGTTATAGTCTCACCATTTGTTATAGTCTCACCATTTGTTATAGTCTCACCATTTGTTATAGTCTCACCATTTGTTATAGTCTCACCATTTGTTATAGTCTCACCATTTGTTATAGTCTCACCATTTGTTATAGTCTCACCATTTGTTATAGTCTCACCATTTGTTATAGTCTCACCATTTGTTATAGTCTCACCATTTGTTATAGTCTCACCATTTGTTATAGTCTCACCATTTGTTATAGTCTCACCATTTGTTATAGTCTCACCATTTGTTATAGTCTCACCATTTGTTATAGTCTCACCATTTGTTATAGTCTCACCATTTGTTATAGTCTCACCATTTGTTATAGTCTCACCATTTGTTATAGTCTCACCATTTGTTATAGTCTCACCATTTGTTATAGTCTCACAAAGTCTTCTTACCCACTGGATAAATTACTTTTACAGACTTGGAGCTTTTGGTTGTGCCATTCTACTGCCTCCCTCCCTGCTCTCATTCATGGCCTCTCTCGGTCCCTGCCCTCATTCCTGGCCTTCCTCCCTCGCCTTGGCCTCGCCAATGATGTGTTTAATAAATGGGTCCACTTATAGATTTATCTTTTTATATTTCTAGCCTTTTTTTTCTATTTTTCTTTATTTTAGGAAAGGAAAGCAAAAAAATAATTCTGTAAATAGCTTAACCCCCTAAAAAGGACAAGAACAAATTTCAGAATGTTGGGATATCATCAGGGGCGAAGCCACGAGGGAAGCTGAGAGAGGCTAAGACCTCCCCTCCTGAAATGTTGTCAATTTTTTTATTTAATAGTTGTTGTTTTTTATTTGTCACTCCAAAGTCCAGCCCCCTCACGTGCCCTGTAAAAAACCATGGGTTTGCCTGTATAGGTAGGCCTATATCATATATTATATACTAATGTTTTTCTTTATTGTTATTATTAGTAATTATTATTAGTAATTGTGTGTGCTGGGACTTTTGAAGTCAAGAAATACTTGTAGACTCTGTAATAAACTATAGGTATATTCTAAGACATGTAGACATGCCTCACTGGTCTAATGGCCTAACATGTTTTCAACACTGCTTCAATGTTCCAACATTTTCTGAACAATGCTTCAATGGCCCTATGGCCCAAATTTTTCTGAACACTGCTTCAATGGCCCTATGGCCCAACCTTTTCTGAACACTGCTTCATTGGCCCTATGGCCCAAATTTCTCTGAACACTGCTTCAATGGCCCTATGGCCCAACATTTTCTGAACACTACTTCAAGGGCCCTATGGCCCAACATTTCTAAACACTGCTTCAAGGGCCTTATGGCCCAACATTTTCTGAACACTGCTTCAAGGGCCCTACGGCCCAAACTTTTCTGAATACTGCTTCAAGGGCCCTATGGCCCAACATTTCTAAACACTGCTTCAATGGCCCTATGGCCCAACATTTCTAAACACTGCTTCTAGGACCCTGTGGCCCAACATTTTCTAAACACTGCTTCACTGGCTTTCAACACCATCCCTATTACACTTTTGTAGCGGCGCAAATAAGTTTCGGGAATATTTACTCTCACTTCTGTATCCTTCTCCCTCAGATAACTTAATGGTGTATTTAATACCGATCGGCGACCCTGGAAGTTTTAAGAAAGGCAAGCAACTCGCCTGGTTCTTTTTTATTATAATGTTTCATTTCTGCTGTAGTCAAGACGATTGCATCACTGCCTTGAGGTATACAGCTTGAAGTTTTATCTCTCTCATAATGATAAGTGCACGTGTGAGGTGACAATTTATTATGAGTTGAGTGCGAAGATAAAAACCATTCAATGAGTATGCCGTACGTTCATAATTGGATGTTTTCAAAAACAGGCGTTGCAGCTTAGATCGTTTCACAACATCTTCAGCCTCTTTTTGATCTCATTACTGCCTTCACTGACGATATTTTACAATTTTTGTTCTGTACTTTCTTTATAACCGTTTTTGTCCGTATCGCTTAGGGTTGGCATGTTTCCGGATTTCAATAGGACAGTCTGGTAATTTAGCAGACTATCCGGTATAAAATATAATTAAAATACCGGACACGTATAATTTAATCTTTCCCAATTTTCACATAGGATGGAAGGATGGAAAGGGTTATTTTCTGAGACCGTATCTAAAAATACCGCAGATTGAACTGGGATTGTGTGGCCAACTACAGCTGTGGCCTCGGATATGATGATACACAAGCGGGATAATCTGAAACACAAAAATATGTATAGGCCCTAAAAAGAATTTCATCAAGATGCCCATTATGATATCGGAAAAACAGCGCTATGTCGTTAGATCACAGCGCTCTTCATACAATTAAATACATTTCTATTTTCCATTCATTCTTTCTCAATAATATCAAATGCAACATGTCTGGTTTTAAATCGTTTGGCTAACAACAACAATAAGCAGCTCTTGATGTTTTGGTGGGATCTCATTACTCATCGGTGTCTGACCTCCACTGTTGGAAGTCAATGTGTCCTGACATAGCTATTACCACACAATCTCCTTGCATAATTTGCCCGGGTAGAAAAAAACAACAACAACCGGTGATATCTCAGTCAATGTTTGTCAAAAACCCTATTTGTAGTATTTCAAAAACCCTATTGGTAGTGTTTCAAAAAACCCTTTTTGTAGTTTGTCAAAAACCCTATTTTTAGTATTTAAAAACCCTATATGTAGTTTGTCGAAAACCCTATTTGTAGTATTTCAAAAACCCTATTTGTAGTTTGTCAAAAACCTTATTTGTAGTTTGTCAAAAACCCTATTTGTAGTATGTCAAAATTATATTTGTAGTTTGTCAAAAACCTTATTTGTAGTTTGTACAAACCCTATTTGAAGTTTGTCAAAAACTCTTTTTGTAGTTGGTCAAAAAACCTTATTTGTAGTTTGTCAAAAAAACTTTTTGTAGTTTGTCAAAAAACCTTTTTGTAGTTTTATTATCGACTGTTTGGTTAGACTTGAACTTTGTGATAAATTTAGAACACAAACAGGGAAAACAAAAAAACAATTTGCATATAATGCGATCTAGGTGTCTGGCCATTGTTTACTCTTTCTTTAAATTGACCCATTGTTCTAACCCCAATGACATGTCCAGTTAGCAAATAGCCACAGGAATCAATCCGGCCACACATGAGAGAATTTAATTTTACGCCAAGGGACATGACAGACTGAGCGCCATATTGACTGGAAGACATTTTTTGGAGGGAGAAGAGAAGATGTACGCCAGGGAGTTACATTCTATCAATATGTTGATTTTACTTTTTTTTTTTTAATATATATATTGCTCTTTGTTTTTTTTTCTGATTTTATTTTTCTTTGTCTTTTTTTTTGTTCTGATGTTGATTTGATATCGAGTTCTATCTTGGTGCCTATTTGGAGAAAACCTGTTTGGATTTGGTTGTTTTTTTATGTAATTTTTATGTGTTTTTTGGTATGTTTTGAGTAAACCACTAATCGTTGTTCTTGTAGAATCTTGTAAAAGTCATATGACATGATGTTCTACACCTATAACAAATATATCAAATGTTATAGGCCTTGACTACGTTTTAGATAATAGGTTCTCAACCTTTTTCGGCTCATTGCCCCCTTTTACAATCCTTTTCCGCTCACCGCCCCGCAACTTAATTTTAATTAAACATAAATAGGCCTATAATTAATTCTAAAACAAATTTATTTGTATTATTAATTTTATAAATATAGGAGACTTATTTAATAACACTAGATCTATATCATGTAGGCCTTATTTCTGTAATTGTTAATGTTTAAAATATAAACTCCTTAAATGGACAAAACATTTAATGCAGGAAATGTTTATTTACAGCTGTTTAACGTAAATTATTTAAATCCTCTAATAATTAAATCTTGTTTTGAATACCATAATGTTGAATGTATATAAAGAAAAAAAAATAATAAGTAATATTTGTTATATTACAAAACATAACTTTTTGGGCATCAATTTTGAATCAAATGTGGAAACATTTGTTAATAAAAAGGGAGATAATTAACCAGTTACATTTGAGCTAATATTTCTGTATTATTTTTTCTTGTATAAAAAAATTATTAGCTTACATTTATAACTCTGAAATGATCAAAATGTAAAAAGTATTTAATAAAAAAATTATATAAATATTATATGACTAAAGAATTTATATGTATATTTTCAAGCATTACAATAACACCCAGTTTGTATGATTACTCCGAATCTATATCGCTTAACGATAGTAGGTGACATATTCAGCTTAAGCAAATAAAGGACATCTCGGTAAAACTGAGATCAAAATATCTTTAATATTAGCATAATATGTTAGAACGTCAGTGATCGGTCAGCATGGTTGACAGGCCGGTGAACCAACAATAGGACCAGACGGCCGCATACCATGTTTGCCAAATATTGACCCCTAATTCATCGAAATATCATTGCGATTCCTATTTCTTATTAGTTTAATAATGTGTATGCCTAGCTGCCTAATGTTGGGGGATATCAGATATTTAGCAGCACTTGCGTTGCATCATATTTCATCCGAAAACTAATCGATTCAAATAGCTGAGGTGTTCAAATTATATCAAGTACGTTTGTATCGCCCCCTTGCCCTTCACCGCCCCCCAATCGCCCCCGGGAATGTCAGCGCCCCCCTAAAGCCTCTCACCGCCCCCAGGGGGGGGCGATAACGCCCCCGTTGAGAACCTATGTTTTAGATCTATCTTACAGACCTTTGCTATTACAGATTTATGTAGTGTTAGGATCTATCTGATATCATAAACATAGACTATACCATGGATCTATATGATATTATAGACCTATGTGAAGTTATACATCTATATGATATTTAAGACCTAACATATATTATATACTAAATTCCTACCTCATATTTAGATATAGCTGAAGTCCTTTTTTCAGACTTGTTGTATATGTTATTAAAAAAAAATGATTGCAGTCTATCTTGTCTATTTTTAAGGCTTTGTTTAGTTTAACGTATTTTATTGGTGTAAAGTTGTTCCGTTTTTTTTTGCCAGTTCAGAAAACTTATTCTATGACCTAATGCCACTCGATTTAACAGATGATTGTTTTTACAAATGTGTCCCGGTATTCGGAATACTGAAGGTATTTTTTTATGGATTTGTTTCAATAGATTATTCTTTTGTATTTTTCTGTTATATTACAACTTTAACACTCTTTCCTCAAGTGTTAGTAAGTTTAGTGGTAGTATGGCCTACTAATGCTGTTACACTTCTAAGGTGGGAATATTCAGTTGTAATGAAACTTCTTGATACGGAGGTGAACAAAAACATTACTTGTTATTCTACTTCTACAGTTGTTACATCCACTTTTTGGAAGCCAAACGATGTGACATCTGTCTACAAACTATATGATATCTGTCTACAAACTATGTGACATCTGTCATGTTCTATTTCGTTGATTCCCCAAGTCAACCTGCTAGCTGAGATACATACCCGAGATAACACATAGCACAACCTAATTGCATCGCTCAGGGAATCTCAACCTATTGCACTCACGACTCACCAGGAGCGAATCTCAAACTATTGCACTCACGACTCACCAGGAGCGAATCTCAAACTATTGCACTCACGACTCACCAGGAGCGAATCTCAAACTATTGCACTCACGACTCACCAGGAGCGAATCTCAAACTATTGCACTCACGACTCACCAGGAGCGAATCTCAAACTATTGCACTCACGACTCACCAGGAGCGAATCTCAAACTATTGCACTCACGACTCACCAGGAGCGAACCCAGGATTTTTTCCAAGATGGGAAAAGGAGGTGTTGGTGGGGGGGGGGGGGGGGGGACTTACATTCACTTGACAAACATTTACCAGTATTTTTACGAATTTAGTAGAAATTTTTATTTAAAAAAAAATGTTAATAAGATACTTTTCCGAAAATTGAAGTGGGGGTTAAGGCCCATCAGTCCCTTTTGTTGCTTGGATTCCAGTGACTAACCGTCGAATTCTTAACTTATAGAACTGCTCTATTTTTGTATACCTATATCTATGTTTTATTTAATTCAGCCAATATTTCTTGATTTTTAAAAAGTCAATTTAAAAATTTTATATTTCGATTTTTTTTTTTTACAGTCGTTTCTTTCTTTTATTTTTTTTTTGTGTGTGTGTAGTTGAACGTGTGTGTGTAGTTGAACGTGTGTGTGTGTAGTTGAACGTGTGTGTGTAGTTGAACGTGTGTGTGTAGTTGAGCGTGTGTGTGTAGTTGAACGTGTGTGTGTACTTGAACGTGTGTGTGTAGTTGAGCGTGTGTGTGTAGTTGAGCGTGTGTGTGTAGTTGAACGTGTGTGTGTAGTTGAACGTGTGTGTGTAGTTGAACGTGTGTGGGAAATATTTATCGTTAATTACTAGATATATTTCCATTAATGATTTTCCATCTTTCTTTTATAAACGAATTATTTTCATAACAATGCAACTATACTTCAGTAAAAAAAAAAAGGCGATTGTGGACACTTTCAAAGGTAGACTTAATCCGAAAACCAGATGTTTAAATTAAATAGAAATGAAAGCTTAAATTGATTGGCCATAAACTATTACAGCCTTTAATAGGCCTATATATAATACATATATGCACATCAATCAGCAAGCGGCATAGTTAAGAAGAGTTATTATTAATACTTCTTTTATACTTCTTTTATATGTGTGTACAAATATTTAATGTGCATGATTTAATAGACAGAATAAATTGTATTAACTGCAACGATTTTATCTTTACGTCTTCGTAACCAATGTTCATGTAAATGTGTTTTTATAGTGTTTTCATTTAAAGTGAATACAAATGTGAATTTTTATTGTGTTTTCTTTAAAGTGAATACAAATGTGAATTTTTATAGTGTTTTCTTTAAAGTGAATACAAATGTGAATTTTTATAGTGTTTTCTTTAAACTAAATACAAATGTGAATTTTTATAGTGTTTTCTTTAAAGTGAATACAAATGTGAATTTTTATAGTGTTTTCTTTAAAGTGAATACAAATGTGAATTTTTATAGTGTTTTCTTTAAAATGAATACAAATGTGAATTTTTATAGTGTTTTCTTTAAAGTGAATACAAATGTGAATTTTTATAGTGTTTTCTTTAAAGTGAATACAAATGTGAATGGGACAACGGTGGTCGAGTGGCAGCGCGTTCGACTGGCGTGCTGAAGATTCTGGGTTCGGATCCTGATGAAAGCTACGATTTTTCCCCCCACCACTGGAGGGTGTCCCTGAGTCAACCCAGCTCTGACTAGTACCTGACATTACTTGGGGTAAAGTAAATGTGGCTGGGTATTGTTAAGGCCTCACAAGCCCCTAGTATGCCATGGTCACAGAAACTGGTGAGAGATGCTTCACCGGCCCTATGATAAAATTTGGTCCGAATGGGACTTAACTTTAAATAAAATGTCTATTTAATTTAGTGTTCTTTATGTAAAGTAAATAATATATGCAAGCATAAATATTGTGTTATTTATATAAAATAAACAAAACTCCATATATTATTGTGTTTTATATAAAACTAAATGTATATTTATTGTATCTTATATAAAGTAAATAAACGAGTATCTATTGTCATTGTGGCTTGTATAAAGTAAATGAAATGTGGCTTTAAAGATAAGTAAAACACAGCCCACACAAAGGAAAACATTTCATAATAGATCTGTTTCTTGTAAATATTTTAAAACATGTCCGCTAGTAGTAGGCTACAATCTTTTCTTTGTTTGCACAATAACAAATATATAATACTGTTGGAATCGGTTGTTGTTGTTTTTTTTATAACCAGCGCAACTCTAACATACAAAACGCTCTGCCTCAATAATATCATGTACGCGTCACTACACTATATAATACCACTTCCTCCTAAGCCACCATCAAATGTCGGATACTTAAACATTTCTATTGGGAATTCCCGATTGCAGAAAACGTTGGAAGCAATGAATCAGCCGTAGCTCGTTTTCTAATCTAGATACTAGATACATTGATTATTTCCCACGCATCTCCCCCAACTCCCCCTCCCCACTCCGCTACAAGAGTTAATATATGCTACTGGTATTCATGCTATTCCTCATAATAACACAGTAACAGCATTTCATGCCAGTGGTTTGTATATTAATGACAACTTTTTCCAAAGTTCTTTTGTTTAAATTCAGTTTTTCCACTGAAATGAAATCTTAGGACACTTTGTTCAAATGACGATTATGCCCAACGGAAATTAATGCGCTGTATTTTTCACACACAAAAATTAATCCCTAAGGGTAGACTCTATTGTATTCCATTCACTTCTAATGCACATTCTATTGTATTGCCTGTGAGAATCAGTGGGCTTAGTAGACGGGCTACTAACTAAATATCCTCGGGCTAAATGTTCGGCATTCAACAGGAAGTTCCATTGCTGCGGTCCCTCATCTCATTAAATGAAAACAATATAGTGACAACCGATACTGTATTTAAAAACGCGGTGGTCTAATGGTAGACTGCTGGACGTCGTACCAAGGGTAAATTTAAATATACTGGTCTAAAAAATACTTGGATATTTTACCTGGCTGTAAGGGAACTAGTCAGATCTGACCCAAAAATAAAACTGCGTTGATAAGTATATGTCTTGGTATTGGTATGACCATCCAACAACAACGTGTGCAGTTGACAATGAAACTGGTTAAATCCCATCTATCAATCTAGATGTGCAAAGTCTAAAATGAAACAAGACCCTTCCCCTCCCCCCAAAAAAAAAACAAAAAAAAACGAACAAAAACAAACAAAAAACATTGCAATTTCAATGTTCAGATTTCATAAATAAACTACACTACTCTACTATAGTGGCGGCTTTCCAAAATGTAAGGTCTGTTGCAGACTTGCCAATTATTTTTTTTTAATACAAAATGCTTATTTCGTCATGATGCGAACAAGCAAACGTTTGGATTCCCATCCAAAGAGGCCGATCATTTAAATGGTGCTAAAATAACTTTTCTAAAGAGAGAAAGAAAGAAAGAGATGGAGAAAAGGTGAATCATTACAATATTGGGTCTATACTAAAAATACATTTAAACCAGATTGTTATTTGCAATTTGTCTGCTTTAGATACCAATGAAAAAAAAGCAGGTAAAAGATTAAATAAAAATAAACGTCAAACTATTTTTGTATAGTATGTAGTTTTGAAGCCTAAACACTAGGCTAGACGTATGGCTGGATTGATTCCGCTAGGCAAGACAATGCGGATGGATTAAGAACACTTGGCAAAGAACCTGAATGGATTGACTATACTAGATTAGATATATGGAAGAAATGACTACAATAGCACTAAGTAAGCTATGTGGATAAAATGACTATAAATGTCCATATTAATATATTATGTGGTTTAACTACACTAGGCAAGACCAGGCGAAGTTAACTAGGTCACTTTGACACGAACACACGATCTTAAACACTAGAGATACCGACAGTTTTGAAATGTCGAATTCAACAGACATGCACGAATATATACTATAGACTATTACACCTCATCAGTGTCCCCCTTTGCATGCCATTGAACTATTTCAACACTGCTCACACGCCTTTACTTTTTGTCAACCTCAAACCTTATTTGTCCGTATGTCAATCTATTTCTTCTTAACCCTTACAGTCCCGGGCGCGTATATGGCGGAACTGAAGGCAGCATAGATAAAAGTAGGTCGGTACGGGAAGGGTTAAAAAAGAATATCAGGCATATCATTTTGGAGGGTGTCAAAATATACCATTACTCCAGTCTTAGAGGTGCCGGAGGAGGCCGCGCGTGCGCAGTATGATAAAGGCCCTATTCATCTTTTTTTTGTTTTGGTTACAGTGTTAATAAAATAAACTCAACATAAAACCATAGACTATAATAAGATGGACCGCTTGCTCTATTTTTAGAGCTTATATCAACTTTTTTTTTACGTGCGCAACCAATAAGGCTGTCTTAAATTACTTCTACGCTCCTTGTTGTTTCTTAAATGTCTCCGCTTTATACAACTTTCGATTTTAATTTTAATTTGTCATTGAGAAAATCGAAGCGATTCAATAAAACGGAAGTGCAAAGTGCATCATATAGCAGAAATACTAAAGCAACCTGTCCATGTATATTATAGTCTATGATAAAACTCAATTTAAGCATTTTAAGACGCACTAAAGATGACCATAAAATTCAATATACCTTAGAATAGCATTCAGACGTTTTTCTAAAAGATCCATTGTATTTTATAGACCTATTTATTGCATGTATTCATTTGATCAATGTTATGCCATTGAACTAACTATCGCATGCTAGGAGTTTTTCTCAAATCCATGTAATTATTCACAATTTTTTGTTCAACTCATTTCCAGGGTGACATGCACGCTCCCGCGCAGAAAGACAATTAGCACGTGCATACCAGGGCGCGTGCAAATATTTGCTTTACCACACACGAAACATACAAATTTAAATATGAAACTATTTTTTTTCTTTGTTATCATTTTGTCACTTACCGTTAGAAGCGTTCGTGTCAGAAATGATCCATTAGAAGTTGTGCCACACACAACAAAGATAACCAATTATCCACAATGGATACTCTATGAATTGAATCTGTTACAAAAGTATCCATATACAAAAAGAGATTCCTTGATTCAATCACGTTCTATAATCCTTTATAAAGAGATACGGTGTGAATGGTTGATATCACATACATTTCCCCACAGTTCTAGGTTTATTTTCTACTGTTTTAATACTGCATATATATTCTGTACAATTGCTAATAATTCAAATATAAATTTTCTTTACCATACATATCAGCGACTATCTATATCTAAGTAAGAGTAAACCGATATGTGAGCATGGGATAAAGCGTTCACATCACGACCCTTAGGATCATTGTCCGCTTCATATAACTAAAACTTATGTGTTTTGCGAAACACTGCGATTTCATCTATGATTGATACAAAATTGTCCATGACTCATTGAACGTGTATTTCAATAAAACAACGCCATCATAACTTTTCAGTTATTTATTTGGGGACCATGGTATCGTAGTCCAGTTGCTTGACCCCCAGCCCAAAGAACCAAGCCCTGCCAGTTCAATTTAAGGAAAACTATTTCTCCGATTGGCAGGCAACATAAAATACAATTTCAGTAATACGTTATACTGACTGACACGCTAGCCAATACAATTTCAGTAATACGTTATACTGACTGACACGCTAGCCAATACAATTTCAGTAATACGTTATACTGACCAAGCTGGAACCACACAAAACGGAAAATCGAAATCACCGTTTGTAATGATAAATAATTTTAAAGAAGTCGCGATGGTATTGAAATGTAAATCTTATTTTATCTTACATCTTACAGACGCTCCTTTAATAAAAGAAGAGTATTCGTCCAATACTTGTCGGTTGTTTGAGTCTAGTCTTGCATTTTTTTATTAGTGTTTTAAATGATGTTAAGTAAGCTACTGATTGTTCTGGTTTGTTCCGGCAACCCATTCCATGCCCGAATGCTAATCGGGAAGAAAGAGTACTTATATGCATTTGTTATGTATATAGGATAAGAAAAGTGTTTTTGTCATTATGTGTGTCTAAGCATTGCAATAGGTTATTATTGTTTTGTATTTCCAAGTTATAATTTAATGTCTTATGTATTATTACTATTTTACTTTTTGCCCTTCTCTTCTCTGATTGCTAGTTCAAAAATATTTCTCTTTTTAATAACACATTAAAAGAAAAAAAGACACAATTTTAATTTATTTAGTTATATTGAGGAAGCTTAAGTCTTCGAAAATCATTAGAAATGCATTAATTAAAACCTAATCAAGAAATTGTCTGTCATTTATTTAAAACACTTGTATTTCTGGAACCGCTGCTGGAAAAAAAAACAGTTTGATAGGTTCTTGTATTATTTCCCTTTCAAAAAACTCTGCCAGGCTCAGAGTCTAGAAGACGTACGGAAGTGTATTAGGTTTCCTTGGGTTGCCAGATTTCAGTGTCAAAATATTGCCAACTTATCTACTCGACAACCCGCAGCTTTTATTTATAATCTAGTGAGGCGCGTTTATTTGTTTTGACAAATCTCTCACTGTGAAGTAGGCGCTGAAATTCAATACTCTCAGACATTACGTTTAATGCTGATATTTACTCAACGCATTGCACTTTATATATTGGCACGGGACGAACAACGTTGCACTAAACATTCAGTCTAGGGAAAACTCTGTGTAATGTTTTTTTTTTTTATATCTTTATATCATATATTATGTAAACCCGAAATATTAAGATAAAACTAAAACCATGGAAACGGATAGAACGTAATAATCTTCTTAATAGGCGGAGCATCTGTAACATGTAAGATAGAAATTAGTGTGTTGATTTTAATAATTATTTTGCTTAAGTTGAAAAGTAAACAAATATAAAACAAAACCCAAAAAAAACTTCACTTTTATGTGAATTTACTTTGAAACATTTAGCAGAACGCTAACGGCAATTATCCAATAAAATTAGCTCTATCAGCGAAAGTGTATAATTTATCAATGGTAACACGCCGTAAAGTAATTGTTTTTATAATATGATTTAACATTTATCAAAAGACTAACATAAAATGTTTTTAATGTTTGGCCAGGTATAGAATATCTCTTGTTATAATAAATTCTTGCCAACCACAAATGGTTATTTTTTTATTTTTTTTTCAATATACAATTTGTAATTGTATCTGTAAAGTATATCGATAACTTTAGTTTTAAAAAAAGATGGCATGGACTCGAAAGAAACTGAAATGATATAAAGCTTACAGTAACCAGACATTGTTAACATTTATAATAATATAATGGCCCACATTTAATGTATCAGAATACATCTCGAGATATAGTAACCGATACAACCAAATACTTATATTTCTTATAAATGTTATAAATACGATTTATCGATGATACATCTGTATAGTATTATCCAAATTCTTGAACTAATCTACTAACCCATTTATTTGTATGTGTTTCGGTATGTTTTGCTATCGATCTGCAATGTATCTATCACACGGAATAAGACTACATGAGAAATAAATCTTAAACACAAATAAACACATGGATACGAGTGTTGTAAAACTATAGTAGCATCCATACCCCTGTGTTCACACTCAGAGTGTTGTGATTGGATTATCAACTCTTAGAAATTTCACTTTGCGAACACAAATTAATTCCTTCAGTCTATAACAGTTGGTACAAGTTTGAAAAAAATCTGTAGATGGCTGTGGGCGATTAAAGTAACACAAGAGACGAGACGAGAGAGAGAGAGAGAGGGGCGGGAAGGGAGATGGTGAGCGAGTTGGTGGGAAGGATGGCGGAGGGGTAAAGCGGCGGTGAGCTCCAGTGGTGCTCTTTGATGACTCTTCGCCTGGTAACACCACTGTTGGGGGCTCCCGTGGCCCGTTCTCTCGCCCGCGCGCTTTCGCCTGCCTTGACTCGCTTTCCAGCGTTTGGGCGCGATGCCAGACGGAGCGTCAAATACAATAGTCCTCCAGGAGATGAGCGACCAACTGTGATGGGACGAGCTGGAAGAAGGGTGTGGGGAGGGGGGGGGCGATGCGGTAATCTTTGGTAGAAATAGCTGGACACAACTTTTACCTTTTTTTTTAAATATATTTTCTCTGAGTCTCTCACTACTCCCCTCTCTCTCTTTCTCTCTCTCTCTCTCTCTGTCTCTCTCTCTCTCTCTTTCGCTTTTCTTTTATTTCTCTCCTTATACATCTTGTATATTTCTGAAGTCTTCTTTAACAGCAAGATATGTGATCATTGAACAAACGCGTCTGTAGTATCAACAATTTAAATATAAACAGTGATAATATAGTCATTTTCATTGTATCACTTTTTTAAAACTTGTACGTATTACAATATACTGTAAGTGTGGCTATTGAATCTATTTATTGAAATGAGGCACAATTTAATAAATGTTTATTAGATTTTTTAATGAACATTAAACATATAAAAACCAATACATGTTAAAAAAAAACAAACTTTTTCTCCGGCTATGTTGAAAAGTTAATAATAAACACTACAATATCTGCTAGAGGTTTATACCAGAAAGTATATACTTCATCAACATTGACAAACAATATAAATCTCTTCTAAAGTTTTATAACAGAAAGTATATACTTCATCAACATTGACAAACAATATAAATCTCTTCTAAAGTTTTATAACAGAAAGTATATACTTCATCAACATTGACAAACAATATAAATCTCTTCTAAAGGTTTATACCTAAAGTATATAGTTCATCAACATTGACAAACAATATAATCTCTTCTAAAGGTTTATACCTGAAAGTATATACTTCATCAACATTGACAAACAATATAAAGCTCTGCTAGAGGTTTATACCAGCAACTGAAGACTACATCAACACTAACAAACAATATAAAGCTCTGCTAGAGGTTTATACCGGAAAGTATATACTTCACCAACATTGACAAACAATATAAAGATCTGCTAGAGGTTTATACCAGCAACTGTAGACTTCACCAACATTGACAATCAATATAAAGATCTGCTAGAGGTTTATACCAGAAAGTATATACTTCACCAACATTGACAAACAATATAAAGATCTGCTAGAGGTTTATACCAGCACCTGGAGACTTCACCAACATTGACAAACAATATAAAGATCTGCTAGAGGTTTATGACATAAAGAAGGCAAAGACATTTCAGTCTAATGTTAAAGGAAATTGAAAAGAAAAGAATCAATTGATTGTTTATTACAGTCTTGACATTGTGATGTTGACTACCGTTTATTTGACTCATTCATACTGTACGATAAGTGTCCCTGTTTAGCAATTGCCAGTTCTTTCTTTCTCTCTCTCTCGCTCTCTCTCTCTTTCTTTCTCTCTCTCTTTCTTTCTGTCTTTCTCTGAATTAATTTGCATGGTACTATTCATTGTGGTCAACAAAAGAGTCAGGATGTCAACAGAACGGTTAACTTTTACCCGCATGACTGAGCACGGCTCTAAGATAGAAACTTTTGTTTTTCTTTGTTTTTCATCAGCCATATCGGTAAATAGAAACAACCGGATAGACCGGAAATTGAAACCATGGCAACGTGTGGGTATTTAAAAGAGGCGGAGACTGTTGCATGTAAAGATAAAGCTCGAAAAACAAAACAGAGAAAAAAGAAAACAAAATTGGCGGTTTGATGGCTTTATTTAAACGAGTGTAAATGTCACGTGGTGATACAAGTATTATAATTATTGTGTTTTTTTTCCCCACTCTCTAAATTGGAACAAAAGATTAACTTAAGAAAATGGATCGGTTTGACAGAAAATTGCAAAATGGAAGTAAAAAGAAAAAACAAAATAATACAAAGTATAGAAACACATTTAAACCAGTTAAAGAGATTTTTAGAGAAACGCTCTATAGGAAAATGAAGATTTAGGTAAAGCTATTAAGTCGATGCAAACATTAAAATGCGGTTAGCAGTGAGGCGTTCTAGGACAATATTAAACCTGCAGGGAACAATTGAGAATTCCGAGTGAATTTTTTCACCCGCTCAATTTGAAACTTTAAAAAAGAAATGAATTCGCAGGATTTTTGTTGTTGTTGTTGTTGCGTGTAATAACTCTTTTAAATTGGATTTTTGTTTTGTTTCTATGTGTGTTTTTTTTATTCCACAATGCGCTAAGTTTTTCTTGAACGTTGATATCAAGAAACTGAATATAGACAAGCTTGTTTGAATGTTGTGGAACGCTTTGTATGTCGAGTCTAGCCATTGATGGAAGTAATCTGATTGGGTGACTACGATACCATGCTGCTGAAAGGTTAAAAGTGAATTAAAATTGAAGCTGTTGTTTACTAAAAAAAAACATGATAGGGCCTACTTCAATATTCTGTTCAACAGGTGTATGTTTGGGTAGAAGTTTGTCTCTAAAGTACCCAATTATATCTTTCTGCACCTTGTTTGTCTATAAAGTACCCTATTATATCTTTCTGCACCTTGTTTGTCTATAAAGTACATTATTATATCTTTCTGCACCCTGTTTGTCTATAAAGTACCCTATTATATCTTTCTGCACCTTGTTTGTCTATAAAGTACATTATTATATCTTTCTGCACCTTGTTTGTCTATAAAGTATCCAATTATATCTTTCTGCACCTTGTTTGTCTATAAAGTACATTATTATATCTTTCTGCACCTTGTTTGTCTATAAAGTAGACCGTGTGTAGAACGTCCATCAATGAAATAAACGACAGGGGTCTCAATTGTCTCATATTTTACTTTTGCGATTTCACTGTCTGCATATGCCCTACCTAGCATAGTAGTTGGCACACGGGGAACCTGGGTTCGTTTTTACTTTGACGCCTTTTATTACCCATGATTGCAGCTTTTTTTTTTTTTAAATCGTGAAGTTTCTAGGTATTTTTAGTTTTCTAAATAAGTTCTATAAAACTAAAGTTAGGCTATAATTTAGTACAACAATTATAATTGTTAGGTACAACTTAGTATACTATAAGCACACGATTAAAACAAATTGGCCTGAATTCTAAATAAGTAAATACCTATAATACTATTTAAATTTTATTTTCATGTGCACAACTGTCCGGGATCTTTCATTTCCCTTAGGCCTATAGTTGTAAACAATCATTCGCCTGACTGTGTTTTATCTTAATAAATAATTAGCACTTCAAGTAAAGTTATTTAAGCTAAAATTAAGGATGACACGATATTAATGTTATCTATTTAATATATTTCAACATGAAAATAAATGCCAATTTAGTTTCAATGTCTCAATGTATGCTTAATTAAAACCTTGGGTAACGCCGGGTAAATTTAGCTAGTACATATAATATATACTTTGGCTTCTGGCAGCGGAATAAAAAAAAGTCTTGGCATGACGTAAGGATTGCCCCAAATTCCAGAAACTTCAATAATCCTCAATTGGCTGTTCAATTCCATAACATGTCGACTTACGTCTGACCCTCTATGGGGATTGAAAAGTTGGGTCTGAAAATGATTTCAGCTGAAATAATACAAATCATTGCTTGCGCACGCTTCCAATTCACAATCATACAATCACACAATCACAAAATCTCATACAAGGGAAGCTTAAAAAAATAAAATGCAAATGTGCTAGAAATTTCTATCTCTGTATTAATTTTTTTTTTTGTCAGTTATTACACATCAAGGTCGTATTTTGGATGTGCGCGGATGTACTCTAATAAACTTTTCGTTGTTGTTGCTGTTTTAGCGGTAGATATATAATCTTATATACAGAAAAATACCGAGTATAAGCCGCACTTTTTAAAAAACCAAATTTGTAGGTTCGGAAAGTGGTGCGGCTTATACATGTATACAATTTTTTATTTTGAATAACTTTCTTATGTGGATCCTGGGCTTTCAGGCTTTAAAATGACTATAATCTATATATATTATATAGTTGTTATACTTCTTCCTTATGACTATAATCTATATATATTATATAGCTGGGATACTTCTTCCTTATGACCACAACAAATATTCACAAACAACAACAGTGAAAATAAAAATATGGATCAAGAAATTATACAAATACACCAAATAGATTTCGAGTGCGGCTTATATATGTGAATTTCAAGTTTACTTGCATTTGCCTTTCGATGTATACCTGCGGCTTATACACAGGTGCGGCTAATAAGCTTACTTGAGATTTTACGGTACAAATGATTTAGATATAATTGTAAGAGAAATAATACAAATAAACGGACAGTTTTATATAGCCTCTATGCTAAACTATTATTTAAATGTAACAGGTTCGATTTTGCACACAGTTTTCACATATTACTTTAATATAGCGAAATCTTTAGGCCTACTAAAGGATTATAGCTAAGATTGATTTCATATTTAACTAAACGTCCGCTTGGGCGAACTATCCTGCTATATATCTTTTGTCAGAACAGCATCATAGTCTGAAAAAAAAGTATATAGTCTATGACTAAACCATAAGTTAGTCAAGGGCTAGTTGTTATTACGCACTTTTTGTGTATGTATGCGTTTTTGTGCGTATGTATTAGTACTCAATGACTATTAAAGACTACTTATGAATATTCATCATTACTTATTAGTATATATGACTACTTATGAGTGTCTTAACCGTTTATCGTAGTTTGTGTTGTATATTATAGGTATCTTTTAGTGCAACATTTAACACCGCCCTAAAGGTAAATATCATCACAGATGTTTCTTGACATTTTGATAAGCAGATCAATAAAAGTGTTAAAATTATATCAACATTTAACAACAACAAAAAGAATTAAAAAAACGAATCGATAGAGGCCTATGGCCTATGGCGTCTAGTTTAATTCACTAAAGAATATACAACACACATACACACATAAACATGATCGCACACACAACTAGACGTACACACAGACAAACACGAAATAAAAAACAACAACATGGCTGACCGTGTAATCCTGAATTTAATTACGGGAATGACTCTAACGATTAGCACAACTAGCGTGATGAGGACTGGTCCTCCATTTCTCTAGGTCAATGAGTCCTTTGACTTCAATACTTTCTATTAGTTTTACGTTATCATTCGATTGGCTGCACCAGAATGCTGGAACCCAGTAATAAGTATCATGATATTTAAACACATTAAAAACAACATCAACAGCACCTAAACAAAGCACAGAGTGGCATTCGGGCATGGAATGGGTCGCCTGAATAAACCAGGAAAACCAGTAACTTAACATCATTTGAAACATTAATAAAGATGCAAGACTAGACTCGGACCACGAATGAGCGTAGGACGCAGTAATCTTTTTTTATAGAAGGAGCGTCTGTAATGTATAAGATAAGAAACAAAGCCTAAAACAACAACAACGATATACACACAATACACGGATTTTTCATGGAAGTATTTAGATTGTAGTTTCATAGAAACAAAATGTTGAGAAAGAACTCAGGACTACGCAGATGCTTTTTGCTTTACCCATAGTTTTTGCTTTATAATGTAGGCTATATATCAGGGTTTGCCAAAACCTGGTTCCGAATATCATGATGTAATTTAGACAAAACAAACAGTTGCATATTTCCGTTACATTTTGTGCTATTTCAGTGACATTTATCTATATTTCTCAAGTATGGACATTCTATCTTCATCAAAATTACTGCCAATCAACATTAAGGGATATATGTATCTTAGAAATACAATGTGACTAGGAAAAATGTTTCAGGATGTTCAATACTTTCCTTTAGTTTTCCCCATCATTTCACTATTAACATTTTCATAACCAATATTGTTGTTTTTCAACAATCGCGAACATTAGTACACAATATTGTCCACAATGTCCCGAAGCTTTCTCACACTCAATGTTCGCACAATGTTGTCCACTGTTCCCACAATGTTATTATTCACCAAAAGGTTTTATTCAATGCTCCACAGTTTCCTACAATGTTATAGTTCCCCAAAATGTTTCATTCAATGTTTCACAGTTTTCCACAATGTTGCTCCCCGAAAGGTTTCATTCAATGTTCCACAGTTTCCCCACAATGTTAGAGTTCCCGAAAGGTTTCATTCAATAATTCACAGTTTCCTACAGTGTTATTGTTCCCCAAAAGGTTTCATTCAATGTTCCACAGTTTCCCACAATGTTATAGTTCCCCGAAAGGTTTCATTCAATGTTCCACAGTGTTTCCCACAATGTCATTGTTCCCCGAAAGGTTTCATTCAATGTTTCACAGTTTCCCACAATGCTATTGTTCCCCAAAAAGGTTTCATTCAATGTTCCACAGTTTCCCACAATTCTATTTTTCCCCAAAAAGATTTCATTCAATGTTCCACAGTTCCCCACAATGCTATTGTTCCCCAAAAAGGTTTCATTCAATGTTCCACAGTTTCCCACACTGTTGTAGTTCGCCAACAGGTTTCATTCAATGTTCCACAGTTTCCCATATTCTTCCACTGTTATCTATAATGTCCTAAGGTTTCTCGCTATGTTCTACAGCACACAAAACCCGCACAATGTTCCAAAGCTCTCTCCTTCCTAATATTCACACATTTTATACATACAACTATTTCAAAGACCTCTCCTTCCTTATTTTCACACATATACATACACATACAATGTTCCAAAGATCTCTCTTTCCTCATATTCACACATATACATACACATATACATACAATGTTCCAAAGACCTCTCCTTCCTCATATTCACACATATACATACACATATACATACAATGTTCTAAAGACCTCTCTTTCCTCATATTCACACATATACATACACATATACATACAATGTTCCAAAGACCTCTCCTTCCTCATATTCACACATATACATACACATACAATGTTCCAAAATCCTCTCCTTCCTCATATTCACACATATACATACACATATATATACAATGTTCCAAAGACCTCTCCTTCATCATATTCACATATATACATACACATATACACACAATGTTCGAAAGACCTCTCCTTCCTCATAATCACACATAAACACACAATGTTCCACTAACTGATTGCTGATGATTTAAACTCTTCAGAAACATCGTCTGCGACAGAAAATATCTTTCCAGATTTCTATTTTTTTAATATCTTTGTCTGTCTCGCCCACAATCCCACAATAGATTGGTTCCTCATGTCAGTCTCATCATGTCATTGTAGAATTTTCCTTGTTTTTCTTTCTCTAAGATCTTTACATTCCATCCACGACTGGATTATGGGACGCGAGATGTTGTTTTTTCATTGCAATGAAGTTAACTCTACTCCGCGCTTTGCAAAGGGAAAGAATTCTAATAACAAGTTCAATTGAAGACTTTTTTTTTTTTTTTTTTCAGATTTCTGTTCTTTTTACAATCAATTTTTATTCAAATAATGTTAACACTATATTAGCATTTTAAAGACGTTTGTAAAATATGTTAACATTAAATAAATATGATATAAAATATAATTAAAGCACATTTTTAAGAAATACAAATTAAAAAACAAAACAACAGCAAGCAAAAAAAAGACATTTTTAAAATTATCTTTTATTCACAGCTGTATTCGAACCTGTTACCTTTGTAAATGTAGCTAGACACGTTGATAGAATGATTGAAAAAGAGAAACTTAAAGATATAACTAAATCTCTTTGTTCCTGATTTGGACATTGTATGAAACTTTCTCACGAAAGCTGAAATTCAAATCTAACCTGGTGAAGTTTGTTTGTTTGTTTTCTTTTCGTTGAACAATTTTACAAATTCCACTTTGTTAAACAATGTTATTATCAAGTTTTGAGTCAATATCCAAGGGTTGAATAAAGATTTCCCAAAAGAAAGACATTTATTTAAAAACTTCAGAAAAGGAGAAAGCCTTGAAAGATAAAATTAAAAATAAAATAAAAACAAGCATTGAGAAATTCATTGTTACCCGTCCGCTCTCTCGGTACAATCCAATTCACGTCACAAAGGAGGGAAACACAGAAAAAACATTGGCCTTTCTTCTGGTATTATTCTGTACTGGAGAAAGTTGGCAACACCGATACAATAGCTTTAACCCTGTCTTCACTTGCATTCAGACCTCAGACTGAATCTACATTAGAAGACGTGTCTTTTGATGAACAGCAGAGGATCCCAGATTATAGTGATCAGACTCTGTTTTGTTGTTGTAATAACCTTATTACTTTTTAAGAATGCGGTGCCACCTACGTCTAACAGAACTAAGATCACCAGTTTCTATGACCACAATTTACGAGGGTATTGTGTTGACAGTACAATTCATATTCGCCAATTTTTTTTCCACAACTGATATCTTGTTCCCTTTAGAACTGGGAGAAGGGGGTAGAGTCATAACCTTTTTTTTTTTAGATTCGAACGCCAAACACTTGGAATTACACTCCTAAGCTCGTTATTTGAATTTTTTTTTAGAATATTATTTCTTAAACTTCTGTTTTAAGTTTTATTTTAACTTCACTTATGACTAGCTATGTCTGAATAATAGTGTATTTAGTTCTCAGAGCACAACGGGGCCAAATTAGTATAAGACTTTTAAAACTCATCGTGTTTTTTGAAAGACCACCATCTCTTAGTTGATTGGGAACCACTAGCTCTTTAAACAGAAACAGTTCACCAAATAGATGCTTGTAGTGAGAGAGAGAGAGTGAAGTGTTAATACAGTCAAGCTTTGAATCTTGTGTTTGTTATATGCTCTCTCTTACACCTCTATAATAAATACATCACGGGTAATGAGTGACTCTTGTGAATGTTCGAATTCGTAAATCTGGTGAAGTGTTACACTATTTGCTGTCGTTGGCTTACTGAGTCTGGAATTTATCAACGTGGTTTTTTTTGGGAGGGTGAGGTTTTTTTAACGGAAAGGAGGAAAGTGATTATAAATATAAACTTGACAGACCAGAGTTTGAAGTTCGTACACTATTTTTCTTTTCTTGTAATAATAATTTTTAAAAAAGCATGAATGTTGGTGTAGACTTTGGAGGGAAAGAGCTGAATGTCACGAAAGTACAAATAATATTTGGATAGTTGTTAGATTTGAAGAGTTGTTAAGTAAATATTGTTTAATAGATGACTGCTTGGTTTAGATTTTTTCAGTGTATATAAGGCAAATCAGGGCCAATCAGAGCAAGATAAGCTTGTCCCAGCCTCCCACACACAAGGTCTAATTGGATTGAAATATATATAGTACCTACCAGTTTGGAAATACTAACTAATGAAGTTACTGATGCATTGCATTTTATTTTTGCCACTTTCTGTTGAGCTTGTGATACCGACTGGTACGCCTATCTAGGTTGCTAAGGAAATAGTTGGTCTGTATACTGATTGAAGCACCGTCCACACATTTCTTGGCCAAATTATACTAGGGAATTGTGTAGCAAGCACAATTCTCAGCTACCTTTAATTTTTCCCTTACTGATGCAATATGCCCATCACAGCTGGTCAAACCTAGGGACATGCTCCAGATACGGGGGAAAAAAAACAAGGATTTGAGCCTGGGACGTTTGGTAAGACCATAGAAGAACGCTAACGCTAGACTTTTTAATTACCCATCAGACTAGATAGCCTATGTAGGTTTCCGATAACGTTGTGATTTCCAGGATGTAGTCTAGTGAACATATTTAGGTTTAGAGTAAACGAATAACTCTCTCATTAAATATAACCGGTAATAACGTTTCAAGTAAAATTTAGAAACCCTGGGCCCCCGACATTCACGCTCCTACAATTTCGTAAATACATATACTGCAAGATACAACTGCTTCTGCTGAATCTGACTTTAAAATGTTACAAATTCACAGCCACGCCTTATTTTGTTTCTTTTCAGTTTGGTTCTTTATTACAATACTTTTTATTATTTATTTTGTTACAATTTTAAGCTTGGATCTTTATTACAATATTTCTGGGACATGTCAGATTGCCCTGCATGATCCAGGTCAGATAATCTTAGAGAAAGTAAAGGCTATACTGCATGGATCCATATGAAATAATAACAACACAATCCTCCTGGGAGGCCGCTTTTAATTCCAAATCTCTTTTTAAATATTCACCTCGCTATTGTACAATTAAACAACCCTAAACCAACAAACTTGTTTTTATAAATCGTTTACAGAAATGCATTTGTAGGCCTAACAGGAATACACACCGTGTGATCTAATATTGATGACGTCATTTTCGATTCAAAACAATGCAGTTTGAAATAATATTAATGATTTTTTAAAAAATGTTCACTGTTGTTTTGAAAGAAACCAACAGCACAAAACGACGTTTGGGATCTGGGGGTGGGGGTGGGTCTATCAATTTGAAAGAATATGTTCTGTGTAATTTCTAACAAGATAACTATATAAAACCTGATAGCAAAATGGTAAACAACAGTGTCCATACTATCAAACAGTGGCATTACCACCGTGATCTTTAACATTGGTAACAGTGCCCTCGCATAGGGGGAGGCAGAGAGGGGCATATGCCCGTAGGCGACACGTCCAGGGGGTGACAAATGTAGTCTAAATATTACAAATATATCACTTAACAAGCAGTTTACAGTATGCGGCGCTGAAACTTTTGCCCTGGGGCGTTACATAAGCTTGTAAAGGCTCTGCATTGGTAACATTATATACTCAGACGTACAGATGTGCCGTGCTATAAAACTGCATCTTATCGTATGTATTACAGACGCTCCTTCTATAAAGAAGATTACTGCGTCCTACATTCTTCCGTGGTCCGAGTCTAGTCTTGCATCTTTATTCTTATCTTATATAGCTTACATAGCTCAACATAGAACGCCTTGTGGTTATGTCAAAGGACTGAACAACTTCATAAACGCTTTCATGCCCTCTGAACCGTGAACATGGTAAGAATAAAAACAAAGCAACTACGTCACATAATGTCTCATAAATAAAACATAAGAAATCATTATATAATATTATGAGACATTGATGCAAATTTCAGACAAAAACCTTAGACAGACGTACAATAGTCCATGTTTGTATTATTATTAATTCTTATATCAACACTTTAACGCTTGTCTAGTCGTAAACGATACTTCTTCAATCAGTTGAATTTAACAAAAGGGAAATAAAGTCAGCAGGAAATGAAAGCATTTTATAAATATATCAGCTTTCCCACAACCAGGGAAAGCCGGTTCTTAATAGCTTGATCACGTGAGAACGTCACGTGATAATTTGATGCGCCCTTTTAAGGCAAGTCGTATTGACAATTGACACAATGGACCAATTAGTAAATTGTCTTACGTCAATATTGTAATTGAAAGTAAACCACAGAAACATCTATAGTCACCAAATGATCAGAATATATATATCACTTAAGTGTCAATATATCTATCTTTCTATTTATCTCTCTGTCTCGCCATAGAATATAGAGATCATCTCTCTGCCATAGAATATATAGATGGTCTAGCTTACAATCTATTTACATTGTGTTGCCCCCTTATTTTCTTTCCCATTATACATACACGCACACACACACACACACATATAAACATACACTGCAAAATCCCTGGACTTCTGTTGTCCGTGTAGGTCTGGAATATTAAGTATTTACAATTAAGCCACTCGATTAATGTTTAAAGAAAAATGTAATGCTTGACTTTATTTTCAATATCACATTAAAAACACTATTCGATCAAAAGTATCTTCTCTTTAACACTCAGAAAAACCACAGTAACAAGATACGTCTAACTCTGCGTGCCTTATACGTAGGTTTTGGTGCAGAAGGAACATACATGGATTTTCCCTAAAAAGAAAATAAGGAAAATGAGTACTGGAAACGGGTAGATACTACGAGAACACATATTGGAGGACACAAATAATTTCTACACAAAGACATGTACCATAAAGTCTCGAGTATAAGCCACACCTGTGTATAAGCCGCAGGTATACTTTGGAAGATGAAAAGCAAGGGTTTTGGCAACTCTGATCTACAGTATGTTGATATAAAGTGTCTAAAAAAATCATTAATTTGTTGAATATATTAATTATTAAAATAAAACACATAGGTAAAATAAATATGTATTCTAGCATTCGATATCATTTCAAGATTATTTTTATCATTTACAAGTCTAGTAGTCTTATGTACTGCTTTTAGGTAGCCTATAATTCAATTTCAGTTGCTATCCGAACCTAGGAAAAAAAACGATTTTAAAATTTTTTTAAAAATTTTGTTAAAATTTGGTTTAAAAAGTGCGTCTTATAATCGAGATTTTACGGTAAGAGAAAAACACAAGAATGGAAGAAATTGCACAGACTTCAAGACTTACTTGTGTAATTCTTACTTTATTATATCTTGGGTTAAGAAAATATAGAAAACTCTCATTAAGGGTGTAAAGCTCATATTATTACCCCCCCCCCCCCCTTTTACAAATGCTTGCAGTGTTGAAAAGTAAAAAGCTCATAGAAAAACGCCAAAGTCTTCAGTGCACTGTGGCACTGTTTTGAAACTTTCTCAGAGATCAGATAAACAACTGAAAATGAGCACAAATCTAAAGTAGTAGTTTCTGTGTGAATTTATTGCCACTAAAACGTGGAAGATAAAGAGTCAACTTAAGAACTGTTTAAAGAGTTAAGGGGGAAGAAAGGATGAATTATAAGCAGCATCCGAATATATTTGGAGGATGGTCTATCAAACAACGTGCCAAGGGCGAGCACTCAAGGATATTACAAAATAAATAAAACAAAAGAGATTGAGATGACCTGGTCTCTGTTTGACCTTGCCTAAAAATGGTTGACCTAAAAAAAGGGAAAAAAGGTCTAGTTTACAAACTAAATTGTGGAGTGTTGAATGAGACACAAACAAAACACACATATCTAACAGCGTTCAGGTAAGATTTGCGAATTTAATTTTTGGTGCTCAACCGATTTAAATGTCTTTGAAAAAAAAAAACGCTCGAGCCATCAGGCTTGCAAGTCCAGAGCATAACGTTGGAAAGGGATGAGTGACGGAGGGGGGGGGGGCACATCAAGACCCTGTCCTGAGACACGCCGATAATGCCTTCCACATACAGTAGGCTGCGGTTTCCAAAGGCATGTGCACTAAACTCCCTCCCCACTCCCTTGCGAAATTCCTCTTCATTAACGTGGTGGCATAGCCCATGTATCTGCACTGTGGACCGGTGGCACACACATCAGACTATGGGCATGGTCATATAGACACCAGGCTTGGTGAGATGGATACGTTACGCACATTTCCTCCTCCTCACTGAGTCTCAGTGGCACTCGCAAATACAATGAGATCTCGGACGCGCAATAGGGGATGTCCCCCATGCGTCAGCCCACCGGTGTACTCTTAATGGAAGCGTATCGGTGGCTTACACACTTCTTCTGACTTTGAGCCCCTTGGGTACAGAAGTGGGTACTCCACTAGGGGGTGGTGAAAGTAAAGTAACTAATGATGGTCAAACATTTTATGCCGTTCTTTTATAAGAACACTGAATAAGTCATTGTTATTCAAACAAAATCTAAACTATTTTACCAACAAAAAAAGCATATATTAGTTGATAATAGAGTACATCATGCATTATAACTCAACATGTATATTCTCTTTCTCTTGTAAAGTCTTTTGTTCGGATGCGCAGCTCTCTTTTATATCTGAGTAATATCGATGCTAGCCAAGGGAGTGAATCGATGATGCTATCACTATCAGAGGCTTCAAGAAACCTGCAGGTATTTTAGGAAGTGCATTACGGTTAGAAGGATGGGGAAGGCTGGGTTTTAATTTTAGATTTTATTTTTTAATATTCAGTTCAAAGAAAGGGAAACGAGATGATTAGAATACTTGGCATATGGGCATTTTAAGATGCACAGTTTGATATAAGCGTGACATAACCCTTACTTAAGCTTTAACTTTATATTCAATAAACAAAAGTTTAATAAGTTTAAGAGTACAACAAGTGAGTAAAGTACCCTTCGGACCAAACTGATCATAGGGCTGTGTTAAAGATAAAGCCGCTAGCAGTAAATTGCTTGAAGTTAAAGATAATGGTGCTAGCAGTAAATTGCTTGAAGTTAAAGATAATGGTGCTAGCAGTAAATTGCTTTAAGTTAAAGATAATGGTGCTAGCAGTAAATTGCTTTAAGTTAAAGATAATGGTACTAGCAGTAAATTGCTTTAAGTTAAGGATAAAGCCGATAGCAGTAAATTGCTTGAAGTTAAAGATAAAGCCGCTAGCAGTAAATTGCTTGAAGTTAAAGATAATTGTGCTTGCAGTTAATTGCTTTAAGTTAAAGATAAAGCCGCTAGCAGTAAATTGCTTGAAGTTAAAGATAATGGTGCTAGCAGTTAATTGCTTTAAGTTAAAGATAAAGCCGCTAGCAGTAAATTGCTTGAAGTTAAAGATAATGGTGCTAGCAGTTAATTGCTTTAAGTTAAAGATAAAGCCGCAAGCAGTAAATTGCTTGAAGTTAAAGATAATGGTGCTAGCAGTAAATTGCTTTAAGTTAAAGATAATGGTGCTAGCAGTAAAGTGCTTAAAGTTAAAGATAATGGGGCTAGCAGTAAAGTGCTTTAAGTTAAAGATAATGGGGCTAGCAGTAAAGTGCTTTAAGTTGAAGATAATGGGGCTAGCAGTAAAGTGCTTTAAGTTAAAGATAATGGGGCTAGCAGTAAAGTGCTTTAAGTTGAAGATAATGTTGCTTGCAGTAAAGTGCTTTAAGATAAAATAATAGGGATAGCAGTAAACTGCATTTAAGCTAAAGATAATAGTGCTAGCAGTAAACTGCTATAAGCTATAGATAATAAGGCTAGCAGTAAATTGTGCTTCGGGGTCAAAATAATTGTGCTAACAATCCATTGTGCTTTAGGTTACAGAAAAAAAAGTAAATTCTGCTTTCGGTTTATAATAGGTTTGCCAACAGCAGCGTACTTTATAGTGAAAATAAATTAGCTGATATATCAAAAGAGTTTGTTCTACAAAAGAATATAAAAAACGACTCTAAGATCTTTATGTATAATTAATGAAACGTAATTTCAAGGACAAATATTGAGGTAAGTTGCACTTTCTTAAGATCAGAAAAAAAAGCCTCCCTAAGAGGTCATACAATTAATTTACGTTCACCTTTGACCCCGTCGGACTAAATTGATCCATAGGGGCGTCCGCAAGTTTCTGTGGCCTCGGCATATAAGAGGATTGTGTGGCCAGCACAATGTCCAGCCGTCTTTACTTCACCCCAACTAAAGTCAGGCACCCATCAGAGCTGGGTAGACTCAGTGACACCCTCCAAAACAAATCCGGGAACAAATCCCCAGGATTCCAGCCCACGACCTTCGGTAAGCCAGCTGAACGCGATGCCGTTTGACCACTGTGTGCCAGCATTACACAATTAAAAACTAAATGTCTGACTATTCAGTGACTACTCAATAACACAACGTACGTCACCATCATATCTCTCTTATACTGACTCTAACTCAAAATTGTATTTTTTTACTCTTATCAAAACTAATATTAACCAGAGATTTTTTTTTAAGTCCTTGATTAACATATCTCGCAGTTACGGATTAAAATCCCCCACCCCCTCCCCTAAAAAAAGCCTACCATTTTTTTTTCATTGCCATTTTCTCCTTTAACCACTTTTTCCTGCCCTGTGTATCGCCACGCAGGTGCATCCTTGACCTGAATCTAACCTACTTAGAGGACAAGGCCATATTACTCAGGCACATACCTTTATTTATATATTTTTGGTAATTATTTTTTTATGAATTTTTTTTTTTCGCTTTTTCCTTAACCTTAAAATGAACGTTATTACATGTAAAATGTTTTAAATAAAGACTTTAAACAAAAGTAAAAGTTTATTACAGTTTAAAATATCAAACTCTTTAAGGTTTGAACTTTAACAAGCACAAACTTCAAGATCTAGTTTAATGATATTTTTTTTAAAGATCCTCTCAAAATGCTAAACGATGCAATTCGGTTTTATAGTATTCTGGAATCAGTTATATCTTTATGAGGCAGTTTACTTTAAACGTTTAAGTATATTTTTTTGTTTTGTTCTTCTGAAAATGAATTCTTTGCACCTTGAATATTATTTGCACCATGGCTTCCTTGCATCTAATTGATGTCGCGGAGTGGTTGGTCTTTGCTTGCGATTAGGGCCTTAAACCGAGTAGACCATTTCCATCGAGTATCGAATACGAGTATTTCGACATATTAGTTTGCCTTTAACCAGATAATCGCATTTCTTCGATTGTCGTCCCCTTATTCCGGTTAGGCCCAAATTCGAGCCTTGGCATGATATTCTTGTAGCCAATTTATGGGGCGACATTTTATTTTAGAATTTAATTTAAGTAAATAGTCCAATGAAAAATTATTTTAACAACTAGATCTATACTTTGCCGAATTTATATGTCTCTAAAAGACCGGACCAACCTAAGGCTCAATAGTCAAGGGCGTAACGTATTAGGGGTGGGTTGGGGGGGGGGGCTCACCAAAGCTCTGTCCGGGCTCCAGCCACCCCACGACACGCCGAATGCGTGGCGTGCCGTGCAACAGGGAAGGTTTCATATACCCCCGACAGTGTTTACCTAGAGCTAAGCTATAGCAATGAAATGGTTTTATCGTATTTAATCTATGCAATAGAATTGTTTCATTGAACTAAACGATCTAAACAAAAGCCTTCTATTTTTCGTTCCCTATCACAGTTTTAATTTCTACACAATTTATGATCAGAGATATTTGTATTTTGTGTTGCTGTTTTTGTTCTTTGTTTCTAGCCAGAATCTAAAATTTCATTCCAACCTATCGACCTTCTAGCTTCGGGTCAAAACCCCAATTGTTCTTAGGAATCCTTGCTGAGACTTCTTTGATTCATTAGCATGAATATAGATAGGTCGTGGCTATGGCCAAACTGGTTATTGTGCTGGTTTGTATTTGTTTTGTGTTATTCGTTTTGTGATTGGCTTTATACTAATAGTAAACTTTTGATTTAAGAATATGTATAAATAAGAAAGGCTGAGAGACGGGAGGAATGCAGGAGGCTGGTGTACATGTCATCTGTGGCGCCCCAGCGGTCTAACAGACTACGGGATATGAAGGCTGTAGTGTAGAAATAAGAAATAGACTTGTGGAGTGTGTGTGGGGGGGGGGGGCGGGCAGTATATCAAGAGGCTCAGTCAAATTAATAATTTGAAACAAATTAATACATTTTTATGAATACTTATGTCGTCTTTGTATGTATGCAGGTAAACGCCATGTTTTCTTTATTTATTTAGCATTGCTGTCCGTGTCTTTCTTTATGAGGTGTACAATGTAAATTATATCTTTGACTATTAAATCTACATTTTAAGGTTTTTTACATTTATTATTTATTTGTAGATCAAAGTAATTAGAATTTACAATGATGATGATGACAGAATTTATAAAGTTAAAGATTGAACATTTTATTTATTTTTCTTTAATTTCAACGAGTATGATTTTAAGTGGTTGGGAATGTCATTAATTCTTTTTTTAAAGTCCCATTTACTAAATGAAAGACAAATTGTGCCTATTATGTATATATTTCTTATAAAAGACGATCGTAATTTCTTTTTACACTTTATGTGTATTAAAATATTTGTATTTCCATAAAATAAAATAAAAGTTCAGCGGCATAAGAGTTATAACAAAAATATATTTCCGATTATTTGTCTAATATATTTATTTAACTTAGAGACTATTTTGAACAAACTGATATAAAGAAAACAAAGAGACTCAGAAAAATGATATATTTCGGTATGAGTATGCTAATATAAGGATCTCCGAGTATTTCTGATTAAGTTAAAGCTTGCCATTAAACTTTAAACATACAATATACTACCTTTCACTAAAATAAATTACATCAGTAACTTTAAAACGAAAGTAGCTCAAACAGAAAATATTTGTTCTTGAGTTCTTGAGCATTCACTTTTTATATTGTTAGTCTTGTCCATTAGCGTTTAGCTTTTAGCATTCTTGTACCTTGTTGCTTTATTAGCGGAGAGAGAGAGTGAGAGGGCGAGAAAGGGCGAGAGAGAGAGAGTGAGAGGGCGAGAAAGGGCGAGAGAGAAAGAGTGAGTGAGCGAATCAAAAGTGTGGTATTCAGGTAAGGTCACCAGCAGACGTAAAGAAGATGTGACTTGGTTTATTAAACATATCAGTTTGTAGTGGTTTTCATTATTAATTGACAAGTCTTACCGATTATGCATGCAAGGTGAACCTAAAAGGTAGATACATTCCATATCATATCATTGTCACATCATTCTTCACCAGGGAATGGGTAATTCTCGTAGTTTTCAATTATTATTTTTTTCTTTTAAGTTTAATGCAAAAAGAAAAAAAAAACAATGACTGAGGAAAGGGTCAACAGATCCCAGTTGGAGAGAAACTGTTATCCTTAAAGTAAAATCTCAGATTTCTTCATAAATATTTGACTCTCTTCCGAGTGCCCGAATTTCTGACTCAAGCTAGACACGTAATCGCCCGACAATCCCCTTCCTACTCCCAACCCCGCTACTCCCCCCGCCCTATTCCAACCCCTCCACCACCCCTACTCCCATTGATTCATCATTCTAGACATCGGCCCTAATGTCAGCATTATTCAAAATAAAGCCCCCAGTGTTGAAACAAGACAGAAATAACCTTGACGTACATGACGGAGGCAAGGAGCATTATCTTCCCGGTTCAAATTGGAGGGGGGGGGGAAGGAGCTTCAGACTAGGGCAACTCTGTGCTTCAGGGAAATATGGCCAAGTTCTGACAGAGCCACCAACAAGAAATGAAACTACAACAAACCAACAGACACAATACACAATTCTGTGGGTAGCAGCTGAAGCAGGAACCAAAAAAAAAAAACATTTCCATATCACATACGTTAAAAATTCTTTTCAAACATTGTACTGTTTTAAAAAGAATTTACAATGATGATGATGACAGAATTTATAATGTCATTGTAGGCTACAGCACATAAAGTAGATGAATACTTTTGAAATATAAAATGTGAATGTATGCGAAAATAAAACATTTTATTACTGCAAGTTTTTAGTGTCCATAATCAATCGAATCTATCATTCAACTAAACTATCGATCTAGCAAATTTTATATCTATATCTGTCTGTTTATCTAATTATTTATCTACACACCTATAGAACGAATTAATCATTAAGTCAAATTATACATCTATCAAAATATAGCTTTCTTTCTGTCTATTTATCTATCTATTTATCTGTCTATTTATCTATTTGTCTATCTATTTCTCTATATAATTCTCTATGTATTTCTCTGTGTATTTATATATCTATCTATCTATATCTATCTCTATAAAATATCGAATCAATCAATCTATCAAATAATCTATCCGTATAAACGTTTATATATCTTTCTATCCTTCGAATTATCTATTGAGATATCTATTTGTGCTATATTTCTGTATCTATCGTTCAATCTATCCATATGCTATCTACGCCCCATCTATAACAAACGTACTAACGTACCCATGATCCTCTTGAACCTCCCCAACGAAATGTTGACCTAGCCTGTAATAATAGGCCAAGGATGTTTCATTAACACTACCTATACAAACATCATTACCAGAGTTAACCCTTATACGCAATGCAAACATTTTGTAACCTAATCTCTTTCATCGTTCGGCTAAAAGTATTTTAAAACACCACACACACACACACAAACAGCTAATGCAGCCTCCTACCTAAATCGTAATAATCCGGTTGCACTAAAATGGAAAACATTATTTTCTTAAAATAGGGATTCTCTATGTTGGTATTTTTAAAAATGTAAACCTCTCTCCGGAAATTCCCAGTTGATTATTCAGTGTTTCGTGTATTTACGAAAAGCGTTTTCTTATTATAGTTTCGGACAATGCTCTGCTAACAATATATTAATATATTTTACTTCAATGCACGAATTAATATTTTATATAGATAAATCAAGGCGTAGAAAAGTCATAAAAAAATATTAAATAATTTATCTATGTTGTTTTTTTACCCCTTCCCCCCCGGCCCAATTAAAACAAGAAAATTAAAACCGTTATTTCGTGTTTTTTGACCACTTTTGTTTAGCCGGTAGCATACTGGAAATTTAAAGTCTAGAAAAATAAACTCAGCCCTGTTCAACGCTTTGGTCAATGAAAACTATGGTATTCAAACAGCTCAAGTGTTTCCATGTTGCATTTCTTGTCAACGTGACGATCATACAGGGCTGCTAGTAAGTTCAACGGACAGCCATTTCTTCCATAGTATCTTAAAAAATTATAATCAATAGCTGCTTCTTATCTTAGATGTTAACTACCCATCTGTACAGGAAAGACTATTTCGTCCAACAACAACTCAACCGTTGTTGAAGCAGTTCCAGCTCAATGAATCTGTTCCATGGTCATTTGCCAGATCGCCATTTGGGGGAGGGTTGGGGGAAGGGGAGCGTCATCGATGATCTTGTTATATCTATACACAATGAATAAAATATTTATTGTTAATAAATGTGGTTTTAAAATGAGAGAGAAAAGGTGTGTGGGAGAGATAGTGAGAGAGAGAGAGAGAGAGAGAGAAGATAAGAGAAAGAGAGAAAGAGAGAATATGAGAGGTGATGAGTTGTCAAATCACAAGTGCATAGTTTCCATAACGGTGATGTTATCTAAATTTCCAAGGAGCATTATGGATATCTTGAAGCTGATATTCCCTGGGCATACCCTAGGCGCCAGCAGCCATTGGACCGGCCCTGAATCTAGTTTTTTTTTTTTTTAGGGGGGGGGGCATTTTAATAGGAGTTTTAAATGATGCCTAACTAGTTCAGATAACCCATTTTCTGTTCAAATGCCACTTCGAACTAAAGCGTATTCATAAAAATAATTGTCCTTCAACATGGAATAAAAAAAAAATCATGTTTATCTATAAATGGGGACATGGTAGGAAGGTCTGAGAATATTTCTGCGAGCGGCCTACGGGGACGTCCTCTCTGTAACCTAAGCTATTCTATCCGCAAGCTCATCAACATTTAGCGCATATGGGAGAGGTGTGAGGGGGCGGGGGTTATTTAAGTGAAGACGACATTGGGGAGTAAGAATGGAATTAAAAAAAAAAAATAATGTGGAAGTGTTAGGAAGAAATTTGTCCCCAGCGCCCTGAAGGTAATTCCTAATTGCCCCATCTGTTACATTGTACATAAAACATTGTATTGCACAGAAAATCCCCTTAACCCTAGATTCAGGTTTAAAAAACCTTTCCCATGATTTCAATAAAAAAAAAACAAAAAAAAACACAAAACTGAAAACTACTCAAAAAGAATATTTAAAAAAATTAAATCCCATGTTGTTTATTTCCATTTAATTTAGTTTCCATCCAGTTGAGATAAGACAAATGTAATGTTCTTTCATATTTTTTTCAATGCTATCAATTTAATTGTGTTTTAATTGCTTTGGCAAGAAAACAAACTTTTCTTTGCATCTAAAGAATATGGTATAGCATAAAGAATAACAGAGTAACAAAAAGAACTTGTTATTGTGCCTGTTATGTTCACGGTAAGCCCAGATTGCGCTGATCAGATTCTCTGGGATTAACTTTATAACGAGAGAATACAAGAGAAAGAGAGGGAGAGAGAGAGAGAGAGAGAGAGAGAGAGAGAGAGAGAGAGAGTAAGAAAGACAGAAAGAGTAAGAGAGAAGAAAGAAAAAAAGCTCAAAAGCCTCAATGAAAGTCCCTCTCGAGATGGGGTTGAGTTAAACGAATCTAGCTGAGGGTGAGCGCTATTACATTTTTACGCTCATTACACAAATCCTATACTTTTTGAGGTTTCCGGGGGCGAGCCCTGAAACCAGGTCTGAGAGACGAGGGTTGAAATAGTAGATACCATGGCAGACTTCCATTTGGAAAAAAATGGAGGTAGGGGAGGGTTGAGAGGAGGGTTCCACGCCAACCACGTCATCGGGTTTCCGGAAACGCGACAGGATTCATAGCCAAGGCTCAGTTGATGAAATCTAATCACGGAGCATTGACCAGGGAGAGATGGGGCGCCCCTCATCACAGCCACTACGACTCCCCCCCCCCACCTTTTCCCCCAGATTTCATTCTTCCCTCCCCTCTATCATCCGCCCAAAGCCAGTCATTCGCAGGCTTTATGGTAAGATCTCACGCATGACATCACATGAATCCGGTGTGAGTGAATTAGAAACTTCTTATCAATGCAAACAAACAAAAACCAGAGAAAAACAAAAGCAACGAAATAAAAAAGCAAACCAAAATAAAAAAAACAACTGTCCAGATGTGTTGTTGTTTTTTCCACACAAAATATTCAAGGAAATGAAATGAGACTTATATGATGAAATTTGATGAAAATACGCCAAAAATATAACGAAAAACTAGTAGAGAGAGACTTTTGATGTAAATAATATAATGTTCATTGTAAAGGTGGTCTATATAGGTATATTGTAAGTATTCTGGTTTGTGTGTCAATTTTACTGTTTTACACTTCTTTGGGACGTCCGTGATTTATTTTATCTTTCAATATACTAGAGTATTCAAAAGAATAGAGTAATATGCAAAATATTCCACTGATCTAGCCATAAAGAATTATATACGCCCAGAAATCTTTTGAAAACCTGCCATTAAATATATTGTGTTTGGAATTCAATAAAGAGTTTCGATGGGATAACATAGGCCCTATATCCCTAAAGAGAATACGCATATAAATAATAATATAAATAATGAGAGCCACGTTTGGATTCCAGTTTATTCAGTATTAAGGTAAATGTATTACCGTGTTATCTAAGACCGTTGAGTAAGACAGCCTATATATAAATAGACGAAGTGTAAGGGAATCAACTTGTTCATCAAAAGAATCATTATTTCAATTTATCTTCTTCAAGTCTTCAAATTTAAACAAACAAACAGGTCGAAAATTGGTTATTTCAGGTTGACGTGTTTATTTTTTATTAATATTTAAATTTATTTCCCCACCGCTTCGTTGCTGATTTTTATGTGCAATGAAATTATCTCTTATTGACCGTATTGCAGAACATTTTATTTAAATTAATGTCTGTGAAAATCTCTGATTGGTTTAAAAGGAGCGGGCGGACATATTCCTCATATGGATTGGGGGACAGTGTTGTATTAGGCGGTTCTTTAGTGGATAGCTCTTTCTTCAATATTAAAGTTATTCTTGCTATGGTCTCTATATAAGTAAGTAAAGTACCCTTCGGACCAAATTGATCAAAAATCCGGTGAAGCAGCGTTCACCAGTTTCTGTGGCCCGGGCATACTAGGGGGATGTGTGGCCAGCACAATGCCAAGACGTCTTCACTATAACCGCAACTAATGTCAGGTAACATCAGAGCTCAGTAGGCGCAGGGATATCCTCCAGTGCCGCGAATAAATCCTAGCCTTCACCAGGATTCGAACCCAGAACCTTCGGTCTCTATGTAAGTAAGAGCTTAACAACAAGCGGGTTGGTGAAACATCTGACTTTTATTCTCATTCTACAATCCTTCTATCGCACATTCACTAGTACTTTCAAAGTATTAGGTAGAAAAGTGACATTTTCTTAGAGTTTTAGTGGATAGAGTTTTTGCTAATAAAACGCATCGCATTCATTGCTTTTTTTTTTTTTTAAATTATAAACTCAAATGAGTTTTCTTTTCAGTAGGAGAGCACACGAGTGTCGAGAAGTGATCTAAGACAGGTGCCGCTGCCTGCCTTTTAAGATATTTTAAAAATTGAGTATACGTCCAGACACAGACCACAATTCCAGTGTACATTGCCTGGTTTGTTTTTGTTTGTAGGCTTATGCATTCTACCTTGGCCACTGACACTGGTTAACGCTGCTTTACCGGCTTATGGATTCATTTGGATACATTACTTTTTTTCTCCAATGCAAGTCTAGTGTACACAATGTATTGTCCACATATTTATATGTGCATGCTCTCATTTTTAGCAGGCTTACCCTGCCTGTCATCTTTAACTAATTCTGTAACATCGCTGTTGATCCCACAATGAAGCATCACATCCTTTTCTTGGGCATTAGAATTTCCATCGTATACCTTTTCCATTCCTTACTCGAAAAACAACCTACTTTAAGACTGATTTAAATTGAGATTTCTTTAATAAAAAAAAGTTATTACTTAAGTAGGATGTCCTACAACTATTCAACTCGAGTAAGTACCATGCAGCTAAGTAAATAGATAATAGTGACCTTTCAGGGTCACGTTTACTGTTATAGATCCAACATTCCTGTTGAAATAATGGCCCAAAGTCTAATGTTCTTTCCAAAACTTAGACAAGATGAAGCCACACTTGAAGACAGTGATCATCTATTCCATTGCGCTGTACAGAGATTACACATAATGAAGTCTGGAGCTGGTAAAAGTGTTCGCGTAATCATAGAGTCAGAGAGATGGAGAGAAGAACGACAGAGAGAGAGAAAGAGTGTGTGAGGTGGGAGAGTGAATGGATTTAACAATAGACTGGTAAGATTAGGAAAGCAGAGTAAAATTGAAACTAGTGAATAAACTAAAGCAGTTTTCAATAAAGACACAAGAAACTGCAACTGTCGATTCGACTTTAATAAAACATTTTGAATAATGAAGTTCAATGATATAACTGATATAATATATAGACTTGAATGTTTAGAATGTTAAGTATCAGAATTTGCAAATAATTTAGCTTCATAGACAACCCTCATTATTTTTTCATATTTTATTATGAGTTGGTATATAATTGTTGAGATATGAGCTATAAACATCTATTAAAATGCAACTTTCTTACCTGGTACACAGATATCTTAATATGATTTTATGTTCACTGCAATCGAACGCATAAAATAAACTAACCCATAAAAGCAAAGTTTTTATTATACTCCCTTTCTTTGTAAACTAAGTTTATATTTAATTTATATTTTGATAGATTAAAATAAATATAAGTGATATCATACCTTATGAATTTCCACACTAAAATTTTGCGCATCCTTTTTTTTTCTAGCTTTGGCCCACCAAAAAAAATAAAAAGATACATTTTGTCGTTTTCATTCTATTTATTTCGTAAAAACGAACGTATCCGAAAAGTTTATTTACTTCCGTCTCTTCTGGTAGAGGCAGCCATAATTTACGTAAAATAATTTCTTCGATTCGTAAATTGGTCGAAGGAATTCGTGACTATTCCAAAGGCTATGATGCTGAAAATTTAATAGAATGTATTGTTAATCTGGACAAGTCTGCTGCCTAAGTTTCAGCTCGATTGGACGACGGAAAGTGGTCGAAAAAACGATGCAAAGTTTTGCTAACGAGCAAGCCACCAACCAAGCAGACAGACAGTACGAGTTAAAAGAAAGGGAGTAAAAATTACCCAAATCATAAACGTATTTCAATTTGTTTTTGTGTGAAAATGTCTAAAATTCTTAGTGAAATGGCGTCAAAGCTCAGAAGCATATGCAGGGCCCTGCACCGATGCCAGGAGAGTTGTTTCACACTTTACGTCTTTGACACGTATGACCTAGAACACCAACCTAAAACTCAACTTGTGCAGGAATACTGTTATTGTAACCTTAAAACTGGAAAATCTCGCTGGAGTATAGTGTGGAGAATTAATGTTATCATTAATATTAATGTTCCGCTCCATACAGAAACATACTTGAACACCTGTTCTTATTAACAGTTTTCTGTCATTTGCTTTCATTGTTTTCAACTAGACTAGGCCCAAAATATTCCTGCTGTTCAGAATGTGGGTGATTATGCAAGCAGCATCCTCCAATTGTTTAGAACAGATTCTAATGTTCTGTCAGCTGTGAGGACTTTTTTTTTTCAGCTAGCACACTGTGGGTAGTCACGGCTGCTTCAAGTTATACTTTATTAATTCTCCCTCATATCGTAAAATTACAATTTACAATTCTCAGCGTAGCCATTGATAAAATTGTTTTTAAAATCGCCAAGTGTAGGAGATAGCTAAGTGCGCGGTTTAGATATGACTAATGTCAAAAACAGTTCCTTTCACCGAATGTATTACAGTACTAGATTTTATGCCCTTCAAATTGACAGTTATAAGAATGACAAATATAAAAACAGTAAAAAAATAAAAATAATAAAACAAAGAAACAAAGAAAAACAATTAAAAAACTGTAGTGAGAAACTTTCTTTCGATAGGCCTATTTAGACCTTGTTCTTGTTAATTGTTTCCGATCGCCATGTAATATGCATTAGAACTACGGTAAGTCTTGCACGCGCCCGTAGGTTGCCAACCCCCTGGTGTAGGAAATAGTTGAGCTTTCTTAAGAGTTTGTGTTCATTACAAATGAGTTTGTAGACACGTCAGATCTAACTGTAGGTCGATATTCCAAATATTTCAGACTAGTTTTAATAATCTAAAATGTAAACCATGAATAAATAACATAAAGCAGAGACAGGACATGAACGTACACATACAATTAAGTTCTGAACGATGGAGTTATCACCCTACCTGCTGCATTAGTGTGATATTCAAACTGGGGATGTTATCTGTTTTATTTTAACATTGCTAAAAAATAAATTTATATCGTATTTATAATGTGGCAGACATGTGGTTTTGTATACAATCACAGGGTTATCTTTATTGATTTTAAATATAATCTATCATGTAGAGAATTTATGAAAGATATACGATAAATCTTTTGGTTTGTGATTCATTATCTAGTGATGTTTGTCCTATTAGAATAAATCCTTTTAACGTCACACACACATACCACTAGAACATACATGAATACGTATATTCAAAGACTATAATAAGGTGGACCGCTTTCTCTATTTTTAGAACTTAAATTAAATGTTCTTTTTCCTAGCGCAACCAATAACGCTGTCTTAAATGACTTCTACTCACCTACGTCTGCATTAAAGATGTTCACTGTATACAACGTTTCATATTAAACCATGCAGTCAATCTTATTATATTCTTTGTTATATTGTGGTGCTCTGTTTAGTGCATTATAGTTTAGTTCATGAAAATTAACAAAAATGAAACACACCCATCTTAAACATATTGTCTCGATTCACACCTTGAGCTATGAACTTTTATAATTTGTGGTGTTTAGATCCCAACACACCAAACACAAAAAGACATATCTACATCTTTAGTTTCCATTTCCTAACAATCCCCCAGAAAAAAAAACGTCCAGAGCCGGGGCACTGACTACTTTCATTATATCTAGAAGCAAGTCGATTCCTCGAGTTCGCCACTTCGCTAAGTCCCACCATTAAGATTAGGAATTTGATTAAAACACTAACGATTCTTCGGGTTACTTTTCAATATGCGTGCATACCACGAAGAGAGACCCCCACACCCCCAAAGGATTATATAAGGAGACAATCCAGCCAAAAATAGAAGAAGGACAATGTCTAAAGGTCCTGATGACCTGAGCAGTCAATGAGTCGTCCAGCTGGAGTAAAGATTAGATGAAACTTTCCAGCAGAACATTGGCGTCACTTTAGTTAAAGAGGTTCTTGTTTGATGACTGGGAGAAGTTGAAATACCGAAATCTCTCTTATAGACTTGACCTGTAACACTTGGTTTAGCTATCTGTTGGTACACTGGAATAAATGTCAACGAGGTACATGATTATGTCATTGATTGATTCTCTGTTCAGAAAACTTGAAATTGGTTAAACAAGTTTTAAATGTTGGGGAGATGTGTGCAAATGTGTAGTCTAAGTGGCAATGTCAACTCTAACCTTACTGCTAACTGTCAGTTTAGGAAGTATTGTTTTCTGTTGTTAAATAATGTACAGATGGACATCTAACGTATAGCCATACATAGTATTCATATCTTTTAGATACATTATGGCAATGAACGCAGAGTTAATTGTACACGAACACATCGAACAGACATAAATCATACTCTAACACAGATTAATAATTAAAAGTATACGAGTCGTTCACTAGTTTCTGTGGCCACGGCATACAAGGACAGAACAATGTGTGGACAACACAATGCCCCGCCGCCTTTCCTTTACCCCAACTAAAGTCAGGTAGACTCAGAGAGACTCTCTAGACCAGAAAACAAATCTTGGCCTTCACCAGGATTCGAACCCAGTCGAACGCGCTGCCGCTCGGTCGCCGTGACGTGCTGCTTTACCGGTATAAAGGATCAATTTTTTTCCGACGGGATACTTTACTTTTCTTTATACGAATCGTACTAATAGATTACGACATGCAATAGAAAAAATTAAATTTAAAAAAACATAAATTTAAACATTTAACACATTTTATTAATAATATTAAAAAATACACATATTTATGTACATTTATTTGAAGGTCCTAAACATACTACAAGAAAACAGAAGGTAGTTAGACAATAATTGTTTTTAATAGCTAGAGGCTTCTTGATGATGAAACACATAAAATGTTTCCTGTTTGATCACCTTGGAGATGGAAAACCTTAACCTCTAACCTCTTCGGCCATGTGACCAGGCTAAGTGAGTAATTCCTAAACCAAGGTTAGGATATGGAATTCTTTAAAGTGGTTCGATGGTGACCAACACATTCTTTTGGCTTGAAGGTCTTAAAACGCCGATGAACTCTCAGTGCACCAGCACAAAACGCCTTATTGGATTTAAAGCTGAATGGAAGGCCTGATTTTTTAAAACTCTATTGCCAAGGCTATCACAGTGCATACTCTATCGTTCCCTTGGGGTCGAACGGATGCCATAATATTACATTACAATCCAGAAATTAAAATGAAACAAAAAAAATAAGTTATGAAACAAAAAAAATTAATATTGAAAGAAAAAATGGTGGCAAATGATTTCGGTGGTTTAAAATGTTACCTAGTAGCTATCTATTCCTTTCTAACATTAATGTGATGGGATGTGAATTTATTTGTAACGCAGTATGTTTCGTTGGACTTAGGGTTCAAGTCCGGATGGGTATTACACCTTCTTTTGGACAAAGTGAACGGAGTTTGTCAAGCTGACTCGACAATCGCCATTAATAGTAATCTATTTATAAGCCCTATAGATCTATAAGATAGGCAAGTAGAATTGCACTTAACCTTATAATAATATAATCTTATTTGCACATAATGAAAACAAAATATGCTGACGAAAGTTTAACTAACGAATGTCTATGTTTTATTTTCTCGGCTCCAAACCTTTAACATTGTCTCTTATAAGAAAATATAGTAACGATTTTTTAGTATTTGTTTGACAGCAATACAAAAAGTTATGAATATCAGCACCATTAAGTGGAAAAGCCCACAGTTCATTTGTGATTAAAGTGCAAAGTGTTAAGAGATTTAAACCCGCGACAACAACCAGAAGACCCCACCCCCCACTTCCACCTACAAGAGACTGTGTTCCTAAAGACGGCATCAGATATCTTCAACATTTTCACGTTAAGAGATGTGAATAATTTGGCTTTGAACGTGAAAACAACGTCGAAAGTTGATAATTCACAATGGTTCACACTCCATTATCCGTTTACCAGTAAAACAATATATTAATTGGGATTGTATTTCAGTTTATTTGCATTCTAGACAACATAAACACAGAAAAATCAGTACTTGAGCATAAATGATCAACAAACTGCTCAAACACATATTGACATATTACCAGAGGAATCCACAAGATTTTTTTTTAACTTCCACTTTCTAGCCTCCCCATTCTACACATATTTTGTTAACGGCTTTGTGCTTTTAATCTGAGCCAGCATGGGGTTTCGGGAAATCAAACGGGAATGTTGCAGTTAACCCATTTCCTTGCTTCGCACTCATCTCCAAGGTTAAAAACCTGTCTAGCTAGTTGAACACAGATTATATTGCAGTTGGCTAAGAGGCTGTACTTCATCGTTACGCTCATGTTCTGTAATCATTCCAACCAACACCTGGATGATACAACTTTGTTTCTTCTTTTTCATTTTGTCATTGGTTCGTTCTTTGCCTGAGTTTGAGCGTGCGCGTGTGAGCATACAGTGTGTGTGTGTGTGAGTGTTTGTGTCTGTGTGTGAGCGTTCTTGTGTGTGGCATGGGAGACCTGGGGAGCTTGGGCCACTGCTTGTTTCTGACGACTCAATGGCTTTATGGTTTTTTAATGGACATGCTTGTCATTACGTGGTATCGATTTTGAATGTCTCAATAAATATGACAGGTTCTTAGACTCAATATAACTGATTAGATTTCGATCAACGTTAAGAAGCACCGAGAATTCTGATTGAATACATTTAGTCTGTACCTTGTCAAAGAATAAATCGTATACATGATAGCTGTTGAATTTTTCTTATTGACGAATTGTTTAAAAGAAAAAGGTGATTAAGACTTCTACTTTGAATAGTACCAAGTATATGAGTGGGGCAACTGACACGATAGTGCTGATTTAGGAAATATGTCACTTAAAGGAAAAATTTGTTATCAGTAACTTTAAAAACGTTACACAATTCATACAAATACTATATTTTTAATCAGTAAGTATTCCCTTGTCTGGAAGGTGCATCCCTGGAGTATCAAGCTCGGATGGTTTACCTGACATTAGTTTGGGAAAAGAAGGTGACAGGCCATTGCGACGGTCACATAATCCCCATGTATGCCGCGGAAAGGGAAAACAGTGCAAGCTCCTTTACTAGACATATAAACCATTTTATTCTGGCAGGGGATACTACTATTCAAAAGACTAGTTGTAATTTCTAATGCGCTTTTCACGATAAGAATATTATGAATGAATTCGTTTAGAATTAAAGCATTATAAAATATCATAATATTGGAAACATTATAACGTATTAAATTAACTAGATCTAAATTATTGTTTAAAAAAACAACACAACAATTTAAAGCATACTGAAAGTTTATTATTCATCCTCTGACGTATTTTGTTCTGTTTAAAGGAAATCATTTTATTTTCTCCGGTTATGATTCAACGTAAGAGGGGAAGTAATCCAGCAGTGAATAATTTTGCGAATCCCATGGATCGTTCATCAGAAGATGAACTTCCTGTTCATTAAACTGTGACACAAGAGCTTACATAACTCTAAGCTGCCTGGTATTCCGTTTCCCTAGTGAAACGCACCCTGCCCACCCTTTCCCCCCTGTAAAATACATCGCCTTACCATGCAGAATGTAGAGGCTTGTTAAAGTACATAATTACCCGTTGGGTTTTTCCCCCCAGAATTAAAACATTAAATCGCAACTATAGAAACAAAAACTGAAGAAAAAAAGGGTCATGATCACACGTAGCTACAAGTTTGGTGCGACAAAAGTTGGCTAATACATTTTTGGGTAAAACATTTCCTATAAACTCTTGCACGTTCGCATTAACCCCCTCCATATCCATCATTATAAAAAGCTATCAATGGTTTAGCGGCTAACGGTGTTATATTGTGGATAAGTGTAACATCTGCAAAACTAAGGCCGAGTGTGCCAAAGCCTCCCTCCCTCCCCTCTCCCTTGACTGCCGCGGGACACGAAGATTCGCTGTGAATGTGCATTGATAAAATCTTTAGCTAAGCGCGTCCAATATCGTTGGATACAGAAGATTGTTTTCTTGATAGTTCATTCAGCATTGTTAATTTTATGGGGCCAAATAGTTCTTGATCTACTTATCATTGTTTCGGCCACTGTTTTTTTATTTATTGTTGTTCCATTCCTTAGACAACATATAGATCTATGTACATAAAGCTTATAATAGACATATAACTTTTATTATAGTTCTTTCCAGCATTATATCCCCTTTAATATGCCAACTTGCCTTTCATTATCTTTCATGCACATTTTATATGACCTATAATAGGCTTACATACCATATATTACTATTAATAGTTTTGCAAACCATTATATTTTCCTTTTAATAGGCTTACCGGTACATTAGTCTCCCTTATTAAATTATTTTTCATGCAAGACTTTTATGACTTTAAATATCCTTGAGATCCGTTCATTATCTTTTGGGTTGTCAAATGTTCGGTTTTGTGCTGAACAGTGAACAGTTTAGTATTTTAGTAGGTTTAGCATAAAAATGGCTAAAAATACCGGATATGTTTAACATCATACCTATACAATGTTTCCATGGGAAGAATAAATAGCCACATTTCTCTTTATCATAATCTGATTCTAAAAAAAAATCCTAGTCATTCGCAGAAAGCGTCGAGATCCAATAATACTTTTTGATCACACTTTTTACAAAAATGAACAACAAAATAAACAAATGAACTTATTGTTTGTTCCAATTTAGAGTTCTGATGTAGTTGAAAAGAAAGAAAAATGACATGAGCTCTGTGAGTGAACGCCCTTGTAATTATTCCCCGCGCAATCCTTTCATTTACCGGTCAACTCCTTTTGGGCAGACGACAAAGACATATATGGGCACGGCCGGTAATGAAAGTGCGCGTGACCCAGATTAGCAAAAAATCTAATCACGTGACGTCGTCATACTTCTTGTCCGGGAACCGTCTGATAATATCTCAGCCGCTCCCCGCCCCCCCCCCCCAGTACCAGCCACGACTTACCATGCTGGACATCTCCTATTTAAGGCGCAAACGAACCTAAAACGCAAAGTTCTGCTGTTACCACAATGCCGGCTGACATTCGGGTCAGAGGTGAGCAGCCCTGTGGGTGTTGACAAAATAGAATATAGAGGAGGTGGGGCGCGGCTCGCCCTTTGCGTGACGCTGACTGCCTGATTGTAAATTACGATTACATCGGCCTGGGACAGGACCAAGGGTCAGTGGGGTGGGGGACGAGGGGGTTGCGGGGGGGGGGGAGGGTCATGGAATCCCCAAGTGGCCGTTTTGTTGAACGTGTGTCCGTGTGCGGCTAAGTCATGATGGATATCAAGAGGCCGAACAGGTCAACACAAAAGTTATATTCGGATAGTAAAAAAAATGTCTCCGAAATTTCCCCGAAGATTTCCGAAGTGAAAAACGAGTAATTATAAACAAACATGGGGGCGTTGGTATTTTTTTCTTTACAAGGAACCCTTTTCTTCTCCCCGCCCCCCTTTTTTTCCCTTTTATCGACACCTTCTAAAATAAGCAAATATAAATAATAAACTCAGCAGGCTAGATTAACGATCGCGTGCGTGACCATCACTAGAAAAGGATCGGGTCTCCAGATGGTTTGAAAAAGGCGAGATTCTCTCTTCCCCTTTAATTTAAGGCGACGGGTGTAGTAATATGCAATGCTAAGGAGGCTGCCAACTTCATATATGTAGATTCTATTCCTCCCATCCCCTCCGTATCCACCTCACCCCCACCCCTTTCTCCTCATTTCCAGAAATTTCATGGTCTGTTATTGAATAGTTGCGAGCCGTATTCTTGACACACAAGTCTCCTCTTGGGAGGAACTGAGAGTGCCAGAGTCAAGATTATCATATCCCTCCCCCCGCCCACCTAATAACTTTTTTTTTATTGTTGTTGCGGAACATCTCATTGGTCTGATTGTCTACATTAAGAGAAAGAATATCAAAGTCAAGGTCGTTTATATTACGACGGAAATTCGATTTCGCATTACGAAACCTAGATGTATGATCTGAATTTCGTTTTGTAAATCTGGTTTTGGTGAATATTTTAAGGTTTCAAAACAAAAAAAACACAAAAAAATGAACAAAAATAAACCTTGAGAAGTAAAAACACTAATGGTTATTAAGTAAAGTAATCCTCGAACCTAATTGATCATAGGGCCGGTGAAGCATCGATTAACAGGTTCAATGGCCACTGCATACTAGGGGGATTTGTGGACAGCACAATGCCCAGCCGCTTTTACTTTACCCCAACTAATGTCAGGTACCTATCAGAGCATGGTAGACTCAGGGACACCACCCAGTCCCGGAAACGAATCCTAGCCTTCACCAGGATTCGAGCCGAGGACCTTTGGTACGCCAGTCGAACGCGCTGCCGCTCGCCCGTCGTGGGCCATAGAAAAGAGAGATGTTGATAGAAAACTAATAAATATTCTGAGCATTTGGTGACTATAGATTGTTAATAGTTGGTCATTAAAAATAGATCATTTGTGCATGTCTTTTCCTGTATCACATTACGTATCTACTTTTTTAAAACTAAATCTGTAGTAAGACAAGAACAGTCGGTATTATCAACAACGTGACTGAGAAATAGGCCTAGTTGTCAAATTCACTTAGTCCGAATTCTCGACTCCATCTTAACATCAAAATGCATAAACGGATTTTTGTACTTGTTGCACATCCACTCCAATATCACATTACAAAGCAAGATAGATGAACAAAATACTGAGACTGTTATGTACAAATCAATTGAGTATTCGGTCATGGAATGGGTTGTCAGAACTAGTATAAAAAATAATGACCAACCATCGTTTAAAACCTTCAACAAAATACATTCCACGTATGATAAAACACGAAGTAATCTTCTGTATATAAGTCAAGGTTAAAACAGACAAAAGGAAGATAAAGACTAATGAAAATCTATACTGTTACGCCTTCACAGTTCTTCTGTTGTCTGTCTAGTCTAGGTTCTTGTTCACAGTAATAATAACTCAAGCCACTCGATGTTTGTTTGAAAGAAGAATATAATTCTTGAACGTATCTACAATATAAACATTTAACTTTACTGGTGGTTAAACAGAAATCAAACCACACAGAAATGAACAACTACACAAAACGCACTAATTTGTGCTTATATTCATTAGGGTGCAGAAAGTAGTAGAAATGGATTTTCCCGAAGCCTTCCGAAGGCAAAAGAAATTGCCTACTAGAATGTAAAAGAAACAACGAGAAAGCAAAATTTTATTACGTCATAATAAATACATCTACTGTTAATCTCTACGCCAAAATCGAATGTAAAATTTAAAAAAAAAACACTGCATGAACTAGCGAGACAATCTCAAATATAATGTAGGAACTATTATTACATGTTATACACAATATTGGCTAACAATACCCAAATGTATTTATATATTATGTAGTTTTATTAAGGTATGTACTTGCGAGTGTTTAGGCTGAAAAATATTTAAGGGTCGGCAACCTCTTGATAATAATGTGCCAAATCAGGATTTCAAATTCAGTCAGCGTGCCTTCCTAAAAATAATCCCTTTCTATCTCTCAATTTCTTGTAGAAGAAACTTGAATTGCCTTTGTTTGGGGGAGGGTGTAAAAGGGGTCTTCCGCGTGCCTTTGAAAATCGTACTGCATGCCAAGCCTTGCACGCGTTCCATAGGTTTCCGATTATTGAACTATATAAAATGTATGTTAAATTTAGGAGGGTAAAAATTATAGAGACTGCCCTCACTTCCAGAAAGACTAAGCCCACGTCCAGAAAAGCTAAGCCCACATTCCGAAAGTCAACGCCGATTCCTGAAAGGCTACGCCCGCTTCCAGTATTACTCCAACATAAAATCATCATCATCATCAATCATCATCAACATATATAATTATCGTGAGTTTGTTTATATGTTTGTTTATATATTTATATATATGTTTGTTCGCTATAGACTCCTAAGCCGTTTGACTAATCGGGACAAAAGTTAAATGTATAGATTGGAAACGTCCTCCAAAGGAAAATTTTATTGTATGACTTATAATCAAGAATGTATTGATTTTATAAATAAAAAAAGTATATCCAGCTATACAAATAAATATAACAGTAGATAGCAAATGGCCGTTTCCGTTCATTTACTATATTGAACGTGAGATTCACTATGTTGAACGCGAGGGTCTCTTCGGGTTTTCCCAATTCTACTGTTGTTTTTTTATTGTGGCGAGACCATTTTTAAAAGTTACGCACCGCAATTTGGCTTGGAGAGTTTCAATGGTTTACTTAAAAAAAATACTAGCGTATGACGTAATGTCTATCAAATTATTATTATTTTTTTTTAATGAAGTTTGCATTATCTTTTAAGTAAAAGTAACCAAATGTTTTAATTATTTAATGGATTTACGTCGCTATTGAGAACATCCTTTAATAGGCGACTGTATACACTCTATAAATTAAATGATACGAATTATAAAAAAAACAGTTAGGCCTATAAATGATTACTTTCAAGTACCGGGTACCATAAGCTTGACAGCCACAATATAAAATAAAAACTAAATACCGAAAAAAACATTCTCAATACTGTTTTATTGATACAATAAGCAAGAAGAAAAATTAAAAACAGAAAAAATCTTTATCAATTTAGTTTTTATTGCTTTGAAATATTATTTTCTAATTTTGTTTATATTATTTACCTTTTTTATTGTTTTGTATTTATGTGTTTTTTTTCTTTTAGATAGTATATTATTGTAAATTAAAATATTATTAATAACAAGTCAAGTAAACACAACTGTTCGCTACATTTTAATATCGAATGTAAAAGTCTCTTAAAAAAACCCGGACGAGCCTTTCGGCTCTTGTGTCCAGGGCGTAACGCTTAGGATTGAGCAATCTCTGTCCGGGCTCCAACCACCCAACGACACGCAAAAAGCGTGGCGTGCCGTGTAACGGGGAAGGTTTTTGCAGCCCAACGATCGTTCACTGCGGTTTTCCTAAGGATCATTATCGTGGTGGCTCGCCAGTATACTTGCACTGTCACCCGGTAGCACAAATCCTATAGGCCTACTATAGGTACATGCGTCCAGGCACCAGGTGGTTCTCGAGACGGGAGTGCAGCGTCCATTGCTTCCTCCCCACCAAGACCAGTGGCATCTCGGCAGTGTAATGGACCTCGGACCCGCTGCGGGGGCTGTGCCCCATGCGTTCGCCCGCCAGTGTATTCTAAATGGGAATTTTTCGGCGGTTTACACACTACGCCAGTCCTTGAGGCCACAATTCTTATGCATATGCCAGGGTTAGGTCGACCAGAAACAATTAAAAATAACAAAAACTAAATACCGAAAGAAACATTCTCAAAACTAATTTATTAATACAATAAGCAAAAACAAAAATTAAATACCGAAAAAAATCGTTCTCACCTTAGTTTTTATGGTATGGAAATATTATTTTCTACGCTTTTGTTATTATTTACCGTTTTATTGTTTGGTATTGTAGTATTTTTTTTCTTTTAGATAGTATATTATTCTTAATTTAATAGGCTATTATTAATAACAAGTCAAGTCAACAAAACTGTTCGTTACGTTTTAATACCAGAAGCTTGACAGTAACAATTATTATGCATATGCCAGGGTCAGGGCGACCAGAAACAATTAAAAAGAACAAAAACTAAATACTGAAAAGAAACGTTCATTGTCTTTATTGTAATAGTCTCTTTTCTTTCTCTCTTAACAAAACACTATTCATTCGTTTCTCCGTCATTTTGACGGGCATAACCACTAGTATTCTTAGAAAACTCAACGGATCAATACTTATTTTAATACGTTTAAAAAAAAAACACAACCAAAAAACAATAAAGTAAACAAAGAAGAATTAGTAATTTAATGCAGCAATTTAAAAACAATTATATGGTAGAACACTGGGTTATAACTATCTTTTTATAGGAGACGTGTGTCTGGTAAGTCTCTCGGTAGTTTAACTGTTGGCGATTACAGCTAAAGAGAAACTAAAGAAAAGTGAGAGAGAGAGAGAGAGAGAGAAATTGGAGATGTAGCGATTCTACATTTCTAGGTTTGGACATGTTAGGCCAAGCTGGTCTAAGCTCATGAATATTCATTTCAGCTGTCACAACTTGTCACTATCACATTTACATTGGCTAGTGGAGCGGACAACATGAGTAGCCAGCAGATAGATGGTCGTCATTAGCTTACACATAGACCGTCATATGAAACCAGAACACAGAACGTCATCAGTAACTAAAACTTGGAGGGTTTTTGGTAGCCAAAACATAGATGGATATATGCAAAAAAAATATAGATCGTTATAAGTAGACAAAACAAAGATGGTCATCAGTAGCTCAAACATGGATGGTCATCAGTAGCCAAAACAAAGCCGGTCATCAGTAGCCGAGAGAAGATCAGCAGTAGCTAAAATATAGATGGTCATCAGAGAGCATGAACTTCCGGTGTCATTTCAGCCATTTCCGTAAACAAAAAACATGCTTTTGCTTTGTGTTTGAAAATTCATTTCAACCTTGACGGCTGGTTCTGGTCTTATAGAAATATACAAAGGCTACATTGCATGCTAAAATAGCATGGATAGAAGCGCTATATAAATCACCATTATTATTATTATTATTACAAAATTAGTTTTGAGAAATCCGTTTTTAACATCAAAATTGAGTAGGCGATAATTAATACTCAAAGTGTTAGTCGCGTTAAGTTAAATTTAGCTTTGTTTATAAAATTAAATAGTCAAGAGTTGCGTCCTTTACTAGTAAAAAAACAACACAATACGTAGATATGTAAAAACAAAAATCTACAATTATTTTGCAACAAGCAATACGTTTAAGATTTATAACTAGGGAATTCTTCACGTCTGATTTTCACAATCCATCGTTTTCTTTCGGCAACAACTTTTGGAAATAAAATAAAATGTATTCCCTACATCTTTTATTATTTGCACTGACGCAGCACACATAGGCCTACCTGTTTTTGTGTGTGTGTGTGCAAATGAACGAATGGGACCGGAAATATTGTACACTTTCAACCTCCTTTATGCATGTATAATATTTAAGTCTTTTCAATTAGTAGCCAAAACATTAGATGGTCACCAGTAGCTAAAACTTTAGATGGTCATCAGTCGTCAAAATATTTCGGTGGATTCTAAGGTATGAATAAATAGAATATGGATCTACTTATCTGTGGTTATTATTTCAAGCATTAATAGACCACATACTGATACTATTTTGAATATATTAGTTGAATAACTTAAGTGTGTCTCCAAATACATAGCCACTAGACTTACTGAATTCACGTTTATGTGCCATATATAACTATGAATATATATATATATATATATATATATATGTTTACCGTGAGTTTGTTTATATGTTTGTTTATATATATATTTATATATATCTTTGTCATTTATAGACCCTAAGCCGTTTGACTAATCGGGTCAAAAGTTAAATATATAAATTGGAAACGTCCTACAAAATAATTTTTTATTATATAAAAAATAATGCTTAGTTTGTTAATTAATTTTTTCTCTTTTAACACAAAAAAAGTAATCATTCGTTTCTCCGTCATTTTGACGGGCATAACCACTACTATATATATAACAACACATTTCAAAAGGCTTATAACAGTGTACATATATCCATACAACTATTCTTCACCGCATTATTCCTATCCAAAAATTGCAGCCTCTTGCCATTATGGAAATTCAGACATGAACACTGAGTGCCATCCCAACCAATCACAATGTGTTTCGCTGGCTGGTTGAACATTACGCATATTATCTTTAAAATGAACAGTGAGTGTGTGGGTTTTGGGGGGGGGGGGGTGGCGATGGGGACGGTGTGAATGCTTGTAGCTGATTGTATCATTCAATCTTGATTCGCTGCACACAAAAACTATGTCATGTGAATGTACAATGAAAGTAGTGCAAGTATATATTGACCAACAATCCGATTTGTTTATAAGCTTCAATTAAAATTTGTAGTAGTCATGTTGTAGTCATGTTGTAGTCATGTTGTAGTCATGTTGTAGTCATTAGAAATATTGAAAGAGTCTTCAAGACACTCATTACAGCAGTCAATGTTTATACAGTTTAACCCTTCCCGTACCGACCTACTTCTATCTATGCTGCCTTCAGTTCCGCTATATAGCGCCCGGGACTGTAAGGGTTAATCACTTTAATCAGCCTTAATTCAGTTTAAATGATGAAAAAAACAACAACTTTGAAGCCTATGTAAGACTTATTAGCATTAAAATAAAATATTGTAATCAATTTAATACTATATACCGATAAACCATTTGAAAAGCTTTTCTCCAAAATAGTACATCATGTAGATAATAATAATAATAATAATACCGGTAATCATAATAAGAAGAAGAGTTTAAAGACCGTTCTCTTTAACTACTGCGTTGCATACCCAGACCTGCCTACCCGTACGCTTTGGGCGTATTTTCGTACGCTTTAGGATACAAAATACGGCTGTTACACCGAGAGTCTTAAAAATACGACTTCTTGAATAAAAAAATATGATTTCGCAATTTTTCGTTTTATTTCTTTTCTTTTCAGTAATTAGACGATCACTAAACCGCAGTTACATAAAACCGATGTTTTGATAGGTCGAAAATGGATATCGTCTGTTTCAAACCTAACTTGTTACACGGCGCGGCGACCTTGACCTGATATCCTTTTTTTCCTCTCTCGCAAATATCCAAATTCGGCGATCAAAAGTATGGTTGACAGCAAACTTACACAGCGTGCACGAAATCATGAAACAGATGACGAAGAAGCTTCCGAGTCTGCTCCGAGTAAAAAAGCGAAGGGGTAGGCTATTCTGCTTGGGTGCAAGAGTTTAGAGTGCCGGCTATCGGCCAATTTAAGTTTTGGGAAACTATAAATGATCAACTTTTTTCTTTCATGAAAACTTAAAAGGCGAAATAAAACGCATGTGTGATTCTATATTTATTTTTAGGTCAGGGTTTCCCGGGAGTTTCCCCAGTTTTTTGCTATCGTGGCCCGGTAATTTAATTTGTATAGGCCTACTCGTGCCTCCAGAGTTACTTTTTTTTAGCGCAATCCCGTAATGTAGCTTTTTTTTTGGACCCTGTAGTTTCATAGGCTATCGTCTAGATCTATATAAATCTCCAAGAAGTCTACGTTTTTATGGTCTGACACGGCAATCGGTAATAAGCCTACTTCACGCGAATTTGTTTTTAGGTCAATCTGTACGTCACGCGCGCTTTACTCGCGGCTTTCTTTTAAATTCTTGACGTTTTATTTTACTAACGGAGAGATTAAAGCTCGTTGTTTTCATTACAATAAAACTTTTGTTTATCAGCCTACTAAAACGAAAGCAACTATTTATTAATAGACTTGATCTCGGCTCAACGTCGGGGTTTCAATTATTGCTATCAATGATTCAATGATGTAAAATCGTCACTATAAAATTGTTTTTGTACAACACGGAGCTCGCTATAGGCCCTACATTGTTAGTAGTACCAAACTTGTTACACGGCGCGGCGACCTTGACCTGATATCCTTTTTTCCTCTCTCGCAAATGTCCAAATTCGGCGATCAAAAGTATGGCTGACAGCAAACTTAACACAGCGTGCACGAAATCATGAAACAGATGACGAAGAATCTTCCGAGTCTGCTCCGAGTAAAAAAGCGAAGGTGTATTCTGCTCGGAAGAAAAAGTTTATAAATAAATATTCTATGAAATATAAGTACTTGCATGTGTCATTGAATAGTGACACATCGGCACACTGCATTTTTGTCATATCGACTTCTTGGTCGGACACGGAGGGCTCTATGACTGTAAAAGACATGACGAATCTGAGTCGCACCAGAAACTGGCTGTTGAGAAAGAAAAGTCTAGGCCTACACAAAATATTAGGTCTTTTCTTTTGAAGCCTGAGCCCGTCGCTGGGGAGGAGCAACTTCAGCGTGACGTGACTCGTGCAGAAGCAATGATTTGCAACATCATTGTTGACAATAACTTGTCGCTGTCGTGCTCTGATGTGCTGACAAAGGCTGTGGCGTCGATGTTGACTTGTTGATGCATGCAGAAGTGGCAGACGTCAAATTGCAGGAGTCTTGCAGGTTCAGCAATCTGGAATTCATCATCAACAGATTTCCTGTCCTGGCCGCCAACACCTCACTAGACAAAGTTGCTGAGCAGTTCTGCCTATATCAATCTACTGATGTGTCAGGGTGCATCAAGGACAGAATTGGTTTTCTATTGCTGAAATGAAACATGAAGATACTGACAGCTTGATGTTTGAAGACTTGGAGAATGTGATGCTGGGGCTTCTCACCATACCACACAGCAGTGCCCAATGCGAACGTGTTTTCAGCTGTGTCAGGAAGAACCGGACACCACAGCGTTCCTCAATGTCTGACCAGACCATGGAGAGCCTTCTGGTGCTTAAGTCCCGGCCAGTGGGCATTTTGGAGTCTGTAAAGGCTCTTAATGATAAAGACTTAAAACTGCTGAAAGGGGCTTACTACCAGAGTCTAAAGAAGAATGACCAAACAACTAGCTGAAGTAACCAAATGGAGGAGGACAGAAAAATTATTGAACACACACCAGCTGTCTATTTTGTTAACATTTTCAACATACATTTATTAAATTGCGCTGAAAATACAAAACAGATTTTCTTTGCTTGTTTTAAACATTAAATGAAACAACTGTTTAAATTTTAATTACTATTATTTTGAATAATTGGTGCGATAGATGACAATTATTATTGCATAGTACACTTGACCTCGGAAAAGTACACTTTAACCTTCTCAAGAATACTCCAAGCGTTTTTCCAGGGTAGACAGGTCTGCATACCTATACATCTGGTCATCTGCAATTTATACAACGAGCGCTCTGTGCTTGGTAATGGTAATAGCATTGACAGAGACACTATAGAAATAACATTTATCAATTTTAGATTTATTGATAGAAGCACTATAGAAATAGCATTTATCAATTTTAGATTTATTGATATAAGCACTATAGAAATAACATTTATCAATTTTAGATTTGTTAAGTGTAATATTCTATTTCTCTTTTATGTTTATGTTTTTAAAAGAATAATTTTTAATTTTGCGTCTAAAAAAAATTTGGCATAATATGGTGGGGCTTTATGTGGGTAATAGGGAGGGGCAGGGGCTAAAGCTTGTCTATATCGTACTTTAAAAAAAATCCCCCCCCCCTTTTCTTTTCCCATACACATACCTTGCTGACGACCACGTAATAAAAGTCCATTCATTTGTAAGACAAAAACAAGAACACAAAAACAAAAAAAAGTTTGACTGACGATGTGGCTAGATTTGATAAGACAAAGATAGACAAGGCAATCAACATCCCAGCATGCAATGTATCAATGTACATATTTTAAACCTTGTACAGATAATCAATTCTCCTGCTTCGGCCATAAGATGATCTTCGCTGCATTTAATCAAAGAGCTCCCCAGAGTGGCGTTCTCTCCTGTTTCAATTCACCTGTCATGCCGATATGAGAAAACAGGGGAAATTGATGATATCCGCATCTACAGGTATTCTGATCTGGGCAGGCACGCAGGTGGACCCTTGGGGGAGAAAAGTAGTATTGGGGTGGTGGAGAGAGCTAATAACGTTTTGTTGTTATCGAACAGGCGGACCAGTTATCTGGATGAGATAGACATGTGACGAGCACGTTGCCGAGTTTCTTAACTGTTGGCGAGGGCAATAATTTGTTCATATTGATGTTCTTTATATAAATAGTTGAACAGATAAAAACTAGTACAACCACAGAGAGAGAGAGAGAGAGAGAGAGAGAGAGAGAGAGGGGAAAAGAGACGTGCGAAGGGTACAATCACTAAGAGAGAGAGAGAGATGGTTGAAAGAGAGAAAGAGAGAGGGCGATATTAATATATAGGTAGAGAATTGGAAATATAGATATACAGAAATATAGATACGTGTATACAGTGGGATCTCTATTTTAGCAGTGGTAATTATAAAACTAACATACTAGACTAGACTATATTATATTCCGAACCCCCCTCTCCTTTTTTTTTCAAATGTATTCCACATCCTGCAGTTGTCTCCCCTTTACATTTTGCAGTCTGCACGTGTCCTGTCAATAACATTTAAAAGGGAGATAAAGTACGCATACTAAAGCAATAGAAATATGTAAAATGAAAAGGAAGCATATGGAATTTAAAAGAGAAGTAGTAAATTCACTAAAAGCTGAAATATTCTACAGTTTTTCACTGAGAGCATAGCACTTCAGATGTTTGCCAGCTTTTTTAAATTAAGGTTAGGGGGTTTTCCCCAATAGAAAAACAGTTTTAGCGTAGTGCAGTTAAGGATTAATGTAGACATTGGAGGGCATTGAACGAATGCATTCAACTATATATCTGATTATCTTATACTAGCCTAAAGATATAACTGGCTTTGCCTATGAGATTCATTAAAACATTCAATAGCATTTTTTCTTCAATTATAAATTATATTATATAAGGATTAAGGATATTAGAAAAAAAATAACTTCGACTTATTTCTTCTAACGGTTAACACTTCTGTACCCATGGTCCCACTACTGTACCCATGGGTCTCAAAGACTGGCGTAGTGTGTAAACCGCCGATACATTCCAATTAAGAATACACCGGCGGCCGAACGCATGGGGGACAGCCCCCGCAGAAGGTTCGAGATCCGTTGCAAGGCCAAGAGGCCACGGGGTCTTGGTGGGAAGGACGCAACGGACGCTGCATTCCCGTCTCGAGAACCACCCGGTGCCTGGATGTCTGTAACTATAGTATATAGGATTTGTGCTACCGGGTGACAGTGCAGGTATACGGGCGAGCCACCACCATAATGATCTTTAGGGGAACCGCAGTGAACGGTCGCTGGCCTGCGGATATCTTCCCTGTTACACGGCACGCCACGCCTTTGGCGTGTCGTTGGGTGGCTGGAGCCCGGACTGAGGTATGCTCAAACCTAAGCGTTGCGCCCTGGACAAAAGAGCCGAAAAGCTCGTCTGGGTGTCCTAGAGACTTTTGAATTCGGTACCCATTGTCCAAAAAGCTGACGAACTGTGTAAATAACACATACGCTCCCAATAAGAGTACACCGGTGGGCCAACGCATGGCAGGAAGTCACTCGTTGCGCAACCGAGAATCATTGCGAAGGGCGAGAACCCACCGAAATTGGGTAGGGAGGAAGGAAAAGGCGCAACAATACCAGTCTCGTCAGGCCCGGTGTCTAGATGACTAGGTCTATAGGCTGGTTTTTGTACCACCGGGCGAAAGTCCATGTCATGTTGCCTCGTAAAGATGCGGGGGAATTTTGCAGTGGAACAAGAAAATTGAAGTGCACGTGTCTGCGGGATACCTAACATGCCCCATTGGCATGCCTCAGACAGGATCTTGGACCAACCATTTTCTCGTTATTTTAGACTTAAGATCCTGAAGGCTCTTTCGGTTTTAAAGAGATTTTTATACTCCAACAGTTAAATTAAAAAAGAAGTAATAAATCTTTCCTTCCATGATAATTGATCTAATTGTATAACTCTAGGTAAAAGTAGGCTACAACCGTATAACCGTATAACCAAGTATGTGTCTATACAGGAAATTCGCGATTGAGTATACTCTTTATTGAGGTAAGTATTTTCAGAATTTAAACGGCGCTGGAGGATGTCTAAGTAAGTAAGTAATACAACTGTAAGATGTGAATATTGACTAGCAGCACTTGTTTAAATTCGTTATTTAAATGTTAATTCACGTACAAAGACATTTTTCACTAATGTTTTCACAGAAGAAAATAATAGTGAAACTAAGTAGTTAATAAAGACATAGTTTATGGTCGACTGATCCTGCGGTTAGTTCAAAATAGTCCGGTTCTAGTCCTGCCGCCAACCTATCACTGCCGCCCTGCAGGAGTTTTGGGTCTATGGGACGTAATAAAATTATATCTATAATTACGTCTGTAAACTTATTAGTCTAAATTTGGTAGAATATTGAGCGAGAGTTTTTATGTGTGTGTGCGTGTGTGTGCGTGTGTGTGTAAAAGTAGAAAGGAACTACATGTTTACATTTTGTGTATTTAAAAATTCATTCTACCTTTCAGAAATGTAATTATGTGATGGATTAGAGTACTAAAGAGAAAAATAAGATTAGAATTACAAGCTCGGACAAATCCTGGATCTCAACTTTTATTTTTATGACGATGTACATCACACTCTTTTGAAACTCGAAACTACTAGCATTTACATTTGGCGAGGTAGGATTGCGTTGCTAAAACAATGAGCCGTCGGGCACATTTTCATTGAAGTGAATGGGAAATAGCTAGTACAGTCGAGTGCATAAATAATAGCAGTGGGCCGGTCATCGAGAGAATCGGTTAGGACAACCAGGTCATTGAGGGTACGACGAATGAGAGAAATTGAAAATGGCTTTGAAATGTTGAATTAAAACGAAATACATTTGTTTTTTTTTACAAACTTTAATGTAATCTTCATCTCATGAATATGTATTTTTTAATTGAATAGTAAAATCCCATTGAACTTCAGATTCAGATATAAATTCATTTCTCGGAGAGTGCAGTAAATGCACTCTGTGAAAGTGCAAAGATCAATAAAGTTTACAAACAAATACATAGTATATTTCTTCATAGTTCCACCAAATAAGCAGATATGATATTTTGCAATGTAACAAACTGCATAAATAAAATGTAAACTGTAAAACTATTTTATCATGACAATTTAGCGGTATAGCACGTGAAAATATTTGACAAAAAGTGTTTTGTGTGTTTGTGTGCCATGCTTGAATGACCTGAAGAGTCTAAACAGAAATACCCACTTCTACTTCTAGATATTAAATATTGGGTTTTCGCATTGATACAGGCAACAGCTAGCTTGTTGTGCAATGGAATGACATTTTCAGAATAGTAGCAAACCATGCCCCTCTTATACATGCAAGATATATAATGGGTTAGTCTCGTTTCTTTGAGACCAAAAATTTGATAGAAACCTTTTACTCCATAATATTGACATTGCTGTGCAGTAGTCCTGCCTTCAGCACAAGAAAGGGGATGCTGATGAAATGTTTAGTCTTTACGGAACTTCGTTGCAAAGTAGTCGAAATGTTTGATGGTACTCTTGAGTCAGCTACCCATTGATTTATCACATGCTTTACAGTTTTCTCTTTGAGAACGACCGTGTCATGCTGAATTTAAAAAATGGGTTTTTTTTTCTGGTAATTTCACAGTGCAAAAATGATGTGAAAATGCTGCCACAATGCCAGAAAGTTATGCCTGAACTGTGTCAACGGTCTTCTCAGGCATTATTCCAATCTTTATCTTAGTGTCACGTAACGTTTATATAAATGCTGTTTATCCCGTCTGACCAAATTGATCTATAGCGCCGGCAGCGAACGCCAGTTTCTTAGGCCACGGAAAATTAGGTGATAGTGTGTGGCCATCCCAATGCTGAGCCGCATTTACTTTACTCAGGTCAGCTACCCATCAGAGCTGAGTGGATTCATTGACACCATCCAGACCCGGGAAAGTCAGGATTCAAACCCACGACCTTCGGGTCTCCAACCGAACGCACTGCCGCTTGGCCCCACGCTAAGGACTGTGTAAGAAGAGAAAACCCTCGGGAAGGTTTTCTATTTTTTAAATTATTATTAACATATTTTCAAACTTTAAATTGTATATCTTTTCATGCTAAACCAAAAACATATTTTTACTATTTGACACGGGCTCATCAATATTGAAGATGAATAAAACCGACAAAAAGTCAAGTACATACAATATAACATACTACATCACCCGACACCATAACTGTAACTGGCTTGACATAAAAAGAAGTTAAGTCCGTCACTAGAGACACCACAGACAAACTTTAGTGGTCATTAGTTTATTACGTGTCTGTGACTTTCACTGACAGGAAATGGTCAGAACGTAATTGTTTTCCTCAGTCACCTTGTTACTGGGGACACGGAGATGGGATGGGTGTGTGGGGCGGGGAAAGGGGAGACAACAAAACTAATTACAGAAAAAAAAATCTGGAAAAATAAATTAACGCCCTTTTGTAGTTTAACGAGTTGAACAATAATTGACTAGACAACGTTACCGAACCCAATGGTGTCAGAGGTGGAGCCGATATGAAGGTACTGGATTCAATGTCCATAAGGTCTTCATTAAAGTTGCAACATTTAGTTGTTTGGGGACATTTTGTTTCCTTTTTTTTTATTGTTGTGGAATTGTGTGGGGATGTTTTATTTACATTTTTATTTTTTTTATTGAACAATTTAACCAACAAAAATGTGTTGCCCACCGCTACTGCAAATTAGGTTACGCCACTGATTAACTCGAACTCTAATTCTTAACAGTAAACGTTTCATTTGTATTCGGCACTTAGGCTAGATCCAAACAAAATGTTGATAGCGTAAACATGTTGAGAATATTTAACTAATTTTACTATTTTATTTACATAAACCAACATAAACGGATGAGATATATTTTTTACAGCATAGCTCTGTATTATACGTTTATCATTTGTCTGCGACGAAAAATTGTATTTTGTGTAGTATACATATTATATAAATATATGAAACTAATTGATTTTGCATAAAAACACCCTAAATTAAGGGTCGGCATCCTACGACACGCGTGCCAGACTTAGCACGCAGAGCGATTTTCAACGCGGAAGACTACCAAGAAAAGGCTGTTCAAGTACTTCTACAAGAAATCTTCTAAAGCAGGATGACCTTTAAGCTTTTGGCACGCTTAATGAATTAGAAATCCTACTTTGGCACACTGTTATAAAAAAGGTTGCCGACCCCTGCCCTAAATCATATCCTTCACGACCATATATTTTAAAAGTCTCGCTTAAATTGGTTCTGCGTGATAGTATTAGATTATAGTTTTTACTTTTAGCTATGGCTTTCTGAACAGGCCTATGATGTCGTCGGCACCCAGTTTAAAACATAGATCTAGTACTAAACACTAAACACAAAAGTATTCCCGCCGGACCTAATTCATCCATTGGACCGTTGAAGCAGCGTTTACCAGTTTCAGTGACAATGACATTCTAGGACTTTTCGCGACCTTCACAATGCACGGCCGCCTTTACTTTTTCCCAACCAATGTCAAATACTCATCAGCGCTGAGTAGACTCAGGAATACCCTCCAGAACCGAGGAACAGAAACATCCTTATGTTAACCAGGACAATTGGAACATATGTATGTCTATGCAATAGTGCAATCTGTGTGTTATTTGGGACACTCTTTGCAGCTGTTTATTTTCTTGTTATTTAAAACAGGGGTCGGCAACCTATGATGCGCGTGCCAAACTTGGCACGCAGAGCGATTTTCAATGGCGCGTGAGAGACCTCAAGAGTTGTTTAATAGTGATGAAAAAACAACAACAACATTTTCCGGTTCTGAATGAGGAAAACTGACTGTTAAAGCCGATGTTTCTGAATGACATAGCGACACATTCCAATTATTTCAATGCATTTACAAGGACCACTGAAATGGATTTGCACTGAAACTGGACGTGAAACCGGCCGTGATATCCATTTCAAAACTTTTAACTACTTGCAGATCCCTATGTTAAGGCATATATTAAGAAAGATAGTTGGGCTTTTTCAGAAGTACATCGAAGCACTCAAAGCAGAGTTTTCCAACCAAAGGCTTTCAAATACATTGACTCATTTTTTTCATACCACATCAAGCCTAACTGGTTTGGTCTTACTACAACCTTCTTAGATGTAGATCTTTTTTTTAAGTTGTGGGATATTGACGATTTTAAAATGCAGCAAGTTGTATTGTAAGCATGTAAGAATGGGTATTGGCGGAACAAATCTGAACGGAAGCTGCATAGGAATATCTTCTGCTATTCTCAATGCTAGGCATTCGTTCTTCTACTTCCTTCTTTTCGTTCAACAAACTTGTGAACATATTTTATCGCACATAAAAGCTTTTTTGAGCATACAAAGAGGTCACCTACACTGACACTTGAACACTCAAAAGAGACTAAATATGTGTAAAACATTTTACAATTAGCGAGGGGCATTCAAGACAAGGCGCTTATTAATTGATACATAAAAATTAAATTTAAAAGAGTTTTTATGCTCATCTTTTTCAATTAAACATAAATATAAGTAATTATAAAACAATTTTATTTGTATTATTAATTCAATAAATATAAGAGAATTATTTAATAGCACTCTATTATGTAGTTTCTGTAATTATTAATGTTTAAAAGATAAACTCCTTAAATGGACAAACAAATAATGCAGAAAATGTTTATTTACAACTGTTTAACGTAGATTATTTTAATCCTGTAAAAATTCAATCTTATGATGAATACCATATGTTGGATTTATAAACACAAATAATATTTAGTCCGTAATATTTTTATATTATAGAATCAAATCACATGAAATAATGTGGAAACATATTTTAATTAAAGGGAGGTGATTAATCCGTTTCTTTTTTTACACATGTTTCTGATAAGTTTCTTTTATTCTTTTATAATAGAATAAAAAACGAACTTTTTATAACTTTGAAATGATCAAACTTAAAAGTATTAAAAATTTATATAAATATTTTACGAATAAAGAATTTATATGTATTTGTACAAACATTACACTAACTTCCCAGTTTGTATGATTAAGCCATATCTATTCCGCTTACAGATTGTTCTAACAGGAGGTTAATGAAGAATCAAACAGCAAAGGACATCTGGATAAACATAATTAAAAATAGCAAGAGGTACATCAACATTTGACTACCAAATAAAACTGTTTAGTGTGTTATGAGTTATGACTCGATAAATCGGATTCAAAGAATAGTTGTATAAATATTTTTTATTAGAAGTCTCTAGATTCTGCTGATCTATAGTCCAAGCTAGGGGTTCCTTGACTGTCAGGTCTATGCAGTAATATAGTTATATTCTGTGTAATTATTTTTCAACACTTTTCTTTCAACAATGATATATCAAACAACTCCAGTTGTTGAATAAACAATTTTATTGAAGTAGATATCCAGCCTATCTATCTGTTCCCTGGATGTCGCATGGGCGGCACTCTCTGTCCATTGTATGTCAGTGGCTAACATACAGATGTAGGCAGTGTCTTTGCTAACATACAGATCTAGGCAGTGTCTTTGCTAACATACAGATGTACGCAGTGTCTTTGCTAACATTATAAACTTTAAGTAAATGCATCAAACAGATAGGCGAACATAAAATTTCATAAAATGTACAAGTATCAATATAGCGACTTCTCGCTACAAACGATCAAACTGAACTAACTTGAATGAGATAGGGGCTTTACAAAGAAAACTATTATCGAAGATTCTACAGGGTCCTAATACGCATTTCAATTCCACTGCGCTATGGGATACTGCGATCCAGAATCTAACCTATAATTTCGACGCGGTTGAACGACTTATTTATTTAAATCTGCACTAAGGAATGTAAGGTCAACCCTTGGCCTCTATTAGTATCTAATACGCACTTATTAAGAGGACAATGCCCTTGGACAGTCATTCGTCTTTTAACCGACATTCGTAACAAGTGTTTAGACAAAAATTACAAGTTAGTAATAAAATATTGTATTTGAAAAAAGTAAAATACTCATTAGCGGCAGAGACAACACAGGATGCTGCATAAAACTCGACAGCCACATTTTGGAGGAGGCTGAAACATTCAAATATCTAGGGTCAACCCTAAATAGAGATGGAAGGTTGATAAAGAAAATAAAAACTCGATTTGGCCTGACATCCTCCATCATGGTCAAACTATGGAGAAAATGGAAGAGCTATATCAGCTTCCCAGTGAAAATAAAGTTGGATGTTGCATGCAGAGGCTGAGAGAAGAATTCAGGACTTTTAGAGCAAATGCTACAGAAAGTCATTAGGAATACGCTCTCAAGAAAGAAAAACAAATAAATATGTCGCTTTAGGTCCATAATCTGGAGGGGAAACAGGAGGAACTCCTTTCAACTTTAAAAAGACGAAAGCTGAGATTATTTGAACATACTGTAAGGCATGACTCCTTTACCAAAACCATCCTACAAGGTACAGTGAAAGGAACACGCAAAAAAGGTCGCCAGAAAAAAGAATTGGTTGGACAAACTGAAAGAGTGTACCGAACTACCTCTTGATACGCTTCTGCAAACGGCTTCTTACGAGAAGAATGGAAAAATCTGGTTACGTGCACCGTCGTAGCACTCCCATGACGAAAGTCGCGAGTCTGATGATGATGATGATTTGATATAAATGTAAATAAAAAGGATGATAATCACAAACATACATATAAAACGCTTTAACAATTTTCTCTATAAATCTCATTTGCTTCTAAGCTTTGGTCTTTCGAAGGAGTTAAATTAATTGTCCTATAAATTTTTTTGAAAAAGTATAATAGAGAAAATTGACTTTTAGACTGTTGGCACGCTGAATGGTTTAGAAACCGATGGTTTGGCACACTATTAGCAAAAGGTTGCCGACCTCTGATCTAAGAAATTTTTTTAAAGCCGTATGTCAGCAAAGACATTACATCTATGTTAGCACATATATTGCGCACATCTGTATGTTAGCACAAATATTGCGTACATCTGTATGTTAGCACATATATTGCGTACATCTGTATGTTAGCACAAATATTGCGTACATCTGTATGTTAGCACAAATATTGCGCACATCTGTATGTTAGCACATATATTGCGCACATCTGTATGTTAGCACAAATATTGCGCACATTTGTATGTTAGCACAAATATTGCGCACATCTGTATGTTAGCACAAATATTGCGTACATCTGTATGTTAGCAAAAACACTGCTATATCTGTATGTTAGCAAGACACTGCGTACAACTGTATTTTAGCAAAGACTCTGCGTACAACTGTATGTTAGCAAAGACACTGCGTACAACTGTATGTTAGCAAAGACACTGCCTACATCTGTATGTTAGCAAAGACACTACGTACATTTGTATGTTAGCAAAGACACTGCCTACATCTGTATGTTAGCCACTGACATACAATGGACAGAGAGTGCCGCCCATGGGACGTCCAGGGAACAGATAGATCGGCTGGATCTCTGCTTCAATATTTAGTTGCCGTCTGTAGCGGAGATGGGCGATTTCATCTTAGAGTGGACATATCGTGACTCGCCCTAAGGCGGAGGTCCAGGACAAATACCTCTCTACATGTTGTATTTACAGAAGGGAGTGGGGGGGGGGGGGGGGTAGAGGAGGCGAGCGGTTAACGAAGAAAGAGGAGCAGAGCGAGGACGTTGCTTGCTAAAGAGATAATCAGAAAAGGAGATGATTCGAGCTTTAAGAGAGAAAGAGAGAAACAGAGAGATAGAGAGAAAAAAATGAGTCTTTCTAAATCTGATTGGAACTTTTTTTGATGAATTAAAGTCTATTTAGGTGTTTGCGACCGAATCCCATTGTCATGGAAACTGTTTAACTCTGCTTGGGGTCTATACATTAAGGTTAGTTAAAAACTCATAATCAACCTAATAATATTTCTGAGATGGCGGCCCAATATATGTTATTGAATACCTACAAGGGCGAGTAATAAACATAGTTTTACATTTTAAAGAAGAGAAATTAAAGGGTAACTTATTAGTATTTACAGTGTCAGAAAAACGAATTGCGGGGAAGTACTAAAAACAACTAATGTCGTACACTTACGCTCCGTTTTTTATTTATGATATTGTCATAATCTTATCTTATCCTATATATCACAGACGCTCCTTCTATAAAGAATATTGTTGCGTACTACGCCCCATTCTTCATCCGAGTCTAGTCTTGCATTTTCATTAATGTTTTAAAAAGGATGTTAAGTATCTGGTTTTCCTGGGATGTTCAGGCAACCCATTCCAAGCCCGAATGCCACTCGGTATCAGGTCATGCAGCGAATGACCATAAATCTATCTGACCTACTTTTAAAAGACTCTTGACACCAAGCCCGTAAACCTGGCAAGTTTAAAAAAGAAAGAAAGAAAAACATGTTAATCTTTTTTTTAAGGTTAAACAGTGGCTTTTATTTTCTAAAGAGACTGCGGGCTATATTTAAAATAGCCTCTGCCCCAGTTAACACTATCGATCTCTTTGTCATCAGAGCAAATCGCTCTGCCCTTCACAGATCGGGATGAGCCCAGGCCACGACACAAAGTAAAACGTTCTGTGTGAACTTCCCCTCACGCAGCCGGGACGCAGTGCAAACACCGGGCGTCCGGGGAACAAGAAAACCGTTCCTGTTTTTTGGTGAGATTTGCGCAGTGGGCGTCTATGGTAGTTTTTGTTTTTTTTTAAATGGGGGGACAAGTGAAGGCAGATGTTGATTTCTAGATGTTGTTCTTTGCCATGTAATTCTAAAGCTATTGTGTAAACATAGCAACATAAAACCATCACACAATTAATCCACCAATCTGCCAATCTATCAACCGATTTTACTAATGTTTTCTAGTCTTCGTTTATGCTATCATTTTAACCTTTTATCGTTACATTATTTCATTGCACGATCGTTGTATCTATGTCTATTTCTTATCCATCTATAGTTTAGCTATATATAGTTGTATCTAGCTATAGTTTTACCTATCTATAGTTTTATTTATCTATAGTTTTATCTAGTTTTATCTATCTATAGTTTTATCTAGTTTTATCTATCCATAGCTTTATCTACTTTTATCTATTTATAGTTTTGTCTATCTATAATTTTGTCTATCTATAATTTTATACATCTATAGTTTTATATTTCTATAGTTTTATAAATCTATAGTTTTATATAGTTTTATCTATCTATAGTTTTGTCTATCTATAGTTTTATCCATTTATAGTTTTATCTATCTATAGTTTTATCCATCTATAGTGTTATCTAGTTTTGTCTATCTATAGTTTTATCCATCTATAGTTTTATCTATTTATAGTTTTATTCATCTATAGTGTTATCTAGTTTTGTCTATCCATAGTTTTATCCATCGATAATTTTATCATTATATAGTTTTATCTATATAATATAGTTTTATCTATCTATATTATATCTATAGTTTTATCTATCTATCCATCCATATATCGAACTATTATATTCATATAATTTATCGTTCACTCTATCTGCTTATCCATGTCTATATATTCATTTATTTATCTATCTCTCTCTTTTTAACTATCTATCAACCCAACTATATATATATAGCCTATATATATATCTATATCTCTCAAGTATCTACCATTCCATTTATCAATCTCTGTTAATTCCAACGCCCTCATAATACGACATATCAATAATGTCGTTACATTACGCAACGGAATCAAATGTTTGCACACAAAAACATGACAACAACAAAAAATATTACACCAGTAAATAAATTGATCCCCTGTTCCTCCCTTCTCAACTCGCCACCCTCAATTTCGACATAGCTATAGAGTGTTGACAAAGCCACACAGTGCAGGTTAAGTCACTTCTTAATGGATATTATTTTTTATTTCACGGAACATTTTCCTGACCCCCCCCCCCCCCCCCACCTCCTCCCATTCACAACCACAAGATATTCCCTTCTGGCATCCTTTATCTCCCCCACTCACAAACAAACACACACACACACGCACCGCTACGGACCTAATTTCCTGGAAGAATCTGATAGTTTCCTTAAATCAGCTTTGTTAAGCAAGGAAAAGAATTGTCCTTTCAAGTGTGACCTGTTCAGTACATTGAGGACATAATTGTCACTTAAACGCTTTGACCTCATACAGCACCTCGACGGTGTTTGTACAAAAGAAGTCAGTAAATGAATAGGGTACTTTGGGCAGTTAAAGGTCAAGGTATTAGTAGGGTACTTTGGGCAGTTAAAGGTCAAGGTATTAATAGGATACTTTGGGCAGTTAAAGGTCAAGGTATTAGTAGGGTACTTTGGGGCAGTTAAAGGTCAAGGTATTAGTAGGGTACGTTGGGCAGTTAAAGGTCAAGGTATTAGTAGGGTACTTTGGGGCAGTTAAAGGTCAAGGTATACATACGTACATACATACATACATACACGAATGTGTTGGGGTTCTTAATTCTTTTCCTTCTGTCATCCAGGCTGCAGAGCTGTTCATACTCTTACATATAATATTGCAAGACAGACATGAGGTCTTTAAAAAAAAAACTCTGTAGTACAATCGTCGGCACGCACAAGAACCTCGAAAAGGCAATTCAAGTTTCTTCAACAAGAAAAGAACAAGATAAATTTGAAATCCTACTTTGTCACACTAAAAACAACAGGTTGCCAGCACTGCAGTTTTATAATGTGTATTGGTCACTGTATGTTGAAAGGCCAATGATCCCTCCAGCCTTAGATGCGTTGGTTACAGTTTAATTGTTTGAAGAAGTGCAACATAAATTATAGTTCTACCTTGCCTACTTTGAACATCTGTATTGAGGAAGAAGCAGAATTCAAAAGTTTCAATGTCCATGGAATGGAAAATGGGGGATTGCGTGGTCACTACAATGCCCAGACATGTTTACTATCTGCAAGAAATTTCAGATGACTATTAAAAGCTGAATTTCGGTAAAAGATGGAGGCCGGTGTGGGGGTTCGAAGAACCTGTACAAAGGGGGATTTAGTAGCCAGCACATTACCCAGACATGTTTTACTTTCTGCAACGGATTTCAGGTGACCATTCAAAGTTGAATTCTCGAAAGTGGGGTGGAAGTAGTTCTAGGATTATCAGAATCTTGAACTTGAGCTTTGTCGCCAGACCTGAAGTAGTTCTAGGATTAACAGAATCTTGAACTTGAGCTTTGTCGCCAGACGTGAAGTAGTTCTAGGATTAACAGAATCTTGAACTTGAGCTTTGTCGTCAGACCTGAAGTAGTTCTAGGATTAACAGAATCTTGAACTTGAGCTTTGTCGCCAGACCTGCATTTCCGTTACTTTGTATTCTACATATAGGTAACGAGATAAAAGTAATAAATCTATATTGTTGTGATAATATCACAATGAAAATTAAACTCTGGCAGCTGTTTGCAAGACTTTGTAATTCCAGATTAAAAAATAAAAGTTGTAGATATTGAGCTGAATTTGTTACACAATGTCCAATTATAGAATTGTAAAATGTGAAAGTTAACTAAGAATGTTATGGTTTAATTGTATTAGTTGACTTTCTTTTTCTTATTTCGCCGCTGTTGGGGAAAAAAATAGTTGAGTCAGGTTGAAATATTTTAATAGTTCTAATAAAAAAGAAATTAGTGCTTTTGATCTCTAGTCTGAAAGCCGAAAGTTCAAAGCTTGATGAAGTAGACTGCATGTTTCAATTATGAGAGTGTTTGACACTGCAGGTTGTCTGTTGGTTTTAGTTATAAGCCAATATGTCATTTTAACTTTTTTTTTCAAATATTTACAACAATGTCTCCATTTAAATGGCTATCGCTTTGTCAGTTTCATCTAATCCTGAGCATTATCAGATTATGAGCTCTGACACCAGATATTGTCAAGCGTCACCCTAACTATTTAAAAGTTGTATCATTATTGGGGTTTCGGGAGGAACAAAAAATCGGTATCGAACATACATTTGATCGGAAACGGAACCCAGTAGACCTAATTATCAAACTATTCCTTTTCATGCCTTAATAGCATCTCTTGATCATAGTTTTCTTTCAACGGAATCATCGGTACGTATTGAGCTGAACCCATTGACCAGGGATCGGTAACCCTTTGATAATAGTGTGCCAAAGTGGGATTTCTAATTCATTCAGCGTGCCAACAGCCTAAAAGTCTCCCTGCTTTAGCACTCAATTTCTAATAGAATATACTTGAATAGTTTTTAAGGAGTCTTCCGCGTGTCGTTGAAAATCGTTCTGCATGCCAGGTTGTGCACGCGTGCCGTAGGTTTTCCAATTTCTGCTATACAACTTACTACAATATCCCCTAACGCCTTTTATAACAGAAACCTTTTTATGCTTATTAATATGTCCAAGGCTATATTTACGAAGCTGTTTGTTTACTATGAAAATATGGTATTTAATCAAAGGAGCAGATGAGAAGCGCAATTGACAAGTCTTAATTAAGTGTGACCTTTTGAACTGGGATGATCGTGAACTTCCGGTGAAATTTACCGCCATTTTCGTAAAACAAACATGCTTTTGATGCTGTTTGAGAATTGATTTCAACATTGACAACCAGTTCCGTTTTTAACATCAAAAGTGAGTAGGGGATAATTAATACTCAAAGTGTTAGTCGCGTAAGGCTAAATGTAGCTTTTGTTTATAAAATAAGTTAGTCAAGAGTTGCGTCCTTTGTAATTAAAAAAACACAATGCGGAGATTCATAAAAAAAAAACAATACGAAAATTCTTTTGCATCGAGCAATTAGTTTGGGATTATAACCAGGTGATTCTTCAAATCTGACATTCACAATCCATCGTTTTCTTTTGGCGCCATCTTTTGGAAATGAAATAAAATGTAATTCTCTACATATTTTCGTACTACCAGTAACGTAGCACACAGTCATGTTTCGAAGAAAATGATCGAATAAGACCGGAAACGTTCTTCTTTTTTACCTTTTATGCATGCATAATCGTTAAGACTTGTCAATGCTTGCATTTTGACATTAAGAATAAAAACAGTAAGCTACATACTATCAATCTACTATCTCTTTTTATAAATGAAACAATAAAAAAAAGTTACAAAAGATGCATAGATCCATATAAATTATTTAGTTGTTTTTTTTTGGGTTATTAATGCATGACAAATTATCCTCTTCAGTTCTAAAATTATAAACTTCGCTGTCATCTAGATCTAATTAATTTCATTATATATATATATATATATACAACTTTAAACTAAGCGGCCTTGTTGACTTTCGATTCTTCTACTTTTTTTATTTATTAGTTTCGCCATCTTTCTTTCTTTTTTGTTTTATGCATTTTTTATATTCTGTTTTTTTTTTGTTTGTGTTTGTTTCATTGCTTTTAAAAGTTTATTTTCTTTGTTTTTTACCCTCTACATTTGAAAGGCCATAACGAACTTAGCCTTCATGTTTACTGTTTGATCTATTTCCTTTCAGCTAAATCTAGCATCATTTTCCCAACCGTGTATTAATCCGTTTGCGGTTTGTTGCTTCTAAAAAAACAAAGCCTTTATATTTTTACATGTTTTTTTCTGCGATTGAAGGTAGTATAAAATAATTTCCCACAATGCTGCTGAATCCGACAATTTCATGATTATGGGTAAGTTGTTCTGGTTTCCCTGTTGGCAAAGGTATTCTAAGCCCAACACAATTACACGACCGTACACAGATATATTAACTCCTTACTGTTAGATTTATTCATTATTTGGTTATTTTGCTGATGTTGTTATTTAAATAATTATTTGAATCTTATATTTTATACATAGAGGCTCCTGTGTTGTTCATGCCAACAACGTTACGAACAGCTATGGAAAACACTTTAGCAAGAATCAAATCCGTACACGGACACAAACACACACTTACACACACTTACACAAACACACACTTACACAAACACACACTTACACACACTTACACAAACACACACTTACACAAACACACACTTACACAAACACACACTTACACACACTTACACAAACACACACTTACACAGAAAACGAACACGCTCGCGTGAAAATGTAATATTTTTTTGTATTTTTTTTTTAACAGCCCCCACTTCTGCATTATTTGCGACCCACTTGTAAAAGATGTCTGCCAATTTTCTGGTTATTGACTTTGCTTTCGAATTGTCCCCCTTCCCCCCCCCCCCCTTCCCTTACTCCTTTCCACAGCACACATTTTTATTTGTATTCTTTAAAACTATATTCAGACAACATAACAAAAAAATGAAGAGCAAATAGAAACTGTTATTTCCTTTTCTACATTAGTGGTCGTGCAAGTCAAACTGCTGCAAATTATTTCTCATTATCTCAGCAATCACTACCAATCATGTTCATAGTTTTTTATTTTGTTTTCTGTCCTGCTGGCGTGGTCTTTTCGGTTCTCAAATTTTGGATATGAACATAAAACTTCTTTGTGGACCTTCCATAGGCTTTTCTACGATTGAAATTTTAAAAAAAGCATTTTTGTATTCATAAATGTATTTTTGAAACTCATTAAACTTACTTTTAAATCTCGATTTGTAAGTTGAAGGTAATACAATTTCCTTTTCAATCGTATAATGATTATTGTGTTTTTTTTTTTTGCAACTGTAAGAGTTTTTTGTGTCGAATACATGCATTGCTGTAACATCATGAGGATTGCTATGTCATGGAGTTTTTATTTTCCTGAGCTATAATGTTATAGTTAGATTTGTTATACAACTAAAGTGGGACCTTGTTATAAAATGTTATTTGGTCAAGTGACTGTCGATTTTTTTTTTTAATTAAAAGATGTACATTTATTATTCAATTATAAAATTTGCCTTTATAAAAGACTATAAAAGCTAAAATAAATATTTATGTTGCTAGTTTGTTGTCGGTAGTGTAATTTCAGAGTAAAATATAAACCTAATCCGATAACCTTTTTCTTAGCAGCTCAACAGTTTCAACTCTCTCTGGCTTAACCCAAAATAATGGACTAAAGGTGGGAGTATTGGATAGAACATCATGTCTTCCAGACTACTCACGCCATAAAAAAAGACAATACAATAATTATGAGTAATTTGGGATACTTATTTCTACTTTGAACTTATTGTTTAACTGTGTACTTTCAGTGCTGGCCAGGTGACGGTTGTCTTTGAAGATGGTTCACCCCACTTATTCACTCTAAAACAACATTTCCTCAAGTTGGCCTGCTTATAACTTGTCTGGAGTGGTAATAGTTCTAAACGTTTGCTTTTCTATGTTCTGTGTTCTACTTTTGTTTTATTTTCGAAAGCCAATGCTAAACTAAAGTCTCAAAATATTAGATCTAGCTTTCTAGTCCGCAACATTCTTATTCTGGACTGTATTGAACATGTGTATGGGAGAAGTATACATTATAGAGCAACTGATTCAGTTAGTTAGATTATTATCAATTAATAATAGCCTCATTAACTAACTACTGGAATTCTTTGAGCACTAGTATTCTTGGACCATTACAATTCCTTGACTACTGGTATTCTTTGACCACTGGTATTCTTTGACCACTGGTATTCTTTGACCACTGGTATTCTTTGACCACTGGTATTCTTTGACCACTGGTATTCTTTGACCACTGGTATTTTTTTTACCACTGGCATTCTTTGACCACTGGAACAATTTTGACCACTAGAATTCTTTGACTTTTGGTATACTTTGACCACAAGTATGTGTGTGGTGAATCACTTTCTCCATCGACAATATCAGCTACGCAGAAACGCATTCTTCTATTAGTATTCCTCCGACACTACGCGGAAGAGTCCAGTCCAAATGGATGGCAGCAAAACTTTTTTTGACCATCTAACAACATAAAAGCGATTGATGAGTAAGACTGATCTTAATTTGTAGTCCCCTTCTTTTTTTATCTGTATTGACATCAGTGCAAGTGAAATAAGATACATGGGGGTGGGTGGAGGGTGGGCATTGGTTGATTTTCTTGTCTTGTTCTAGACTCCTGACGAACGAGAGAAAAAGAAAAAAACATTTTATTTGTGATATATTCCAACCTAAAATTCCGGAAAATAGACAGCCCAATAGTCGCGGAGATGTCCACACCATTTTGTACACCTCCCCTCCCATTTAATCAATCTTGCTTTTAACCGAGGCTACAATCAAACACCATAGAGAGGAAAGAGGAGATTCCAGGGGGGAAAAGACGCGGGGGGAGGAGGGGTGTACAGAAAGAAAAAAAACTGCCCTGAGTGAAATGGTAGCACTTAACACAGTATAGTCATTTGGGTTGTCCTATGTTTTAGTGTTTTTGGTTCCTGGAGTATTGCTGGGTCTATTTCTGTCTACTGCTCAATTAGAAACGATGGACCCTCAACCCCTCCAGCCCACCACCCCCACACACTCAATACATTCTCAAGCCCGCCACCATAGACTAACGACACTGTCAGAAAACAACAAAAAAAAAAGAAAAAAAAAGAAACGTACAACGACACCCAACAAACAACAAAACAAAAAGAAAGAACTACCAACACATTTTTTTCCTATAATTGAAACTGTCTGAATACAGTACTATGCTCGCAGAGAACTGTCCCGAAGACTGAGACCCATGTATGTGAGTGAGAACAGCAGGCGATGGTCTCCGCACCATCCACTGCCGCAGGGAAAGTCCCACGGGAAAGTATTAGTTGCTCCGAGATAGAGAAAAGAAACAAGGCAACAACATGACAAAAAAAAAAAAGAAAGCAAAATAACAGAGACGAAAATTTCGAGGAAAAACTATGCTTCATCTATAGAATATGGTTCTACTAGTGTCTGGTCGGAAGGACTCTTTGATGGTGCTTGGCGGAAAGCTGAGTAAAAGAAGACATAAAGAGAACAAGTTGCTTCTGGGCGATGGGATGGACAGAAGGAATCTGGAAACAGATCAATCGTGAAATCATGAAGCAGTTCAAAGTAGTTTATAATATCATTTTATGTGTGTGTGTGTGTGTGTGTGTCGTCCCTCAAGACAGAAATCAATTCTTTCAACCACGATTGATTTCTTCTTGTTTATAATATGGGTATCAGTGGGATTATTGATTAATTAATTAATTTTGAAGACGAGAGCTAGCGGATACAAAATGTAGCTATCGCACTGAAGCTAATTGTCACAATTCTGGATTTAATAGTGACTATTAGCACTTAGATAGATAGCAGTGTATAACTAGAACCTTAGATTAGCTTAAGTTTAGCTAGAATAGAGAGAAGGTTAGTCTGACGTCACTATCTTCTCCCTCCCTTACGCAATTACATCTCCCCATCACTCTTTCTCACCTGTTTCTCTACCCTTCACTATACTCTTGTACTACGCCCAAATTCAGAGTCTACTGACTAATACGATTCAACTTGGTACTACATCTTGGTTGAATGGGTACGAATGTGTTAGTTAGAATGTATATATTTTATCCTATGCTATATTAATGTATTCATATCATGTCTTAATGTATTTATATCTTGTGCTATTTTAACGCATGTGTAGACAGTCATTACTCGATCCCTCACTCACCCCCCCTTCTTCGCGCCCGCGCCACCCCCCCCTTTATATCCCCTCAGCTTAGCGGCACGTTATGCAATTGCTTTGAGACGGTCGTTCCCTGAGCGTTGACCAAAGAACCCAGTTCGCACACATATAACTAATTCTCGTCCGAAACCCCCCCCCCCCAGCCACTTGAGTTAACTACTTAAAATTCTACCAAAGGGAGATAAATTCCCCCACTCAGCATGACGTCTGTATAAATTGTCTTTCATCTAGACCTCTCCCCCCCCCCCCTTTCCGCCCTCGCAACCCCGACCCCCAATCCATTTTTGGCTCCAATAAGCTTTTCTTATGCAAATGTATATTCAATCTAGCCAATGAGAATAGGATGTAATTAAATGTAAGCCAACCAAATTAACCTTGGGTCAGGTGACTAGTGTCCACGAAAAAGGCCGCCCAACTAAACTAAAGCAGATCACCCCCAGCTCCCGAGCTAGACACATCGTTTTGGTCTAGCTCCCGAATTGTTACTTGGACTTGCAGATACTTAGCCAGTAATCGTAATTCCCTCATTATAGTTACGTAGCCTAAACTTGGATTCCGCAACAACATAGTATATTGAGTGTTAGACGTTCCTGTGCATCTATCTCAAGCATTGTATCTCCCCTGCATGTTAGTATGTGTATTTCATCATTGGATATTGAATTTGAATCATAAATAAACACCTGAAACGTAACCAGAAACTTGCTTGCCTAACTTAGAACTGTCTGTTTGTGTGTGTTTAACAACATCTAAGCGAGCCAGTAGAGAACAAATAAATATTCCAGGTCAACCACAGCATCGGCACCTCATATCTCTAAGACAACCAGCCATTATTACCCCCCCCCCCCTCAATTGCCACGTCGTGACAAAGTGGGACCTCGTCCGGGATATCTGAACTTCAAGCCGTTCAGCGCACTGTCAACAGCAACAACCCGAGGACTACGCCGATTCTGAAACCGACCCTGGATGGGGGCTCATCTCTCTACAACACAAAGACTCTAAGCCAGCAACCAGATCCATCAACCCATCAAACAAGGCTCGCCACCTTACGCAGCCTACGCCACCCCAGCCTACGCTTACGCCACCCCAGCCTACGCCTACGACACCCCAGCCTACGCCTACGACACCCCAGCCTACGCTTACGCCACCCCAGCCTACGCCTACGACACCCCAGCCTACGCTTACGCCACCCCAGCCTACGCCTACGTTACCCCAGCCTACGCACCCCAGATACGCCAACCTAAGCCACCCCAGATTCGCCACTCCGAGCAATCTACGCCACCCCAGCCAACTCACCCCATTAAGCCAGGCTCGCCACACTACGCCAGCCTACGTCACCCCAGACACACCAGCAACCAAATTTGCCACCCCATTACGCCAGATTTGCAGCCCCAACCGCCAGATCGCCACCCTCTGGCCCCGCATCAACATACCGGCACCCGAGACGTCAGCAGAGAGACCCACCGCCGTCGCATCAGCCTGCCCGACAACTAGAGACCGCCGAGAACCCGACAACTGCCCTGTCAACCTCCCCGTAGGAACCCGCCGTAGTTCCCGGTATCCAAACCCGGGAAAATAGACACTAACATTAAACGCTAATCCAGTCCCGGCACGGGGAAAGAGAATTCCTAACCAGCCCGAAGTTATCTGCACCAACAGCGCCGAGCGCCATATAAACGATAACTTTATGATTGGATATACGTGTGTTAGTGTATGTGTGTAAAATTCTGGAATTGTTGTCTGGTGAGTACCATTTTGAGTTGTATTACGTTAGCTAAACTCTGAACCACAACACCCCTCCTATATTTTCCTTTCCTATCTCGCTATATCTCTGTCCGCCTCTAGTATCTTAATCTCGCCTCACTCTGTTACCATGGCGGAAGGTGTACTATTGCGTAAGCAGTTGAGAGAAGAGGCTATAGCTATAGGCTACATTGACTCAGACATCACTAAATACGTAGTAGAGCAGGTAGCGGCCCATGAGGCCAAGACAGAGATACTTAGATTAGAACAGGTAGCTAGAGAGGAGAGAGCAGAACAGGTAGCTAGAGAGGAGAGAGCAGAACAATTAGAAAGAGAAGATAGGCTTAGAGTAGAACAATTAGCTAGAGAGGAGAGAGAGAAACATAGGTTAGACGAGGAAGCACGCAGGGCACACGAATTCAGATTAGCTGAATTAGCAGCAAGTGTTAGGGCCCCCGATAACAACGACAACCCAAACTCCCCCTCATCATTTAGTTCAGCCACCCCCAACCATCCCCTCCCCAGACATGCTTCTCTATGGACCGACGTCCACGACCCCCGTTTAGAACAGTTTGACATCTACCTCCGGCGGTTTAGCGACTGCATGGAGCTGAATGAGGTCCCCCCAGAATTGCATTGTAGGATCCTCGTCTCCACTCTGAGAGGAGAGGACTACGAGGCTTACTGTAAACTGGCCCCAGAAGACAGGGAGTCATGCGCTGCACTGAAGAATGCGCTCTTAAACCGGCACCAGTTGCACGCGTCCCACTACCAGAAAAAGTTTCGGTCGTCCACGCTACGACCAGGGGAGAATTACACCCGGTTCGCGGAACGAATCCAATCCTACCTTCTTAAGTGGGTTGAGTTGGGAAATATCGAGCAGTCATTCGACGGTATGGTCACCCTCCTAATGACTGAGCAGGTAGAGTCACAAACGACACCTAAACTCAAGGCCTTCCTGATACAACACGGGATCGAAGGGTTACCCTCCTCCCTACAAAGCGCAGATAGATTTCTGCAAGCCAACAAGGTAGAATCGTCCCACCCCCGGGAGAAATCTCTCTCACATCCCGCTTCCCGACAGGAAAATGGGAGGTCGACACGGCCACCGGGCCATCTGTCCCGCCCGGGTCACCCACAGTCACCCTGGAATAACTGGGACAACCACCGCACCAACCCTCCCCCACTAATCAGTCAAACCAGCTTCCCGTCGTCCCGACCGGGTCCACCCCAACCCAGACCCCCCCGCCCCCTCAAGACTCCCGACGTGCGGGCCAACCATACCAACCGACCAGGGCACAAACCGGCACCGGGCAAACCCAATCAACTCGACAAGGTAACTCCACTGGGCAACAGCCTAATGCACATACCGGCCCTAATCACTCCCAGAAACCCCCCCCCCGAGGAGTATACACCATCACCCTTTGCCCTGCGGACACCCCCCGGACGCAAGACCCAGAAACCGATACCCCCCCCCCCGCTTACACCCTCCGACAAACCGGAAACCAAGACAGAAAGAAATATAGAGATCAACTCTAAAAGAGCCAGGGCCCTTCTCGACTCAGGATGCCAGATCGATGGGTTCGCTAAGACCTCCTTCGTGAGTCCCTCCGATTACACCGGCGAGTCAATCCAATATAGAGTGGTAACGGGAGAAGTTGAGTCCCTCCCAACCGCCAAGGTTCACATCAAGTCACAACCATACACTGGCACGGCTACCTTAGCAGTCCGAGCCAAATTACCCTATGACGTCATCCTGGGGGAACGATACGTCAACCTTGCCGATGTCCCCCTCCCTCCCCTAGCCTCAGTGGCCACACGCGCGCACCCTGACCCTGTTCCCCACCCTCTCGAGGAATCCCCCACGGCCCACGAATTCCTGCGGGCCCAACAGGAAGACTCGACCCTGGCCCCACTGTTCGCTAAGGTCGGTCAAAACCCAGACCCCCCGAAACCCCACTCGTTTATTCAAAAAGGGAAACGACTGTTCCGACGGTCCAACCTCCCTGACGGATCGGTCAGAGACCAGCTCATCATTCCCGGTCCCTACCGTAGACAAGTAATGGAGGCGGCCCACGACTCAACCCTGGGTGGTCACCAAGGGCAAGGGTCCACAATCAACAAAATCACCCATTATTTCCACTGGCCCGGCATGCACAATGAGATCAAACGATTTGTAGCGTCATGCCACCAATGCCAGCTCATGTCCAAGGCCCACCACACTAAATCAGTACCGTTAGGTAAACACCCGGTGACCGACACACCCTTTCAGCGGGTGTCAGTAGACCTCGTCGGGACACTTTCCATAACACGTAAGAAGAACAGGTTCATACTCTGCGTGATATGTCAGGCCACCAATTGGCCGGAAGCGGTAGCGTTGCCGAAAGAGGACGCGAAACACGTGGCCGAGGCACTGTTTACCATTTTCACGAGAGTGGGGTTTCCCGAAGTCCTACTCTCCGATAACGGGCCCCAATTCACCGGTACACTGATGAGAGAAGCGCTACACATAATGAACACCACCCACATCCGATCCTCCCCCTACCACCCTCAATGCAATGGGCTAGTCGAACGTTTTAACCAAACTTTAATCGGGCTGTTAAAGAAAACCGTCGATGGCCCTCTGGATGAGTGGGACACACTCCTCCCCACAGCCTTATTCGCATATCGGTCCACCCCCCATTCTACTCTAGGCTACACCCCCTATGAGATGCTATTCGGTTCCCAACCCCGTGGGCCTCTAGAACTCCTCAAGCGCGCCTGGACTAATCCTTCCCCGCATCCCGAAGAACTCTCCGTCCACGCCTACATCAACAACTTAAAGGCTAGGCTTAACACTGTCCACACTGTCGCCTCAAAACACTTAGCCAAGGAGAGGGAGAAACAGGAGAAACTATACAATCGGCGGGCCAAAGAACGCTCTCTGGCTCCGGGCGATAAGGCACTACTGCTCCTCCCCTCCTCTTACAACAAACTCCAGTTAGCATGGAGGGGCCCCTACCCAGTTACAAAAAAGCTCTCAGGCACTAACTACCTCATCAAAGTCTGAAACAAAGACAAAATGTTCCACATCAACCTGCTAAAACAATACCTCGAACGCCCACTCGACGATACGCCCCTTGTAGCAACCGCCATCGCGGAAGAAACAGAAGCCGATGACTCACTGACCGCGTTTCCCTTACATAAGGGAGAAACCATGGATGACGTAGGAATCTGTCCCCTCTTAACCCCTGAACAGATCAAAACAGTCAAAAACTTACTTTCCTCACACTCAGATGTGCTAACTGACACCCCAGGACGTACTAACTTAGAGACGTTCACCATGAAAGTCACGGACCCGCGACCCATTACGGTCAAGCCATATGCTATGCCCCACGCCAAACTGGACGTCATTGAGAAAGAAATCAATTATCTGTTAGCCCATAACATCATCGCGAGTTCAACCTCCCCATACAATGCGCCGATAGTTCTAGTAAAGAAATCAGACGGATCTCACCGCATGTGCGTAGATTTCCGCCGGTTAAACGCAGTCACTGAATTTCAAGTCGAGCCCATGCCAGACCCTGATTTACTATTTTCAAAACTGAGCAACGCTCAATGCTTTTCCAAGTTTGACCTTAGCAAGGGGTTCTTCCAAATAGAAGTGGAAGAGAAGTGCCGCCCTTACCTCGCCTTTACCACCGACCAAGGCCACTTCGAATTCCAAACCGTCCCCTTTGGCCTAAACAATTCCCCCTCCGTGTTCACTCGCATGATGCGAAAACTGATCCAGCCAATTGACCGACCTGGGATCACCCACTTCGTGGATGACATCTTGATAGCCACGCCCACCTGGGCAGAACATGTGGAAACGATAACCGCTCTACTAGCTAGACTCCGCGAAACCGGCCTAACCGCCAGGCCGTCGAAATGCATGGTAGGTTTCAATAAACTGAAATTCTTAGGTCACATGATCGAAAAGAATAAAATAATGCCAGACGAAACCAAAGTAGAGAAAATTAAGTTAGCCCCTCAGCCCACCACCAAATCAGGTATAAGGTCCCTTCTAGGACTAACAGGGTATTACCAAAGGTTCATACCGCAATACAATAGCATCGCGGCCCCTTTAACAGACTTGACGCGGAAAAACCTCCCGGAAAAAGTCACCTGGTCAACAGAATGCCAGCTAGCGTTCGACCAGCTGAAGGCTGCTCTCACTAGTAAACCCATACTCCGTCTGCCTGACCCGACCCGCCCCTACGTATTGAAGTGCGACGCTAGTGGACGTGCCGTCGGCGCGGCCCTGCTACAAACGACCCTGAGCACGATAATATGCTGTTTCCCGTAGCATATGCCTCGCGTAAGCTCAATGCCACCCAGATGAATTACAGTACTTCTGAGCTAGAATGTTGGGCTCTTGTGTTTGGAATTGAGAAGTTCCACGTATACCTATACGGTCGCCATTTAATCCTCCACACAGACCACCAACCCCTCACGTTTCTCGCATGCGCAAAAAACCTAAACAGAAGGTTAATGAGGTACTCCCTCACCCTGTCACAGTACAGCTTCCAGACCATCTACCAGTCCGGGAAGGAACACCATCTCGCAGATTTCCTGTCCCGGTACTCTGACTCAGATCCCGCCCTTGACTCAGGCCCCACCGACACCACTCAAACCCCGGCCTCAGACTCAGTAAATTAGGTATGAATCCACTCTCACGTGTATTCCAAATTGGCCCGGAGGGATGTCACAATTCTGGATTTAATAGTGACTATTAGCACTTAGATAGATAGCAGTGTATAACTAGAACCTTAGATTAGCTTAAGTTTAGCTAGAATAGAGAGAAGGTTAGTCTGACGTCACTATCTTCTCCCTCCCTTACGCAATTACATCTCCCCATCAATCTTTCTCACCTGTTTCTCTACCCTTCACTATACTCTTGTACTACGCCCAAATTCAGAGTCTACTGACTAATACGATTCAACTTGGTACTACATCTTGGTTGAATGGGTACGAATGTGTTAGTTAGAATGTATATATTTTATCCTATGCTATATTAATGTATTCATATCATGTCTTAATGTATTTATATCTTATGCTATTTTAACGCATGTGTAGACAGTCATTACTCGATCCCTCACTCACCCCCCCTTCTTCGCGCCCCCGCCACCCCCCCCCCCCCTTTATATCCCCTCAGCTTAGCGGCACGTTATGCAATTGCTTTGAGACGGTCGTTCCCTGAGCGAGTCATTACTCGATCCCTCACTCACCCCCTCCTCTTCGCGTCCCCGCCACCCCCCCCCCTTTATATCCCCTCAGCTTAGCGGCATGTTATGCAATTGCTTTGAGACGGTCGTTCCCTGAGCGTTGACCAAAGAACCCAGTTCGCACACATATAACTAATTCTCGTCCGAAACCCCCCCCCCAGCCACTTGAGTTAACTACTTAAAATTCTACCAAAGGGAGATAAATTCCCCCACTCAGCATGACGTCTGTATAAATTGTCTTTCATCTAGACCTCTCCCCCCCCCTTTCCGCCCTCGCAACCCCGACCCCCAATCCATTTTTGGCTCCAATAAGCTTTTCTTATGCAAATGTATATTCAATCTAGCCAATGAGAATAGGATGTAATTAAATGTAAACCAACCAAATTAACCTTGGGTCAGGTGACTAGTGTCCACGAAAAAGGCCGCCCAACTAAACTAAAGCAGATCACCCCCAGCTCCCGAGGAAGACACATCGTTTTGGTCTAGCTCCCGAATTGTTACTTGGACTTGCAGATACTTAGCCAGTAATCGTAATTCCCTCATTATAGTTACGTAGCCTAAACTTGGATTCCGCAACAACATAGTATATTGAGTGTTAGACGTTCCTGTGCATCTATCTCAAGCATTGTATCTCCCCTGCATGTTAGTATGTGTATTTCATCATTGGATATTGAATTTGAATCATAAATAAACACCTGAAACGTAACCAGAAACTTGCTTGCCTAACTTAGAACTGTCTGTTTGTGTGTGTTTAACAACATCTAAGCGAGCCAGTAGAGAACAAATAAATATTCCAGGTCAACCACAGCATCGGCACCTCATATCTCTAAGACAACCAGCCATTATTACCCCCCCCCTCAATTGCCACATCGTGACACTAATCATGGACTCATTTGTGCTACAAGTAAGTTACTTCACTTCTTTAAGCCGCATTAGATCCATTCACTTCTTTAAGCCGCATTAGATCAATTCGCTTCTTTTAAGCCGCATTAAATCAATTCACTTCTTTAAACCGCATTAGTTCAATTCACTTCTTTAAGCCGCATTAGATCAATTCCCTTCTTTAAGCCGCATTAGATCAATTCCCTTCTTTAAACCGCATTAGATCAATTCCCTTCTTTAAACTGCATTAGATCAATTCACTTCTTTAAGCCGCATTAGATCATTTCACTTCTTTAAGCCGCATTAGATCAATTCACTTCTTTAAGCCGCATTAGATCAATTCCCTTCTATAAACCGCATTAGATCAATTCCCTTCTTTAAACCGCATTAGATCAATTCACTTCTTTAAGCCGCATTAGATCAATTCCCTTCTTTAAGCCGCATTAGATCAATTCACTTCTTTAAACCGCATTAGATCAATTCACTTCTTTAAACTGCATTAGATCAATTCCCTTCTTTAAGCCGCATTAGATCAATTCACTTCTTTAAGCCGCATTAGATCAATTCACTTCTTTTAAGCCGCATTAGATCAATTCACTTCTTTAAACCACATTAGATCAATTCCCTTCTTTAAACCGCATTAGATCAATTCACTTCTTTAAGCCGCATTAGATCAATTCACTTCTTTAAACCGCATTAGATCAATTCACTTCTTTAAACCGCATTAGATCATTTCCTTTCGTTAAACCGCATTAGATCAATTCACTTCTTTAAACTGCATTAGATCAATTCCCTTCTTTAAGCCGCATTAGATCAATTCACTTTTTTTTAACCGCATTAGATCAATTCCCTTCTTTAAGCCGCATTAGATCAATTCACTGCTTTAAACCACATTAGATCAATTCACTTCTTTAAGCCGCATTAGATCGATTCACTTCTTTAAGCCGCATTAGATCAATTCCCTTCTTTAAGCCGCATTAGATCAATTCACTTCTTTAAACCGCATTAGATCAATTCCTTTCTTTAAACCGCATTAGATCAATTCCTTTCTTTAAACCGCATTAGATCAATTCACTTCTTTGATATTATCGAGTGATGTTGTCAAAACTTTCACTACTTAAAGGAATGTTGTAAACTATTTGATTACTGTGAACAGGGCGTTTGCAATCACGTGACAAAAAGCACGTGATACGTGTTTACTTTGTCTAGTGGTGACAAATGGCAGCCGTATTACTATATAGGCTTTATTAGGTTTTATTTATAAATTTCATCATTTCAACAATACGCCGTAAAATTATATATAAAACACTGTCAAGCAATGTAAATTAACATTCAAAGCTAATATTTAAGCCATTAAAAATCAATGGAAAAAAGTTCGTATGTGCAGAATATTTAATGGAAGATGTTGACTATCGAAAGTTAGCCTATTAATTTACTATCTAAAAGTAAAGCATAAAGCAGAATGTACAATGTTTCATAAGAGCTATTGAAAAACTAAAAAAGCCTAAAATCGTGTTTATTTCGTGGACGGACTACTAAGGACTAGTATCACAGTTGAATATCAAGATTTATGGAAACTAATTCCTTATATTTTGGGTTTAAAATACACACGGTAAGGAACAATGTTTATTCCTCATTATCACCACCATGGCCGCTATTTACAAGTTTACGTCACCAAAAAAATCTAAGCCACGTCTGTTGCAATCGCTCTATTAGTTCACTAATTTCAACCACTGTAAATCATCGTAAAACTTGGAACCGCTGTAAAAATATGTACACTTTTAATACTATCAGGTAGACAAAATAAAAACGACTTTAATATGTACACGCTTTTCCCAGATCAATTGAGGTAGAACTAATAGTAGCCAGCAGTAAGCTTCTATCTAAAATATTCAAAGCACTTATGCTAATCGCGGATGTTACTATTTAGTATCGCCATACTTTCATTAAACTTCATTAGGCAAATTACACTAATCGAATACGCTGAATCGATTGCAGCGGAAGTATTCGAGCTCGTTCATGAATTAGGCATTGCAAAGTATCGATGACCCTATTATACTCGCCCTTTGATGTGGATAGATTTTTTTCTTCTCTCTCCCAGTGCACAGGTAAGCGCTACGCTAGTGGTCTGTGGAGGAAGCAGACGACAATGAGGAAACGTCAGGCATACTTGTGGAACAGTTTTATGACCGTCCAGGGATAATTACTTGCTGAACTAGATCCGTCTACCAGTATGGGCCTCCTAGCCTTGCGTGCTTATTTGGAATAAATACAGAATTAAGACATAATTCCAGATTAAAATTATTTCAAAAAGTATTTTTAAACCTCTAACGGTTTTTCACTAGTCATTATGTTGTTATTTTTCGTATACAATATTGCAATATTAAAACTTTAAGGGTTTTTTAATGTGTTCCTGTAAAGTTAAAAAAAATCTTGCTGTTAGAAAACTGCAAATATTTTGTACAATACTTGCAATATTAAAACTTTAAGGGTTTTTTAATGTGTTCCTGTAAAGTTAAAAAAAATCTTGCTGTTAGAAAACTGCAAATATTTTGTACAATACTTGCAATATTAAAACTTTAAGGGTTTTTTAATGTGTTCCTGTAAAGTTAAAAAAAATCTTGCTGTTAGAAAACTGCAAATATTTTGTACAATACTTGCAATATTAAAACTTTAAGGGTTTTTTAATGTGTTCCTGTAAAGTTAAAAAAAAATCTTGCTGTTAGAAAACTGCAAATATTTTGTACAATACTTGCAATATTAAAACTTTAAGGGTTTTTTAATGTGTTCCTGTAAAGTTAAAAAAAATCTTGCTGTTAGAAAACTGCAAATATTTTGTACAATACTTGCAATATTAAAACTTTAAGAATTTTTTAATGTGTTCCTGTAAAGTTAAAAAAAATCTTGCTGTTAGAAAACTGCTAATATTTTGTACAATACTTGCAATATTAAAACTTGAAGTTTTTTTTAATGTGTTCCTGTTAAGTTAAAAAAAATCTTGCTGTTAGAAAACTGCAAATATTTTGTACAATACTTGCAATATTTAAACCTTAAGGGTTTTTTAATGTGTTTCTGTAAAGTTAAAAAAAAAATCTTACTTTTTTAAACGTTAAAACATTTTTTTTAAAAATCTTTCTATTTTGAATATTATATCTTGCTATTTTATATTGACTTTTATAGTAAGGAATTAAACAATCGACCTCAATGCTGGCGAAGTATTAAAACCACCGAAACGCTCCCATTATGAGTACACCGGTGAGCTGACGAGTGGGGGACATCCCCTCGTTGTGCGTCTTTTCACTGCCGAGAGGCCCCTTCGACTCGATGGGGATGAAGCGATGTGGGCGACAGCCTGTCTCAATGAGCCCTGTCCAGGCATATAGTCTTGAATTTGTGCTACCGGGCGACACAGCAGGAATACGAGTGAGCCACCACGCTAAGGATTGGTATTGCATAGTTTTAAGGATATTTTTACAGGTCCTGCGATTGTTGAACTCGCATCGTCCAATTCGCAGATTTCGACACAAGAATTGCACGTGTCAACCGCTGAAGTCACGTGATACGGAAAATCATGTCCATAACCTATAACCTATAATATTTCTATCTATATATCGACTCTAGTAACAGACTGTTTACCCCTCCTCCCTTTTTTTTTTCTAAATATTAAACAATAATGTTACGTAATGTTTAACCCTATTGATTTAACTCAGATTTAATTCATAAATCTTTTTAAAGTATTTAATTGTTGTTGATTTATTTGTCCAAGTTTAGGTATATTAATGCAGGAGAAAACTATAAAATATACTTCATAGGGGAAAATACACACAAGTTTACCGATTCCGCTCATCGCACCGAAAATGTTTTTTTCATAAACGTGACAGCTCGGTTGTTATACTTATATTTTTAACCAGTTAAACATCATGTTTAATTAGTAAAGTAAAGTACCCGTCGGACCAAATTGATCATAGGGCCGGTTAAGCAGCGTTCACCAGTTTCTGTGGCCACGGTATACAAGGGGATGTGTGGCCAGTATAATGCCCAGACGCCTTTTCTTTACCCCAACTTATGTCAGGTTCCCAACAGACCTGGGTAGACTCAGGGACACCCTCGAGTCCATGGGAAAATCCTAGCCTTCAACAGAATTCGAACCCAGGACCTTCGGTATGCCAGTCGAACGCGCTGCCGATAGAGGCATGAATTTCAGTGAAGGAAATATATAGATATCAAAATGCGTACAAGAGGTAGGCCTACATCTCACATCACATGAGAATAGACAAACCCACTTGTGCTACACAGTGTAGCCAAGTGTAGTTTAGGTTCGGTGCAAACAGTCGACTGTTCCCATCCACTCTATGCTCCTGCAAGGCAGGACAGTATAAAAGCGCATGCTTGGCATCTCTTCCGCAAGTCCAGATTGGGCCTAAGACTTCCGAAATAGGCACCTAAAGAGCTGTGACCTGTGCCAAACTGGGCAACTGTTGCCGGATCCTTTCTACTGAGCTTCCACCACTGGTTCTGCTTGATTAGGTCGTTTTAGTTGCTGCCACACACCTCGACCCTTGTCAGATTCGTCCCAGTTCTTAAACCATTGTTCTGACCACGCACGTATTGATCTGCGGGCACTCTCGAAAGAGGACGGACCAATAGGAGCGGGTACCAGAGACCCTTTCTTGGGTAAGAGTGTTAAAAAAATGTTAAAAATAAATAGTTAAAACCTTATTTCTTATTTTATCTAGGTTGGGGTGGGAAGACATTACTGAAAATAAATTTAAAAGTATGTATGTGCTAATGAAAAATGTTGATGTGCCGCGTTTGAGCTGAATAGCATTGGTCGGAAGTGGTGTCAATCAGCCTTCAAACAGATCAGGTCGCAAGTAAAGACAGTTATTCGACAGACTGGATTTTGAGATTATTATAAAGGATTTAAAAACGAAATACACGAATCCGTTTTTTAAAACAACAAACATATTATATTGCGTTCCAAGCTCACACCCTCCCATGCCCCCAATATTTGTTTGAAATGTGTATTCAATGGGACGTAACATAATTTAAACGAATTGCTTCCCTTCATTTACAGCTAACACAAACGCTATGTGATATATTTGTTTAATGAAAGATTTACAGGGTAGGGGGGAAGGTGTTGTTTATCTTTCAAACTGTAAACGAAGCGTCGATTAGAATGGACATAAACAAATAATGCGTTACTTTTGTGTAAATATGTGAAACAATATTTGCTATTGAATCTTTCATTGTGAATACCATTGTAAATTCTATACTATAATACGAGCAAAAATTTCTTATTATGTAATTATATATTTATAAATGTTTTCTTCCAATGCGAGAACAAAATGCATATAAAAATACTTTTTCTTCTCCAGTGTCTTTTACAAAAAGACCTAGATAAACTAGAAAATGGGAATCTAACTGGAGTAAGTCTTTTCACCCAGAAAAATGCCAACTGATAAGAGTATCCAAGAAAAAGAAATAAATAATAACAAACTACTTCATTTATGGTAAAGAACTCAAACTAAAAAGTACTTAGGAGTAACAATAAATGATAAGTTATCTTGCAATCCTCATATTGATGAAGTAATTAAAAAATCAAACAAAACATTAGGATTCATAAAAAGGAACTTTTAGAAATGAAATAAGCTTATAAAGCTTAAATGATATCTTACATTAGTTAGGGCAATACTAGAATATGCATCATGTGTATGGGACCCATCAACTAAAGAAAACATAACAAAATTGGAACTAATTCAAAAAGAGCTGCAAGGTTCATTACTAGTGAATATTTACAACTGACAAGAGTAACACCAATTGTCAAATCACTAAATCTAGAAACACTATAGGACAGAAGGGCAAAGAGTAAAGTAGTAATAATGCATATGGCATTAAACTCTAATTTAGAAATACAACCCAATAACAACCTGTTGCAATAGATAAACATAAGAACAGAAAAACATTTCTTATCCCTTATGCGAGAACAAATGAATATAAGTACGCTTTCTTCCCGAGTGGTAGCCGGATATAGAATAAGGTTACCTGAAAAACCCACGCCAACCAGTAACTTAAAACACTAATCAAAATGTAAGACTAGACTTAAACCACAGTTAAGCGTGGGACGCAATAACCTTCTCTATTAAAGAAGCCTATGTAACATGTAAGAAACGATAAGATACCCCCCTCCCTTAACTTTGCCAACTCATACCCTATCCTTCTGTTAAAGTTGTTGTTTATTTCATATTGCTTCATTTCAGAGTGTGGACTTATACAATTCAATTAAAGATATCAAAATGATACAATGGAAGGTTTTCTCTTAGTGGCACAAAGATATCAACCAGCAAACAAAGAAACAAAGAAAGAAATCATGAAACTAAATATACGGATTGAAATATTAATTGTCTAAAAGAGTAACTCGATAGGTAGATATTTTAAATATCATTAGGGCCTCGTTACGTCACGAAATTCCGGTCGTTAAATCATAATACAATGTCTAGGGAAACACTAGCCGCAGTCAATAGCACAAACCTAACATTGGAAACAAAAAAGAAATAAAAATAAAAGATAAAAAAAAAGATAATTTCCTTCATAAAAAGACAATTTCCAAAAAGTATTACATTTTCTTCAATTGAAATGACCACCACCCACTGAGGCTTTAGAAGATGTTTGTATGAATTCATTAAAATAAAGACTGCGATTCTAAATATTTTTAAAGATGTTTTTTGTTTGTTGTTATTGATTTATACATAAGATTTAAAAAATCTGTAAAAAAAAAAACAGACCCATTTCATAATATTAAGAAAAAAATTCCTATAACTTATGACTTAGTTAAAACGTAATAACTAGATTCAGTTTTCATCGAGAATCTAGTGTGTACCTAAATACATTGCACAATTTTTTTTTTTTTTTTTCAAAATTCATTACCATTAAATACACATATTTTTCATTCAAAACATAAAATTACATAATGATTATTTTATTGTTAGAAATGCATACAAATATTTCATGGATTCAGAAAAAAATATACAGCTTATTCTTAATTTGCAAAAATATATCCATATTTCGCTAATGCTCAGAAAGCAATAGAACTCTTCTATAAGCAAACGAAAAAAATGATATGCTAAGATATAACCTATATAATCCTATATCCAGCGATATTATAGCCGCTTTTATTCTTCTAGCAGGCTACCAAGTAAGGGTTATGTCTCCCTTTCCCTTTCTCTATATCTTTATCTAAATGTCCATCTATATCGTTCTATATCTTTACATTTCTTCCGTCCATACCCACCCTCTTATTACTTCATCTTTAAAACTTTGAGTTGCATATTGCAACAATAGTCCGTTACTTCACGATGTATGTTGCAACAATAAGCGTTACTTCAAGATGAATGTTGCAACAATAGTCTGCTAGTACCTAATGAATGTTTAAAGCAATAATCTGCTAGTAACCTATATCTTGCAACAATATTTTTCCTTTAATATTTTGCTACACTATTCTGCTTGAACATATTGCTTATTGCTATAATATTCTGCTAGTGCATATGGCATGTTTTGAAATAATTCTGCTAGAACGTGTTGCAACACTTTTTTGCTAATACATGTTGCAGCAAAACTCCACTAGCAAGTGTTGCATGTTGAAAAGACATATTCTTTCATTTCATGTCGCTATATCCAAAGCCTACAGTTCCCTAATCAATGTACTCTACTCCATACCAGAGCCTTAACTAATGGGGCTCATTGAGTATACCCCACATGGTAGCTGTGTGCTAGGCATAGATCCTCTAATGTACATACTCTAATGAGAAATCAATAATAACCACAGTCCGACTTGATTTACAACTTGCCAGCTTAAAGCATGGTTTTCAGTAGATCTGACTTCCTGTTAGGATATGTTCGGACTTGTAAAGGGACGGGCTGTTAGAGACTTCGCTGCTTTTTTTTCTCTTTATAATGGCAATCTTCCAATGTGGTGGTCATTTCACTCCCCGGTGTATTCCAGCCACTACATACGTAGCCATGAATTATTTTAAAACTAGCAATGTAATTATGGCTAAATCTATCTCGGGTTCATCTGTGGAATAGCAAGTATGTTTCTTAAATTTCAGCTATTGATTTTTAATTACATTAAAATATATAGAGCACTTTGTTGTTGTTTTTTAAAAAAAAACATTTTAGAAAGATCAACCACTACAAACAACTGCACGGTTGATTATAGTCGTATACGATTCATGGGCGTACATATATATTTATTCAGGAGTGGACGGGGGCATGTCAATATTATACTTATTAATTACTATGGCAAGGGCTGAGCGTGCTAAGGGATAACATGGAGAGATGTGCTATTGTTACAATCATAAACTGTAAGAGCATACAAGCAATCGGCGAGCATTCAACATACAAGCAATCGGCGAGCATACTACATACAAGCAATCGACGAGCATACTACATACAAGCAATCGGCGAGCATACAACATACAAGCCATCGGCGAGCATACTACATACAAGCAATCGGCGAGCATACTACATACAAGCAATCGGCGAGCATACTACATACAAGCAATCGGCGAGCATACTACATACAAGCAATCGGCGAGCATACAACATACAAGCAATCGGCGAGCATACAACACACAATTAATCGGCGAGCATACAACATACAAGCAATCGGCGAGCATACAACATACAATTAATTGGCGAGCATACAACATACAAGCAATCGGCGAGCATACAACATACAAGCAATCGGCGAACATACAACATTCAAGCAATCGGCGAGCATATAAGCAAGCTGAAACGGTATGTAACAATTTATAAATTTAAACATACATCGCATAATGATAAATGGCAAATCAAGGATTGAGTTACTGATGGCAAAGCCGAATTCCCAATAAGAACATATATTAAACAATGTATTTGCATTAAAAGTTTATAGTTATTCCGTCTACCCACCCCGCCCAAACTCCACCAAGCCTTGCCTTGTACATTTGTACAGTCCACCCATCGGCGTTATTTTTAAAGATTTTAAAATTATAACATTTAACAACAACGACAAGTCTCGTTCTAATGAAAACAATTATTTTAAACAGACATCATAAATAATTATGTAAGTAGTTAATTATTTTTAGATAAAATAAATGAATAAAATCCAAATAAAAAACAATAACTGAAAACATTAAAAATCTTGTTACCTCGGAAGAATTGGATGATGAAACAAAAAAAGATATAGACTATCCTTTAATTAACCTGTTAAAGAATTAAAGAAAGTTTTTTTCTTTAAGTATTCATAACAAAAGGGAAAAATTAAATTCTGAAAACAGATCTTTTCCGTTATTATTATTTCCTTTTTTTAAAGCTGTTTCAATACAGTTTAAAAAAAAAGAGTTTTAAGATAAATAAAAACAGTAATGAAAAAAAAAAAAATCCAAAAATTTAGTCTTGGTACTTTGTATATACAATACGAAAATCCTGCAATTTAACAAAATTCGCTAAAACTTTTGGATTACGTTTAAAAAATAATAATAATAATAATAACTGCCTTTTCAGCAGCCATCTTGTTATTTAGTTTTTGTAAACATTGGAATCATTTAAAGATCGTTTTTGTTTTCTCTTTAAATAAAATATATTCTGGTTAGGCTGAAAGCAAACTTTGAATCAGTTCAACGACTCTCTACAATATTAACACATTAATCTTCTTTATAGAAGGAGAGTCTTTAATATATAAGATAAGATAACATTTCTTGAAATTAACCGAACGCTTTTCTTTTCAAAGTAAAATTTCTTCTATAAAATACAGTCAATTCTTAACAGCTTTTATGTCAACTTTTGCTTTTCTCGAAGTAAAAAGAAGACAATTTTTATTTCAAGCCACAAACAGTAGCGTAGCCGGGGGGGGGGGGGGAGGAGCAGGGGGAGTGGCCGCTCCCCCTGCGACCATTTTCGAAAAAAAAATGTAACAAGCCATGCAGAACAATTTATACTGTTTCTAATATTTTTTTATTTTAGATTACATTTCAACAATTTAATTTGTAACAGTATGATTAAAATAAACCTTGTTAGATCTAGTTAATTTTAGTTTAATTTGATACGAAGTGAAGGTCACACTCTAGTGCAGGAGTCGGCAACCTTTTGCTAATAGCGTGCTAAGCTAGGATTTCTTAATCATTCAGTGTGCCAACAGCCTAAAAGTTAACCTGCTCTATTATACTTGTTTTCTTATAAGACAAGTAAGTAATTTAAATCCGTAGCTAGACAAAGGCCAAAAGCAAAGGAAATCTATAGAGAAAATCGTCAGAGCGTTTTATATTTAATTTAAAAAATAATATGTATGTGATTATCATCCTTTTTATTAGCATTTATACCAAATACAAAATTATATTACTAAACTTTCACATTTATGGTAACTATTTTGTAAACGTTATCATTTAGTTGTCAAGATACATATATTATATCAACTGCTAATATTGATTTAATATTTTGTTCTCAGTTTAACAAAGATGTTCTTTAATTTATTGATGTGTAGGAGTTACACTCAGAATTGTCGTTAAGTGCAATTAATACAAAGTAATCATACAAACTGGGTAGTTAATGTAATGTTAAGAAAATGTGCAAATATTCTATTAGTCATATAATAAACTACTTTTTGACAGTTTGGTCTTTATAAAGTTATAAGTTGTAGACCATTTAATTTACTCTTGTATAAAATAAAAATTAAAAAACATAATACTAGAAATATTAGCGGAAATAAAAGTAGCTAATTATCTCCCTTTAATTAAAATACAGATGCTAAATTTGATTCAATAGTGATGCCAAACATGTTATGTTTCGTAATATAACAAATATTACTGACTAATTACTATTTCTTTAAACAAACTACTGTTGTGGTATTGATTACAAGATTTAATTATTATAGGTATAAAATTAATTTACGTTAAACAGTTGCATTAATTATGTGTCCATTCAACCTTAAGGACCTCTTAAACAATTTGGCTCATTTCGATGCCCATTTCATTAAAGGTTTAAAATTCAAATGGCTACGTTTTATAATCGTCAATATCCCAATTTTAATTTTAAAAAAGTATCTACATCTAAGAAGGTCGTGGTAATATAAAGATTAAGCCAGTTATCCTTGATTAGGTATGAAAAAATGCATTTGAAAGTCTTGAAACTCCGCTTTGAGTGCTTCGATTTGCTTCTGAAAAAGCCCAACTATCTATCTTAATAAATGCTCTTGTAAATGGAAGTACATATAAACTAGTTAAATGTTTTCAAATTGATTTCACTTAATATAAATATTACTGGAAAATATACTTTTTTTTTGTTTTCATCAATAATAAAACACCTCTTCGAGGTCTCTCGCGTGCCATTGAAAATCGCTATGCGTTCCAATTTTGACACGCATGCTTTAGGGTGCCGACCCCTGCTCTAGTAAATACCATGTCATAAGCAGGAACTTAGAGTGGACAGGAACGGCCAACCGTTTGTGCCTAATTTTTACGGTGATGTATAAGTGGTGCGTGGACACAGCAGAGTTAGTTCTCCGAGCCCCAAAAGAGTACGCTCGCTCGGACTCTCAAAAAAAGGTGGGGTTTAAGTCTGGTGTACTCACTGAAAAGTAATAATGTGACGTCAAGCGCGCTGGCTTTCTCCTTCTCGGTCGTATAGTGTAGTGATCGAAAACTTGGTTACATAAACTTCGAAAAAAAAAAAAAAAAAAAAAAAAAAAAAAAAAACAAATTTAAAAGAAAGAACAAAAGAAGAGAAATAACTTTTTTTTAAAAGAAATTTCGTTTGTTAAGGATACGACCGTCGGGCGTGGTGTTTTAATGGCTAAGAGGAATAAAATAGAAAAGAATAGAGCGATCCTATAAACTATAACGTATCATGTAGATAAAAAGTAAATAAGTAAAGTACCATTAGGACCAAATTAATCATAGGGCTGGTGAATCAATGCCCAGCCGCCTTTACTTTACCCCAACTAGTGTCAGGTACCCATCAGAGCTGAGTAGACTCAGGAGCACCCTCAAGTCCCGGGAAAAAATCCTAGCCTGCGCCAGGATTCGAACCCAGAACCTTCGGATCGCCAGTCTAACAGTAAATAAAAATGTTGAAAGTCTATTTTTTTTTAATCTCTTAAAAAATGTTTATATTGGCGATTGATCTCGTCTTTCCAAATTAAAATAAGAATGCTGTCTTCACGAAAATGAGCAGTAGAAGCAATCAATTTTGCAGAAATTCCCATCACTAATATTTGCTAGTAAACATCGTGGATGGTTAAAAAAAATACTGCACTATTATACAGTATGTGAATCCTGAGGCACAGAATGTTCTTATAACACTTGATTCGTATAAATTCTTAGTTATTCTATTATTCTGGAAAAATTGCTTAAAGTGGGGCCTTTTTCCTAAAGCTTCGCTCCCCCTAGCGTCAAAACCTGGCTACGCCACTGGCCACAAATGATCCCTTTGTGTCGCAGGCTCCATCAAATCTTTATCTGCTTGGGCTTTTCCTTTTAATTGTGTTTAATCTGTTTAAATTTGTTAATAAATATTTAAGATATTAAATCTCGGTTTGTACACCTGTATATAAAAACTTCTACTAGCATGAGGCCGTTTAAGCTTAGAAGATGTTGTTTTTTTATACCGAGGAACTCATTCTTAAGTCTTATAGCGCCAGTGAAAACATTGCTCAAGATGATCACGTGACCACAAACTGCGTATTCATTCGCCTCATCAAAGATTAAGCCATGTTTATGTTTACATTTACAATAAAAAGAATCGTACACCACATCTGACGGAGCATGACGCAAACAACAATATTCTAAACATTGTCAGATCAAAAAAAAGTTTCCTTACAAAAACCTAACTAAACCGGTAACCTGATATTGTTGCAGGAAATATTAAAAGCTATAACATTATATCCAGGCCAGTGTTTATGCTTGTTATATGCAAACATTGTCAAATATTACACTTCTTTATGTGTAAATAGTAATATATAGCTCAATTAGCTTTATTAATACTCTATGTGTGCTTATGTAGAATAGACTTGTCTAAATATTTTTTAATGGTGTAATAAGAAACTCTTTAAAAACAGTTACAACGAACAGCTTATTCAATTAAAAATATATACAAGGATTGGGTACAAGCTGTGTAAAGTTCAGTTAAAAGGTTGTCATAACCCAGCATTAAGGAGTTAACTTAAAATCTTTAACTTCTTTAACACCAGATATTGTCTTCTTTCTTCTTCATCTTTTTATTTTAAACCAATTTATTTCATTCGAAAGGAGTTGCATTTCTTTTGTCCAATATCAGAATAGTCTAGGTAAAAAAAAATGTAGAAATTGATATCTTGAAAAATCTAGAATCCAATAAATTCCAATGTTACGGTGGACATGGTAAATTGTTACGTTTTGAGCATTATAAGGGCAGCGAGCGAAACACTCGTGTAAAAGGTACAATGAAGGATTAGTGTTAGAGTTTACTTTATTACCGAGAAAAAAAAAGCATTCTAGAAAATATATTTCATTATTATAAAATATTGAACAAAATACTTACAGAATCAAAACCTTATTATATTGTATCATATACAAACTAGAAGTGCTTTATCTTTTTTAACTTTTATGAATTTCAGTAAAATAATACACACAGCTTAAGCGATACCATCGTGGGTTTTTGTGTGTGCATACTCTTTATAAGTTACCTTCGGATTTATTGTTGGCCAGCGTTACCATATATAACTCAAGGATATGATCCTTCTTTAAGCTTGTGTTTGGCAAAACATAAAAACAAATTTTCATGAGTTTCTTTCACCAAAGTTTATTTATTAACTCAGGTAGTGGAGCAAACATTTCTCAAAGCCGGTTTTCAGTTTAAGATCTACTCAGGTTTGCCAAGCGTCAGCAGTTTTATTATATAATATTTATACAAGGTTAACCCTGGTAAATTGTATATAGACAATGCAAAATTGCACTGTGTTTTATAGTGCATGGCATATTGCCCAAATAACACTTACTCAGTAATATTGCCCAATATTGCCCAATGTAATATTGCCCATATAACAATGTCCCTGTAATATTGCCCAATATAATAGCGCCCATTTAATAAATCCCCTATAATATTGCCCATCTAACTCAACCCATATAACACTGCCCATATAATACTGTCCACACACATTGGTCCTTGTCTGTAAGCACCTTATTGCCTCTATTCCAAATCGGGTTCTTCCAGGCGCCCAAGTCTAAATTTGGATCTTAGAGGTGACTGAGCTCGCCTATCCCTCGCCCTTGCACTCGGCAAACAGAATTAAACTAATCTGACATTGAATAAATAATGACGCCCGTTCACAACAACAGCCACACACACACACACACCAACACACACACTAACATTCACACTAACACTTACACACAAACAACAATCGTTCTTTGGTGACGCAACTGAAGAGTAACCTTTTTTTCTTTGTTTTTGTTTTGTTTTTAAATGTGTGACCTCAGTGATTAGTCCTAAAACCAACTTTGTTGGGCTGAGGTACAAATAGAGACACTGCGCACTTTCAAGGAAAGATTACGTAGCGCATTCGTGAGCATAAAGTTGAGCATGATACCACCTCCACCCATCCCCCACCCATCTCCTGTCTTTCCAAACCTTACTTTTAGTTGTTTGTTTTTTTCTGTTTCATTTACATAAAAAGCCACACAATCCAAGTGTAAGAGATCACAAAGTACAATAATGAACGTTAATGAAGTCATGTAAATTGATTATAATACAACATCAAATATGAGAAAGGACTGAGCAAAAAAAATCATTTTATATTTTGATCATTTTGCACTTCTACAACATGTAGTAACTTGGCGAGGGAGCACGGATTAAGGGCGTCTATTCCAATTTTTTTAATGTGGGGGGCATAGCGATTCGTAACACATTTTAATAAGATTCTTGATCGTATCTCTTTGTATTCTGGATATAAATCCTTGTCTAGCAAGTTATGGTATCTTCTTGTCTAGCAGTTTGAAACATTTTCTTGTCTAGCACTTTGAAACATTTTCTTATCTAGCACTTTGAAACATTTTCTTATCTAGCACTTTGAAACATTTTCTTATCTAGCACTTTGAAACATTTTCTTGTCTAGCACTTTGAAACATTTTCTTGTCTAGCACTTTGAAACATTTTCTTGTCTAGCACTTTGAAACATTTTCTTGTCTAGCACTTTGAAACATTTTCTTGTCTAGCACTTTGAAACATTTTCTTGTCTAGCACTTTGAAACATTTTCTTGTCTAGCACTTTGAAACATTTTCTTGTCTAGCACTTTGAAACATTTTCTTGTCTAGCACTTTGAAACATTTTCTTGTCTAGCACTTTGAAACATTTTCTTGTCTAGCACTTTGAAACATTTTCTTGTCTAGCACTTTGAAACATTTTCTTGTCTAGCACTTTGAAACATTTTCTTGTCTAGCACTTTGAAACATTTTCTTGTCTAGCACTTTGAAACATTTTCTTGTCTAGCACTTTGAAACATTTTCTTGTCTAGCACTTTGAAACATTTTCTTGTTTAGCACTTTGAAACATTTTCTTGTCTATCACTTTGAAACATTTTCTTGTCTAGCACTTTGAAACATTTTCTTGTCTAGCATTTTGAAAGATTTTCTTGTCTAGCACTTTGAAACATTTTCTTGTCTAGCACTTTGAAACATTTTCTTGTCTAGCACTTAGAAACATTTTCTTGTCTAGCACTTTGAAACATTTTCTTGTCTAGCACTTTGAAACATTTTCTTGTCTAGCACTTTGAAACATTTTCTTGTCTAGCACTTTGAAACATTTTCTTGTCTAGCACTTTAAAACATTTTCTTGTCTAGCACTTTGAAACATTTTCTTGTCTAGCACTTTGAAACATTTTCTTGTTTAGCACTTTAAAACATTTTCTTGTCTAGCACTTTGAAACATTTTCTTGTCTAGCACTTTGAAACATTTTCTTGTCTAGCACTTTGAAACATTTTATTGTCTAGCACTTTGAAACATTTTCTTGTCTAGCACTTTGAAACATTTTATTGTCTAGCACTTTGAAACATTTTCTTGTCTAGCACTTTGTATTCATTTTCCGGAAGCAAGATGGCACTGAGTTATGTGACACTTTGAAAAGAGTGCATGAATTAAATTTTACTTTGAAATCAAACAAGAGTGCATGAATTAAATTTTACTTTGAAATCAAACAAGAGTGCATGAATTAAATTTTACTTTGAAATCAAACAAGTGTTCGTGAATTAAATTTTACTTTGAAATCAAACAAGAGTGCATGAATTAAATTTTACTTTGAAATCAAACAAGTGTTCGTGAATTAAATTTTACTTTGAAATCAAACAAGTGTGCGTGAATTAAATTTTACTTTGAAATCAAACAAGTGTGCATGAATTAAATTTTACTTTGAAATCAAACAAGTGTGCGTGAATTAAATTTTACTTTGAAATCAAACAAGTGTGTATGAATTAAAGTTTACTTTGAAATCAAACAAGAGGGCATGAATTACATTTTACTTTGAAATCAAACAAGTGTGCATGAATTAAATTTTACTTTGAAATCAAACAAGTGTGCATGAATTAAATTTTACTTTGAAATCAAACAAGAGTGCAATAAATTAAATTTTAGTTTGAAATCAAATAAGAGTGCAATAAATTAAATTTTACTTTGAAATCAAACAAGAGTGCATGAATTAAATTTTACTTTGAAATCAAACAAGTGTTCGTGAATTAAATTTTACTTTGAAATCAAACAAGTGTGCATGAATTAAATTTTACTTTGAAATCAAACAAGTGTGCATGAATTAAATTTTACTTTGAAATCAAACAAGAGTGCATGAATTAAATTTTACTTTGAAATCAAACAAGTGTGCATGAATTAAATTTTACTTTGAAATCAAACAAGAGTGCAATAAATTAAATTTTACTTTGAAATCAAACAAGTGTGCATGAATTAAATTTTACTTTGAAATCAAACAAGTGTGCGTGAATTAAATTTTACTTTGAAATCAAACAAGTGTGCATGAATTAAATTTTACTTTGAAATCAAACAAGTGTGCGTGAATTGAATTTTACTTTGAAATCAAACAAGTGTGCGTGAATTAAATTTTACTTTGAAATCAAACAAGTGTGCGTGAATTAAATTTTACTTAGAAATTAAACAAGTGTGCGTGAATTAAATTTTACTTTGAAATCAAACAAGTGTGCGTGAATTAAATTTTACTTTGAAATCAAACAAGTGTGCGTGAATTAAATTTTACTTTGAAATGAAACAAGTGTGCGTGAATTATATTTTACTTTGAAATCAAACAGGTGTGCATGAATTAAATTTTACTTTGAAATCAAACAAGTGTGAGTGAATTAAATTTTACTTTGAAATCAAACAAGTGTGCGTGAATTAAATTTTACTTTGAAATCAAACAAGTGTGCATGAATTAAATTTTACTTTGAAATCAAACAAGAGTGCATGAATTAAATTTTACTTTGAAATCAAACAAGTGTGCGTGAATAAAATTTTACTTTGAAATCAAACAAGTGTGCGTGAATTAAATTTTACTTTGAAATCAAACAAGTGTGCGTGAATTAAATTTTACTTTGAAATCAAACAAGTGTGCGTGAATTAAATTTTACTTTGAAATCAAACAAGTGTGCATGAATTAAATTTTACTTTGAAATCAAACAAGTGTGCATGAATTAAATTTTATTTTGAAATCAAACAAGTGTGCGTGAATTAAATTTTACTTTGAAATCAAACAAGTGTGCGTGAATTAAATTTTACTTTGAAATCAAACAAGTGTGCATGAATTAAATTTTACTTTGAAATCAAACAAGTGTGCATGAATTAAATTTAACTTTGAAATCAAACAAGAGTGCATGAATTAAATTTTACTTTGAAATCAAACAAGTGTGCATGAATTAAATTTTACTTTGAAATAAAAAAAGTGTGCATAAATTAAATTTTACTTTGAAATCAAACAAGTGTGCATAAATTAAATTTTACTTTGAAATCAAACAAGTGTGCATGAATTAAATTTTACTTTGAAATCAAACAAGTGTGCATGAATTAAATTTTACTTTGAAATCAAACAAGTGTGCATGAATTAAATTTTACTTTGAAATCAAACAAGTGTGCGTGAATTAAATTTTACTTTGAAATCAAACAAGTGTCCGTGAATTAAATTTTACTTTGAAATCAAACAAGTGTGCGTGAATTATATTTTACTTTGAAATCAAACAAGTGTGCATGAATTAAATTTTACTTTGAAATCAAACAAGTGTGCGTGAATTAAATTTTACTTTGAAATCAAACAAGTGTACGTGAATTAAATTTTACTTTGAAATCAAACAAGTGTGCATGAATTAAATTTTACTTTGAAATCAAACAAGAGTGCATGAATTAAATTTTACTTTGAAATCAAACAAGTGTGCGTGAAGTAAATAAATTTTACTTTGATATCAAACAAGTGTGCGTGAATAAAATTTTACTTTGAAATCAAACAAGTGTGCGTGAATTAAATTTAACTTTGAAATCAAACAAGTGTGCGTGAATTAAATTTTACTTTGATATCAAACAAGTGTGCGTGAATAAAATTTTACTTTGAAATCAAACAAGTGTGCGTGAATTAAATTTTACTTTGAAATCAAACAAGTGTGCATGAATTAAATTTTACTTTGAAATCAAACAAGTGTGCATGAATTAAATTTTACTTTGAAATCAAACAAGTGTGCGTGAATTAAATTTTACTTTGAAATCAAACAAGTGTGCGTGAATTAAATTTTACTTTGAAATCAAACAAGTGTGCATGAATTAAATTTTACTTTGAAATCAAACAAGTGTGCGTGAATTAAATTTTACTTTGAAATCAAACAAGTGTGCGTGAATTAAATTTTACTTTGAAATCAAACAAGTGTGCATGAATTAAATTTTACTTTGAAATCAAACAAGTGTGCATGAATTAAATTTTACTTTGAAATCAAACAAGAGTGCATGAATTAAATTTAACTTTGAAATCAAACAAGAGTGCATGAATTAAATTTTACTTTGAAATCAAACAAGTGTGCATGAATTAAATTTTACTTTGAAATCAAAAAAGTGTGCATAAATTAAATTTTACTTTGAAATCAAACAAGTGTGCATAAATTAAATTTTACTTTGAAATCAAACAAGTGTGCATGATATAAATTTTACTTTGAAATCAAACAAGTGTGCATGAATTAAATTTTACTTTGAAATCAAACAAGTGTGCATGAATTAAATTTTACTTTGAAATCAAACAAGTGTGCATGAAATAAATTTTACTTTGAAATCAAACAAGTGTGCATGAATTAAATTTTACTTTGAAATCAAACAAGAGTGCATGAATTAAATTTTACTTTGAAATCAAACAAGTGTGCATGAATTAAATTTTACTTTGAAATCAAACAAGTGTGCATGAATTAAATTTTACTTTGAAATCAAACAAGAGTGCATGAATTAAATTTTACTTTGAAATCAAACAAGTGTGCATGAATTAAATTTTACTTTGAAATCAAACAAGAGTGCAATAAATTAAATTTTACTTTGAAATCAAACAAGAGTGCATGAATTAAATTTTACATTGAAATCAAACAAGTGTGCATAAATTAAATTTTACTTTAAAATCAAACAAGTGTGCATGAATTAAATTTTACTTTGAAATCAAACAAGTGTGCATGAATTAAATTTTACTTTGAAATCAAACAAGTGTGCATGAATTAAATTTTACTTTGAAATCAAACAAGTGTGCATAAAATAAATTTTACTTTGAAATCAAACAAGTGTGCATGAATTAAATTTTACTTTGAAATCAAACAAGTGTGCATGAATTAAATTTTACTTTGAAATCAAACAAGTGTGCATGAATTAAATTTTACTTTGAAATCAAACAAGAGTGCAATAAATTAAATTTTACTTTGAAATCAAACAAGAGTGCAATAAATTAAATTTTACTTTAAAATCAAACAAGAGTGCAATAATTTAAATTTTACTTTGAAATCAAACAAGAGTGCATGAATTAAATTTTACTTTGAAATCAAACAAGTGTGCATGATTTAAATTTTACTTTGAAATCAAACAAGTGTGCATGAATTAAATTTTACATTGAAATCAAACAAGTGTGCATAAATTAAATTTTACTTTGAAATCAAACAAGAGTGCATGAATAAAATTTTACTTTGAAATCAAACAAGTGTGCGTGAATTAAATTTTACTTTGAAATCAAACAAGTGTGCATGAATTAAATTTTACTTTGAAATCAAACAAGTGTGCATGAATTAAATTTTACTTTGAAATCAAGCAAGTGTGCATGAATTAAATTTTACTTTGAAATCAAGCAAGTGTGCATGAATTAAATTTTACTTTGAAATCAAGCAAGTGTGCATGAATTAAATTTTACTTTAAAATCAAACAAGTGTGCATGAATTAAATTTTACTTTCAAATCAAACAAGTGTGCATGAATTAAATTTTACTTTGAAATCAAACAAGTGTGCATGAATTAAATTTTACTTTGAAATCAAACAAGTGTACATGAATTAAATTTTACTTTGAAATCAAACAAGTGTGCATGAATTAAATTTTACTTTGAAATCAAACAAGTGTGCATGAATTAATTTTACTTTGAAATGAAACAAGTGTGCATGAATTAAATTTTACTTTGAAATCAAACAAGTGTGCATGAATTAAATTTTACTTTGAAATCAAACAAGTGTGCATGAATTAAATTTTACTTTGAAATCAAACAAGTGTGCATGAATTAAATTTTACTTTGAAATCAAACAAGTGTGCATGAATTAAATTTTACTTTGAAATCAAACAAGTGTGCATGATTTAAATTTTACTTTGAAATCAAACAAGTGTGCATGAATTAAATTTTACTTTGAAATCAAACAAGTGTGCATAAATTAAATTTTACTTTGAAATCAAATAAGAGTGCATGAATAAAATTTTACTTTGAAATCAAACAAGTGTGCGTGAATTAAATTTTACTTTGAAATCAAACAAGTGTGCATGAATTAAATTTTACTTTGAAATCAAACAAGTGTGCATGAATTAAATTTTACTTTGAAATCAAGCAAGTGTGCATGAATTAAATTTTACTTTGAAATCAAGCAAGTGTGCATGAATTAAATTTTACTTTGAAATCAAGCAAGTGTGCATGAATTAAATTTTACTTTGAAATCAAACAAGTGTGCATGAATTAAATTTTACTTTGAAATCAAACAAGTGTGCATGAATTAAATTTTACTTTGAAATCAAACAAGTGTGCATGAATTAAATTTTACTTTGAAATCAAACAAGTGTACATGAATTAAATTTTACTTTGAAATCAAACAAGTGTGCATGAATTAAATTTTACTTTGAAATCAAACAAGTGTGCATGAATTAATTTTACTTTGAAATGAAACAAGTGTGCATGAATGAAATTTTACTTTGAAATCAAACAAGTGTGCATGAATTAAATTTTACTTTGAAATCAAACAAGTGTGCATGAATTAAATTTTACTTTGAAATCAAACAAGAGCGCCCTAGGTTTTGTGCTAACTATGTGGGACTTCATATCTCTTTTCAAAATAAAATTTCGAATTCAACCACCGATAAGCGTTGGATGCAATTATCTTTAGAATAGAAGGAGGGAAGGAGTGTCTTTGAATTTAGAAGATAAGAAAATTCCAAATAAATGTATTCAAATATATTGTATTTTCTTGAACATCAGTGTACATATTGGGAATTATAAAAACATCATGTCGTTGTTTTATGATTCTTATTTAATGTAATTTGAAGGGAAACTGGCCATTCGTTATTATCTATGTTTTGACTTGAGTGTATGCGTTGGAAGGGGGGGGGGATCAGGGGTGGGTCATATGCTTTTTAAAAGCACATCGTCGTAAGGGGCCTATTTGATTGGCCTAAAACAGAGATACTCATCTTTCCATCAAGTCATGGGATTATAGGCTTTCCCATCCTCTGGGTAAACAACAGAGACACACATACACACATACACCAACAATGAAAAAAGAGAGAGAAATACAGACATACACGGACCGACACAGAGACATACACAGACATACACAGACAGACACACAGACATACACAGACAGACACACAGAGAGACACACAGACATACACAGACAGACACACAGACAGACACACAGACATACACAGACAGACACACAGACATACACAGACACACAGACATACACAGACAGACACACAGACATACACAGACACACAGACATACACAGACAGACACACAGACATACACAGACAGGCACACAGACAGACACACAGACATACACAGACAGACACAAAGACATACACACAGACATACACAGACAGACACACAGACATACACAGACAGACACACAGACATACACGGACAGACACACAGAGAGACACACAGACATACACAGACACACAGACATACACAGACAGACACACAGACATACACAGAGAGACACACAGACATACACAGACAGACACACAGACATACACAGACAGACACACACAGAGACACACAGACATACACAGACAGACACAGAGACACACACAGGCATACACACAGACAGACACACAGAGAGACACACAGACATACACAGACACACAGACATGCACAGACAGACACACAGACATACACAGACAGACACACAGTCATACACAGACAGACACACAGACATACACAGACAGACACACAGACATACACAAACATACACACAGAGAGACACACAGACATACACAGACAGACACACAGACATACACAGACAGACACAGACACACAGACATACACAGACAGACACACAGACATACACAGACAGACACACAGACATACACAGACACACAGACATACACAGACAGACACACAGACATACACAGACACACAGACATACACAGACAGACACACAGACATACACAGACAGACACACAGACATACACACACAGACATACAGACATACACAGACAGACACACAGACATACACAGACAGACAGACATACACGGACAGACACACAGACATACACAGACAGACACACAGACATACACAGACAGACAGACATACACAGACAGACACACATACATACACAGACAGACACACAGACATACAGACAGATATATGCCTCTATGTATACACACACACACACATTAAAAATGATATTAAAATGACAGCCTAGTTTAACGTTTTCGCTAATCAAATATCGCACAGAAGGTAAACATTCCTAAACATCAAACAAGCGTCGCCATGGTAACTGAAGCTATCTGGATGTATACTTGCCTGTCCAGTCAGCTGTGTTAAAAAGATCTCCGTAGCTCTTGAAGTGAATTTATCCGTTTAACCCAAAGAGCGAGCACGGCCCAGGAGTAAAGTCAATCTTTTTTTCCCCCCCGCACAGTTTATCTTTTGGGATGGAGGGGTGGGGGTCATTGACTCCGTAGTACGAACTCGCGCCATTTTAGCCGGATGTCCGGAGTGGTTCTGGGAGAAAAAAAATCCGAGCGCTGTCAGTTTTTACGGCGCATCATAAAGCACGTGCAATTCCCCCCTCTGTTGGCTGTTTTCATTGGCCGACACAACTCGCAAGTAAAGTGCCTATAAACATGAGAGCTGTTGAAGTCTGTTTTAGTGTCTCTGGTACCGCCGCTATAACCATTGTGGAATATTTGTTTTTATTTTATTCGTTTCAGAGATAAAAAAAAATATTGGGTTAGGGTAGGGGTCGGGGTAGCGGTGGAGTCGAGGTAGGTAGGCTATTTAGCTTCACTTATGCATGTGAAGTATGGCTGATTGTTTTGTTTCTGTTATGGTTGTTTTGTTGGGTTTGGTTTTCGTTTCTGTTTCATTATTTTTTTTTGTATGACCTCGGCAAACGAGGTTTTTTTTGCAACCAGGACAACCAAAATTATACAATCGATGTTTAAGACCTCAATCTTACATTACACAAACGCTTTTATGAAACATGTAACATGAAAATATATTCAAAGACTAAATTTGAGATACAATAATAGTCTCCCCCTATTAGTATCTATTAATGCTTTTGTCTATCTGTGAGAACATTTTAAATTTGTAAAGTTATATATCGGCTATTGATGCCGAACTGTTGTCCTTGAGTCTACTAAGCTCGATCAGGCACATGGGGTCATACTAACTTCCGGTAATGTTAAGGCTACATGGACATTACTTAGACAAGGCAATCTCCCTCCGATACAGTGCATTAAAAAACAACAACAACGATAAAATTAACATAAGACTTACCTACATGGTCTTACGGAGAAATATGCGATATTACGAATACAATATTTATTATTAAGCCACGTTACATCGATACATCGTTTCTTAATGTATAAGTGGGCTTCTTATAGATCAGCTGTCATCTATCCTCTGTCATGAATCATCTTCCATCTGCCAGATCTACATATTTGTCGACATGCCCTCGCGCGGGAACACATTGCCAAGTGCAAGCCTTTTTGGTTTATATTTTCTCCATGGGAGGGGGGGGAGTGGGTGAAAGCACCAAACGATACGCCGCCCGACGGCCACGCACGACCCCCGTTTTATCGTTGCAGATAACCTTTTTTTTTTTGTTTATTTGTTCTTGGCTGAACGTGAAACGGATTGTTGGTCGAGGCTACGGAGTAAAGTGAAGAGCCGGTTCCCTTGTTGGAGTTGAATAGAAACAATTCTTCTTTTCTCGGTCACCCTAGAACTGTCTCGTGAGAAAACCCCCAGATTCCTAAACTGTCTGTGTTTATGTTAGATTGATGTTTGGCGCTGAATCATTCAACACTTCCGAGTTTATGATGGGGTCACGTGAGGCCATGAAAGGGTCAAGGTGATGGATGGCAATGTGTTACTCCAGAATTAGATTTGATGAGTGTTCTGCAGAAAACGTTGGCCACTTTAAAATTACTGCATAATTGCGGCGTATAGCATTATTTACATAGCATAAATTTAATAAATGGATTGAATCCCGTAGAGGCAGCCATGTTTTACGTAAAATATTTTTTTTCGATTCGCAAATTGGTCGAAGGAATTCGTGACTATTCCAAAGGCTATGATGCTGAAAATTTGATAGAATGTATTGCTAGTCGGGACAAGTCTGCTGCCAAAGTTTCAGCTCGATTGGACGACGGGAAGTGGTCGAAAAATAAATGCAAAGTTTTGCTAACAAGCAAGCAACCAACCAACCAACCAAGCAGACAGACATACAGTACGAGTTAAAAGAAAGGGAGTAGAAAGGATTTCTTTATATTATACAATTCTATCGACGCTTTATTTTCTTCTTCTGCACTTTGCTTCTAAAAAATTACATCGAATGTATTTCAAGGAGATCACGAAATTGTTTCAAATTATACGCTTTAATATAATCCGAGTACACGAAATTGTTTAGACAAATATGAAACTATAATTGTACTCATTTAAAAGGATTCCTTGCTCAGACATGGGCACGTTGTCCTATCGACAGCGCACAAGAGTGTTGGACCGAGGGTCCTGGGTTCGAATTCAACAGTGGGTCCTTGGAGAAAACCGGCCTGTGTGGGTAATGAGAGGTAAGGCCGCTTTGGGAAACAAGATGAGCTGAACACCTCCACCTTCGAATGACAGGGCAGATACATAGATCTGAAGGTGGGAACTATACATACTTTAAATAGACATTTACGACAAGTCAGACAAATGTCAGGAGATATGGCATCAGGTGCGCTGAAACATATTGGCGTTTCAGTAACTAAAAAAGATCTCCTATATCTAACTGTTTACGGTCCATAGGGGCCAGGTACCTACCTAATGTCAAACAACTGTATTGAAAGAGAGAAATGGCTGAAATTACGGAGATTATCCTTCATTTTTGCACCCGATTCACACCATTTAGATAAGTTGAGTTGGGTTGTTCAGTTTACATGGAAGGAGTGCAACTTCAGAGTTAATATCAAGGTGATAAATAATCCCAGACCCTCAGAACAACAGAAGCTCGTGTCAAGTAATGTATTTTACCTTCACATTTTAGATTACATCATACAGACGCTTTAATACCTTTGAAGTACTTGATTTAATCCTGTATATCCCCATAGGAGCATTGGGCCGCAACTACACTTCTCCATCGGTCTCGGTCTTGGGCTGCTTCCTTTCAGTTGTGTCCATGTGGGGCCAACAGCTTTTCCGTCACTTACAACCGACGTCCTCCAAGTCTGCGTGGGTCTGCCCACATTTCTCTTTGGGGATTCTAGTATAATGCTTGTTTTGCCAACACTGTCCTCTGATCTTCTCAAAGTGTGTCCGATCCACTTTCACATCTTAATGTCGATGGGTTTTTGCTTTCTTACGTCTAAAAGTAATTTTAAAAAAAGCGTTCACCAGTTGCTATACGAGGGGATGTGTGACCAGCATATTACCCAGCCGCCTTTACTTTACCCCAACTAGTGTCAGGTATCCATCAGAGCTGGGTAGACTGAGGGGCACCCTCAAGTCCCGGGAACAAATCCTAGCCAGCCGTGCCCCATTTCCTCCATCTAGTTTTAACAAATCATCACATAGACAAGATGTTGTTGTATTGATTTATGTGGAAACAAACTCAATTCTTGTCAAAAACTGCCTTTTACACTACTCGCTTTCATTAGCACATACACAAATAGAACAAGTGAACACACTTTTACTACAAACATTCATTCATATCTGGCATACTTTCTCTGGAATGAATGAGAGATAAAAACATACCACCAAAGGTCGTCTGCCCAATCTAAGATCTTACATCCAACTGACAGTTACCCTAAGTGATATTTTTATCCATGAGTTTTATTTGATGAGGTTGTGAAAAGGTTAAAAAAAAAGGTTAGAAACGTTTAAGTATTTTAACATGTTGGTTTGTCACTATGTTAATGAGAGATAGTCGTGGAAGTAATGTAATATACTAAGCCGCAAGAAAAATTGTGAATGATTTCTTAAATGTTCGTTCTCACTATGTTAATGCTGTGCAGGTCTAATGAAAGTGATGTACCTGTATGTCTGTGTTAGTAAATTGAGTTGTTGTTTTTTTCTTGTATCCCCCCCCCCCCAAAATATTTTTTTTTTAATTATAAACTAAATTATCCCCACTGAATTTTCTTTTAGGATACCTTTAATTAATACATTTTTTATTACCTTCATTTTTATTACTAATATTGGTATCACTATTATTGTTCAATTTATTATTCACAAATGCTATAATTTTCTTATGTTTTTGACTATGCCTTTATTGTACCTATGTACTATGTGGCAAATAAATATTGTTCATTGTTCATTGCAGACGGAAGAAGCAGCAGCCAGACTTTGTCCGCCGGGCATGAAACTATTTGTATGTCATTGTATCTGCTGATAGTCTTCAATTATTCACGGCTTCCTTTTGGCCCCCACCCCACCCACCCCATACACTTTTCCATCCATTCCGCCCCTCATCCAGAAACTTTTTTTTTATGTGTGTCTCTGTCGTCACTTCCTATTGGTTCACGTCACGATATTGTGTTGTTGAATGTACAGTGGAGACGGTGGGAGGCCCGGATGCAGGCGAGAGGGGGAAGGGGAGAATACCCAGGCGTATGGACGAGAGACAAGAGCAATAAAATGATTATGGCCGAAGAAAAAAAAATACTTCTAAAGATAGATCAATATGTAAGCTATCATTTAGCATTATTGATTACAAAAAATGGTAAAAAACATTCAAATTATATAAAACATTTTGTTTCAATGAAATAAATTATGGAATTGTTAATTGAACTATTTAAAATGGAAACGTGTATTTAAATAGAAACATTGGTTGTTCCTGTTTTTTTTTAAATTTCATATTTAAGAACATCTGGGAGAGAACAAATGGATGAGATCCTAAGTAAAACAACTTAAATGTAAGTGTGTATAAACCCAGCCAAGGCAACTTCAGTTACAGGACATGTTTTCTTTTTTGTTCACAATCAATAATCTCTTTTACACACTCACACAAAAAACACCCAGAACGAGGTAAAAATAAACACAAAACTGAAAACAACACAAACAATTAAATGAACAAGAAAACGACTTTAAACTATATGTTAAAGAAAAGTGTTTCCTAAAAGTTAATAAGCGTAATATAAAAACAACGAAAGAATATTTTTATTCGTAATGTTGTATGCTAGTATATAATTTGTAATGAAATATTAACTAATTTTACTAGGAAATGTTTAATACAAAAAAGGTGACATTTTTAAATACATTTTTGCTTGAACTAGTTCTCCATAGCCCATAGTTGATGGTTAACTCCACAGAATATGTATAGAACTGAATGCGCAATAGCATTTTTTTCTGTTTCCGGAAGTAATTCCGACGCCATACTGTTTAAAATGGCGGAATCGAGCTTCACTTTTAGTGACTGCGCATATATTGTGTGGTTAACTCTACATAGTCATTCCTTATTCCACGCGACATACACAGTGAACTAATGCCATAGTCATGTATGTATATTGACTCATTTGTCTAAAGTTAAAATGTTAAAGCTGAATTTTCTATGCAGGACATCGTCTCCTTTCCTTGGTTGGATGCCCATCATGACCTATGTAAATGTGTAGATAATGAATTATCTATTATTATAATAGATCATTGCGTATGTACAATAGTTGTCATTAAATGCGAATTAGGCCTACGCCTACTAAAAACTAATGATTTGTGCATTCTAGTTTGTGTAAAGTGAAGAGGAAGTGCGCAGCGTGTTATGACCTAGTAATATATGTAGGTCATGGTAAATGTAATATATGTAGGTCATGGTAAATGTAATATTTGAAGGTCATGGTAAATTTAATATATGTAGGTCATGGTAAATGTAATATATATGTAGGTCATGGTAAATGTAATATATGTAGGTCATGGTAAATGTAATATATGAAGGTCATGGTAAATGTAATATATGAAGGTCATGGTAAATGTAATATATGAAGGTCATGGTAAATGTAATATATGAAGGTCATGGTAAATGTAATATATGTAGGTCATGGTAAATGTAATATATGAAGGTCATGGTACATGTAGTATATTTAGTTCATGGTAAATGTAATATATGTAGGTCATGGTAAATGTAATATATGTAGGTCATGGTAAATGTAATATTTGAAGGTCATGGTAAATGTAATATATGTAGGTCATGGTAAATGTAATATATATGTAGGTCATGGTAAATGTAATATATGTAGGACATGGTAAATGTAATAGATGAAGGTCATGGTACATGTAATATATGAAGGTCATGGTAAATGTAATATATGATGGTCATGGTAGATGTAATAAATGTAGGTCATGGTAAGTGTAATATATGTAGGCCGAACCGTATGTAATATATGTAGGTCGTGACGTATGTACTATAATATGTAGCTCATGACTTAGGTAGTATAGTAGATCTAGACATGCCAATACCCATAATAGTAAAGCATAACTTTTTTTTTTCATCTCTACGACTATATGAAATAACAACTTGTTTTTTAAATAAACAGAAACTGCTGAGAAACATCCAAAGGCCCGGGCGAATGACTTTGGAAAGTTATTTAGGTTGGCTACAGCTTCTTGACATGGATTGATCTACTCCCACCGTTATACCCACTGACTACCATAACGTCTATTGCAATTCCTATATTTCTAATTTCTGTGTGAAATGACAAGCTGCTAAAGCCAGTTATTAAATTGTCAGTATGAATGATAGCAAGGCGCTCTATGAGTTGTTGATGTTGTTTTTGAAATCACAACCAACTACGTTAGTCCAATTCATTAAAAGTATCAATCATTGGAAGGAATGACCAAGAAGAGATTTAAAGTTGAAAACAGATTATATTGTCCTGAGCTATAGATTCGGTTCCTTGTTATGGTTCTTCTCTTTTGGAAGGGCATGGGACCAAGCGATTACAAAATGTAAAAGAAATAATAATTAAAAAATATAAAAAAGAATGGTACCACACCAGTCACTACAGGACGAGGTGGTTGAGCGGCAGACTGGTGTTCTGAAGGGCCCATGTTCAAATTCTTGGTTAAAAAAATAACAACATACGTGAAGGGGGGGGGGGAAGGGGGTTCTCCTTTAGTCTGGTGGGTGTCTCTGAGTCTCTACATAACTTATTGGTACCTGACATAACGAAGAGTTTTTACTGCTCTATTGAAGACACAAGCCCAACATCTGTCGTGGTCAAAGAACCTAGTTCAGTTTGCGTTATTATCCCCAATAAAACTGGCAATAGAGATGAGGTGTAGATCTTTGTTTGTTAAGTTATATTATTAGGCTTCGGCTAGTGGTGTACATTTTGTAATTCGACGATGCACATGATAATAATATGATTAGTTTATATATTATATTTACATCGTCTTTTACGAATAAATTATAAAGGAAGGACAGTACCACAGCACATACAAAATAGATAGATAAATAGATAGATATATAAACATATATATAGACAAATTAATAAATCAGATGAATAGATAGATGGATAGATAGCTAAATAAGATAGATGGACAAATATATACAATTAACGGACAGATAGATATAATATAGATTTAATAGATTAAATAGATAGATAAAGATAATTATGTCGTGTGTATTGTATGGAAGGATTAAACAATTTTGTGTAAAGGTCTGAGTTGATCCATGTTTTGTATAAAGTATAAACGGAAGGATGAGTGGATGAATTAGTGATTGTAAATGGCTCGATGAACAAAGTGTGTTTGTGTGTTTGTGTGTGTGTGTTTGGTTACATGGTTGAAAGGATTTACTATCTGCATGAAAGAATGACTTGATTTACTATCTGCATGAAAGAATGACTTGATTTACTATCTGCATGAAAGAATGACTTGATTTACTATCTGCATGAAAGAATGACTTGATTTACTATCTGCATGAAAGAATGACTTGATTTACTATCTGCATGAAAGAATGACTTGATTTACTATCTGCATGAAAGAATGACTTGATTTACTATCTGCATGAAAGAATGACTTGATTTACTATCTGCATGAAAGAATGACTTGATTTACTATCTGCATGAAAGAATGACTTGATTTACTATCTGCATGAAAGAATGACTTGATTTACTATCTGCATGAAAGAATGACTTGATTTACTATCTGCATGAAAGAATGACTTGATTTACTATCTGCATGAAAGAATGACTTAATTTCTTGGTATAAAAAAATGCTGATAAATACATAGGCCTAAAGCTTTACATAATTTTTAGGGCAGGTTTGTTTAAAGCATTTAAACGATCGGATATTACTTTAATAAATTCTAAATTACTATTTATATCGCTTTACAAATGTATCCCAAACCGATCTATTATTCTATTAAACAAAGTGTATTTCTAATAAGGTTCTTTTTTTTTTTAAAAGAATAAACGGCTTACAATTTGTAGCTGTGAAATGATCAAACTGTAAAATGTATTTGAAAATTATATAAATATGATTAAACTAAAGGATGTATATTATGTATACTTTTAAACATTACGTTAAATACCCAGTTTGTATAATTACCACACATCTATTCCACTTAAAGATGATATTTCGTCACCATTGATTTCTGATCGACATAAAAGATATCTCCGTCTAACCATAGACTATAATACACATGGACCTCTTCCTTTAGTATTTCTGCTATATGTTGACTCGAAAGACTGCTTTTCGGAATTCCCGATTCGTATAATACTTTGCACTTCCGCTTTATTGTTTCGCTTTGATTTTCTCAATGAAAAAATAAAATTAAAATCGAAAGTTCTATACATCGGAAACATTCAAGAAACAAGGAGGTGCGTAGAAGTAATTTAAGACAGCCTTATTGGTTGCGCACGGAAAAAAAAGTACATATAAGCTCTAAAAAAAGAGCAAGCAGTCCATCTTATTATAGTCTATGGTCTAAGATCAAATTTAATCAATATTAGTATGAGTTAGCTCAGGGTTCTCAAAAACGCGGGCGGGCTGCATGAAGGGGATTTTTGTGGCCGCCATAAGTTTACAAAAACTATACTATTCGTGAAATTCAGACAGCTAGTACTGATACACATAACATTTATTGTTAATTTTATATATGTAGGGCCTAACATTATAGTAACATACTTAAAAATAATAATCATAGTTCACATTGGTCTAATTCTTTGTTTCTAAATTGTAAATTGACATATATTATTTAGTAATAAGTAGTAAAATGAGTTAAGATGACTTCAGTGTTTTTTGTTTACTAGGGTCGGGTTGATTGGGGGGGGGGGGAGGTAAGCTTGAGACACATGTGTTAGAACCTCATCTTGACTACCAAATGATGATGATTAGACAAAAATTATCATATATGTGAAAGTTTAGAAATAAAATATTGTATTCGATATATAAAAAGATAATGATAATCACAAACACGTTAATTTTGAATTAAATGTAAAACGCTTTAACGATTTTCTCTATAAATCTCCTTTGCTTTTGGCCTTGGTCTTACTAACGAGTTAAATTAATTGTCCTATTTAAAAAAAAGTATAATAAAGCAGGTTGACTGTTAGGATGTTGACACACTGATGAATGGTTTAGAAATCCTAGTTTGGCACTCTATTAGCACTGTAAAGGTATAAGTGAAAATATTATTAGAACTATTTTAAAGAGAAATCACGCTAAAAGGTCTTCAGATATTAAGAGTATCTAGTGAGAGAAAACAACTTTTTAGCATACCGTCACAGAAGAAATTAAATTCGAATTTTAAAATATGTCCCTAACCCATCCAGTGTAATATTTTGCCTGCACTGTTGGCACACCACGGCGTTGTAGGTCCAGCACAAAACCCGATCCATTCTCCCTCCCCCACCCCTTTCCCTTTGCAGTGAATATACGAACTGGACTCTTAACAAGGGCGTAGTTTACGCCTAAGAAACTAAAATCACATTATTTTCTTTTATCCCGCCGAACTTTTTTCCCTACCCCCCTACCCCACTCTCACAGCCCTCTCTCCCGTCCCTGCACGTACCACGCTCCCAACTGCAGATTCCAATTCTATAGATGAAGGTGAAGGCTAGAGAGAGAGAGAGAGAGAGAGAGGCCAGAATGAGTCCAAGGGGGAGACGTCTGTACCTATTTAACTACACATATGTCACTACTTGAGACTTTCCACTTTCTTCACTCTTTCATCAAGGTTCTTGTTTGGTTGGAGTTGTTGTTTTTTGCCCCTCTTCAAAAAATAAATCTTAAGATTTATCGGCTCCCCATATATCGCCTCCTCTTATATCGCCTCCCCTTATATCGTACGCCTTATATCGTCTCCCCCTATATCGCCTCGTCTTATATCGCATCGCCTTATATCGTCTCCCCTTATATCGTCTCCCCTTATATCGCCTCCCCTTATATCGCCTCGCCTTATATCGTCTCCCCTTATATCGCCTCCTCTTATATCGCCTCCCCTTATATCGCCTCCCCTTATATCGCTTCGCCTTATATCGTCGCCCCTTATATCGCCACGCCTTATATCGCCTCCCCTTATATCGCCTCGCCTTATATCGTCTCCCCTTATATCGTCTCCCCTTATATCGCATCCCATTATATCGCCTCCCCTTATAACCCCTCCCCTTATATCGCCTCCCCTTATATCGCCTCCCCTTATATCGCCTCCCCTTATATCGCCTCCCTTTATATCGCCTCCCCTTATATCGCCTTTCCTTATATCGCCTCCCTTTATATCGCCTCCCCTTATATCGCATCCCCTTATATCGTCTCCCCTTATATCGCCTCGCCTTATATCGTCTCCCCTTATATCGCCACGCCTTATATCGTCTCCCCTTATATCGCCTCGCCTTCTATCGCCTCCCCTTATATCGCCTCGCCTTATATCGTCTCCCCTTATATCGCCTCGCCTTATATCGCCTCCCCTTATATCGCCTCGCCTTATATCGAATCTCGCCTTATATCGTCTCCCCTTATATCGCCTCGTCTTATACCGCCTCGTCTTATATCGTCTTCCCTTATATCGCCTCCCCTTATATCGTCTCCCCTTATATCGCCTCCCCTTATATCGTCTCCCTTTATATCGCCTCCCCTTATATCGCCTCCCCTTATATCGCCTCCCCTCATATCGCCTCCTCTTATATCGTCTCCCCTTATATCGTCTCCCCTTATATCATCTCGCCTTTATATCGCCTCCCCTTATATCGCCTACCCTTATATCGCCTCCCCTTATATCGTCTCCCCTTATATCACCTCCCCTTATATCATCTCCCATTATATCGCCTCTCCTTATATCGCCTCCCCTTATATCATCTCCCCTTATATCGCCTCCCCTTATATCGCCTCCCCTTATATCGCCTCCCCTTATATCGCCTCCCCTTATATCGCCTTTCCTTAAATTGCCTCCCCTTATATCATCTCCCCTTATATCGCCTCCCCTTTTATCGCCTCCCCTTACATCGCCTCCCCTTATATCGCCTCCCCTTATATCGCCTCCCCTTATATCGCCTCCCCTTATATCCTCTCCCCTTATATTGCCTCCCCTTATATCGCCTCCCCTTATATCGTCTCCCCTTATATCGCCTCCCCTTATATCGCCTCCCCTTATATTGCCTCCCCTTATATCGCCTCCCTTTATATCGCCTCCCTTTATATCGCCTCCCCTTATATCGCATCCCCTTATATCGTCTCCCCTTATATCGCCTCGCCTTATATCGCCTCCCCTTATATCGCCTCGCCTTATATCGTCTCCTCTTGCATCGCCTCGCCTTATATCGCCTCCCCTTATATCGCCTCGCCTTATATCGAATCTCGCCTTATATCGTCTCCCCTTATATCGCCTCGTCTTATATCGCCTCGCCTTATATCGTCTCCCCTTATATTGCCTCGCCTTATATCGCCTCGCATTATATCATCTCCTCTTATATCGCCTCCCCTTATATCACCTCCCCTTATATCGCCTCCTCTTATATCGCCTCCCCTTATATCGTCTCCCGTTATATCGTCTCCCCTTATATCATCTCCCCTTATATCGCCTCCCCTTATATTGCCTCCCCTCATATCGCCTCCCCTTATATCATCTCCATTTATATCGCCTCCCCTTATATCGTCTCCCCTTATATCGCCTCCCCTTATATCGCCTCCCCTTATATTGCCTCCCCTTATATCGCCTCCCTTTATATCGCCTCCCTTTATATCGCCCCCCCTTATATCGCATCCCCTTATATCGTCTCCCCTTATATCGCCTCGCCTTATATCGCCTCCCCTTATATCGCCTCGCCTTATATCGTCTCCTCTTGCATCGCCTCGCCTTATATCGCCTCCCCTTATATCGCCTCGCCTTATATCGAATCTCGCCTTATATCGTCTCCCCTTATATCGCCTCGTCTTATATCGCCTCGCCTTATATCGTCTCCCCTTATATTGCCTCGCCTTATATCGCCTCGCATTATATCATCTCCTCTTATATCGCCTCCCCTTATATCACCTCCCCTTATATCGCCTCCTCTTATATCGCCTCCCCTTATATCGTCTCCCGTTATATCGTCTCCCCTTATATCATCTCCCCTTATATCGCCTCCCCTTATATTGCCTCCCCTCATATCGCCTCCCCTTATATCATCTCCATTTATATCGCCTCCCCTTACATCGTCTCCCCTTATATCGCCTCCCCTTATATCGCCTCCCCTTATATCGCCTCCCCTTTTATCGCCTCCCCTTATATCGCCTCCCCTATATCTTCTCCCCTTATATCGCCTCCCCTTATATCGTCTCCCCTTATATCGTCTCCCCTTATATCGTCTCCCCTTATATCGTCTCCCCTTATATCGTCTCCCCTTATATCGTCTCCCCTTATATCGCCTCCCCTTACTTAGAATCGAAACTAACCTAATAGAAGAACAAGGAACTCAATGAAAACTTTTTTTTTGTTTTAAAGTAGGCGCTCTCATTCTCTCTCTCTCTCTCTCATTATTTCTCTCTCTCTCATTCTCTCTCTCTCTTTCTCTCTCTCTCTCTCATTCTCTCTCTCTCATTCTCTCTCTCATTTTCTCTCTCTCTCATTCTCTCTCTCTCATTCTTTCTCTCTCTCATTCTCTCTCTCTCATTCTCTCTCTCATTCTTTCTCTCTCTCATTCTCTCTCTCTATCTCTCTCTCGCTGTCTCATTTTCTCTCTCATTTTCTCTCTACTTCACCCCATGCCTTCCGCCACCTGCGCCAGTAATGTACTATTTATAGTCACTTAAGATTATCCCCCCCCCTCCTGTAATAACCCGCTTGTTCAATGGCATACTTTTTTTGTATCTTCATCTTCTTCTTCTGTCGAAATGACGTCATCAGTTTTGAAACTCTTTCAAAAAGCCATGTTTCTCCAATTTACTCAAGTGGTTTTCTCAAGTTGTAAAGCTTAAAATTCCATCAACAAGGTACTAGATCTATAGGCCTACGTGTAAGTTATTGATGGAGAATATGTATGTTTCAACCAGAAAAAAATCGTCTATATAACCAGTGACATGTCTAATATATTTTTTTAACCCAAGCATAAACCCATGTGATTAAAGTTACATAGATTTCGAATATATTTTTGTTTGAGTAAATTTTGTCTTCTTGTTGTGTCGGAAATGAAAGGTTGTTTTACAACTTTACATACAACACGTTAAATTTTCTTATTTGGAGAAAAAAAACAACGACATCTTTTTCACTAATTGAAAGAATAACATCAAGAAAGGGATGTTTGTGCGTGTGTGTGTTGTGTGAGTATGTGCGTGTGTGTGTTTGAGTGGCTTAGCGGTAGTGCCTTAAAATACTTTTATAGTTGAGATGAGGCATAGTCGTGGATCTAGTGCCATTGATATTATCAACTAGTTACTAGAAATTTATGTGTTAATAAAGAGCACAGGTTTTCATCCTTTTTCGGCTCACCACCCCCTTTTAAAAATCATTTCCGCTCACCCCCCCCCCCCAACTTTCAACTTTTTTTAGTTCTCATCCCCCCTCCCCCACACCTCTGGACTATAGTTTCCGCAATTATTTTTTTTAGGCCGACTAGACTTTTTGTGTGATTTATATCTTTAAAAAAAAAACTGAAAAGGAAACTTATTGTAAGATTAAATAGATCACAAAATTACTTAAACAAGAGGCTTAAAGAAAATATTTATGTTAATCGTTTGCTTGGTGAGTTGCTAGTAGTTTGTCTAAGCTTATATTTGTTTCAAATTTGGATGCTAAAGCCTTAGGTCTCCACGCTTCACTATTTGCAGCTTGTTTTTCTTTTTTTGACAACCAAATGGTAATAGCATGAAATCCACTTTCAACAAAGGAGGCTGATAAGAATGCAAAACAAAATTGTTGCCAAAACTCACAGACCAAGAGAAGCTGATTGATTTTCTCCCAGAGAATTGCATTTGCTTTTTTAAAAACTCGAGCACCGAATCCAAGTCTCATACATTATATTTAAGCATTCTTCTTTTGCTAACCAACGCGCCTCTGTGTGCAGTAGCCATCGCTTGTAGTCCTCGTCAATGTGTGCAGTAGCCATCGCTTGTAGTCCTCGTCAATGTGTGCAGTAGCCATCGCTTGTAGCCCTCGTCAATGTGTGCAGTAGCCATCGCTTGTAGCCCTCGTCAATGTGTGCAGTAGCCATCGCTTGTAGTCCTCGTCAATGTGTGCAGTAGTCATCGCTTGTAGTCCTCGTCAATGTGTGCAGTAGCCATCGCTTGTAGCCCTCGTCAATGTGTGCAGTAGCCATCGCTTGTAGCCCTCGTCAATGTGTGCAGTAGCCATCGCTTGTAGTCCTCGTCAATGTGTGCAGTAGTCATCGCTTGTAGTCCTCGTCAATGAACAATGAACAATATTTATTTTGCCACAAAGGTCATACAATAAGTTCAATAAAGGTATAGTCAAAGACATAACAACAAAATTATTACAATGGCAAACAATAAAAAATTATATCGAGACAATAATAGTAATACAGATATTAATAATAATAATAATACATTAATTTAAGAATAGACTATAATAGGATGGACCGCTTGCTCTATTTTTAGAGGTTATATCAGCTTTTTTTCCGTGCGCAACCACTAAGGCTGTGTTGAATGACTTCTACGCTCCTCGTTGTTTCTTAAATGTTTCCGCTTTATACAACTTTCGATTTTAATTTTTCATCGAGAAAATCGAAGCGATTCAATAAAACGGAAGTGCAAATGAAACAACGAATCGGAAATTCCAAAAATCATTGTTTCGAGTCATCATATAGCAGAAATACTAAAGCAAGCGGTCCATGTATATTATAGCCTATGATTTAAGGTATCAATGCAAAGCTGTCTACAAAAATAATTGAATGCATTAATTATTTTGAACTGCTGTAATATTGTGGTGAGCGATACAGAGGATCACCAAGACTTTTAGTAACTAAATGTTGACACACAATAGACAGCCAAATGCATATTGAACAGACTAGTTGTTATCTACAACATCAATCCAAGATGCACCATACCATGCCGTTGGAGGAATTTCTTTTACACGAAAAAGTCTTGTAGTAAAAGTCGTCTAAAAGATTTTAATATTTATTTATTTTTTCGAAATGGGCAAATGTTCTTTTTTTTTTAACTCAAATTAATGTAGGCTAGAAGTAAAGCTTGATTGTCTCGTAGCGTGTACTCATCCATTTATAATGAACAATTGTGATGTCTTTAGGTAATCTCACAATGTACTCTAAATCAGGGGTCGGCAAATAAAGGTACGCGTGCCAAACTTGCCACGCAAAGTGATTTTCCATGACACGCGAGAGACCTCCAAGAGGAGTTTTTTTATTGATAAAAACAATAACAGTTTCCGGTTCTGAACACATAATAAATATAGTACAGAATGCGCAATCGCATTTTTGTCTGTTTCCGGAAGTAATACCGACGCCATATTGTTTAGACTCAGCGGACCTGGTTACACTATATATTTATGCTTTTTTACAATGTCTTTTTCATTAAATCTACAAGTTCGAACACCCAAAGCTAATGTTTCAGGCAAAATGTACAACGGCTGTTGTGTAATAAACTGCAACAATGATGCAAAAAACGATTGATTATCATACAAATAAGCATGTCAAACTACATGGCTTTCCTGACCCCGTAAATGATAAACAACGGTAAGTTGTAACCTCATATTACTTAATATTAGTAGCCTTGCTTTAGTCCTAAGCTTGCTAAGACTAGATATCAGTAACAAATAAGCCAGTCTCATTTTAATATAGTAGCGTCTCTAGTGATCGTTGCCTTGAGTCAAAAGAAAATGGCGGAAGCCGAGCTTCACTGCGCATATAGGGATTGCGCATTCTGTTATATACCTATTCTGTGGTTCTGAATGAGGAAAACTGACGGTTGAAGCCGATGTTTCTGACACATTCAGTGAGTTGAACTTGCATTGACAAGGACCACTGGAGTGGATTTGCATTGAAATCGTACATATCTTGGCGTGAAATCAATTTCAAAACATTTAACTACATGTACATCCCTATGTTTGCGCATTGTGCTGGCCACACATCTCTTAGTATGCCGTGGCCACAGAAACTGGTGAACGCTGCTTTACCGGCCCTACGATCAATTTGGTGCGAAGGGTACTTTACTTACTTTACATCCCAATGTTTAAGTTTATATTAAGATAGATAGTTGGGCTTTTTCAGATACACATGTGAACAGATTTTATCGCACATCAAAGCTGTTTAAGCATACAAGGAGGCCCCCCACACGTGACCGCTCATTAATTGATACAGACTAATTACATTTAAACGAGTTTTATGCTCATCTTCTTTGATGAAACATAAATATAATTAATTCTAAAACAAATTTATTTGTATTATTAATTTAGAAACATAAGACACTTATTTAATAGTACTGTGTTTTGTAATTTCTGTAATTATTTTGATTAAAATATAAACTCCTTAAATGGACAAACAATTAATGCAGGAAATGTTTATTTACAACTGTTTAAAGTATTTTTTAAAATCCTCTAATAATTAAATCTTGTTATGAATGTTGAATGTATAAAAAGATATAATAATTAGTCAGTAATATTTGTTTTATTACAAAACAGAACTTCGTATCACTATTGAATAAAATGTGGAAAATTTTTTTAATAAAGGGAGATAAATAACCCGTTTCATTTGAGCTACTATTTCTAATGTTGTTTTTTTCTTTTATAGAAAGAAAAAAAATGGCTTACAATTTATAACTTTGAAATGATCAAACTGTAAAAAGTATTTGAAAATTATATAAATATTATATGGCTAAAGAATTTATATGTATATTTTCAAGCATGACAATAACTACCTAGTTTGTATGATTACTACGTATTTATTCCGTTTAACGATAATTTTCTTCTGATAGTTCCTCAAATATTTAAGGACATCTCGGTAAAACTGAGATCAAAATATCATTAATATTAGAAGATGTTAGGGCGTCAGTGATCGGTCGGCAGCTTTGACAGTCCGGTGAACCAATTACAAGACCAGGCACCTGCACACCCATACTGTCTAATACTGACCCCAACTTCTTCGAAGAGTCCATGCGATTCCCATTTGTTATTAGTATAATAATGTGTAGGCCTACTGTTATGGGATATAAGATATTTAGCAGCATTTGCGATTACATCACATTTCATCCAAAAACTAATCGATTCAAATAGCTGAGGTGTTCAAATTATATCAGGAACGTTTGTAAGATAAAATTAAATAAGAATGGGCATTTCTTATAGCGCTTCTATTCATGCTATTAAATTAGCATACTCAGTGCGCTCTTGGTGTGATTTGCAGTGGCAAATGTATTAGCCAAACAGAAAGGTCTTTAAGTTCTTTTTAAAAGATTATATTATTATTGTCCCAGATTCTCTCAGTGCTTAAGATAGACTGTTCCATAGTGAAGGCGCCACTGACTCAATTGAGCACACTCCCAGGTACTTCTTTCTGTGTCCATCCAAACTAGGAGTTTTGAGGAGTGACTGTGTTGACGAGCGTGTTCCCTAGATGGCTCATGCCTTGTTATAAACACTCGAAGATACGAAGGAGCCATACCCTTTATGCATCGTACTTAATGGACATGATTTTTTGCTCTATTCGCTTCATCACCGGGAGCCAGTGGAGATCACTTAGTGTTGGGGAGATATGATCTTGCCTCCTCACCCCCGAAACAATGTACCGCCCACTTGCCCTTCACCGCCCCCCAATCGCCCCCGGGAATATCATCCCCCCCCAATCTTCTCACCGCCCCCCCCCCCAGAGAACCTATGATATACAGCAGTATTCTCTACAGGAGCTTTAATTTGAAATGACAATTTTAACTCATGCAATAAGACGTTTTCACTAGTATGTATAAGACTTTTATAGGAAAGATGTATTTGTCTTTTCAATTTCCTTTATACACATTCACCTCAATAAGAAACGTGTGAAATCTATAGATAGGGGCATGGTGGCCGAGCGGCTGCGCGTTCGCCTTACGTATCGATGGTCTTGGGTTCGAATCCTGGTGAAGGTTAGAATTTGTTCCCTGGTCTGGAGGGTGTCCCTGGGTCTACCCAGCTCTGATGGGTACCTAACTTTAGTAGGGGTAAAGTATAGGCGGCTGGGCATTGTGCTGACCATATTATCTCCTAGTAAGCCGTGACCACAGAAACTGGTGAACGCTGCTTCACCGGCCTCTTGGATCAAATTGGTTCGAATGGATACTTTACTACTTAATATATATATATATCAAAAATAGATATATTTATCATTAGGCCTTGGATATCTAGATTTCTGAATCTATCTCTATGTTAAAAGCTGTTCTATTAGTTAACATTCACTTAACAAGCATATTGTCTCGTGAAATGTAACGAAAGAATCCAACTTTTTTAACAAGACTTTAAGAGTACAACACAGTATATAATTACACTATAAGGCAGGGGTCGACAAGCTTTTTAGAATACTGTGGTAAAGTAGGATTGTTAATTCATCCAGCGTGCCAACAGCTTTGAAGAGATTCAGCGCGCCATTTAAAAAGCGCTAAGCCTGCCAAGTCTTGCACGCGTAACGTAGGTTGCCGATCCCTGTTGTGAACTATTCACGAAACACGCGATTACCTTGAATTCAGCAACTAGTCACAGCACGCATAACAAAACACACCAAAAACCAGTCAACAATGTATTATAACTAATGACGATTTTAAGCAGTTAACCCATTTAACATTAGCCCTCGACGTTCATTGAAAGTTTCGGTGACTCAACAGACAAGCCAGACAAAAGAAAGAAAAATACAGAAAGAAAAAACAACCAGGGCATATTTTTTAAGTAGCAGGTAAATATTATGACAGGCTTGCATCTCTGGACAGTGTATTTATATTTTATTTTTAAATGCAGTGTGTTATTGTTTTAGTGGCACAGTTTCAAATAACAGAGGCAGGCTCTACACTTGTCATAGCGTATGACATTTTGTGACAGATGGAGCGGCAGTACGAAGAAATGATGTAGCCCTAGATCAGAGGTTCCCAAACATTTGTCCCCGTGAGGCACAATTGTTGTTGTTTTTAACATTGTTTTTTTTATTATGTCTCTCTTTCCTAAGTCAAAGCTTCAGGTGTTGCATTCAACCACATTATAGATCGGAAATAATATATTATTATTATTTATTTTAAAAATAGCCTTGGTAATGTACCACAGAGTCCTTGTAAACTCACTATGGCTCCTAAATTAAAGATTATACATTTTGTATTAGAGCTATATATTTTGTTTTATTTATACTACACCCACTCTAATGCAATCAGTCAATCAGTTTAGATAATAAACACAATTATAACTATTACTAGTGGTTATGCCCGTCAAAATGACGGAGAAACGAATGACTACAATGTGTTTTGTTAAGAGTTAAAGAAAAGAGACTATATTACAATAAAGACAATGAACGTTTCTTTTCGGTATTTAGTATTTGTTCTTTTCAATTGTTTCTGGTCGCACTGACCCTGGCATATGCTTAATTTTTACTGATAAGCTTCTGGTATTAAAACGTAGCGAACAGTTGTGTTGACTTGACTTGTGATTAATAATAGCCTATTAAATTAACAATAATATACTTTCTAAAAGAAAAAAAAAACCACAATACCAAACAATAAAAAGGTAAATAATAAAAAAAAGCGTAGAAAATAATATTTCAATACCATAAAAACTAAAGTGAGAACGATTTTTTTTCGGCATTTAATTTTTGTTCTTGCTTATTGTATTAATAAAACAGTGTTGAAAATGTTTCTTTCGGTATTTAGTTTTTGTTATTTTTAATTGTTTCTGGTCGACCTGACCCTGGCATATGCATAATAATTGTGGCCTCATGGACTGGCGTAGTGTGTAAACCGCCGATACATTCCCATTAAGAATACACTGGTGGGCTAACGCACGGGGCACAGCCCCCGCAGCGGGTCCGAGGTCCATTACACTGCCGAGAGGCCACTGGTCTCGGTGGGGAGGAAGCAATGGACGCTGCAATCCCGTCTCAAGAAACACCCGGTGTCTGGATGCATGTACCTATAGTATACCTGCACTGTCACCCGGTAGCGCAAATCCTATACTATAAATACAGGCTTCCAGGCACCGGGTGGTTCTCGAGACGGGAATGCAACGTCCATTGCTTCCTCCCCACCGAGACCCCGTGGCCTTTCGGCAGTGCAATGGATTTCGGACCCGCTGCGGGGGCTGTCCCCCACGCGTTCGCCCGCCGGTGCATTCTTAATGTGAATGTATCGGCGGTTTACACACTACGCCAGTCTTTGAGGCCCACGGGTACAGTAGTGGGACAGGGCGACCAGAAACAAGTAAAGAGAACAAAAACTAAATACCGAAAAGAAACGTTCTTATTCCAGTTGTTATTGTATACATATATATATATTATTATATATTTTATTGTATATTTTTTCTTTATCTCTTAGTAAAACACATTGTAGTCATTCGTTTCCCCGTCATTTTGACGGGCATAACCACTGGTATATATATATATATATATATATATATATATATATATATATATATATATATATATATAAATAAATAAATATATAAACAAACATATAAACAAACTCACGGTAATTATATATGTTGATAACTATTAGCCTGTATAAAGGAATTCTAAGTGTGGACATACATAATTTCTCTTGCATTTTTAACAGTAGGCCTACTTTTCAATGTTATGCATACATAAAGGATGAACGTGTAGAACATTTTCGGTCCATTCGTTAAATTGCTTCAAAACATGTCTGTGTGCTGCATTACTGGTTGTACGAAAACTAGTAGGGGATAAAATTGTATTTTCTTTTCTCTAAAACAATGGATTGTGACTGTCAAACGTGAAGAATCACCTATTTATAATACCAAACTTATTACTTGATAAAAAATTAATTTTCCTTTGTTTTTTTTTTAAATCTATCTACGCATTGTGTTTTTGTAACACTTTACAAACGCAACTCTTGACTAATTTATTTTATAAACAAAGCTAAATTTAACTTAACGCGACTAACATTTTGAGTATTAATTATCGCACACTCACTTTTGATGTTAAAAACGGAATCCTCATAACTAATCATGTAGTTTTTGTATATTTCTAAAAGACCAGAACTGGCCGTCGAGGTTGAAATCAACTGTCAAACACCAGCAAAAGCATGATTTGTTGGCCGATAGTTTTCGTTTTTCTGAGCGAAAAGCTATACACGCATTTCTGAACATTTACAAACTACTGACAGGTTTTATTTGTAGCTACGTCTGGTCTTAAACCTGCATAGTTTGTTTTAATTCATTGACTTGTCGAGTTTGTTGCTATAAGATGGGAATCTTAAGGGTGCCAGACAATTTTTGACATAAGGCGATACGTAAGATAAGCTTGACACAGTTAGCTCCCTGCTGCAAAGAATTAGCCGTAAACGAACTGAAATAAGAGACTACATTTTTGTTACTTCCAATTTTTTTCTCTCTGATAGAAAAGAATTTATTTGTTTAAAAGTAGGTTTTCTGGTTTGTATCTGGAATTGTATACAAACAATAAACAATTCAAGAAAAACAAACATTTTTCTTAAAGAATAACATAGTTTGTGTGTGAATCAGATAATAATAATATAAATAGTTTTTTTTTTAAATATAGATCTAGCGCATTTATCCATGCTATTAAATTTAGCATGCTCAGTGCGCTCTTGGAATAAATTGCAGTGGGAGTTGCATTGTTATGTAAGGCACACAGCCATTAGCCAAAGAGAAAGGTCTTTAAAGCTCTTTTGAAAATACTCTATTGTCTCAGATTCCCTCAGAGTCTGAGGCAAGATGTTCCCTAATAGACCGCACCACAGATTCAAATAAGCACACTGAGCACACTCCAGTGTACTTCTTTTTGTGTCCAGCCAAACTGATAATTTTAAGGCGTGACTGTGATGAAGAGCACAGTTCCCTTGATGCTTTCATACAAGTTCTCGAAGATAGGAAGGAGCAGCGCCATTTATACATCCGTACAAAAGGGACGTAAGTTTGTGATTTATTCGTTTTATCACCGGGAGCCAGTGGAGATAATTGGAATTAAGCTCTACTGTTGCTTTCAAATAGAACTTAAAAACTCATTATTTCAATATTTACCTTATATAACATGCTTTAGACCAATACTGTCCTACCTTTAGGTTAGGTCGGTGAATACTTCATTTATTTGATTTGTCCTATGTTTGTGAAGTTTTAAATGATCAATTAGTTTTTATATTCGTGTTCTTAGTTGCATGTTAAATGCGCTTTGAGCTTTCATCATGTTTGTTGGCAGCGCTATACAAATATTATTATTTTTTATTCTTATATGCAAAGATTTGAGTCACAGAAATCTCAGAAACATATGCCTACACTCCGTCGGTAGACCACCCAACAACAAAAACAACAACAACAACACACAACTCTGATATGAGTTTAAGTATTGTTTACGTAGGTAGACCGACTGATATTAAAACTATTCCGCATTTCCCGGGTTTAATGCCTTGTTGTCTTCTATCATTGACATTTATACAAGAGTTAACTTAGGTACGTGAATAATTATACAAGAGTTAACTTAGGTACGTGAATAACACTATAACTTTTTTTTTCCTTTCCACATTTCTTTACATTAGACATGTATCAATTATAATTCTACAGGTAAACACAACAAAACATATATATAATAAATGGCTGGATTCTTATAGATCAGTTTTGGGTGACAGAGAATCTGGGTGCGCGCCTTTGAGTCAGTGGCGCCAAAAATTGTGGAACAACTTACCTCTTAAACTAAAGCATACTGAATCAAAGTCATTTAAAAAGAACTTAGAGACATATCTGTTAATTAGTCATTGTCTAATTGTGTTCTTGTAATCATGTCAAAACAGAGCACTGAGCATGCTATGATGCGCTATTTAAAAAGTCATTATCATTATTATTATACTATTGGTGTCAAGTACTCATTAGGAACAGTGGGAAAGCGGTAGTGCGTTCGACTGTCGTTCAAAGGGGTCCTGGGTTCGAATCCTAGATTTGTTCTCGGGTTTGGAGGGTGTCCCCTGAGTCAACCAAATCTGATGGGTACCTAACCTTAGTTGGGGTAAAGTAAAGGTGGCTAGGGCATTGTCCTGAGTCCTGGCCATACAAACCCGTAGTATGCCGAGGCCACGGAAACTGGTGAACCGCTGTTTTACCAGCCCTATGATCAACTGGTCCGACTGGATACTTTAATAAAAGAGGAAAACGTTATAGATTATGACCTTTAAACTAAGTAAACCAGTGGTGCCAGTTATACTTTTCCTTTTTTATATATTGTATATTGTTACGAGTAGATTTATTTCCATATTATATTGGTTCTGTTATTATTAACTAAAGTTAAAATGAAATAATCTTAAACCCGAAATGTTTCCGTGTTAGGAATAAAACATGCATATGTCTAGACACTACGTCATAGCGATAAAATACGTCATATGCACGAGGGTGGAATACCGTTTAGTTTAGTTCTAGTTTGGGCGCTAATGTGTGAGGACTGTTTTTGACCACTTTCTTAAAGATAGGATTACAGCTTAACTCATTATAGAAGAATCTCAACTGATTAAGTTTCATTATATAATACTGGTACATGTATTCTGTGGTATTGTTATATTTTATCATCTCAACTTGTTGGAATAAAATTGTGTTCAATTTCAAACAGGATTGTGGATTTCCTATATATTAAGGTACAGTTTATCTAAATCACTTTATACACAAAAGATTCATATCGCGACGAGTCAAATAAACATCAAATCTAATTCAATAACATCAATATAAATTCTTATACAACCTTGTGAGATCCAAGATGGATATGAATCAAAAGAATATATAATAATACATTACTAAAAATATCATCTAACGTCAGTAGCTGATTTCGCACGTGACAAAATATTGGGGGCTCAAGTCCTGGATCTAAAGTTTGTATGTATAAGAATTGAGAATATACAACTGTTTTAGTGAAAACGATTTACAACAAATATTTATTCAAATTCTGTCTACGTGGGAGGCACTGTCTGTGTTCGGACATACTGTTTTCAGCTTTGTACACAATCATCTTAAAATTTATCTTCTACAAATATTAAGTGGTGTAAAAATATTTCAAAGGACTTTATGAAAGGTAAAGTTGAAATTTTTTATCTTCTATTTACGTCATTAATATAAAACATGGCGGAAGCTAATCTTACGTTGGAGCAATTGAATATTTTTGCTATCACGTCAGAACAGTTAACTAGCATGTCACTAACCCAGTTAAAAGAGATGGCAAACTCTCTGGGAATAGACATTACTGAAGTTACACCAGTTAGGAGTAAATTGATTCAAGATATTAAGGACTGTTTGAAAAGACATGGTAGAATGCTTGAAGAAAATACTATGAATAGTGAAGAATCAGTGGTTCTCAATGTATCAGAAACCCTGAAAACAGACATAGATAACCATGAATTTAAAATGAATGGAAATGAACTAAGTGCAGACATGAAATTCCAGTTAGAAATGAGGAAGTTAGAAATTCAAGTACAATTGGAAGGTAAAAGAATAGAAGTACAATTGGAAGGTAAAAGAATAGAAGTACAATTAGAAGGTAAAAGAATAGAAGCAGAGAAAGAGAAAAGATTAGGGGAATTGGAAAAAGAAAGAATCGCTAGTAATGAAAGGATTGAATTGGCAAAGTCTCGTTCGTCAACTCATACGATTCAGGAAACAAATAATGTAGAACTATATACGTTTAAAAAGCATGTCCCAAGCATGGAGAACATAGAGATTGATGAGTTCTTTATGGTCTTCGAAAGAAACTCGATCGATTATAAATTTCCTGAAGATAAGAAAGCAGTACTTTTACGTTCAGCTCTAACAAAAGGCAAGGCTCTAGATGTTGTATTGAATTTGACTCCAGAGGAATGCAATGATTATGAACTAATAAAGAACAGAGTACTATTGAGTTATGTTCTAACTCCAGAAAAGTATCGAAAGTTATATCGTGAGTACAAGAAGGAACCAGAAGTTTCACATGTTGATTTCCTGAGATTAGAGAAAAAGTATTTTGATCGATGGTTACGTTCTAAGAATGTGAATAAAGATTATGAGAAACTATATAATCTCATACTGATGGAGGATTTTACTGAGAAGATTCGCACTGATATAAAAGTTCATTTGGCTGATCGTGGTATTGAAATAGCAGAACAAGCAGCAGTAAAAGCCGATGAATACGTCATTATTCACCCGCATAGCCATTATGTTCAAAATGACAGAACAAGTTTGAGGACTCAAAACAGTAATACAGAGAGGAAGTTAAGATCGACAGAGGATAAAAGTAAACAAAAAGCCGATAAACAAGAGAATTCAAGTTTTGTACAAAAGAGAATTACCTGTACATTCTGTAAGAAAGATGGACATATAAAAGAGAATTGTTGGAGTCTACATAAAGAGAAAAGACCCATTAAAAACAAGAACAACGTGGTTTTATCACACATCGCCGTACAAACTGAAACTCACATAAATAAAACTGCCCACAAAAGAATTAAAGCTGATAGAAAGACATTTGATGTTAGTCATGAGGAGATGGCGAAACACGCATGTCCAAGTTGCTCAAAGTCGGAAAAAGTCTTTGAAATGAAGACCGAGGCTATTGAACATTCTAGTTTCAACTCCAAAGGGAGTGTGACAGATGAACAATCAGTAAATAAAACGTTTACTTATGGAGGCAGTAGTGTAGCAAGAAACTCAGTAGGCAGAGAACTACCCGAGTGCATGCTATCGGATGTTAGCGAGGGCTATGTGTCACCTATAGATAATCAAGCTAGAGAACGGAAGATTAAAATTCTACGTGACTCCGGTGCTGATATATCTCTACTGTTGAAGAATACTGTACCAACGTCGAAATTGACTCATACAGGCCAGTATGCCTTGATCAGTACTATGGCTGGAACACTTACGGCACCGTTACATCGTATACAGTTGAAGAGTAATTACTTCACTGGATCTGTTATTGTTGGGATAGTGAAGAAATTTCCCTACAGAGGCATTTCATTACTTTTAGGAAGTGACATTGCCAAGAATCAGGTACATCCTGTACTTAAAGAAACCAAAGACTCTGTTCAGTGTAGGAATACTGAAAATTCAGTATGCGTTATCACCAGAGCTATGGAGAAACAGCAGATGACTAATGAATCGACAAAGAAACCAGAACCAACACCAGAGATTGACTTACAAGCAACCTTCATGGCGGATGTTCTAGGTGGTCACTCAAGTCATACTGATCAAAATAATTTGTCGCCTAGACAACTACTCATTCTTGCTCAAGGCAAAGATCCAGAGATTGGGAAGCTAAAAGAGGAAGCAAAGAATGAAGGAGAATTAGAAACAATGGCCGCAGGTTATTACCTGAGGGACGAGTTGTTGATGAGGAAATGGAGAGGGAAAGAAAACGACGATGAAACATGCAGCGAAGTACATCAAATCGTGGTACCCAATGTATACCGCAAGGACATACTACATATGGCCCATGATTCACCGTTTGCTGGTCACCTAGGGATACAGAAAACCTTCGACAGGATTCTTCCATATTTCTTCTGGCCTGGCCTACGTCGTGACGTCACATCGTTTTGCAGATCATGTCATGTCTGCCAGATGGTCGGCAAGCCGAATCAGACCATTCCGGTAGCTCCTCTACGACCCATACCAGCATTCTCAGAACCCTTCAGTCACATCATTATAGACTGCGTCGGTCCGTTGCCTAAAACTAAGGCTGGCCACCAGTATCTGTTCACTATTATGTGTTCGGCAACGAGATTCCCAGAGGCTATTCCTCTACGTAGCATCAATGCCGACAAAATATCTGATGCACTTATCGGATTATTCACCCGATATGGTCTTCCGAAAACCGTGCAGTCAGATCAAGGTTCAAATTTCACATCGAAGTTATTTCGCCAAGTCTTAGAACGGCTGGGTATTCGTCATGCAGTATCGAGTGCATATCATCCACAGAGTCAAGGCGCACTGGAACGATACCACCAAACATTGAAAAACATGCTCCGTACTTTCTGTTTCGAGCATAACGACGACTGGGATCGTGGTATTCCCTTCGCACTCTTCGCAACCAGAGAGGCTGTACAAGAATCTCTTGGTTTCAGTCCCTTTGAACTGGTATTCGGACACACAGTTCGTGGACCACTAAAGCTGTTACAAGAGACATGGTTGTCATCCACTGAAGACACTGGTCTACTGACATACGTGGAAAATTTTAAAAATAGACTGTATAATGCATTAAAAGTTGTCAGATCTAATCTTTTGCAGGCACAAGACAAGATGAAGGTCTATTATGACGTCAACGCAAGAACCCGTATCTTCCAACCTGGTGATAAAGTTCTCATGCTGACGCCACTGTCTGGTCAACCCCTGAGTGCCAAGTTTACAGGACCCTACGAGGTTATGGCTAAGCTTAGTGAGGTTAACTATCTTGTAAAGACCCCTGATAGACGGAAATCGCAACGAGTGTGCCATATCAATATGTTGAAACCATACATTACCAGAGAAGAACAAAATGTTGTTGCCTCGGTAAACACTGTTATTAGAGTCGCGAATAATTCACCCGAAATTGAACGTGAATTGGCAGAAAGCAAATTAAAAATCACAAAAGTTTTAAAATCCCTTAATGAAAAATTGGCACATTTACCCGCTTGCGAACAATCCGCTATCAAAGGTCAAATTAATGAACATATTAATATTAATCTATTCGCAGATGTACGCAATAGAACAAGACTGATTGAACAAGAGGAAACCAGTTTCTCATGAAATGTTTCTTTTATGTCATTCATTGTATTGATTAACATTTATATTATTGTAAATATGACAATAAATAAACTATGTTTTGAAATATTGCAATATGAGACATTACAGAACAAAACTTCAAATTCTACTAGAAACAATCATACGTTGTAAGGTAAAAGGTAACTATTGCATACAACAATTGCACACACACCGGTATTTAACTTGAATACATCCACACTTGTGTTTGTTCAATTGATTATTGATGTGTTTTGAAAATTGTTTGTTTCTATGTCGTCATGTTATAATTTGGATGTCTTATTTTATGCTATGTAAAAGCTAAATCAGCTGAGATTATAACATTTTTTTTTATAAATATTCTTGATGTCATAATTGAGACATCATAATAATCATATAATAACTGAAAATCATTAGTTAATGATACAGTGATCGGTTATAAATAAATTAAATTTTCTAAAGAATTATCTATCAATTATTAATCAGTTCCACTTATTTGGGTAATTCATATCAATTCTATGGGAATTGGTTATTGGTGGTAATAGTTTTATGGTCAACGTTGTACACAATAATCATAATTGTAAATATTAATTGATAAATAAATGTTTAATTAATAATCATTGATAGAATAATGTGATAAGGGATTCCATAATAGCGATTTTGTTATTAAGGGAATATGTAATATATGGTTCATTTTAATCTTAAAAAGATTGTCCAATAGTCAATTAAATCTTACGAATAGTTTGGGAATTCGGTTCATTTTATGGGTACTCTACAAAAAATTCCATACTTAACGCTGTCTGTAATTCCTTTGTGTCTTAAGGGGGGGCGAGTGTTACGAGTAGATTTATTTCCATATTATATTGGTTCTGTTATTATTAACTAAAGTTAAAATGAAATAATCTTAAACCCGAAATGTTTCCGTGTTAGGAATAAAACATGCATATGTCTAGACACTACGTCATAGCGATAAAATACGTCATATGCACGAGGGTGGAATACCGTTTAGTTTAGTTCTAGTTTGGGCGCTAATGTGTGAGGACTGTTTTTGACCACTTTCTTAAAGATAGGATTACAGCTTAACTCATTATAGAAGAATCTCAACTGATTAAGTTTCATTATATAATACTGGTACATGTATTCTGTGGTATTGTTATATTTTATCATCTCAACTTGTTGGAATAAAATTGTGTTCAATTTCAAACAGGATTGTGGATTTCCTATATATTAAGGTACAGTTTATCTAAATCACTTTATACACAAAAGATTCATATCGCGACGAGTCAAATAAACATCAAATCTAATTCAATAACATCAATATAAATTCTTATACAACCTTGTGAGATCCAAGATGGATATGAATCAAAAGAATATATAATAATACATTACTAAAAATATCATCTAACGTCAGTAGCTGATTTCGCACGTGACAATATATGTATATATATATAAACTATCGTTTTTACCAATATATAAAAGATGTTATGAACTTTGTCTTTAATGTTGTTGTTTTCTTTAAAAAAAAAAAATTAAAAAAAATAACACAACAACCTAAAAACCAAAACAATAATTAGGAGGCCATTTTTTTTATTAATAAAAATTAACCTAGGGATGCTGAAGTCTTCATTGTTTTGTAATGAAACTTTGGACTAAAACCAAAACAATAATTAGGAGGCCATTTTTTTTATTAATAAAAATTAACCTAGGGATGCTGAAGTCTTCATTGTTTTGTAATGAAACTTTGGACTAAAACTATAAGAATAAGGTCAAATCACAAAGCCCAAAAAGCTTCTAATTAAATGTTAAGCTAAAAATAAAACACACCTATGGTAATAATAGATAATATTGCGTTTTGAAAATATTAAAGAAAACTTTTTTTTGAAAGGGTTCCCTCCCCTGCCCTCGTTTTCTTTTACCTTTTCTTCCCTTCATAATTTCAACTTTCAACTGACTATGCTCCTATTAACCCAATTTCAATTCTTCATTGACCTCTAACGGATGCTAAATTTAGAATGAACTCACCCCCCCCCCTCTCGCCCTTCCCGGTCCCCAAGTACCTTTTACCTGAGGTGTTGTTGTTTTTGTGGCTCCCAACCCTAGATGCCCTCCACCCACCCCTCCCCACCCTCCTCTACCGCCTCCAGTGTTTTTTGGCACAGTTTGTCAATAGACCTGTCTCTCGAAGACATCTGTAGCGCTGTTTCTGTTATCACCTGGCGTCTATTTCTCTCGTTCGATTGTCAAATGTTTGTATGTTAGGACACGATAACATAGGAAAACCCGCCACAGAGCTAGTGTCTTCTACACAACAGACAAGATATATATGAGAGAGAGAGAGAGAGAGAGAGAGAGAGAGAGGGGGAGAGAGAGAGAGAGAGTAATTGTAGAAACGGGAGGAGGTAAACGAGAGTAGAGGAGCGGAGATGGGGAAATCGGAGGGGAGTAGTGTGGAATGGAGGGCGCCTTTGACGACTTCTTTCACGTGGCGCTGAATGCTCTGCGTAAACAATGAAGCAAGGGACATAACCATGAAATATATATAAATATAATATATGCCTACTTTTAAATAGAACCCGTGAAAACATCGAGGTTTCTATTTTTTTTTAGTTGAAGTAAGTACGACTAGAGTTCAATTCTCTTCAGTTTTCTTCTTTCTATCTTAGCTTATTCTATTTCTGTCATATCTCCGTCCTCACCCCACATCATCCTCTCTCTCTCTCACTCTCTCTATCTCTTTCTCAAAGCTGCATGTCAGTGCATTGTAAGTCAAACGACTTAAGGCTGTTGAATCGTGGAGGAGTGGAGGGTGAATTGGGGGGAGGGGGCGCTAAGTCTTTTAAAAGCAAAGACAACAACAATGGATCTGTAAGATATTATGGTATGTGATGGTGTGTGGGGGGGGGGGGAGGAGAGAGAATTGTTTGGGTGTAAACATTCTGCAAGTGAGTAATATTCCAGAAATCTTGTCTGTGCTGATGAAAGTCACGTGTGCAACAAAGAGCTATGCAACTCGAGGTGATGGAATGTGTATGTGTGTTTTAGGGATGGGTGATGGGCGGGGTGGGGGAGGAAAAGGGATGAGTACGTACAGAGTGAAACAAACATCTTCTATCTTTATATAACGTATTGTATTTTCTTGTGTTTTCATTTTGTTGTTGTTTATTTTTATTTTGTACATGTTTTTCGCCATGTTTAAATGTTTAATAAAACTTAAAACTAAACTGTGCCCATAAAACAATCCAAAATAAAATAAACTTTTAAGGTATTCAAAGGCAACATAATAATGTATGAAATGAAATATTGATAATATAAACAAGCATCGGTTTTAAAGGATTAATAGATTCACTGGTCTTGCTACTTGTACTTACAAAATAGTTCAGCCTGCATAGTCATATAAAGGCTTATCGTTATCGTCTGCAATTTCAGGAAACATTAACAATATTTTTTTTTATTTGCTGCTAGATTAACAACGTATGCTAAATAGGCCTAATAGGTCTTCAGGTTGTTTTCATCTAATTGTATGCAATTAAGAACATGTTGAAACAAAAAAAAAAACATGCTACTCATAGTTTTACATCATAATAGGGTAAAGTACTTAATGATAATAACATAATAATACATGCATTATTCCCACTTCATTAATTAATTACTCCTCTTGCAAAAGCTGTAATAATAAACTAAGCCGAACTTTCTTTGCCTCTGTACACATTTAATAGTATTAACTTTCTAACGTCTTAATGTGTGGATGTTTCTGTGTTGTTGTTTTTTTCAATTAGCGTAGTATGTAGAAATATGTGCAAGTGGAATCAAAGAGAATTCTTCAAACACCAAGTGATGTAATATGATTAAACAGCTTCCGTTCAGTACATACACCTGTTTGGTATTACCCAGGGAGATAGTGTATAAAGATAGAGATTGATAGAGAGACAGAGAGAGAGAGGGGGTGGGTGGGGGAGAGAGGGGGTGGGGGAGAGAAAGGAAGAGTTCCAGAGTGTAAAAGAGAAAGTCGGTGTGTGAATGAGAGGGAGAAATTGGGGGGGGGGAGTTACAGTTTAACAAAAGGCGCATAAGACAGATAGAGAGAGAGAGAGAATGAGGGTGGAGAGGGAGAAAGTGATGTAGAAAGTGTAAGACAGAGAAAGCGTGTGATATTAAGAGACAGAGAACGAAAGAATAGAGAGACGGAGAGAAAAAGAGACAGAGCTTTTGAGGAGAGCATAATATAGAGTAAATATGTGAGTGGGAGAGAGTGAGCGTGACAAAACCTGTGTGTTATAGAGAGTGTGAGAGAGAGAGAGAGAGAGAGAAAAGAAGAATTTGCCAGACTGTGTTATCACTTGTACTTCTATAGTTCAGGTTAGTGATGTCATAACAGATCCCAGGATGTGAGAAGTACATCGGGAAAATAAACATTGCGTCACCACTACCATGGGTCACAATGGTGTGAAATGGAGAGGTGGAGAGGGTATGTACCCGCCCTCAGTGTGAAATGAATCAGTAGAAAACCTTTGATTGACATATATAACAATGTTATACCACTTTACTACTAAATATCTTCTTCTTCGTTCTAAGGTTTTATGAATTTGGAGGATTCAGACAACTAGTCAAATACTTGTGATGAACTGCGCCGTGGCTGTCAGTTTGCTCCAGTCCACCATACAGTTTGTCACTGATGATAATAGCTTCATGGGGCCAAATATAGCTGACCGTTTAAATCTAAATAATTGCTAGATCTAAGTCTAAGACAGAACGAAATATAATTAATGAAACGCTGTAATATCCCATAGTTTTAATAATTATATGACCCTTAATTTCATAAACCCATTTTAAACACACAATAAAAATGCTAATAAAATGCAAAACTTTTGCTAAAAGAAAAAAATGGGAACTCTGCACATTGAGACACAAGTTGCTAAAAATGCTAATCTATGACATTTACATGATTTGTCTTCAACTATACAAGTAAACAGTTAAATCAATTCGTATTGATCCATAGCGCAGTTGAAGAAGCGTTTATCAGTTTCCATGGCCATGCCAAATAGGTAGATTATGTAGCCCGCACAATGCCCAACCGCGTTTAAGCTTACTTTAGGCCCAAATAATGTCTATAGGGTAACCTTAGGGGCGTCTTCAGAACCGGGGAAAAAATCGTAGCCTTCACCGGGATTCGAACCCATATCCAGATCCATTTTATCGGTAACCTTTGACTAGGTAAGCTAGTCAGATTACCTGAAACTATATCAAACAGCAAATCGCCTGCAAAAACAACTTTGTTGATTTGTTTTAAATAAAAAAATAATTGAATGTCTTCTTTTTTGTTATTTAATCGCCACATGTTGTTTTTTGCTATATATGAAAGAATTGCTTTGTAGTTGTTTTTTTAAATAATTTTGGATTGAATAAAAATCGAATTTAATGTCATTTATGTTTGTTATTTATCAAGACGCATTATATAATGATCAATAGGACGCTCGGTAGCAATTTACGTAACTGCCATAGAATAAAAAAGACGTGTTTAGTGTATAATGTAATGCTCGTCAATTCTATGTATAATAATATATTATATTGGTTGTTTCAATTGCGTAGTCCCTAACTTTAGTCCATCATAATGTATTTAGCTTCAACGTCTCGTTTTTTATTAAAGATGTTTTTTTTTCTTTTTATGAGATTAACCCTTTCAATTACGACATAAACTTGTTTATAAAAACCAAATCTGTTACATGCTCTCTAACACAAAAAAATGTTCCCCTCAAATAAATAAAAAATGATAAAAAGAATGAAACTGTCATAACGTAAATAGTCACGGGAAAAAACAATTTAGAAAATGTTTTAAAATGTAAATGACGTTTAGTTTACAACTAAAATGTATTAAATCAGCCATGTTAACTTAAACTTGTTTTTCTCTATTAAAATTTGTCCAGTTTATTTCTATTGATTCAATGAAGACACGAACCTTTTACAAAAGAAAGTATTTGCAATGGCGCCATGTTGTACTAGACCGGAAGTTGCTCTTCCTGGCATTAGTTGAACCCTGGGAGTCAATACACTTTTTCAGTCGCCAGGACATGCGAACAAGGAGAAAAAAAAATTAACAACCTTGACAGCTCAAAAGATATTCAGGTAAAAAAAAAATTATAAAGGAACTTTTGACTTTGTGTGGTTGCGTAACATGTCTATTCCTGGTGTCGCGACATTATCGTCTGTTCAAGTCTTCTACTGAGGTATGCAGACGAAACTACAACGCTGTATTCGTTTTACAAACCCCAACTCTCTACTCTGTCTCTTTGTTCTTCTCTCGTATGGTCTCTCTTTCTCTTTCTCTCTCTCTCTCTCTCTCTCTCTCTCTTTAAACAATCCCGGAAAATACTATGTTTACATATGCATGCATTACAATTATTCAACTACAATTATAGTGCAAGGGTTGCAGAACTGGGTACACATGTAGCCTAACCAGAATTCCTTCAAGAACCCGCAACCTGGATCTAATACGGCCCCCAAATCCCGGGTTGGGTTCTGATTGTCACATCCAATTTTTCAACAAAACGTTTTCACCATTTTTATTTTAAACTATAAATTACGATACAGTGTGAAAGTTTAGTCATAAAATTTCGGATTTCCTAAAGAATAAAAAAAAAAGGAAAAGAACAAAAACATGTACACAAGCATGTTGATCTTGTCTTGTACAATCGCCCATACGATATTATTAAGCAATATTAATTGTAATATTATATATATTTATATAACTATCCATGATTTAATGAAATAAAAGTGACCGAGTCAGATACCAGTAAACCTAACGTTCATACATTACTAAAATCATTACTTGAAACATATGCATGCTTAATTGTTTTGTATTTACATTTCTTGAAATTAATTTCAGTTTCTCGTTTCGATTATATTGTTCAGTTCTATCAACTATTTTGAGACAGTATTCAAGACAATACAATTTATTTTGTTATGGGAATCATCTTATCTTATCTTATCTTATACATTACAGACGCTCCTTCTATAAAGAAGATTATTGCGTCCTACGCTCATCCGTGGTCCGAGTCTAGTCTTGCATTTTTATTAATGTTTTAAATGATGTCAGGTTATTGGTTTTCCTGGTTTGTTCATGAGTTAATCTACAATAAATGGCGAAATCTAGCAAAGATAATCAGGGTTGGTTTGGGAATTATAGTATGGGGCCGCATCAGGGGCAATAAGCAATAAATCTTCATCATCATTTTTCTATTCAAGTTTCAGAAGCACCGTCTATTTATTTAAATAATAACGGCCGTGTGTTAATAAGTCTTTTATCAAGATTATCGCTAATTATAGCTGGAACAAAAAAACACACTTGTTCAGAATTTACTGGACATCAGAGGTACTAAATGCTCCTTACTCGATGCCCAAAAAGTGTGTGTGTGTGTGTGCCATTTTCATTTTGTACTCGATAGCTCAAAAGAAAAACAAATTACTTTCCTAATTTAGACATTCTAGGCAATTTTTCATTTAACTAACTACGTACATTCTTTTTCTAGACTTGGTCAATTATATGTACCTAATGTATCCTTAGCTTTTGTTCTTCTAACAGATTACATTGCCCTTACACAAAAGTATGGCCTTCAAGTCTAGCATAATTTAAACCATCTAAAAAAAAAGCAGCAAAATCATTTTAAAACAAACAAATAGACCTAGTATTCTTTTACACCGCCCACTAATGTCATGAACATTCAAGTAAAGGTGACGGCAAACCGCAACCTAATTATTCTCAAAGACTAAGAAATATATCTATGTACATACCGGTACACATAATAAAAATATAGATAAATAATATAACTAAAAGATAATAGATATTGATATAAATATGTGTGCGTGTTTGTGTGTGTGCGTATGCACCATTGATCTCTAAAAAGAATGAATTAGGCTCGGAAGTAACATTCTTGAGGAAATTTCCGCCATTTTGTTTCCACTGTCACTGATCAATATTTATAATTACCGTGAGTTTGTTTATTTATTTAGATGTTTGTTTCTGCTCTATATTATCCTAAGCCGTTAGACTAATCGGGTTAAAAGTTAAATGCATAAATTGGAAACGTCCTCCACAAAAAAGTTTTATTTTTGTAACAATATTGCTTAATTCGTGAATTTATTTTTAAAAATAAACTTAGACCTATTGCCTATTACTAATCACCGTATGTTAAGGTTATACAATGGGCGCAGTTTCCAAATGATGTCCCTTTGAAATTCTTTCAAATTTAGTGTGTGTTCGGGACCGGGTTTTTTCGTACTGCGAAATATTGCTGTCTATTTTTTTTTATTTTTAACTTTTTTTTATTGTTTGGTATTTGTTTTCTTTTGATCGTATTATTGTTAGTTTTATATTATTAATAAGAAGTCAGAAGCTTGACAGCAACGATCCATTTGCATATTGTGTAAAATGGCAGCAACATAGATTCCGTTCCGATCTATTTATAGATCAGTGGCACAGTAAGTTTTAGACACAATTTTGTTTATATCGGTAAGTGCAGTGGAAATTTTTAGTTTTCCTTTCTTCTATAGATCAGTGCTTTTCTTCACTTTGCTCAAACCAATTTATTAAGATGGCGCAATCCTTTTTTTTTATAGATCAGTGGTTCGCACGCCCGTGCGTACAAAGTTACAAGCAAATTATACACATAGTAAGACAAGCACAACTCCCAGGGAAAGTGCTAAAGTGAGTTGAATTAAGAGTTGACAGCAATCAAATCTGTGGTCACCTCTCTCTCTCCCCCTCCCCCCCCCCCCCCCCCCCTCTCTCTCTCTATAGAACCATTCTGCCATATGGTGCCTCAAATTAAGGACAACTATTTTGAGTGCAGGCAACACTCAGACTCAGAGCTAACAATTTAGACATACATAAGATCGTGATGAGTCAGTTTATAATTAAATCTACATCGTCTCTTCGTTAATTGTACAGTCTTAATTTGAGAAGACCAGGAACTAGCCAGGGAGCAGTGTGGTACCATTTTTCTTTTGACCTTTGTGTTGATGTTGACCCTTATATCTTATTTAAATACAACCCAATAACAACCTGTTGCAATGTTCAGATAAACATAAGAAAAAATACCTTATATCTTATGCGAGAACAAATTTTAATGCATATAAATACTCTTTCTTCCCGAGTGGCATTCGGGCATGGAATGGGTTACCTGAACAAACCAGGAAAACCAGTAACTCAACATCATTTAAAATATTAATAAAAATAAAAGACTAGACTCGGACCACGGATGAGCGTAGGACGTAATAATCTTCTTTATAGAAGGAGCATCTGCAATATATAACATAAAATAAGATAAATGCTCAATTTTTTAAGAATGACCCTGTTGTGTAGAATGACCATAATAATATCAGTATTGTTATAATATGAAAAGCGTTATGATATGCAAAATTGTTATGGCATCTATGGTTTAATTTTTTAAATAGTTTTCATTTATCTTGGAGGTCTTTGCAGAATAGGTTCCTTAAACCTTATTGTTTCAACTTTCAGTTTCCAAGCTTCAAGTTTCTGGAGGGTTTTTTATCACTGTGGTCTTTTTGTTGGGAGATAGCAGGAGTCATTTTACCGGAAACATAATGCCCTTTGACCACAACACGGCTTCGGGAATAAAAAAACAGATAATGTGAAACACAATTAATGGGTTTAATAGATGAGTTGTCTTATGAATCAGATATTAATAACCGAATTGATGTTATATTACTCGATTTTTCCAAAGCATTCAACAAAGTCTACCATCCTATAGATACATAATATGTATTTCTTTATCATTTATTTCTAAATCAATAGATTAATAAGATTACAATGTTTAAGAAGGTTTTCCTACTACTACTCCGGTACATACTGTGATGCACAAAATGGTGATATTTCGGAGCCACGCTGATTAAAGGTGGAACAAGTCTCCATTACAACACAATGTTTACATAACAACGAGTCCAGAAATAGATCTGCTCTAATTAGACATTTCTAATACGGTCACGTCAATCGCCTGGGATCAGTTCATACACTTGACTGATATATGTGGGGGCGTTTATTTCCGTCATTCTGTATTTTCCCCACGATATTATCCATAACTGTAGAGCTTCCATCTTAAATCTTTAGCTTTCGATGTAGGCCTATACTCTCTCTCTCTCTCTCTCTCTCTCTCTCTCTGTATCTCTCTCTCTCTCTCTCTGTCTTTCTCTCTTTCAGATCGTTCCTTCAGATAGTGTCTCTGTTACGTACTTCAACTCGCTTCCGGATGTCAAGGTCAAGACAATCATATGTCTCTGTCTCTTCGGCCCATCCCTTCCCCAAACCCGCCCCCCCCCCCAACACCACCAGTCATTTCATTGCCCTCAAGCAATTCACCCCCCCCCCCCCCTCACTTTCCCTTCCATCCTCACCCCACCCTTTCCTGGCCAATCATAAATCACTATATTATCTATACGCGGGCTCGGCTAGTAATTCAAGGAGCGATCAGACGGCATCTATTACATAGAAAGAAAGAAAATAAATCCAAGGGGAACCAACTCTGGACGACTGCTTCCATTTTGAGGCCAAGAGAAAATAACCCTAGTTTTTTTTTAAAGATTTATCTGTTTTTTTAGTGTACTATACGTATTCTTTTTATTGTTTAATGTATATCATATCTTATTTATGAGATTACTCTGCGACCACTCACAGACAAACTTGTATCACTAGCCTACATATCACACGCTTAAAGTAACATGTAAACTTCGTTCCTAAATACATAGACAAAACCATGTTTGAAATTCCACAAGAAAAACCCATACAGTAAAAGCTGCCGTAACAATCCATAAAAACAATGTCCATTACAAGTCGTAAGGTTAAAAACACATTTCTTATTCCATATCCAATAACAATTATTGCATATAAGTTCACTTTCTTCCCAGGTAGAATCAGTGCTTCAATCAGACTACCTGAACGAACTATGAAAGTCAACACCTGAAACATCTTTTAAAATCCTAATCAAAAGTCAAAACTAGACTCAAACCACGGATTATAGTTATGTTAACAAAGAGCGTCTGTAACATATAATGAAAGAAAAAGTTATCTTTTATGACTGTAGCCAGAAAAGATGACAAGAACATTATCTTCGGAATTGATAACTTTGTTTTGGTTCCATTTTATCGTTGATGGTTGGTCATACACTGGGTTCTATCATTCAAGGACACATTTTATGCTTCTTACAGAAATAACTGAGACAGAAGTAGGACAGAGTCGCGTCAAGAGATTGACTTTAACACGTTTTCTTTGACTTCATCTTTTGACCTTCGACACTAAAGGTCATCGGGTCGCTGTGAAAAAGGGCTGGGTTCCAAGTGATGCTCGACGTGTGTGTTCGTGCATGTGTTCGTGCATATGTGTGTGTGTGTGTGTGTATGCGTGTGTGTGTGTATGCGTGTGTATGTGTGTGTGTGTCAATGTGCCTTTGTCGCTGTGTAGCGTTCCTACGTGTGTCTGCAATTGTGTGTCTTTGTGTTTCTGATACGGTCTCCGCGACAACCACTTAAGAAAAGAAAATGTCAAGGCGAATGAGTGCATTGTGTTGTCCGCACAATCCCTCATTCGTTGAGCCCCCCCACCACACTCATCCGGCAAACAAGCGCCTTATGTATCCTGCAGATCTGCAAAGAGGGAGATTAACTTCACGAACTGCACTCGTACAAGGAATAAACACCGTGTAAACAACATAAATCTCTTGACCTTGTCCTCGTTTCTCCACGGTCTCCATTGTCAGGCAATACAACTGTACCGTGATGTCAGTTTGAACAGAATAATGAAAGAGCTCCACTAGAAATATGACGGATTGAGCCTTGGGCATTGATATAAACAAACAACAACAGCGTGTGTTTAAACGTTGATTTAAAGAAACAAGTTTCTTTTCGTTTTGTGGAAAACACATTTAGGTAGAAGTATTGTAACTTTGCAGTAGAGTAGTCAAGTACCATTCGGACCAAATTGATCATAGTGCCGGTCAAGCAGCGTTCACCAGTTTCTGTGGTCACGGCATACTAGGGGATTGTCTGGTCAGCACAATGCCCAGCCGCCTTTACTTTACCCCATATAAAGTCAGGTACCCATCAGAGCTGCGTAGACTCAGGGACAACCCTTCCGTCCTGGGAACAAATCCTAGCCTTTTCCAGGATTCGAACACAGAACCTTCGCTCGGTCAACGCATTGCAGTAGTTTTCAGGAGTTTAAAAAACTAACTTCAAGCAGAGAACTGACGAGACCAAATCATATAATAATTCGCAGAACATCCAGTTAAGGAGTTAAAGTATTCCTTTTATACTGACCCAATTGATCCAGAGGGCCTGTGAAGCAGCGATTACCAGCTTCCGTGGCCACGGCTTACTAGGGAGATTGTGTGGTCAGCACAATGCCCAGCCGACTTTACTACTTTACTACTTTACACCACCAACTAATGTCAGGTACCCAACAGAGCTAAGAAAACTCGTGGTCACCCTCGAGACCCAGGGCCTTCGTTGCGGCAGTCGAACGCGCTACCGCTCGACCACCGTTCATCATAGAACATTCTGTTAGTCAAAACCAAATTTAAAAAAATTACGTCATTTCATATACTTCTTTGAAAGGGAGGGACCCGGGGGGGGGGGGGTCTAGCCTTGTTCAGCTCGAAAGCAACGCATTTTCAATAAAAAGAAGATATAAGTTACAAAACAAAATAATAAAACGTAAAACTAGATATAAAGAGATAGTCGCTTGAATAACTAAGAACACTTATCTGGAGTCTGTATTTCCTTAAAATAGTAAGTATCTAAAAATCCTCGCTTTTAAACTACGAGGCTTGTTTCGAGGGTAAAAAGAAGCCAGGGCTTTACCAGAACAATGAAAAAGCTATTTGCTAAGCATTATATGAATAAATAATGAAGTTATTGTCTGCTAAAACTAAACAAGACGAAAAAGTCCATTAAATATTTCCGGCTTAGCTCTCAGCTCTTCGCGTGTTTCAAAAGAACTAGATTTTTTTTTCCTCCTAACGTTTCAAATCTCATACGCCGCCATACTGAACGAGATTTAAATACAGCCAATCAAAAACGTGTAAACATAAAAAAAAGTGCTCCATTGTTCTTATAGAATACGAAAGTGGTGATTTTAATTCTTCTAAAATTGGATCTAGTAAAGGTTAAAAGTTAACCACAGTTACGTTTTTGTATGAGGTGATAACCGAGCTTTAATGGGACGTGTAGCTGAAAATTCTGTGGAATGGACAATGAGTATTATGCCCAATATTTCACGTGCAAATAGGTAAGGGTACGGGTCGGCAACCTTTTGCTAACAGTGTACCAAACTAGCATTTCTAAATCATTCAGTGTGCCCACAGCCTGAAAGTCAACCCGCTCTATTATATTTAAACCAAAAAAAAAGTTTACAAGACAAATTATTTAGTTCCGTAGCAAGACCAAGGCCAAAAGGCAAAGGAGATTTATATAGAAAATTGTTAAAGCGTTTTATAATTAAATCTAATAAAAAATTAACGTGCTTGTGATTATCAACCGTATTATTTGCTTTTATTCCAAATACTAAATTTTATGATACGGTCACATTGATGGTTAATTCTTGTCTACTTGTATCATTGATTTGACAAGATAAATACCTAGCATCTGCTTTTTATTTTATAAATTATAATATGTCGATCTCAGTATTACTGATTACTTTCGAACTTTTTATAATGACAATTTTATAAACTATTTTTTACAGTTTGAGCATTTCAAGTTATACATTGTAAGCCATTTTTTATTTTATAAAAGAGAAAATGTGATAAAATCTATAAATGTGTCCTTAAATTATAATTGCAAATAGACAAATAATAGAAATATTAGCGCAAAGAAAACGGGTTAATTATTTCCCTTTGTATAAAATAAAGTTTCCAAATTTGATGCTTTAATAATAATAATGGTTATTTTTTTAGCGTGAGTATCCAAGCTATTACAATTAGAATGCTCAGTGCACTCATGGTATAAATTACAGTGGCAGATGTATTGGCATGCGAGACGCACGGCCACTAGCTAAAGAGAAAAGTCTTTGAACACTTTTTGAAACTCTTCTGTCACAGAACTTCTCAGTATCTGTGGCAAGCAGTGCCAGTTAGAACAAGTTATGTATTGTAATATAACTTATTTTACTGACAATTTTTTTTTCATACAAAGCCAGCATTATGGTATTCATTTCAAGATTTAATCGAAGGAACATTAATTTACGTTAAACAGTTGTAAATTAACATTTTCTATATTAAATGTTTGTCCGTTTAAAGAGTTTATCTTTTAAACATTAACAATTACAAAATATAATGCTAGTAAATAAGTTTATAATATTTATTAAATAATAAAACAAATAAAACTGTTTTATAATAACGTATATTTTTTTTATATAATTATTAAAGAAGATGATCTTAAACAATCTGACTGGTCAAATGCAGGTGACCTCTTTGTATGTTGAAAACAACTGTCATGTGCGATAATATTTGTTCACACGTGTAAGTTGAACCAAAAGCTGAAAGTAAAACAAATACCTAGCAATTGAGAAAAGCAGATGATTTTTCTAAGCAGATTCCTTCCAGATTTTCGCAGATTCCTTCCAGATCCCGCAAATTGGTACATTTGGATACCCAATTTTTTGGATGTTTAAAATTCAACATGCTACATTTTAAAATCACCCATATACCTCCACGTAAAAAAAAAGATCTACATCTAAGAAGGTTGAAGTAAGATCAAGCAAATCAGGAGTCCATGAACTAGAAAGTCTTGCGTTTTAAGAAATCTCAGCTTTGAGTGTTTCAATTTACTGGAATTAACTATATTACCATTAAACTATCTTAATATAATATGCCTAAAAGTATGGGAAATACGCGTAGTTAAATGTTTTGAAATTAATATTACGGCAAAATATGTACAGTTTCAATGCAAATCAATTCCAGTGGTCTAACAGTTTAAATGCTGTTTGACGCCGACTTTATAATGACAAGTTGAACCCACTGAAATGCGTCGCTGTCATTCAGAAACATCGGCTCCAACAGTCAGTACTCCTCATTCAATACAAGCAAAAAAAATTTTTTTATCAAGAAACATCTCTTTGAAGTCTTTCGCGAGCCATTAAAAATCGCTCCGCGTGCCAAGTCTGGCACGCATGCCTCAGGTTGCCGTCCCCTGAGTTAGGATATAGTTAATATCATATGTGCTTGCTAACTGAGATTATTCAAGAGACATAATAATATGCCAAAGATTTGATCATTTGCTGTTGTTTTTTTATTTCAGGTGTCTAAAAGTAATATATCTGCGTCATTTCAAAATAGAAAGATTTCTTCAAAGAGTTAATTACAACCACTATTTCAACTTTTTTGTTGCAAAAAAAACAATAAATTATTTGATAAATTACGATATTTATTTCTTCAGAGTTTGAAGCATCTTTTGAAAAATGCTCACGCATTTGCTGATGTAAAATACACGTAAATCTATGCGTTTCAGACAATGTCTAGAGCTGGTGGTGAAATATTAGAACAAATTCAGTTCTATTTAATCATCGTCATTCAAGAATGAATTTCGAAACCCGCGTACCGTGTATTTTACAACACCAAATAGGTGGTTGTACTGTACGTTATAGGCTATAGTAGAAATTCGTGTTTTTCAACATCGAAATCCTACATTCCATCAGCATTATAAAAGAAATTTAGTCAGCGGACAAGGAAAATATAACGTTCAAAGTAAACCTCATCGATTCTCAGAGACCGTTTAAAGGTTATGTCCCTTGCCATGTGCCGGTCATTTTGGAGCAATCCAAATAGATTTTTTAGAAAGGCAGATAACTATGTTTTTATCTCGTTTATTTTCATCAAAGTTTCTGCGCCAGACGTCGCGAGGATTTAGTGGGGAATAAAAACACGTTCTGGGCTGATCTAGAGCTTGGGGTGGGGGGGGGGGGATGGGGTTTGTTTGATTCCCACTTATGGAGACTTAGTGTCACGGATGATAGAATGTAGGCTGTAAACTGGACGTACGGATCTGATGGTGGATCCCAGGGCAACAACACGGGATGGCTCTCTCCTGGATATATATGTCTATGATGATGATAATTTGGATGTACAATGTAGAACGCTTCAATGTTGATTTAAAAATAATGAAAAGTACATTTATTTATTTATTTTAGATCTAGAAAGGGAATGTTTCAAAATGTAATAAAACAAATGCACCTTACAGCAGATAGAAAAACATACGCACCACGACCCTTAAATGCCCGCATCGACCCCAGAGAGTTAGATCATAAAGAGCTTAAATTAAAGTGAAATTGTACGTAACTTTCAGGGTGTCTTAATGTCTTAAAATAAAATAGCTCAAAGAGCTCCTTATTGTTTTATATGTACCTGTTCTTGGAGTAATTACTCCCTATCGGTAGAAATCAAGATAAATGATACTGAGCAAGTAGTGGTCGAATTTGGCATTGTCAAATGTACGACAAAGAAAATAAATGTAGCATTAACCGACATAAAAAACATATAAAAGTAAAACAGTAATTGTCCAAAAAATATTTTAGGAATGTAAATATTAAAATAAAGTGTTTTAAAGTTGTGTTTTTTTTTAAATGGACGATAGAACTTGTTCGCCTCAGTTGGATGGGAAGTTACTTTCATACTTTCGGGCCAGATATTAAGAAGAGCCAAGGCTCGTCGGAGAGAAACGGGGCACCTACAGAAACGAGTATTCGACAGACATAATAGCACTAAAGTTGAGTTGTCAGAAACCCAGATCGTCAGAAATATTTAAATATTTTGTCTGTGACGTCACTGTATTTCAAGCACTCCCCCCCCCCCCGCCCCATTCCCCTTTCATCCCATCCACCCACCTGCTCAGCTTCGTCACATAATTAAACATAGACGTAACCATTACCATAACATTTTATTAAATACCCAGCGCGTTCGACTGGCGATCGAATCCAAAGGCTAGGATTTTTTTCCTGTACTTGAGGGTGTCCCTGAGTCTACCCAGCTCTGATGGGTACCTGACATTAGTTGGGGTAAAGTAAAGGCGGCCGGGCATTGTGCTGGCCACACATCCCCTAGTATGCCGTGGCCACAGAAACTGGTAAACGCTGCTTCAACAGCCCTATGATCAGTTTGGTCCGAAGGGTATTTTACTTTTTTTTGTTACACAAAGAACAAACTTTTGATAGTCTAACAAGGTTTGAAGAAAACCATTTCGTCATTCGTTTACACTTTTATAGTTTCTGAATACAGGAAGTACTATTTTTATACAAATATAATTATCTCAACTCTTTTGTGATACATTTGGTCTAAAGAGTACCGTACCCAATGAAATGGTTCAGCTATTAATAGCCACCAATGGAAGCACGTATCTGGGTTGACGTGAACTCATCATAATCGATTTTGATCTGATCAGGAGAAGCTTCTCAAGCACCCCTTCCTGCCCACTACAATCTTCATTCAGGGGAATGTAGGGAGGGGGCTGTGGGAGTGGCGTCTGGTGTGAGGGGGGGGGGTCAAGTTTTGTCCCGTTATCGACTTAAGATATGGCCAGAGAAAATAGTTTTTTAATTATTGCTGAAAGGGAAAAGGCAAAGTTGACATTTCGTGAACCACCTCACTTTCGTAAAGTCATGGAGAAGATTAAGAGATCTTCTTGTGAAAGTAAAGCGGATGTCGCTAGAATCTACAACAAAATATACATAATATACTCCGAAATTAAAAGAATTCGCGTTCTACTGAAGGTCCTGGGTTCGAATCCTGGTGAAGGCTACGATTTTTTTTCCCTCGACTCCAATGTGTCCCTGAGTCTACCCAGCTCTGATGGGTACCTGAAATTAGTTGGGGGTAAAGTAAAGGCGGCTGGGCATTGTGCTGGCCACACACATCCCACAATTTGACGTGGCCACTGAAACTGCTTAACGCTGCTTCACCGGCCCTATAATCAATTTTGTCCGACAGGTACGTTACTATTATTATAAGATATAACATTATATAACTATAACGAGGTCCGCTAGGCATTGTCCTTACAGCTCTAATCCCAAAAACTTCTATTCAAACAATCTAAAACAAAATCAATACTAAACCTTTGCATTTTGTACAAAATTTTTGACAAAATTTGTTATTACTAAATCTCTTTGGCTCATACATTTTAAATGTATTTATTTATAAACTTCATTCACTAGGCGTTTTTCCCTTTCATAAAATCAATTACCTTTCTCTCTCTTTCTCCATCTTTTTCAACCCATCTATCTCATTTTTTTATCTTTCTCGCTCTCTGATTTTTTCTCTCTTTCTCTGACCTTATCTTCCTCACTCTCTTTCTAATCACCTTCTCTTTCTTTCTTTCCTTCTCTCTCTCTCTTTCTAATCACCTTCTCTTCCTATTACATTTTATTCAATCTTTGCTACATTATTTGAATCTGTTTCTTCAATATAGCCTACGTATTGTGTCTTACTTCTGCTGCACCACACAGTCTGCCTTCACGTCTGTCTGTCTGTCTGCCTGTCTGGCCGATTTCTATTTTCAAACCCTCTCTACTGACACACATTCTCCTGAAAGTGTCAGACTGGCTTTCTAATATCATTAACAGCAATCTCTTATTGTTTTATGCTAGCGGCAAGGTAGATAGCTCCACTCTTGCATTCTTAATACCAATCTAGTGCTCACTTTATTTTTTCGTCCCCAGGACCTAACGACTCTTCCAGTAGCGCAATGGAGGGGGGTGGGGGTGAGGTAGGAAAGTCATTTCGTGGCAGAAACACCCCCACCCTAGCCCCGTAAAAGCATTTCGACAAACGTGTACGTTTTGACGACCTCGTACCGAGTTATTTAACAAGTCAATGAGTTCTCACTCCTATATTTTTTTATTGTTTACGTTTTTTGTCCAAATACCATACAGTGAGTAATAGATATTTTTAGCTCTCCTATGTTACCTGTGTTTACCTTAAATAGGTCACTTGAGTACTTAGGTAGGCTATGTGTGTCTATACAAAGTACTTAAAAAACGTTATTGTTATGGTGTGCCTTGGTCCTAATAAGTCCACCTGAACATACATTCTCAATATTTTTGAATTATTAAAAGCTTCTGTTAGTTTATGCTTTTTTTTAGTTTTTAGATGGCATTGAGCAACAAGTCTTTGTAAAACAAATGCATAATGCAAATGTAGTCTAGTAAAAGTTAAGTATCCCGTCGGATCAAATTCATCCGCAGGTCCGGTGAAGCAGCGTTCATTAGTTTATATGGCCACGGCATACAAGGGGATTGTCTGAACAGTACTAAAAAAACAGCCGCCTTTACTTGACTCCAACTAAGGTCAGGTACCAATCAGAGCTGGGTGGATTCAGGTACACCCTTCAGACCCTGGAAAAATCCTAGCCTGCACCAGGATTCGAACCCAGGCCAAACGCACAGCCGCACGGCCACCATGCTCCTCGGTGGCGTGGCTAGGGAGGGGCAGGGGGGGACATATGTCTCCGGGCGCCACGTTAGGGGGCGCCAAAATGAGTATTAAAACTAATTAGTTAATTTTATTTTTATGTAAACTAATGTATCCCAAATACGTTTGCCCGATTGAATTTTGGAGCCCCACAAATATCTTCATTACAAACCAGTTGGCAAGCATGATTTTGGCGGCATTCTACTCATACAACAAATGACACATCCACAATGTAGGATTGCTGATGGCGTCTTTTTTTTAAACAAAGATCAGTTCGGGTTCAAATATTATTCTTCATATACTGAAAGTGGCATCTGGTTTTAACAATTATACAGGTTGGATAATTTGGACTCGAATATACTTAGCATGAGTACACTCAGCTAAAGAGGATCCAGTTGTTATCACATTTTTTGAAAGTATATATTTGTTTTTTTTCTCGTTCAACAATTCGTTGGGGAGAATTAAAAAGAGTTGTGCCAATCACAGTGAATGTGAAGAGGGAGTCTGAAAGTCGCTGGAGTGCACGATCAGAAGCTGTTAAAGCTATTTATGAATTACTAGATGAACTAAAAGGGCTGTTGGAAAAAATTATCAGACGATGCAACTATGACGCCTGACACCAGAAGTGATGCAGAAACTTTGCTGGCAGGTATATTAAACTTTAACTTCCTAGCTTTGTTACATTTCTGGAACACAATACGTGGGAAAATTGATCGTGTCCAGAAACGGTTGCAGGATCCCACTATGAATTTCAAGGAAGCAGCAAGAATCTGATCTTGAATCGCTGGAGCAAGAACTTGTCAACATTTGTAATAATTTGAGCCAGGTTGCGGTAGATAATGGAAATACAAGATGCACAACTTGGGGAATCGAAGTTGACAGAAGGATTAGACGACAAAGGAGGATGCCTGGAGAATTAGCAAGAGATGCAGGACTTTCTGCAGAAGAAGAAATTGCACGTGTTATGAACAGCGTAATTGATAGACTCAGGAGATATCAATACGGTTTTTACGTCTAAAAAAGCTAAACACCAAATTTGGATTTTTACTAGACCTTCTCGCTGAGACAAATGTTGATACACTTTGTCAAAATTGAAAAATGTCTACGACACTGAGGTCAATGGTCACGAATTGTGCACAGCAATAGGAGACTGCAAAATGCTGCTCAGTGCCCAGACTGAAGTTCTACCGGAATCTCCTTTGGATCTTCTTGGTTTTGTTATTTCATATGGAGATGACGTATTACCGAATCCACGCATTTCACTGCAAATACTTCTAACGATTGCTGTTTCAATTGTAAGCTGTGAGCGGTCCTTCAGCAAACTAAAGCTTATGTTGTCTTATTTAATTCAATGGGACAAGATCATCTGCGTCAGGGGTCGGCAACCTAGGGAGGGCTGCCAAACTTGGCACGTAGAGCGATTTTCAATGACACGCGAGAGACTTCCAACAGGTGTTTTTTTTCATTAATGAAAAATATAGTTTTTTTTTGTTGATGAAAAAACTATCATTTTCCATTTCCTAATGAGGAAAACTGACTGTTGAAGACGATGTTTCTGAATGACAGAGCGACACATTTCAGTTAGTTAAACGCATTTACAAGGACGGGTTAAATCAAGTGGGTTAAATATTGTGATGAATACCATAATGCTCGATTTATAAAAAGAAATAATAATTAGTCAGTAATATTTGTTATATTACAAAACATAACTTGTTTGGCATCAATATTGAATCAAAACTATAAACTAGAAACTTTATATGAATTAAAGGGAGATAATTAGCCCGTTTTTTTTTAATGCTATTATTTCTAATATTGTGTTTCTTATTTTTCTTTTTAAATAGACTAAATGGCCTACAACGTATAATGTTATAATGACCAAACTGTAAAATGTAGTTGAAAATTATATAAATATTAGATATATAGGACTAAAACATTTTATGCACATTTTTTAAACATTACATTAACTACCCAGTATGTATGATTACTACACATGAATTCCGCTCTACTATAGTGCCATGGCTACATAGGTGAGAATTGAGCAAATTAGAGACAATCTCAGTTAAACTGAGAATAAACTATCATCAATATTATCAGTTGCTAGATCCTCATCTGGACAACCAAATGATAATGCTTACAAAATCATTACCAAAAATGTGAAAGTTTGGTCATATTATTTTTTTTTTATAAATGCAGACAAAAAGGTTGATAATCACAAACGCATTAATTATTGTTATTAAATATAAAACGCTTTACCGTTTTTTTTTCATAAATTTCCTTTGCTTTGGCCTTGGTCTTGCTACGGAGTTAAATTGTATTATAAAAAAAAAAGTATAATAAAGCAGGTTGACTTTTAGGCTTTTGGCACGCTGAACGGTTTAGAAATCCTAGTTTGGCACACAATTAGAAAAAGGTTGCAGACACCTGGTCTGAGTGATCTTGCACTCCTTAGCATCGAAAGAGAAACACTTGAGAATATTAATTTTGACAAAGTGATTTACGAGTTTGCGACAGTCAAATCAAGGAGGATCAATTTGTTGTAGACTATGTCTATTCCAGTCATGCATAATTAATAGAGTGTATTTTTTGTTTCAAATAAATTGTTTACAATCGCATAGAGACTTATTAGTCTATATTCTATTTCATTAAAATACCAGATGCTTCGAAAATTAACCAAAAAAAAACCGTACAATTTCAAAATTTTCTTGGGCGCTCAATGAGCCCCCAGACTCTGTCGGTCCGAGAAGGGGCGCAGACTTTGTGTCATGTCCCCGTCGCAGATGACCCTAGCTACGCCACTGATGCTCCTATGTAGTCTAGTACGTACACGTAAAACTTTAGTTTTTAGGGGCTGTTAAGTTTTAAACCCTGGCATCTGGCCCCAACAATATTATGACGGATCCTGACCTAGCATAAGACTATCTTTAAAAGTATGACTAACCCGCTATTATGTATATACACAGTTACTAAAAATCGCCATGGCGATTCTCTTTATAAAGTTATTCACGAATATAACAAATTACTTAGTGAGAAATAAAACAATGTCCTCCTGTCACAATTATTAACATTATAAGTGTACATTTCATATATCATTGTTCAATATATATCTGCTATTTCACATTTGTAATTCATAGTTAATTTAGCCTCAAAAAACCTAATTCAGTTTAAATATTTTTTATCTAATTTCCCAGTTTCTTCATAAATGTAATCTTTTAAAATAAATAATAAATTATAGGATGTTCAAACATTAAAAAATAAAATTTAACATAAAAAAAAATTTAGCTTTAGGAAGAAATATTTTTTTAATTATTTAGCTGCCCACTATTCCCACTTTTTTCCGTTTTCAATGAGAAAAATTTTATGGAAACGAACTCATACATCACCGGCGCATTTTTCCCCCCTTCTCCGGCGACACTCTCGCTCCATGAAGCATCAAAGTAAGATAGCGTTTGGTACAGATTGTTGACACTTCCGCTGATATGACGTCATTGGGCTAGGAGAAAATGACGTTTCCGAAAATGTGGAAATGTGTTTTCCGGCATTCAAAAGGGAGAGTAATGAGGAAACGAGAAATTTCAAGGTCAGTGTAAAACAATATTATGGAAAGCAAATAAAACAACAATTTTGTTTTATCATTATTTAAAGTCTTAATTTCCATTCAGGGTGCTAGAGATAATTTGATTTTTTGTTTTTAAATTAGAAGAGAAAATTGTGAAAATGTAAAATCATATCTTGTTATTTTTAATTTTTTTTTTACACATAATTAAAGTTGATTTTTTTATGTTAATTAACGCTTTAAAACATTTTTTTTTGTTTCGAAATTAACACCATTCAAAAATATGACATGAAGTTAAAAACAACAACAAAACAACAATAATCTATAATTAATGATTTGATCTAGTGCAAAGTATAGAGCGTTCTCAGTGGGCGTGGCTTAGGTTTTTACTCTATTTTTAGTGACGTATTTGTGTAAATATAAGAACCCACTTGAGGTACAAATGTAACGTGGTGAAAGTGAAATACTTCTTTATCATGCAAAATTCACATCTGAATATTGGCTATCCTACTAAAAAATAAGGAGCTAAATAGTAGTACTGTAGATTAATTGATTAATGTGATTAGGCTAGGGCCGGCTAGACCTATTTACACTTTCAATTTCACTTTATAGGCCTACACTTTTAATGTTTCGTAGGCTAGGCTACGATGTCTAGTGATAATGTTGGTGAATAGGCTATCTAGTCAAGTCACTATTAGGCTCACATCGTCTATGATCTATGTCTATGATAATAATAAAATAGCCTATTTTATTTAACATACATAATACAGCTTAAATCTTAATAAGACTTAAAACACAACATATCATTTAAAAAAAGCTCGAGCCTATATGAAACTTTATTAATACAGCGGCCATTATTACTTGTACACCATTACAGAAAGTAAACACAAATCACGTGCTTTTTGTCACGTGATTGCAAACGCCCTATATTAATGTCCTATTTTGATCATATAATTTATTAGTTATATTTATATATATTAATTATTAACAGGGGCGAAGTCACAGGGGGGGCTGGGGGGAGGGGGGGGGGCTAAGATTAAAAAAATGTTTTTTTTTAAATCGAATTTTAAAAAAATAAATACTAAATTCGCAAAAAATTTGGTAAGTGTTTATTACGCGAAAGGTCAGCCCCCCCCCCCCCCCCGCCCGGTATTTGGTAAATATTTGTCACGCGAAAGTTCAGCCCCCCCCCCCCCCCCCCCCCCCGGAAAAAATGTATGGCTTCGCCCCTGATTATTAATACGTATTTCACTCACAATTAATACACAATATCATACTTTTTAAAAGGACTAAACGTAAAAATAATTATTGTTAATTACACAGTTTTTAACAAATTTTCATAATGTTTCGATATAACGAATCATGTGACATTTACAGAGAGAAAAGAATATAATAGTCCATAATAATTCACTATTGATAAGGAGATGGAGATGTTATATAATATAAATTTTCTATATTGATTTAAACTAATGGAAATTAATTACAAAAAGTAGTCGGTTTTTTAGCATTAATTAATTATATCGTCGACCTTGGCATCCTTCCGTCTCGAGAGACGATGGTTGATCACCGTGGGCTGGGGTTGCACTTTTTCGTATGGCTGAGCAGACTGATCCTCAAAGAACGGCTCTCTATCAACTTTTACATAATGCATTATGTTTTTTCTTTCCTTCTCACCTTTCGCCTAACACCTTTTTCAAGTCTCTTTCATCTTGCGTGCGCTCCTCTGCTAGTTGTATCCCGTCTCTGAGAGCAGCGCGCCAGGTGGAGCGATCGTCTGCTTGCCAATCCCAGTCGTTTGCATTTATGCTGGCTGCCTTCGTGTCCCTTTGGAAGACATCTTTGTAAAGGAGACACGGACGATCTGTTTTCCTCTTACCAGCTGCCAATGTAAAGGAGCTCCTTATGAATGCGGCCCGGGCTCATTCTTTTTACATGTGCAAGGTGACTTTCGCAAAATATTGAAGACATGGTTTGAAGGTTTGTGCCTAGAATATGTTCCAGGCGACTCAGGGAGCGATGAAATCTGTCTACATGCCGAAGATGATGGAGGGCTATTCAACACTGCGTGTCTCCGAGCCAGTACCAAGACAACGGAGGTTTTCATTCGCGAACAACGTTTTGCTTACTCTGGGGCCCCGATATCACACACAGAGACTGGCCTGCAACAATCTTGTGTCAATCTTTTCCAATGCCTGCAACGAATTCGGCTTTCAAATCACATTGAAGAAGACACCTATTCCACTCATACCATTATAATATAATTGACAACTAAATCTTGAAGGTTCCGGACAGCTGCACTTACTTGGGTTCCACAATGTCCACGTCACTGTCCATTGACGATAAAATAAACAGTAAAATTGATAAGTCAAATGGTACAATGGCCAAACTAAAAACACGGGTTTTGGAAAAATACTAAGCTAACAGAGGACCAAACAGTCCGTCTGTCAGGCCTGAATAATCGGTACGTTGCTTTATGGAAGCGAGACATGGACAACCTACACGTCCCATGAGCCGCTAGTTGAATTAATTCTATATAAAATTTTATAAAAAGACCACTATAAAGAAAAAAATCAATTTATATACAAATAATATTGAAAATAAATAAATGTAAAGGTTTCTACGTTTGTAAAATCAAGTAAAAAGTAAGATTTTTAATGTATAAAATAAGATGTCAAAAAATAACAAACTTGAACGTTTTATACTAAACCAAATGTATGGGAATATAACATAAACTGATAATTTTGACATTGTAATTTCGTATTGTGATATAACTATCTATCTAGATCTATGTGTCTCTCTGTATATACTCTTTATATATATATATATATTAAATAGATGAATTTGAACTATGCCCTATTGTGACCAATGACTTCAAAATGTAAGAATCATTGGAAGTTAACTGTCCTCAACAACAATATGTCATTTCTCCCATACATTTATTTTGAAATAAAGCCGAATTATATGAATGGCTATACATTATTGCTGGAAGCTATAGTAAGTATACGTTACACTTAGATCTATGCTGACTTGCGTCCAAGCGAACTATATATGTTCCGCGCGCATTTGATTATTGTTTGTTTTTAAATCATTGTGTTCTATTTTCAGTGTGGTTTGACGTGACAGAGAGACTGAAGAAGAAGAAGAATAAACAAAAAAAAAGGGCGAAAACTCTCTGGGCCAATTACATTAAAATCAACGTCCGCTTGTAGCTGGTAATGAAAACAAACGGAATCCACGTGCGATAACTGGATAGAACACATCATTCATCAATATCAGCAGCAGAGCAGAAAAAAGGAAAAGTTTTTTTTTCTCTCCCCTTTTTTTTTATCGATTTCGAGTCAAACAAGTTACCTTCCCTTGCCACCCTCGACGTCATTCTGAACGATCTCTCTTGTCTCCCTTTCCCCCCCCCCTCTCTCTCCCTCCTCGGAAAACCATAGCGTCCATCCATACTTAGAAGAAGAAGAAGGAAAAAAAAGCACTATTTGCTATAACTTCCTCGTCCCCCTCCCCTTTTCTCTCCCACCCCCTAACTCATCTATGTTTTTTTTTTCCTCGTCCCTGTCTTAACCCTCACTGACCCCCTCTCCCACCCCCCCCCCCCTCCTATTTTCCTACTTTTTTGTGACGTCGAAGCAATACATATAAGAAAAAAAAAAGTTTCATCACTTCCTTCCCCTTTCTTTCTTTTATTTTATATTCCTTACTTGTCTCCCTTTGAACCATAGCAAGTAAATACACTTGAAGGCGTTTTACATTTGGTGTTGTGATGGCATCAACTTGTGTCTAATAAAGACATTTATTTCTGCTTCTTTGAGAAGGAAGATATCTAACACTTTATTGTAAACTTTGAAGAAAAAAAAAAGCACTAAACAAAATTTTTTTCAATAAAAATTGATCAATATGGCCGGTGTAGCAAGGTACTAGGGCAGAGGTCGGTAACCTTTTGATAATAGTGTGCCAATGGAAGATTTCTAATTCATTCAGCGTGCCAACTAAAGACCGACCGAAACCATACCGAATATTATACATTGACTTTCGGGGCTGGGTAGACTAAGGATCACCCTCCAGACCCAATAGCAAAATCCTAGCCTTCTCCAGGATTCGAACCTAAGACCTTCGTGCACCGTGCCACAAACTATAATTAAAATATATTTACAAAAATAATTTTTAAAAAAAAGTTTTAAAAAGGTTATTTTTTAATTAGGAGGAAGAGAGGGGGGAAATGTTTTTTTTTTATAGCTAGGTTGCTTGTTTCCCCAAATCATTGATAGAAAAAAAACAACAGTTCCGCTTACTGGTTGAACATTTCCAATTAGTTGTGGCACTGATGCATGTCTGTGACACTGGTGCCATTTGTCAACTGATGTATGGGTGACGTTAGATACTACTGGCCAGGCTGACTGTCTGCTACTCACGGCTATAATTCAAGGAAAGGTTACTGTCCTTTTACTCCTTTTTTATTTCTTTCTTTCTCTCTCTCTCTCTCTCTCTCTTTCTCTCTCTCTCTCTTTCTCTCTCTCTCTCTATTTTCTCTCACTCATGAATGTATGTATTGTTTCTCGCTCTCACACTTTTCTAAATTTTTTGAACCATCTATCTGTATAATTATATTACTCTCTCTCCCCCCCCCCCCTCTCTCTCTCTCTCTCACTCTCTGTCTCTCATTTTTACTCACTCCACTGCATATTTATTCTTTCTCTCTCTATTACTCTATCCATCTGCTACTCTTTTACCCTATTTCAAAACATATATCTTTATGTACATCTATGCATAAATTACTCCATCAATCACTCTTTCTCACTTATCAATTCTTCAACACGCCTTTCTTTCATACTAAAATTGTCTCTTTAAAAATCGTTTTAATAATTTTAATTGCGTCATTTGATAATTATTTTTTTATGGTGAAAAAAAATACAAAAACAACTCCAACAATTTTCATCTGTATCATTTAATTAAACTTAAAAAAATTAATTAGCTTTTTTTTTTTCTTTACAATTATAGATTTCTTATTGAATTCTTAATTTAATTCACAAATGTTTCGAACAAATGTCAAATACCATTTTAAAACATAGTTTAAATATTTTCCTGTGGAAGTTTCATCGAAAATAAAATAAATGGTACTTTTGTTAAAGACAATAAATATTTCTCTCATTTTCTCAATACAAAGAAATTTGTTGATAGAAGTAAATGTTTTGATTTTCTGTTTAATAGTTTGATATTACTTATAGAGCGTTCTTAGTGGGCGTGGCTTAGGTTTTTAGTGACGTATTTGTGTAAATTAAGAACCCACTTGAGGTACAAATGTAACGTGGTGAAAGTGAAGTACTTCTTTATCATGCAAAATTCACATCTGAATATTGGCTGTCAGGATGTGTTTACGATTAGGACATCAACCTGGCAGAAGTTGGGCGATGAGAGGGGTGCGGAGTCGTAGGTGAGTGGGGTAGTAGTGGCAGGTCGTCTTGGGGTGTGAATTACCGTTACTGGAATCGCCCTGGAATAATTATTATTTCTCTCTTGGCTCGTTAGATATTATGACGGACACACAGATAGTTCTAAGTAGGCAAATAAATCGTTGGTTAAGTTCAGGTGTTTATTATCATTTCAATTCTTTACTCAATGGCAAGATACATATATGAATTTGCACAGGCTTCAGTTAACACTCAACACATGGTACTGCTAGGTTATCCAAAACATTAGGCAACCGTAGCTGTGTTCATGAAAATACTTAGACTGACACAATATCTATCTATACACATGTAGGCGGTATATCCTATGGAACAACTGAATAAGTGGAGGCTAGAATCGAACAACCTTCTCCACCAAGCACTTGAGCCGAAGTGTCCTAAAACTAGTTAAGCCCGCTTTCGTGCATTTTAGTCACGTGATCAGTGGTCAATTTGATTGGATAGCTACATTAGTTTAGAATTACATATGTTCTGGTTGGCTGGTTTGAAATATACTTGCATAGAAGATTGACTATTGGGGGGAAAATTAGGGGTGGGTGTAGGCGAGCAATTAGTACCGCCGACTTTTGCGGGGTGGGGCCCAGGGGAAAAGGGGGTGGATGGGTAGACGTATACGGGGATACAAAGGATAAGATAATGACTTATTTCCCTTGATGTACCTGTCTCTATTGGTTCTGGTCGAGTGCGGCCCAAGGTGCTTACGTATGTGCGAGACGCTTCGCTCCAGATGTCACTACGACGAGTGGATCAAGGGCTATGCCCACGGGCGCTGAGTAGGGGACGAAGAGGGGAGATAATGAAAAAGGTGTAGCAGTGGGTGGGGGTGTCTACGTGTATGCTGAGTTTAGCAAAATAAATGAGTATTTACTATCCAAATACAACATGAATCATAATTGACAGCGTAATAGAATATATATATATGTACATACATTAGAGAATACACACACATACAATCACACATACAAATAGTGTAATACCAATTGGCTGAATCAAGTAGCAAACTCTGAATTCGGGAATGACAGAGTGTAGAGAGGGTTAAAGAGAGGTGAGGAGAAGAGTGGTTGGGGTGTTCCTATTGCGTGAGAAGAGGGGAAGAGGTAATGGCGCCAGGCTACTTTCTACTCCCTAATCTAACTCTACGCTAACCTATGTTTCTAGTTCTACACTACTTCTGCGCTATGATCTATCCATGAGTACTAATAAGGTTACGATTTAATCCAGAATCGTGACAACTCACCCGGCGATTTGGGAATCTACTCAGAAAGTGGATTCATATCTAAATTATTGTGTCTGGCGCGTGGGGAAGGGGGGAGTCGGTGGAGTGTCGTCGGGGTTGGGATCTGAGTGTGAGTATCGGGATAGGAAATCCGCGAGGTGGTGTTCTTTTCCAGACTGGTAAACGGTTTGGAAGCTGTACTGTGACAGGGTGAGGGAGTATCTCATTAACCTTCTGTTTAGGTTCTTTGCGCATGCGAGGAACGTCAGGGGCTGGTGATCGGTGTGGAGAATGAAATGGCGCCCGTACAGGTATACGTGGAATTTCTCAATTCCAAATACGAGAGCCAGACATTCCTGTTCAGAGGTGCCGTAATTCATTTGCGCGGAATTGAGTTTCCGTGACGCGTAGGCTACAGGGAACAGCATGTTATCATGTTCCGGGTCAGGTTGTAACAGGGCCGCGCCTACTGCTCGTCCGCTTGCATCGCACTTCAACACGTAGGGAAGGGACGGGTTCGGCAGTCGCAGTATGGGTTTGCTAGTAAGAGCTGTCTTTAATTGGTCGAACGCTTGTTGGCACTCATCGGACCAAGTAACTTTCTCTGGGAGATTTTTCCGAGTTAGGTCTGTTAAAGGGGCTGCGATGCTATTGTAGTGTGGTATGAACTTCTGATAATACCCTGTTGACCCTAGTAGAGACCGTATACCTGATTTGGTGGTGGGCTGAGGGGCTATTATTTTGTTCCTTTCGATCATGTGACCTAGGAATTTCAGTTTATTGAACCCGACCATGCATTTTGAGGGCCTCGCGGTTAGGCCAGTTTCGCGGAGCCTAGCTAGCAGGGCAGTTATTGTTTCTACATGACTTGCCCAAGTGGGCGTGGCGATCAAGATATCATCTACGAAATGGGTGATCCCAGGTCTGTTAATTGGCTGAATCAGCTTCCGCATCATGCGTGTGAACACGGAGGGGGAGTTATTTAGGCCAAAGGGGACAGTTTGGAACTCGAAGTGCCCTTGATCGGTACTGAAGGCGAGGTAGTGTCGGCACTTCTCTTCCACTTCTATTTGGAAGAATCCTTTGCTAAGATCAAACTTGGAAAAGTATTGAGCGTTGCTCAGTTTTGAAAACAGTAAATCAGGGTCTGGCATTGGTTCAACTTGAAATTCAGTGACTGCGTTTAAGCGGCGGAAGTCTATGCACATACGGTGAGAACCGTCTGATTTCCTTACTAGTACTACCGGCGCATTGTACGGGGAGGTTGAGGGGGCGATGATGTTGTTGGCTAGCAGATAATTTATTTCTTTCTCAATGACATCCAGTTTGGCGTGGGGCATAGCGTATGCCTTGACCTGAATGGGTCGGGGGTCGGTGACCTTCATAGTGAATGTCTCTAAGTTGGTACGCCATGGGGTGTCGGTCAGCACGTCGGGGTACGAGGAGAGTAAGTGTTTCGCTGTGTTAGCTTGTTCAGGGGTTAGAAGGGGACAGATTTCTACATCATCTATGGTTTCTGTCTGTTGTAGGGGGAAGGCGGTTAGTGAGTCATCGGCTTCTGTCTCTTCAGCAATGGCCGTTGCTACCAGGGGTGTATCGTCTAACGGTCGCTCTATGTATCGCTTTAGCAAGTTGATGTGGAACAGTTTGTCTTTGTTGCCGATTTTTATAAGGTAGTTGGTGCCTGAGAGTTTTTTTGTAACTGGATATGGGCCTCTCCATGCTAACTGGAGTTTGTTGTAAGAGGAGGGAAGGAGCAGTAGTGCTTTATCGCCCGGAGCCAGAGAGCGTTCTTTGGCCCGCCGATTGTATAACTTCTCCTGTCTCTCCCTCTCCTTGGTTAAGTGTTTGGAGGCAATAGAGTGGACAGTTTTAAGCCTAGTCCTTAGATCATTGATGTAGGCGTGGACTGAGAGTTCCTCGGGGTGGGGGGAGGGTTTGGTCCAGGCGCGCTTGAGGAGCTCTAGTGGACCACGGGGTTGGGAACCGAATAACATCTCATAGGGAGTGTAGCCTAAGGTAGAATGGGGAGTAGACCGATATGCGAATAAGGCGGTAGGGAGGAGGGTATCCCATTCATCCAGAGGGCCATCGGCGGTTTTCTTTAACAGCCCGATTAGTGTTTGGTTAAACCGTTCGACTAATCCATTGCATTGAGGGTGGTAGGGGGAGGAACGGAGGTGAGTGGTGTTCATGATGTGCAACGCTTCCCTCATCAGTGTACTGGTGAACTGGGGTCCGTTATCGGAGAGTAGGACTTCGGGAAACCCCACTCTCGTGAAAATGGTAAACAGTGCCTCGGCCACGTGTTTCGCGTCTTCTTTCGGCAGCGCCACAGCTTCCGGCCAGTTGGTAGCCTGGCATATCACGCACAGTATGAATCTGTTCTTCTTCCGTGTTATGGAAAGTGGCCCTACGAGGTCTACTGACACCCGCTGAAAGGGCGTGTCGGTCACCGGGTGTTTGCCTAACGGTACTGGCTTAGTGTGGTGGGCCTTGGACATGAGCTGGCATTGGTGACATGACGCTACAAATCGTTTGATCTCATTGTGCATACCGGGCCAGTGGAAGTAATGGGTGATTTTGTTGACTGTGGACCCTTGCCCTTGGTGACCGCCCAGGGTTGAGTCGTGGGCCGCCTCCATAACTTGCCTACGGTAAGGACCGGGGATGATGAGCTGGTCCGTCGGAACAGTCGTTTCCCTTTTTGAATAAACGAGTAGGGTTTCGGGGGGTCTGGGTTTTGACCGACCTTAGCGACCAGTGGGGCCAGGGTCGAGTCTTCCTGTTGAGCCCGCAGGAATTCGTGGGCCGTGGGGGATTCCTGGGAAGGGTGGGGAACAGGGTCAGGGTGCGCGCGTGTGGCCACTGAGGCAAGGGGGGGGGAGGGGACATCGGCAAGGTTGACGTTACGTTCCCCCAAGATGACGTCATAGGGTAATTCGGCTCGGATTGCTAAGGTAGCCGTGCCAGTGTATGGTTTTGACTTGATGTGAACCTTGTCGGTTGGGAGGGTCTCAACGTATCCCGTTACAACTCTATATTCGACTGACTCGCCAGTATAGTCGGAGGGACTCACGAAGGAAGTCTTAGCGAACCCATCAAGTTGGCATCCCGAGTCGAGAAGGGCCCTGGCTTTTTTTGAGTTGATCTCTATATTTCTTTCTGTCTTGGTTTCCGGTTTGGCGGGGGTGTAAGCGGGGGGTGTGTCGGTTTCTGGGTCTTGCGTCCTGGGGTTGTCTGCCGGGCAAAGGGTGGCGGTGTATACTCCTGGGGGGGGGGGGGGTTTCTGTGAGTGATTATGGCTGGTGTGTGCCTTGGGTTGTTGCTCAGCGGAGTTACCGTGGTGGGTCGAATGGGGATGTTTGGTGCCGGTTCGTGGCCTGGTCATGTGGTGGGGTTGGTCTGGACGTCGCGAATCTTGGAGGGGTGGAGGGGGCCTGGTTTGAGAGTGACCCGGTCGATGTGGGGGGAAGTTGTCGGGACTGATTAGTGGGGGAGGGTTGGCGCGATGGTTGTCCCAATAGGGCCGATGTGGTTGTGGGTGTCCCGGGCGGACGGAAGGTGGCGGTGGCCTTCCCGGTCTACCGTTTTCCCGTCGGGAAGCGGGGAGTGGTTGAAATTTGTCCCGGGGATGGAATGATTCCACTAAGTTAGATTGCAGAAATCTATCTGCGCCTTGCAGGGAAGGGGTTAGACCGGATATTCCCTGTTGGATTAAGAAAGCCTTTAGCTTGGGGGGCATCTGGGATTCTATCTGTTCAGTCATTACGAGGGTGACCATACCGTCGAATGACTGCTCGACATTGCCTAACTCAACCCACTTAAGTAGGTAAGATTGTATTCGCTCCGCGAATTGGGTATAATTTTCCCCCGGTCGTAGCGTGGACGACCGAAACTTCTTCTGGTAGTGGGACGAGTGTAACTGGTGGCGATTTAGCAGCGCGTTTTTCAGTGCAACGCACGACTCCCTGTCTTCTGGGGCCAGTTTACAGTAAGTCTCGTAATCCTCCCCTCTCAGAGTGGAGACGATGATCCTACAGTGTAATTCTGGGGGGACCTCATTTAACTCCATACAGTCGCTAAACCGTCGGAGGTAAATGTCGAATTGTTCTAGCCGGGGGTCGTGAACGTCGGTCCATAGAGAAGCATGTCGGGGGAGGGGATGGTTGCTGGGGTTGGCTGAGCTAAATGATGAGGGGGAGTTTGGGTTGTCGCTGTTGTCGGGGGTCCTAGTGCTTGCTGCTAATTCAGCTAGTCTGAATTCATGTGTCCTGCGTGCCTCCTCATCTAATCTATTCTCTTCTCTAGCTCTATCTTCCCTAGCTAATTGTTCTAACCTAAGTGTGTCCTCCCTAGCTAACTGTTCTGCTCTAAGTTTCTCTTCTCTCTGCTCTACTCTAAGTTTCTCTTCTCTAGCTCTATCTTCCCTAGCTAACTGTTCTAACCTAAGTGTGTCCTCCCTAGCTAACTGTTCTGCTCTAAGTTTCTCTTCTCTCTGTTCTACTCTAAGTTTCTCTTCTCTTGCCTCATGGACCGCTACCTGTTCGACTACGTATTTAATGACGTCTCCGTCACTGTAGCCTATCGCTATAGCCTCTTCTCTCAGCTGCTTACGCAATAGTACACCTTCAGCCATAGTGACAGAGTAAGGCGAGAGTAAAGCAGTAAACGGACAGAGATATGACGAGATAGAGGGAGGGAATGTAAGAGGGGTTGGGATTCAGAGTTTAACTACTTAATACTAGTCCAAAATGGTACTCACCAGAACAGCGGTTCCTAGAATTTCACACACATGTATACTAACACACATATCCAATCATAAAGTTATTGTCATATGGCGCTTAGCGCTGTTGGTGTGGATAACTTCGGCTGCTGGTGTATCTGGGGTGACGATCTGGCGGTTGGGGTGTCGGATCTGGCGTGATGGGGTGACGCAGGTGGCGTAGGGTGACGAATATGGCTGCTGGTGTATCTGGGTTGCCGTAGATTGCTTAGAGTGGCGAATCTGGCGTAATGGGGTGGCGAATCTGGCGTGATGGGGTGGCGAATCTGGCGTGATGGGGTGGCGAATCTGGCGTAGTGTGGCGGGTCTGGCTGCTGGTGTATCTGGGTTGGCGTAGATTGCTAAAGTGGCGAATCTTCTTAATGGGGTGTCTTGACTGGCGTATCTGGGGTGACGTAGGCTGCGTAAAGTGACGAGCCTGGGTATCTGGGTGGCGTAGGCTGCGTAAAGTGGCTAGCCTGGCTTACTGGGGTGACTTGGCTTGCGTTTGAGGTGGCGGATCTGTTTGCTGCTTAGAGTCTTCGTGTTGTAGAGAGATGAGCCCCCAATCCAGGGTCGGTTTCAGTACGGCGTGGTCCTCGGGTTGATTGCTGTTGTAAGTGCCCTGAACGGCTTGAGTTCAGGATCCCGCGGCGAGGTCCCCACTTTGTCAGGATGTGTTTACGATTAGGACATCAACCTGGCAGAAGTTGGGCGATGAGAGGGGTGCGGAGTCGTAGGTGAGTGGGGTAGTAGTGGCAGGTCGTCTTGGGGTGTGAATTACCGTGACTGGAATCGCCCTGGAATAATTATTATTTCTCTCTTGGCTCGTTAGATATTATGACGGACCACAGATAGTTCTAAGTAGGCAAATAAATCGTTGGTTAAGTTCAGGTGTTTATTATCATTTCAATTCTTCACTCAATGGCAAGATACATATATGAATTTGCACAGGCTTCAGTTAACACTCAACACATGGTACTGCTAGGTTATCCAAAACATTAGGCAACCGTAGCTGTGTTCATGAAAATACTTAGACTGACACAATATCTATCTATACACATGTAGGCGGTATATCCTATGGAACAACTGAATAAGTGGAGGCTAGAATCGAACAACCTTCTCCACCAAGCACTTGAGCCGAAGTGTCCTAAAACTAGTTAAGCCCGCTTTCGTGCATTTTAGTCACGTGATCAGTGGTCAATTTGATTGGATAGCTACATTAGTTTAGAATTACATATGTTCTGGTTGGCTGGTTTGAAATATACTTGCATAGAAGATTGACTATTGGGGGGAAAATTAGGGGTGGGTGTAGGCGAGCAATTAGTACCGCCGACTTTTGCGGGGTGGGGCCCAGGGGAAAAGGGGGTGGGTGGGTAGACGTATACGGGGATACAAAGGATAAGATAATGACTTATAACCCTTGATGTACCTGTCTCTTTTGGTTCTGGTCGAGTGCGGCCCAAGGTGCTTACGTATGTGCGAGACGCTTCGCTCCAGATGTCACTACGACGAGTGGATCAAGGGCTATGCCCACGGGCGCTGAGTAGGGGACGAAGAGGGGAGATAATGAAAAAGGTGTAGCAGTGGGTGGGGGTGTCTACGTGTATGCTGAGTTTAGCAAAATAAATGAGTATTTACTATCCAAATACAACATGAATCATAATTGACAGCGTAATAGAATATATATATATGTACATACATTAGAGAATACACACACATACAATCACACATACAAATAGTGTAATACCAATTGGCTGAATCAAGTAGCAAACTCTGAATTCGGGAATGACAGAGTGTAGAGAGGGTTAAAGAGAGGTGAGGAGAAGAGTGGTTGGGGTGTTCCTATTGCGTGAGAAGAGGGGAAGAGGTAATGGCGTCAGGCTACTTTCTACTCCCTAATCTAACTCTACGCTAACCTATGTTTCTAGTTCTACACTACCTCTGCGCTATGATCTATCCATGAGTACTAATAAGGTTACGATTTAATCCAGAATCGTGACATTGGCTATCCTACTCAAAAATAAGGAGGTAAATAGTAGCTACTGTAGATTAATTGATTAATGTGATTAGGCTAGGGCCGGCTAGACCTATTTACACTTTCAATTTCACTTTATAGGCCTACACTTTTAATGTTTCGTAGGCTAGGCTACGATGTCAAGTGATAGTGTTGGGTGAATATAGGCTATCTAGTCAAGTCACTAATAGGCTCACATCGTCTATGATCTACGTCTATGATAATAATAAAATGGCCTATTTTATTTAACATAAATAATACAGCTTAAATCTTAATAAGACTTAAAACACAACACATCATTTAAAAAAAGCTCGAGCCTATATGAAACTTTATTAATACAGCGGCCATTATTACTTGTACACCATTACAGAAAGTAAACTCAAATCACGTGCTTTTTGTCACGTGATTGCAAAGGCCCTATTACTAGTCTAATGTTTTTTGTTTTTATAAGCGTATTCATTTTTACAATTCAAACTTTACCGATATTAACATTTAAACAGAACCGAAGTGATGTAAAGAAATTATTTTCATGTTGTTTTTTTTAATGCAATTTGGTATAAGGAGGCCTAATAGTCAACTAGTGCTACACTGTTTTTTTTAATGCAATTTGGTATAAGGAGGCCTAATAGTCAACTAGTGTTACACTAGGTTTTTTAATTGAACAGTGGTAGCATAGTTGTGATTTAGTAATTGGCATGCAAAGGCTGAGTTGGAGATCAGTGTTGGGGAGAGGGGGGCATATCTTATAACTCACTTTGTGCAAATGTATGATGTATCTGCAAATACATAGCTTACCTGGATTCTTCAAGAAGTATCGCACTTTACGAATTCCATTTCTTGCCTGGATTCTTCAAGAAGTGTCGCACTTTACGAATTCCATTTCTCGCCTGCCTTGTAGAATGTGAAAGGGAGCATCGGTCAGCACTTTTCTCTTTCCGTGGCCACAGCATTTCAATGATCAGCTCCACGTCTGGTTGCCTTTCATTCCATACATAATTATGTGGTGCTCTTCATTGCTGGATGGACACGCCCCTGCCTTTTATTCTTTTTTTTATCTGTATTGCAAATTAAGGTTCTACATAAGGACATTCAGGCTTAGACCAACATGTTCCATGATTTAAACAATAGGCCAAGGCTGCATTACAGAAATAGAATGGGAGGATGGGCGAAAAGTTTTCTACGAATTTCTCCAAATCCCACTACAACACAAACGAAATGAAGAAGAAAGATTACGATAGACAGAAGTATATACCTCGTGGGACATTGTGTCCACACAATCCGCTAGAAGAAAAAAAAAACAAATAAAAAATCAATTACATGGTCGTTAAAAAATGGGACTGGGAGTGGGGGGTGGGGTCAAACCTACTGGGGAAATTGAGACTTGATTATGAAACTGTATACTGTGACTGTGTAATAATTCAAAGAGAGATGTTTACAACAGAGACTTGTATAAATGATGCTAATAAGTAGGCTACTTAAACAATCGATTTACTAAATATTTACACAGTGGATGGTGTAAAAGTTTAGCTACAATAGTTTACTAAATATATTATGCACAGTTGATTGTGCACATGTTTAGCTACTAAACAATAGATTACTCAATGTTTATACACAATATAGTATGGGTGTATTACCACTAAACATTATTTTACTTTTTTTGACAACATGCAAAATTTTGTTTCGATAGTTATAGCAAGGTTTTACATTTATTAAATGCAAAACCTATTGTAGCAAATAATTGTTTAAAAAAAGAGAGTTTATTTAATATGGACAAGTCTAAATTAGGTGTGACCTTTTGAACTGGGATGAGCGTGAACTTCCGGTGAAATTTACAGCCATTTTCGTAAATAAAAACCATGCTTTTGTTGCTGTTTGACAATTGATTTCAACATCGACAGCAAGTTCTGGTCTTTTAGAAATCTACACCGGCTACAAGATTAGTTATGAGGAATCCGTTTTTAACATCAAAAGTGAGTAGGCGATAATTAATACTCATAGTGTTAGTCGCGTTTGGTTAAATTTAGCTTTTGTTTATAAAATAAGTTAGTCAAGAGTTGCGTCCGTGGTAATTAAAAAAAACACAATGCGGAAATTCGTAAAAAACAACACGAAAATTCTTTTGCATCAAGCAATTAGATTGGGATTATAAATAGGTGATTCTTCAAAACTGACAGCCACAATCCATCGTTTTCTTTTGGCGCCATCTTTTTGGAAATGAAATAAAATTTAATTTTTACATATTTTCGTAGACTACAACCAGTAACATAGCACACATGGCAGACATGTTTTTTTTAATAATGTGATCGAATTCGACCGGAAAGGTTCTTTCTCGTGAACTTGTATGCATGCATACACGTTAAGACTTGTCAATGGTTTCAAACTTAAAAATTTAAATATCTCTAAACTACAAGAGTGTGACTCTGTCATGAATAGAGTTGATAAAACTTAATGAAATACGCGGGCTGTGTTCTTAAATACTTCTTGTTGATGAGCGAATGATCTTAATTTGCTTCTAACATAAAATGATTAAACTTCCCAGTACAAACTATTTATGTTTTCTAATAGGTCAAGGGAAATAACTCTTCAATTCTCTAGTAATTTTATTGACAACGCAAATCATTATTTTGAATTTGAACCTGTATTCTATTTCTATGTATAAATAGATTAGTCTGTTGAAATCAGCAAAGTGTTTTACTTTCGTAAGAGTTTTAACTATGTATAAATATACAGAGAGAAGCTGTAGAAGAAACAGTTCCTTATTCACCTCTCATTTAAACGGCTATTTCATTTGTACACAAAACGGTCCAGCTAGTAATCAAAAGACCATTATACATCCAAATATATAGGGTTATTATATAGTGTTATAAACTTGAGTTATAAATAGATGATAGTACTTTACATTGACCCTTCTTTGTCCATACTAGAGTCCGAGGCGAGTGGTGAGGTATGACCATCGAGATATTATTTGAAATTAAAGTACATTTTGCAATGTCCACCTCGTGGAAGTAGAGGCTTTTATTTGTAAATCGTAGATTGACTTTCTGAACCCTCGTGAAAAATCATGATTCTTGATTTTACATCCATTTGGTGAACCAATCAGATTAGGAGATTTTCCTTACCTCGTGGGGTCCAGTCTTAGTTTAGTTCGAGTTTAAAGCTTGTAGAGTTTTGTAGAATTACGTTCTAGCCCAGTACCTGTATGTAGCCTGTTTTTCCTGTTTATATTTATATTGAGACCAGTTAAATAAATTTGATTATGTACAAAAAAGTAATTTGTTACATTACTGCTACTGTTGAATGATCGATATTATTACCATCACATAATGTGCGGATCGTGAAGTCAAGTGGAGCACCAAGCACAGACGTCAGCAAGCAGAAATAAATACTTGATTACCATACAAGATATAATTGAACCCAGATATAACCACTTGTAACATATCTATCTATCTATCTATCTATCTCTCTCTTTCTCTCTTTCTCTCTCTCTCTCTCTCTCTCACTCTCTCTCTCTCTCTGTCTCTCTCTCGCTCTCTCTCTCTCTCTCTCTCTCTATATATATATATATATATATATATATATATATATATATGACCCGAGTTCGATTACCCAATGATAACTTTTTATTATTTTTCTACTTTAAAAAAAATACATTAATATTGCTTTTTTTTTTAAAGGTAAAGAATTTCAGTACTTAAAATGTTTTCAGTAAGTAAAATCTAATACTTATGTTTTAGACGCGTGCGTGAGGCGGGTGTTCGATTCTTATCCACAGTGACAATCCTAACTGCCTACTTTTTTGTTAAATAAAAATACATGCTTTTTTAACCACGTTTACAATATTTATTTTAAATTTACTTTCCTAAATGTTTGAATAAATAATAATTATATATTTTAGAAAATATAAGATCTAAATCTTTCTGTTAAGGGTAGTTGATGACATTTTTTTTAATCTGTAGCTTGTACGGATCATTTTACTTATCCCACGGGCAACGCCGGGGAATTTAGCTTGTAATTAATTAAATGAGTTACCACTTGCGTGCTACCACTAGTGAGCTACCACCAGCGAGCTACCACTAGTGAGCTACCACCAGCGAGCTACCACCAGCGAGCTACCACCAGCTAGCTACCACCAGCTAGCTACCACCAGCTAGCTACCACCAGCTAGCTACCACCAGCGAGCTACCACCATTGTTTATCAACCATACCTATGATGCCCTAATACAATATAATCACCAACATCAATAACATTGTCTCAATACTAAACGATATTGAAACGGTCAACTGCACATTCTGACAAGATGAAATTAGCGACAACAAAACGTTCCCTAGTGTCAACATCAGTTGTCAATGGACTGAATGTGTGTGTGTGGGGGAGGGGGGGAGAAAGGGGTGGCGTAAAATCTCAGAAACCCAGTTTTGTGTCAGAATATTCTATTAAATTAGGTCGGCCAATCAGATGAGAGTTATTAGTGTCAACCGGATGCACATAATAAGGTTATGGCCATCCAATCAGTGAGTGGATATAATTTATAAAAAAAAAAAAATGAGGTTGGAAAAATAAGGTTGAATCATCACAAAATTTACTTGATTCGTAAGTCGCTTTTATTTTATTTACGTCCATCGGGGCAGGCCAATGTTTGTGTTTATCAAACTGGACATAAAGTACACAAACTTTCTTTTTTTTTTCTTCAGAACTCTTCGGTTTATGTATTGTTTTTGTTGCTGGAAATATTGATCATAAGGCTTTGCTTATTAGTCATGGAAATCTTTACTTGGGCTAAAACGTTGAAAACTCGTTCAATTCTCATAGATGACACGTCAAACCATGCGGCAAAAAAAAAAACAAAAAAAAAACAAATAAAAAACAACAAACAAGCTGTTGCTTTTAAATTATATTATTAATTTTGGTTTCACTCGTGTATATTGTGAGTTTATGATTTCGATACGCACTAATCTGAGTAGAATGCTAAAAGAAATATAAGTCGGACCATAGACTATAATATACACGGACCGCTTGCTTTAGTTTTTCTGCTATATAATGACTCGAAAGACTGCTTATTTCGGAATTCCCGATTCTAAATGAAGTAATTGTAATACAAATTCCGTTTTATTGAATCGCACCATTTTTTTAAGAAATTGTGTGTGTCAATCTATGACTAAGATATGGACGCTATGGATGAGGAAGTTTTTGTTGATGAATTAAAAGGCATACTGGAGGTAAATGTTCAAATTATATAATTACTTATTGAAGAAGTATGGAGTTTATCTGTTAGACTCATGTTCGGTGTATATTATAGTCGATGGTATTTCTGCTATATGATGACTTGAAACACTGATGATCGGAATTCCTGATTCTAAATAACGTAATTGCTATACAGTCAGGAAATAAAGTTATTGATATACAAGTTCCGTTTTATTTAATCACTATGATTTTCTCAATGAAAAATAAAAATCGAAAGTAGTACAGAGCGGAAACATTTATAGATCTGTGTTGTGTGCGCACCGAAAAAAGAAAATAAGCTCTAAAAATAGAGCAGGCGGTCCATCTTATTATAGTCAATGATATATTAATAGGCCTACAAGTATTCATTTAAAGTCGAAAAAAATGCGATTTAATAAAAGGGAACTTGTATTACAATTACTTCATTTAGAATCGGGAATTGCAACGTTGAATTATAAATTTATTTTAAAAACCATTTTACTTTTTTTTTTATTATGAGAAAAGCATACTAGATAATTAAAAAAAGCAACAGAGAAAGAGATAGAGAGAAAGAGATAGAGAGAAAGAGATAGAGAGAGAAAGAGATAGAGAAAGAGATAGAGAGAGAGAGATGCTTTAAAAAAAAGTAAATTGGCTTATGTAAATATTATTCACTAATTATGGACAAACGTAAAAATCAATACATTTTTCAAGTTTTTATTATTATAACTTATTGTAAGTATTTCAGTATTGTGGAATGTATGAGGATAGAGGGCCTGGAAACGAACCCCATCATTGTACTCTGTTCTCAGTATATATTGCGATAATAGTCAATAAGTTATAAATACCTCATTACATTTTGCCACCCACAGTACTATTACAGCGCGCACAACTTGAAACCACTTAGGTGGACGCCCACTAATTGACCCAACCATAATTAGACTGAATCCAATATTTCAGTGTTTGCAGGACACTATAAAGGTACTAGACTGACCACGGAGTGGACACCTCAGCTAGTAATGATCTGGTTGATTATTTGAACAAAAGAGTTCTCGGACTTGGCCCATACCATTCGCAATCTCCCACATTGTCTCCCTTTAGAGCTTCTTGTTTGTTTTACTTTTGCTGTATTTTTGTTGCCGTTAGCTGGTCAAACTTACAAAGCCTAGTAAATGTTACCTTAATTAATTTCAGTTACTATTTCGAACACACACAAACATCACACTCGTAATAACACATTTTCTTAATAGTATAATTAGTTGTCGGTTACTTGAATATATATTATTCTGTTTTATGTCGAAAAAAAAAACTAAAAAACAAATGCAGTCAAATTATCTAACAGAAAACTCCGAAAGTCAAGAATGCATTAGTCATTAGAGCTATTGGCGATAATTTTAAACTGAATTGCAAATGAACGTGTTCACTTAGTTTGGTAATGTCACTGACCAAACAAAACAAAAATTAAACAACTAAAGCTATATCAGCAGTGAATAGAAAGCTAATATCACTAATGGTTACCCACATTCTTCGACACTATTAACCACATTCTTCGACACTATTAACCACATTCTTCGACACTATTAACCACATTCTAGCAGCGATTGTAATCGTTCGTTACACGAGTAAAACAAACATTATTGTTGTTGTTTTGTTGTTTATTCTGTTTGCCTCCCTTTATGTCTGTATTTATAGATCGGGAAATCCCAGAGAGACCCAGAAAGTGAAGAAATTTGAAGACTTGCTACTGAAATATTCATCAATGGTCACAACTGTGGGAGATGAGTGGACACAAGAAAACCTCCTACTGTCTATAAATAATAAATGGACTTTAAACAATCAGTAATGTCCAGCTAGTTCGGCGCGTAATGCTTGTTTAAGACCAGATTGTTGAAGTTACGATGTCTGGACGATTTGGAGTCATTAGATGAATGTTATACATCATAGTAAAGCTTGTTATAAATAAATATTCTATAGGAAATTATCTTTTTAATTTATATATTGATGGAGCTGGCGTTGGGCTGGATAAGCGTTAATAAAATTAAAATTAAACTTTAACTAAATGAGAGCGAGACAATGAGAGAGAGAGAGAGGGGGGGGGATATGAGAGATTGGAGGGTGTGAATAAGGAGGAGAGGGAGAGGGGAAGTGAGTGATAATCATAGAGATGGCGATAGGGAGAAAACGAATAGCGAGAGATTGAGAAAGTATGAGAGAAAGGAAACGAGTAAAAAAAAAGAGAGAAAGAAAGATAGATTCCGGGTGAAGGGTGAGAACGAGTGATATGAAACAATCTGATGAAAAAATATTTCGCCAATTAACTATTCGCCAATTAACTATTTCGCCAATTAACTATTTCGCCAATTAACTATTTCGCCAATCAACTATTTGACGAACTCTGTGTGCCAGAAATCAAAGAACTTCCAGAGCTCTTGTCCAATTATAAATTTTGTTTAGTTTCAGAATTAGATGAAAGAAATATTAAATTGCTCTGCGGAATCTCATTTTGACATTTTATGTTCCTATAAACGTCTTTATTCAGTAAGGATATGATTACATTTCTTATAACGTACATGTAATATCCTAAACTTTACTTCTATATATAACTTGTGTACAATAAGGTGAACTTATAACTATGACTTCGAAACGACTTTAAAATGTGTTTTCTTTGCATTATTTATGGAACAAATCAGTGTCTCGGGAAGACAACTCACATTTTTTTCCCATTAAGACACTGGTGTGTTGTTTCCCCTTAGGGATGACGACAGAAGTTTGCGTCAGTCATCTTGGATAACTTTACTGCCACACATTGTTCTTTTTTGAGTAGTCACACAGCAAAAATGCTGATTTAGTGTAGTATAAACCCTTCCTCCGCTTCAACAGTAAGAAATATGCATACATATCTAATGCACACGCTTGTAGATCTATGCTGTTTAATAGTCAAACACACAGCCATCTCCATCTTCTTTTCATGATTTCTTCGATAATAAAGTTTATTCCAGTTCTTTGGCGGACTTCAATGTTGGAGATGTGGTCCTCCCAGCCGATCCTTAGTATACGTCGGAGACATCTTCCTTCAAACCCTCTAAGGCGGCCTTCAATTTTGGTATTGGTCTTCCAAGTCTCTGCAGCATAGAGAAGGACTGAGCGATATATATATATATATATATATATATATATATATATATATATATATATATATATATATATATATATATATATATTACTTGAATATATATATAGGCCCTATATTATGATTCTTTTAATGTAAATAATTATAGTTACATTTAAATGTTGTTTCATTTGGGAGGTAAATTTCAGAATCAAAACATTTTAAGGCACCTTTATAAATGTTTATTTGATCTTTTTGAACGTAAAATTGTGTTTGGACATGGTAAATTGGTAGTTGTCTTTTCTGTAAATATTGAACTCATCCTTTTCTCTTCCTGTATGCTGGTGCTTAGCTTCAGTCTGGGTGTCTATTAATAAAATACTAGCCAGATGATAAATAAGGCCACACACATAAATAACGCCTTTAAATAAATCGCTGCAATGAGAATAAATATTCTAGCACAAACTTTCAGCCACGATTTCTTCAAGTCAGAACCTTGTATGTAAATGTCAGTGGTCTGAGACAGTCATGTCATAACTCATGCATCGCTAATGACAACCTACACTGTATGTGCGGGGGTGAGAGGGGAGGGACGGGCATGATATTAACATGACTAGGAACTTGAGAGTTATGGTACTTTAATGTCATGTAAATATTTACTCGGTACAGTCTCATGAATATTCATGGTCAAACATCCTTTGACAATGATCAATATGGAACTTTTGAAGCCTGCCCATTAATGTTGATCGATAATCAGAAAAACAGAAAAAAATAGAATAGGGAGAGAGAGAGAGAGAAAGAGAAGAAAAGAAAAAAAAAAGAAAGGAAGAAAATTATAGGTCTATTTAGACAATCTACACCTTTGTGCGGGTATGTTTAAAACATTGTATTATTTAATTATAGGTCTATTTAGACACTCTACATCTTAGTGCGGGTATGTTTAAAACATTGTATTGTTTAATTATAGGTCTATTTAGACACTCTACATCTTAGTGCGGGTATGTTTAAAACATGGTATTGTTTAATTTTGTCCGTTAAACAACAAAACTGATCAGTTTTACCAAAGACAAGGTAGTACAAATATCATTCTATAAGAGTCAACAGACGAAGAATGACATCATGGCTAGACGGGAAGTAGATGGGGAGGGTGGCGGCGAGGCTAGTACTCCAACACAAATGGCTGTTTGTTTGATTGACACACGTTTAACAACATCAATGGTAGGAAAAAAACTAACAACCAAAATAAAAGTATGAACTAAAGGAGATCTATCGGTGGAATCACCGGAATAGAACTTCATCTATCGGTGGAATCACCGGAATACAACATCATCTATCGGTAGAATCACCGGAATAGAACATCTGCGACGGCGACAACCACAGAGAAAACCACTGCAGCAAAACAAACAGCAGCAAAAGATTTATGCAAAAAACACCAAAAAAAAAACAACAGCAACAGTTGCAACAACAAAAACAAAAACAGCATACGTAACAGCTGTAACAACAACATCTATAGCAGCAACAGCAAAAGTAATAGCAGGAACAACAAAAGTAAAACCAGCAACAAGAGAAGAAACAAAAATTAACAACATCAGCAAAGCAGCAAAGGCAACAGTAACAACATCAACAATATCAACAATAAAAAGAGCAACAATAACAACATCAACAACAACACAACGACGACAACAATAAGAACAATAGCAACAAAAAAGGTAACAAAAGTAATAGCAACGTCAGCAGCTACATCATCAACATCAACAACAACAGCAGTGGCGTTTTTACTACTTTGAACAAGAAATGTGTATGTATGTCTGTATGTATGTAGGTATGTAAGTGTGTATGTATGAATGTAGCCTAAGTATGTATGTATGTATGTTAGTAAGTAAGTGTGCATGTGTCTATGCTTATGTATCTCATTGAATTTTATTAGCCTACTTATTTAAATAATCCTTTTTTTTTAATTAACAAATTTAATCGTTTGCTTACGGCGTCAATAATTATTTTTTTCATACACAAACGTCAATCTTAATGACGAAACTCTGTCTCATAACTCATAACCATTACAGTCTAACTAATAGTCTATGATTACATCGCAGTTATAATAAAATAATTTCTAAAGCTTTACTTTGAACAAAGCAACAGTTCATATTTACATTATATTTGATAGTAGAAAGGTGTATTAAGATCATAAGAAAACGGCCTTTGTAGAAATTTGAAATTTAATCAATATTGCTAACACCTTATCTTCATTTTGCGACAAAATTCAGCATTGGAAAGATTACAATGCAATCTTTATAAATCTTTAATGCCTTAACTTTTTCTACAACCTTATACAACAATTAATTGTAGATTGTTCCCAAGACCATTGAACCAAATCAGAAATCGGAAATTGTAGATCCATAGCAAAGATTACAAAAGCAACAAATAGAAAACACTTCGAATTTTTAATTTAAAAAATCCAAAATCTTAGTCGCTTGATGTTAACTCTCTGGTTCTCTCAGACGTAGACTCATTTCTCTCTTGTTTAATCCTGAAAGCTGCAACCTTGCCTGTTCCTTCATCAGAAGCCTGTACAGTTGGGCAGCGAATGTTGTAGTGTTTTTTTTTATATTAAGTTGCAGAGTTCACTCACCCTCCCCCCCCCCCCGACTCCTACTCCAACGCTCTCTCCTTACCTCCAAAAAAAAATCGAACTTGTCTTGCAATTCAAAAGATAAAACTGGAGGATTTCTGCTGAATGCTGTAATCTTCTTGAAAAATCTCCCTGCAGTCTCTTTCGCATCTCCAAGCGCCTGCGGTCATTTCGGGAGATTTAAAACAGCGCAGCAGATTTGCTAAACACTGAAAAGAAAATAGAAAAGAAAAAAAAATATAGATATGTCTTCTAATAGAAGATTCCAAACATGAACTTACATACTCCATACAGAGAAACTAAAGCAAAAATAAAATCTGGATAAACAATTTTAAAAAGAACAACGTTTTTATACGTATATAAAGACGATAGATAAAGGCCGTACACGTTTTTAAAATATAGTGGTTGGTGAGTCCAATAGATGCGGTAAATGTCTGGAAAAAAAGAGTTTTATAGATCCATTTGTCTATTGAATGAATGATTGTTTTGTTTTTAAACAGTAGAGCGTTTATCGTGAAGAAGAAATAATACGTCACTTGTAGGGGTTTTGGGATCAAATTATTAGTTGGGAATTAGATGACAACTTATTCAAATTGTTTGGATGAAGAGATGTGCATTAATTTTGTACTTAGATGAATAGGCGTCTAGTTATTTTAAATGGGATTTGACGTACGCACTCTTTAGAAGCTTTTGTTCTTTGTGCATTAAGTAAATAAATTAAATGCACTCACAAGTCAATAAGACGTGTAGAAACGTTTCAATGATATTCTGCCCAAGTAAATAGTGTAAAAGACGAAAAAAAGACGTATATTAAGATAAAAACATATTCTATATATAAATACTTTTTAGAATCATGGAGTTTATTTTAGAACTGAACTAATAAGTTAAACATATTTTTTCTTACCGATTTTTTAACATTTAAAAACTTTGTGAGAAAAACTAAAAAAGTGTGGAAAAAGTACACATATTTTAGATACTTCTATTGGTGGTGTCATGTATATTGTTTTTCCAAGAATTGGAACACGCAATGTTTATTCTTCTCTCTCTCTCTTTTCTCACTACACACAATATTAGGACGTTTGGTAGGAAAACGAAAGATTCTAGGTAATGTTGGGATTCTGTGTTGATCTCAAATTCTCAGGGTCTGGGAACGACTCATTATTTAATAGGGGAAGTTCCTATCGTTTTTGTTATGAGTTTTGTAATGATGCCATGATTTTCACCCCTACTGGTAATGGGTCTGTCCCTTGCACCACTCGGATAGTATTTAATGATTTGTTTTGTCTGAAAGAGAGAGAGTTTCAAAATAGGTTCCTTTGAGAACGTTTGTGTTTGCACTATTTTATTCTAACTGTACATAATAGATATATTGTATATATTGAACATATCACCTGAAATAAACTATCAACAACAGTTACACTGAAGCTTCCTTGTCAAGTTACTATTCTATTGTGTTGTATACATTACTATAAGATTTATCTACTACTCTAATGCCCAAGAAAGGAAATGTTGGAATACAAATACTGAGTTTGTGCCCAGGACTATAAGAAGAGTTCGTGTAATACTGAAACATAAATACTAATAATTAAAGTCTCCCCTAGGACTAACGAGAATTATCAGCAAGATCTACACAGCTCTGGCCACAAGGGGATTGTGGACGTAACAAAATTTGGTGGTCTCGCCCGGAATATTTGAGTTCTACTTTTCCTGACCTAGGATTGACAAAATTTGGTGGTCTCGATCGGTATATTTGAGTTCTACTTTTCCTGATCTAGGATTGGAAAAAATTTGATGATCTCGTCTGGAAAATTTGAGTTATATTTTTCCTGACCTAGAAATATTTTGTGACATTAGTAGTACTGAGAGCGGCATATTTGTGTTTCGTTTTCTAGGACTGTGAAACTATTCTTTTTAAAAAGAGGAGAGAACTGGTTTGCGTATTTATTCCTTGGGAAGTGTGAAGATTCCACGAAGTGTGTAATATTATATTGTGCAAATTTCTGGACAAATCGTAAGTTGGAACTTTATATTTTATTATACAATATATACTACTCTACTATCACAAATATTTCGAACGCTATACTATGGCTTCGAATATATCAAGTGAGGAACTTAATGCCATGTCATTTGCTGAACTAAAAGAATTAGCTGATTCCTTTGGGATTGGGGCAGGACAAGCAAGACCTAATCGTAATCGTTTGATCAAAGAAATTATGACATGTTTGAACGGGCAGAATGCCATGAACACTGGTAATGTAGTTGAAGTGGGACAGAACGATATCAATGAAGGTTATGTAGCTCCCAGTGGGGACGAGGTAATTGCCCACGGAGACGAGGTAAGAAATATGTCATCTAGATCATCAAACAATGATGAAGATGAAGGGTTGAGTGAAAACCTAAAATTATTCCAATTAGCTATGAAGAGAATGGAATTGTTAAGAATGAGGATAGAAACTGAAAGGGAAAATGAAAGAATTAGGATTGAAAGCAGAGAAAGGATAGAGATGGCACGCATGAACAGACCTGACCATCGTAGGGACAGCAATGGTATGGATATTAGCGCAATGAAGCAACACTTGCCTATATTCAGAGAAGAAGATGTTCAAGATTTCTTTTTGCTTTTTGAGAGGATAGCTGTAGATTATCAGTTCCCTGATGATAAGATGGCTTTATTGTTAAGGTCAACTCTCAACAAAGGAAAAGCATTGGACGTAGTGTTGAGTTTAACACCCGAGGAAATAAATGACTATGAAGTGATCAAAGATAGGGTGCTAAAAAGGCATATGATCAAACTCATGTAGACTTTTTGAGACAAAAGGAGAAAATGTTAGAACAGTGGCTAAGGTCACAGAATGTAAGTGAGTTTGATAAACTCAAGAACCTAATATTGTTTGAGGAATTCAATGATTGTATTCGAGTGGATATTAAAACCCACATCTCAGACCGAGGGGTTGAAGATGTGCATGAAGCTGCTAGATTGGCAGATAACTATGCCATAATTCACGCCAGCATAAAGCCATATTATGCTGACAAACCCAAAGTGCACAAACCAGAGCCCAAGGAGGCTAGTAAACCAAAAGAGACAAGTGAAAACAATAATAAGAACAGTGGTGTAAATAATAATAGTAACTTAGTTCATTTCAGGAAGCAGACAGATGTAAATAAAGCAAAGGTGGTATGTTTCAATTGCAAGAAAGAGGGCCACATGAAAAAAGATTGTTGGATCCTTACCAAGAAGCAAGGTGCTATTCTACACTGTGCCAGAGTGCAGAAAGACAGCAAGCAGACAGAAGAAGTGTGCAACACAGGGTCAAGAAACTCAAAAGAAATGCGGCCGGCATCGCCCATAGTTGTGGAGTCGATGGTTTTTGAGAACAGTCTATCTAAGGTAAAAGAGAATAGCTGTACTCATTCTATTATGCTTTCAGAAGGCCGTTAGGAACAGATGGTTCCTGAAGTCCCGGAAGAGGACGACCTATCCGATTTTCGACCCTTTGTCTACGAGGGGACAGTGTCGACAGAAGTCGATGTACTCAGCAAGAAGAAAATACAGATATTACGTGACACGGGTTCTGCTGTCAGCGTGATCCTGGAGGGCAGTGTGCCGTTAACAGATGCCACCAGTACCGGTGAGTCTGTTGTGCTGAGAGGTGCTAGTATGGAGGCTGTGGAAGCTCCACTGCACAGAATAAAACTCGAGTCGGAGATTTTTACAGGTAACATCGTAGTGGGAGTGTGGCGCGCACTACCCGTCAAAGGCGTTTCCATGATATTAGGAAATGACATTATGGGCGGCAGAGTCACTGTCGAGCCCATGGTTAAAGTGTTGTAGACAAAGATGGCGGAGGACAAAAACCTACGTCCTGCCAATGAACGCCCAACATGTGCACTGACAAGAGCAATGCAGAAAAAGAAGTCGGTAAAGACTCCTGCTACGCCGTGTAGTGCAACGAAAGATGTGTTTGTCTGTTCTGAAGACACACATGCGAATGAAACAGTGATAACAGAAACACCTGACATCGATTTAAGTGCTACGTTCTTTGCTGAACTAACAACTGGTGATGCAATAGAGAACGATAACATTTTGTCACCAAAGCAGAAATTGGTGAAAGAACAATTGAATGAGGAAGTAATAATGCAACTCAGAATGAAAGCTGTTGATGAAAAGACTGCAGATGCAATGGCGGAATGTTTCTACATGAAAGATGAAGTGTTGATGAGAAAGTCGAAACCGCTCAACTCAGGTACAAACGAGTGGGACAGTATTCACCAGATTGTAATACCTAAGTGCTATCGTCAAGATATACTGCGTATGGCGCATGATCTTCCTTTCGCTGGTCACATGGGAGTCCGAAAAACGCACCACCGTATCCTCCCTTACTTCTACTGGCCAGGACTGAGAAGAGATGTCGAACAATACTGCAAGACTTGACGCGTATGCCAAATGGTAGGACGTCCTAACCAACGAATTCCTGTCGCTCCACTCCAGCCGATACCAGCGTTCGACGAACCATTCAGTCATAAACTCATTGATTGCGTGGGCCCGTTGCCGAAAACAAAAGTCGGTTTTCAATACCTGCTCACAGTCATGTGTTCATCCACTCGCTTCCCGGAAGCCATTCCGTTGCGGAACATAACAACAGTGAAGGTGGTAGACGCCCTGACAAATTTCTTCACACGTTATGGCCTACCGAAGACAGTACAGTCCGACCAGGGGACTAACTTTACTTCGAACATTTTCAAACAAGTCATGGAACAATTAGGGATAAGCCATAGGCTATCAAGTGCCTATCATCCTGAGAGCCAGGGAGCTCTGGAAAGGTTTCATCAGACATTAAAATCGATGCTTAAAAAGTACTGTTATGAAAACGAGAAAGACTGGGATAAGGGTGTGCCTTATGTACTGTTCGCTGCAAGGGAGGCCACTCAGGAATCCCTGGGGTTTAGCCCATTCGAACTTGTGTATGGACACTCAGTCAGAGGTCCGTTGAAACTTCTACATGAAACTTGGCTAACGGACAGTGAACCGATTGGACTTTTGTCATATGTAGATAAATTTAAAAATAGACTTTATCATGCTTTTAACCATGTGAAGATTCATTTTCCACAGATGCAGGAGCGTATGAGACAGAACTATGACCGTAAAGCTACAGCTAGAACTTTTGCACCAGGTGACAAAGTTCTTGTGTTTCTACCTTTGCAAAATCAGCCTTTAAGTGCAAAGTTTAGTGGACCCTATGAGATAGAGTCAAAGCTTGGCGAGGTCGATTATTTGATAAAGACTCCTGACCGGAGACAAAAGCAGAGGGTATGCCATATTAATTTGCTTAAGCCCTATGTTTCAAGGGAAAAGAGTAAACCACGGGAGGTCCCCATGATTTCATTAGCTAGAGTCCCGACGGACTTATCTAGGATAGAATATAAGTTTGCAGAAAGTAAACTTAATAATACAGATGCCCTTAAGAGTTTAGATACAAGGCTAGAACATCTTCCGGTAGAAGATAAGGAGAAGATTATTGAGCTGGTACATGAATATAAGTCAATGTTTACAGATGTTCCCAGTAGGACACATGTAATAGAGCACGATGTAGTGTTAACCGAGAGTGCCAGGTCTATTAAACAGCATCCATTTGACCCCATCAGACCTGAGCATATTAAATTAGATGTAAGGTATATGTTAGAAGATGACATAGGAGAAAAATGTGATAGCAAATGGTCTACACCCTGTGTGATGGTACCAAAAGCCGACCACACACTGCAGTTTTATAGAGACTTTGGGAAATTAAGTAATTTGACAGAGACCGACTGGTATCCCATTCCCGTATCATCGACAAGATAGAGATTAGAGACAACGTCACAGCTGATACTCTATCTCGGGTGCTACATGATTGACTGAATAACCCTATACTTCTTTTTCAGATAATCTCACTTATTCATTAAGAATGTGTCATGATAACCTATCATTCGTTTGAATTTTGATTATGGAATACCTATAGAATACTTGTATCATACAGAAGTCAAGTCTTTTGAAAGTATTAATAATTTTTATAATCATGTATAATATTGATGTTCTGATATATTTTAAATTCATTTGATTCAATTCATTTTATTATGGAAAAGAAATTCCATTTAAATTTTGATGCACTATGCAATAAATATATATGCATGTATTTACTTGATATTGATGGATGAAAGTTAATTGTCATTGCATGCAATTAAGTGGGAAACTTTAAGCTAATTGATTTATTATCTTGTTTCATTTTAGTTAATGAATGGAACTAAATAATAATATGTACAATTTTTATCTTAGAAAGAGATGTAATATCAATTGGTATAAATTAATAGATAATATTGGAAATCTATTGCCAAATTGTTATGTCATGGTAATAGAATAGGAAAAACTAGTGGATATTCACTATGTTGTATAGGTTGTTATATATTCCATATATCCGGGAATAGAGGGAAACAAAGGTATCTAAAGGTGTGCACTCATTCAACCCTGAACAAACTTTTATATTAAACTTTCAAATTTGCCAAAAACGCATAATAGTGGATTACATTTTAATATTGAGATTACTGTAGTAATCGTAACTATAGAGTATTTTCTCCTCATATTTGAGAAAAGGGGAAGTATCATCATCTTAGGTATGAACCCTGTTAATGTCAAGTTGACACTGTAATTTAAAGGGGAAGTAACCTATAGTTTGATTCGAGTTACGTATTACTTATCTTTTGGTTTGTATATTAGAAGTAAACTGTTGAAAATTTACAGAGTTTGAGCAATGTTATATTTGTTTAAATAGATTAAAACTTTTTGCAAATTTTTGGTGGAAATCCACACAACTGTACATAGTTAAAATAAGAATGACTAGAATATTTTGGAATTATTTGTACTTGTTGAGACATTAGTTAATATTAATATTAACGGGGAAATATTTGTCCATCACGTTATAATCACAATTACCATTGGGTAGTGACACTTTTTATAATTTAGTTGTGCCAGTGAGCCATGTTTGCTTAAATTGTCTTATAATCTTCCGTTGATTGATTGTTGTTAAAACGATAGTGTTAAGTACGAAAAATGTACCATGTTGAGTATTACTTGGGTAATTATGGTACATTATTTCTTTCATTGGGTGGGGGCGTGTCATGTATATTGTTTTTCCAAGAATTGGAACACGCAATGTTTATTCTTCTCTCTCTCTCTTTTCTCACTACACACAATATTAGGACGTTTGGTAGGAAAACGAAAGATTCTAGGTAATGTTGGGATTCTGTGTTGATCTCAAATTCTCAGGGTCTGGGAACGACTCATTATTTAATAGGGGAAGTTCCTATCGTTTTGGTTATGAGATTTTGTAATGATGCCATGATTTTCACCCCTACTGGTAATGGGTCTGTCCCTTGCACCACTCGGATAGTATTTAATGATTTGTTTTGTCTGAAAGAGAGAGAGTTTCAAAATAGGTTCCTTTGAGAACGTTTGTGTTTGCACTATTTTATTCTAACTGTACATAATAGATATATTGTATATATTGAACATATCACCTGAAATAAACTATCAACAACAGTTACACTGAAGCTTCCTTGTCAAGTTACTATTCTATTGTGTTGTATACATTACTATAAGATTTATCTACTACTCTAATGCCCAAGAAAGGAAATGTTGGAATACAAATACTGAGTTTGTGCCCAGGACTATAAGAAGAGTTCGTGTAATACTGAAACATAAATACTAATAATTAAAGTCTCCCCTAGGACTAACGAGAATTATCAGCAAGATCTACACAGCTCTGGCCACAAGGGGATTGTGGACGTAACAGTGGGAAACTATTTTACTTTCTCTCTTATCAAATTGGTTGATTTAAACTGTTTAATAAGACCAGCAATACACAATTCAATTGTTTGCTGATTCTATTGTAACGGCCAGTGAAACCTGGCAGTCATACATAGACTGTACAAACATTGAAATCAATTCTGCAAGCCTTTCCTGAAACTATTTTGTCGTAAAAAAAGCGCACACGATTTTCATTTTCATCAGGATTCGAGCACGTGATTTTTTGGGAAAGTCAAAGCAAGGCATATTCACTCTCAACTGCAATACCGTAAAATGTGTACAATAACTGTGCCCAATCTGTCAAACATCAATCTCACTTACTTCTTAACATTTTAGCTTATTTTATCTCCGTTTTGAAAAATTTAATTCAATAAGGGGACGTCCATTAATTACGTCAACAATTTTTAGGCGATTTTTACCTCCCCCCCTCCCCCTTGTCAACAACTGTCAAACTTTCAGAGACCCCCCCTATATAATTACGTCAACAATTGGTTACCCCCCCCCCCCTCAAAACAAGTAACACAATTTTAGACGCTTGCTTTGATGTTTAAAATAGATTTAAACCGGAAAGGTCTAGATCTATACTACAATTAAATGTTATACATTTTAAAACTTGTTAATAAGATTTCTAATTGACTATAATTCTCATATGTTTACTATTGTTCTTTTCATATACATATTTAACTAGCTTTTGGTACAATGTTAATTGTCAAATAGTTTAGGTGGAAATTGTGCACCAGTTGTAAATTAGCCTTCTATTTTAACTAGGTATGTTAACCGAAAACCGGAATATCATGGTCAACGAAAATCGCAAAGTTGATTATCACTATTGACAGCTATTATCGGTTTTAATCAATTAGCCCAAATTTTTTTAAGTTCAAAAGAATGTTATTGTAAAGTGTACAAAATCATATTGTATTCAAAGAAATCAACCTCTTCAATGCCCTGTAAACACTAATTAAATTTGAACTATTTTCAAACATACCTACAAAACTACGCACATTTGGCTTTTCCGGCCTGTAACTTTGCGGGATTGTAAATTGTAAAATGTGTGCAATTGTAAAATTGCGCGGGAAGGGGGGGGGAGAGAAACCGAAATCGGGTTTTAAACCGGTTTTATAGAACCGAAAACCGGTTTTGAAGAAAAACCGGTTTTATTATACCTAATTTTAACCATATGTTCACTATTCCTTCTTACATTACTGTCCACACACACACATTATATACACACGGTAGTTGCCTTCCCTGTCCCCCTACCTTGCACTATCTGGCACCCACTCCTTACAATACTGGCGACGCCACTGATACTAATACATTTTTATCTCATTCAATTTTTCCAGAAAATTAGAAATGAAAACGTAAAAATTACTAAATATGTAGCCTAATCGACCTAATTTTAATGTTTCACCTATTATGACGTAGTGAGAAAAAATATATTAGTTTATATATCAGAATTGGGGATGTTAAAAGGAAATAAGGTAGGCCTAGGCTAAGTATTTCGTACTTCATGGGTGGGCCAAGAATTATTTTTCTGAAGGAAATATTTTTAAAATAATCATGTTGGATTCACAAAATTCACTTCATTCAATGCTTTGCAAAAATTATTTATAGTTCGGCGAGGGCCTAATATTGTTTTTAGTTCTATTGTCAATCCCAGACATCTCTTACACGGCTTACAATAACTTACATAACGAACGCCAGACTCTGGCGCCTAATTTTTAGATGTACTGAGCGGCAAAAAAAACTGGGTTTCTGAACGTCCTGCAGACAGTTTGTTGGTGTGTTTGTGTTCTTTTGTTATTCCAGCCACCATGGCTCGCTAGACTAGGGTTGCCAGACTTCCGGCAAAAGGAGGACATGTCCTCCTATTTAGACTCTTGTCCTCCGTCCTGCAGGCAAAGCACAATACCTTTAAAATGTCCAGCTTTTATAATATTTTATGTTTTGTAGGCATAAGGACAAATAATTTTTACAATTAGTATGAACATTTTAAGAATATAATTAATAAACAGGTGATCATTTGTACAAGAAAAGAATTATCCGTTTTTTTATAAGACTCGTGCATGAGCTTTGAAGTTGCCCAAACAAATGCAAAGTGCCTTTCAGCATACATTGACTTTATATGTTATTGTTAACAAAACCCGTGTCTTGCTCAGTTTACCATTACACACTTAAACTTAGGCCGGCTTGTCTAGCGGTTAGCACACCGGACTGTCAACCAAAAACCAACGGACAGGTCGCGGGTTCTATCCCTGCCACCGGCGGATCCCTGTCGCCGTGCAGGAGTTTTGGGCCTGTAAACGTATTTGCGCCAACAGGCAGAACTATGTTTACAGCAGCGCATAGAACTATTCTAAACGTGAACGGGATATGCGCTATATAAGTCTCATATTTATTATTTATTTTATTATTAAACTTAATATCAGCTCTTGTAAGAAAATTATACTGATTGCGGGCTAAATGCGAAGCCATCCAATTGAAACACAATGTCCTCCTTTTTGTCTCTCGGTGTCCTCCTTTTGACACCCATGTGTCTGGCAACCCTACGCTAGACATCGAAGGTGAGGTTTTTTACAATAATTGGTCGGTCACTTTGCCTTGCTAACAATTGCATTAGTTTCCACCCATACATAGATCTACAAACTAGCAAGATGGACACAAAAAGGACGTAGGCCTATCAAATGTAGTTTCCGTATTTGGTATATATGTATTAATGGAAAACTATGTTGTTAATGTTATCTATGTAAGTTTAACAGGGCAAATGTAGAATTTAGTACTAATTTCGTATCATTATTTAGTAACATTGTTGACGTCAACTTTTCTTGACCCCCCCTCCCCCATGTCAACTATTGTCAAACTTTTTCAGACCCTCCCTCCCCCCTATTTTGTTGACGTAATTAATGGACGTCCCCTAACGTTCTTTTTAAAACTACCAACCTTTTATTTTCCAACACTGCAATATTGCAGAAAATAAAAACATTGACCTTTTAGCACTTGTCCATCAAGCCCAACCCCCGCGCCCACTTCCAGATAGCCCTTCAGATATCCCACAGATATCCCTTTAGATTGCTCTCAAACAAGGCCCGTGAAACTAATTCTTGTCTTCAGGATTCGTCCTTCAAATTAATTTAGCCAATGGCCGACTTGTACACGTTCGTTAGATCGATGATCTAGGAAAATAACTAACCGGTCAGTGTAGGAGCTGAACAAAGTCAACTATACAAATCTTTAACTTGTCATTGGTTTAAAACAGACAAAGAGAGATTGATAAAAAAAAAGAATGATGAAGTAAAAGTTTTTAACTTTAGACGTCATTGTGTATCTGAGTATGTGCCTGTCTGTCAGCTTGCTAATGAAATTATTTTTTAATAAGGTGTTTTGGTTTGGTTTACTAATTATAGAAATAAAATGCTTGTTTAATTAAGAATTATGGTGCAATGTGTGATCCTGATACACAGTCATGTATACACACACATTCACACACAAATACACACGCATACACACATACACACATACACATACGTACACACATTTACACACGCATGCATTGCTTTTTGTAGGTTTTTCTAATTCCTGGATGATGCTGGCTCTTCCTGTCATTTTTTTAGACTCATTCGGTCAGCCTGTAAGTTGTTCATGCATTCGGACATCAGTCAGTCGGTAGTCGGTCGTTCAGTCAATCATTCATTAATAAATAATTCGGTTTTTCAGTCATTCAGTCAGACATTCATTTAGTAATACGTGAATCTTCTAGTCAAATCCATGTTACTTATTTTACGTATTTTAATTAAAGTAATTTCTTATCAATTATCTGTGCTTTAATTGGGTACTATTTACCTTGACTTAAATAGTTTATCTAATATTAAATGCATAAGCCTGCAATTTTAACCTTTTTTAAAATGTAACAACAACAATTAAAAAAAATACCAAGTAGTTACATGTTATGTGAATCCGTTACCCAACTCGCTGTGCCCACAGCGCCGACACTGCAGTCCAATTTAACATATATATATATATATATATATATATATATATATATATATATATATATATATATAATATATATATATATATATATATATATATATATATATATATATATATATATATTATATATATAAATAAATTGCAAAACCTTAAACAATGGCGGCACCTTGTAAATCCACCCACTGAGTTAATTATGTTAGGGACTTGATAAATGTCTCATAGCATTTGATCCAAGACTACCCCCACCCCTCACCACCACACCCTACAGAGCCAATAAAATGTCTCGTTCGACCTTCTACACAATGAATGGAACTGGCCTACATATCACAGGACCACATTCATCATTGCTAACAAACAACAACAACAAAAACGACTCGTAGTATGGAATAAGATACCCAGCCGTCGTTTGGTCAAATCTCAGCAAAGCCATTTAAAACAATAAATTCATGTATAAAAACAACAATAAAAAGTTGATTTTCTTTGGTCCAATTCATCCTCCTTTACCTTATAGTACTCTACATACAAAAAGAATGTGTGGTGTGGGCTCTTCCCTATGGGTTTCTGGGGTCATTTGTTATATATAAATATTTTTTTTCATTCTTGGTTAGATGTGAATGCTGCAGCTATCCCGACAAGCAACACAAGCATTCCGATGTATTGTGTGTTCTTACGAAAAAACTAAACGCAAACAAACATACAAAGGCACCAATCAACATTAGCCTACCATTTACATGGAGGATTCGTTAGAGTAGCGTTATTTGTTAATTTAAATGTTGATTATATTTAAATTATATTTTATTATCACAATGAAATTTTTCAACCTAACTACTTTAGTAATATTAAATTAATACTTTACCGTAAATCATATAATGGACTTTAATTGTCTATACTACTATGTGTAACCTTGTAATGTATGTGTGTATTTATGTGATGGATGCTATGTATTCATTTAACTACGCTTAAATGTTTGCTATAGATTGCATGTATGCTAAATGTATGTAATGGAATGCCTGTATGTTTGAACGTATGTAATTTAATGCATGTATGTTTGAACGTATGTAATTGAATACATATATGTTTGAACGAATGTAATTGAATTTTATTGAATGGTTATATGTTTGAACGTATGTAATTGAATGCATGTATTTTTGGACGTATGTAATTGAATGCATGCATCTTTGAACGTATCTGTGTAAGTATGTTTGTATGTGTGTTTGAACGAATGTAAAGGAACACTTGTATGTTTGAACATAGTATGTATGTTTGTATGTATGTTTGCATGTGTGTTCGAACGTATGTAATGGAATGTATACATGTTTAAATAATGTATGTACATATTATGCATTTATCTGTCTGTCTGGTTGTTTGTCTAAGATGATCCTTATCAAAATACGTATTATCTTTGCAGACATTTAAATATGTTTTCTAATGCAAGTAAATGAAGTTCAGCTTAAACAATCCCTGAACAAACCCCGAAGTAATGTTATTTGTAGCATTCCACTATATGAATAATTCATTCAATCTAAGATAACACAACATTTTGTTGTTGTACATCTAAATCCACTTCCAGTCCAGCATGTTGGCTTTTCCACACCAGGTTATAATGCAAACCGTTTGTTGGGGAGAAATAAAGCTCAGACTAAATAGTTGCATCATGAATACGAAGCAAAAAAATTGTCATGCAAAATGCTTACAAGCGCACAATTATAAATACCAATGCTCATGGCACACAGAGAAAACATGCATTCATTACAAAGTAACATATTATGAACAAACACACATTTAAACAAACATACTACGACATACACATGAATACATATACCGAAACAAACACAATAAAAACACACATACAAACACTCGTATAGACGCTCATACAATCACGCAATTATGTACATAAAAACAAATAAATACACAAATGTAACAAAATATAATACAAACACGTAAAAATGGACACACAGATAAACAAAAATACAAAGATTTCTTTAAAAAAAAAGAGTGAGAGTTAGATAAAAAAAATAATGTGCAATTTTTTTTTTCATTTTTACTATAACAAAAGTAATTTTTTTAAACATAGTTTAACTTTTAACCACATGAAACCAGTGAGGTATTAACTTCTAATACAGTGGTCTACAAACTTTCTTGCACAAAGGACCAGTTCACTGTACCTAACCACACGAACAGGGATCTGCAACCTAAGGCACGCGTGCCAAACTTGGCGATTTTCAGGGCGATTTATTTTCAGGGGCACACAAGAGACCACCAAGAGCTGTTTTTACTCCCTTTATTTTAAGTTGCAATTTCTGTCTGTCTGTCATGCGTCGTGGGAGCAAGAATTGGCTTCGATTTTTCGACCACTTCCCGTGGTCCAATCAAGCTGAAATTTGGACAGCAGACTTGTGGCGCCTAACAATACATTCTATCAAATTTTCAGTTAAAACAACTTAATAATACTACACTTATGACAATATTCATTTCTTAAAAGGAAAGTATAAGAAAAATTTGGGTTTCACTTTAAAAATGCCTGTGCAACTTTTTATAGTTTTTCGGCGCAAAGCTAGAAAAAAAAAATTATGCGCTAAGATTATTTTTAGAACAATTCATACGGAGTAAGGAGATATTTTTGAGATTACCAACACAGATATTTTTCTGTACGTTTCATTTGCAGTAGTCAATCAATTATTTAATTACATGATGGTAAACTTAGTTTGCAAATAAAGGGAGTATAATAAAAACTTCGTTTTTATGGTTTTCTTGTTTATTGATGAAAAAAACAACCATTTTTCGGATCTAAAACTGACTGCTGAAGCCGATGTCTCTGAATGACAGAGCGGCACATTTCAGTGAGTTGAACTGTTGAACGCATTTACAAGGACTGGGTCAAACAGCACTTGAATTGTTAGACCACAGGAATTGATTCTCTCTACTTTCAGCTTTTTGTTCATCTTACGCTTGTGCACATGAAAGCTGTGCTTGTTAAGTATTCAAAGAAGTCACTTATACTTCACTACTCAGAAATGACTAAATATCTATCTGCCATTATAAATTAGCGAAGAGCATTCAAGACAGGCGCTCATTAATTGATACAGACTAATTACATTTAAAAGATTTTTTATGCTCATCTTCTATAATTTAACATAAATAAAAGTATTTCTAAAACATTTTTTTATATTAATTAAATAAATATAATAAACTTTTTAATAGCATTATATTATGCTATTGTTGCAATTAATAATGTTTAAATAATAAACTCTTTAAGGTTAAATGGACAAGCAATTTATGCAGGAAAAGTTTATTTAACAACTGTTTAACGTAAATTAATTTAAACCTCTAATAATTAAATCTTATAATGAATACCATAGATCTAATGCTGTGTTTATATAAAGAAATAATAATTAGTCAGTAATATTTGTTATATTACAAAACATAACTTGGTTGACATCACTGTTCAATATAAATTTAGTATCTTAATTTTCATTCAAGGGAGATAATTAGCCCGTTTTATTTGCGCTAATATTTCTAATAATATGTGTTTTTTTTATGTTTATTTTATAAAAGACTATATGGTCAACAATTTATAACTTTATAATGACCAAACTGTAAAAAGTAGTTGAAAATTATAGAAATATTGTATGGCTAAAAATAGTATTTGCACATTTTGTGAACATTACATTAACTACTCAGTTTGTATAATCAGTATGTATCAATTATGCTTAATGATAATCTCAAACCAACTCTCTCAAAATTTTGTCTTGAACAAATTAATGAAAATCTCAGTTAAAATGAGAACAAATCTAATAGGGCGTTTGCAATCACGTGACAAAAAGCACGTGATTTGTGTTTACTTTCTGTAATGGTGTACACGTAATAATGGCCGCTGTATTAATAAAGTTTCATATAGGCTCGAGCTTTTTTTAAATGATGTGTTGTGTTTTAAGTCTTATTAAGATTTAAGCTGTATTATGTATGTTAAATGAAATAGGCTATTTTAATATTATCATAGACATAGATCATAGACGATGTGAGCCTATTAGTGACTGGACTAGATAGCCTATTCACCAACACTATCACTTGACATCGTAGCCTAGCCTACGAAACATTAAAAGTGTAGGCCTATAAAGTGAAATTGAAAGTGTAAATAGGTCTAGCCGGCCCTAGCCTAATCACATTAATCAATTAATCTACAGTACTACTATTTTCCCCTTATTTTTTAGTAGGATAGCCAATATTCAGATGTGAATTTTGCATGATAAAGAACAACTTTATTTTCACCACGTTACATTTGTACCTCAAGTGGGTTCTTATATTTACACAAATACGTCACTAAAAACCTAAGCCACGCCCACTAAGAACGCTCTATAAATATTAGCAGTTGATAAATTCTTATCTTGACAACCAAAAGATAATGTGTATTAAAATACTTACCATAAATTATGTGAAAGTTTTGTAAAAAAAAATATATTTTGTATAAATGCAAATAAACAAGATGATAATCAAAAACACGTTGTTGTTTTTTGTTTTTTTTATATAAAATACTTTAACAGTTTTCTCTATAGATTTCTTTTGCTTTTGGCACTGGGATTGCAACGGAGTTTGATTAATTGTCTTATTAAAAAAATTATAAAACAAGTATACTAGAGCAAGTTGACTTTTAAAGCTGTTGGCACGCTGATTGATTTAGACATCCGTATTTGGCACACAATTAGCAAAAGTTTGCTGACCCCTGGTTTAGAAAATATGTGGTCCAATGTCCTCAGGAAATCTAGTCTTATTGTGGATACCGGCAATCCAAGTAATAGTACGCTAGCGGGTCGGATGTGGCCCGTGGGCCGTAGTTTAGTAGGAAGGTCCATTTCGAATCTATCCCGATGGCTGCGACAGCTTTGGATTTAATTTTAAGCGAGAAATTATTTTCAATAGACTTCTGCGAGAAAGAGAGACAACTCTGTCGCTCCCTTTGACTAGTAAGTTCATCTTCTCTCAAGCGCCATGTCAGTTAGCGTAGATGAGATTGACATCCACTCAGACCTCCAAGATGGATGCCTTAGTCTAGCCACGTGGCTTATAAAATGTTACCCCACGCTAAGAAAATGAAGAAGAGCTCAATCAAAGAAGCGAACAGAATGTAGAGAGTCTTTAGGGTTATATGCCTCGTGCTGAGAGATAGTTTGGCTATATCTGTAAATGGAACAGCTTTGTCCAAATAAAAAGGTTCATCTCGCTTTCTAAAAAAAATATTTATATACATAAAGAATAAAAGAACAGACAAATTAAAATTATTTACGAAAACCAGTTAAAAAAATAGTTGCAACCAGTTCCTAGTATTGCCTGTAAGCGCCTTGAATAAGAATATAGGATAAAAAAATATTTGTACTTATCTATGTGTATATTTAAGGTAGATTATTTTAATCGTTAAAAAAAAAATTATTGTATTTCCAATTTGTGATCCACCATATTTGAGTGTGTGTGTGTGTGTGTGTGTGTGTGTGTACTAATCTATAAATAACATAGAAACGATATAAAATTCCTTACAATTTATTATTTTATTAAGTCTATAGTAGAGGGCTGTAGCTTGGTACCGATTAAAACCCTTAGAGACCAAAAGCACTAAAGATGTTGGTGTCGTTTCCTCCTTTCTTCTAATTATTTAATTAATCCTAAATATAAACAGTAGACCTACTTATTGTTATGAAATTCAGCTTTACTTGAGTGTGTTTAGTAACATCTTGGCATTTGTAATTTGAGTGATAGTATTTTTGTGTGTTTTGTGATGGTGTTTGTGATGGTTTTGTGATGGTATTTGTGTGTGTTTTGTGATGGTATTTGTGTGTGTTTTGTGATGGTATTTGTGTGTGTTTTGAGATGGTGATTGTGTGTTTTGTGATGGTATTTGTGTTTGTTTTGTGATGGTTTTGTGTGTGTTTTGTGATGGTATTTGTGTTTGTTTTGTGATGGTATTTGTGTGTGTTTTGTGATGGTATTTGTGTGTGTTTTGTGATGGTATTTGTGTGTGTTTTGTGATGGTATTTGTGTTTGTTTTGTGATGGTATTTGTGCGTGTTTTGTGATGGTATTTGTGTGTGTTTTGTGAAGGTATTTGTGTGTGTTTTGTGATGGTAATTGTGTGTTTTGTGATGGTGTTTGTGATGGTTTTGTGATGGTATTTGTGTGTGTTTTGTGATGGTATTTGTGTGTGTTTTGTGATGGTATTTGTGTGTGTTTTGAGATGGTGATTGTGTGTTTTGTGATGGTATTTGTGTTTGTTTTGTGATAGTATTTGTGTGTGTTTTGTGAAGGTATTTGTGTTTGTTTTGTGATGGTATTTGTGTGTGTTTTGTGATGGTATTTGTGTGTGTTTTGTGATGGTATTTGTGTGTATTTTGTGATGGTATTTGTGTTTGTTTTGTGATGGTATTTGTGTGTGTTTTGTGATGGTGTTTGTGTGTGTTTTCTGATGGTATTTGTGTGTGTTTTGTGATGGAATTTGTGTGTGTTTTGTGATAGTGTTTGTGTGTGTTTTGTGAAAGTATTTGTGTTTTTTTGTGGTGGTATTTGTGTGTGTTTTGTATTGGTTTTTGTGATGGTTTTGTGATGGTATTTGTGTGTGTTTTGTAATGGTATTTGTGTGTGTTTTGTGATGGTATTTGTGTGTGTTTTGTGATGGTAATTGTGTGTGTTTTGTGATAGTATTTGTGTGTGTTTTAAGATAGTGATTGTGTGTTTTGTGATGGTATTTGTGTGTATTTTGTGATGGTATTTGTGTGTGTTTTGTGATGGTATTTGTGTGTGTTTTGTGATGGTATTTGTGTGTGTTTTGTGATGGTATTTGTGTGTGTTTTGTGATGGTATTTGTGTTTGTTTTATGGTGGTATTTGTGTGTGTTTTGTGATGGTGTTTGTGTGTGTTTTGTGATGGTATTTGTGTGTGTTTTGTGATGGTATTTGTGTGTGTTTTGTGATTGTATTTGTGTGTGTTTTGTGAAAGAATTTGTGTGTGTTATGTGATGGTATTTGTGTGTGTTTTGTGATGGTGTTTGTGTGTGTTTTGTGATGGTATTTGTTTGTGTTTTGTGATGGTATTTGTGTGTGTTTTGTGATAGTGTTTGTGTGTGTTTTGTGATGGTATTTGTGTTTTTTTTGTGGTGGTATTTGTGTGTGTTTTGTGATGGTATTTGTGTGTATTTTGTGATGGTGTTTGTAATGGTTTTGTGATGGTATTTTGTGTGTTTTGTGATGGTGTTTGTGTGTGTTTTGTGATGGTATTTGTGTGGGTTTTGTGATGGTGTTTGTGATGGTTTTGTGATGGTATTTGTGTGTGTTTTGAGATGGTGTTTGTGTGTGTTTTGTGATGGTGTTTGTGTGGGTTTTGTGATGGTATTTGTGTTAGTTTTGTGATGGTATTTGTGTGTGTTTTGTGATGGTATTTGTGTTTGTTTTCGGATGATATTTGTGTGTGTTTTGTGATGGTTTTGTGTGTGTTTTGTGATGGTATTTGTGTGGGTTTTGTGATGGAGTTTATAAGTGTTTTGTGATGGTATTTGTGTTTGTTTTGTGATGGTATTTGCGTGTGATTTGTGATGGTATTTGTGTGTGTTTTGTGATGGTGTTTGTGATGGTTTTGTGATGGTATTTGTGTGTGTTTTGTGATGGTATTTGTGTGTGTTTTGTGATGGTATTTGTGTGTGTTTTGTGATGGTGTTTGTGATGGTTATGTGATGGTATTTGTGTGTGTTTTCTGATGGTGTTTTTGATGGTTTTGTGATGGTATTTGTGTGTGTTTTGTGATGGTATTTGTGTGTTTTTTTGATGGTATTTGTATGTGTTTTGTGATGGAGTTTATAAGTGTTTTGTGATGGTATTTGCGTGTGTTTTGTGATGGTATTTGTGTGTGATTTGTGATGGTATTTTGTGTGTTTTTAGTGATGGTATTAGTGTGTGTTTTGTGATATTATTTGTGTGTGTTTTATGAGGTATTTGTGTTTGTTTTGTGATGATATTTGTTTGTGTTTTGTGATGGTGTTTGTGTGTGTTTTGTGATGGTATTTGTTTGTGTTTTTTGATGGTGTATGTGATGGTTTTGTGATGGTATTTGTGTTTGTTTTGTGATGGTATTTGTGTGTGTTTTGTGAGGTATTTGTGTGTGTTTTGTGATGCTATTTGTGTGTGTTTTGTGAGGTATTTGTGTGTGTTTTGTGATGGTGTTTGTGATGGTTTTGTGATGGTATTTGTGCGTGTTTTGTGATGGTATTTGTGTTTGTTTTGTGATGGTATTTGTGTGTGTTTTGTGAGGTATTTGTGTGTGTTTTGTGATGGTATTTGTGTGTGTGTTTAATGAGGTTTTTTGTGTTAATTGATGGTATTTGTGTGCGTATTATGAGGACTTTGTGTGTGTTTTGTGAGGTATTTGTGTGCGATGGTTTTGTGATGATATTTGTTTGTGTTTTGTGATGGTGTTTGTGATGGTTTTGTGATGGTATTTATGTTTGTTTTGTGATGGTATTTGTGTTTGTTTTGTGATTGTATTTGTGTGTGTTTTGTGATGGTATTTGTGTGTGTTTTGTGATGGTGTATGTGATGGTTTTGTGATGGTATTTGTGTTTGTTTTGTGAGGTATTTGTGTGTGTTTTGTGATGCTATTTGTGTGTGTTTTGTAAGGTATTTGTGTGTGTTTTGTGATGGTGTTTGTGATGGTTTTGTGATGGTATTTGTGCGTGTTTTGTGATGGTATTTGTGTTTGTTTTGTGATGGTATTAGTGTGTGTTTTGTGAGGTATTTGTGTGTGTTTTGTGATGGTATTTGTGTGTGTGTTTAATGAGGTTTTTTGTGTTAAATGATGGTATTTGTGTGTGTATTATGAGGACTTTGTGTGTGTTTTGTGAGGTATTTGTGTGCGATGGTTTTGTGATGATATTTGCTTGTGTTTTGTGATGGTGTTTGTGATGGTTTTGTGATGGTATTTATGTTTGTTTTGTGATTGTATTTGTGTTTGTTTTGTGATTGTATTTGTGTGTGTTTTGTGATAGTATTTGTGTGTGTTTTGTGATGGTGTATGTGATGGTTTTGTGATGGTATTTGTGTTTGTTTTGTGATGGTATTTGTGTGTGTTTTGTGAGGTATTTGTGTTTGTTTTGTGATGCTATTTGTTTGTGTTTTGTGAGGTATTTGTGTGTGTTTTGTGATGGTGTTTGTGATGGTTTTGTGATGGTATTTGAGCGTGTTTTGTGATGGTATTTGTGTTTGTTTTGTGATGGTATTTGTGTGTGTTTTGTGAGGTATTTGTGTGTGTTTTGTGATGGTATTTGTGTGTGTGTTTAATGAGGTTTTTTGTGTTAATTGATGGTATTTGTGTGCGTATTATGAGGACTTTGTGTGTGTTTTGTGAGGTATGTGTGTGCGATGGTTTTACTATGGTGTAAAGAAAGTGTTTTGGGATAATATTTTTTTAAATAGTTTTTCATGTTTAGAAATATTATTTGAATGTATTTTATTTTGCGAGCTACTTTTTTTGTGTGTGTTGATCAATGGTATCTGTATGTATTTGCCGTGTCTAGCTAGCTTGCATTTGTACGTTTCTATATTACGTTACACTATAATATTGCATTGATCTTCTGGTCAGCCATTGTGAAGACTGGACACAACTATTGTTAGATATGGGAATAGTATGATGATTAATGACAAGCGAAGCTACAAGTTCACGTCTAGCCCGGTGTCCCATGGTCATTGTTTTCTTGCTTTCTTTTTCACCGAGACCAACCCCTTTTTGATTGGCTTATCCACCATCGTGATCTGTGCTTGAATGGACAGGTCTCCTAGCAATTAACTCCCCACTGTCCGATGTCCGCTCTGCTTCATAAGCTTTCTATGTGATCAAAAACACTGGGAGGGCAAGGGACATAATCTATACGCAACACACGTCGCTAGAATAAATGTTCCTGCCGTAAACCCACAAGACTTTCTGACAACCTCACAGTTTATTCGACGTCTTTCTGTCTGTCTTTATACCCGTCACTCTCTCTCTCTCTCTCTCTCTCTCTCTCTCTCTCTCTCTCTCTCTCTCTGTGTTTGTGCGTTTATATTTCTCTCTCTCGGTCATAATCAAGTGTTTATTTATATTCATGTTTCCTATTGTAGGATATCAAGAGATCCAGTGTAGAACAATCAATTGTTATTCAGCTCCTAATGACACGCGTTGGGCTGAGATGTGCCCCCCCCCCCCCGGAACAACCCTTCCCCATAGAAATGAGTAATTATTCTGTGTTTGATGTATAATTGTAATATATTTACTGTCTTATGCCTATTCGCACGCTGGCTCTGTTTCTGTCTGTGTGTCTTTCTCTCTCCATCCCCCCCCCTCTCTCTCTCTCTCTCGCTCTGGATAGAAAATGTTCTGTTCAGAACTTAGTTTACAGTTTCGGTTTCTACATCAACATAAATAAATGTCTTCTTTCCAAAATCTTAAGTTGTATTTCATTTAAGTTTCATCCACAAGTAAAAAAAACGTTTGCTTAATGCATACATGTGTTTGTTCTTACATGAGGATGATGGGTGTGGGTAGGACGTAGGGGGGGGGGGGGCACATTCTGTGCTAATGATCGTTTTATACTTTTCCTTATTTATAATTCGCTTCACGAATTATTTTGGGATTTTGAGATTGACATATCATAATTTATTTTACACGTTTAACTACTTTGTTTGTTAGTTCTTAGAATTTTATCAGATATTTTTTTTTATTAAGTGTATTATATATCTTTAATTCTAATCTATCTCTCGATCTAACAATATGTAATATATATATGTATGTATGAATGCAAAGCGTATTTAGGCATGTTCCACATGTTCCATTGGAACTGGGGCCCTCACACAAAAATAAAAATGTTAGTTACAGCCCCATACTGAAAATGTAAAAATTAAAATAATTTATTCCCCTACAATTTTAAACCAACCAAGCTAAGCACAACATACAATTTATGATTTTACAGAATGTAACATTAATTAAAGACACTTTTCTGAAGTATGTGGAAGGCAGCTCGATGCCAGGAGGGGCCCCCACATAAATTTGGAACAGGGCCCCCACAGTCCTAAATACGGCCCTGTATGTAGGCCTATGTGTGTGTCTGTGTATGAAGGCCCTATCGTTCTTTCCATGAATGCATATATACAAATAATAATATTTGTATAGCGCTGCCAACAAACATCATGTAAGCTCAGAGAGCATTAAACTGTGATGAGGGGCTTGTAGTTTGCACCCGCTGTCACACAATGGATGGATTTTGAAGACCACCCGTGACTTGTTGCCTAGCGGTACGATTACTTTGGTTAGGTCCCTCTACTTCTTAGAAATTTCTATTTGATTCACCGTCATATACAATAATAAGTTGACAAACGCACAACTTAAAGTACTTGAAGAAAATCAATCAACGGTCCAGTGTTCTTTATATAAATATATAACGATGAGTTTAATCATATATATAGTTCTTACTTGACAAGTGGAATAATAATAATAAAATCCAAGTATAGCGAAACGAAAGTACAGTTCACACACACAATGGCAAATAAAGCGAAAGTTTAAACAATGCCGTACAATGAGGAATACAGCGAAAGTTTAGGCAAGCCGTACAATGACGAATACAGCGAGAGTGTATGGAAAAACTGAACAATGGCAAACACTTTGGGTACACTAATAATGTGAATAAATGAATATTAAAAAATCTGAAGATACACAGCAAAATTCAGTTTGACATAGAATAAAAGCAATGTTCGTTGGCGGTAAGCATACACTATGTTTCTCTGTTATATCCGTTCTATCCGTTCTAGCCCCGCATCGTCCTAACACTATTAGGCAGCTATGTACAGAGCTGCTATCTGCTATAAGTTCAGGATCGCACTGAAGTATTTAAATTCATTTCTAGCCTCTTTTACCCTAAGTCGATTTTGGTTGGTTGTTCAAACATCACGTGATCAAGGGGGAGGGGTAATTAACATGGCGATAATTGATATTTGGGCAAAGATCACGAAAACACCGAAAAAAAATATCCAGGGGAAATCTTACAAGAACTGAATCGTCTAGTCCTATATCTATTATAAACACATCTCTAACGAGAAGGCTAAGTTGCGTGCGTATGTGTGTGACATTGGGAAACGACATAGTTTTCCAACCATCTCTTACAATAACAATTCAATGAACAAGGGACACAGTCGTGGTTGTAGATGCTTGTCTTAAAGCAACATGTCAAGGGAGGGGTAGACAGGGCGGGGGGGGGGGGGGGGGGGCTAGGTATCGTTACATGAAACTTAACCTGATTAAAATAAACTCCGCACGTCCTCACAACAAGTGATAGCAAGATGACATCTTGTAAATGAAATGAGGTTATATGGTGCGACAATATTCTTCTTTAACAAGTTTAGTTTGGGCTTTAATACAATTAGTATTCCTTAGTTAAAGGTTGTAACATCGTTACATTAAAATACATTCTATCTACAACAATCTATCAGTCTAATATCTATATATCTATGTATCTATATGTCTATCTATCTAATTGTGTATTTCTTTCACTATATCGAAGGCCGCCCATGTGATTTCAATATACTGGAACAAGGCTGACAATGAATTTCTTAATCACTAAAAGATAAAGATGTGTTTAGATATACTGTTTTATATATGGGCCCTATTTTACTTTCATGGGCCCGGAGCAATGGATTGTTATAGCCCCCAATCCCTAAACATATCTATCTAATATATGGATTGTTATAGCCCCCCATCCCTCATCATCCCTGAACATATCCATCTAATATTTGTATCTATCTCTCTCTCTGTTCATCATTGTGTGGAAATATCTTTTTATCTTGATCAGCTTAACCGTTTGTCTGCCAAATATCTTCTTTTATATCTTTTTTTGTTTGTTTTCTTTTTAAGTTTGTGTGTATGCTTCCTTAAATATCTATCGTTATCCACCGTCCACGTCTGCACAGAATCTATGCGCACGGCTATTATGAATAAATAACAAACATTTTTTTTTTTGGTTGTTGTTGCATCCTGCCGCTCTTTGATCTAAGCAAATAATGCATGGAATAATAAAACAAACAAACGAATCGATGTATGAAGATTCAGGTTGCATTATGAACCTATCTATGAGGATCCTGGCTAGTTAAATAGGAGAGAAAGAGAGAGAAAGAGAAAGAGAGTGAGAGGACATTAAAGAACGGGATGGTTTAGGAAGGAATGAGTAACTTCATGGAAAATGTATTTATTTTTCTCCATCTTACATTATTTTCCCGAAGATCACTAGACCAATGGAACTGAGCGTTAAAAAACGCTGTCGGTCACGTGACGAGAAATATGACGTCACCAGCCGTCCTACAGCCCCTCATCCACCCCTTCCCCTGTTTTTTTAACAAAAACCCAGGAGGAAGGGAAAAAAAACACAAGAAATCTTTTTTTTTTAAGGTTTCCTTCCCCTGGGGCACTGCTCCTTGACACCTACGTCACTAGGGGGAGACGGAAGGAGGCGAACAGAAAAGAAGAAGGAGAAGAAAAATTGAAGCATCGGCTTTTTGCACTGGCCTGTATAGCAATCATCAATAATCTATTACAAGTGTCCGTTTGGGTTCCATCAACAAGGGGAGGGAATTGGGAAGATCTTTAAAGGTTCCTGATAAGAAAGATTATTATTAAAAACAAAGGACAAGAGTAAAGAAGAAGATGAAAATAAAAGTATTGTTTCGTTTGTTTTGGTTGTGATTTTTTCTTGTGGGCAACTTTCGAAAATGTACTTTTGTTTAGATATTTTTATCTCCAACTATTTATGGTCTAAATGAGTTATTATTTTACAGCTTAGATGCTCATTAACTTTTAGATGTAGCTGGTACATAGATATCACAGACTGTAAGATGATTGTAGCTGTAATAAAGTGTGGGAATAAACATTTATATATTTACTGATAATTCTCAGCAAATACGAGTGTACATTTCTGGCCTTAATTGTAATCTCAAAATCTATTGTATGAAAAAACTATTGTCATAAATATAGATAACTTAGTTTAAATTGCAAATAATATTTAGAGATATTTTTTTACCACTAATTTTAAGAGAAAAAAAAAGTATTTATTATCATATTAAATTTAGTTTCAACATGTTTGTCCATAGGACATTTAGCGATGGGCTGCGCTAAGCTGAGATTGTCAGCTTCAAATAATTGTATGCATGTGTTCTTTAAATACCTTCTAACGTATTATTTTATGCCAAACTTAAGTGCGAAAGACAATTATTGTGATGTTGTTCTAGTTTTTACTGTACTGTTTACAATGTATTGAATAGAACGATTCGTTTCAAATTCGTCTATGGTTCATTCCAAGTGTTCTTTTCAGTCTTGGGTGTGAGAGGCAAAAGCCTTGTACATTGTGTGAGAGTTAACATCACGCCAGAAACTTAGACTTTGAAGAAAGACTCGTACAGTAGTAGCTCAGGGCATGTGCAATGCTTTTGACTATTGACTGTTAAAATTAGCTCATCTCAGACACCAGATGGACTTCCAATTATTTAAATACGAGTTTAATACCTCAGCTCAAGCTCAGCTCACGGCCTTTAGCTCTCTATATATACAACGGCATCATTTATAGTTTAGAGTGGCAGTGTGGGGGATGTTGTGAGCACTTTATTTTGGGAAGAAGAGAGTGGGGGAGTTAGTTTTGAAGTAGGTAAATCTAATCCCATCCCATCTCTGGCTATATTTTCTACTCATCAAGTTAGGAATCGATCTGACCAACTGGTCTGGTGTCCAGCACTTCTCAGTAGCTGGACCTGTACGTGTCACAACGAGGCTCTTTCTGTCTTGAGTTTATCAAATGACATTGTTTTGTGACCATGACTTTGGACAGCTTGGTCAGATATTGGTCAGATGTTGGTCAATTTGACCAAGCAGGATAAACTCTGACAGTCTATTTCAATTAATGAAATTGGTGGAAGACAGTAGGTGTAGCGTGGTGCCCAATGTTCAGTGACCAGTACTAAAAATGGACATTAATTTTTGTGTGTATAACTATAAGATTAATTCTTTGAAAAAAAGTTAGCTATAAAATTTGTCATTTTTCCCCATCTGCAATTTGTTCCAGTATTGTTTTCTTCTCTTTTGTTTGTTTGGCATAAATAATTATATTTATTTGTTGTTTGTATTACTCCAAATATGTGTGTATACATATGGATATTTACATCAAACCAATGTGTGTATAAATTTTAATGTCTCTAGCGAATAGTTATTAGCTTTACTTATTCATATCTTATTATCTTATTATTATTTATGCTTTGAAAATTATCTTAAAAACTATTTAAATTTACCTTGCTTAAGCAATGTAGACCTCCCCTTGCCCCCCCCCCCTCCCACACACACACTCTATACTTTTGTATTAAGTTAGTAAAACTATTTTAATTTATGTTATTTTATGTTTTTCGTAAAGTTTTTTGGTTATTTCAATGGCACTTTTTCTTTTGATGTAATCTGAGAACTTTGTGTAGACTTATGTTTCCTAGAGAATTGTAGCCCAGTTCTTGTATAAACATTAGTTCTAATATTTATTTTGTGTTGCTTGATTCTAAATGCACTATTAGCTTACAATAATATGTTTTTTTGGCAGCGCTATACAAATAAAATTAGTATTACTATTTAAGTCTTTTCTTTATTTGCGGCATATAAAATATTCTTTTTGATGAACCAGAACTACGTGTGTCTATCTGAAATATATTTTCTTTTCATACAAATGTTTACTCTACTTTCATAAAACTAAATTAACCTTAATATTAATATTAGAATTGGGACTTTTCTGACAGATTCCGCATACAATGAGCACACTGAGCACACAGCTAGAAAAGCAGGGTTTAAAAATAGATTTGAATCTTGTACCGAAACAAAAATGCGCTGTTCATTTTGCCCTTTTATCAACAAAGTATTTGATATAAAACAGAAGAACGAAATGAACCGAAATGTAAGCATTCATCTGTTCAAATGTAAGCATTCATCTGTTCAAATGTAAGCATTCATCTGTTCTAGCTTTCTCTGAAGCTCGCTGTTAAAACTTCTTTTGTACTGATACAAATCTAGAAATGTTCTCGATAGTTCTACCGCTGTATGACTTCCCAGACTTATGAAGTGGGTGTTTCTGCAGAGATGTTGACACACCCTCACTCCAATGTACCCTGCCATCATCAAGGCGAGGAATATTCCAGAAGAGGTTCTATAGCTGGCAGCCAGGAGTAGGACGAACTCTTATATATATATACATTTTTTTTAATTGAAAGAGACATAAAGTTGAAGTATGGATTGCCTCCCCCAGTTGTGTGGAACCTCTTATTGGAAATTGGGTAAATCTTGTCTAGTGGTAGTTATAGCAGTTTTAGCAGTCTAACTCAATTTCGGGAAGCCATGGCAGGAACTCTCCCTCTTGTTTGCAGATAGAAATGAAAGAAAGAGAGAAAGAAAAGGGAAAGAAAAATAGAAGAGACAAAAAAAAAAAGAAATGAGGAAAGATGACATTACCGTATTCGGCTTGAACTATTCGCATTGGAAGTGTGTTTGGTTAAGAAATACCGTCTCGGATCTCAGAAAATACAGTGATGTTATTTTTTCATGAAAGGTTTCCGAAGTTATTAAAACCGTCTGGCAAGTGATCTTTTTCTTTTCCCTTTTCCTTTTTCAATTCTCTTTTCTTCTCGGACTCTCGGATGCAGACTCACATGTCCGAAGTGCGGAAAATAATTACCAGATGTTTGTTGGCACTTTTTAAAATTACTTTTATTTCATTCTTGCATTAAAAAATTGTTGAGAAAGTTTTGGGTTTAGGGTTTAATTTTTGCTTGTTATGTATTTTTGCTAATTTTAAAGTTGTTGGTTTATTTTTTAGATATCAAATTTTTAATGATTTATAATGCAATCACTTAGGCCTACTTGCCAAATGATAATAATTTGTTTATAGATCTATGAACTGTAGGCCTATCACTAAATTAGGTTTACAATTTATTTAAGCTTTACACTATTTTGTGAAATTTTAAATGAAAAGAGTTTTTTTCGGTTGTGTTTTGTTTCTGGTATTTAGATCTACAAAATAAAGATATTTTTTTATTAATGGTTAATTCATATATTTATTAGCATCTTTTTTTTTCATCCATTCATTGCTAATACACAATTTCATTTATAAGCTTACACAATAATGTATCAACATTTGAATTTAGCTATAAATATATTCCTCTTGTAAAAACTAATAGTTATAAATTCATCAGCTTATTGCCTTTATAATTTTATTACTACCGGTGTGGTTTTCAAAACACTTTTAAGCTCAAGAAAATTGCAGTTTAGCGGTATAAATACGTAGTGATCATACAAACTGGGTAGTTAATGTAATGTTCTGAACCGTGCATATACATTCTTTTGTCATAGAATAAATTTATATAATTTTCAACTATCTTTTATAGTTTGATAATTTTAAAGTTATAAATTGTAAGCAATTTATTTTTTTAAAGGAAAGAAAAAAGAAACATTAGAAATATTAAAGCTAAGAGAACCAAATTTGATTCTAGTGATGCCAAACCAGAGTTTTTTTTTAAATTAATACAACTAGTGTTGCTTTAATATTAGTAATTCTATATACAAATTCAGGTTATGCTCTTTTTTCATTGTGTAATTAGATGTATACAATTTATTTACGTTTTAAATAAACATTTTCTGCATTATCAAAGTCAATTTGAGGAGTTTATTTTTTTTAAAACATCATTAATTACAACAATTACCTTATATATAAACCTGTTATATTTATTACAATAATAGAAGTTTTTTTTTGTAAGATCAAGCCAGTAAGGCTTAATGTGGTATGGAAACATGAGTCCATGAATTTTAAAGTCATGCCTTTGTTTAGAAAACTCCGCATTGAGTGCTTAATTGTAGGCTACTTCTGAAAAAGCTCACCTATTTTAATATCCTTAAATTAGGGGAAGAGTTAAATGTTTTGAAATTGATTTCACGACAAGATATGTCCAGTTTCAATGCAAATCCATTCCAGCGGTCCAACACTTCAAGTGCTTTTCGACCCAGTCCTTGTGAATGCAAGTTCAACTCACTGAAATGTGTCGCCATGTCATGCAGTCGCTTCAACAGTCAGTGATGGATTGCCTAACTTTTAATTACCAGTTCGCACCTCGATGCAAGCTAAATCACAACCGCAAAAATACTTAATTAAATTAATAATATAATAAATTAATAATAAACGTTAAAATACAAGAAAAGTAATAATTTTTCCCCACATTGAAAAAGGTGCCGGTACGCCGTACCGGTGCGTACCGTCACAAAAAAAGCACTGGTTTTAGATGAACTAAAATGTTATGCACGCTTACCAAAACGAAAAAAAACGAGCCAGGAGTAATTTTATTTAAGCCTCTGCAACAAAACCCTTTATCCGGTGCTAGCCTATGTCAATGTTCATGAAAAATATTCATTTTATATTTTGCATAGAAAGTTTCTGTTAAAGCTCTACGCGTCGTTGAGTAAAGAGTTAAATGAGTGAATGTTTTGACCGGATCAAATTCTGTTCATTATAATTTCCTCTTTCAGATCAAATTCCTGATTCTGCCAAACTCTTAGCATTACGAGCAACAATGAGGAGGACGTTAAAACAAGCCGGATGTGGTATTTAATGACAACGCATGCGCATACACCGTAGATCAAATGAAAGCTTCCGCCATTTTTTTCTAACGTTTATATCTAAGTAAAGAAAATGTCGGCGAAGAAGGGGAGTGAAGAAAGAATGTGTCATGATTGCTACACAAAAAGACAAATTGCTACTAGGACAACCCTTGAAATCGTAACAAATTGATTAAACCCACTAAATACAAAAGCATGAAGTATGTTTTGTATTAATTAAGAAAATACATTAATCGCCTGCTGTTTAAACACACGTTACCTGCAAACAATGTAAGGCTACAACGATTACTGTTGTAATAGAACAACTTTTAGCTGAGCAATCATCAGTACTGTTTAGTATTTTTAGCACGTTCAAATTGATCATTCTGCGGCTGATCTAGTAGCGGTCAATCACAACGCTATCGGCTTGAACGGTCTGGGGTTGATCTAGCACCGGTCAATCACAAAGCTATGGGCTTTGTAACGTCTGATTTTTACCGAAATTTGAAAGTGGACTATGCTCGTTTGATGGCTCAATAGTCTATTTGCCGAATGCGAATTATGTCGAGCGTTACAACGCCTTTCTATTCTTATAACCATAGACTATAATATACATGGACCGCTTGCTTTAGTATTTCTGCTATATGATGACTTGAAACACTGATGTTCGGAATTCCTGATTCTAAATAACGTATTTGCTATACAGGAAATAAACTTATTGATATATAAGTTCCGTTTTATTTAATTGCTATGATTTTCTCCGTGAAAAATTAAAATCGAAAGTTGTACAGAGCGGAAACATTTATAGATCAGTGTTGTGTGCGCACGGAAAAAGAACATAAGCTCTATAAATAGAGCAGTCGGTCCATCTTATTATAGTCAATGATAATAGGATTAATAGGCCTACAAGTATTCATTTAAAGTCGAAAAAAAATTCGATTTAATAAAACGGAACTTGTATAATAATTACTTCATTTAGAATCGGGAATTGCAAAAAAAAAGAAGATAATAGCTTAAAAAACTAAAGCAAGCGGTCCATGTATATTATAGTCTATGATATAACTGATCATGGTGTTGCGTCACTTTGATATATTTCTTGTCGCACAAATTACAGCTTGCCTATTTTTTTTACCGATTACAATATTTATTTTTAATTACTTTTCTAAAAGTCTTCAGTCAAAAAAATAGTTGGTTTTAATTATTAGATTTAAAGCTTTCTGTTCATTGTAGTTCATAAAATTGTTATCTGTAGCTTAAACAGGCCTGTTTTATTTTTATCTGTAGCTTAAACAGGCCTGTTTTATTGTTATCTGTAGCTTAAACAGGCCTGTTTTATTGTTATCTGTAGCTTAAACAGGCCTGTTTTATTTTTCCCCGGGTAACACCGGACAATTTAGCTTGTTGTAATATTTAAAAATGTATGGAAGTCCAAATCTGATATATATTACTTTAAAGTAGTTATGGTAGATTTTGTAGTTTGGGTACGTGCATACTTGGAGCTCAGAGCGTATTTTCATAACAGGCTGAAGACCAACCCAAAGGCTATTCGGGTCTCTTCGACAAGAAATATTTTGATGGATCAAGTTGACTTTAAGACTGTTGGCTACTTCTGAAAAAGCTAATCTATTTTAATATCCTTAAATTAGGGGAAGACGCTGAATATTTTTTTTAAAGCGTCATTGTCAAAAGGCAGGACAAGCACTTGACTGAAATCCCCAGGGCAACAGGAAAGTGAGCAGACCTAGTCAGACTTGGAGGAGGTCGGTTGTAGGTGAGGCAAAGGCTTGTGGTCTCACATGGACACAAATTAAAGGAGCCGCACAAGACCGAGACCGATGTAAAAGTGTAGTTGCGGCCCTATGCTCCTATGGGGATATGCAGGATTATGTCAGTGTAAGTCATTGTCAAAAGGCTGCCGATCTTTGAACTAATTGACTAGATATATTAGCTCGTTCATCAGGTTTACTTTTTTTTTTTGGTAGTACGTGTTCTAGTTAAGTTTTTTTTTTGTTTTGTAATCTTAATATGTTGAAGTCGTAAGCTTAGGTTTGGGTTTCCAGAAGCTATCTTTTCACAGAAAGCTCTGGGAGAAGCAGACTTTTTAAAATCGTATCTTATATTTAGAGACGCCCCTTTTTTTTAAAGACGATTATTGCGTCCTACGCTCATACTGTCTGTTCTTGAGTATAAATAATTCTTTTATATTATTAAAATATGCTGAAGGGTAAAACATATGTAATCAAGAGAAATTTCCATTTGTTTGGCTCAATAAAGAAATCTTATCTTATCTGTGGACCGAATTTAGTCTTGCATTTTTATTAGTGTTTTAAATTATGTTAAGTTACTTGTTTTCCTGGTTTGTTCAGGCAACCAATTCCAAGCCAGAATACCACTCGGAAAGAAAGTGTACTTATGTGCATTTTTTCTGGCATAAAGGATAACAGAAGAGTTTTTGTCCTCATGTTTATCTGAGCATTGCAACAAATTGTTTTTGCGTTGTTTTTGCATAATTATATTTTAATGCCGTATGTATCATTATTACATTACTCTTTGCCATTCTCTTCTGTTTCTAGGTTTAGTGATTGAACTATTGGTGTTACTCTTGTCGATTGTGAATATTCGGTAGTAATGAACCTTGCAGCTCTTTTCTGAATTTGTTTAGTCAATTTTTTTTAAATATTTTCTTTAGTTGAGAGGTCTCATACAGAAAATGCATATTCTAATATAGGTCTAACTAATGTGAGTTAGCATTTTAGTTTTATAGTCATATTATGAAGCCTAATGTTTTGTTAGATTTTTTTTATCACTTCATCAATATGTTGAGTCTAAGCGCGTATGACATGATTTTTTGTTTTATTGGCATTGTTCTTTATGGGTGATTCTTATGAAAGCAATCCAGTCGGACCGAGTTGATCTATAAGTCAGACGAAGCTGAGTGTACCGGGTTCTGTAGTCACGGCATACTAGAGGATTGTGTGGTTAGCACAATGATCATCCGCCTTCAATTTGCTCCAACCACTGTCAGGTACCCGTCAGAGCTGGATAGACTCAGGGAAACATGTCAAACCCGGAGTTCACCGGAATTCGAATCCAGGGATTTCGGTACATCAACCACTGTACCCCCGTGATTTTTGTGCTTTCCCAAATCCAACAGTTCAAGAGAGTTTTTTATTTTTATTTTTAGCTCAACGCGCGTAGGAGGCATTTTGGTAACAGCCTTGTATTGAACCTGCATTTCTGTGAAATTAGGTGAGGCTGACTTATGGTCCATTCTATGCCTCTGAACTGTTGCCACGCTAGAGTGTGTGTCCTTTCTCTTTTTAGTAGAATGCTGAGTATGTTCTGTGGAATCATCTTATCCTGTAACCATGTCATTTCAGGACACTTCACGCGCACGTTGTCTCTCTTCTCCCAATGCCAGAGCCGCCCAACAGCGATAGCTCAAACATCTATGTAGAACACTGCAATAAGGACCCCTGTAAAGCCGAACCACACAGGTGTGCATGATTTACCTGTTCGGATGTCTGGGTTATGCACAATTCACTATTGTTATCGGTTTACGGCATGCACGTGGGACTAAGCAGTGGGGTTATTCTTTCACCTGGTCATTTCCAAAACCCTGATACCCACACGGGGTACTCTATCTGTATATTTGTATTCTGTTTACTTCCAAAATTCCAAACATGCGCTAAGCTTAGGCGTATTGTGCTTACAGTCTTAATCCTACCCATCCCTGCGTATAGAATATTTCTAGCACTGGCTCGCTGTATGAACAATGTATGAATATGTTTGAATAGTTGTCATGGGCTAAATGTTAAAAAAAAAAATTAAAAAAAATATAATAAACACATTGTTATTTATATTTTTCATTGTAGATTAAAACAATATAGATCTATGGAAAATATTTAAAAGGCCGCCAAAGTTCAGTTGGCCCTGGGCACCAACAACTCTTAAGTCCGGCACTGCCTGTGTATAAAACTGTATTATTAAATAAAACACATATTGACGTTTAGAAGACACCATGTGTTTCTTTCTTGATTTTCTTTTCTTTTTCCGTTTATAGAACTTAGTCTTATTTAATGGCGCTCTTTAAAACAATGGTTTAGTATTTGTTTCTTATTAATAAATGATATTGTTATACCATCATGTCCGAGACGCATAGAGAAGGTAGGCCTATTTAGACCTAGGCTACTATTTTGTGAAGGGAGAGGAGTAGGCTAATCAAAATAGTTAAATAAGGTACAATGTGATGTCTGACACGACCGAGTGATAATAATAATAATGATCATTTATAAAGCGCTTTTACCCGTGCTATAAAATTTAGTATGCTCAGTGCGCTCTTGAAATAAATTGCGGTGGCTGTTGTATTGGTATGTAAGGCACACAGCCACTAGCCAAAGGCTTTTAATTAGCTCTATTTAAAAAAAAAATATTGTCTCAGATAAATCTCACAGCCACGTGAAATAAGCTTATAGGCTATATCCTGAACTTTTAGCGGGATTGCACGCAGGGGCGAAGCCACAGGGGGGGGGGGGCTGAGGGGGGCTAAGCCCCCCCCCCCTGGAAATTAAAAAAAATATTTTTTTCAACTGATTTTTTTAAAATATGCACTAAATTCGCTAAAAATTTGGTAAATCTTTGTCACGCGAAAGTTCAGCCCCCCCCCCCCTGGAAAAAATTTCTGGCTTCGCCCCTGATTGCACAATTGCACGATGATATTTTTTTTTTTCGTCGAAAGAAATTAATGTGCCATTGCAGATGACCAAAATGCAGAAGATGATTACGTCCACTAGGCCCAAAACTCTTGCAGGGCGGCAGGGATAGAACCCGCGACGTGTCGGTTGTCAGTCCGGTGAACTAACCGCAGGACCAGCCGGCCAACAGGCCAACTAATGAAAGACTGACCAAATTACCAATAAGCTGGACACACCTGCACTGGCAAGCATTATGCTTTTAAAGCCATGGTCATAGCATCAAGAATGTGTAGGCTACGATCAAAGGGATGCTACTGGGGTTTTCAAAAGAAACTTTTGAGCATTCGATTAGTGCACCTTGGCACATAACTACTTCTGCCATGTAAGAAAATCTCTTAAAGCTAAAAAAAAATCAATTCCAATAATTTTTACACAAAAATCTTGTTGTTTTTTTTTTAATATTTTATTTTGTCAATTCAATCAGTGACTATATTACAAATTGCAAACCGGTTGACATATAAATATATGTCAGTGCCGACTCTTCAGCTTGAGAGTCACCATTTGAAATGCACAATTCTAATGACGTAGTCAGCATACGCATTTATTTTTTTATTCTGGCGGCTGAAAGAAAAAGATACACATTGATAAATGATGGCTCCGAAAGCGAAATTTCAAGAAGGTTAATGCTCAGGGTTACAGTCATCTATTTGTTAAATATTTATGCTAATACTTTTTGGATAACTTACTTTTTAACTTGTTTAATATGCAATGCAACAACTGCTTCAGGTCTACCGGCCTAACCTAACAGTTACTAACACTAACACTGACACAGCTAGCTTTAAGTTTAAGCTGCTTTGAAGCTTTGCTTTGCTCTATTATTATTATTTTTTTATTATTGTAGTCTTTACTCGAGTCTGTACTTACTAGCTAAACTACCCGGTGTTGACCGGTGTAACAATTACCGTAAAAAATAAATGTCTGTGGCCTAAAGTCTATTCATTATTCAGACTCTATTCTTATTTATAAAATATTAAATATAGATAATTTGTTATCATATATTAGCGTTAGGCCGTTGGCAGGTTTTGCTATAAGCTATAATTTATAATTAGGCCTATAATGATTTCAGAAAGTCCCATTAAATATTTTTAAAAAATAAAGTTATGCTATGCTATAGCATAGCTACTTGCATAATTTTTTAAAAAATTTTTAAGATGAATAAAACCTATTTCATGAGATAGAGGACATTAAATGCTGAATTTTGATACCAAATTTATATATCTAGGTCAATTAGAAGCGAAGATATGAATTTTTAAAGGTGAAGAAAATTCACCGGACATCTTAACAAAGAAATATAGGAAATTTATTTTAAAAAGTGGGCTTTTCACAATAAGTCAGAAAATATGCAAAATATACCATCAATTATATAATACAAAATGTTCATCTCATCCCACTCTATGTAAATAACCTTAAAAGCAACATATGGATTCATATTTAGTGCTGATTTGGCATTTTTTTCTAAATGTGGGGGCGGAGCAGGATCGGGGGGGGAGAGGAATTTTCAAAATTTAAAAATATATGTTGTGTTATATATCAAAATGCTCAGAATAAAGAGTTTAATTCATCTCTTTTGTTCCTTTTTCACAACTATATCATTTCAAAAAACAATAACCGATTAATAAACTCGCCACTTGGCCACCAGGTAGGTACAATTTTTCTGGTAAATGTTTTTGTATGTTCAGCGTATTTGTGTCTATAAATAAAATTATTCAAACTTGAATTTTATTTTTCATCTGTTTGTTAGTTGTTTCAATTTTATTTACACAATACAAGCACAACAGAAACACTTTGGCTATTAAAATAATACCATCATCTACGACTTAAACTTATAATCCCTAAGCCTAAGGCGGCTATGAATTGAGATTCATTTATATTATTCATATTAGGCCTATTTCATGAATTTTATAAAACTGATGATAATGTTCATGTAGTATGATTTGTATCATCATTTTTGACATTTAAATGTTTGATTGGCCTACTTTCTAAGTTTTCTTAAGTTATCAGGACATTCAAACTATTAATTGATCTTAAATTGTTTCAAATATTTAAGTAGTTAAAGTAGGCATATAAACTAAATTTGAGAAGTATAAAATAAAGACTTAGACCTAGACTAAAGTTGACTGTCCATTGACTAAATTGATTCTAAATCCTCAACCTAGCCACATAATGTGACATAATACAGAAATTATTCTTTGTCTTTGAGACTTTGACCATGACCATAGCATACTGCACAGTGTCCATAGCCGCCATAGCAACCATAGGGCCCACCAAAGACCATAGGCCTAGATAAGCCTAGTCACAATCTATGTTTTAGATAGCACTGAGCCATAACTCTATAAGTAGGCTACTATAAGTATAATAAGTTACCGTATAATAATACTTTTTATAAGACTATAGACCATAGGCATAGGCCTAAGTAAAAAAAAAAAAGTCATAAATAGTCTTCTAATATTTATATTTCTATATTTTAGAATCGCAAAAGGCCATTATTTCATAATCAGGGTATTTTAAATCACAGTTCATACAATAAACATCTTAATTTACTCATATACAAGTGAGATAATTACATAATCTATAAAAATCGGCACCGAATTATAAGTTAAATAGGCGCTATCGAAAATAGGTTTTTTGCCGACATTTCATAGTGATATCATAGTGCCGAAGTTCGCAAAATTATAAAAATACTTTGCAATGTTTTACAAACAAACATTATATATGAAATTAAAGATCTAAAAATATTCTGTTGCGTCATATAGGTTTCATTAAACGTCGTTTAGACTGGAATACTTAAATATATTGGTAAAAATTAGCTACTTTATGCTGCTTTTTTAGCTTAAAAAAAGTCGCGATCTTTAAAAAATATTTATAGCCACGGGTTGCCTTACTTTCGCTTTCAATGAAAATGAATAGTAAAGTATAATAGTACAAAGTTCCGATATCGTTTTTTAGTTTTTTCAAATGTATATATAGCGTTAGTCAAAAGAACTCGAAAAACCTGGCGAGTTTGTACAAAAGATGTCACTTAGCAAAAACCAATATGGCCGCCGACCAATGCAAATACCTACTATAGCAGCAAGATTTGCTGCTAACTTGGCCGTAAACTGTAACAAGTGTGTTAAAAGCCAAATATGGCAGGTTTCACAATAAGGATTTCAGGATTTCCCATTTTTTACGTTGTTTTTTTTAAAAATAATGTTAAGCTATAGTACGGTATAGTATTATATGTCATTTTAAAGCCTAAAAGCCCAGAAATCCAAATATGACACTTATAAAGTCAGCTGATATTTCAATATTTTATAATTAATCATTTAAAAATCAGGAAATTCCCTCTATCAAAAAGTTCCTGGGGCTACAAAATGAGTTAGACTAAACATCATCAAACTAGCATTAAAACACACAATATTCTTGAAATTGATACTTTTATGACAAATAAACTCACAAAACTTAAATATATCAGTGTTTGTGTTGTGTTTTATTATTATTTTTACAATAAAACGTGATTTCGCACTCAGGCATCATAAAGTCTAGAACTACCGAAGTCGCCGCCATTTAAAAAAAATGTGGCTTTATTGGACGTAAACAAAGCGTGTGTGTTAAAAGCGAAAAAAATTTTTTTTAACGTTTAAACCACAATAGTTTGCGCAAATTTAGTTTAAAACTATAAATAATAGCATTTTGTTGCCGTAGATAGTACACAAATAGTCGGAAATCGGAAAATAAATGTGTAAATAGTGTTTTAGAAAATACTTTTTCGACATCGATCGAACGTTCCAAAAAGCGAATGTTTTGCACCAAATGGAGTTAAAACATAAAAAAAAATAAAAATCCTCTTTTTGCGAACTCAAAAATTTTTAAGCTATCCGATCGGATTTACATTCTATAATTCGCACGTGTGCATTTAAATTGACCGTAATCTCGAATCTTGTTTTGACAGCGAACGTTATCTTTGCTAGTCCGAAGCCTTTTTTGTACCAATCGATTTTCATTTATTTACTAATAAAATGAATTCTTCGGCTAAATATTTAAAACAAACTTTGTTTTTATGAAAAGAATTAAATTTCTGATTAAAATAAAAAAAGTTTTACGAAATTACATAGATAAATCTTTTTTTAGATCTAGTTTTAGACTTAGTCTCGGCGGCGGAAAAAATCCACAGATAGGCCGTAAAAATTAGGGCTTTTTAAAACACGTTTTTTTCAAAAGATAAACATTTTTTTGTGCTTCTAATGGTGGCCTAGGGAAAATTAACATGTTTATGAATGTTAAACATTAAAAAAACATAATGTTTCGGCTTTATTTATTCCTGGTAAGTGATTTTCAAATGTATACAAAAAATCGGGAAATGGGATCGGTGGATTATGTATCGTTTGAGGGTGTTTAAATTAATATAAACAACACAAAAATATAATTAAAACATACAATACTGATGCAGCTGATACTTTATGGACATACAAACACATTCAAGTAAAAAAAAAACAGCATTTTGTATCAAAAATTTTTTTTTTTAAATAAACAATAAATCTCCATCATTTGGTGGCCATTTTGTGAAACCTGCCATATAGTTAGCGTAAATTTAGTTTAAAACAATAAACAATTTTTACTATTTAATTGTCCTAGTACACAAACTGTTGGAAATCCAAAAATAAATGCGTAAATAGTGTTTTAGAAAATATCAGTCATGCGTTACAAAACACCATCGTTACTAACCAAAATGAGTTAAAAAAGATCCTCTTTTTACAGCCTAAAAAAAAAAGGCGTCAAATAAATTTTAAAGCTACCAGATCAGATTTGCATTCAAAAATTCGCACATCTACATTTAAATTGACAGTAATGTCAAATCTAGTTATTGACTCGTTACATAAAACGGACAGCTTTCTTGTAACTATCGATTTTCAATTTTTGTTTTAATAAAATGAATTTTTTCGGCTAGATAATAGATATTTTATAAAAAGAAATATATTTCTGGTTTAAAATAGTTTTGCAAATTTACATAGATAACTCTTTTTTTTAGATTTAGCGTTAGGGGTGGGGGGGGGGAGGGGGAGGAACCTCAGATTTTCCTCTTATTTGATTTTTTATTTTTGAATGTATAATTATAAAAAAAATTGGGAAATGGCATCCGTTAAGTTTGTAACGGTCATGCATATTTACAATTAAAAAAAATAAATTCAAACCGAATGTTTATAAAAACAACAACATTATTACAGGGTTCTCACACAGTCTGGAAAAGTCTGGATTTTCAGAAAAACAAATCAAGGCCTGGACAACCTTAAATATTGGCATTTTAGCCTGGGAAAAATAGCCTGTCAGCCTGGAAATTTATCTAAATCTATGTATATATATCTAAATTTATTATAAAAATCAAGGTCAGACAAAAAATGCCAATCCCATTTTTATACGCCATAAACGCCCACCGACCGAGCCTTAAGATTGATACCTCATTCACGCAATATTTAGGTCACTTAGGGGGAGGAGGCGTATGACCATTTTCCAAATAACGAGTTCCAGCAGCCTGGAATTTGGATCTTATAGCCTTGAAATTGTCTGGAACCAGCCTTAAATTTTTTACAGGAAAAATGTAAGAACCCTGTTATTAGATAAAGGGCATTAAATTAAAAAATTTAATACCAAATGTATGTGTCTAGGAAGACACTCCTAAGTCGGAGCCAAAGAATCGGAAATATCCTTATTGAGAGATACACATAAATATTTTCTGCTCCCCCAAGTACAGGCGTCGTATTAGACTTAGGATATGAGTTATGAGTCGTGAAAAAAAATAAAATTAGTAGATTAATTTACACACACAAAATGCTATTTAATCCAATGCATTAGATTATATTTATATATATGATCATATAATCACAGAAATTAATATTCAAAGTTTCATTAGAATTTTAAATATTGACATAAAAGCAGGCCTTACCAGACATTGTGTATAACTTTATCAAAAAGTGTACCCCTATACCTATACATAAATTATGATCTGAACAAAATCAAATAAGAGCTAATTAAATTTAATAAGTCAAATAAAAGGACTACATTTTGCTGTTTTGGTTAAAGCTTTATTTTTCGGTTTGTAGGAGTTAAACTTGTATACTTTTTTTAACAGGTGAAAAAGTGTTGTGCTACCATGGGCCTTTACTTTATGAAGCAAAGGTATGCAATGTTTTAGGTTTAGCTTTTGTCAAATTAGTTAAGCCTGTTGAAATGGTATAGCTGAATTAGGTTATTACTCAATTATTGCAAAAAAAAAAAAGTTAGTCAAAATGTTAAATGTTTCAAGTAGAAAAAAAATAAATTTAGCAAATAATTCAAGTGGATACATTTTACGGATTAGGTTAGTCAGGCCCAGCTGTCCTTATATTTTACATATAACTGTTAATATCATGCCTTACAATAATTTATGCATATTAAACAACATGTATTAAATTCTCTATTGTCCAGTGTATGCGAATGGAAGTAAAGGATGGTAAAGTACAGTATTTAATTCACTACAATGGCTGGAACAAAAAGTAAGAGAAACTCTCTACATTACTAAATAATGCAAGCTTATATTTTGTTAATTATTTTATTCCATAGGGCTAGTGTAGCAAAGTTCACTCATTTTTTGGACATTCTATGTAGCTTGTGTGGTTCTTTACTAACTACAAATGATGCTGGGTACCTTTTATGGCTGTTTAAGACATTCTTAGGCCCAATTTGCAACAAACAAGCAGAGAAGGCTTGATTCATGACAACTTAGTCACCTTACTTCAGTGGAGATTGTCATGTTCTTCCCTACCAACACTCCCTTCTTTGAGCTTGTTAAAATGTTATCTTTATAGCTGGCATGTGCAATGAGACCTTGATGTCCTGGTCAGGGATGTCCTTAGTATGCCAGCCAACTGGTTAACTTGTCAATTTATTGCCCTCACCACCATCTGTGAGACCTACCCTGAGCTCCAAACCAAAACCCCAAATATTTGAAAAAGATACCATCACAATGGTAAAACAAGCTGCTAAAAGCCACCCTTCCCTATGAATAAATAAGCCATTCAATTGTTATTTTATGTGTCAAGATATCCTTATGTAGCCATTCAATTGTTATTTTATGTGTCAAGATATCCTTATGTAGCCATTCAATTGTTATTTTATGTTTCAAGATATCCTTATGTAGCCATTCAATTGTTATTTTATGTTTCAAGATATCCTTATGTAGCCATTCAATTGTTATTTTATGTTTCAAGATATCCTTATGTAGCCATTCAATTGTTATTTTATGTGTCAAGATATCCTTATGTAGCCATTCAATTGTTATTTTATGTTTCAAGATATCCTTATGTAGCCATTCAATTGTTATTTTATGTTTCAAGATATCCTTATGTAGCCATTCAATTGTTATTTTATGTGTCAAGATATCCTTATGTAGCCATTCAATTGTTATTTTATGTTTCAAGATATCCTTATGTAGCCATTCAATTGTTATTTTATGTGTCAAGATATCCTTATGTAGCCATTCAATTGTTATTTTATGTTTCAAGATATCCTTATGTAGCCATTCAATTGTTATTTTATGTGTCAAGATATCCTTATGTAGCCATTCAATTGTTATTTTATGTTTCAAGATATCCTTATGTAGCCATTCAATTGTTATTTTATGTGTCAAGATATCCTTATGTAGCCATTCAATTGTTATTTTATGTTTCAAGATATCCTTACGTAGCCAAGAGTTTAACTATTCCTAATACATTTTTTCAGTTGGGATGAATGGGTTCAAGAAAGTCGAGTTGTTAAAAATAATGAAGCTGGGATACAAAAACAGAAAGAACTACTTAAAAACCACGGGTGAGTTACAAAGGCTACATTTTGACTATTTTTTCTCTAAGGTCAACATTTGTTAGATAATGGTAAGAAAAAACATGCTACATCTGAATAACAACATTAAGTGGTTTGCTTGAAAATAATTTGATAGAAAGTATCATAAAAACTGCCCAGCTTTCAGATTTACTAAATACATTGTTTACCATAGCCAACCTGAAATTAAATAAAGGCTCTTCTATATATAATCAACTTTAAGGCAAAAAATGATGCATACATTTTAGACTTTGTGTAGGTTTTTCCAATCTTAAGACTATGTTTTGATTAAAAGGCTATAATTTATTTTTTAATATAGTCATATGTTAAAGTTGTCAAAAAATCTAAATATGAATGATAAGTGGTTTGACCAATTATTTACATAGGGAAAGAAAAGGCTTTGTTAAAGTAAACATTACACCCTTTGTGATTGGTTAGTGTTTTATTCATGCTGCCGCAATATCCAATCAAGCTGAAATTAATTTTAAATTAGGCTTTTTATTCAGGGTTCTCACACAGTCTGGAAAAGTCTGGAATTTCAAAAAAACAAATCAAGGCCCGGACAACCTTGAATATTGACATTTTAGCCTGGAAAAATAGCCTGTTAGCCTGGAAATTTATCTAAATCTATATTTATATCTAAATTTATTATAAAAATGAAGGTCAGACCAAAAACGCCAATCCCATTTTTATGCTCCATAAACGCCCACTGACCGAGCCTTAGATTAATACCTCATTCATGCAATATTTAGGTCACTTAGGGGGAGGTGGCATGTGACCATTTTCCAAAAAATGTGTCCTAGCAACCTGGAATTAGCCTTGAAATAGTATGGAAACAGCCTTGAATTTTTTTTTAGAAAAAATATGAGAACCCTGTTTATTGATCAGAATAATAATGATTTTTATGGTTACTTTTGCCACATATTTTCTGATTCCATACTAAAAAATAATTAGTTTTGTTCAAAGTAATCTCAACAATTATTCCTTTTGATGATATATAATACATGCCGATGGGGCACTGTATACATATTGTTTTAAATGCTAGATTTGCATCTAAATTTTAATAAAATAATCCATTTTAAAGATTTGTTTGTGTATGTTTTTAAATCTACTCCAGTGCACAAGTTAAAAAAAATAAAACAAGTAAAAAATTAGAAAAAGATGCATCAAAACCTAAGACACCCTCTGGTAGCGGGAAGGAAAAAGAAAAGGATAAAGACAAGGAAAAGGATAAACCTATTGTCAAGGAAAAAGAAGCTCCGAAGGAGCCTAAAGAAAAGGAAAAGCCACCTACAGAAAAAATCCCCAAAGAAAAAGCCACTCCTAAAGAAAAAGAGAAAAAGGAGAAAGACCCCAAACCAAGGCCAGCAACTCCACAGCCAGCAGTTGTTGAGAAGAAAAAAGAGAAAGAAGTTGACAAAGAAATAAAAGAGATTAAAGACAAGGAGAAAAAAGAAAAAGATGAAAAGGAGAAAATTTCTGTTGGTAATTAATACACTTTTTTTTTTTTTTTTTTGAAGATATAGTTAAATGATAATTTTAAATATGGACTCTGGTCAGTCAAACTCCTTTAGGTCCTGGGCTAGGCCTCAAGTGCTAAAAACAAGAAGATCCTGGAGTTAGCACCAGGGCTGTACAGTCGGCGGTAAAACTCACGACTTCGACTTTAAACTGGGTTTTGAATGTCGACTTTTAGTTAAGTGTCCGGTTTATAATTATTTGACTACAGTTCTACCTATGTAATAATTAACCACTAGAACATTATAGATGATCATGCTTAGGTTCTTATTTCTAATGTTTAAAATGTATTGTAAATGTATTAACTTGCTTTATTTATTATATAAGCGACTTCAATATAAGTGCTTATGTTAAGTGTAAAATTAGAAATAATAATAAACATAAATATAGTTATATTTCTTTGTCTCCTTTCCTGTGATGTGTGTCAATGTAATATGCTACGGGGGTTAACACTCTTCTGCACTATAAGTTTCACAACCGGAAAAAAATGCAGGTTCTCGTGAAGGCGAGTTGACACATTTCCATGCTTCGAATTACTGGTGCCGTAAAACAAAACAAAAAACAACAGCAAACAAACAAAATTAAACAACACGATTTAAAACGCTTTAATATAAGAAAAAGGAAGTGGTTTGGTAAATATATAAGCTATGTTTTTTTACTTTTCTTTGACTTTTTGTAAAGTCGTAATTTGTTTTTTAAATGCCGACTTCGACTTTGAAATTGACTTTCTCTAAAATCTCAACTTTTTGGACTAGCGATTTCGACTTTAAATACGACTATACAAGCCCTTCTTGTAGAAAATATGTTGCTACAGAAACCTTGATATGGACCCTGGTGTTGTTCCAATTTTTTTAATCTGTTTTTTCAGTTGCACCTATCACTCAGGACTCAGCCCCGCCAACACCACAATCGACACCTGCAACTGGAGAGCCTAAGAGAAAGCGTGCTAGAACTGAAGCAAGTGTTGAATCAGTAAGGTTTTGTAAAACTATTACTATTTCACATTTCAATTCTATCTCTTTATCGTTCCCATTGTTCATGGTTAGTAAGTGTAATACCTTAGACAAAAATTTTTTTTTAAATCTGATTTCTATCACTTATCTTAGTTATTTTTTTTTTTTTATGATTCTCATGTATTCTACATCTCTAGATTACATCTTAGAATATATCTAAAATTGTTTTACGCTATACTAGCCTCATTGGATCCCTTTATGCCTTATTTCCAGTTATATTTACACAATTTATTTGTTATAAGACTTTGAATTACAACTGCTCAGTTGTGACAGGTTCTTCCAATGATCTCCAATAAATGCATCAGAAACTTAAAACGGGAATAGGTGTTATATATATAAACCAGCTTGGCGGCATTCAAGCTTTCGCTTGTTTGATATATTTTTTTGCAAACTAGATACTTGAGGGGTTAATAACCTGTGGAGGTACTTACCATTTAGTAAAAATCAATTTGTAAAAAGTAGTAGGCCTATGTGATTTTTTTTTGGTTTTATTACAAAGATGTTTTTTTAACAAGCAGGTACATATTTATGTATGAAAATGTTTATTGACATTTTCAACAATAATGTATTTAAAATGAAAATTACTTTTTTTTTTATATATTTGAAGGAAGAAACCTATTTATCAAAAATCGAAGTTAAAATCAAGATTCCTGAAGATTTAAAGCCAGTTCTTGTTGATGACTGGGATTTGATCACACGGCAAAAGATGGTGTGTAAAGTGTAAAATAAAATATGTATAAAACTTTAGATAATAATTTATGTAAATATTCCTTTGTTTCCCTTGCTTTACATTTACATCCATTATTTATTTATTTTTTTCAGCTGGTTACACTACCATGCAAACCAACTGTAGATGAAATTATTGAAGATTATATCAAGACCAAAACTTCTAAAAATTCCAACATCAACAAGTAAGGACATTGATTTTTAGCATTAGATTTAATGAACATAAAAAGTTTTACAAAACTGATCTTTCTTTGAACTTACCCCATTCTATTTATTCACTGCTATTTCAACACAACAATTTTTTTCTTTATTTCAGGGATGCCATGTTAGAGACAATGCTTGGCTGTAAAGATTATTTCAATGTGATGCTTGGGGCTCAGCTACTGTACAAGTTTGAAAGACCACAATATAGTGAAGTAATTAATGCTTGCTTTATTATATTGTTTGACTTAATATTTTGTATTGCAATTGCTGTCATTGTAATGATTCCCCGTTTCATTTTGATAAAATAATCATCTAAATTGTAAAAAAAAAAATCTACATGTTAGTCATATTATTACGGTACGGTGGCCAAAATGGCAGTGCATTCAGCAGGCATGCCAAAGGACTTAGGTTCAGATTATTTTCAAGGTATGATTTTTTTCCTGGGTCTGCCAAGCTCCAATGACTATCTTAAATTATTATTAAAAAAAAATATATCTGGGCATTGTGCTTGCCACACAATCCCCTAGTAAGCTGTGGCCACAGGGAATGCTGCTTCAGAGGCCCTATGGATAAATTTGGTCTGACTGGATTACTTTACTATTTTTACTACCTTTAATTTATATATATGTCTAACAGTAATTTATTTGACATTGATTTCAGTTTAGAATCTAGAAGTATGCATGTAACCATTTTATTTTGATAATCAATACACAGAAAAGCCATGTAGCCATGCATTTAATTATAAAGTGTTTGATCTAGCTTTTATGTCTGTGATATTTTTGTCAAGTTCTTTTCTGCCATGTTTCCATTACAGATTTTATCAGAGTTTCCAGATAAGCCCATGTCAAGTATTTATGGAGCCATTCATTTTCTGAGATTGTTTGGTGAGTTCTATAACAAAAGCTGCAACATAAACAACTAAATGCCAGAGTTTTGTTCTCAGATTCTTGAGACAGTAAGATATATAGAATTTCTATGCAAGAATAAATTGTCTCTTTTGAACCTTTCAATGATTTAATATTAATATGATTTTCAGTTCGTCTAGGTGCAATGTTGGCATACACAACTCTGGATGAAAGAACTGTTCATATTTTACTTACACATGTCCATGAATTTTTCAAGTAAGTTTTGTTTTTTTTGCTTTAGTTAGTTTTTTATATGAAAGGGAAGCTGAAAGCCACATTGTAAAGAAAACATTCTAATTAATACTTTATCAGTTCCAGTTCTGCTTTGATCTTCAACCAATTTACTTTACTATTGTAATCAGTTACAAACTAGATATTTGTGAAAAATAATTTCGATTTTTAATTAATGTTAACTTTTTAAATTACCATGTATATACAATATATATTTCCCAAACTATATATTAAATTATAAAACTCACAAATCAAATGGATTAATTTCTGTATTTTTTCTTTCTTCTGTTTTATATTTTAATTCCCAAATTGTATTATCTATCTGAAATAATACTTTGCATATACTGAGTACAGAGCTTATAAATATCTTCTTGGGCTCTCTAACTTATTTTGATCTTATTCTTATTTTCAGGTATTTATCCAAAAATGGGCCAAGTTTATATAAAATTTCAAACTATGAGATAGCAAGTCCAGACTACCACAGAAAAGCTATTTGAATGACTTTTTTTTTTATTGTCTCGTAAAATTCTTTCATGTACTTTGGAAAAAAAATTGTTTTTCTTTGACAATTTGAAATGTAAATTTATTAAACTTTCTTTTTCTGAACTGACTGAAAGTGTAGAAATGTGAAATAGCTATAGGAAAGATGAGCTAGTGTAAAAGTGTCATTTGTTTGCCACCAGTATCTGATATTAATTAAGACAAAAAGTTAAACTAAGAAAACCAAAGAGAAAATATCTCTGAATGTGTTTGTAGAGTGAAAAGGGGGGGAACTCATGAAGTCAAATTATTATTTTAATATATTTGTAATTGCGTTAAGATTTTTTCTAAATAAGTCTAACATTCAAAGACACTTTGTTAAAAATTTAGACCACTTATATCTACATTGCTAGACATTTAGAAATTGTACACATATCCATTATAATCCATATACCAATACATTGGTTTGGCAAAAAGTTTAGGAATTTAAAAATAATCTGTGTAAAAGATAATAAATAAATAATACAAAGAAGATATAAAATTCTTCATTCAATATTGTTTTAATACAAATAAATATTTTTAAAAGTTTAGACATTTTCTGTTAGCCTCATTCACCCACCCCTGGTATATACAGTTCTGATTGAGAGACTGTATGGTCCTGCAGTTAGTTCACCGGATCCCTCATGTCAACCGACATGTCATGGGTTCTATCCTCCCTGCCACCCTGTAGAAGTTTTGGACCCAGTGGCTGTAATAATCTTCTATCTAGAAGGAACGTCTGTAAATCCTGTAAGGAATTGTATTTATTTAAACTAATATTATTGTATTATTTACTAAGACAGTTTGTCTATTTTTTTTACTTGGTCAAGTGAATAAAAGTATTGAGCAGTACTTGATGTTATATACATGAGCACAGACAATTGTCTAAATCTATGAAACTATATTATCAACTTTTTATATGATGTGCTTTTAATAAATATGTTATTATTTTCAAATTGATTTCAACTTAACTATGTTTGTTTATTAACACAAAATTTAACTGAGTGTATTAAAAGTAAAAGGGTTGGAAGGAATAAAAAAATATTAAAGCTACAGCAAGGCTGGTGTAAATCCATACCAAAGGCAAACAAAAACCTAAACGGCTTATGGGACTAAGGAGCTAAAGATAGTTTTCTCATATTCAAAATGGCACATTGATTAACATGAAGAGATAGCTATATAGCTGGAGTTGTAGCAAAATATTCCAAAAATGTTTAGTAATTTACAGGTAATTCATATTTTTGATCCAGGTTTTTAATGAAGTGAACATTGAAATGTCATAGCTTTTTTTAAAATTGACTAAGCTTAATCAGGGGTCGGAAGCATTTGACAATAGTGTGCCAAAGTCAGATTTCTAATTCATTCAGTGTGCCAACAGCCTAAAAGTCACACTGATTTAGCACTCATTTTGATACTTGATTGAATAGTTTTTTTTTCGTAGTCTTCCACTTTCTATTGAAAATCGATATGCGTGCCAAGTCTGTCACGCCTGCATGTGGTAGGTTGTCGACCCCTGCACTAGATCACAAATGTGTCACTCAAATTAGAAAATGATTGTTCTTTAAAGTAAATGAAAGTGGTACTTGCTTGAGGCTGTTGTCACAATTACTATTCACTCTGTGACCTCGTTATTGAGACATTAGGCCTATGTTTAGGGTAGGCAGCACTGTTAAATGTTATAACTCCGCAAACATTACTCAAGGTGCCATTGCCCTTTGAGAGGCCAAACTTGGCACACAGAGTGGTTTTAAATGGCACGTGAGAGATCTCCAAGAAGTGTTTCTTGTTGAATTGTTTACCAGTGTTTTCACCCTTTACACTCAACCCATATCCTTTGTCACAACCACAACCTCAAATATCATTCTTTCGCCGATGACACCCAGCTCTATAACAGTGCTGAGCCTGAGGACTTCGACGGACTCCTTGCTTCCATCTCCATCTGTTTCCTGGACATCCAGAGCTGGATGACGGAAAACAAGTTGAAGCTTAACAGTCAGAAGACTGAAGCTCTTATCGTCGGTACGAGACAGAGGGTCGTGTCCCTCACTGCGTCGGATCTTCGGCTGGCTGATGCAACTGTGCCTTTCTCCCCGACTGTCAAAAGCCTTGGCGTCTATCTGGACTCCACGCTGTCTATGCAGTCTCACATCTCTTCCCTCACCAAAATCTGTTTCTTCCATCTGCGTCGCATTGCTGCCATCCGTCGTTATCTCACCAAGGAAGCTTGTGTTAAGCTCATCATTTCTCTCCTCTTTTCCCGCTTGGACTATTGCAATTCGCTTTTTGCTGGTATCTCGGCCTCCTCCCTTCAAGGACTCCAACGTATCCAGAACTGCGAAGCCCGACTAGTTCTCAAGAAGAAGAAGTCAAATAATATCACTCCTCTGCTCCGATCTCTGCACTGGCTACCCATCAACAACCGGATCTCATATAAGCTGGCTTCTCCCTGCTATAAGAGCCTGAATAACTGTGCCCCGGATTACCTTCGCTCTTGTCTGGAGCTCTACACCCAGTCCCGCCCACTTCGTTCGGCTTCTGACGCGCTTACTCTGCGTATCCCTCGTGTGAGGCTAGTGTCCGCAGGCGAACGTTCATTTTCCTACGCAGGACCGTCTGCTTGGAATCACCTCCCACTACAGCTTCGCCAGAGCCCTAGCTATGACACCTTCAGGAGCCGGCTGAAGACTCACCTATTTCGTCAGCAGAATTAGCGTATTATTACATATTTCGTTGTCTGTCTGTATTCTGTAACTGTCGTCAGCGCATAGAACTGTCACCGACGGGATATGCGCTATATATTAAGCACCGTTATTATTTATTTATTATTTATTTATAGTATTGAATGAGGAGAACTAACTGTTGAAGCTGATGTTTCTGAATGACAGCAAATATTTCAGTGAGTTTCACTTGCATTTACAAGGACGGGATCAAACTGTTAGACCACTCAAATTGATTTGCATTGAAACTGGACATATCTTGCCGTAAATTCAATTTAAAAAAAATTAACTAAATGTAGTTTCCTAATCTTACGCATATAATAAAATGAGCTTTTCTAAGAAGTACGTTGAAGCAATCAAAGCGGAGTTTTATATACAAATGCAATACTTACAAAATCGTCGACTCCTGTTTTACCACATCAAGCCTGACCGGATTTATCCAACTACATCTGTCTTAGATGTGGATTTTTTTTTTTAATGAAGGGATAATGAAAATTTTAAAATGCAGCAAATTGAATTTTAAAACAAAAAAATATTCCAAATTTGTTTAAAGAAATAATAATACAAAAGTAATAGTTATTTAAAAAGATAAGAAAACCTTTTTGGCATCACTATCACTATAGGATCAAATTAGAAAACTTTTTTTTTATAAAAGGGAGATAATTAGCCCGTTAATTTTTTTGCTAATATTTATAATATGTTTCATATTTTTCTTTTATAGAAGAATAAATGGCTTACAATTTGTAACTTTAAAATTATAAACAATAATCAATATATATTATATAATTACCGCGACTTGGTATATATATGTTTGTTTATATATCATCATCAATATATATAATTACCGTGAGTTTGTTTATATGTTTGTTCGCTATAGGCTCCTAGGCCGTTTGACCGATCGGCACAAAAGTTAAATGTATAAATTGGAAACATCCACCAAAATATACTTTTATTATATGAATAATATTGCTTAATTCCTCAATTTATTATGTTTAATAAACGTAGGCCTATTACTAATCACCGTATGTTAAGGTTCTAAACTGAGTGCCATTTCAGAATAATGTCCCTTATTTTTTTTTCGTTATAGGCTCCTAGGCCGTTTGACCGATCGGAACAAAAGTTAAATGCATAAATTGGAAACGTGCTCCAAACGAAATTTTTATTATATAAACAATATTGCTTAATTTGTTTTTTGTTTTTTTAAAATAAACTTAGACCTATTACTAATCAGCGTATGTTAAGGTTCTAAACTGAGTGCCATTTCAGAATGATCTCCCTTTGAAATGCTTTCAATAATAAATAAGAACAAAAACTAAATACCGACAGATACATTCTCACTACAGTTGTTATTGTAATAGTTATTTATTCTTTCTCTTTTAACAAAAGACATTGTAATCATTCGTTTATCCGTCATTTTGACGGGCATATTCACTAGTTAACCATACATTTGAAAGTTTAGTACTAAAATTGTGTATTTGGTGTAAATGCAAATAAAACAGGATGATAACCACAAAAACATTAATATTTTCTTTAATAAAATATTAAAAGCTTTAATGTTTTTCTCTATAAATCTCGTTTGCTTTTGGCCTCTGTCTTGCTACGTCGCAAAAAAAATTTTTTTAAATAACATTTTAATAAATATGATACAGCATGTGGACATTCAGGCTGTTGGCACGCTGAATGATTTAGAAATCCTAATTTGGGACACTATTAGCCAAAGGTTGCCAACCCCTGCCCTATGACTGTACTCCACAGTCGGCTTGGTGCATACCATTGTATACCATGTCAAGGACGCATTGTGATAAAGCAGTTCCGTAACCTTGACCCTGCTCTCAAGGGACAGTGTTACATTGTCTGTCCTCCACTACACCTTCTCTCCTCTTTCTTTTTTTTTTAAATCACTTTTTTTTGTGAGTGCACGTCTGAAGGAATAAAGCCCAAATTATTAATGACGTTAAGAAACATCAAAAGATTTCTTGCGTATGTAGAGAATTTGTCTTGCTGTAACTTTGAGCGTTCTACTAGACATCTTTTCCAGTCGCTAATCAGTATTAGAGCCTTACAATTTGACAAAAGTATTATTTAGGCTACCTATTCATTTTACTTACTTAGTAATTACGCCTTCTACCCCTCTCGGGGCATAGGCCACCAACAAGGGCTCTCTAGCCATCCGGTCCTGAGCGAGTCTTTCCAACTGTCCCCAAGAATGACCTGATCTCTTGACGTCGTAATCCAGGTCACGGCGCCAGCTGTTTCGGTGTCGGCCTCTCTTCCTCTTTCCTTGGGGGTTCCACGATAGAGACTGTCTTGTGATGTTGGAAGCTGGTTTTCGGAGTGTGTGCATGATCTCCAGATCAGCTGCCTGTTGACCTGTGCGACTCCAGAGCTCATCGTTACTGACCATGTCCGGCCAGCGCTTATGCACAATCCTCTTGAGACATTGAGCTTATGAAAGTCTGGATCTTCTTGGTGTTAGTAGCTGTGGTTCTCCACGTTTCAACATTTTAGCCTGCAAGAAAGCCCAAAATAATTCATTGGTGTATAAATTTCTGTTCACATATGATTCTAAATGAAATTTATTTTTTTTCATATTTTAGTTAGCATCGTGCTGTAGAGTATTTGACCTTCTCAACAATATCTGTAAATATCATGAAATAAAAAAGATATCTTTAATTATGTCCCTTCAGCCCAACTCTACTGGCTGGAATAAATAATAAATGAGTTGTTTCCCTTCCACTTCCTTTTGAGCACTGGCTTAATGGCGTATTAGAGTAGTTGACACATCCAGTGGCGCTACTTTCTAACGTCCAACATCACGTGATGACAGTTAGAAATCTACAGCATGAGCAGCGTGTAATGTTTACTCTATGCACCGTGTAACCCAGACAAGATGGTAGCTCGGCATGCAAGCATGTTAATGCATTTGCAATGCACGTATAATTAAAAGTGTGTCATAAGTCCTACTGAGATGTCGAACATCCTATATTTGGACATTCTCTAAGAGATACCTGGATTCTAGCTTACTCAGCGGTTAATTAAAGGATGAATCGAATTTTAAATTCTCAAGTACTTCAAGTTCAAGAATGATTGAATCAGTTGTCCTTCGACCTCTGAAAAGAGTAATAAAATTCACTCTACAGGGCATCATTCGTAAAAAAAAAAAATAAAAAAAAAAAAAAAAAAAAAAAAGCTTTCATTTGGTGATTAAAAAAAACATAGATCTAGATCAAATATTGTTTTTATTGATCCAAGCTAATGGAATTTACAAAACACAAACATTTCTCAAATATTGACGAATCAAAGGTTCCGTTTAGGTCATAATATTAACAAGAAAACCATAAAAACCAAGTTTTTATTATACTCCCTTTATTTGCAAACTAAGTTTGTAATGTAATTAAATAATTGATTGACTACTGCAAATGAAACGTACAGAAAAATATCTGTGTCGCAAATCTCAAAAATATCTCCTTACTCCGTATGAATAAAAATAATCTTAGTGCATAATTTTTTTTTCTAGCTTTGCGCCGAAAAACTATAAAAAGTTGCACAGGCATTTTTAAAGTGAAACCAAAATTTTTCTTATACTATCCTTTTAAGAAATGAATATTGTCATAAGTGTAGTATTATTAAGTTGTTTTTGATAGAATGTATTGTTAGTCGCCACAAGTCTGCTGTCCAAATTTCAGCTTGTTTGGACCACGTGAAGTAGTCGAAAAATCGAAGCCAATTCTTGCACGATGATTGCAACCATTCATACAGACCGACAGAAATTGCAACTTAAAATAAAGGGAGTAAAAAGAGGCCGGAATGTTTAACTACATGTTTGGGTTTCTCTTTTGTTTAGACAGGCAATTGTTAGAAAAAGCAATTTAAAAAGGAAGCTATGATTAAAGTATTGGGCTAAAAAAAAAGACCAAACAATATATGTTGAAATAATGCGATGTAGAGAAAGGAAAAGGTTCTGCAACTTTATTGTCACGTAGTCAAACACATGAGAAATAATCTAACTATCAGGATCTTCAACACCATGGTAAAACCTATGCTACTGTATGGCGCCGAGATATGTAGAACCACGGCTGTGAATATAAAGAAATTCCAGTCCTTGACCAATAACTGCCTAAGAAGGATCCTCGGGATTCACTGGCCTGACAGAATCAGCAACCCGAAACTGTGACAGCGGACAAAGCAGAAGCCGGTAGAACTAGAGATAGTCCAGAGAATATGGCGACGGATCGGCTATACATTCCGAAAACCTGCTTCGGGCACAACTAGGCAAGCCCTGAACTGGAACCACCAGGGTAAACGAAAAAGAGGCCGGCCCAGGAAGACTTGGCGCAGAGAGGTGGAAACAGACACCAAGGAGCTTGGAATGACTTGGGGGAAGCTGTAGAGACTGGCCCTGTATAGTGATGCTTGGAGGACCCTTGTTGGAGGACCATGTCCTAGGAAGGACCACAGACGCCGACGACGATAAGCTGCTTTTCCTCGCAGACGAAAAGGCAGAAGAAAATGAAGAGAAAGTTTGGAGTTAGTGAAACTTAACAGGTATTTTTTTCCCAATCTTTTCTCAAAGTGCCTGACAAGTAAAATATCTACGTGCAGGTGGTTACTAAAACATAGGTTTTCCCTGAAAGAAGAAAACTTAATTTTTAAAATGTCATCATTACTTTTACTACTTTGTTTGTTTATTTATTATCTTTTTTTGTGTGCGGTTTTAGTGAATGAATGCCAATATTATTCATTTCGCCAATTTACAAACAATGTATTAATTCTTTTAATTTTAATAACTCAGCAAAAAAAAATACAAATACCTGAGTCGATAGTCTTGCTTTGGGTGTGTGTGTGTGTTTGTATGCTATTTTAAGTCCATATTTCTGCCATTCATTGATGTGTGTATGTGTTTTTGTATGTTATTTTGAGTCTATTTGTGCGGTTGTGTTAATGGAAAAGATATAGAACAAAGATGTATTGGACTGTACTATAAGATCTAGTATGTTGATAGTTATACCTCACATCTTTGTGTGTCTTTGTGTGAATGCAAAACAGCTTAACCCAATGATGACGGATCCAGCCCCAGACAAGTAAATTTCAATAAGTCAATCTACGACACGCATCAATGACTCTCGCCACGAGATGTTCAGCCAGCCTCAGTTGTGAAGATTGTATATAAATTATCGCCAAACCACAAATATACTTGAATGATTATGATTCTTTATGTTTATAAGGTTACAATCATAAATGTGGCCACCCCTACCTCCCCCCCTGCCCCCCAACGTCGTCCATCCCCCGTACTCGCCATTTTTTTTTTTCAACCGAGGAATGAAAACAAAACATTTTGAGACATTTTATTTAATGATAATTTTTTTATACTTAGACAAAATGTTCGTTTTTTTTTAAGCCTGATGAGAAATTATCCACCAGATCAAAACTTTTGACCTCCCTCCCACTTTATACTATTTGTAACCCCTTTAATATAAGACCTGATCTGGACGACCTTGCTGCGCTCTTTATATACGTAAGCTAAAGCCTTTGGGTTTCGGGCTGTTCACATGGTCCCCTAGAATGCCCCTTGTTATTTTTGTAAATGTTTTATTTAGCAACAGTGGCCTGATATTGTGCCGGGCCCTGATGGTTTGAAGTGCTTGGACATGCTTGAGTTGCAACAAAAACAACAACAAGATTTGCTGTGATGATTGGGACTTAAAAAGATATTCCTAGGCATGTAGTCTAGGTCGTTTTGTTTTTGTTTTATTTATTTATAAATTAATTAGACTATTTAAGACACCGAACATACACTTTAACGCACCTTATGTTTGGCGAAGTAATATATTTTAAAAAATGTCTCTTTTTTTTTAATAGCTTATTTAAATAAAGAACACAAATTTCGTAGCTAGTTATAAATTCTAAACAATAATAGATATGCATTTAAAAAGAATATTTTTGGAATGGCAATCGTTAAATTCATCACTGACATTTTATTAACAAGGTATGCGTTAAGGGAGACTACTTTGACAAGTGCTCGATTAATGCCAAAGGGGGGGGGGGGGAGGGTAATTGACAAACGAAAGCCTTTCCACGGTGTACCAGACGAGGTAAGGCAATAAAAGATTTAGAAGAAAACATGTTTCGTGCTAATAAATTGATGTGCCATCCCTACTTCTACAGCTTTAAACAAATACAATCATGCCTCACTTTTTGTATTAGTGTTAAGTGTTAGATATTTTTTATTATGTCACCTTCATTCTCTTTTACTTAGCTTCTTAGCCAGAATGACACACTCGGACAAATTCATAGTTATGCTATGTGGAAGTGGTTGTAAGATAATGATAGGATTGGGATAAACGAATCTAAAACATAGCTAAGTCAGTGTAAAAACGTGTGGAACCTGTATACACTTGGAGACGAATCTAAGACACACGATAGAGTGCATGAATGAGTGCATGAATGGACAATGATTGGAAACTGAAAAGACTGGTCTGTCCTTATCCTAAAGTACGTGTGCGAGTGAACCCTATTGTTCTATTTACACCGTGATTGTAGTATGTTCTGTCAGTGAACACTATTGTTCTATTTACACTGTAATTGTTGTATGTTCTGTCAATGAACAATATTGTTCTATTTACACTGTAATTGTTGTATGTTCTGTCAATGAACAATATTGTTCTATGTACCCTTTGCCTGTTATATGTTCTGTCAGTGAACCCTATTGTTCTATGTACCCTGTGCCTGTTATATGTTCTGTCAGTGAACCATATTGTTCTATGTATCCTGAGATTGTTGTATGTTCTGCATTGAATCTATTGTTCTATTTACCTTGTGCCTCGGGCATGGTCTGCAAGTGAATTCTACCGCTGCCGAGACGCTAAAGAGGAACCTGACCGTATTTAAGTCACACATTGTTTACACAACCTACTCACTATTTTCTTACTCACTTGTGCATGCATACATACGTCAACATTGTGGCATCCGTCCTCTGTTTTTTACAGCATATTATTGGTCAGGTTTTATCCTTACATCCATTAACTGTAGCCTATATACAGCTTTTAATATTCTCCACTTAACACTATCTCTACTAGATGGGTCAATTTGACCCGTCCATGATATATTTTTGATAATTACTGTTCTCCTAAACCATAGGTTCTCAACGGGGGCGATATCGCCCCCCGGGAGGCGGTGAAAGGCTTTAGGGGGACGCTGACTTCCCGGGGCGATTGGGGGGCGGTGAAGGGCAAGTGGGCGGTAAAAACGTACCTGATATATTTTAACACCTTAGCTATTTGAATCGATTAGTTTTTGGAGGATGAAATGTGATGTAATTGCAAGTGCTGCTATATATCTGATATCCCCCAATAGTATGCCTACATATTATTATATATTAAAAAGAAATAGGAATCGCAGTGACTTTTCGATGAAGTAGGGGTCAGTATTTGGCGAATATAGTGTGCGACCGGCTGGTCCTGTGGTTGGTTCACCGGACTGTCAACCCTGCTGACCGATCACAGTCGCCTAACATATGCTAATATTAATGATATTTTGATCTCAGTTTAACTGAGATGCCCTAATGTATTTTAACCTGTGTGTATAGTGCAGTACATATAGTTAAGCGGAATAGATAAGTAGTAATCATACAAACTGGGTAGTTATTGTAATGCTTGAAAATATACATATAAATTCTTTAGTCATATAATATTTATATAATTTTCAAATTCTTTTTACAGTTTGATCATTTCAAAGTTATAATTTGTAAGCTATTTATTTTTTCTAAAAGAAAAAACAAAAAAACAGAAATAGACATCTATTAGCTCAAATAAAACGGCTATTTATCTCCCTTTAACTAAAAAATGTTTCCACATTTGATTCAATAGTGATGCCGAACAAGTTCTGTTTTGTAATATAACAAATAGTAGGCCTACTGATTATTAGACCTGAGGCTTTTGCAACCGAAATTGAAACGAAAATAGATAAATTGCTAGCAACACACCAGGCAAAGGATTCACATTAATATTGATTTATTTAAAGCTTTTGTTAAGGCAATTTTTTTATCTATAAATTCTTACAATATGTTTCCTTTTCAGTTTTTTAAAGATAATCACTCAAAAAGTCTAGTCGGCAAAAAAAATTGCGGAAACTATAGTTCAGATGGGCGGAAAGGGGGAAGCGGGCTAAAAGAAAGGTTGGGGGGGGGGGGGCGGTGAGCGGAAAAAAATGTCAAAGATTAATACCGAAAAAGGTTGAGAACCCATGTCCTAAACGGCTCATGATAACACTTTAAGCTTTCAGATATGTCTGACCCCGGTAATTATAGACCTGTTTCTTATATCTTATAAGTTTACAGACGTTCCTTCTAGATAGAAGATTATTACGTCCACTAGGCGCAAAACTCCTTCAGGGCGACAGGGATCCGTCGGTGGCAGGGCTAGATCCCGCGACCTGTCCGTTGGTTTTTGGTTGACAGGCCGGTGAACTAACCGCTGGACCAGCCGGCTTCTCTTTTCTCTAACCAGCATAACATGTAAATTACTTGAACATATTATATATAGTAGTATAGTAAATCATCTAGACAAACTTAATGCACTGTGCCCACACCAACATGGCTTTAGGAAAAATAGATCATGTGAGACTCAATTAATAGGCTTAATAGATGACTTGTCAAAGGGATTAGATAATAACAACCAAATTGATGCTATATTACTAGATTTTTCAAAAGCATTTGATAAAGTTCATCATTCTAGTCTACTAAAAAAACTTAAATATTTTGGCATCTCTGGTCCCTTACATCAGTGGATTCAGGACTTTCTTATAGGCAGAGAACAGTGATAATAAATGGCTCTAAGTCATCACCAATAACTGTAAACTCAGGAGTTCCACAAGGAACTGTTCTAGGACCCCTACTATTTCTAATTTATATTAATGATCTGCCAAATTGCATCAACACAGGAACAAAAGTAAGATTATTTGCCGATGATTGCATAATTTATAGAATAATAAAGACAGGAAAAGATAGTGAACTCCTACAAAAAGACCTAGATGAACTACAAAAATGGGAATCAAACTGGAGTATGTCTTTTCACCCAGAAAAATGCCAACTAATAAGGGTATCCAAGAAAAAGAAACAGATAATAGCAAACTACTTCATTCATGGTAAAGAACTAACTCAAACTAACAATGCTAAGTATCTAGGAGTAAAAATAAATGATAAGTTATCTTGGAACCCTCATATTGATGAAGTAATAAAAAAATCAAACAAAACTTTAGGATTCATAAAAAGGAACTTTTACAAATGTAATAAGAACATAAAACTAAAATGCTATCTCACATTAGTTAGGCCTATACTAGAATATGCAGCATCTGTATGGGACCCATCAACTAAAGAAAACATTAAAAAATTAGAACAAATTCAAAAAAGAGCTTCAAGGTTCATAACTAGCGAATAATCCCAATTAACAAGAGTAACACCATTAGTCAAATCATTAAACCTAGAAACACTAGAAGACAGAAGGGCATTACATAAGGCATTAAACTCTAATTTAGAAATACAACACAATAACAACCTGTTGCAAATCTCAGATAAACATAAAGATAAAAACACTTTCCTTGTCCCTTATGCGAGAACAAATGCATATAAGTACTCTTTCTTCCCGAGTGGCATTCGGGCATGGAATGGGTTGCCTGAACAAACCAGGAAAACCAGTAACTTAACATCATTTAAAACATTAATAAAAATGCAAGACTAGACTCTGACCACGGATGAGCGTAGGGCGCAATAATCTTCTTTATAGAAGGAGCGTCTGTAATGTATAAGATAAGAAGATGTTATCTACTTTTGGTTTGCTTCATTTTGGTGGTATTCCTTTTTGTTATGTATAACGCACGCGAAACGGTGAGCACATATATTTTTACTGTGTATGTTAAAACTGATTAGTTTGTTGTTAGTTGTTATGGTTGTTTCTTGTTTTATTTCTTATAGATCTATATTTCATATATTTGATGTGTTAAGATAGATAAATCGGTATTGTTTTATTTAGATTTTGCATTCATTATAATTGTCAGGCTTCAAAGATTCATTGAAATTGAAGCAAGAGTTACAAGGACTGCTACATAAATAATCTGGAAAGAAATAGATTGTGTACCGGTATCTCAAATATTATTATAATGAGCCTTTTATTATTGTCTCAAAGTAATACATTCGTATGAAATATGTATTAATATATTTATTATAATGTTTATTTATTGTCTAGATTCTAATATTACATCTTGAGCACAATTTATCAAAATATGTATTGTTCAATAACACAATCTAAATAATATTATTTTATTATTATACAAAAAATATTTGCGAAACTGTCATTAAAAACATAATACAATTCAATTACAGAGTGCTTCTGGGAACGTCGTAAAGATTTCTTTGAAATTTCTATTGTATCTTTCCTTGACATCTTAGCCAGTGCTTGAGCACTGAACAGCTGTCGTGTGGAGATTGGGGCTTCGTTACAGCATAACATTGGAATATTGCGACTATGAGAATAGGACATAGTTATCACGACACACGACCTTAAATTCTCATCAATCCAGTAAATAATTTCAACATAATCCATTCAAAGGCTTATCGAATCTGGCGTTTAGGGAACAATAGATAGGCTATATATATATATATATTATTACGTGACACAATTCCTTCGAACAGAAACCAACAGTTATTTCGTTCTCGTAATTACTGTCCGTGTATTCAACACCACTGACCATCAACGAAGTAAGTAATGGGCTTACCTAATCAGCTATGAGATGTTGTTTCAGCAAGCACTAGTGGTCATCCAACACTTTCATGTCCGCCGAGTTATAATTTATTTATTTATGCCTGATCAAGTCAGTTTATTATGTTGTCCATTATGTTTATTTTAGATGACATACTAATCTGTATTAAGAATGTTATTCTTGTATTTTGACTCCGAGCCCCCCTTAATAAATATGAATTCCAGCTCAATTGTGCTGTTGTTTCAATGTTCAGTATATTTATTAACAGTTCTTCTTATGACAGAATTAGTAAGTAGTTGATGTTTATCTCATGAACTTAATATGAGTTGAATTACTGTTGTTGTAGTTATTATGGTTGTTATAGTCTAGAGTATGAGTATGCCCAAGGTTGTATATCCTTTTGACATCTGTTATGCAACAATAGTGTATAAGTGTAAATCATCTTGTTTCATGGTAAATATATTTATATCAGCTCAAGTTGGTTGTATATTTTACTTGTCTTGTATATAATAGGATTATTATCAGTAATTATAGTTCTTAAACTACACATTCAAAATCGTCCACAAGGAAATAAATATATAAGATTTCAGTTGTAAATACTTTTAAACTTTAATACTGAAAGTACTGAATTGTTCTTCAATTCCTGATATTCACATATTTGTACAATAGGCTACAGTTCCATAATTGATATAAAACAAGAATATGGCTTAGATCCATTTAACATGCATTTCAATATGTGTATGTATGGGATCCTTGTCCAAATAATAAATTGAAATATATAAGGAACACATTCCAAACCTGATATTTGAATTAATATATTATTAAGTTGAGGTTGTTGAGCAAACAAGGCAAGTTCAGAGCACATGCACGAAGTGATTTATTAACAGACAGCGACACACGCCTAACTGTATTGGAAAAGGCAATAGGCCCAAAAGGGGATAGATTGAACGCGGTTGTTCCTTTTATAGTTTAACAGTTTGGGCGTATCGTAATTGTTTAAACATATTTTTGTAAACAACACGATTACTTAAGGTAAATGACGTTGTATCGTTCTTATCGATTATTAACGAGACTTTACAAATCGAATTAAAATGCTTCTAGAAGATTCTTAAAATAGCGTCTCTTCCGGTGTAAACGTTTAGTAATATTTATTCTCCCAACATTAGATTCGCGATTCGCAATCATTAATACTAGAATTTTAAAGAGGTAATTATTATGAATCTCCGTTTCATAACAATATATATATATATATATACACATATATAACTTTTAAAAAATTTAAGTTAAGAAATTGATGAATTTTAAATTCACCAAACGAAGATTATTTTAGCAAAACGGTTTATGGACGTTTTATTTTTGCTGTAACTGTTACGGTCTGGAATCTAGTGATACACGCCTTAAACACGGCAAATTTTTCTCAGCAATCTAACGAACTTAATTTATAGGATTTTATTTTCTCAGATCAATGGAAGCTCCTGAAGTTGTCGTTTTCTTTATTTTTCATTACATGTAATATCTTGGGGAAAATAAAAATAAATAATAATTTGGCTGATAAGCTTAGTCGAATAAGTAATGTAGAGATATTGCAATTTAATACATGTAACTTTGTAGTTTTTAAATTCACAAATGTATAGGCCTATATTTTTACAACAGTTGTTATGCTTCTTTAATTATGACTTCTTTTTTTCAATTGAGCTATGTAAAAACCGGAATGCGAGTCTCATTGACCACAAGGGCGTCCACCCCTGATGTGGGAGAGATCAACTGTCACGCTGAAAAATTATTTTGTTCGTGTTGTTGTTTTTTTTTTTTTTTTTTTTTTTTTTTTTTTTTTTTTTTGTTGTTGTTTTTTTTTTTTAGACTGATACACAAAAACCTGAAATGTTGTAATTTGTGTTAAGCTTCACAATATAATGTGTAAATAACAACTTTCTATAGATTACGTTTTCTCTTCTGCCATTCATTGAATCTGGGATGAATAGTCTATTTTGACTGTAATCCCAATTTAAACAATGTAGTCTTATCATTCTTTGATTATTCATTTCATTTCAACTGTCTCGTCTTACAAAGACCTAGACTCCATAATCTTTTTCATAAATATTGTTATTTATATAGAATTCTTAAAAAATCTTTTCTTTATTAGTTTTGACAAAGTAGAACAAGGAATTCAATATAACACTTTTTTTTTAAAGCCAGACTTTGAAATCAAAATTTTTCTTAGCTTATTCAATCCCAGGCATCTTCAAAGAAGTTATATCCACCTACTGAACCTCAGAGATATACAGGTGAATATGTGTGAGTGTAGAAGAATATAACGAGAGAGAGAGAGAGAGAGAGAGAGAGAGAGAGAGAGAGAAAGGGAGAGAGAGAGAGAAAGAGATAGAAAGGAAAAAAGTGAAAATGTGGAACAAAAGATGAAATAAAACGTTCAGAGTAAACAGGTTGGATATAAAACACCTTCAACTTAAAAGCTTACAAATCTGCATTCCACCTTTTCTAGAACTGTTTTTTTATTGGGGTCTCGAGTGTGACTCTTAGTCAGAAACGTTACAGAAATCTCGTGTTTCTGTAGTGACAGATGACGTAGTAGCCCCCCCCCCCAACCACAACTCTTTTGTTAGCTTGTACCTAACCGTTGACCCCCCACCCACCAAACGCCCATCGAGCCCACCAAGGCTGTTGTAACAGTTCTTAGTGTGGCGGGCCGTCAGAAATACCAATACCCCCGGTACAAAAAAAAAGGGAAAGAAAAAAAACGTAGGGCAAGCCATTTGATAACTACTTCAACATGAAGTTTAAAACTGTATAGGTCTCACTGGGAATCTCACGAGCCAGCCAGTGCACGTGCTGTAGATGAGTGGCAGCTGTCGCAGGTAAAGCAAGGTGAGCAACGACCATTAGATGTAAAAATATTATTATTTCTGGCAAGTTTCTCCGCTGAGAGGTCTCCGGGAAGATAAAAAAAGGGTGTTTAGGAATTTCAGTCACTGGCTGCTTTGGTTCTGCAGTATAGGTGAACTCATGTTTTGCTTTCTCCCCGAGGACAAATTTGGTACATGAAGCCCACACGTTATACAATTTCTTCACTGGTTGGGAACTTATTAGTACATTCAATAGCATACATAAATATTTCAAAACGTGCAAGAATCTTGGGCTAAAAATAATAATATTGTATCAATTATATGAATAGTATACGCCTACTAGTTGAGTAAGAAATTTAAACAGTGTCAAGTTGGTTCGTTTTAAATGATTTTATGATTAGATTATAAGTGAAAACAATTAGATCTAAATAACTTATAGATATTAAACATAGGCCCTAATCTTAAATCCAAGTAAAAACATCTGGGCGTCTTTCCTGCTTAAATTCAGCTCCGTTTGTGAGCCATGCGTAATATAGGCCTATGTGTTAATATTAGAAAGTACAGCACAATAAAATAATAATTAGTATTTGCATTACAGAATGATAATAGTCGTAAATTTTCTTGACTCGACCACTTTTAATTAACTTTTTATTCTGACCGAGGATTTAAATAGTTTTTTTTTTTTTTAGAATTACATTTCAATAAATCTAGATTGGTCCATCCATTTAACTATTGATAATTACATATCTTTGAGTCGTCGATATTTAACTTGATTTTGATTACAATAAATTATTAATTTGATTATTAGTAGCATATGCCAAATTCCATGTAACTCTACACTAGTAAAGTTTCTACAATATATAAGCTCCAATGTAATGTTCTTTGATGCAAAATTCCAACAAAATGTGTGAAATTTAGTGAGATTCGACAACTAAACTATTTCTATAAAACCATTCACGAACCATTCAGGTCAACAAAATTAAAATATTTTTAAAAATATTCCAACTATTTTACGAAATTTTAAAAAGAAAGACATTAGAAAAGCATAAGTCACTAAGAACTCTCACACTTTATAAGTCAACAAATTCAAATTCAGGGAATGGTTTGTGCATGGCACAGATAATGTGCCTCTGTAGGCCTACATTTTATTTAAGGCCTGACATAACAGCAATATTTAGCCTACAATGTCTGGCCCCGGCTGTTGCCGATTTCAATACTATTGTCGCTATCAAAATGTCTCCAGATCTTTGAAATGTTCTCTGAGCTTTTAGAGTACACTTTGACTCGATTCTTCATCCACCTTCAGTTCATTTTGTCCATTCTTATGTAGCTAACAACTAGTTCATCCGGTCTTGCGAGATAGAGCAGTAGTAGGCTTACAATCATAAAGTATGCGTACTTGCTTTCATTGACCTAATCGATGATTTTCTTTCTCACCTGCTATGCCAAAATGCTCATGGGGAAATGTGCGCATTCAGAAGTATTAAATACGCCCACAGTGCTTAGAGTGATAGGCCTACAGTTGTAAAATCCGATTTACAAACAGTATCAGTACCGTATTACAATCTTTAAAACTCGACATTTTGGACAAAAAATAATTAAATTTTACGTTAGATCTAGTATATTTCTTTATTATTAAATTTTGCCAGAATTTAACTTGCGAAGTTGCCTTGCATTGAACCACGTAGGCCTATAGGCCAATAATATAACAATTATTGTAGTTACATCGGCTAAACACACGATCCTGGTAAGGTACCCACCGCTAGTAGCCTAATCCAAACATGGCGCCACAGCTGAGTCACACACACAAAGATAGAAGTTTAAGGAGACCTAGCATCAATTCTCCGACGCAGAGTTCCAGTATCCATGTCTTAGTAAGCACACACATTTATTTGTATAACTTCCTGTTCTGTTTTACCAGGTCAACAAAAATAATCATTTTGCTAGATAAACTTTAGCGTAGCCTACGAATAGGAAACAGTAGCTTACAATTGGGAAACGTTAGCACACAAATGGGGAAACTTGACAAGCTAAACGTTTTTTTCTCCGTATCAATACCCTTCATATTTTACATCCACAGCCAATACAAACACAAAGATCTGGGAAATTATGAGCAGGAGAAAGAAAAAAGATATTAGTTTATCTGTTTGTTATTGTAAGTTCCACTTTCCCGCATCCATTCAAGCAACAATTAAGCAGGTTTTGTGAAGGTAGTCATATGGTTGCAAGATTGCAAATGGGAGATATTGCAGTTCCGGAAGGGAGGGGCCACTTAGCTTGTGGAACGTGCAAGCGTTTGGAAGTCCAGTTCGGATAGCGATTATATAATTAGCTGGCGATGCACGAGTGTAGAAGTTCATTGTATTGTTCATTGCAGGAAAAGGGCCGCCCTTGTCTGCATATTTTTAGTTCTTTACATTTTTTTTATTTTATGATATCAAAATTTCATTACCGTTAACTGTATGCTTTAATTAAACGTTTAGGCCTACATTTAGGCTAGTCTAGCTCATGGTAGTATACAACAACCACAACAAATTAACTCACGCCACTTATGAGTTTAAAAATGTGACCCTGAGATGGGGAGGGAATCAGTTAGTAAGACGAGTTAGTACCTACAGGTAGCCTACTCTACAAATCTGTTGAGATAATAGAAACATGTACAAGACTAACAATATCTGCCAAACAAGCACACCGGTTTCTTTCGGGTTATCGTTTTGTGTGAAAGGTGGGGCGTGGTGGCAATAATATACACGTGTGGTATATGTAATGTGCTATTTAATTAATATATTCTGAACATTTCAAGCATTTCACAATGGTGTGTTATTAAGAGGACCAAGGTGTAGGCTGCTGACTATACTTTATATGGCCTATGACCTATTCATGCAAGAATTTTAGAGCCTACTTACATTTTAACCCTATCACTACTTCGTGTTTTCACTGTATTCGACTACTAGGCGGGTCAAATTGACCCATATACCTTTTACATAAGAAAAAATTAACCTAGTGTACTTTTTCCCCAAAAATATTATAATCTTGAATTTGAAATAAAAAAGGAAACAAGTGCCGAAAATAACACCAGTTTTATTAGGTTTTTATATAATTTCATTCATATTTTGTGTTTAAAAATGCTGATCTCTTTACTTGCCAACTTATTACCTCACGTCCATTTTATTAACTCTTGTCTTTCCCTCTTAACTTGTTGGTATGTATTGAAAGCTTCATAAAGGTAAACATATTTACAATATTTTAATGGAAAAATATCAGCATACACAAGTATGCATTGGACATAAAACGCTTAAATATCAATCCCCCCCCCCCCCAAAAAAAAAAAAAAAGGATATCTTTATAAACACGGTTTTACAAAATGATAAATTTTGTAGTCAGTACTAGACTATATTTCATAATCATAATAAAAAGATGCAGTTCAATTTATGACTTGAAAAAGCTTACGATTTAACCCTATCACTACTAGGTGGGTCAATTTGACCCGTCCATGGTATATTTTTGATAATTACTCTAAAACCACTCATCCGAATACTTTAAGCCTTCATTGTTTCCTTTATCAATTTTTGAGCCTATTGAGCCCAGATGTGAACCTCCATTAGAAACAACAAAGAAACTTGGATTAAATACACCGAGGGTCTACTGAATTAAGCTATTGCTAAATACATAAATTTGAATTTAATTATATTAACATGGTTGCATATTCTACATTAATCTTAAATAGTAGGTAAAGTAGGCCACCTATAAAGAATAGCTTAGAATTTTATCAGAGAGAAAGAACATACAACATTATTATTTCAAAATTGTATAGGCCAATAGTTTGCACAAATCATATGGCCAAAGACAGCCGCACTTGCTGGCTACACTATCTCCACAAAGCCTATGAAACAGTGATGAATAATTTTTTTTTCTTTGGATCAGTTTAATTTTAAAACAGTTTTTTCTGTATGCTGTGAGTTTTTGTGACTATAATGGCATACCAGGAAATTTTGATATCTGTACAATATGTCAATCATAAGACTAAGACTGTACCCCTTTTTTTCCAACAAGGTCAGGTACCCTACACGAAACATCTGTACCTGGTAACTGGTAAAACTAAAGGATCAGATATACACAGATAATAAAATCATCTTAAAATCTGCAAAAGACTGTCATGCCATTATCAGCTCACCTCTTTTTATAATTGTGAGTAAAAAAAAAGTCATTTTATGTGATTTTTATTCCAAATGTGTACACTTACAAATAACATGAGAAAAAAATCCAATGTGCAGGTGAAATATTGAATTCTACCTTAGGATTAATGGAAGCTGGAGAAAAACAATGTAGTAGTGCCTTTTAACATTAACAAAATCAAGATCAGGAATGTATTCCAAAACATCATGTTATTTAACTCAGATATAAGATATCTATAACATAAATATATATGACTGGTGCAAAGTAAAAACATACGGTAGATTAAACATTGAAGAAATTGAATACCAAGGAAAATAAGAAGAAAAATCCAGTTTATTTCTTATTGTGGATAATTGAGTTTTAAATAATATTTACTTTAAATCAATTCATAACTTCATACTCTAATTTACATAGATTTTAGATAACTGTTTACAATATATATTCAATTTTGTTTTGTCTAAGCCAATTTTTTAATTTGAAAAATGATCTTGAAAATATTTTAATAAATATGTTAATACATGTAAAATGTTGGAAGAGACACAAAAATCCAATATTTAAACATCACATTATTTGAAGAAAAAACAACAACAACATATGATTGCCAAATAAATAAATAAAATAAATAATGTTAATTGTCAGATTCACATCATCAAAATATTTATATCACAATGCATGAAAAAAGAGTTTGGTCAATATAATGCAAATTGAACACAATGTAACCTGATCAAAATGGGATTTGAAAAAGTTTAGATATTATATTGCCAAAAAAAACAACTATAAACAATTCTAGAACTACAATAAACAGTGGTACTAAGTATTCTTGATATAGAACAAAGTAACTGCATTTAAAGCTAAATACTCTTGGTATAAAGATTATTATGAGACAATATATTTTACAGTTAGAGCCAAGTACCATAACAATACAAGATAACACATCAGTGATCTGCCTAAAGTGACAAAAGTTGATACCGGTATAACATACTACCTATTGGCATACAAGCATAATTACATAAAACATTTAAGGTATGTATAGCAATCTCATTTAAATCAAGAATTTTAATATGCATCAAAATATGTAAATTTCAAGATTTAAAAAAAACACTCTAACTTGGTATATTTTTATTTTAACAAAATGTTTAGTAACTTGGTCAATTTCGGAAGCAAACACAGGCAATTTTTTTTATTGAAGGCTAAGCAATATCACAAGATATTTTTTTAACTAAGGGATAAATAGTGGCACAAGATACTTTCAATGATTTTATGATGGAATTATACACTTCAAACCAAATATAGAGTAATAAATTATTTAACTTATTAGAGATTTATATATTGCATCAAATAATATTATTCACAGTTACAAAATGGCACAATGTTTCAAGGCAAAGACATTTGTATCAGCAAACATTGCAAACAAACATTACTGGTCAGTTTAAAAACTAAGAAATTTTGAAAAAAAAAACTTTATTTTCATTAACTCAATACTCAATGCAGCTGGTCAAAAAATGTTTTTGGAATAATCTGTATATTTGGCATCACAATTTGCTTTTTAGATTTTAAATTGGTCATCTCAATGGATAGATATTTTTAAAGGCATTTTATTTCTTATTAATTTAAAATGGTTAAAACAAATACACATTAGAATCTTCCAGTATTGGAAGGGTTAATGTGGTGAATGAAGTGCTGGGCAGTTTGGAGGAAAGAGATGAGTTAATATTACTTTTGCACACATTTTCTTAATGCTTTTTAAAAAAAAAAAAAACGATGGTCTTTTCAAAATGACATTTTAAATATTATTTAGCTTTCCTTCTTTCCAATGCTAAATGATTAAAGCAAATTTGATTAAATTAAAAGTGTTTTTTTATCTTCTAATTTTGTAAATTTGCTTGGGTACAATAATTTAAGAGAGAAAAAACATTTCTGATACACATATCAGGTACTTTTAACAACCAGCAGGGAATATAGTTCACATAAAATACAATGAACATCAATGAGTTGTTAACATTTTTATCAAGCTAGTCATTTACCAGCTATCAGACTAATCTAAACAAGTGTGTCCTTTAAAGCTCTCCCACTAACCTTATTAATTGTGTTATTGTCTATCTTAAACAAGTTTGTCACTCAAAGCTATCCTAGTCAAGTATGTCACTCAAAGCGATGTATGCTGAGATTTTATTAGGAACTATGCCCGTAACTTTCATCCAATTCAATGCGGGACTGAATCGTTTGCCTAGATAGTCCCGCAGCTGCAGTCTACTCAGATGGAGCAACGAAGGAATTTGAGAAGCAAATTTCTGTACCTGTCTTACAGCTTCAGGCTTACTGGCCATAGCAGTGGACATCCTGTCTAACCTCAACCAAGCCCAGTTAACTCTGGATCCAGCCTGGATCAGGAGGAAGATTAGCTCAACGTTGCCCAGTTCAATGGCCAACTGTAGAGGCGTCATGGGGCGCAAGGAGTACTGGGCATTACTGGTCGTGTTTAACGGACAGTTGGCACGAAGCAACTCTACTGTGATTTCAATATTCTGCTGTTCCACCGCATAATGCAGGGGTGTGGACCACATGCAGGTCTCCGTGTAAGTTGTAGCGCCAAGCTTCAGTAGAAGTTTTACCATTGGCAGTGAACTGTTGATGACGGCTTGGGACAAGAGTGAGATATTTTGAGGGGGTCTTTCATAGTTGATGTCGGCACCGCCAGCCACAAGAATCGGCACGACTTTGATATTGTTTTCCTCCACAGCTACCCACAGGGGTGTTTTTAAGGAAGTGTCTTGACAATTAGGATCAGCATTGTTTTGTAAAAATGTTTCAATGATTCTGTCATCACACCTGGCTATTGCAATGTGTAAGAGTGATCTGCCATTTTTCTTCAATGAAGTATCGGCCCCAGCCACCAGTAGGGCATGAATAATGTCTGTATTAACAAATTTTGAGACTAAAGCTCTCAATAGTGGACTTGTACCACGGTTACACAGAGTATTCACACTAGCACCAGCATTTATAAGTTTTGCCACCAAATGGTAATCACCCTTATCTACAGCTACATGTAGGGCAGTCACTTTGGAAGAAGGATGAATGTTAGGATTACACCCAGCCCCAAGAAGCAGGTCCACACATCTGCGATAGTTACCTTTGAAAGCCTGCTGGGAGTTAAATATAGCTTTTAATAGAGCTGTCACCCCTTGATTATTCTGACGATCCCGTAGAAAAACATTACATTCAAGTAGGAGAGAAAGTACATCAGCTGCCCCGTGTTTTGCTGCAATATGCACGGCTGTTTCCCCATCTGGAGTAACAGCCTCTATGTCACAGCCAGCGGACATAAGAAATCTGACAGTCACAACATTACCATGTGAGGCTGCGAGGTGTAATGATGTCCAACCTTTGTGTTTCTTTTTCACGAAGTGCAGTCTTTCAGCAAAGACAACATTCACATCCAAATTATACTTGCAGGCTATTTCTTCAATTTTATGTGAGTAGCCTTCATCTACAGCATGATAGAACTCACACAGAACATCATCAGAATAAACATTTTCTTTTTCATAACCGTTAGATCTCATAGTAAAACTGTCATATGCATATGTATCAAGGCCATGTTGAGAATCTTCCAGCCTCAAGATGGCTTCCTTTTCTAAAATTCTGAATGGATCCTCTCCATTGTCACCCATAGAAGCTTGAACATTTAAATGAATGTTGCAATCATTATCAACTTTTTCCCCTGAATGAAGTACATGTAATCTTCGCTCAGGATGTAATTCAAGTCCACTGTCTGCAGATGTTTCTGGATTCATCTTAGATATTTAGAGCTGTTGAGTGAAAAGTCAAGCAAGAATTAAATACCTTTACAAAAAATATAAATATTAATTATCATTTTAAGAAACAAAGACAATTTCAAAAAAATAAATTATAGAGTTATTTATTAATGCATGTGCAGTCATTTAATTTGCATTTATAAGACAAGTAAAGAATTGTTTTGTGTGAATCCAACTTGGTTATTTTTTAATATTTCTTCCAGAACAAAATACAATTGTTGGCCACCCCATGTAATTAGTTACCGTCTGCCGAAAAGGAAAATCTATTTTGAAGCTTTCCAATTTTCGTTAGGGCTAATCCCTAATTACAATATGCATTGGTCTACTCATACTAATCATACATTGAAATTAAGCTAATCAGCCTATCTAAAGTAAATATGATTTTCTTTCAGCTATGACATGCTAACTATTGCAATGAATCTATTTACTTACTACTTACCAGTAGTGTACTATAATTGAACAATAAAAATAATATTCACAGCAATATAGACAGTAATATTATAATGAGTAGGCCTAATGGAAGTGGACAAAGGAAATAAAACAATTTTCTTATTTAAAGAAATTGACTATTAAAAATTTAATACCTGCAAATTAATAATGTTGGCTACCTAAAGAACTAGGCCTACACCTAAGCCTAAACAGATGACACAGTTACTGGAGTTACGTACGCTGTATAGGCCTAGACTGATACTATAATGATTACAGTGACTTATTTATAAGTTTACAGATGTTCCTTCTAGATAGAAGATTATTATGTCCACTAGGCCCAAAACTCATGCAGGGCAGCAGGGATTGGTCAGCGTCATGGCTAGTACTAGAACCCGGACCTTTTTGTTGACAGTCTGGCAAACTAACGGCAGGACCAGCCACCAGTCAACCTTGTTGATTAAATAGACTTTTCTGAGTAGGCTAGGCCTATATAATAGGCAATGGGCCTAAAGACTTTATAAATTAAAGACTTAGCCCATTACTAGGCTACAATTAGTTTAATTCAATAGTAGGCCTACTTAGTCTACTATACTATATACTATAATAAGGCCTATACTATAGGCTAGTAGAATACAGCCTAGGCCTATGCCTTTACTATAACTAGGCTATAACAGGACTATAGGATAGGCTGTCTATAGGTAAAAAAAAAATGTGTTTCAATATTTAAAACGTAGGCCTACACTGTCTACAATTCTACAACTACAGTAGTAGTACTCTACAGTCAGTGGGGATACAGTCGTATTGAGTTGATACTAATAATAATAACGAATGATACTACTTATATATTGAGGCTGATGATAGGCCCTATCTATCCGAAAGTTATAGAAGTTATAGATCTAGTGATAAGTCTAGTGTCTAGTGCGGAGCAAATAGGCCTACAGTGCCCTACAGCTACAGCCTAACTCTAACTACAGCAGAAACTTTCAAAGAACGTCTTAGAAATTAGAAATTTAGAATTAGGCTAATTAGGCTATTATTCAGTATTCATTTATTTCAATTGAATTAGCATTAGAATCGTCAGAGACAGAGAATGTGAAATCATTTCAGAAATCAAATGTGTGTATCAATGACAATATCAGTGCAGTAACAGTGAGTATCACTGTAACCTGTATGTTCCTATGTAGGTTACTAGCAAATGAAAATGACAAATGGAATTGATTTCTGAAATAATACCTGTTTTGCCTAGTTTTCCATCACATGTGGCTGTCAATTTTACAGAATGTCATTGAATAAAAGTATCACAACAAGATAAATAGAAGAATCAAATGAATCAAAGGACTTTATGATTCGCCATTTTGTTTGATCACGTGACAATTTATAATTGTCTATGTTGACGTTGAGACTATTAGTACAAGATGCCGACGTTGACTATTAGTACGGTTTTAATAAATGTTCTGCAAATTGTAACATTGTTTTTTAATTTCATATAATTATATTAATGTTAACACACTAAGGTAATACACAACCCTTTTTAATATAAAAAATAGATAGGCATATAGATATAATATTCCATTGTTATTAGACATATAGATGCAGGGCCACCTATGGCCTACAGGCTACAGGCAATGCCTATATAGGCCTAATAGTCGATAGTAATATTAATAATTATATTATTATATCTCCGAACAAGACTTAAAAGTAAAAGCTAAGAGACGTGCCCGGTGTCTAAGGATATTTTGTGTATGTAGGCCTTATACTGTCATATTTATAATTCTACAAGTAGGACCTACACTATTTGGGTGAAGAAATGTAAATAGAACAAAAATAAGAATATTTAAACAAAACATAGCAGCATTCTTAATTGCTTGTGTTAATTATTACTTTTTTTTTTTCCAAGTTGTTTTTCTGATTCATTTTCCTAGCGAAGATGTGAATGATATCGTCAAATTTACATAATCTTTATTGCTAGATCAGATTCAATATGCCTATTATAGACTATAGCATGTGTAGGCTTAGACTATAGACTATTATAGTCTTTCTAAGACTACAAACCCATCTGTAAAATAGTTGACCTTAAACATTTTTATCCGCATTATTTGTGATTAAATGTAAAAAAATGTTGGATGCAACCTTGTTAGCTTTATTCCACATTTTTAAAAATTGCTTTCGATGATGTAACACATAGGTTCTCAACGGGGGCGATATCGCCCCCCGGGGGGCGGTGAGAAGCTTTAGGGGGGCGCTGACATTCCCGGGGGCGATTGGTGAAGGGCAAGTGGGCGGTACAAACGTACCTGATATATTTTAACACCTCAGCTATTTCAATCTATTAGTTTTTGAATGAAATGTGATGTAAACGCAAGTGCTGCTAAATATCTGATATCCCCCAACAATATGCCTACATATTATTATATTAATAAAAAATAGGAATCGCAGTTTCTTTTCGATGAAGTAGGGGTCAGTATTTGGCAAATATAGTGTGCGGCCGGTTGGTCCTGTTGTTGTTTCACCGGACTGTCAACCCTGCTGACCGATCACAGTCGCGCTAACATCTGCTAATAATAATGATATTTTGATCTCAGTTTAACCGAGATGTCTTTAATGTGTTTCTAACCGTCGTATAGAAGATAGGTAAGTATTGTTAAGCGGTAAAGACAAGTAGTAATCATACTAACTGGGTAGTTTTTGTAATGCTTGAAAATATACATATAAATTCTTTAGTCATATAATATTTATATAATTTTCAAATACTTTTTACAGTTTGATCATTTCAAAGTTATAAATTGTAAGCCATTCAATTTTAATAAAAGAAAAAAGAACAGAAATATTAGCTCAAATAAAACGGGCTATTTATCTCCCTTTAATTAACAAATATTACTGATTATTAGACCTAAGGCTTTTGCGACCAAAATTGAAACATAAATAGACAAATTACTAGCAACACACCAGACAAACGATTCACTTTCACTTCATGTCCGCACCATACTAAAATTGCCCAATAAACAGGGTGTAACCATGTTCAGGGGTGAACCGGGAAGGGGGGGGGAACACTGAGGTTCTGTCTGGGGGCCAGTTACCATACGGGTAACTGAGGGTAAGGTGTACACAACCACATGCACTATTTTTCTCCCACTGCAGAATCCCCCTCGGATTATTATCGCGGTGTCGCGCCCGTATACCTGCAATGTCGCCTGGTTGCGCAAATCCCATACAATAGATATGGGCATCCAGGCACCAGGGCGTGATTGAGGCTGGAATACTGCTCACATTGCCCCCCCCCCCCCCCCCGCACACACACACCGAAGTCTCTGACCTTTCGAACGCAAGTGAGAGCGATAGTATCTCGGACGCACAACAGGGGCTGTCTCCCATGCGTTAGCCCAGCGGTGTGCTCTTCATGCAAGAGTACTGGAGGTTTCCACACTTGGCCAGCGAAGTACAAAAGTGTCATGTAAGCACCAGATCTGACACTCTGAGGCAGAATCCACTTTCCGTTGATTTCTACGGGGAAACAAGCGTACTAAGCGCGACGTTAAATCAAATATTCAAGACTATCTTGTGGATTAATAATGTCTGCTCACAATGATAGTTCCAGTCTGGTCCCTTTGGAGACCCAGTTCTTTAGTGTGAGAGGGAAGGGGGAGGCGAGAGCCCTTTGAGTCTCCTAAATACAAGATGCCCTCCCCTTAGTTGCTCAGTAAGGCTGTTCTAATGCATCAATGGTTGAGGTTAGGGGACGTCCATTAATTACGTCAACAAAATAGGGGGGAGGGGGGGTCTGAAAAAGTTTGACAATTGTTGACATGGGGGAGGGGGGGAGTTCAAGAAAAGTTGACGTCAACAAAGTTACTTTTTATGAAGTAAATAATGAAACAAATTTAGTACTAAATTCTACATTTGTCCTGTTAAATTTATATAGATAACATTAACAACATAGTTTTACGTACAAATAAGAGACTTATATCAATTATAAAAATCGACATTTGATATGTCCTTTTTGTGTCCATCTTGCTAGTTTGTAGATCTATGTATGGGTGGAAACTAATGCAATTGTTAGCAAGGGAAAGTGACCGACCAATTGTAGAAAACCTCACCTTCGCTGCCTAGCGTAGGGTTGCAAGACACATGGGTGTCAAAAGGAGGACACCGAGAGACAAAAAGGAGGACATTGTGTTTCAATTGCATAGTTTCGCATTTAGCCCGCAACCAGTATGATATTATTACAAGAGCTGCCACTAAGTTTAAATGTGTATTGGTAAACTGAGCAAGAAACAGTTTTGTTAAAAATAACATATAAATTCAATGTAGGCTGAAAGGCAGCTTGCATTTGGTTGGGCAACTTTAAAACTCATGCACGAGTCTTCTAAAAAAAACGGATAATTATTTTCTTGTACAAGTGATCACCTGTTTATTAATTATATTCCTAACATGTTAGTACTAATTTTAAAATTTATTTGTCCTTATGCCTACATAACAAAACATATTACAAAAGCTGGACATTTTAAATGTATTGTACTTTGCCTGTGGGACGGACGACAAGAGTCTAAATAGGAGGACATGTCCTTCTTTTGCCGGACGTTTGGCAACCCTAGTCTAGCGAGACATGGTGGCTGGAATAACAAAAGAACACAGACACACCAACAAACTGTCTGCAGAGAACTTTCAGAAACCCATTTTTTTTGCCGCTCAGTAATCTAAATTAGACTAGGCGCCAGAGTCTGGCGTTCGTTTTATAAGCCATGTAAGCGATGGCTGGGATTGACAATAGAACTAAAAACAATAATAGGCCCTCGCCGAGACTATAACTAATGTTTGCAAAGCATTGAATGAAGTGAATTTTGTGAATCCAACATGGTTATTTTAAAATATTTCCTTCAGAAAAATAATTATTGGCCCACCCCACGAAATACTTAGCCTACCTTATTTCATTTTAACATCCCTAATTCTGATATATAAACTAATATATTTTTGCTCACTACGTTATAATAGGTGAAACATTAAAATTAGGTCGATTAATAATAATAATAATAATAATAATGACATTTGTATAGCGCTGCCAACAAGCAAAATGCAAGCTCAGAGCGCAATTAACATAAAACCAAGAACACGGATACAATCTATAGGCTAATATTAGGCTACATATTAAAATTTAGTAATTTTTACGTTTTCGTTCCTAATTTCTCTGAAAAGTTGAATGAGATAAAAATGTATTAGTATCAGTGGCGTCGTACGTATTGCTAGGAGTGGGTGGCAAATAGTGCAAGGTAGGGGACAGGGAAGGCAACTACCGTGTGTATATGTGTGTGTGTGACAATAATGTAAGAAGGAATAGTGAACTAATGGTTAAAATTAGGTTTGTTAAAACTGGTTTTTCTTCAAAACGGTTTTCGGTTCTATAAAACCGGATTTCGGTTTCTCAACCGCAATGTCACAAGTTACAGGCCGGAAAAGCCAAATGTGCGTAGTTTTGTAGGTATATTTGAAAAATAATTCAAATTTAATTAGTGTTTGCAGGGCATTCAAGAGGTTCATTTTTTTTAATACAAAATGATTTTAAAATTCTTTAGAACTAACAAAATTCTGGGCTCATTGATTAAAACCGATAATAGCTTTCAATAGTGATTATCAAATTTGCGATTATCGTTGACCATGATATTAAAAAGCATATGAAGAGGATGACGATGTTAATCCAGGATGCAGTTCGCAGATGCGTACGCAATCTAGCGGTACTGCCACCGCTCCTGCTTATCTGTCGGGAACATAATTTACAACGAGCCATCATTAAAGACGTTTTTTTTCTAAATTTCTGACACAAAGGATTGTAACTGTAACTTAACATTTGGTTTGATGTTGTTTTTATCGCAAGCCATAGTTGGTAGGCTATCTAGTCTATGACTAAATAATGTTAGCAAGGCATTTCAAGAATTGTTTTGTGTGAGTCCAACATTAGGCCTTTTTATTAAAAATAGAAAAACCAAAAAAAAAAAAAAAGCCTGTGCTACTTGAAATAATGATTAGGCCTACCTCCCAACCAAGAAACCAAAATCCGATATCGAAAATCAAAACCGGTTTTCGGTTTCAAAACCGGAATCCGGTATTCCGGTATTCGGTTAACATCCCTAGTTAAAATAGAAGGCTAATTTACAACTGGTGCACAATTTCCCCCTAAACTATTTGACAATTAACATTGTACCAAAAGCTATTTTAGTGAAACGTAGAATTAGACATGATTAAATATGTATATGAAAAGAACAATAGTAAACATATGAGAATTATAGTCAATTAGACATCTTTTTAACAAGTTTTAAAATTTATAACAATTAATTAGCCTATAGTATAGACCTTTCCCTTTTAGATCTATTTTAAACATAAAAGCAAGCGTCTAAAATTGTGTTACTTGTTTTGAGGGGGGGGGGGGTAACCAATTGTTGACGTAATTATGTAGGGGGGGTCTCTGAAAGTTTGACAGTTGTTGACAAGGGGGAGGGGGGGAGGTAAAAATCGCCTAAAAATTGTTGACGTAATTAATGGACGTCCCCTTAGGCAAGTAGTGGAAATCTTTTGATATATATATATATATATATATATATATATATATATATATATATATATATAATATATATATAGACTATATATGTATATTATGTATATATATAACAAAATTTATTTACACAATATGCACGAACTGTATTCCGAAAAAAGTACATGCAAACTATCGTAAGAACATTTTCTTGGAACTTCAAACTCTATGCATACAAAATGATGGAGTGGACACCAAAACAGCCGTTTCCTAAGGCTATGGTCACATTTTGTAACTAATTAAAGGCACAAGAGAGAGTAATATTTCAAGTGTTTAAATAATTTCAAATTAAAACAAATATGAGGAGCTAATTTAAGAAAATAGAGCTTCAGTGGGCTAAGGGAAGGGGTGGAGGAAGTCAGCGGTACGTGTATGTGTGTGTGTGTGTGTTTGTGTGTGGTGGTGTTGTTGTTTTGATATTGCTGTTTTTTTCTCTCTGTCCAATTGATTCAGACATCTAGCATCTACTCCAAAAGCAATGTGTCGCTTGTTTGAAGCCAAAAAGTAAGAAAAAAAAAAAAGAAGAAAAAAAAGAAAGAGACGCTCATATTGATTGGTGAGAAAATTACCATGGTGAGAGGGTCCGTTGAAAAATGGCAACTTGATGACTTGAAGCAAAGCGGGAGCTGATCAGTCATAGTGCAATGTTCTCTGCAGTTTTCACCCTTGACCCTGGAGTGTGTATGTGGTTGACCCCCAGTCTTGTAGAAAGTCACTTTCTTTTTCTAATTTTTCTCCTTATCTACTGATGTTGAAAAGACTGCTTGGAAATTAGTAAAATCAACCAATATATAAAATTAGTTGAAATAAAAAAAAGGGATGTGAAAACCTGTTATTTAAATATGTTCAGAAGCCTACCAGGCCGTATGTTATCGAAATTTCATACATCTTATTACAAAAAACGTGATAATTATATACTCCAGCTATTCACACGCCTAAAAGTCATCCTTCTGTAGTAATACATTTATTATAGAAGATACTTAAATAGACTTTTAAGGCTTCATCCGCGTGTCATTGAAAATCCCTCGGCGTGCCAAGTCTGGCACCGGATCCTTATGTTGCCGATCCCTGCTCTACGCCATAATTTTAATGACCGACGCTTGACTGGCCAGAGAGATGACCTATCGCCGTGTGAAGGTCTTCCACCCTTTACCCGTCCGTCACTACCAGTAACATAAACAAAGACCTTGGGCGGCTTCAATGACCGGAATCAGCCAGTCAGTATGGCGGAATCAGCCAGTCAGTATGGCGGAATCAGCCAGTCAGTATGGCGGAATCAGCCAGTCAGTATGGCGGAATCAGCCAGTCAGTATGGCGGAATCAGCCAGTCAGTATGGCTATTATATGAGAAACACACTGCCCCACCCAAGCAGCTTCGTGACATTTAGTGTCATCTGGACTTTATTTATTATACATTGTTAGGGAGAAGTGAGAAAACCCGAAATTGGTGACCTCGACACATCGTTATGTGCAATGAGGTCGGGTTTTTGACAGGCAGTAAACATCATACATTGTAAGGCTGTAGTATGATATACACATGTCATTTATTTTCTAATTTTTAAAGGCGGTTGAAAATTAAAGAATGTGTTTTTTTTTAAAGATTGTTTTGAATGTACAAAGTTGTGGTGGATGCTAAATAGTCTTAAATTCGAAAAATGGTTAAACACAACATGACATGTTTGTCTAACATAAATTAAGTAGTAAGAATAGCTTGCCAATGAGAAACGAACCAGAAGGAAGGGAAAGGAAGACCAGTCAAAGACCGATACTACCTTTCTGTGCCCAAAATGCACTCATGCGTGGGATTGCAAGAAATTGCAAATTGCAAGGTCAGGAGAGCTCACTCCCCTAGTAGTAAATATACCGTTGTACCATATTGGATCCTGGGACCGGTGAAGCAGCGTTCACCAGTTTCTGTGGCAACGGCATACTAAATGATTGTGTGGCCAACACAATGCCCATCCGCCTTTACTTTACCCAAATTAAAAGTCATTTACTATGATTTACCCTTCCGAGCTGGGTAGACTCAGGTACACCCTCGAGTCCCGATAACGAATCCTAGCCTTCACCGGGATTTAAACCCTGGACCTTCGGTACGCCCGCAGAACACGCTGCCACTCGGCCACCCTGTCTCGCTCACTCCTTAAAAGCACAGTAAATTCCATCGTCTCACGAGACAAATGAATGCCAACAACGGCAACAATAAAACCTCGATTTATTTTTAATAATACAATTTAGTAATGGGAAACAAGCAGCACTAGAGTTTAGTATAACAATGTAAATTAATTTCTTTATTATTAAAGAGAAATGGGACAAAGGGTAAAGAAAGGGTTGGGTCGAGCCCTTTAAACAAAGACTCTTTATTTTTGTCACAAGACCAAAAAGAATGGTTGATCAGCACGAATCCAATAGTCTGGATAGAAGACTGTGCTATTGCCAACGCATTATGCAACAAATGCTGAACTAACAAACGATGACCTACTTAACAGCCTGGTCAAACCTGCGAGACGTTGAAAATAAAAGTCAATAACACCAGTAGCTTGTTGCATTGAAAAATTAATAGCCATTGACCTTTTGTGGTTATGCATAACCAAGTCTAGACGGAAGTGGGAAGTGTTCTACCATTTTAAACAAGAATAGTCAACTTACAGATTTTTTAATATATAGAACTTTAGACATTCGCTCGTAGCCTTTAAAGTTTAAAATGGTCTAGCTGCCCAGCGGGCATATCACGTCGTATCGACGCGGAAAATACGTGGTTTCCACGTGTTTTGGGGGTTTCCGCATTTTTTCCCCCGTCAATACCACGTGTCGTGCCCACTGGGATTAAATGTTGTCGAACTTAATTCTTGAGAATCGTTATACATTTTGTTCGATACAATTTTTAATTTAGAAAATGTAAAAAAAAATTGAATAAGCTTAGTATATAACAGGGGTTGGGAACCTATGGCTCGCGAGCAGGATGTGGCTCTATTGATGGCTGGATCTGGCTCGCAGACAAATGTTCGATTATAAAAAAATGTTTCTTTAGACTCCTTTGATCTACATATTAATTGCATTTCAATCTTTCATTCTACAAATGAGCTAAAGTCTACTGCACCTCAGCGTCATAAATGGTAAAGGAGATAAACTCCGCTGACCTATACGACAGAAAAATAGCAACCCTGCATTTATTGTAATTAAAGGGAAATAGCTCTTGCCTTACGCCCAAATGCAAATTTTTAGTTTTAAACATAATGTATGGCTGTCACAAAATTACTTTTCAAAATATGTGGTGTCCATGGCTCTCTCAGACAAAAAGGTTCCCGACCCCTGGTCTATATAATCAATGAATTTTAATATTAAGTTTTAACTATTGATATGTAGATAAAATATTAGACTAATTTTTAGGTAGTTTAGAAAGTAAGTGTGTCCTCTCCCCGACCTTCAATCAATGGTCCCTTCCCCTCATTTTACAATTCTGACTACGCGACAGCCGACGATTAACTGTAGACCTAAGGCAATAACTTGCAAAAAAAAATAGCACATAGAAAACGTATTTTTACTCCCTTTATTTTAAGTTGCATTTTCTGTCTGTCTGTCTGTCTGCAATGGTGCAAAAATTGGCTTCAATTTTTCGACCACTTTCCGTGGTCCGATCAAGCTGAAATTTGGACAGCAGATTTGTGGCGCCTAACAATACATCCTATCAAATTTTCAGTTAAAACGACTTAATAATACTACACTTATGACAATATTTATTTCTTAAAAGGAAAGTATAAGAAATATTTTAATTTCGCGTTAAAAATGCCTGTGCAACTTTTTATAGTTTTTCGGCGAAAAGCTAGAAATAAAAATTATGCGCTAAGATTATTTTTAGAACAATTCATACGGAGTAAGGAAATATTTTTGAGATTTGCGACAAAGATATTTTTCTGTACGTTTCATTTGCAGTAGTCAATCAATTATTTAATTACATGATGGTAAACTTAGTTTGCAAATAAAGGGAGTAGGCCTATAATAAAAACTTCGTTTTTATGGTTTTCTTGTTTAAACATTATTTAGACACTTAAACATAAGCCTTAAAAAGTACATGTACAAAAATATCATTTAACCATGCCGTCTTCATTTAATAGGGGCACGGTGGACGAGCGGCAGCGCGTTCGACTGGCGCTTCGAAGGTCCTGGGCTTGAATCCTGGTGAAGGCTAGCAGGTTCCCGTTACTGGAGGAGTCTACCCAACTCTGATGGAAACCTGACATTATTTGGGGTAATGTAAAGGCGGCTGGGCATTGTGCTGGCCACACATCCTCTAGTATGTCGTGGCCACAGAAACTGGTGAACGCTGACTCACCGGCCCTCTGATCAATTCGGTCCGAAGAGTGCTTACGTTCATTTAATTCTAGGTACAAAGTAAAGTGTTTATAAAAGAAATATTGTATAATATTGAATATTATATTGTATCATTAATCATAGTATAGTGTAATCAGTAAGAATATAATATAATGCTGGCAACTAATAATTTTAGAATTCAAAGTCATCGCATATTCTATCATTTAAAAACTTGATAAGCTCAACCATTTCTTTTTCTAACCAAACTCTTCCTTTACTTATCATAGGTGTAGAAATAACAATGAATTTTTGCAGAAAAATATTAACGTTACATCCTCGTAATTTATAGTACAGTTTTAAAGTTTATATACGTATAGTGGGCCTAAGCATAAAGCCAAAAAAGAATAAAGGCAAAAAGAATATAACAATCAAGAGTATCAGTGTCATTTCTAAAGACTAAAGGCCTATACATTTTTATCAGCTTATCTTCTTGGCATCTGTCAATTACATTGTTCGCTATAGGGTAATCTGTCAAAAAGGTTGTTCTCCATTCTTTTGGCATTTTTTGGGGGCTTTTTAGATCAATGTGTTAAACATATTAAGGAATGTGCCAATAGTCACCTGAAAATTTAGGTGGAACAAGTTGGGAGGCAGTGGCGTAGCCGCAAAGGAGGGTGGGTGTGGATAACATAATCATTGATTATTTATTTTAAAAATAATTTTGGGATGGATGCATGCAAGGTAACAGCCAATGCAGCTCCTGTTATTTCCGGTTTTCCTACATTGTAATCCAAGCCCAATATAGCAATCCTTTGCAACTATACCTAACTACGCCACTGTTTAACTGTAGGCCTATAGTTTTTATATTGTTGTAATTTCTGGGTTATTCAATTTGTTGTCTAGAGTCTTAGAAATCGAAGAGCAGATCATTATAAGGTATCGAGGCAAGCGTGATGATGAAATTGTGTGGCCAGTAAGGTGCACAAGTGATTGCGTGTCTACTCGGGGCGTTAGCACTCCGGAAGGCGGCACTCTCCCAATCGACACTCTATTCCCCCCAAAACACTGGCTTGGTCATCTACAGGTTATGACGGCTAGTAGCTAAACCAGGCTGTATTGTCTTGACAACGGCCCGATATTTATATTTAATGTGCTATTTCTCACACAGTTAATCTTCTCCTGTCTCACGCATACACACAAATTAAATGTTTAGAACATACTAGTTCTTCTAAATTCTAAAGTGATAAGATGAAAACGTTTATTGTGCGAATTAAGTGCTATGCTCCAACAAAGTCTTCCGGAGAAGAGTCAAACTGAAATACAGTGGTAGGCATAGTCTATCTTCTAGGAAACCGAGGCTACCAAAAAGACATTGAAGAAACATATTATTATCTTTACAAATAAACGTCCACAACGAGAAAATGAAACAGAGGGGCAGCAGTTACAAAGTAAAATCTTAAAAGTCTTACTCAGGGCAACATAAATTGGGGTAAGGAAAAGCGCAAAATAAAAAAAAAAATTTTTATGCGTCGCCGTCTGAACCGAAATGCAGGGTAGTAGGCGGGGTTTGTATTAGGGATGTTTCGGTTGTATAAAACCGGTTTAAAACAGAATTTCGGTTTCTCTCCCCCCCCCCCGCACAATGCCACAAGTCACTGACCGGAAAAGCCGAATGTCCGAAGTTCTGTGGGTATATTTGAAAAATAGTTCAAACTTAATTAGAGTTTGCAGGGCATTCAAGGGCTTGATTTGCGAGAATACAATATGGTTTTGTAAACTTTACCATAAAATTCTTTAGAGCTAAAATAAATCTGGACTAATTGATTAAAATCGATAATAGCTTTAGTTAGTGATAATCAAATTTCCGATTATCGTTGATCATAATATTATGAAGCATTTGAAGAAGATTACGATGTTAATCCAGGATGCTTCTTATGCAGATGCATTCTGGCCATATCGAAACTGTTTTTCTATAACCTTACACAAATATAATTTATCGTCGAAATCAGGGCTGCGGAGTCGGTAGATAAATGTTCCGACTCCGACTCCTCATTTTATTTTACTTCCGACTCCGACTCCCCGACTCCGACTCCTCTGTATTAATATGCGAATGTATTTTGTACATTCCTTGAAGGAAAGAAAGGCAACATACATCTACGTGTCATTACCACAGGACTAGTGGCTGGAAAGCCAACAGTCTACTGTATTTAATTTTAAATATTCATGGGCCCCTTAAACTCTTGAGGGCCCCGGTAGGGCGTACCTGCTGTACCCCCCCCCCCCTGGGGCCTGATCAGTAGAGGTCACGATCAGCGACTCCAAGGGACAACCGTTTAATCCCTTACCAGGAATTAGGTTACATATGGGCACTGCGTTCCCTGTAACAACAGAACTAGGGATTTTTAAACCGGTTATCGGTTCTATAAAACCGGTTTAAAACCGGAATTCAGTTTCCTCCTCCCCCCACCCCCCGCGCAATGTCACAAGTCACGTGCCGGAACAGCCAAATGTGCGTAGTTTAGTAGGTATATTTGAAAAATACTTCAAACTTAATTAGTGTTTGCAGGGCATTAAAGGGGTTGATTTGTATGAATACAATATGATTTTGTACTCTTTACCATAAAATTCTTTATTAGAACTAAAAAAATCGGGGCTAATTGATTAAAACCGATAATAGCTTTCAATTTTTCAATAGTGATAATCAAATTACCGATTATCGTTGAGATTATCGTTATTAAGAAGCATATGAAGAGGCATATACTTATGGTAACTTGTAAAATAATGTGTTGAAAGAGAATCAAAAGAATGTGTATTTAATAGTGCCGTTAATAATAAAGCACAGACACGGTGTTTTGAAAATCAAAACCTGGTTTCGGTTTCAAAACCGGAATCCGGTATTCCGGTTTTCGTTTAACATCTTTAAGCAGAACACAACACTATGAAAAGTATAAATATTGCCACCAGGGCCGTATTTAGGATTGTGGGGGCCCTGTTCCCAAATGTATGTGGGGCCCCTCGTGGTCTCGCCCTGCCTTCCACATAGGGCCTACCTCAGAAAATGGCCGTTAATTCATATTACATTCTGTAAAATCATACATTTTATGTTGCACGTAGCTTAGTTGAACTGGAGCGCTTTAAATTGTATGGGAATAAATACATTTTATTTTACATTTTCAACGAAATATGGGGATGTCACTGAAACATTTCTTTTTGGGATGTGTGGGGCCCCCTTTTATGTGGGGGGCCCCTGTTCCAATGGAACATGTGGAACATGCCTAAATACGCCACTGATTGCCGCTCCTAATGTGCGTTGCGTGCGTAGCGCATTTATAAGTCGTAAAGGCGGCATTTTTTTGTAGGCCTATTGAACGCAAATTACATTATGGAAGAATCGTAAATGTGTAAAAGCCTCTCTAGGCCTCTAATCAAGGTATGCTTGTACACTAGTAGCTTAATTAAGATGCGTTTTATTTAGGACCTATGGCCTAGGCTTAGAGCCTACTAAGGCTGTGTTTAGCATTCCGAGCGTGCCATGTCCTACTCCTAGCATTTGAAATCATTACAAACAATGTGAATGGTAATTAGTAGGCCTAATTTGGGCACTTGTATAGCGTCATCAATACCGGCGCCGAGCAGTCTATATGACGTTCAAATTAGTTCAAAAGACTTTTTGTGTGTCGACCCGCTATAGTATGAAATGGGCCGCATTGCTGACTTGTAAATTACAAGAAGCCACTTGTAAATTACAAGTCAGTCATAAAAGATTGACTTGTAAAAGGGTCAAGGGTGTTAACTCTCAGCAGCAATACGGCCCATAGACTTAGAGTTTAGAGGAAGAAACAGATATTTTACTTTCTCATATCACTAATTTCTGTAGGCATATTGATCGGTTGTTTAAAATAAATGTAGCCATGTCTTTTTCCAATCTAAATTTAGTAGGAGTCAGAGTAGGAGTCGGTGCATTATTTGCCGACTCCGACTCCAGGTACCCAAATTTCCTCCGACTCCGACTCCTCGACTCCGACTCCGACTCCACAGCCCTGGTCGAAATGAATATGAGAGATGACAGTTTCAAAAGGAATAGTCACCGTGGACTTAGACTTGTAAAATGATATACTGAAAGGTTTCGCGTCGCACCAAACAAAAGAATGTGTATTTAATCTTATCTTATTTTAAGAATTGTTTTTTGGGAATCCAACTATATTTACTAAAAATATTTCCTTTAGAACCAAAAAAAGGGTGTGCTACTTGAAGTAATGATTAGCTTCCAACCAACAAACCGATATGCGGTTTTGAAAATCATAATCGGTTTTCGTTTAACATCCCAAGTTAGTATTAATGACATCCTTTCTCTGTAAAAAAAACCTGGATATTCCCGCCACCCCCACATTTACCAAATCGTTTCTAAAGTCGGTGCCTGTTTAATGTTTAAGTCAAGAGGTGGGGACCATTAGACCCAAATTGTCCGCCCAGTCCCTTGTCCTTTTAAATGGCTGGGGTGGAGGGGGGTAGGGCCGTATTAGTAGGGGGGTGGACATTGTCGGTCTGCAATTGAAACACCTACACCAAATAGAAAGTTTCACATTGATTGTAATTATGTTGTAAACATTATCATTTGATAGTCAAGATAGGGATCTAGCAACTGCTAAAATTGGTTATATTTATAAAGTTACTAGTGGTTTTGCCCGTCAAAATGACGGAGAAACGAATGACTACAATGTGTTTTGTTAAGAGAGAACGTCAAAAGACAATATGACAATAAAAACTGGAGTGAGAAAGTTTCTTTTCGGTATTTAGTTTTTGTTCTTTTTAATTGTTTCTGGTCGCCCTGACCCTGGCATATGCATAAGAATTTTTGCTGTCAGCTTCTGGCCTCAAAAACTGGCGTAGTGTGTAAACCGCCAATACATGCACATTAAGAATACACCGGCGGGTGAACGGATGGGGGATAGCCCCCGCAGCGGGTTCGAGATCCATAACACTGCCGAGAGGCCACTGGTCTCGTTGGGGAGGAAGCAATGGACGCTGCAATCCTATCTCAAGAACTACCCGGTGCCTGGATGCATGTACCTATAGTATAGGATTTGTGCTACTGGGTGACAGTGCAGATTTACTGGCGATCCACCACGATAATAATCCTTAGGGGAACCGCAGTGAACGATCGCTGGGCTGCGGAAACCTTCCCTATTACACGGCACGCCACGCCTTCGGCATGACTTGGGGTGGCTGGAGCCCGGACAGAGATTGCTTAATCCTAAGCGTTACGCTCTGGACACAAGAACCGAAAGGCTCGTCCGGTTTTTTTTAAGATAGGCCTACTTTTTAATTCTATATTAAAATGTAGCGAACAGTTGTGTTGACTTGACTTGTTATTAATAATATTAAATTAACAATAATATACTATCTAAAAGAAAAAAAACACAAATACAAAACAATAAAAAAGGTAAATAATAAAACAAAATTATAAAATAATATTTCAATGCAATGAAAACTATAGTGATAACGATTTTTTTCGGTATTTTATTTTTGTTCTTGCTTATTGTATCAATAAAACAGTATTGAGAATGTTTCTTTCGGTATTTAGTTTTTTTATATTGTGTCAGGTCGCCCTGGCACATGCATTGTTGCTGTCGGGCTTCTGCCATTTAAAAGTTATCATTTATAACTTGTCACTTGTCCTTTATAATTAGTATAATTTAATTTATACAGGGTAGAAAGTCGCATATTAAAGGATGCTCTCAATAGCGACGTGCATCCATTAAATAATTGAAACATGTGGTTACTTTTACTTAAAAGATAATGCAAACATCTATAAATAATGAAACAAGAAATGATTTGATAGACATTACGTCATACGCTAGTTGTTGTTTTTTAAGTAGCCTACACCAGGGGTCGGCAACCTTTTGATAGCGGCGTGCCAAAGTAGAATTTCTAACTCACTCGGCGTGCCAACAGCCAAATAGTCAACCTCTGCTATATTTATTATTTTCAACCATAATTATAAAATGTATGTATTATGATAAAAAAGGCACTTTACTAAGAAACCGTACAAAAGTCAACACAGATTAGTCACATATTGCGATAATAACCACAATTACGTAATATAATGCTCGTAAATACGCTTAAGCAGTTGTTGTTTTTTAAAAGTTAAAACAAATAAATTTGATCTCGAATTATTTTGCGTGCTTATTTAATTAAAATAAAAAAAACAAAAACATTTGAATGCAATTAGTTTGTATCATTTAATGTGAGCCTTATTGCTTCAAGAGTTAGGCAACTTTCTTATGGGATTAAGGAAGTTTTATTGTATGAGAAATCTGTTTACAAGTGTAAGTATAAGTTGAGACAATAGATGAAAGTAAAACAAATGCAACGTTTTTCAAACAAATGAACATAGTAAATGAACGGAAATGGCCATTTGATTTGTACGATTATATTTATTTGCATAGTTTGATATAACAATTTGGATTTTTTTAATCAACACATTCATGAATATAAGTCATAAAATAAAATTATCTTTTGGAGGACGTTTTCAATTTATACATTTAACTTTTGTTTAGTCAAAGGACTTAGGTGCCTATAACGAACAAACATATATATAAATATATATAAATAAATAAATAAATATAGAATTAAATATAAACAAACATATAAACAAACTGACAGTAATTAAAATGATATTAATAATATTTTATTCTCAGTTTAACTGAAATTTAATTTGTTTTACAATAATTACAAACACAACAAAGAAAAGATAAACCGTATTTATGGAATTGATACTTAGTAATCATACAAACTGGGTAGTTAATGTAATGTTTTAAAGTTGTGCATATAATGTTTTAGTCATATAATATTTATATAATTTTCAACTACTTTTTACAGTTTGGTCATTATAAAGTTATAAAATATAGGCCATTTAGTTTTGTATAAAAGAACAAAAATAAACATATTATTAGAAATATTACAGAAATATAACAGGTTAATTACCTCCCTTTAATTAAAATAAAGCTTTTAAATTTGATTCAATAGTGATGCAAACACATTTTTTAGTATAGATCTAACAAATATTACTGACTAATATTATTATTTCTTTATATAAATCCAGTGTTAATGTAATTTTGTGTACAAGATTTAATTATTAAAGGTATACAGTTATTTTACGCTAAACAGTTGTAAATAAAAATTTCATGCATTAATTGTTTGTCCATTTAAGGAGATTATCTTTTAAACATTTATAATTACAACAATTGCATATCTAATGCTATTTAAAAAGTCTCTCTTATATTTATTAAATTAATAAAAACATTTTTTTGTAGAATTACTTATATTTATTTTTATCTTGTAAATGTAATTAGTCTGTATCAATTAATGAGCGCATTGTCTTGAATGATCTTCGCTAATTTATAAAAGCATATACATTTTTAGTCATTTCTGAGTAGAGAAGTGTAAGTGACCTTTTTGAATGATGAAAACAGCTTTTATGTGCAATAAATACTGTTCACAAGTCACAAGTGTAAAGTGTAAGTTGAGCCAAAAGCTGAAAATAATCCTTCCAGATTTTCCTGCAAATTGGCACATTTCGAATCCAATTTTTTTTGGATGTTTAAAATTCAGCTTGCTTTGTTTTAAAATCGCCAATATCCCTCCTCTTAAAAAAAAAATTCTTCACCCAATAAGGTTGTAGTAAGATCAAGCCAGTTAGGCTTGATGAGTTATGAAAAAATAAGTCCATTAATTTGAAAGTATTTCCTTTGTTGAGGAAAGCCAGCTTTGAGTGCTTCCTGTACTTCTGAGAAAGTCAAACTATCTTAATATATGCTTTAATAAAGGAAGTGCATAGTTAAATGTTTTGAAAGTTATTTCACGCAAGATATATGCAAGTGCATCCCAGTGGTCTAACATCTGTTTGATTCGTCCTAGTAAATGCATTCAACTCACTCAAGTGTGAAACATCGGTTTCAAAAGTCAGTTTTTCTCATTCAGAACAGGAATCACTTTTTTAATCAATAAAAAACACCTCTTGAAGGTCTCTCGCTTGCCTCCGAAAATCGCTCTGCCTGTCAAGCTATGCCTTAGGTTGCAGACCCCTGGCCTAAACCATGTCTGGTTCGGCGAGATTATTTAGACTTAAAATCACTTTTATCCATTATAACTAGCCTATGTTATAATTAGTTCAAATCTGAGACAACCGAAACGATAAGTTTAAAACCAGATTCATACAAAGATCATGAGGTTTTTAATCCACAGGGACCACACAAATACTAAATATTTGTTTTTCTTCTTTAGATAAGGAAAACCTAAGACATAATTTGAATACCACAGTTTTGTTTACATTTAAGACCTTTACTACCTATGGCAGATGTAGTAAAGTACTTGATCCAGACACCTTTTTCTTGCTTCTTTGGATGTCAGGTAGACCAGTAGAGATGTATGGTACTGTTACCCTTCAATCCAGTGTTTTACATCCGGTGACGTGCGCACCTACGCCGGCACTTTGGCACACGGCAAGCGGTAAGCGGCAGCACGTCCAGAACAAAACAAAAAGATAATAATATTATGTTAAAAACATTTTTGACACCTTGCTTATAAGCCACTGATTGTAGCCGAATATTATCATGTCATAAGCATACAGTCAAATCTGTGAACAAGTAGGCCTAATGATGGTAACTGTGTATTTCTAGGTATGTTGTATTTGGCGAGTGCTTTACAGTGCTTAAAGTTAATACTGTAGATTAATTTTTGAAAAATGAATAAAGCAGCCTAAAATAAGACCGATAATCGCAAATTCTTTTTCTTTCCATCTCTCTATCTCTCTCTCTCTCTCTCTCTCTCTCCTCTCTCTCTCTCTCTCTCTCTCTCTATCTATCTCTCTCTCTCTCTCTCTCTGTGTATATATATTTATATAAATGTATATATATATCTTAACAGAAGAAAAACAACACTATGTCCAATGTCTAGACAATGTCTTTTATTACTTTTAATATCTCACACTTGTGTCCATCAAGCTACGAAAATGCTGACAATAATATACCCAATGTTTAATTATATACCAAGTTTCTCTATACATCAACTTTAAAAATAAACACTTGCCACCAACATCATTTCCGACCTCTCCTCAATGTTTACACTTAACTACGACTTTGATCATTTTCTTTTCAAAAAATAACATCTCCGCATATTTTGAGTAGGCACAATTTAAGAGATATGAAGAGGACAAAAAAAAACACAATAACAACAACGCACAATTCTATTAACCCTCTAACTCCCGCCCCACACACCTCGCCATCATTTTCATGTTCTGAATCGCACTTCCTTGGTACTGCAGATATTATTTTGTTTAAAAAAAATGGCGAGGTTAGCGCGGTCTGGGGTCTGATGATATTTCTAGCACAATCTAAAGATCGTCATCTCGGCGTTGAACTAATATCACGACATCCCAGTCCAGGGGAAACTTCAACTGTCTTAGCATCCAACAAACACACAATTCGTTTTCTGGTCTTCTGTGGCTCAAGGTGTTGTCTCTGTTTGCTCATGTCAGCATAGAGGAGTCTGATCTGAGGACTTCATAAGATAGATAGCATCTAATATCATGGAGGGCAACGGGAGAAATGGCTTTTAGATGTGCAGGATGCTGACAATTCTATCTCTATTTTTCTCTCCCTCTCTCTCTTTCTCTCTAAAAGACCGTCTGGTGTAAGTAAAATTATTTGCAGCCCAAATTCTCCTGCACTAATGCATATAAAAAATTTTTTGTGAGGGTATCATATTACACCACAAATATCTCGGTAGTGATTGAGTTAAGGTCTTGCAAGCGAAGTTGGATGCAGCTTAACATTTTTCTTATTGTACTTTCTCATATTGTGCTAACTGGTCTTAAAAGCTATTATTTCTACATGCTAGTTTATGTTTCTACTTTCTTTTCACGCTCTCATGGGACGTGACAGCGCGGTGGATTACCGTTGCAACGTTATTGGCTTCAAATCGTTCTAAAATATAAGCGCATACCTGATGTTAATTAATTTGCGGAATAAAATATGCATATAACGACAACAATTCTATATAAAAAAACAAAATTCGTAAACAAAGTTAACTGTTTATAAACTTTGAAAAGTTACTTTGATGTCTCATCAGAAAATACTACAGATCTATTATTATATAATAATTGACTTTAAAAATGATTTATGCAGAGACCCAGGGCAAAAGTTTCAGCACCACCCCCTTGCATACCGTAACTGCTTATTTAGTGCTAGATTTGCTATATTTAGACTACATTTGCCACCCCCTGGAAGTGTCGCTCCCGGGCATATGCCCTTCTTTGCCCCCCCCCCCCCCCCCCCATGTTAGGGCACTGGATCTATGTAGTATGTAGCCCACAACGGTCGACTTGATAGAAAATCTGAAGGGAGCGGGTTGGCCCGCAGACCAAATTACGCCTTTAATTCTGAGGTTAAACGGCATTTGTACATTTTGATTCATTTCTATGTAATGTACGAATAAAAGAAAATTGTATTTGATTCAAAGACATAAAATCTAACTCTATTAATCGTAATTAAACAAAGAACATGATTCTTAGGTGCTTGACATTAAAACTAAAAAAAGATTCTCACAACAATTCGCATTTTAGAACGGCGGGTTTTGTTTAGACCTTGAAGTTTAATTCTCATATTTGTTTTCTTTTCCGCGAATCAATTTCCATTATTTTTATTCGCAATTTAATTATAGCCTACCTTTATTATTTACAGAATATATAAATGTCTTTTAAAAGCAATGGGGAAAAAAAAAGTTTCACATTTCGCCCAATGTTATATTTCTACATTAAATGTGGGCGAAGTGGATTAATGGATTTAACACTTGCCAACGTAAGGAACGTGAGAATCAAGCTGCTATTTGTCAAGGTCTTTTTTCAATGGCTTCCATAGCAACACGAGCTGCCAACTTTCAAATCTAATTTGAGGCCAAATAAAATAAAAATAAATAAAAATATAAGCTGCATTAATGTTTAATTTTGTACAGAGGCGTTCACAAGGCTACGAGTTTACCCATTAATTAATAATCGATTTCTCGTTTAATTTTTATAATTTTAAACATTCACTAATTTAGTATTTGAAAATCGTTTTTTGTACATTTGAACGAATTCAGAGTAAAAATGTAAAATGTTAGCACTTGACCGTAGCCTACATATTATCAACATTTTTTTTATTGATTAAATAAAAAAAAAATGATGAACAGAGATATAAACTCAAAGTTGAGGTCACATTTAGGTGTAACTTTAGAAGAATGAATAAATATTATTTAGTAGCGTTTATAACAATACACATTTTCTTTTCCAAAAACTATATCTGTGTGTCAAAAATCCATTTTAGGAACATACATTTTAAAAATGTGTAAAAACAATAAGCTTAGTTAAATCATTAAACCAAGAAACGCTAGAGGACAGAAGGTCAAATAGTAAAGCAGTAATGATACACAAGGCATTAAATTATTATTTATAAATACAACAGTACAGCAATCTAATACAATACTCGCATAAACATGAGGATAAAAACACTTTTTTTTATTATATCTACAAGAACAAATGCATATAAGTTCTTTTTCTTCTCAGGAATACCCACAAATTAACACTATTTGAAATCGTAAAAAAAATAAAACAAAATCAAAATACAAAACTAGACTCGAACCACGGATAAGCGAAAAAAGCAAAACAACTTCTGTTCATACGGAGGGTCTGTAACATTTTCAACTTTTTGCTTAGAAGTAGGTCTTGTTAAATGGTTTATCGAGATATTTTGTTCTTTAATGTACAAAACATCATTGGCAGACATCGATATGTCACTGTTCATATTTTACTACACATGAGGTTTGCCAAATATACTGACGTTCTATGAATTGGATAACAAGGTGGATAAAAAGCAGTTATCAAGACACGCACACGCAAAGGACTGCTTATGATAACATAAGAATGTTAGATAATTATTTAAACGGGTTTATTAATCTCACAAATAGCAGTGTATTAACCCTTACAGTCCCGGGCGCGTTTCTAGCGGAACTGAAGGCAGCATAGATAGAAGTAGGTCGGTATGGGAAGGGTTAGCAGAAAGGGGAGATAAGCTTAATTTACATAATTGTAGTTTGGTCCCTAAGTGTGAAACGAGTAGAATGAGTTACGATTATAAACTGTATGCGAACTGAAGACTGAAAAGTGGAAATCATATCTTAGATTATCTCCCCTTTGAAGTATTATCAGATGCCCCCACAGCAGTATTTATCTGCACAAACCGACATTCCCAGTTACCTCCCGTCTCGTTCATTCTCTCTCCATGCTGTTTAAGCAGGGGGACAACACCGGACGCGGTTTATGAGGAGTCTTCATTCGGCACCTGGAAAAAGTGAGATCGTATGCTTGAGGAGACCCACTGGGATGGGGGGGGGGGGTGGAGGCTGATCCTCGCCCTTCAATGGATTCAATAAAGCCTGGCCAACGAGGCATCCATCTGCTAAAGTGTCCTTTAAAATGTGCAAGGTGTAAACACCCAATACAACAGAAAGTGTACATATAAACAGGAAAACACCTGGAGAATGTGAATATGAGAATTCAGGATGCAAGTGGGGGAGGAGGAGTCGGGGAGGGATCTCGGAGAAAAAAATATTATGGAACTGTTTTAACAAAAAACAAGTTTACCGATGGCCTAATTTTGTTTGTGTTTTTTGGGGGAGTTTTTAGTTCTAACTTTTAGTTTTAATGCTGGAACATCTTTCATAATAGGGTAAGCATCAGTAGTTTAGTTTACGCTAAAATAATCTGAGTATAGTCAAACTTGTTGAGTTATTTGGGGGTGATACATAAATTACAGAATCCAGGGCATAACATTTTCATATTTTTATCATTACCATTATCTGCTAGATGCATTTAGTAGTGAAGAAAAAATACTTTTGATGAAAAGAAAAACACACACTATTTTTAACGTATAAATATTTATTCTCACCGTAATCATTGTCATAACTTGGTGTACTTTAATTGTATTTTTTTTAGCAGCTTTTTGAATTAGGATTGTATGTTTGTGTGTTCATGTGTGCACATTCGTCAGTGGCTCTCAAAAAGTATTTTGAAGACGCCGAGCTGTCGATACAGAACATTTAAGTCTATGTTTTAATCAATATACTATGGGACACAAACTTCAAAAACAAAACAAAAATCGACATGAAAACTGAGAGATTAAATGTTATCACATTATAGATAATTTTACAACACTTTCCAATTTTTATAATTTACGCGAAAAAAAAATGATTCTGGCATGTTCATTTTTAAAATGGTGACAAATAATTCAAGTTCTACATATACACCTCGGAATGATAATGTAAAATGTTCAGCTTTTATCACATTATTTAATTAACATCATTTAATATAAATAAGTGCCTACGCAAAAAGGTTGAAAAAAGTATATATTTTACATTAAATGAAAGAAAAAAATATTAGCTTTCAAATGCATTTGGATATGTGTTTTAATGACGTCATTAGTATGTTTTAAATTAGCTCCATAACCGAAATGAATAACACGTAAACATCACAGTAAACATCACAGTAAACATCACAGTAAACATCACAGTAAACATCACAGTAAACCTTACGATAAACCTTACAATAAAACTTACAGTAAAACTTACAGCCTAAACCTCACTGGTCATTATTTTATTATCTTCTTGCTACATTGTAAACCAACAAAAAAAATTTCATTGTATAAAACGTTATACATTATATGATTTCTCTATTACTTTATTAAAATTATTATTCTTTTTCATGACAATTAAGCCAAATCATAAGCCTAAATTCTAAACATATATTGCAACTTTATAAAAGAGTTATTTTAAGTACTTTAATCATAGATCTAATATTAATGTTTTTAAATATTATATGAATAAAATACTATCTGCATTTTCACAATGTGACTAGAATGAAGCCAAATTGACAAGTCTTAATTAGGCGTGATCTTTTGAACTGGTGAGATCGTGAACTTCCGGTTCTATTTTAAAATGTTTTATTATTTTAGGCATTTCCGTAAACAAAAAAGCATGCTTTTGCTGGTTATTGACAGTTGATTTCAACCTCGACGGCTAGTTGTAGTCTTTTAGAATTATACATAGAATACAATATTAGTTATGAGGAATCCGTTTTTAACATCAAAAGTGAGTAGGCGATAATTAATATTCAAGTGTTAGTCGCATGTAGCTTGTTTATAAAATAAATTAATCAAGAGTTGCGTTTTCTTGGTTATTAAAAAACCAATTTCTTAGATTCATAAAAACGAATAACAAAAATTCTTTTGCATCAAGCAATAAGTTTTACATTATAAAAAGGTGATTATTCCCTTCTGACTTTCACAATACATTGTTTTCTTTTGTAAACATCTTTTGGAAATGAAAGAAACTTTAATCCTCAACAAATGTTCGTACAACCAGTAACCTAGCACACGGACATGTTTCGAATAAAATGATCGAATTCGACCGGAAATGTTTTTTCTTGTGAACTTTTATGCATGCATACACGTTAAGACTTGTCAATTTAAAGTAATTAAAGCAGCAAGATGTCCAGATTGTGCAGCAAGCTTCATCGAACATCTAAAGGTAAAATAAATAGGAACTGTAAGACTGGCACAATACTTTATGATCATTAAAAAAATGTAAAACGATTAAATGAATAAATGTACACATTCTTTCACTCATCTAGTTATTCATTCATTCATTTTATGTCTCTATTTCTCTCTCTCTCTCTCTCTCGCTCTATTTCTCTCTATCGCGTACTTTCTCCGTGACGCTCCGTTTTACAAATATAAAGCCGTGAAGCCGGCTGGCCTAGCGGTTAGCTCACCAGACTGTAAACCAAAAAACCACTTGACACGTCGCGGGTTCGAGCCCCGCCACCGGTAGATCCCTGTCGCCCTACAGGAGTTTTGGGACTAGATGACGTTAATATTGAGTTGTTATCACATGCGCTTAACCGGCAGCAGTGAAACCTCTCACAGATTAATAGTCGTCTAGAGCGCACTGAGCATGCTAAAATAGCATGGATAGAAGCGCTATATAAATTACCATTACATTACATTACATTATAAAAAACAACAACAAAGGTATTCTCTAAAAGGGCGAAACTTATTATTATTTTAATATTTACCTTCATTAAACGTTTTAAACCCCTACTGTTTTACTTTTATATTAGGTTGATTAATGATACATTTATTTGCTTTGTCCTATGTTTGTAAAGTTTTAAATTATTTATTAGCGTAATATCCTTTTCAGCCTAGAGAATTATATCCGTGTTACTAAGTTGTTTGTTGCTCAATGTTAAATGCACTCTGAGATGACATTGTGTATGTTGGCAGTAAAATTATTATTATTATATTATTAGTCACTCACATTACGTCAATGAATGAAATACACATTCGATTATATTCCAAAAGGGGGGGGGGGGGAGAATGCGTCTATTGTAATAATGTTTTAACAATCGCTTTTATTAGAATAACGTCTCTTATCTAAATCCCAATGGGTTAAATATGTATTAAAATAATGGTAGAAATTATCCTAATAGATCTCTCTGGCTCTATCCCAGCAATGAGTTGTGACGCGTGAGGTCTGAATAAATCAAACGGTCCCTAACTCCATGTTGGTCATCATCCAATCAAATATCACTGGAGGAAGTGTTTATTTTTCTCATATGATTGAAGCATGGAGAGCTTCATTTACCGAGGATGACCTCGAGTTAAATATCGATTATCCTTAACGCTATCATATTAATCTGTCATCATCTGAGTCATTATCGGATTTTGGACTTTTTACCCTTTTTTTTATTTCTTTACTGCAATACTATTGTGATGTTGGTAGCTATGATTTGGACAATATCTTTGTGTGATTGTTTATGTATTCTTGTATTGTTGTCGCTTTTGTGAGTGTATCGGTGTCTTGGGTGTGTGGTATTGGATGCGGGATGGGACGGGGGAAGAGGGTAGAAAAGCTACGGTTGCTTTGTTTTCAAGATTTTCTCTGACTTTTTAGTCTTCCTCTACTGTCTTTCTCTCTCCCCCCCCCCCACCCAGCCTCTCTTTTTTTCTCTAAATCGATCTTACTATCTCTTCCTCTCTCTGTAGTTTCTCTCTCTCTCTCTCTCTCTCTCTCTCATATATATACCGGTATATATATATATATACATCAGAATCTTTCTTAGACTCTACCTTCTGTTAATGTGAGGTACATTTTCTTTTATTGATATCCTATTAAAGACTTTATATTTGTGTCAATTAGAACTGGAATGGGAAAAGTGCTATTTAACTAATAGGACATTTTTGAATATGCACCAAGATGACCTGGCATAATATGCAGATATTCTGGGAATGAGCACGATACAGCCTTGACATTTAGATATATGATATAAAACAAATCGATAATAGGCCTACACTTTGTGGCTTTACAAACAGATTGAAAGTTTCTACAGCTTCTAATATAATCAAAACATCCTTGGATTAAAAAAATAATACACAGACATGCTATTAAAAAGTATAAAACAAATAAAACAATAACACAGAAACAGGTATCCACACTCATGTTATCCACACTCATGTTATCCACACTCATGGTGCCAAACATTTGTATTACCCAGCAAATAATATTCAGTTTTTTGTTTCCTTAGCTTTATATTTAATTTCTTGGTACATAACTGTACTCAGAAATCTGTCTCCGAATCACGTTTTCTTGACCGATTTCTTTTAGACATGTTCCAATATTCCTGCTTTCTATGGCTTCATATTTTCCGTGTATTCTTTGATAGGTTCATCCTCCGTCATACCCCAGTCTTCTTGATTTTGTCTGATTCTGAATGATTCTGAATGATTCTACCTGATTGTATCTTCTTATGTTTATCATATCTGATGTCATCTGATTCTGGCATGTTGTAATGAATACATTTATATAAATATACACACACAAACAAACATACACGCACATACATTCACAAACACTCACATACACAATGTAATTTTATTATCTAGAAATTCAAATACTCATCGCAATTGATCAAATCCGAGCCTTGTTTTTTTTAATGTTGTTTTGTTCCTATATTGATCAAACATGATTTCGTCTCCACCAGACGACAAATTAATGTTATGGAACTAAGTCTGAAACTATAGTAATAATAATAAAATTACAAGATGTTCTTTATTCAAAAGTGCTATGCGAAGTACTGCAAGCAGGAGTGTTCTTTCTCATCATTTCCATAGAAATGAGATTAGCTTCACTAGGTTTTGTTTGCATTTACCTCCTCTTGGGACGACAAGAGTTCTCCTCTGTAGAAGGAAGAAAAGCTCTCCCAACCGGCCACCAATCTCAGGTTCTCGGCCTCTGCCTTCTGAAGAACGGACACCGTGGTCGGTGGAAAAGTTTGGTTTATTGTTTTGTTAGGAACATATTTTTCAATATAACGTAACCGTGTTTAGTGAAGGATTGATTCAATATAACGTAACATTGTCTAGTGAATGGTTGACTCAAATAGCCGTGTTTAGTGAAGGATTGATTCAATATAACGTAACCGTGTTTAGTGAAGGACTGACTCAATATAACGTAACCGTGTTTAGTGAAGGATTGACTTAATATAACGTAACATTGTCTAGTGAATGGTTGACTCAAATAGCCGTGTTTAGTGAAGGATTGATTCAATATAACGTAACCGTGTTTAGTGAAGGATTGATTCAATATAACGTAACCGTGTTTAGTGAAGGATTGACTTAATATAACGTAACCGTGTTTAGTGAAGGATTGACTCAATATAACGTAACCGTGTTTAGTGAAGGATTCAATATAACGTATGCTTGTATAGTGAAGGATTGATTCGATGAATTGGGCAATGGTTCGTTGTGCTTGTTAGTATTACAATTAAATACTTCCAATTAGTTTAATTAAACCACAGAAACTATTTTTTGTTCTTTTATGGGTCCAATATAAGGTCTGGATTTGGGAAGCATTCTTTTCAGAGAGCCTTAAATGCATTTATTTTTGCTCAATAAATTTTATTCGGTATTCTTATTACTTAAGGTAACGAGAGGTCAAAACAGGTAAAACTACACGAACATTACACACCTGTTTCTTCCTTTTAAAAATCATTTATATTAAATTCACTTTTCTATGTATATTTCGGGCAAATCTTAGGAGGGCTAATTGACCCACTTCACGCCAACATCTGAAGCTGAAAGGTGGCTTATAGACGTTAAGCCGATGACAACATAGTCTTTCAAATTTCTGTCTAAATCCTCCTCTCCTCCCCGCTCACAAAAAACAGATTTGCCATTTTTTTCATATTTTAAAATGGGAAGATGAATAAAAAGGTGGGGGTTGCGTTAATTTAAAATGTCCACCATAAAGTTTTGATTGCTGTATTACAAAGCACAACATTGTATTATGTTTAGATGAAAAATTAGTTTCAAACACTCAAACAAATGTAATTTTATGCAGTATTAATTATTGCATTAAATTCTGTAACAATTAAATCAAATTTATCTACTTTATGTACTATGCTAAGATTTTCTGAGAGTTTTCATTGCTTGCCGCATTGGTTAAATTATGCTTCGAGTTAAATTTACTTGTTTTCTACAACAGACTAGTATAGTCTTTGGTTTTTACGACAGACTGATGTTTTTACTTAAATAAATTATTTCAAGTTTTTAATTAATTTGATAATTTCTAGACATTGAAACATTACAGACCGCCGACAACCACTGCTTAAGCAAAATAAAGCAGCGAAATACTTTGAAGAGGCTTTGTTGTGGAATCAGGTAGAGAAGTGTGTGGGCAACTAGCTTAAGTCCTCATGTCCTTCCCTTATTATAGTCCTCATACCCACCCTCCCACATTAGTACACTCAGTAACACTCTCCTCTCCTATATCTTTGTACACTCTTCAAATCTCGTGTATAGTTACTCCATTGATGCTATCGTGAGTTCAGCAAATAAATCCAGGTGATGTGAGTTTGAGTGGGATTAATAAACAAGAAACTATTCGAAAACAAGTGTGTACTAAGTTTTTTTCTAAAAACTCTATTAATTAGTCATCCAACAATAGCCATTATCACTGTATAATCTACTGTTTAATTTTTTTCCCATTCGTTTCTGGGCATGTCTTTATCCCCCTACATCCCCACTCCCCCCAAAACCACTTAAGCGAATGGCGTCTCACTGAACGAGTGCATGTGACTTCAAAAGCCTGTACTCACCCTTGACGAGCCAGATATTTGCAGACAGGATTGACCCTCTCTATCCCCCCCCCCCCCAAACACACACACACTCACATGTCCCTTTCCACCTAACACTCACACGCTACGACCACAGCCACCACACTGCGAGAGACTCTAAGACCTCTCCTGCCTTTGCTTGGCGACCCTTGCCCGGACACCTGTCAAATACACACCCTCTCTCTCTCTCTCTCTCTCTCTCTCTCTCTCTCTCTCTGTCTCTCTCTCTCTCTCTCTCTCTCTCTCTCTCTCTCTCTCTCTCTCTACAACAATCTATCAACCAATCCAAGTCCATCTACAGCTTGAGCCAAATTTAAAAGAGGGGGGGGGGGGGGGTAACGAAATAATAATCCCATCACAATATCCCACCAGGAGGGTCACAGAAGTGGTGGATGCCTGCATTCAATTTGAAATGCCAGGCTTTCTATGTAGAGGCTTATTTAGCTTGTTCTGGAATGGAATACCAAAAAAAAAATGTGATCAATGATACTCCATGCTTATATTATATTGCACCTAGAATACTAAAACCTAAATTAAAAATAATAAAGTGAATACACTGCTCAATACCGAAAACAAAATATGACTGGTATATAGTAAGAGAGCAGGTGGGTTAAACAAATATTCCCAGCTGACTGGTTATAGAAAGCTAGCTGGTTGGTTAAAGAAATCTTCTCAGCTGTGTGGTTGTAGACAAAACTATTTTAAATATTTGATCTCAAAATAACTAAGATATTTTATATATTTAATTTAACATATAATATTATATTAACTTCGAAGTTATAACCTAGAATTTCATCGCTATTAAAATGACGAGATACGTAATAATTATACAAACTGGGTAGTTATTTTAATGTTTAAAAATGTACATGTACATTCTTAAGTCATAAAATATTTCTATAATTTTCAACTATCTTGTGTAATTTGATCATTTTAGAGTTATAAGTTGTAAGCCATTAACTTTTTTAAAAGGAAACAAAAAAGAAACATTTTAGAAATATTAATGCAAAAAAAAACTGGTTAATTATCTCCCTTCAATTAAATTCTCCAAATTTGATGCTAGTGGTTCCAAATGAGTTAATTGTTTTAATATAGATCTAGCTAGTGTACTTCTGAAAATGCTCATCTATCTTAATTTGCCTTAAATTAGGGAAAGAGTTACATGTTTCGAAATTGATTTCTCGGAAACATATGTACAGTTTCAATGCAAATCCATTCCAGTTGCCCACTTCAAGTGCTTTTGGACCCAGTCTTGTAAATGGAAGTTTAACTCTCTATAACGTGTAGTCATGTCACTCAGAAACATTGGCTTCAACAGTCAGTTCTCCTCATTCAATGACGGATTTTGTTTTCCATTAAGAGACAGCTTAATTGATTCCAGACAAGAAAAGACTCTATCCAAGACTTTACCCATACTCCGTATGACTTTCTTCTAGAAGAGACTTGAGAAACTATACAATTCACTATCTTAACAAGAGTTTTAATCACAGATTGCAAGTCCAATGACGGGAGCTTTGCATACAAACATTCCTGAACTAAAACAGTCGACGTCCTGTGTGATTCCCATGCCTTGCAGCATCCACTAATTATGCTGACATACTTGCATTAAACAATATTCTTAAGGTCTTTCGCGTGCCACTGAAAATCGTTCGGCGGGCCAAGTTTGGCACGCGTGCCTTAGGTTGCCGACCCCTGCTATAGAGCATTCGCGTTGATTCTATAATACTTTTCGATACTAGGTGTTCATCCCGAAAATGAGCAGTAGATGCAATTAATTTTTGTAGAAATTCCCATCACTATTAGCTGCTAGAAAAGGAATCGTGAATGGTTAAAAAAAAAAACTGCCATATTATACAGTGTGTGTATCCTGAGGCACGTTTTTTTTTTTATAACTCTTGATGCGTACGAATTTTTAGTTATTCTATTTATCTGGAAAAATTGCTAAAAGTGGGGTCTTTTTCCTAAAATTTCGCTCCCCTTAGCGTCAAAACCTGGTTACGTCACTGGGCGCTGGAGTAGTGTAAGCAGGAGGGGGGGGGGGGGGGGGGGGCTTAAAGTTTGAATTGCCACAAAACTAACATTTTCCTAGCTTCTACGTACTAATCTTTTTTATTACAGATTACAGACGCTCTTTCTATAAAGAAGATTATTGCGTCCTACGCTCATCCAGTCTTGCATCTTTATTAATGTTTTAAATGATGTTAAGTTACTGGTTTTCCTGGTTTGTTCATGCAACCCATTCCATGCCCGAATGCCACTCGGGAAGAAAGAGTAGGCCTACTTACATGCATTTGTTTTCGCATAAGGTATAAGCCTTATAAGGAAAGTGTTTTTATTATTATGTTTATCTGAGCACTGCAACAGGTTGTTATTGTGTTGCATTTCTCAATTATAGTTTAATGCCTTATGTAAGCCTATTTTTACTACTATACTCTTAGCCCATCTGTCCTCTAGTTCTTCTAGGTTTAGTGATTTGACTATTTGTGCCTACTCTTGACAGTTGTGAATATTGTGATTATACTTGAGATTACTAATAAATGAAACCGAACATTTAAAATAGCACTGATTTTGATCTCCGCCTCAGGCACACCAGGCGCTTCCCCCCCCCCCCTTGTTACGTCACTGCTTCATTGATAATACTGCACGTGACTGTTCGTCTTCTGGGTGGTTCTAGCATCCAGCATGTAAACCCAGGTAAACCCAGATGCACCTTTTATTTATTTCAATATTTTGTAAATAATACAACTTCTTTAAAAAAAAAAATGACCCCACCGTACAAATCAAGACGTTTATAAATAGATCACAGCGTTTCTTGTTTGTTTTATTTTCCTGGTAAAAAAAAGAAGTGCAGCGCCCTCTGTCTTGAATTGTGTGCAATGGTGCCGCCCGTGGTATGAGAGTGACCAAGGTAAAAACTCAGCCAATGGTGGCAAAAACAACCCCACTCGCGTCTGCTTGTGAACTCCGCGCCTCTTTCTCTCTCTCTCTCTCTCTCTTTCTTTTTTTTTCTCTCTATCTCTCGCTCTCACTTTCCGTCTGTCTGATTTTCCACCCGCGAATTCCCTCCCTCCCTCCCGCCCCGTCCCTCCCCACAATCTACAGCCCCTACTTGACGATTAAAAAAAAAAGGTATTTCACTGCTCTATGTATTATTAGAAGGGGCGAATAGTTTGTCAATTGGAACTTCCGTCTAGAATCGTGTGCCTAAAGTCATAAATCAACTGGAACCGAAAATTCTAATTTTTATTTCTTTGTGCCTCTGTAGACTGTTTTTCAGATAGTGTGTACAGACACAGATAGCTGTTATATAACTGTCATAAAGGTATTGCAATATCATAATGTGAGTTAGTTGATAACTTTTTATTTGGGGGTTAACTGTGCGCGTATTATTATTTTATTAGCACACTATTGCTGTTTCAAATGAATCAATTTTAAATAAGCGGTTAAAACAATTATTACATTTTAAACTATAGTTTTATGTTTTAACGCTTGAACAATGTGCAGATAAATAGTGGGGATAAAAAAGGAAACAAACATAGAATACATGTTTCACTAGAATTGTATGGTGATTAGTTTTGGTTCTCGGCTTGTGAATTCAATCATTTGTTTTAACCCTTGGATTATCACTACATAGGTGTGACAAACGACAGGTATGTAACGTTTTCAAAGTTGTCAGTTAAAGTTACTTTAGTTACATTTTGTGTTGACACACAACAAATAACAATACAACTTTCAACTTTTTTTAAAAAAAATTTAACAATCTACTTCTAGTAGACCACTAATTACTTTTTGGTTTTCATTGTGGTTTTTTTTTTTTTTTTTTTTTTTTAAAGTAAAATTCATCTTTATATATTAATTCTTACATTTTATTATTTTCTCTGTCTTTTTTTTTAATACTTTAAAAAAATATTCTTTTTTTTTCTTTTTTTCTCTACCTATCAAACAGTTATCTTCTGGGACTAATACATTTTACAATACCTACTTTTAATCGTATCCTACAAACAGAGATTTAATTTGTTTTTTATAAAATCCAGTAGATCGTCGTTTTTCAAATGCCAAGTTGGCAACCCGGTGCCGTCTGGAAAAGTAACATTTTCGGATCTTTAAAAGGAAAAAAAAATGTATCAACACACAAGTCAGGTTATTGTGCTGTATTAGCATTACAGCCTATACCAGTACATCTATCGTCCATCTAGAGTATACGTTTTTAAAATATTTATACAGGAAAACTATAACCGCCGAATAGCCTTTATGTAGTCTAAAAAAATACCACTAGTATTAAAACATGGAAAATGGAAATTCATATCTTGTTACATGTTACTTATAAGTTACCACATGGATACAAATGTAAGTGTGTCACGGAGTAGACAAATAAAAAATAACCTGCTTACAACATTTAATAAAAAGCTTGAGAAATGCAGTGTTAAATCATACACATAAAATTAGATTTACTTTAAACGAATTCTTTTTCAAGTGAAAGCACTGACTCCTAACTTCCATGACTAAAAGTGAATTTTTGATCAGTCTCTGATTGTTTCCATGGTGATATTGACAAACAAAGATGGCTATGAAAAATACATTAGGCTTCTCAATAAACATTTCAGTGAAGAACAATGAAGCCATTGCACGTTCCACACTGAATCACAGGGTTGTGCCAGCTTCAGAGAATGAATGAATGAAAGCGCCTGTCTGCGCCATGCCATGGTTCATAAATCAGTGCGTCAGATCTTCCCCCATGGCATCGAAATAGCCCGCAGCAATTATACAAAACATTTACACTGCGATACTTTTATGCTATTCATGATTATTAAATAAACATTAAACAAAGCACCATTTTTTTTATTTTTAATTTTGGAGCTTACCAAAAATATCAATCAATACCATTATTTACTTTTTTTGGGGTCTTTAAATAGAATGCATACACAAGATTCGATATACAATATTTAACCTAAACAGAACCTTGATGTCTTTATTTAAATGTCATTTTGTTCTTTTTAGTCTAAGTGCACTGAACTATATATTGCAAAAGCTCAGTCATCTAGGGATCAAATTAATACGAATAGTATTATTCCATTCGAAAAAAAAAACAGGGGTTCAGTTTAAAAGCAGACTGAATGTATCCAAATATTGCGTTTAGTCTTTTGGGGCAAGGTGGCCTAGCAGTAACGCCTTTTGCTGGCGCGCCGAAGGTCTCTGATTCGAATGCTGCCCGGGTCTTCATTGGGTCATTTGTGTACCAAGTTCCTATAAATTACCTGAAAGTAGTTGGTGATTAGTAGGGGCGTTGTGCCGGCCACACAATCTCCTTATATGTCCTGCTCACTGAAACTTGTGAACGCTGCTTCACTTGCCCCCAGCGGATCAACATGACCTGCAATGGATACTTTACTTAATATTCCGTATACATGTGTGTCGGTGCATTTGATTACCATATCGTGTACTCATGGCCTTTGTGTGTCCAACGGAAACAGCGAATTTATTCATATAATCATGTATAATCATGCTCACTTTAATCTGTCACAACACGATTTTGTATTCTTTTTTTGTTTTCATTAAAAAAAAGTGAGGAATTTTAATGTAAAGTTAAGGAGTATTAAAGTTTAAATACTTTTTTTTATTATTTCTGAAATAATAGATTACACAACATAAAATCAATTGTAATAATTAAAAAAATATTTTAATGAGAATTGTTTTTGGTCGTCTAATGTTGTGGTTGGTCTGGAAAGTCGAACATTATATTTGATGAAGCCATAATCTAGTAAAATTTATTATTTTGTTCCCCCCCCCCCCCCCCCCCCCCACAAAAAAAAAGAAAAAAAGAAAAAGAACTTTCATAGTTAGAAGCTTTTTTTCACAATAATTTACTTAAATGCTTTGTGCTGACCACGCAACCCTTTCTACGTCCCAACCTGGGAAATTTATGAATCATATACACGTTAAATTTTTTTTAAATATCAATTGTTCAATTTTTTCTAAATACTATTTAAAATATCAAAGGTTTTACTATGTTTTGTTATTGTTTTTATTTTAAACCTTAAGCTACTTATGAAAGCACGAAAGATCTGGTTTTGGAAAAAAACTACTCTACTACCTCCCCCCCCCCCCCCCCCCCCCCCCACGACTAAAACATTACATATGTATGGCTTTTTGTATCGAATGTCGATCAATAGTCATAAAACCTTAAAGGATGAGGCCTAAATTAAAAGTTGGCAGCTAAGCCCTAGACAGCCTACATTGATGTGCTTAGGTGTGCTAAAATTAGAGTTGACAACATAAAAAATAGTTCAAATAAAATACTTTAAAACATTACTACATGTTTTAGACCCCTCTCCAAATGTAATGTCATATAAATTATTACACTTCTGCTCAGTACAGATTTAAACAATTGATAAGGGGGTTCGTGGCCTTTAATCATACCCATGTTTATCTCTTACCGGAAGCTGGGTTTTCTCACTCAGGGTTTGTTCCGGGGAAATGTGGTAGTAATATTTTTTTTTATAGTTTTAACGAAACCTCACAAAGTACGTTTGTTTCTTAGAGGATTTATTTTTCGGACATCAAGAATATTTTCTCCTTTTCAAAGCAGATTTATTTAACCAAATTTTTTTTTTAAAAAGTGAAAACTAATATACGTAGTAAGGACAAAGATCAATCAGAATTATTGTGAACCTTCTAGACTTATGGGCGCCATGTCATCGTTGGTTCAAGGTCATTAAGTCTATCCAGTTCTGCGTGGCTACCGGGCATTGTTTTGAGGGCAGCTAGGTGAATGCGGATTGCTATAATTGTGCTGGCCACACAATCCCATTGTATGCTGTGTTTTACTAAACTGGCGTGAGCGATGTTCACCAGCCCTGTAAAACTAATGGTTTGAAACTGGACGATGGAAAATAAAAGCGTGGTGTTAGAGTAATACGATTTGTGGACATTGGAATTGGGTTATTGTAAACTTTTTCATTAGTAGGGTACGTCTTCCAATAACAAAACATTGGAATTTTGAATCTTCAAACTAGTAGCCGTTGTTTAAAGTATATCTATTGTACAACAAGACTGTAATAAGCTATATTGAAAAACCAATGCCATATTATGCACATCAGAGATAAAAAAAAATTATGTATCCAAATCATTACAAAGGAGATACTTTACACGTACTATGCATATAGTTGAACAGATATTTGGCATAGATATTTTCAGGGCCCTCGAGAGAAAAAAAAGATGCCAGTACGATATCTTTTCTGGACCCCCCCCCCCACCCCCGCACGCACACTTTTTTATTTACTTTTTCAAAATGTTCAAGTACACATTCAAAGAATACCAAAATTAAGGGCCCCCAGCGCCATGTGAGATTGTAAGAGGTTTTGGGGCCTCTCCTCTTCGCTTAATAGCAACAATTACAAAATACTTGCGCAATTGCCAATTTAATTTTACATTTTAATATTCATGGGCCCCCTAAACTCGTATGGGCCCCGGTACGGCGTACCGGCTGTACCCTCTTTCGTGGGGCCTGTTTTTTTTAACTTATTCTTTACCTTTATATTTTACAGATACATCATTGATACTTGTCCGAAAAGCCTACATAATCTTTAATCAGATTTCAAACAGATACTTTACAATCACTTTAACATATAAATTTTATTAAATGAAGAATACGCTTTTTATCATTGCTTGCTAGTTAGATATAGGCCTACAAATTCAAAGTTTACTTTAGCAGCGTGTTGTATTTACCAGTAGGCCTATTATACTGACCGCTCTATTTGTATTGTATTCAAGCCACTCGTAGAACGTAAATGACCATCAACATTTAGATCGCGGGTAATGGGGGAATACTGTCGTGACAGTGAGATAAAAAGACTTAATTTACCCTTGGCGTATCTTGTCCCAAACCACACGGACTAACGCCCCCTCCCCCCCACACACACACCCACATACCCTTTTACTTTCAAGGTCATGACAATCTTGATGGAAGCGCTGCCAACGCGGAGTCCCAGCGGAGTCCAAGAGAGTGTTCAGGCATCGTCCTGCTTAATATGCAAATGGAGGCAATGTAACGCCCGTTAATGTTTCCCACAGCTTGGAATAAGTGTGTTGATTGGCTCTTTAGGTGTGACAATGTAGATAGCATATTATATTGGTAGTAGGATGGTGTTACATAGTGTGTGAGTGCATGATAAATGCAGAGAGCACCGTTGTTATATTGATAGTAGGACTGCGGTACATATTTTGGTGATTTCCCGGAGAATCAGATTGCAGACCGCTGTACTTTTAAGTCGTAGCAATAATTGGTGTTTATCGTCTCAATGTTGTTACTGTCTATGATCTATGGATATCATTGGTAAATAGATTTCCAGCCAATCAGCATTGCGATCTAAATTTGAAATTATGGCCAATCGCGAACTCTTTAATTGCAGTACTGGTAAATTTTCTCCAACTTAATTGCTCATCTACCAGAAATACTTCATAGGAAACTTCTTGCACTATATGACTTGTAGACAGTGTTGGTTTACATGTGTGTACAATATGATAAAAAATGACATGTATTCAAATAGCGTCGGTAACATAAAATATAGAGAGAGTATATTTTAAAAGTCAATTTTCAAATACAGGTATGTATGTGAAATTATATGCGAATCTTCTTTTTTTATCCTATTGTGATATAACTTCAAATTCTAGCCAATCAGCTTTGATTTCCTAACACAATATGCATTTTTTAAGAACACACATTTTTAAACGCGTTAATTTTTTTCTATTATCTTCTCAATCCACCTTTTACAAGTAACTCTACTAAGATCTAACACTGTATCCAATACAATGAGGCCATTTAGAATGTCTCGACAAGAACACTAGACTACATGCCTATGAGATTTGATGACTTTGGTATAAAGTTTGTAAAGAAGTCTGTGTAATGACTTGATGAAATAATTTTACATAATCTTCTGTCTTTCATTCCCAGATTATATCGTTTATAAGGCACGGTGGTCGAGTGGTAGCGCGTTCAGTTTGCATACTGAATGTCCTGGGTTCGAATCCTGGTTAAAGCTAGGAATTTATTCCCCGGGACTTATGGGTGTCCCTGAGTCTACTCAGTTCGGATGGGTATCTGAAATTAGTTAGTTAAGGCGGCTGGGCATTGTGCTGACAACCAATCATCTAGTATGCCGTGGCCACAGAAACTGGTGAAGGCTGCTTCACCGGTTCCATGATCAATTTGGTCCGAAGAGATACTTTACTTTGAATTTGAATAACGTTTCATTATTATTATATGTTAATGCAAAACAAAAACAAAAACAAAAAAAAACAAACGTGCGATGTAGTCTGGTCAAGAAATAACGGGATCATGTACTGTGTCAGGCCAAGTAAACTGTTGTCCTGGCTTTATTTATTGTTTTATACCGAAGCTGGGCACTTGGACTATCACGTGATCAAGCGAGGACCAACGACTTGTAAAGCAAAAAAATAGTAAGCCTTATTTTGATATCAACCGAATCAACTTGTCTTGTTTCCTTAATCAAATAAACTCTACAGTATGACGACAGAGATAGCGAAACTGTTACAGTTCCACCCAACGTTCTATTGCAACATTGAAAGACCAGACGGTGCGATGGATCAAATGGAAACATCGTCTACACCAGAGGTCAGGAACCTTTGATAATGGCGTGCCAAAGTTGAATTCATAAATTATTCTACGTGCCAACAGCCTACATTTTTTATCATCCCATTTTCTTATAGAACAGACTTTAATTGCATAATTCGGAGGTCTGCAGCGTGCCATTGAGAATCGCTCTGCATGCCAAATTCGGCACGCGTTCCGTGGGTTGTCGAACCCATTGGCTTTCCCAATGCATTTCGACATTGTGCCAGACGGTAGGAAAAGAGCTCTGATGTTGACATTGGTAGGCGACGACACAAACAACAGTGTAGAAATCTTAGCGCCTCAACAAATCAAATCAAGGTAAGGACGAGATTAATCTCAATATTAGCTTTGTGTCGCGATTACATATCTTGGGTCTTCCACAAACACAAATACATAGATCCAGGACACCACAGACACTTCATCATATGAGACACAACACATTTCTCGACACACTATAACTACTACAAACAACAATCAATGGTCGTTACGCTTTTTTAAAAACCGTATTCCGTTTTAGTGTACTGGCGACCGCTCCATACAAGTTTACAAACCAATTCAAACATTAACACCAAAGCATATAACACGGTTTTATTGCCCATTGATTCCTGTTTGATTTATGACCATCAATAAATTCTGGAATGTTTTAGTGCTGGAGACGGGTGGCGAGGGGACTGATTTTCGCCAAGCCGCACCATAATTTCCGCTTTTCTTTTATTGCCGTGCCATCTTACCGTTGCTGTTAGACGTCGTCGCCCGCTGGTCGATCATTCATTGCTTACAGGGTAAGAAATCCGCATGGTCGTTAAAAGTCCATCTGTACATGCTCGGAGCCATCCCAGCTCCCTCCCTCCCCGCTTCTCATGTGATGTTTAACTGACAATTCCGATTTCTTGTAACAACTGAAGCCGCTAAAAGCCGACCACTGATCTGATCCAAGAATGAAGTGAATTTCTGCTGGGTTTCAACAACCAGGTGAATACAGATATACAGCAAGCCGTTAAAACGTCTCAACAAAAAGCTGTATACCCAATTTTTTGTTGAATGTTCGAGTCTCGTGGACTTATTTTCCCAAGCTATTGAAATCGCGTTGTAAAACACGAGCCTTGTTGTTGTTTTTATTTCAAGCTATTAAAGAGGCGTTTATAATCGGTAAACAAAGCCACGTGTCTGTGTGTGTGGAAGAGTAGGGGTGGGGATGACGCCCATTCCCTGCGCCGTAAGAACGGCTAATCGTTCCTGCTTTTTGTCCGCCAATGAATGGCTCGGTCAACAGGAGCCCAAGTTCGACAAGCTATCGAACCGTTGCGTTTGTTCGATGTCCAATCAGCCAGAAATGTTTTCTTCTCGGGTAAAATACAACAAGTGGGGGTTTACATCTGGCAAACACAGAAACAAATCTAAATATAGAACAACATTTCCTCCAACCCCCCCGACCCACATTTCCCTTTTCATTGGTTCTTAGAGCCTGTTAATTCCGAGTTGCATTCGCCAAGAACTGCTGCAAGAATTTGTTTCAACAGACGCCAAACGCGGCGGCTGTTTATTTGATAAATAAGTTGCGTGGAGTTAATGTAAATCTTTAAACACAAGAGAAAGTTCTGCAGATATATATATCTACATACACCGCGTTGTTATGTTGGCGTGTGACAACTGCAAGTTGTACGAAGATGTACACATGTTCACTCTTCTTGTCCAAATTCTCCGTCCGTTTAGTTTCTTTTCTATTAACTTTCATTTCTGAGACTATAACTTATATATTGTGTACATTTAAGCCTAGTTGACACAGGGGCTTGTGTTTTTTTTTCTCTCTCTCTCAATGGTTTAATTCTTTTCTTAATATTTAAAATTAGACATATATACAAATCCAAATAATATATACCAGAACACATAACGCGTACTTTGTTTGCTTTAATCAGTGCATAAAGAAACAGGGAAATTGTTTCTAATATTTTTAACTAGAGGTCATGACCTACATAAATGTGGAACGGTGGCCAAGCGGCACCCAGTATGCCAGTGCCGTTGCTAGGGATTTGGGGGCCCGGGGGGCTGGGCCTCTTTAGGGGCCCCTGCATTTTGACATTCGACATTATTACATAAGAAAAAAACTCCTTGTGGGGGCCCCCCTCAAGTAGGGGCCCGGGGGAGGGGACATTCAAATTTGGACCCCCTTACCCCCTCCCCTGGCTACGCCACTGTAGTATGCCGTGCCGTGGCCACAGATAATAATGAACACTGCTTCAACGACCTTATGATCTATTTGGTTCGAAGGGTACTTTACTTATGACCTACATAAGGACCTCGGTCTGAGGATTTTTGTGTGTGTGTGCCTGTTTTGATGTTTTTAATGATTAAGTAAAAAACAACAACGATGAATATAACAGAGAAAAGGCTGTGTTTCTCTGATACTTATATAGGAAGATTTCATGGCTCACACATAGCACTGCTTCGTCTCACCCCTTGAAGAGCTAGCAGGCTGTCAGATATGAAATAACATTGAGCTCTCTAAGAAGACTAATTACAGGACAAACTAATTCAAACGCTCATGCAAGCGTAGTACATTACGATGGGAGTCTTTTTTTTTTTTTTTTTTTTTTTGGGGGGGGGGGTCGAGGTAGAGAGGGAGAATCAGGACCGATAGGAAGGACGGAAGGGAGGGACAGACAAAACTAGAAGGAAATAAAAATATCGTGTAATCATAGCCTGCTTCAGACGGAACTTGAAAGAGATTTAATGGGACGCTGCAAATATGGAGGGAGCCAGAGCTGTAAGTGTGAATGTGCAGTTAAAGTTGTAAAAATGTATTTTAAAAACTAGAAGGAATGCGTCTAAAGAGTACGTTCCTCAATGAGAAATCAACATTTAATTTAAAAAAAAACAACATTAAAAATACTCAAGTAAAGGACCCCCAAGTACCTTTCGATACTAGTGTGCGGAGGTAGAATTTCCAAATTATTTCAGTGTGCCATAAGTCTAAATGTCCGCATCCTAATTTCTCGTAAAAGAGAAAAATATTACCTTTTTTTTCAACGTGCCATTGAAAAACTCTTTGTGTGCCAGGTTTGGTAGGCGTATCGTAGGTTGCCGACCCCGTTGTTACTATTAGGCCTACATGAGACAGTTTCTAAAACAGTTTGCTTTTTTTTATTTGTTAGATTTTTTTTTTTAGAAAACGATCCTCCGAAGAGTCATCACCAAATGTTACTATTTTTTCTCTGTAGATTTATTTAAAAAAATTACCTCCATAGATAAACAAATAAATCTTTCGTAAAAGATATCTTAGAATAAAATCATCAATTTAATATTCACGATTAATCAAGTCTCAAAGACAACATTGCCCCAAGTATGATCAAATATAGCTCTACATTATTTCAATGTTACATAACTGCATCTCCTAGATTATAAATTGAGTCGTTCGTCGTTTCTTTTCTTTTTTTTGTAAATCTTAAAGCTGATCAAGTAGATATTGATTTCTTTCTACCGCATTTCTTACTTTCCTATTTATTTCTATCGTATTTCTCTCTGTATATAAATAAATGTCTTGTACGGGCATGCCCAATAAGGTAAATAAGTGACTTGACTTCTTTTTTTACAAAATATATTTCAATCATCCCGAATGTCGCCCAATCAATCCCTCCCTCCCCCTCCGCCACCAATCTATAAACCTTTCCCCTTCTGCCCCCCCCCCCCATCCCAAAGTCTACTTTGACAAAGTTTTTCCCATTCCGTCGGCTATGATCCTCCCAGGGCTGAGATGGCTAAATATTGATCGATAAATATCAATATCAAATTAACACTTAATCCCGGTACAAGACATTTTGTACAGTTGGGACATTTGGAGAGGTGCGAGGGGAGGGCGGGGCGCCGGGGGGGGGGGGGAAAGGATAGTGGGGTGAGAGGGGTGTAGAGAGGAGGGGGAGACGGTCTTGTTGCACAAAACAACGATTTTACTTTTTTTTTAAATACTGTGTTAGATTAAAATAGAGAAACATAGTAGGCCGAAGTAAAATCATAAGAAAAATATACTAAATAATATATAGGCAGCCAGATAGATTGATAGAGATAGCTATATACAACGAAATTTATAGAGCGAGAGAGCGATAGAAAGAATAAGGTATAAACATGGTAGATCGATCGATAGATAGATAGATACTTGAATAGATAGATAAATACTAATATAGACTTATAGGAACACACACACACACATACACATATATATATATATATATATATATATATATATATATATATATATATATATATATATATATATATATTAATAGAGAAGGAAAGAGAGGGAGAGAGAGAGATAGCAGTATAAAAGTTACGCACAACATCGTCACTTGGAAAAGTGGAAAAGGGAGATGCTATAATAACCAAGAGTTAGAAAGGGCGAGATATATATATATATATATATATATATATATATATATATATATATATAAATAGAGAGAGATGGTTGATGAGTGGGTGAAAGAGAGAGAGAGAGAGAGAGAAAGAAAGAGAGAGAGAGAGAAAGAGAGGGTTTGAATGACGAGTGGTATGATCAGAAAAAGAAGGAATTTATCTTTAAATGGAAAGAGATGGATGGAGCATTTGATTGCAATATGCGAGAGACTAAAAATAAAATGACAAAGTCAGATTGGAAGAGGCAGAAATCAAAAGAAGAGGACAAGTGAAAGAGGTGGGGATGGGGGAAGGAGTGAAGAAAGAGACAACTAAGAAATGAAAGAGAGAGAGAGAGAGAGTGAAGAGTGAGAGAAACGGAAAGTTGAGAGTTTAAAGAAAAATTAGAGTGACATGTGAAAAGAAATAGTTGAAAAAGAGAAATTAGCAAGAGATGGAAGAGTATGAAAGAAATAAAAAAAGGAGTAGCCTATAAGAGAGCGAGAAGGGGAGAAAGAGAAAGGAATAGTAAAAGATATTGAGAGAGGGGAGAAGAGAGAGGCCAGAAAAATGAATGAGAGGAGAGAGGGGGTAGAAAGTGAGAGGAAGAAAAAGAGAGAAGAGGGAGAGAGAGAGAGGGAGAGAGAGAGACAACGATAGAGATTTGAAATGTTAAAAAGAAAACATGCTCATTATGTATGCATAGCGTGATAGAATTGACAGGAGCGAAGAACTCTTTACAATTTCAACTATCTTGAAATCAAGGGAGAGAAATTCTTTCTTTTCTTTTTATTATTTTTTTTTCATTTCACCAACTGAAAGCGATGACAAAATTTTTTCTTTAAAATGTTTTTTTCCACTTTTGGTTTCTAGTGGACATTCTTGGATCCTATTTTTATGGTAATTTTAATTTTAAATTGGGCAAATTAAATGCCTTTTTAATAAAAACGAAAATTTGTAAAATGCAAAATGTCTGAAATAATCAAACAGATTAAATTAAAGTCATTATAGAATCAAAGACTATAAAAATATGGATCCTCTGTTTTGATATTTCTGCTATTTGATAACTTGAAATACTCTTTTTCGGAATTTCCGAGTGCACCCGGTCCTCTAGAATTCCAGTTTAGTCATTGACTATGATTTTCTCAATGGAAAATTGATATTAAAATCGAAAGTTGTATACAGCGGAAGTCTTTATGCACGTTTAGGAGTCATTTAGGACAACGTTAATGGCTGCGCACTGAAAAAAACAACAACACTTGAGCTCTAAAAATAGAGGCAGCGGTCCATATTTTTATAGTCTTTGATAGAATCTATATTGCTTCTACAGCCTACAAAACTGCTTTGGTTGTTGACGGATTTTGTATCTCAGGGTTTGTTTGTTTTTGAGTGGTAGCCTATTCGTTTTCATATTATCTGTTTAAAAACAACAACCAGACAGCATAATATGTAAACATGTATAACTAAAATTATGTTACTTTAAAAAAAACAACAACTTAAATTAAAGAAACTGTTAGTAAAAAAAAACGATCTTGTCACGTGAGACCGATTTCCCTCTACAAAGATATTTCCGTTGACTATTTCCTTTCAAGTCCAGGCAAGGACACGTTTCAAATTACCTTCTTCCATCTCCATCATCTCCTTATTCTCTCCGCCCCCCCCCCCCCCAGCACCGCCCCCAGTCCGATAGTGTCGAAGACGTATCCCTGGAGAACAAACACCCCCTCACTGGATTTTTTTTTTGCTTACTTTTTATCCGTCGTGACCTTACTGTCCAAGTAAGTCTTGGACCACTAAATCAGATGACTTTTAGACCACTCTGACCACCTTCCCCCCACCAACCCTTCCACTATCAACAGAAGCATTCCTTTAACTGTATTTCAAGTTACCTTTATCCTGAAACAGATTAAATTATTATCTTTTTATTCAACGTGCTAATTGTCATGGACATATTGTTGAACAATTTGCCAAATTTTTAAATGTTAGTAGATCTATATACTTTCTAAACCTAAAATATTGTTCTTATTTTTTAATAGTGTAAGGATAATTAGTTGATACCTGTTACTTGAATAGTCAATGCTAAAGGAATCAATGATGATGATGATGATATTCTTTTTAAAAGCGAACCTGTCAATGTCATCCCATTCATGAAATACTAAAGTTTCAATAGGTTCTTTTCCCACGGTTATTATGGGTTTCTCCTTCTTCTTCGTTCTCAAAAGTTATGATTTGGAGTTTTCAGACAACAAGTCCAATAGTTGTAATGAACTGCGCCGTGTCTGTCAGTTTCTCTAGTGGTAAACATGAACCTTTATCATAAAGTTGTGTATTTATTATGCATAATCTTGCTACGGAAGCAATGACACATACCTATATAATTCACTAAACTTTACACCCACAGGCCAACGAGTATGGAATCATTAGCAATGAGATGACACTTTGATACTCACTTTCTTACACCCCAAATGAAATAATTAAGAAGTAACGGTATAATCATTTCCTTTTTTTTTTCGTTATTGCGGATTTAACTAAGATATATTTAATTTATATATCTCACCCCACAAGTAAATGAAATAGGTCTAGTTTCAGTATCAAGGCTAAAAAAGGTTCAATAGAAGCGCTCTCTGAGATTAGGGAGGGTTGGTGGCTAATGGCTTAAAGGCTCAAACATTTTATCTGACAATATTCATATTATATAAACATACAAATACATTTCCTGTTCATTTCAATACACAGACCTAGAGAAAAAAATAGCGCTAATGGTTGAGTCTAAAATAAAAATAAGATATATATGGACTCGAGAAACACAAGACCTCATTCTACGCCACACCAAATCTAGCTGTGTCTCATATAGATGTAATCAATAGCTGGAATCAAGGTTTTTCCCTATTTTTTTTTATTTATTTAGCTAAGTGATTGCCAACTCATTCTGTATTAGCTTTCCACTTGATTTTTGATCCAGTCGTTTTGCGTCCCGGCTGTTATAAGCATATAAATATATTCATGCGATAGCAAGGATAAAGTGAAATTCACTTTAGAGAAATCGGCCACACCATCTTCTTTTAACTGTGGCGTCTATCCAGGGTGGTCGGAAGTGGTAGACAAACTGCAAGAAAGTACCATCGTTTGTGTACGTATTTAGTCACTATATTCTGAAATGGGAATCTCAAGTGCCCCTTAGTATTGTCCCCCAATATATCCGCCACAGACACAATTAGTGTGAGTGTTCTTAAAAAAATGTCGCGTATTAAAATATCCTTTAAATAAGTATAAGATCGCCTATTGGCTGTTCTATATTATGACGCATTAACAAAGTCAAACTAAACTGACGACTATTACACAATTCAATAGCAACAAATATTGATTGTACAAATTAGCTGAACATTAATGTCGACAATGCTTTTAAAACTCTCATTTTTTAAATGTTAATGTTTAAAAACGTTAAACTCCTTATTTTAATTAGATGCACTCCCAAATACAAATCCTTCATGAAAATTCTAGTTTTCTTTTCGAATAAGTCAACAATAGGGAACGTTATGAGGAAAGGCTTGGCTGGCGTACAGGTGGTCCTGGGTTTGAATCTTGGTGAAAGTTGGTATTTCTTTACTCCTATCCCTGAGCCTATCTCTGAGCCTTCGCAGCATATGTTTTTAATTAGAAAAGGCGGCTGTGCGTTGGGCTGGCCACACAGCCTTCTAGTATTCCGATGTAACGGTAACTTGTTAAGGCTGCCTCGAATTCCCCATATCTCAAATTGATCTGATGTGGATGCTCTTGCGTTTTACATTAGAGTTTCAATTAAAAGTAATCGACTAGTCATCAATCTCATTAAACACTCAATTTACAGATCAGTTCAAATTGTAGATGGGGCACGATACCAGAGCGGCAGCGCGTTCGACTGGCGATCCAAGGGTCCTGGGTTCGAATCCTGGTGCAGGCTAGGATTTTTGTCCAGGATTTGAGGGCGTCCCTGAGTCTACCCAGCTCTGATGGGTACCTGACGTTAGTTGGGGTAAAGTAAAGGCGGCTGAGCATAGTGCTGGCCACACAATCACCTAGTATGCCGTGGCCACGGTAACTGGTGAACGCTGCTTCAGCTGCCCTATGGGTCAATTTGGTCCGACGGGATACTTTTTTCTTCTTCTTCAAATTGTAGGTTAAAGACCAAATAGTTCATCTCCAGGGACGAAGCCACGAATAAGGCTGAGACGAGCTAAACTTTCCTTAAAAATGTGGGGAAAATTTGTAAACAGTTATTTTTTTAATCTGTACTAAAATCTCAAAGAAAAACTTTGTAAATGTTCGTCACGAGAAAGTTAACCCCCCTACCTGGAAACTAATTCTGAGTTCGCCCCTGTTCATCACCTGATTTTTTTTTCTAATTTGGTAAAAGTTACAGTTGACATTAATAAGCAGTCGTGTACAATTTGGAACGCTCCTGAAATCTTAGCAAGAGGAACACAATTATAGATATCTTCTTATCAGTAAACATCAGCTTTCTAGATCACCTCCTACACTAATTGTGCTAAAGACATCTGATTCAAATGCTTCTATTCCGCTTTCGTCTAATTAAAACGCAATAAACCGCCCTGTGCATCAATGTATTTGATATAATCTGTCATCGCCTTTGAGGAATAAAAAAAAAATCTCTAGCTAAAAGTAAATCTTTAAGCTGATATTAATTACCGGTACCGTGGTATCACATACCGGCAAGTGAAATGTTATCACATACCGGCAAGTGAAGTGTTATCAAAACTATTGCCATTGTTTGGTGATCTTGTTTTATAGCATGGGTTAATGTCAAGATGATAAAAATACGAGCGGAGCATTCGAGTGATTTATGGTTTCTATCGAGTGTTGGTTTCTAGCTGTAATATTATTTACAAGAGTTTGATAGATAATTATTTATGTCTCTTTGAGCAAAATATCCTTTTTATGTCTATGACTATCTATTTATCTTCCTTTCTTGTTTTTCTACTATCCTTTACTTTATTTGTCAATCTATCAATCAATCAATATATATATATATGCAATTATCTGTCTATTTCTCTCTTACTTCTCTCTCACTTTCTCACTCTTTCCTTCTAACGCTCTCTCTCTCTCTCTTTCTCTACAGTCTATAGACAGTCGATTAGCTTACATGTAAAAGTAACATTCAGTTATAGAAAATGTATATATTTATTTAATAGTTACTTTTGTCTTGTTACTTATGGAGTTTTAATTGTGCATGGCAGATTTTGTGTAAAACTAAGAGCCATAACTTTATAACTCTATTGCTATCTGTCTTCACACACATACACACACACACAAACAAAACACACACACTGCACAATCGCATTACAGATGCGATTTGATCCTTACTGGCTACTTATCATCAGAGTTGGCAGCACTGAAATGTAACATTAAAGTTCCAAGTCTCGTTTCGGTGGTCTATTCTGGTCCACTCTGACTTGTTCCATGGCCATTCAGGAAAATTGAAGGCGATCGCGGGACAGATCTTGACCATTAGGCTGAACACCAGGACACGGAGAAAAAGAAAAAGGACTTGGCTTAAGCCGTAACGTCCCATTTCCGTTTGTTCATTCCGTGTAGTGCAGGACAGAAGAATGTTCATTTTGGAGAAATGTCTAGACGATTTAAGTTTTGATGAGATCTTCTTTCAGTAGGCATCGTCTCACTCGCATCTAATCCCTTACAGCGCTTTGTAATATTACATAAAATGGTCACAGTCTAGAGGACTCTAGAGTCTAGACATTGACTTAGTGAACCGTCTGGTGAACAGTCTAGTGAGCATTCTAGTGAACATAGTCTAGTGAGCATTATAATGGACATAGTATAGTGAACATTATAGTGAACGCAGTCTAAGGAATATTTTAGTAAACAGAGACTAGTGAACATCATAGACCTAGTAAACATAGTCTAGTGAGCATTCTAGTGAACGAAGTCTAACGAACATTCTAGTGAACATAGTATAGAGAACATTTTAGTGAACATTTTAGTGAACATTCTTTTGAACATTTTCATAAGCGTAGTCTAGTGAACATTCTAGTGAACATAGTCTAGTGAACATAATTAAGTGAACAGTCTAGTGAACATTCTAGCGAATATTTTAGTGAACATAATCTAGTGAGCATTGAAGTGAACCGAGTCTAATGTAGATTCTTCGTAAACTTATTCTAGTGAACATTCTAATGTGCACTCTGAGATACAAAGTCTAGTATCATTCTACTGAATGTTGTTCTTGTTAACAGTCTCATCAGGTTTCTAGTAAACATTTGAGTGAAAAGTCAAACAAACATTCTATTGAACATAGTCTTGTAAAAAAAAGAAGATTATTTCTATTCATTTCTTACAGTGTTGTTTATTGGGTCATTAGAATTCCGGCAGTGTTTGCCAACTCCGATTCTGTCCAATTTGACATTTTATTAGCTTAATTGAGCCTTCGGTCTACGTGACATTATTTCACTATAACCCCCAAATCTACCTAATTTATTGCTTGCATCCGTCGACAAATCCAGAACCAATACCTGGACGTCCGTATTACTGTCAACAATCTGTCGGTTTGGTTCTCGTGCACTTCCCTGTAACTATGACATGTTACGTAACTCTGCCCTTCGACAAGTATTGTACGTTTTAAAAAATATGTATGCGCTTCTGTGTGTGGTCGAGTGAGGTGGAAGTGTGTGTGTGTGTTCGAGTGAGGTGGGAGTAAGTGTGGGTATGCGTGGGTGGTGGCCGGTTAGAATCGATGTCTGACGGGGGACTATTTCATCAACCGTCTCAGACTGCCTCAGAGTTGGAGGACCAGGATCAGCAACCCAATTAGATTGACACAAAACATTGATTGTCTTCTCCTGAATAGTCTTAGACTAAGAGTCAACAGTGTCAGCGGAAGCCGGGAAACGAGGCGGAGGAGGACCATGGTCAGTTAGTCCTTCAGAGTCCGAACGACTTATAGCAATTTAACCTGAAATATATACACGTCTAATTGGTTTATCCCTCAATTAAGATACAAGAAGCGAATCAAAAAACCGTTTATTGTCTTGGTGATATTGCTTGTTGTTTGTGTATAATTCTTACACCACTGAAATAATGTCTTTATTCTTTAACTTATAATCTTTCTTATAACTTATAAGCAAGGATTCTTTTTCTAAATATTTCAGTTTGAAAGATTCACACATAAAGAAATATGTCAGCGATATATTAGATTGTTGCTTCTTATTGGGTGTCAAAGAGTATTGTATCAATTAACGGTCACATGTAGTCGTACCGGCTTTGACATATTTAGTAAATAGTTGTAGGATTAAAAAAAAACATGCTTTATGATATCTGGAGACTGTTCTTTTGGACAATCTTCGCTGGTGATGATACCTAGGTTTTGGTGTAAGTGTCAATGCACTTTGTTCATGACCTGTTTTGAGGATAAATATCATTGTTTTTTTTTATCAGGTGTAGGGAGATTTTCATACTATTTCTTCCTTCTCAAAATGCTCGAAATACCAAGCAAAGGACGAAGAAAACAGCTGTTATATGATATTTTTAACTATTTCGTTACTTGATCTAACCATACAACATAAGATATTTTATTTCTTCGTCTCCTACATCTGCGTATATTCATAGCGGACAAATGGCTATAGGCATCTATTTCATCAACAGACTCAACTATCATGGACCAACAGAAAGTTTCTGCGCCATTTCATTGTTCTGTTGCGATTAGTCAGAACTGAAAAAAAAATCACTCTTTAATTGTGTAGATTCTAGATTAAAACCAACAGCAATAAAATGCAACGTAGATCTAGATATCTTTTAGAAACTAAATACCGATTTATGGCACAAAATACCAAACAATCCTTCCGGCGCTTGAGTCCAGGACGTACGATGTAAAGGGGTGTATGGGGAGGTACACACCAAGATCCTGTCCAAGACTAACCACCCTTGGCGCGCCAATAACGCATGTCGCGTAACATAGGGTATGGTCTCCGCAGTAAATGCTTTACACTTCATTCCCCATCTGCGGAATTTCAATCGGATCATTATCGTGGAGGCTCGCTCATATATCTGCGATGTCGCCCGGTAGTAAAAATCCCAGACTATAGGTCTGGACATCCAGGCGACAGAACGCGTTCGAGACGGACTGTTGCGCTAATTGCTTCCTCCACATTGAGGCTCGGGGCCTCTCGGCAGTGCAATAAACCTTGGACGTGCAACAGGTGCTGTTAGCTCGCCGGTGTGCTTTTAATGGGAACGTAACTGCAGTTTGCACAATTTGCCAGATGCACATGGGTATAGAGAAGGTCGAGGCATACTAGGAAATTGTGTGGCCAGTAAAAAGCTCAGCCGCATTTAGTTATCTACAACTATTGTCCGGTATCCATCAGAACTATGTAGACTCAGGGACACTTCCCAAATTCAGCTATCTCCGGGACTCGAAGCTGCCCAGCTTAGGCCACCGTGTGCAATAATGAAACAATACTATATTTTGTCTCCCCTTCTTCTCTCCATTTCCACCTTTCTCTCTCTCCTTTTCTCTCTCTCTCTCTCTTACACACACACGCACAGACACTTTCTTTCTTTGAAGTGCTTTGTGGTTTACGAACTGTTTGTATACATTAACAACAGGTCACTGACTGTATTATATTCAAACAGTTGGTCTCTATAATATGAAATCTACTACATGCATTTACACAAATAATAAACGTAGACTTCTTTTTTTTTAAGAAGTGTTTTCCGCTGATCTAGTTAAAGCATAATACCCGACTCTTGCCATGTCTGTGTGGCAATATTGGACACAATGGAGAGACTAATCGATCACAACAAATAATGTCTACATTGATCTGCTTCTCTTCTACATTGATCTGTCTTTTCTTTATTTCTTTTTGTTGCTGGCAAGAAATGTAATGTTTGTTTGTAGCATGTGATAAAGTCTATTTTTTTTTAAAGTGTTGTTTCGGTGGAGAGCAGTTTTTGATGTTTAAGACACTTGTTGACATTGGAGACTTTTATTAATGTCAAATACATGTTTTAGGACACAGATTTATAGTAATGAAATAAATCTTCATCAATCACTCACATCTGTATACCGAGCGGCATATCTAGTTGTATTCTGCTGTATTACAATGTGTTATCAGTTTGCCTGTAAATATCAACACCATGTGACGTTTACTGCTGGGATTGCAACACTCCATCGAGTAAGAGTTCAAACATAGCTGTACAAACAGTTGCAGAATAAATTACACTCTTCTTTAAAGATTACTAATGCGAAACTATTTTATTTTCCAAAGGCAGCTCCTTATATTCTAATTCTGAAGTTCATGAAATAAGATTCGGGTTTAAATAAAGGGCCGGGAGCTTTTCCCGATAGCATTTCCCGGGTCTGAATCTTTTTTCCTTACTCTACCAAGTCCGGGTGGTTACTTTAAAAAAATAAAATAAATATAATAACATTTTTATAATAATAAACATTCTGTGAGCCAAAAGCACATTTAAAACTAAAGTAACATAACAGACATAGAAGTAATTTCATACAATAAAAGGACTAGCATATTTTAGTCTACCTAGGTCTACAAAACATATTAGATAATATATCACAAAAATATATCATACTTTGAGCAACACAAATATAGGCAAGCAGACAATACAGCACATTAAAATAGTTTTACAAACTAATATTAAAAAAAAATAAAGCAGCAAAAGTGTAGAAATACTTAAAGTTAATAAACGACGTTAAGCATTGTGCTGGCCACACACATCCATTGTATGATGTAGTCAAGGAAAGTGAAACAAAAAAACGCTGCAGCTGCCTCATCGGGCCAGTGAACCGAAAAGGTCAGAAACATATACTTTATTTTCTACTATATAGATTGATAAAATTTCATATTATTGGGAAAAAGTAATTAGGCCTATACCTAATAATATACGTTCGCAAGAGAGTTTTAAAATCATCAAATTGATAACAATTTCTTAAACATGTTAAATCAATGTTGGTTTAGGTTTCAATAACTATACTATAAATAGAACCAGACACTTTGAGTCGCAAGTTCTATTTATAGATCTCAATCTGTACACATCAAATTGATGTCATGCTAATAACGGGGGACCTTTCAGAAAAGACATCTTGGCTCTGTTTGTCTATGACATAAACATATTGACATCCGTGAGAGCATAAGACATAAATGACATGGACATGACAGCTGGGATCCCTACCCCCTCCCAGAGGATTCGAAATTTGTCAAACGCAGAACATATTCATTTTAGACGTTCGTAAATCGAGAAGGGACAAAATGTATTTCCCGTATCAGCTCTGTGCTGTCAATGTTGTGTGTGTGTGTGTCTTTATCGACTAGTTTGTATCACGAATAGCTAGCTAGCTCCGTAACTGTGATTATAACTATACGTTTTGACGTATTTACATTAGCCTTATTGGTGTTGGATGAAGCTTCGTTGCAAGCATTTAAAGATAAATATAATGATATAGTTCGAGTGTTTTTAGTTAGAAATGTTTCATTACAAAATCAATTTTACGAATATCTAGATGTTAAAAAAAACATAGCTAATACAATTATACTGTATGACGTTCAACGAAAATCATATCTCAATGATTGGGGATTTTGTTGCTTTTTTTTTTTCTTATTTGTTATTTTGCTTTGTATAATTGAACTTGATTACATGGCGAGCATTATTTTCAGAGAAACAGAGAGATCGTGAGTGTGCGTCTGTGTGTATACATATGTTGTTGTTTTTTTATAAGAAGAACGCTTAATAGGCCAATTCATGGAATGGGAAATACTTTTGTGGCTTTGTATGAAATGGAGAATTCGGTCAATGTGTGCTACCACACACAAAATGTCAACTTAAATAATGCTCACTGAGCCTGGAGTGAGATGTAGGCCCGATCTATTACATCCATTATACACGTTACATCCATTAAACCCGTTACAGCCATTATATTCAATGGCCAGACAATTGTTTCAAAGCGAGTCAATGAGATAGAATTGAACAATGTACTATCTACAATATCAGATGAGAACTTTGTATAGACGGCAGGACGTTAAATGGATCAGATCTAATAATATATCTATATATACCAGTCACTCATAGAAAGAACAATCGACTTTTGACTTTTCAATATTGACCAGAAAAACTATTCAATATTCAATAACAACAAGAACAACAAAAACACTTCTATTGTATCCCTTCAGAGCCAATACCAATTAAACGCAGTCCATCAAAACAAGTATAACTTCAATATGCAACAATACTATAAACACAACATAAAAGTGAGCATAAATCTAAAGCAAACCAAAAGATACAAGAAACTGCAATGTAGACCTATATTCTATAAAATAAGGCCAACATAAACATCTGGTAGGTCATGTACTATACAACATAAACATCTGATAGGATATGTACAATAAAAGAACTTGGCTAACCACCTTCATTCGCTAATTGAGACAAAGTTCCTTCCCTCCCTACCAATAGTGTAGTCGGTGTTTGTTATTTATTAATGATGCAAGGCCCGCTGGCGGCAACACAATGACTTTAATTAATTGACAAGGTGCCATTGTTCTTAATGGTATTGATTGATCGTTGGCGGATAACAGAAGTCATTCGCTCTAGTTGAGAGCGTACATAGGCGTATATACATGTTGTTTGTTTTTTCTTTCTACATTGTATGTGTTTGTAGACGGGTTAATGGAAGGAGGCTGCAGTACAGAGCTACCAACTGAAGCAGACAACTGTGCGCAAATTTTTGGGACTCCAGAGTATTCCCGTCTGGCCGGGTGGTCGTGTGGTTAGTGCACCGGACTGTGAATATGACGACCCCAGTTCTAGCCCTGCCGTCCTGCAGGCGATTTGAGCCAAGGATGTACCAATGTTCTATTTAATTGGAACGTCCGTAAACGTATAAGTTGATTCTGACTATTCGTCATTTATGCTTGCCACAGGACATTATTTAATTGAACTCTATGAATACAATTATGGATTGTGTTATAGCTTTGCGCAAGTCGTTGGCATTTTATCTAGTATCTAAAAAGAGTTAAAGTGGCCAGAGAAAGATGAGGATGCATCGGATGATATTCTTGTGACCGTTTGCAGCATACTGTGCCATCCTAACCCCCCCCCCTTTCTTACAACCTGCTGCTATTTCGATTAGTTGATCTTGGTGATGATCTCACATCCGGGGTAAGCTTCTGCCCAGGAGCCAGCTCCCAGGGTTCACCACGGCACCACAGTTCATGTGAACTTTGGCTGTTGGTTCTGGCCCGATCCCGGGTATTTTATTTCTCTCTTACCTTCCCGTTTCCGAGAACGCTTCTCTTACCTTACCCGTAGGCCAAGGACAACAACTCTGTGCAGCGCAGTAGCATGCAACAAACATAGCCTTGATAATTCAACCATGCATTGTATTATTCAACTAATCTGCTATATACCAAAAAAAGACAGGAAGTGGTCTAATGTATTGGGAACTGTCCTCATTTCCTCCAGAGACACGGGCCGCCTAGTGCGCTATGATTAATTGCTTTCCAAACCTGGACTGAATTAAGTATCCCATGGGTAAGTCCGTCTCTTTTCAGGCTCGTCAAAATTAAAATACAAAGAAAGAAAGGGCTGGCTGAAAGAGAGGGAGAAATAAAGGAAGGAAAGAGCCAATCTGTAAAAGAATAATGGAGGAGGGTCAGTGTATGATAATAGATTAAAGGAGAGAAAGAATAAGAGAAAAAGAGAAAGAATAAGAATGAGAGAGAAAGAGAGATAAGTAAGGAGTTAGTTGGGAAGAATAAGAATGAGAGAGAAAGAGAATGAGAACCAGAGATAGATAGATGAGAGAAAGGCATACGATTATAACGTGACAACATATTCTAAATACCTACTGAAACATTCTGTACCTTGAACATTTCTTCTTGGAAAATTTGAAAATTTGGTGTTTCGTAAACATTTTAGCCCCCCTCCCTCCCACACCTCACTACTTATTAAACCCAACAGTATATAATATCCATCATAGATTGTTTAAAGTCTGAGATATGCTTATATTTTTTCATTCAACACCAGACACAATAATATATTTTCAGTGTCATATCAAAGAGGTCTCCGTAAGCGATGGTGATACAAGCGAAGGACCCCTTTAAAACTATTTATACCTAAGGTATTGCATTAGTCATTTATACACATAATATACACATACTGTGACCTAATCTATTCTTTCAGACTATATGCTATCTTTTTCTCTCATCTTATGGCGAGCAGAAGGTCCCGGGTTCGAGTTCTGGTACAGGCTAGGATTTTTTATATCAGGGTGTCCCTGATTCTACCCCCCCCCCCCCTCTTAGTAGGGGTAAATTAAATCACCCAGTATGCCGTGGCCACAGAAACTGATGAACGCTGCTTCATCGGACCTATTCGGTCCGAAGGGTACTTGACTTTACTTCTCTCATATTGAATTGTAATGCTTTAGGTTAGGTTCACAATAATAATATAAGCATGATTGAAAGAAGAACCTAATTCTTAACTTATGTACAATTCCACGGGTCGCACAAAATAAATATAACGTAGAAATCAACAACAACGTAAAATGAGTTAGTCTAATAGGCCTACAGTTAAATAGATTTTGTTGCAGAAAGTACTAGAAATGGATTGTCCCGAAGCCTTCCATCATGGGTACTAGAAAGTAGAAGAAACTACTAGGGCATAATTTATTACGTCATAAATATTTCTCCGTCAAAATAAACATACTCTCTTCACCAAAATCAAAGGTTAATAAACAACTCTACATGAACTAGCAAGACAATCTAAAATGCAATTTATAAACTATTATTTGTATAGTATAGTATATGTATAAGTATACACATAACATCATAATCATTTTACTGCATGCCAACCTATTATCTCATACTACGAGCGATTCTTTTCTCCCATGATTTTTTCTCTATTGTTTCTCACACTGTATGCTGTCATTTTACTGTCTTACTATAATATGCTAACCTATACTGTATTTTAACCCATTCTCTCGTAGTGTATGTTACTTCATACTCTAATACTAATACTGTAGTGTTTTCAATCGTCGATATCCCTTTTGATATTTTAAAGGAGTTGATCTACTATTTTTTTTCATTTGTGCGTTTTCATAATAAGATCTTTTCTATCATTAAAATGAAGATTATTTTCGCTATGACGCAAGTCTGACAATGCAAGCTTTTCATAAAAAAGCAACATTTATAGAAAACTAAGTTACTGAAACAATCATCAAAACAGAAGGAGCTCTGCCCATGAATGGCCCACCAGAAAGTACACATTTGCAAGGCCATTTCCTATTCTCATACTTAGTAATAAATGTTCGAACAAATGCCAGTAGCAGCACCTAAATTATCTGATAATTGATGAACCTATTATCCAGAGACCTATCTCCTTACGAATGTACCGGTCATTTGTATAAAATCGAATGTACTTTAATGGCCAGGGTATATATCTACGTCGTAGTCCGTGTGTGCCAATAAAGTTGTGTATTATATAGGGAATGATGCTGCATTCCTTTGGTTAGTTTATTAGGGGGCGATAGCAAAATTTAATGTTGTCAGTTATTTCAAAAGGGTTTCAAAGACTGGAAATAATGTTTTGAATACTTTAACAGAAATACACACGCACAAAATACAACAACATGTAAATTAATTGCTACATTAAAGGACGATTCTCGTATTTTTTTAAAATTCAAAATTGTTTGATTTTTTTTAGAGCTGCATGATTTTAAAGGTTTTAACCGCATTTTAAGATGCATGGTTAGAAGTAATTGTATCCAAATACTTTTAAATAACTGCATAAAAAACATGAACGATTAGGCTTTTAATGAAGTCTGTGTTTCCATTACGGGGGGCAACTTTAGCAAAAAAACTGTTAGTTTATTTAGATATCTTGGAAAATATTAAATAATCTGAAATTAAAATCGTAAAATTGTTTATAACATTTTAGCGTTAAATATTTGAAATACTATAAAACACTATATCTTGCAACTAAAGCAAGATATGAGTACCAAAATGTTTATTTAAGAAGTATGTTAATGAAGTTGACATATTACACAACACTGCAATGTGTGTTTTTAAACATTTTCCATGGCGCTAGCTGACGGAATTCCCTTGTTTTTCTTGGAGCATTTGAAGTGTTTTCCACAACTTACCTAGTTGAACTCAACAGCAACATTACCTGTTTACTCTTTCCCTTCTGGAGGTTATCTTCCCATGTAATGAATTTATCACCCCCCCCCCCCTTTTTTTTTTCTTCTCATTCTGTACCGTTCATTGGCGGTAGGAAAAAGTAGCTATTGTTGCCTTTAGGCCACTAGCCCATCAGTTTGACATTTCTCCATCTATTTCAAGGAATTAAGACACTACCATCTGCAGACAAGACTTTCCAGGTGTCCACTTTTACAGTATGCTCAGTTTTTCCATAAGGTCATTGCAGCGGTTCTCAACTTTGGTTGTATAGGTGGACCACACCGCTTGGGCTTACGTCATGCATCGATTAAGTTGTAAGTGCATCTAGTTCTCTTTAATTTGGAAACGATAAAATAAATATAGCAATGTTTAAATCGTTGAAATAAAATATATGAGATTTGTACAGCATGAACAGGTGGCGACATGTTTAGATGACACAATATTTACCTGTTCAATGCAATCTCGTGTTACTGTAAATGCTGCAAAATTTACACACTGGCTCATGGGACTGAAACTTACAAACAAACAAACAAACAAAAAATACAAAATATCCTCGAAGAATGTAAACATTTCAAAAATTTAAAAAACGGAAATGTAAACCAAAAACCTCGTTATGGTAGCCGCTGCTATGGAAACACGGCTTAGTTGTTAAAGTTCTCAAACCCATAACAATTTGAATTGACGTATGTGCCAACTGTGATAGCAGTAGTTTTAAACAACACCACCAAAGTCTCAATGGTGTTTTTGCCACGGTAACACCTCCTTAAGACCAATGTTTGTATGCAGAGTTATCTTAAATATGTAGTTTGATACTTTTGTTTCAAGTTTTCCACAAATGAAAAGGTATAGTGTTACATGTTGTCTAAACCAGAGACCATTCTATCGACCATATCTTCGTTACGTGCACGCGACTTCTTCTTCTCCTACTTTCCTACACTGCGGGGCTACAGCTGAGCAAGCATTACGCTAACGGCGTTAAAACACGATATATTTGTCAGTGAATGACCAGTGTCCAGTAGTGCTTTCAGCAAATCTATTGATTGCCTTTAAGTCAGTTAGGTACGTGACTGGACATAACCTTACTTGTGTATGTGGTCAGGGTAGTACTGGACTTTGTGACCTCCCACTGCCCCGGCGTAAAACACAGACACCCTGGCACGCATGAAAGAAAAAATAAGAGTAAAAAGAGAATCATTATCAACATAAGGAAGGTGGCATGCCGGTTGGCATAGGCTATCATGTCATTCCACGTATCTTTTCTGCTGGCAAACTCTAGCATTATCTTCCTTCTCTGTCTTCCTCTGCATCTCTTTCTCTCCAGTTTTACAGTTATTATGAAGTTTTTTATAATTAACAAGCCACATTGCCCGGCGTTGCCCGGTTGAAAAAAAATTAGGACTATATATGGTGCAGATAAAAATTGTATAAACTATAAACAATTAAAAGAAAGCTATAAATCTAATATTTCAATTATTTTTTTTTACTGAAGACTTTTAGGAATGTAATTGAAAATAAATATTGTAATCGGGTAAAAAAATAGGCAAGTATTTTTATTTAACAAAAATCTAAATTGCCCGTAGATTTACAATGTTTTTTTTGTTTTTAGAAGTTTGAAAAAAAAATTATAGAAAAAAAAGGTATAGTCTAACTCATAGGTTCTCAACCTTTTTCGGCTCACCGCCCTCTTTTAAAATTGTGTTGCGTTCACCGCCCCCCCCCTCCAACTTTCTTTATCGCCCACTCCCTACCCCCTTTCCGCCCATCTGGACCATAGTTTCCGCAATTATTTAAGACGGACTAGATTTTTTGTGTGATTAATTATCTTTAAAAAAACTGAAAACGAAACATATTGTAAGAATTAATAGATCGAAAAATTGCCTAAACAAAAGGTTTAAATAAATCAATATTAATGTGAATCGTTTGCCTGGTGTGTTGCTAGCAATTTGTCTATGTTTGTTTCAATTTTAGTTGCAAAAGCCTTAGGTCTAATAATCAGTAATATTTGTTATATTACAAAACAGAACTTGTTCGTCATCACTATTGAATCAAATGTGGAAACATTTTTTAATTAAAGGGAGATAATTAGCCCATTTTATTTTAGCTAATATTTCTGTTTTTTCTTTTATAAAAAATAAATGGCTTACAATTTATAACTTTGAAGTGATCAAACTGTAAAAACTATATGAAAATTATATAAATATTATATGACTAAAGAATTTATATATATATATGTATATTTTCAAGCATTACAATAACTACCCAGTTTGTGTGATTACTACTTATCTATACCGCTGAACAACGATTGTTCCCTAAAGCTACATCTGAAACGCATTTAAGACATCTCGGTTAAACTGAGATCAATATATCATTAATATTAGCAGATGTAAGGCGACAGTCCGGTGAACCAACCACAGGACCAGCCGGCCGCACACTATATTTGCCAAATAATGACCCCTACTTCATCGAAAAGTCACTGCGATTCCTATTTCTTATAAATGTAATAATGTGTAGGCATACTGTTGGGGGATATCAGATATTTAGCAGCACTTGCGTTTACATCACATTCCATCCAAAAACTAATCGATTCAAATAGCTGAGGTGTTAAAATATATCAGTTTCGTTTGTACCGCCCACTTGCCATTCACCGCCCCCCAATCGCCCCACGGAATGTCACCGCGTCCCTAAAGCTTCTCACCGCACCCCGGGGGGGGGGGGGGCGATATCGCCCCCGTTGAGAACCTATGGTCTAACTGGAGAATCGAACCCGGCTCGCTCGCATAGAAGTCCGCTACGTTAACCACTGAGCTAGCGAAGACACATGTCCGAAGTAAAAAATTATGAGACAGTATATAGGCCCAGGCCTATATAGGTCAGTGACACAAACTCAAGTGATTTCAAATTGACCAATGGGGACCCGTAAGCGCACAAACACTCTCTTTATTTATATATATCTAGATTTTCTTATTATGTGGTTTACAAATGTTGATTTCCTCTTCATGGTCTTAACAATTTATTATCTATGTTCTAAAAGATAAACGTTATGTAAATAATTGTAATGAATAGTTTTAATAGAACAATAAATAAATATAACACATGTCCTATCAAATCTTATATATTACAGTCGCTCCTTCTATAAAGAAGATTATTGCGTCCTACGCTCATCCGCGGTCTGAGTCTAGTCTTGCATTTTTTTTATTGTTGATAATGGTCTAATACATTCAGGCTAAAAAATATATATACGTAGGCTACATGTGTTTTGCAGCTGTACAGTGTTGATAAATCTTACTTACTAAAATATATCACATAAATCATTAAAAGAGAGACAAACTACAATACATTCTAACGACTTATTAAATTACCACACCAAAATACACTACTAATAAATTTAGGAGCTGTCCTTAAATAACGGTACGCACTTGGGGAATGCAGGAACTTAAACATTTGAGACGAGGGGGTGGGGTGGGTGGGGGGGGGGGGAGAGTATATTTAAACATTGTGACGTCTTATTTTAAAATAAAATCTCCAGTTCAACAAGTTTAAATACTTAATTAAATAATTAAATAAATGTCATTTTTCATTGTAATTTTTAAACACAAAAACAATTAAAGTGAATTGAAACATACTAACTTTGAATTTAGAAATATTATGGTTAAAAAAACACAACTAAGGTGGTGCGTAGAGGGCGTCATGTTGAAACAAGGAGAGAGGTGGGAGGGGGGTGGGTCTGAATTTTTATTTCTTGACTTGAGAAAAAGGGGTAGGAGGATTTAAAATTGACAAAAAAATTGGTGACAACATTTATGGACGACCCCTTAAAGCGTGCTCTTAATTAAAGAGACTGCTACCTTCACTAACTAGCGTCCACACTGAGTGTAAGGCCAATGATGTTTAAACATGACAAAACTCCCTTGATTGGCTCCGACAGTCTAGCTTCAGTAGAAGAAGTCAGACAAGATGGTAGGTTTATCTGCTGCTTCATCAACACCCACGGTAATAAAATACGTATAAAGATAAAACTATATACGAAATTTAAACATTGAAAACGGTCATGACAAATATCATCCTACCTAGAGCGACAACAACCAGCAACTTGATATGACATATCCAGCTTGCTTAGTTACTCGCAGAATTCGAAGACTCTTAAAAAATTAATGTAGGTTTGTCTTTCAGAAATTAAAACGAATCTTTAGAAGTAAAATGTCAAAGATGATACTGTTAAAAAGTGGATTATATCATGGATTTATATTTTTTTTAATGACAACTGACTTCAAAAAGTTTGTTTATTATTCAATTGCTTACACTTCAACATGTGATAGATAAGATCATTTATTTTAACATATTGAGTTACTTTCCCTTTAACAAAATATATTTTGTATTCTGTCTTTTGCACGTAGTAGCAGAGATAAATTGGAATTTATAAAAGGCAAATACTTACTTTACCCAGTCGGTAATCCTGTCATTGTGTCTTTAGGGTACAACTAATGACTTACCATATCACAACATCTGTTATAGCAGGGGTTGGCAACCAGTGTCACGCGTGCCCAACTTGGCAGACATAGCGATTTTCAATGGCACGCGAGAGATTTCCAAGAAGTGTTTTTTCTTGATGAAAAAACAACAACAATTTTCTGGTTTTGAATGAGGAAAACTGAGTGTTGAAGCTATGTTTCTGCGCGGCATATGGACAAATTTCAGTGAGTTTGCATTTACAAGGACCACTGGAATGGATTTGCATTAAAACTGGACATATATTGCTGTGAAATAAATGACAAAACATTTAACTGCATGCACATCCCTACATTAAGGCATTTATTAAGATAGATAGTTGGGCTTTTTCAAAAGTGCATCCTAGTACTCAAAGCGGAGTTTTCTAATCAAAGGCAAGACTTTCAAACTGATGGACTCATTTTTTTTTCATACCACATAAAGCCTACAACCTTCTTAGATGTAGATCTAGATCTTTTTTTTAAGTGGAAGGATATTGGCCATTTTAAAATGCAGAAAGTTTAATTTTAAACATTTAATAAATGGGCGGAAAAAAATCTGCCAGAAAGCTGCTTAAGAAAGTTTTCTATTATTCTCAACTGATAGGCATTTGCTCTTCTACTTTCAGCTTTTCATTCAACTTACACTTGTGAGCAGATTTTATCGCAAATGAAAGACATTTTAAGCATACAAAGAGGTCACCTACAATTGACCACTCAGAAGTGACTAAATATGCATCTGACATTATACAATTACCTAAGAGCATTCAAGGACCAGGCGCTTATTAATTAATACAGACTAGTTACATTAAATATAGTTTTTATTCTCAACTTATTTAATTAAACATAAATATAAGTAATTCTAAAAGAAATTCATTTTTTATTAATTTAATAAATATAAGAGACTCGTTTAATATCACTATATTTGTAATTTATGTAATTATTATTAATTAACTCCTTAAATTGACAAACAATTCAGGAAATGTTTATTTACAACTGTTTAATCGTAAATTATTTTAATCCTCTGATAATTAAATCTTGTAATGAATACCATAATATTGGATTTATATAACATAATGAAAATTAGTCAGTAATATTTGTTATATTACAAAACATTTTTTTTTGGCATCACTATTGAATCAAATGTGGAAACATTTTTTTTTTAAATAAAGGGAGATAAATTACCCGTTTTATTTGCGAATATATATTTTTTATTTAAAATGAATAAATGGCTTACAATTTATAACTTTAACAGATCAAACTATAAAAAGTATTTGAAAATTATGCATATATTATAGGACAAAAAAATTATATGCACATTTTCAAACATTACATTAATTACCCAGTTGGTATTATTACTACGTATCTATTCCGCTTTACCAATGACATTATCAACATTTATATTGTTACTAAATCACAATAAACGATGGCTCATTTAAACTGATATTAAAATATAATTTAAATTTGCAGGTGTTCACTGTTAGATCCTCATCTTTACCACGAAAGGATAATGATTAAAATAATTAATTACAAATATAATAAAATAAAATATTATATTTTGTATATGATATAAATGCAATTAAAAGGCTGATAATCACAAACACGTTAATTTTGTATTAAATATAAAACACTTTAACAATTTTCTCTATACATCTCCATTGCTTTTGGCCTTGGCCTTGCTACTATAAATTTGAAAAAAAGTATAGAGCAGGTTGACTTTTAGGCTGTTGGCACGCTGAATGATTTAAAAATCCTAGTTTGGCACACTATTAGCAAAAGGTAGCCGACCCCTGTGTCATAGTCTTGTCACTTGTGCCTCTATTTGGGAGCCGTCATCTGTCCATTTTGTTTTCTTTTTCTGTGTGCCTCTTCTCCTTTTAAGCTTGTACAGTGGTATTTGGTAAATTTATGTCAATTTCTATATTTTTCGTTATTCGGTCAAACGACGAGGGAGTTGGCGAGGTGCTTAATCCAAAGGACAATCTATATTTATGTATGATAAAAGTTTTACACCTTGTATTTAAACACTTTTTATTTTGGTAAAAGACTAATCTGTAAAAGACTCATTCAAAATTTTACTGCTTTCGTCTTACTGTTGAATCCAATTCTATCCAAATATTATTTTTTTACGGTTTCCTTAAGAAAAATAAACGTCTCTGAAAATTCAAACTGTGAAATGAAAAGAAAAAGATATGTTTAACGTTTACTTCAATGTGTTGTTTAATTAAAATGTTGAAGATATACAAAAAACAAGGGAGAAACGTTATATGCTAAAGTTGAATAGTCCTTAAAGACATCTCCTACCTACTGGTATTCGCCGTTGTTTTCCTACCTAAAAAAAAAAAAAAAGGTGTACACGCCTGGCTGATATATCGAGTTAGCACCTGTTGTACAAAAAAATCTAGCCTACAAAAAGTAGAATTGGCACCACATTGTGTTACGGTCGGTTAAATTCTCATTGAACAAATTCTTGTCTTATGTTTTTTTAACACAAAATATTTACTGTAGGCACAAATAACATCTACTGTAAGAAAAATATAACATTTATTTTTGGGAAAGGTGATATATATTTTTTGTGAAAATATTGTTGAGACATAAAAGTTATTTTATTTAACACAAGCTACATTGCCCGGCGTTGCCCGGGTGAAAAAAAAAGGACTGTCTGGGGTGCAGATAACAAATTTATAAACTACACTTACTGAATACTTTTAGGAAATATTGTAATAGGGTAAAAAAAATAGTCAAATATTTTTATTTAACAAAATCTATATTGCCTATAGATTTACAATGTCTTTTGTTTTTAAAAGTTTGAAAAATTAATTGTTCGAAAAAAAAAAGTATAGTCTAACTGGAGAATCGAACCCTGGTCGCCCGTATAGCAGTCCACTACGTTTACCACTGAGCTATCGAGGACACATGTCCGATGTGAAAAATTATTAGATGGTATATTGGGCTAGGCCTAGATAGGTCAGTGACACACGTGTTTTCAAATTGACCAATGGGGATGCTCGCGGGGCTTAACACTGTCTTTTTATATATATAGATAACATTCATTGTTGGGAAATAAAATATTAAAATATTGGTACATTGGCTACCTAAGAGCGAAAAAACGATACACGTGTAACTCTCCAATATAGCTACACTGTAAACCGCTGCTTTATAATGACTGATGCACCCTATTGTATCGTGTATTTAATCTAGACACACATGCAACAAATGAAATTTATTGATATGAAACATTGGTTTAAAAATAGCATCGATATATTATATAATTACTGTGAATTTGTTATATATATATATATATATATATATATATATATATATATATATATATATATATATATATATATATATATATATATGTTAGATTGTATATGCATTTCGTCTGAGTAACCCTTTATAATATTTCCTAATACACTAAGGGCCGACAGTTGATTGCGTCATAATATCCTTTTATCAGCATATTTTCATGTAATTATCACTGCATGAGGAAAAGTCAAATTCACATAAGCACGCATTCCCAACCAACTAACAACTACACCAGTGGTCTTTAACATTACGATGTGACGTGCATCGTGTTACAATGATCACACATATTACCCGCGAGGAACTATTTTCTGGCTGTATTTCACTGCATCAGAAGTCGTTCTGACTTTTTTGTTTCCCAAAACTAACAATAGACCTAGTTACATATTTGTGCTATGACTCAAAGGTTTCCGGTTCTGAGTTCTTTGTTTGTCAAGTATTTAGAGGCATAAATGCTCTACTTTGTATGCCACGTTTGTTATTTTTAGAATATAACTTCCATCATTTGTTTTTCTCGGATTGTTTATAAAATGCCATTCAGTTTATGGGTGTATATAAATATATATATATATATAGTTTAAAGCGTTACTATAGAAAAACAACAGAGAACATGTAAATTATAGCGTGGGAGTTGTGTAAATGCTAAATTTACTCACTCAAACTAAATGGAAAACAAATACCCACCAATATTTCATAAATGGTATTTTTAAAATCCCGACTGTGTTTTGAGCTGTTTGTTTTATATAGATCAATTAAAAATTGAAAACTATCATAGAAAACTGTTTCGACTAATTATTATTCATGTAAAATAATTAGCAAATACTTCTCGCCTTTTTTGTAGGGCTACATGAATGCTTAGATTTCTAAACTCTCGATTTAACTCATTCAGTTAACTTTATAGCAGCATAGTAGTTTATTGTGCCTACGTTTTCAACATCGGTGTTTTGATAGAAAGTTAAGGTCAGTTCCCCATGTGTCTAAATTAATTTAAGTCTGTAATGCTTAACGTTATTTTTACTGTGATTCTTTTTGTTACACATAGACACATTATAAAAAAAACAAAATTTATTAAAAAAATTTAAAAAATATATAACAAATTCGTTTAAGACGATTTATATGCTCGTTTAATCCTGGCTGTTTGCTAATGTTTACTTAATATTTTTTTAATGTTCGCATAATATTTCCATAAGGTGGCGAAAAAAACACATATTTTAGTTACAAGACAGGTTGCTCTCTCACACACACATACACACACACAGGCATACAAACATATACACACACAGGCGCACACACACAAATACACACACACAGCCATGGACAGGTTCGTCTTTTCAAAAACGTTACAGTCAGGTAAGAGTTAACTAAGCATGAGAGGATTGCCTGAATATTACACCCCAAAGGGTTAAGGTTTATCGCCATGCAATCATCTACAAAGCAGACGCTTAGACTCGCAAACAAATTGACAAACAAACAAAAAATGAGAGGGGGTGGGCCGAGCCGGGTATGTGAATGCAATACGATTAAAAAGATGGATGGAAAAAAAAAAATCGAGGAAAAAAAAAACGCGGCAAGCCAAAGCTGAACAAGATAAGACGTCAGGTTGGAGACGACAGGATTGTAAGCTTGTTGTATTATCATTGCCAATTACGATATCAACCGATATATCCCTTCTTCTTTTTTTTCCATATTCTTTATCTATTCAAACAGAATGTACGAATTAGATGAAGAAACTCTGAGCCAACTCTATGCATATAACTCAACTATAACAGCCAACTCCAAACCTGAGAATACCCATACATTTTCAATAATTGGCTTCTAACTAGTCTAGATACCCTGTTTATTTAGGCGGGATATAAATAAACAATAAACGCAATCAGTTACCATTATAAATATATTTAAAATTATTTCTTTTGTGTCTCATAAAGCGCCTGGCTTCCAAAACGAATTGTGTCAATGTATATATCCCTGCTGTTTCCTGCGATCCAAACTGAATATAATGTATAGATATCAATGAGAAAAAAAGGGTAGCCTAAATATATCACTGGTGGCAGCCCATGACAATTTTCTAAATTGGCTTCTCGTGTGTGTTACGAATCTAGCCATTCAGCACTAAGTTAACGCCAAAAATGTTAATCGAGTTTAAAAAAAACAACAAAGTAATATGTTTTAAAACCTTCTTTATTAATATAGAATTGGCTCAGTGTTTGAATTTATTTTGTTAAATGAATGAATAAAAGATTGTAGATTTGTGTGCACTTGTGAACTTAATAGTTTATCTTTAACTTTCGTGTACCTTTGAGTAATGTGTCACGATTTATCCATTTCTCTATCCGTTATATATCTTTTTATCTATCTGCCTGTCTGTATTTCTATTTATCTATTTGTCTGACTGTTTGTCTGTCTATCTACCCATCTTTAATCTATCCATCTAGTTTTCTTAAAAACTTACTTCTTGTTTACCTAAATAACTTAAGCCGTAAGGTTCCCCCATAAGAAGTGCTTAGTGCCGTGCTATTCAATGCCTTTAAAACACCATTTTATACATACTAACCCGCTTGAGAATCTCTACCTCCCCCCCCCCCACAATAAACACATCACAAATCATCTACTTCACCACTTTTGGGTGCCCCCACTCCCCTGTAGTTTAGGCCTGGGATGCCCCCACTCCCCTAACCTCTTAGCTACAAAGCTTTAATCAGCTCACCCCCAGCCAGTGGACTAAATAGCTAACAATGATGATTGTTTGACTCACGTTGACTCATTACGCTGTTGCGTGAAAGTGTGTGGGGCTGGGTGGGTGTGTGGGGCGGGTGGGTGGGACGAGGTAGAGGGGCAGGGGAGAGTAGGGAGGAGGTATTACCTGATGATGATGATGATGATGAAGGATCGTTAAAAAGAGATATTCGCTTGATGAAATTCCACTCGCCAATACGATTTGCCTGATTCTGACGGGGAGGGGGGCGATTGGGGTTTGCGTAACACTTAGGAGGTTGAGGCTGTGTGATGCCATCCTTGATGTCTGCCGCCAGCTGTCACTGATGAAGTTCCAATATCACATATGGGTCATGTGACGTCATAGACGGCAAAAGGATGCCATTAATGAAATATGCTGGAACAATGAGAATTAACAATTCCCTTTAACATAAAATACAATCACTCTGATGTAAACATTGTGATCATATTTTAAATTTTATTTGACTGAAATTGAATCTTTTGAATCAAAAAGAAAATTATATTATCAGCTACATTATGCATACAATTAATTACATTTTAACTCATACTTAACACCCATTAATATAAAACGGTCTCTGCTAATGTTTAAAGAAGTAATCATTGAAAAGCTTACTTTTGTCGCCAAAAACTCACACAGGATTGATTCGTGGTCAACTAAGTGTCAATGGGCCGTATTGCTGCTGAGAGTTAACACAAGGGTGTTAACTCTCAGCAGCAATACGGCCCATTGACACTTTTCGTTGTCATTTTACTTTCCCATGGATTTTTGTCTTACATAATTGATACCCTAGTTGTTGTCCAATGTAAGGGATACAACAATAACGAAGCACTCTATGACAAATCATTTGAGATTCCTCGACCGGTTCCAGCCAAAACCAGGAAGAAAAAAGCTATAGAACGCAAAAGCCTGAAGGATTATCCGATTTTTTTTTTCACTCATTCCAAAAATGTAGACAGAATTTTTTTTTTCTGTTTGCAATCTCCTGTCAATCACGATTGCGTGTTTGTTGAATTCAGGAAACAAACTTGATGGTATAGTCAAAAGAACAATTTACATAATGTACAAGCAAATGTCTATAGGATTTTGTTTTTAAATGCCAGCAAGTTTTGGTTTAAATACAACAGCTATATTTAGTGACACTTTTGGAAGAGCTACTTTAATCAGAAATATTTTTACAGTTTTAAACATAATCTTTGCCACCAATAAGTTTTTCAGAGTTCTTCTTTCTCTTTTACTTATCAGGCCGCAGAGCTGTTGGCTCACTTGCCAGACTTAAATATGTTAAGTATTTTATCTGGTTCTGTGTGGTTATTACAGGTTATAGTGGGTGTGGTAATGGAGGGTTCAAAAAGGGAGCGGTTATTCTGTATGTATGAGATTTACGTTTTACGGAATAGTGATTGCTCTGCAAAATACTATTTCATTTATCTCACTAGTGTAGTAGTAAAGTATCCAGTCCGACCAAACTAATTCATAGGGCCGATGAAGCAGCGTTCACCAGTTTCCGTGGTCACCCCATACTAGGTGATTGTGTAGCCAGCACTATGAACAGCCGCCTATACTTTACCCCCAACTAAGGTCAGGTACCCATCAGAGCTGGGTAGATTCAGGAACACCCCCCAGACCCGGGAAAAAATCCTTGTCTGCGCCAGGATTCGAACCCAAGATCTTTTGCACGCAGCTCGCCCACCGTACCCCCATCTCACAAGTGTACATCTCTTTATGTGACGTCACTGAGAGGAAACAGTTGTTTTCTCTACGCCCGGTGTAATGGCGAAGTTTCTAAACAAGTGACGTCACGCTATAAGATATAACGCTTTTCATACAAATTAATTATTAAGCTCGTACATACAAGTAGGCCTATATTTCATATATCCGCCATTACTATGGTTTTATATATTAAAATCCAATTTTATCACACAGGGGAGAGCATTAAGTAGAGATAAATAAAGAAACAACTCGATCAGTTATTCTTTAATCAGTCAGCGTCAGATTGTCGTCAGGAGAGTCAAAAACGTAAAACCTACAAGGTAAAGCGTGGATTCTACGTTAACTATTTTTGGAACAGAGAGATAAGGGGACAGCGTCCGCGGAAAATGAGACTGACCACTGTGGCCAGCGAGATATGAACCGGGGGTATTAACCCTCAATGCACGGATCAGAATAGGCCATGATGGAACCGGGCTATTGAACTGGACTGACCTCTTGACCCTCACAGTTAGGCTCGTCTATCTCTCACCCTCGATCTTAACTGGTTACATCGTTGGAATAAATTGACCAGGCGCGGAGCTTTAAAAGGTGTTTCTAGAATAGTAGATTCTGTCTGCTGAAACTAGAGATGGAAAGATATTATATAACCTAGATACATGTAAATAAATAGAGAATAGAAAGAATAGACTAGACATTTAAGCTTATATACCAAAAGATATTAAAGATATATAAATACATAAACAAAGACTGATTAATAGGTTGATAAATATATACAGAGAATATATATACATATATATACAAATATATATACATAGAAAAAGAGACAGATAGATGATAAGTGGTTAAATATATATAAATAGAAAGAAAGATGGGAGGTAGATGATAGATAGACATTGATAGAACTAGATAGTAATACACGTAGGTATGTAAATGGGTAGATTGGTAGTTAAATAAAGAAATATAGAAGTGTATAGATATAGGCTATTACTGAGACTGAGGCAAGCAGACAGTCAGTCAGTCAGTCAGAAAAAAAAGATAGATGTTTGGATGAAGATAGATAGAGCGGTAGATAGATAGTTAGCTAGATAGATTATTGACGGATAAATGGATAGATAAGTATCCAAACAACCATATCGTCATTACCGACACTATATAACTAGATAACTACATTCCATTGTTCTAATTGTTTTATATGCCATTCTTCTAATTTATATTTTTGTCTTTATTTTATGGGCTTTTCAAATTATAATGTTAAAATTTTAGAATTAAAACAAAGGTCATATAAATAATACAAAAGTAATATAAAGTATATTTATTTCAAGTATACTTTATGTCGATCATATTTGTATATACGGCCTTGTAGAATACTTTCTCTTTGCTCAGCAAATATTTCTGGCCAACTTTTCTCCCCCTTACACCGCCCTGACACACCTAACTATGGATAACAGGAATAGCTGCTGCAATATCCGGTGTCTATTGACGAAAAGTACTCAATAAAGAGTTGTCCATATAATTATTCTCTTTTATTGACTGACCAAATGTATTATTATTCTCGTGCATTGATCAAACTGGCTGGGCCAATATCTCCCTCCTGGTGGGCCATTCGTCGTATTATGTTTGAGTCTGTTAAACATCCAACAAATTTAGATTAGTTGGCTGTAGAAATGAGATATCTATACCTTAAGGTCTAGCTAATCAATCCGTTGTTAATCAATAGCTACTTAATTAATGTATGATTAATCATTTTCTAATTAGAAAAATGTATAATAAATGAATGTTTGATTAGTCGTTGTCTAGCTAGTTACGGTCTAGTTGGTTGCAGTTTTTTTTTAAACAAATGTCTATTTAATATGAATGTTGTAAATTAGTTTTATCAAGAATCAACGTCTAGTTATTCTATGAACAGTTAGTCAAAGTCTAGTTAATATAATATGTCTAGTTACTAAATTTGTAATTTCTCTTTGTAGCAATGCAACGATGCATAAGAGAAATGGGGGCAGCATCGCCCATGAACAAATTGCATCTAGATTTAGCAAAGGGTAGTTAGATATAGAAAAAAAAGTTTATTTCTGTGAAACACTATATCTAAATCCAAATCGTTTAACCCAAAACTCCACTTAATTTTACACATAGTCATCCCTTCATTAGTCTACTTGCCCATTGCGCGCCATTTCAGACAACCACCTTAGTTTGCGAACCACCATGATGTGCAACTCATTTGCGTGCGTTGTACGATACTTTTGAATTTCGTTAAATTCAATGAAGTATGTTGTTCTTGTTTGTAAAATGTAAAATACAAAATATTTTTCTTGTTGGATTTGATTAAAACAACAGCCCAGGGACATAGGATTCTGGTGAGTGGAAAACCAACCAGATCTGAACACGCCCCTATTGTGTTAACTAATCCCATCGGTTTCATATCAAGCTGGGTTTGCTATGTAGTCCCATCCTCTGATGCTGAAAGGTTTTTTTATATTGATTTTGATACCGCCATGACACCCCCCCCCCCCACCCAACACACACACATAGACACCCACTCTCACATATTAGTCGCTAAATTAAATAACATCAAGAATATTGATTCAAATATTTGAATGATTTTTTATTTATTTTAATTTTTTTACAGTGATATTTTGTATGTGAAATAATCCTCTAATTTTCGTTTGAATTATTTCTACATGTAATTATTCATACATTGTAGTATGGATTTTGTATATGTATTAGCAATTAATAGAGGTTATAATAAGAACATGTTTATATTTTTCTAACCTATTTACTTAAAGTTTCTTATTCAGACCACTTGTATTAGTCTTAAATGTTCTATGTTGGAATTCTTGTGAAGATTAGCATTTCGTACCGAGGTCTGGATGGTGTCACTGAGTCTACCCAGCTGTAATGGATACCTGACTTTTGTTCGGGTAAAGTAAAAGCAGCTGGGCATTGTGCTGGCCACACAATCCCCCATGGCCACAGAAACGTGTGAACGTAGCTTCACCGGCCGTATAGATTAATTTTGTCCGACGGGTACTTTACTTATAGTACTGTGAGCTGCCACTATTAATTTAATTTAGAAGCCTGATTATTAACTTCGATTCTACCTGTAGTACGTTAAATTATTAACTTCGATTCTACCTGTAGTACGTTAAATTATTAACTTCGATTCTACCTGTAGTACGTTAAATTATTAACTTCGATTCTACCTGTAGTACGTTAAATTATTAACTTCGATTCTACCTGTAGTACGTTAAATTATTAACTTCGATTCTACCTGTAGTACGTTAAATTATTAACTTCGATTCTACCTGTAGTACGTTAAATTATTAACTTCGATTCTACCTATAGTACGTTAAATTATTAACTTCGATTCTACCTGTAGTACGTTAAATTATTAACTTCGATTCTACCTGTAGTACGTTAAATTATTAACTTCGATTCTACCTGTAGTACGTTAAATTATTAACTTCGATTCTACCTGTAGTACGTTAAATTATTAACTTCGATTCTACCTGTAGTACGTTAAATTATTAACTTCGATTCTACCTGTAGTACGTTAAATTATTAACTTCGATTCTACCTGTAGTACGTTAAATTTCCGAAAAGATCAACGGAAAGTGGGATTCCACGACTCACCACTGCCCAAAACTCACAAGAAGGATGCGAAGAAAAGATGTGCTCCACTCAGACTCCGCTGCCTCTTCTTTCTCTTCTCATTGGCGGCATCTTGAATTAAAGTCTGGTCTGAAGTCTGAAATACTCTAACACTGGCGAAGTAGACCCCGTCGTGAATTGGCAAATTATGTTGAACTTTCTAGACTAATACACGTGTACTAATTGAGCAAATCAGTGGGCCGATTTTGTTTAAAAAATTTTTTTCATCTCCCTTTTAATTCCAATAATATTTTCATTTCCATTAGTTCAAAAATGTAATTTCTTGAAAATATAACTTTAAAAAATGTTAAAGCCGAGTATATAATTAACTTAAATTAGTTTAATTAAGGCTGTATCTATTTCTTTAAAAAAATATGTATATGATCACATTGATATTTTCACTTTACATTTTGCTAAAACTATAAAAATATTTTGTGTTTAAATAAAAGCGCTAGATCTATATTTTACAAATGAAACTAATTTAGAAATTTCTAGTTTAATTTTAAGGCGTAGAACAAAAGTCAGGAGAGCTTTCGGCTTTAGTTGCCAACTAGGGTCTTTTGATTTTTTGTGTAGCTCAAGAAAAAATTACAAAGCAGTATTGTGCGTTCTTTAAATCCTATCAATTCTAGCAATTGTATAGTATTCTGTGAATGTCTAGATATCAATAGATTGCTTACAATAACTGTGTAAATGTAGAAAAATAATAGCTACATATTTACTTTATTGAAAAAAAAGGAATTTAGTTGAGTCGAGATATAAAACAAATCTTCAGACTCTATTTTCTACTCTAGTTCTTGTTAAACAAAAAAATAACTACTATTAAACCTAAAGTCAAACTAGACAATACCATTTCTCACAGAATGAAATATCGTGAATCAAAATTACTCCTTCACAATAAATAATCTTGGCAATTCTGTGTTTGTCCAGATAAGCCCAGCTGTATCGGATTTCCCCGGTTCTAGACTTTGACGGAAATCAATCATGGCAGTTTTTTTTGTCCAAATAGGCCATTATTTACCTGTCTAATCGGACCCTCAGCCAACAGTGTGGTTGATCTAAATGTAACTGCCCTAATCGCATTAGATGTTTAATCTAACAATTTATTTAATCTCTATTTTGCTTTGCTTTCAATGTCTTAAACAAAATGAAAACAAACTAATTTGATCAGTTGTACATTATATATTCATGTTATATTCACGATGTATCTGTAAACATAACCTTTACATCTTGGTGCTCATGAAAAAAACAACAACATTTAAGTAAAAAAAATCAGAAACTTGCATATTTTACTTTATTTTTTATGACGTGTTTCAATCGAGGTGCATATGAGCCTTTATTAAACACTTCAAGCATACAACTTTCATACAATCAATTAATCAATTCATTATCCGTTGTTCTGAATAGTTTCGTTCTTTGTATCAAAGTGCAAATGTCTAGCAAAGATTGATAGTTTTAGAGTATAAGCATGTTATCTTTTCTTTCTCTATTCACTGCAATTTTGTGACAACCAAATTTCGATGTTAAAAACGCTGTTTGCTTCATATTTACAATGGCTCAGATTATCTGAAATCAAACTTAGATCATTTCATTTTTTAAACAAAATCGACTTTCATTATTAGCCAAAAAGCGGAATGAATGGAGAATTTGTCTATTGACCCCTTGTTATGTATGTGGATTCCCAGTGATCGATGTAGACGATTTGTATGCAGAGTTGTATTTAGGCCCCACACATCCCAAAACACAACAATGTCGGTAGGCAGGGGCGAGGCCACAAGGGGCCCCCACATATATTTTGACCTTGGGAACAGGGCCCCCACAAACCTAAATACGGCCCTGTTTGTATGCATAATTTTAATATACTTCCATAGATCATTCGTTTGCATACTCTATAGACAATGAGGGTTAGGTATATAGACACTTTTTTTAAAGATAACATTTTTCTTATGGTATTAAAGAATCGAAACAGAAATTAATTTGTGAGGGAAAGAAATTTTATTTCAGTCTTAATCCTTTGAACCGTTAGATGACATGCAAATAGGCCTACACTTTAGTCTTTACATGCAAATAGGCCTACACTTTAGTCTTTACATGCAAATAGGCCTACACTTTAGTCTTTACATGCAAATAGGCCTACACTTTAGTCTTTACATGCAAATAGGCCTACACTTTAGTCTTTACATGCAAATAGGCCTACACTTTAGTCTTTACATGCAAATAGGCCTACACTTTAGTCTTTACATGCAAATAGGCCTACACTTTAGTCTTTACATGCAAATAGGCCTACACTTTAGTCTTTACATGCAAATAGGCCTACACTTTAGTCTTTACATGCAAATAGGCCTACACTTTAGTCTTTACATGCAAATAGGCCTACACTTTAGTCTTTACATGCAAATAGGCCTACACTTTAGTCTTTACATGCAAATAGGCCTACACTTTAGTCTTTACATGCAAATAGGCCTACACTTTAGTCTTTACATGCAAATAGGCCTACACTTTAGTCTTTACATGCAAATAGGCCTACACTTTAGTCTTTACATGCAAATAGGCCTACACTTTAGTCTTTACATGCAAATAGGCCTACACTTTAGTCTTTACATGCAAATAGGCCTACACTTTAGTCTTTACATGCAAATAGGCCTACACTTTAGTCTTTACATGCAAATAGGCCTACACTTTAGTCTTTACATGCAAATAGGCCTACACTTTAGTCTTTACATGCAAATAGGCCTACACTTTAGTCTTTACATGCAAATAGGCCTACACTTTAGTCTTTACATGCAAATAGGCCTACACTTTAGTCTTTACATGCAAATAGGCCTACACTTTAGTCTTTACATGCAAATAGGCCTACACTTTAGTCTTTACATGCAAATAGGCCTACACTTTAGTCTTTACATGCAAATAGGCCTACACTTTAGTCTTTACATGCAAATAGGCCTACACTTTAGTCTTTACATGCAAATAGGCCTACACTTTAGTCTTTACATGCAAATAGGCCTACACTTTAGTCTTTACATGCAAATAGGCCTACACTTTAGTCTTTACATGCAAATAGGCCTACACTTTAGTCTTTACATGCAAATAGGCCTACACTTTAGTCTTTACATGCAAATAGGCCTACACTTTAGTCTTTACATGCAAATAGGCCTACACTTTAGTCTTTACATGCAAATAGGCCTACACTTTAGTCTTTACATGCAAATAGGCCTACACTTTAGTCTTTACATGCAAATAGGCCTACACTTTAGTCTTTACATGCAAATAGGCCTACACTTTAGTCTTTACATGCAAATAGGCCTACACTTTAGTCTTTACATGCAAATAGGCCTACACTTTAGTCTTTACATGCAAATAGGCCTACACTTTAGTCTTTACATGCAAATAGGCCTACACTTTAGTCTTTACATGCAAATAGGCCTACACTTTAGTCTTTACATGCAAATAGGCCTACACTTTAGTCTTTACATGCAAATAGGCCTACACTTTAGTCTTTACATGCAAATAGGCCTACACTTTAGTCTTTACATGCAAATAGGCCTACACTTTAGTCTTTACATGCAAATAGGCCTACACTTTAGTCTTTACATGCAAATAGGCCTACACTTTAGTCTTTACATGCAAATAGGCCTACACTTTAGTCTTTACATGCAAATAGGCCTACACTTTAGTCTTTACATGCAAATAGGCCTACACTTTAGTCTTTACATGCAAATAGGCCTACACTTTAGTCTTTACATGCAAATAGGCCTACACTTTAGTCTTTACATGCAAATAGGCCTACACTTTAGTCTTTACATGCAAATAGGCCTACACTTTAGTCTTTACATGCAAATAGGCCTACACTTTAGTCTTTACATGCAAATAGGCCTACACTTTAGTCTTTACATGCAAATAGGCCTACACTTTAGTCTTTACATGCAAATAGGCCTACACTTTAGTCTTTACATGCAAATAGGCCTACACTTTAGTCTTTACATGCAAATAGGCCTACACTTTAGTCTTTACATGCAAATAGGCCTACACTTTAGTCTTTACATGCAAATAGGCCTACACTTTAGTCTTTACATGCAAATAGGCCTACACTTTAGTCTTTACATGCAAATAGGCCTACACTTTAGTCTTTACATGCAAATAGGCCTACACTTTAGTCTTTACATGCAAATAGGCCTACACTTTAGTCTTTACATGCAAATAGGCCTACACTTTAGTCTTTACATGCAAATAGGCCTACACTTTAGTCTTTACATGCAAATAGGCCTACACTTTAGTCTTTACATGCAAATAGGCCTACACTTTAGTCTTTACATGCAAATAGGCCTACACTTTAGTCTTTACATGCAAATAGGCCTACACTTTAGTCTTTACATGCAAATAGGCCTACACTTTAGTCTTTACATGCAAATAGGCCTACACTTTAGTCTTTACATGCAAATAGGCCTACACTTTAGTCTTTACATGCAAATAGGCCTACACTTTAGTCTTTACATGCAAATAGGCCTACACTTTAGTCTTTACATGCAAATAGGCCTACACTTTAGTCTTTACATGCAAATAGGCCTACACTTTAGTCTTTACATGCAAATAGGCCTACACTTTAGTCTTTACATGCAAATAGGCCTACACTTTAGTCTTTACGTGCAAATAGGCCTACACTTTAGTCTTTACGTGCAAATAGGCCTACACTTTAGTCTTTACGTGCAAATAGGCCTACACTTTAGTCTTTACGTGCAAATAGGCCTACACTTTAGTCTTTACGTGCAAATAGGCCTACACTTTAGTCTTTACATGCAAATAGGCCTACACTTTAGTCTTTACATGCAAATAGGCCTACACTTTAGTCTTTACATGCAAATAGGCCTACACTTTAGTCTTTACATGCAAATAGGCCTACACTTTAGTCTTTACATGCAAATAGGCCTACACTTTAGTCTTTACATGCAAATAGGCCTACACTTTAGTCTTTACATGCAAATAGGCCTACACTTTAGTCTTTACATGCAAATAGGCCTACACTTTAGTCTTTACATGCAAATAGGCCTACACTTTAGTCTTTACATGCAAATAGGCCTACACTTTAGTCTTTACATGCAAATAGGCCTACACTTTAGTCTTTACATGCAAATAGGCCTACACTTTAGTCTTTACATGCAAATAGGCCTACACTTTAGTCTTTACATGCAAATAGGCCTACACTTTAGTCTTTACATGCAAATAGGCCTACACTTTAGTCTTTACATGCAAATAGGCCTACACTTTAGTCTTTACATGCAAATAGGCCTACACTTTAGTCTTTACATGCAAATAGGCCTACACTTTAGTCTTTACATGCAAATAGGCCTACACTTTAGTCTTTACATGCAAATAGGCCTACACTTTAGTCTTTACATGCAAATAGGCCTACACTTTAGTCTTTACATGCAAATAGGCCTACACTTTAGTCTTTACATGCAAATAGGCCTACACTTTAGTCTTTACATGCAAATAGGCCTACACTTTAGTCTTTACATGCAAATAGGCCTACACTTTAGTCTTTACATGCAAATAGGCCTACACTTTAGTCTTTACGTGCAAATAGGCCTACACTTTAGTCTTTACGTGCAAATAGGCCTACACTTTAGTCTTTACGTGCAAATAGGCCTACACTTTAGTCTTTACGTGCAAATAGGCCTACACTTTAGTCTTTACATGCAAATAGGCCTACACTTTAGTCTTTACATGCAAATAGGCCTACACTTTAGTCTTTACATGCAAATAGGCCTACACTTTAGTCTTTACATGCAAATAGGCCTACACTTTAGTCTTTACATGCAAATAGGCCTACACTTTAGTCTTTACATGCAAATAGGACTACACTTTAGTCTTTACATGCAAATAGGACTACACTTTAGTCTTTACATGCAAATAGGACTACACTTTAGTCTTTACATGCAAATAGGACTACACTTTAGTCTTTACATGCAAATAGGACTACACTTTAGTCTTTACATGCAAATAGGACTACACTTTAGTCTTTACATGCAAATAGGACTACACTTTAGTCTTTACATGCAAATAGGCCTACACTTTAGTCTTTACATGCAAATAGGACTACACTTTAGTCTTTACATGCAAATAGGCCTACACTTTAGTCTTTACATGCAAATAGGCCTACACTTTAGTCTTTACATGCAAATAGGACTACACTTTAGTCTTTACATGCAAATAGGACTACACTTTAGTCTTTACATGCAAATAGGACTACACTTTAGTCTTTACATGCAAATAGGACTACACTTTAGTCTTTACATGCAAATAGGACTACACTTTAGTCTTTACATGCAAATAGGACTACACTTTAGTCTTTACATGCAAATAGGACTACACTTTAGTCTTTACATGCAAATAGGCCTACACTTTAGTCTTTACATGCAAATAGGACTACACTTTAGTCTTTACATGCAAATAGGACTACACTTTAGTCTTTACATGCAAATAGGACTACACTTTAGTCTTTACATGCAAATAGGACTACACTTTAGTCTTTACATGCAAATAGGCCTACACTTTAGTCTTTACATGCAAATAGGCCTACACTTTAGTCTTTACATGCAAATAGGACTACACTTTAGTCTTTACATGCAAATAGGACTACACTTTAGTCTTTACAATTCTTTTCCCTTATTGTGGAATCGCTCACGGTCATTCCATTCCTTCTTTTTCTAGGTCGTCCTTTTTTCTTACTTCCATATTGTGCCCTACAGGATGGTCTCTACAAGCCCTTGTATTCTTGTAGCATTCTTGTATTCAAGCCATTCCAGTTTGGGCTTTTTTTTTTTTTACTGTTGCCGTGATGTTGTCCTAGTCTTAGATACGGACGGCTTCACCAACTCCCATCTCGTACTTCTACGTTGGAGATGTGGTCTATGTGTCATTCTACTCCTGGAGCATATCTAATCATTATATCCTTTCTAGCTATGTTGTTAAAGCCCGGGGCTCACACGTATATAAGAACATGGATTTGACTAGCTTGACTTTAGATTTGAGGGTCACGTTGTTTTTACACCATATGAATTTTGTTTCATGCTCCTCTGGCCTGGGCATTTCTGGACATTAACTCTGGCTGTTAAATCCTTTGTATGAGACCACTGTGTTAAGATAATTTTTCTCAACCTTTAAGTCAATGGTATGGTGTTGTTTATTCATCTAGTTTATCCTCGCCGCATTGAATTTTCAATGGAAAAAAAAAATATGCGAAAAAATATATAATAATTTTTTTATTAAAGATCAGGCATAAATATAATGACATTCAATTTAGTTTAGTGATCAAATTTATGATGAAGCAGGGCTATAAATATTAAGTGGTGATATATAAATAATAAAAGTTCCATTGAGTTGCAATGAAAGGTACAATAAAAATAATTGAATTAGCTTTTACCTCAGCGCCACGATTGATCTGCGCTTTTTTATGTGGCGCGTGCATTTCCTAATCTAAAAATAGCATCGTTACCTCGCAAAGGCCTTATCGGAAATTCCCTGTACTCTTCTGATTTTGCAAGGTGCAGATAGACTTGGAAAAAAAAAATATTTTCTTAAACGTAAATTCTACGTGAAAGATGCAGAGTTGAGCAAAGTTCATGCCCCATCTTCAACACTGCCATTCAAATTCAACTCAGGCAGATTCAATAGCTTAGCAATCATCAAAGTAGATGGGAAGAGAAAATCTCAGAGGGGAGACAAACACAACACTGGAGTTAAGTTTTAAAAAAAATAAATGAAAATAAAAGCTTTTATTGGAAAGATGCCCTTGGGAGGGGGGTCAACGTGGTTCAATACCCCCGACCCCACCCCCAGACTGACCACTCCATTATAGGCTTTAGAAGAATGGACAGTTGACAGATGGCCATTATATTATAATTAAATTTGTTTTAAGCATTTAAGCAGTGTTAGAAGCCTTAATAATATGCAACTAATTCAATTAGTTTATTTGTGCATAATATTGAAGGTCTAGAAGCAAAGATAAATTGATTTTCTTGTTCTTTTTATTGCATTACAGTTTTAAAAAAAACAACTTTTTTTTCATTTATCTTATATATATAATATAATATCATAGACTATAATATACATGGACCGCTTGCTTTAGTTTTTATATGCTATTATCTTCTGTGTTTTGCAATTCCCGATTCTAAATGAAGTATTTGTAATACAAGTTCCGTTTTATTAAATCGCATTTTTTTCGACTTTAAATGAATTCTTGTAGGCCTATTAATATAATTAATCCTATTATCATTGACTATAATAAGATTGACCGCTTGCTCTATTTTTAGAGCTTATGTTCTTTTTCCGTGTGCACACAACACTGATCTATAAATGTTTCCGCTCTGTACTACTTTCGATTTTAATTTTTCATTGAGAAAACCAAAGCGATTCAATAAAACGGAAGTGCAAAGTATATTACGAATCGGGATATCCGTGTTTTGAGTCATCATATAGCAGAAATACTAAAGCAAGCGGTCCATGTATATTATAGTCTATGATAATATGTACATTTACGCAAGTCATAATGTAACAAAATGTACGTAAGCCTAGGCAATATATTAGTAAAGTTCTGTATTACAGATCATTCAAGTCATAATAAATATGTTGTGGAAAAATTGTAATTTTTTATTAAAAAGCCAACGATATCAATTTCGTGGCAGATATACTTATAGTAAAAGTAGCCTTTTAAATTTAATATATTTAATTTTTTCTATGTAAACAACTTGACAAAGGCTGTGTTCAAATTAATAGTTTTATGCCATTATACACATTTATTATCGTCATCCTTTGAAACACTTTTTATGTCTCATCTGATCACATCCGCTGAGACTTAGTCGAAAAAACAACAACAAGGTTATTACGGAAAATTTTCTCATTTACTCAACTGCTCGTTAGATTAATGTTGCTCGTTTGGATACTCTGTTGAAACCAGGTACTTAATTAAGTGAGCACAAAGTGCCAGGTATAGAGCAGAGAGGTATAAGGAGGAAGGTGAAACAGAAATAAGTATCTAGTGGACTGGATCTCTTACCTACCGCCCCATCCCCACGATCTCCTGAATACCCCCCGTCCCCCAGACAAACCCATGTAAGAAGTGGGTGTTTAACTTCATTAGCCGAAACAAAGTGATGGAGATGCCGGTATTCTCCAAACAAATTAATGTCGTCATTTCCCGTAGATGGCTCTGGAGGGATTCTGTCTGAGCACAAAATTAATGGCTCACTTTTGACGTACCATAGTTCAGTGATAACAAAAGAGTATTGCAATCTTGAACTTCGGTATAATACTATTTTATCATCAATTTATCAAGCCTCAAAGAGCTCTTAGGAAGTTATCGTCAATATCTGAAGTTATTATGTACGCTTTCAATTATTCACTCGTAACTTATCTGCATTTTTTTTAAACAAATGAGAAAATATTTTCCTTGCAGTATATTGTTTTCGTATTTGAGCATCTTTCTAAAAAAGTATCAAAAGTAAAATATCAGTTTCAGTGGCCATGGCATACCAAGGTATTGTCGAGGACATCACATTGCCTCTTTGCAGCGTACTTTTTCAAACTCCTGTCAGGTACCTCATAGGACATGGGTAGATGCAAAGATGCCCTGATATAAAAACCTGTAGATTTACATGGAATTGAACCACGAAACCTTTGAAATGGTAATGCAAACGCGCAACCTTTATACCGCTGTGTTATATTTCTCTACTACTTAATAGTATTTGAATTCATTCCACACAAAAATAATTTTCATGTTACATAAGTTTACATCTCAAAAAATATTGTTCACTGGTGGTGCTACGATAAAGGATTGAGAAACACTGTCTTATAATAATTATCGCCATTCGAATATGAATCTCGACAAGCCCTCTTAAACCATTAAAGAACTTGACTATACTTACAACCTCATACAATAACTCAATCATAACTGCTAGATTATCTGCCCTTCGCATCATTAGTAAATAATATGCGTACGAGATAGAGAAAGAGTAATAGATTGTAATTTTTTGTAAAGTACAGCATGATGGGTAGGGTGAGGGTCAGAGTGAGAGTGGGGTGAGGGGTGGTAGGGGAGGATTGTTGGCTCATAGAACGACATGCGAAGTTTATTGGCATGAGCCGATAGTGAAATTGTTGCTAAATATTTGATCTCCATGCTGTCGGTTGAATGCATTATCAATGCAATGATTCTAGAGTGAGAAGGAGGCAGTGTTGAATCAACAAGAAGGATGTTTGAATACCAGATAGTTGTTTTTAGATCATTAGTCTGTGAAGCAAGGCAATAGTTATACGGAACTATATCAGGTGCTGGTTATAGGTTATTATAGCCTTCATTTGGTTGGTTGAAAGACAATATACATACACAGATAGATAACTAGATGAATACATACACACATACAAACACGTACAGACATATAGACATACACATCACACATACACATACACACACATACATAAGTACATACATACATGTATACATACATACATACACACATAGACTGATGGACAGATAAACAAGCAAATAGACAGACGGACAAAAAGACAAGCAGATAGACAGACGGTTAAATAGACACGCAGATAGATAGATAGACTGATAGGTAGTAAACAGAACAACAGACAAACTGACTATCATGGCGGGCTTGCTGACAGACCAACAAAGTGAGATACACTAATAAATCAAGACACAGGCACAAAGAATGTTCTTTACAGAAACAAAGATATTTGTACAAATTCACCAGCCATTCTCATTGCACAGTAACACATTGTAACATAGACTAAAATACATCGGCAAACGACAGGCTAAGATTTCATATACACAAAAACTACAAAGTTGTGAGCCTCTCAACTCTCAACAGGTATTCCCTGTACCTGATATGAAAACCAATCAAGAAGGGAAAAAAAATGAGCGCGCAGAAAGGTGCAAATAGAAAGATAGGATTTAAGAAAAACAAAAACAGGTAATTTTAACATTACAAGATAAACGAAATTATTTTATACCTCAAGCACTACACATTTGAATATTTACGGAATTCATTTAATAAAGTTATATATTTTGTGTATAAAATGATACGTTTTAGGTTGCAGGTATAGTGAATTTACACCTTATGATGATTCGGTATGAACCTATTTTTAACCTCGCTATTAATGTAATATCTATTATTATCTTACATGTTGAAGAGAGTTCCTACCGGACAGAAGATTACATCGTAGAAATCGCTAGAATTGTTTTCAAAGCATTTCTTCATAATTGTTCATCTCACATAATTTAATTCCGTTTTCCAAAAAGTAGGCCTACATTAGAACAAGACTTTTGTATGCAAATGTATAACTGGCTTAAAAGTGTTGTCTAAACAAAACACACATTTAAACAAAAAATAAATAAATAATTAAACGAATCCTGTAGTAAACAAAAGTTTACTTTATCCTGATGTTGAAAACAATAAGAAAAGATGTTAGAATTGTTTAATTTACTTTTGATTCATGTTATCCTACTGACAATCTTGTACCGGTACAGGAATTTCATTGAACAATAGATGAATAAATATGTTAGCCCACAGATTATATATATATATATATATATATATATATATATATATATATATATATATATTGTATGTATGTTTAATTTATCATATTACTCAGAGTTAGTCTGGTCTGATCATATAATTGACATATAGTAAATATGGAGCTGAAGATGACGAAAAATTATTTCAAATGTATTCTTGTCGTCCGTGTCGGTTCCAGATACTGGACACAAAACTATTGTTCTGACGAATGTTCAAAATACACAGACACACACATACACACACAAACACACAATCACACATACTGACCCACATACTCACAATGGGTTAGTTAAATGAATGGCAACTTCTGTTTCATCCAGGCAGTTATAATGATTTCTGTTTACTCTGTAATTCTTATATTCATTGAATGCATATTTAAAGTTCAATAATCCCAATCAGATTTAGTATGCACTACTATGCGCACAACTAACTCGGACTAACATGTTAGCCATCAATCTACAAAGCTATCTACACATGTATATACCTATCAATCTCTTTACATCTATCTATATATCTATCTACCCATCTATCTATCTATATATCTATCTAACCAATAATCTTTACATCTATCTATATATCTATCTACCCATCAATCTATACATCTAGTTATCTTTAACTATATAATACCTATCCATCCAACCCTTTACCCACGATTGCATCTATCAAATCTATCTAATCTATCTCTATGTCTGTCTTGTATCCGTATTCTTGTCATTTCCTCTAACTGTCTGTCTAATTACAAATCAATTTCTATCCGCGCCATCTTCCTCTCTCACTTTCTTTCTCCTTCCACCTGCCTGTGTATATCCGTCTTTCTCTCTGCCTCTCTCTGTCTATGTTATTCTACACACATTGGATGAGTTTATGTTTGAGTGCTAGCAGTATTTAGTTCAAACACAAAAAATATTCTCTGTCTTAGTTTTTAAAAGAAAACAACAACAAAACTCCATCCGAGTTGACTTAAGGGAATTCCCCGTGGAACATGAGACTTAGCTATTTGGCTTGCGGGGGGGAGCCAAGGGGGAGAAGAGGTAATAAAGAGGCTAAACGAGAAAGGGCGCGAGGTGCAGAGGCGCATTACGATGACAGGAATGCGCACGCGGAATTTTGTCCATGCCCCCCACAGGACTCACACACACAATGGCTATTAGCAGACGATTAAAGAAATACCAGATATTTAAAAAATAACTGTGACATTGATAATGCGGAGAAAAGTTTGTTAGAACATGATGAGGGTACAAAAAGAGATGGGTGGTGGGGTGACGTAAGGGGCGCGGAGATTTAAAGAGGGGTTCCAGTTCTTGGGTTTTGCAGGTAGAACAGGTTGATGATCAGGTTTAGAGAAAGTTATTTGTTTGTGTAGTGAGTGCGAAGGTATAGTATCGCCGTGCTTAGGAAAGGAAACCGTTTGTATAGAAAACAAAGATAAGCTTATTTTATAAGCTGTAAATGTATACATCTTATTTCTATAGAAAAAACAAAGATAAGCTTAGAAGCTGTAATTATATACAGATTAGTTCTATAGGAAACAAAGATAAGTTTATAAACTATATTTGTATACAATTAATTTCCATAGAAAAGAAAGACAAGCTTAAGCACTGTAAATATATACAGTTAAGCTCCATGAAAAACAAAGCATAATTATAGAAAAGCTGTAAATATAATTCAGATTTCTTCCATAGAAAACAAACTTAATCTTAGAAACTGTTAATGTAGACAGTTTAGTTTTATATAAAACAACAAGAAGCTCACAAACAAAGTATAAATAAAGAAATAGAAACACTAAAAAGAATGACCGTAGGGCCGGTGAAGCAGCGTTCACAAGTTTCTGTGGCCACGGCATACTAGGTGATTGTGTGGCCAGCACTATGCACAGCCGCCTTCACTTTACACCAACTAAGGCAGGTATTCATCAGAACTGGGTAGACGCAGGGACACCCTCCAGACACCAGGATTCGAACCCAGGACCTTCGGTACGCCAGCAGAACGCGCATCGCAGAGTAAAGTTTAAAATTTGACTTCAGCTTATGAAACAAAAAAATCTGTTCATAAATTAGTACATCGCCATTGCTTGTCACAAAGTATATAGAATTAATAGCGTGAGAGTCCCTAGTTCAAATCCTATCACAGTGTTGAACTATTTGTACTTAAATAAGGATGAACTTAAAGTCGTGTTGGCATTGTGGTGTGAACACAATCCCCGTGCTGACACGGTCAGTGAAAATAAAGCTGTTGATATTAATAGTTCTTTAAGTTAAGAGTTTAGTATAAGGCCAACAACACCACGTATTAACCCATCTAAAATATAAAAAATTCTTCTTACAATCCATTACAGTTAACTATTTTTTTAGTTTAACACGCGTACATAATGTCTTACATCGGATCTACCTACTAATTATAGTTTGATACAGGCTAGAAACACTTTTTTTTATTAAGGGCGCAGGGGGGGAGAAAGAGAAAAAATTCTCAAGGGAGAAACCACCTAAATAGAACCACTTCTATAAAAGGGGGGGGGGGGGAGGGATGGTGGAGAAAAAGAAAAAAAAACGTCAACATCCAAGCGTGCCTGTAGCAGCGAATGGGTTTAATTTTCTACTTCATTGCCTTCATCCAGTGTCTGGTATCGACTGAGGACTTCACTGTAACTGTGACTCATCCTAGCCCAGCCGAGCCTGATGTAACTTGTACGGATTCTACAGGGGCCAATAATCATATCAAACAATTTGCATCGTATTAAAATGTGCTGTAAAGATGTAATCGTTTGCATATAATCAAATATTTATGTTGTATAGAGTATTGAATTATAAGTTGTGGTTTTGTCTTCTGAATTGATGTAACGTGCTCTATTTTGTCGTTGTTTTGTTATTTATAGAATTTCCATTTTCAAGTGTAGGCTAATAATGCTCAACATTAATCAATAACGTTTTTTTTTTCTTTTATTTAGGAATTCTGAAAGTGGAGCCTAATATTTTTCCAATATCACAAATGCAAATCGAATTGGCTCAAAATATTTCTCTTGCTCATAATTGTAGCTTATCGTTTGTTATTAGTTTCAGAAAAAAAAAATCTGTCCACAACATCGACACCTACCAATAACATGTAGCATGGCTCTGTTCTTTCGAAAATTTTATATAACGTATCCTTTATATACTTAGAACGTCTGTATTGAAAGGTGATTTCTACAGGAATAAAAGAATTATGTCTAGAGTACCACGTGACTCATTTTACATCACCTGAGGAAACAAAAAATGAAACTCATAATAATGTCATGTCCTTGTTTTAACTGCAGGAATGAGAATCTAGGATTCGGGCGGGTGAGCATAAAAGAGACAGAGAGATAGATAGATGGACAGATAGACAGATAGACAGTTTGATTAACAGACATACATAGAGATAGAAAGATAAATATATAAATATATAGAGACAGATACACAGGTAGATACATAGACAAAGATTTATCAGATTGATAGATAACTTGGATAAATAAGATGATTAGATAAGATGAATAGATAGATAACTGGTTAAATAGTCAATTTACACATTCGGAAGCAATTATATTCTTGTTCGCTTGAGCACGTATAATAATTCTAAAACAAACAGCCAATCATATCTTCATAACAAGCTGTTTTATATCACTATCTCAATGGCTAAAGTGGTTACTAGCTCCGTTATCTTATCATGGTTGTTATCAGCAGTGTTGACTCTTTAGCCAGTAACTTCTCAAAGTTAATCTCTCTTGTTGTCCGGGATGATCAATTATATCTTATCGATTGATCCTCACCCGCAGACATAATCCATCGAGGCTTTAGCTGATCAAATAAATCACACAAACTCATTGAAATATCAAGTTGAAAAATACAAAACAAATGTCGGTTGTAGACGTTTGTGCTGTTGACAGTTGAATATAAGGTCATAATATTATATATATATATATATATATATATATATATATATATATATATATATATATATATATATATATATATATATATATATATATATATATATATAGTGTGTTTATATATCCACTTGAATTGCGAATTGTTTTGGCCCGAATCTTTAATTGTCCGTTCAGGGTCTGGTTCACTATAAAATAATACGCACAAGCCACTCGATGAATGATCAAAGAGGCATTTATTAACTGAACTTATTTACAATAAGTAAATTAAGGTGCACTGGTCGATAACAAGTAGCTTCTTAAACACTCTTCAAAACAACAAAAACTACACATATGCGGGCCTTATATAAGTTTTGGTGCAGAAAATGTTAGAATGGATTTTCCCGAAGTAGAATGCGAAGGAAAATGCGTACTAGAACTACGTAGAAACTAAGGAAACACATATTGGAGTACGCACATAACACCTAAGCCATAATAAATAACTCTCAATGAATCATTAAATACAATTTTAAATTAAATCTTGAAAAAATATTTAAACATACTATACGCATATAACAGAATGCTCTGAAGACAGAAAGGCACTAAGCTTCTCTTTGTGACTGATGTTTATTTTTAGTTAAAGTATGGTGATGATCAGGGGCAGATTTATACAGCATATATAGGCCTATACTCTTGGAGCATCAAGGTAAAGGGAGACACCACATTACTTTTCCATATCACACATTCACCATGGTCCCAACTGGTGAAATACGGGACATAGTCCAGCTAAACCAGGATCCACACAAAAGAAGGGCCAAAAAAAAATGTACAGACAGACAGAGCTGGCCCTACGGTTGCGTGCACCATGGGCGAGTAGTACAAGAAGCGTCGGCAACTCCAACTGGAAGAGAGAAGAGAGAGGGGGCATGATAGACCCGTAGGGATTATATGCACTATGTATTCGGCAACAGATAATTTTTACTTTTCGTGAAAGTCTCCCTCTCTCTTCCACTCTCATTTTTTTTTAAAATTCATATTAAAACAAGTATGATTTACGAAGTTCACTTCTTTTTGGAAGACCTTGATGACGCCCTCAAGCACTTGACAGCCCGGGCAACTACACTTTTTAGCCGGTACCGTAAACCGGTTCTGAATAATGTAGCTAACGAATTGTTTTATTTTAATTTGTTTAAAGAACGATTTATTTCCCAAATCTTTGAAAGTTGATATTATAGAATAAAAACCTAACCTAATTTTCAGCTTTTCGTTGAGATATTTCAAAACCTTTCATAACGCCATCTATAATACTATGTATCCCGTCGGACCAAATTAAACCACAGGGCCGGTGAAGCAACGTCCACCAGTTTCTGTGGCCTATACATACTATAATACTCTACCAAAACGAAACTTCCATTCTTCTATTGTACGTGAGTTTGTGTGTGTGTTACAAAATCATTTCATTTTTGACATTTTGTCGCTGACATATAAAGAACATGGTATTGTAATGTTCGAAGAGCTTTTTCCATTTAAAAAAAAAAAGCAAAACAATTTCTATTCTTTCCTTTAGTAATGAAAACAAAAACGGAATAAGGCTTAGCAGAGCAGTAATTTTTGGTTAAAAAAATCACTTTAATCTTAACAACAATAAAACAAAAGAACCGAATAATGTTTTAAACTGAAAAAAAAAACAACAGGACAACGCCATACAAGGAATAAATGAATAAGTTCATTTTTTTAAAGTAATTCTATTGCCAAAGTTTAATGTCTTCTTCTAGATATCAATAACAGAAAAATTGTCTATGGAATTCAAATTATTTTTTAAATAAAGTATTACAGTTATAAGCTTCCCTTAAATTCTGCAGTAGGTTTAAGTTTCGGTATTTCTTGTGCGGGTATGTTATGCACTAAACTTTATTCCTGCAAGAATTCCTTTTCGCATCGAGAAAATTGTAAGTTGCATTTATGCAACATGGACGACAAAATTGTTAATATAAAATGTGTCAATTAGCAAAACATTGTCTTTAAAGAAATACTTCAAAATTAAAAAAGAGATTTGTCTTTGTCGTTAAAATTGAACGATTCAAAATGTATAAAAATATTTAATGGAATAAATCAATTCAGAACAAAACCAGAAACATTTTTTGTGTGATTAGATTCTTTTTTTCATGAAGGCTTGTCCAAACTAACACAAAATTGAATAATTTATCGGATTAATTTTGGACAAACTTGGAAGAAATTACTATATCGTATCGACTTTTTATTTCAACATGTCTGTCTGGTTGTTTCTCTCCAACTATCTCTGTTAATAAATGTATCTCATTATTCGTCTGTCTCCCTCTCTCTCTCTCCCACTATCTCTCTCACAGTTACTTTTAACCATGATCTTTCTGTCTCAATCTCTCTCTCACTGACACTCTCTCATCATCTCTCACAGCTTCACTCTCTCACTATCTCACTAATTTGCTCTCTCCATCTCTCTCTCTCTCTCTCTGTCTCTCCCATTTTTTCTGTGTGTCGTTTTCTCTAGCTCTGTAACTATCTCTTTCTTCTCTATTTCTGTCACTGTCTCTATTTTACAAAATTTCCCACTATATCTATCCCACTATCTCTCTGTCTATCCTTCTCTTTGTCTCTCTCTCTCTCTTTCTCTCTCTCTCTCTCTCTCTCTCTCTCTCTCTCTCCTATTCTTGCCTACCGTGAAGACGTTTTGTTTTCTTTTTTCCAAATCTCGTTCCCTTCTAATTTTCTGACTCCAGCAAAGGTACCAGCGCGTGAAATTTCCGAGATTTCTTGAGATCGTATCTTAATTAACTCCCCCTTCCATTCTGCAGGACAGAGAGAATTAGCAACATAGGGAGAACTCGCCATTTGCATTTCGGAAGGTTGGTGTTGGTGGTGATGTGGGGAGGGGGGGAGGAGGGTGTTTGACGGGAGAAGGGAGAAGAAATTTTCAGGGAGGGTATCACTTTCACAACAGTGAATTGTGTCCCATTGTATTTCCTTTAAATTCCAAGACTCAATATTCAGAGTGAGTTCAAACAGAAGGATCTGGAAATACTTTCACATACTTGCCATAAAGGCCTTATGGAAAGTCTACTTTTATCCTTTTGCCTGCATCGTGTGCACAAAAATGTGCTTTCCCTATGTACATGTAGTTTTCAAACTTTATATAATCGGACAATGATCTTTTGCGTTTGTGCACACAGTTTAAATCAAGGGGACATGACCCGATATCCGAGGATCGATTTTACGAGACAATGCAGCAATACTTGCGTTTGTTATCTTTTTATTATCCTTATGTTTTCATTATATCCTATAATGTAAGCCACAGCGGACATGGATTGCAGCTGAGAAAACAACACAGTATCAAAGTGAAGTAACTGGAACGAGGGTATTCATGACTCCTACTGTAGTATTTGATTCTATCTATCCTCTATCCACCCATCCTTCCATCCATCTATCCAAACAGCCATCTATCTATAGTAAAGTATACCGTCGGACCAAATTGATCATAGGGCCGGTGAAGCAGCGTTCAACAGTTTCAGTGACCACGGCATCGTAGGTGATTGTGGAACCAGCACAATGCCCAGCCCCCTTTACTTTACCCCAACTGATGTCAGGTAGCCATCAGAGCTGGGTAGACTCAGGGACACCCTCGAATCCAAGGGAAAATTCCTAGACGTCACCAGGGTTTGAACCCAGGAACTTTGGTATGCCAGACAAACGCGCTGCCTCTCGACCACAGTTCCCAATCTATCTATATGTCTATCTATTTCTTCAACAATCAGGCATCCAGTCAGTCTCACCGAGTCTCTGTTCGGCTATCTATTTCTTCAACTATCAGTCAGCCAGTCAGTCTCACTGAGTCTCTGTTCGGCTATCTATTTCTTCAACAATCAGGCATCCAGTTAGTCTCACTGAGTCTCTGTTCGGCTATCTATTTCTTCAAAATTTAGGCATCCAGTCTCTGTTCGGCTGTTCGTTCTCAAAGCTATTTCTGTGCGGCAGAGTTTGAATATTTGGTTCTTTTCAATCACATCTTTTTTAAAAATTGTGTTGACAATTAGGCAAATGAAAGTCAACAGAACACATAATTGATTATAGCAGAGTAAGTAAGTTATGCAGCTTGTATATCAGAGACGTAAAAATGACGTTTCAAACCAAACTTTAGAAAAAGCTGTCAAACGTGCAAAAAAAAAAGCTGCACATTGACAGATTGTATGGAATACTATAATTTAGATTATTGTATCTCGTTTTAATATATTAATATTGAAAATATCATTCCTTTATTCAATTTATAAAATAAAGATCTTCCTATCTCAACTCTAAAAACGTAGTTCTATGTCCTGTAAGTTTACAGCAGTAAAGGTTGATGATACAACATTCTATGGTTTATTTCATTACCACTGAGTGACAATAGATATATTTAGATCCACAACTTGTGAAATCTAATCTATATTTCTATTAACGAAATGTTTTGAAGTAGGTCATCATTGTTTCCTTATCTGTACTTTACTTTTTTAGATTAGGTTTTCTTTTCCTTCTGAATTTATAATATAGGCTATATATATTATACTTTTATTATATAGGTTATATATATTATACTAAGTACAATATTTTATAGCCCAAAATTTCCATTTTGATGCTGTGAAATAAATGTTTTACTCTGGGGGGAAATTGGACTTTAAAATTTGACTACGTATATAATCCTTTGGGGGACGAGTGGAATTGAACCTGAGAAATTTTCTATTACTAGTAAAATCTATTACGAGTAAATCTGATTTTCTTTTTAAATGAAAGGAGAAAATAACTTTTTACACTCCACCACAATATTGACCTCCCCTTGGATCCAAAAATATTTTTACCAAGTCATTGAGTCATGTATCAGGTAAATACGGTAGCCAGGTAATGAAAGAAATGTCAAGTCAAATTGAAGTATTGTGCGTTTATTCTCTGTCAAGCCTACTCTTTGTCAAGTCTACGTTGTTGTATTTTTTTTGTGTGCTGCATTTTGTAACCCCCCTTTTCCTTTGCTAAGATAAGTATAACCCTCTAGATCAGTTATATCCAGCTGTTGAGTTATGCCACGTTCAGAGCCACCTACCTCCCGACACACACATACAAGATTACGGGTTATCAATCATGTTACTAAGATTATGTCAATCATATAAAGTTTTTGTTGTATATAATCAGTAATCAGCGAAACGCAGACTGAAGGAAGGAAACAGACATTCTTCTTCTTATAACTATGAAACTCATCGGTTGCAAATTAGGCCTTACTACCCTGGAAACTGTTCATTATACTTTTGATTTCATTTTAATAATGAAATTTATGCTTTGTTTTGTTGTTAGAAACTTACACTGATAACAAATTTCACGTTAACAAGATGTAAATAGCATTTTAATTCGTGTGTATCTGTTCAAGTGAAAAAATATTTCATTAATAATTTAACTACCAAGTCTCTATAAATTGTAAAGGATATTTTCGGTTATATTATGTAAGTTTATAAACACTAAAACTTGGATTAGTTACCTATAGTTCTTTATACAAAACGTGTATATTGATACGTGGAGACCATACTTTGACTGCATACTTAATGAAGACCATAGTTTCCCGGAAAGCATCCATTTTAATTGTAATGTTGTTTTTTTATAACAGTTACGGGGTCTAGAATTTATTGAATTTTTAACTTTTCAATAATAATTCAAAACTGCCAACATGCGCCATGCCAACATGCGCCATGCCAACATGCGCCATGCCAACATGCGCCATGCACACAACGCAACATGCACATAGTCAGGAAATGAGTGCTGCCTGAATCATCAACGAGATACACGTCTAATACATTTGTACTTTCGTCTCACACTGCGATGCCATTTCTAGTGCTCACAGTAGCAGGCTCGGTCATGAAAGCAGCGCTTGGCGTTGAATTGGATATTATTCTCCTTCCTGGCCACCCTTACCCTACCCCACAAGCTTAGTATAACGTACAATAGGCTTAACGAACCCACAGGGGCCACTACATGTGCTGTCCCTCCCATGAGCATTTCCCGATTAACCAACCGTGTAGGGACCCTGCTAAACAGACTTAACACTGGTGCTTTGTTCTCTTTAAAACATACATTATATATGTGTTGTTTTTCGGTCTAATCATTCACACTGTACGTAATCAATCAATTCTAGGAATAAATAGAGACAACACAGTTTAACTCACATAGTTGCTGCGGCATCTAGTTGTCTTGTACAGAGGTCTGCAACCTACGGAAAGAGCGTGCCTAATGTTACACGCAGAGCGAATTTCAATAGCACGCGGAAAAACCCTAGAAAGACAATTGAAGTCTTTTCTGCAAGAAAAGAGCAGGGTGCCTTTAGGCTGTTGGCACGCTAAATGAATAAGAAATCATACTTTAGCACGCTATCATCAAAAGGTTGCCTACCCTTGGTCTAGGAGATTAAGAAAAAACAACATATTCTGCATTTCTATTCGATACACATTACATAAAAAATTTGCTGACAGAGTTTCCGTATTGTGTGTATTTTGAGTGTATTGTGTGTTCTGGTGATTGTGTATTGTGTGTATGTGTGTTGTCTGTGCGTATGTTGTGTGTTGTAGTGATTGTGTATATGTGTGTATGTATGTTATGCGTATGTATGTTGTGTGAATTTATGGTGTTAGTTGTGTAGAGCTTGTATGAGTGTCTGTATGGAGTGTGTTATTTATGTGTGTTGTCTGTATGTATGTTATAGTGATTGTGTATATGTGTGTATGTATGTTATGAGTATGTATGTTGTGTGAATTTATGGTGTGAGTTGTGTAGAGCTTGTATGAGTGTCTGTAGGGAGTGTGTTATGTATGTGTGTTGTCTGAATGTATGTTGTGTGTATGTATGCTATGTGTGTGTATGTATGTTATGAGTATGTATGTTGTGTGAATTTATGGTGTGAGTTGTGTAGAGCTTGTATGAGTGTCTGTATGGAGTGTGTTATGTATGTGTGTTGTCTGAATGTATGTTGTGTGTATGTATGCTATGTGTGTGTATGTATGTTGTGTGTATGTTTATCTCCACTTTAACGTTGGTACATTTTACAATTCTATATGCGGCGCGTGCATTGTGTCAGTCAAGCTCACCATCACGCCCCCGTTAACCCCCTCCCCCCACGCCCCCTTTCTGTCAGATGTAGCTTAATGCCAATAGCAGCCTAGCCTCAACTCTCCATTAACCTATCTCACCCTAACACCCCCCCCCCCCCTGGGGGGAGCTCAGAACATGCTGATGACGTCATATACAGATATTTTGCTTCTTCATGATTTCCAAAAATAATACTCTACAGAATAAAACGTGTCCTTGTTGCTAGGCTCTTTGAATAATTCACCAACTGCTGTGACAACCAAAATGTAACATTTGAGATGTTGTTAGAGAGTTCAAATTTAATTTTTACGCCCCTTGAAGAACTTTATTCTTGACGTAAAGTGTGTCTTAAAGTGTTTCAATGTGTGAATTTACTGTTGTTGTACATATGTGTGTGTATCTGGGTGCGTATCTTTCGGTTGGACTTTCTGTAGTGAATAGCGATAGTTAATTGCATCAACGTTGACTTAGAAGTCCAAGACACGAGACATTAATGAAAGATAAATTAAATGTCTCTTTTCGAAATTGAGTGGCCTAGTGGCAACGCGCCGACATAGCGCACTTGAAGATTCCGGAGCTCGGTTCCTGGTGAAGGCTAAGATTTGTTCCTTGATATGCAGGGTGTCTTCTAAGAAGAAGAATAGCTCTTTGGTAGCTGACAGTAGTTGGGGATAAGTGAAGCGGCATGCCAATGTGCTGGACACACATTTCCTTTTAACTTGTGAACGCTGCTACACTTATTGACAAACGTTCCGTATTTCTACAGAGCTGAAACTTGGCACATAGACGTATTTACCATGTCAACATAATATTTGTAATTGTTAAATGTAAAAAATCAGTTTTCGTCGTTTTTTCTAATTTAAACAAAAAATGGTGAAGATGTGCTTTCCTTTCAAATAAACACCATTAAATGATAGTGTAATATATTTACTTCGCTTTCTTTCTTCGTGTGTTTCACTGGGCAAAATCCAGGAAAGGCTAACAATTCCGTGCATAACAAACACAATTAAATAAAAAGGATTTATACAGTGGCGTAGCTAGGGTGGGGGAGTGAGGGGTCCAAATTCGAAAGTCCCACCGGGCCCCTACATGAGGGGGGCCCCTAAATGAGTATCCGAATTGTTTTTTTCTTATGTCATAATTTCGAATGTCAAAATGCAGGGGCCACTAAAGAGACCAAGCCCCCCCCCCCCCGGCCCCCAAATCCCTAGCAACGGCATTGTATAAATGTATACACCCAAAAAAACTTTTCCTTTAAAGGATGACTTTTTTTGTTAAAAGAGCTTTTGATATAATTCAAATGTGTGATATATTGGACTATAGACTTAGTAATCGATAACGAAATGAATGAAATGTTTAATAAAATAAACCGATAGCACTAGTTAGCATATGTTAGTTTATAGGGTAGGGATGGCTTTGTAGTTGTTGTTTTTTTTTTTAATGTAGATTGGTCATTTGTGTAGGCTACTATTTCTTATAAAATCAAGGTAAGGAAAAGAATTTATTACAATATATTTAGTCTTTTTCTCTTTAAAAAAAAAAGTTCTAAGGAATTTTGACTGAAAATGAATCCGACAAGCAATTTTATTCTAAAGGGACCTGGCTCCGACTAGCAGCCTTGTTAAAAGGATAATAAGTAAGTTATCCTTTACTTTCTGCTGCCTGCTGTATATTACATAATGTCACGTTCTTAACACCCTTGTAATACCAACTGAATAACCTATAGCCGATGACATCTCACTACCAGACATAATATGTGTATGTGTGAGCTAGTCTAGGTCTGGCCAAACACAACTAACTATGTTCTAGTCTAGTCATGATTCTTTTATGTGCAATTCACTGAGTGGTCTCTGAGTTAGTGGCACTACACTGTCCAGTCTACGTCTCACCTGTCCATGTCTCTCTCTTTCTCCTACCCCTCTCTTTCTGTCTCTCCCTCTCTCTACATCGGACTCTCCCCTTCAGAATCTCCCTCTCTCTCTCAGTCTGTCTCTCACTCTCGTTCTTTTACATTCTCTCTGTGTCGCTCTCTATTTCTCTCTCCCTTTCTCTCTCTCCTTCTCTGTCTGTCTGTCTCCCTGTCTCTCATCACCCCTCGCGTCACACGTTTCTTAGATCTGCGCTAATTTAATTCCATCTAATATGATTATCATGCCATAGTTGTTGTTTTTATATTATCATGTCAATAATTCACAAAGAATTCTAGCCATTCTAACGTCACTTCAAAAGTGAAAAGTACCCTGTTCCACATCTTCCCCACCGTCAACACCGCCCGAACTGTCCACGTGACCACAAACTAATATAATTATATTTGTAAAACGTTAGACCGGCAGGGGGGGGGGGGGTGATGCCACAGGATGGGGGGAGTTGGATGGCTAGTTGCCCTTAGCATTTTTTGAAAAAGAAAATTCACTTTGCATTGTACTAAATTCACGAATCATGTGGTTAATGTTTTGAAATGTATACAATTTGAGCACCACCCCTTCCCCCCCCCCCCCCACCCCCTCAATTGCTAGTTTTGCCCCTTTGTATATATATATCTTCATCATACAATCAACGTTTAATGTATGGTAGGCTATGTATATTGTTATTTATGTTAGAATAATTGAACCATCTGCATTGAAATAATTGTAATAAAGGATGAACATCTATTAAATTAACGTACTTTATTGTCTAATTATCGTACATTTGATATTAAAGTGAACCGTACATTTAAACTATTGTGGCGGTCAAAATTATATCCTAAGATAGATTTAGATCTAGGACTGACATTAAATTTTTTTTTTTCACCAATTACAGTTTCAGACAAATGCAAATTATATAATGGAGATCTTTACTTTCCATGTGCAAATGAAGTCTATGCACCATTCCTTAAAGACAGAAAATCGATCACGTGATGTTTGGAAACAGAAAAAAAAGGCTGATTTTACATTGATCTTATTGGCACCAATTACAGTTTCAGACAAATGCAAATTATATAATGGAGATCTTTACTTTCCATGTGCAAATGAAGTCTATGCACCATTCCTTAAAGACAGAAAATCGATCACGTGATGTTTGGAAACAGAAAAAAAAGGCTGATTTTACATTGATCTTATTGGCACCTATGCTTATTAAAAAATTTAATTTGTAACATATCCTTGAATACTGTGATATTATAAAGGATGCTCACGGAAGCAACAATGATTATAGACACACAATTATTAAAGGACAACACCTATTTATTGATCTTTCAAAGGAACTCGATGAAAAGATTTTAGATTTTTTTACATCATAGGTTCTCAACTGGGGGCGATATCGCCCCCCGGGGGGCGGTGAGAAGCTTTAGGGGAGCGCTGACATCCCCTGGGGCGATTGGGGGGCGGTGAGTTGCAAGTGGGCGGTACAAACGTACCTGATGTATTTTAACACATCAGCTATTTGAATCGATTAGTTTTTGAATGAAATGTTATGTAAACGCAAGTGCTGATAAATATCTGATATCCCCAACAGTAGGCCTACATATTTTTACATTAATAAGAAATAAGAATCGCAATGACTTTTCGATGAAGTAGGGGTCTGTATTTGGCAAATATAGTGTGAGGCCGGCTGGTCCTGTGGTTGGTTTACCGGACCATCAACTATGCTGACCGATCATTGTCGCTTTAGCATCTGCTATTATTAATTATATTTTTTCAGCTCAGTTTAACTGAGATGCCTTAAATGTGTTTTAAATCAAAAGAATGAAAACCGTAATATGGTAAAGCGGTATAGATAATAAGTAATCATCCAAACTGGGTAGTTATTGTAATGCGTGAAAATATACATATAATTTATTTAGTCATATAATATTTATATAATTTTCTAATACTTTTTACAGTTTGATCATTTCAAAGTTATAAATGTAAGCCATTTAATTGTTATAAAAGAAAAAAAAACAGAAATATTAGCTCAAATAAAACGGGCTAATTATCTCCCCTTAACTATAAAAATTTGATTTTTTAGATTCAATATTTGATTTAATTACCAGTTCTGTTTTGTAATATAACAAATATTACTGATTTTTAGATATAAGGCTTTTTGCAACCAAAATTGAAACAAAAATAGACAAATTGCTAGTAACACACCAGGCAAACAATTCACATTAATATTGATTTATTTAAACCTTTTGTTAAGGCAATTTTTTGATCTATTACTTCTTACAAAATGTTTCTTTTTCAGTTTTTTTAAAGATAATTAATCACACAAAAAGTCTAGTTCCCCTAAAAAAAATTGCGGAAACTATAGTCCAGATGGGCGGAAAGGGGGGGAGGGGGCGCTAAAAGAAACTTGGGGGGGGGTGAGGGGCGGTGAGCGGAAAAAAATTGTAAAAGGGGGCGGTGAGCCGAAAAAGGTTGAGAACCTATGCTTTACATGATAATTTAGCGGTTAAATGTGCGCACCCAGCAGCAGCGCAGTAAACCATTGTTACTGTTTTCAAGTGTATTTACTTAACATCACGTGACCGGGAAATCATTCTGCATAGACCTCATTGCGTTTTTCTGAAGTTTACATTCATCCTTCATTCTGAACTTTGATCTAACATTTTACCTAACATTGCAAACATTAAACTTTTTTATCTTATCTTATCTTATACATTACAGACGCTCCTTCTATAGAGAAGATTATTATGTTATTTTTTTGTTCTAAGATCTTGCTTTTAGTTATCTCCAAAAATTTAGTAGCTAATTCGTTTTTTTTTTACCCACGTGTTCAAAGGAAAAAATATATACTTGACCTTTGCCCCTTTCCCATCCACTATTTCACCTGCTATCTCAGGTATGACGACTTCTTCTTTTCTTACATCATATTTGTGTGTGTGTGTTTGATTGTTTGCAATGGAGATGTATGTGAAATTCTTGAAACTGCCATGTAACATCTAAAACAAATGTAAACCCTAACGGATGCAGCGAGTTCACTGCAACGGGTTTACTTCATGTTAACTCTTACTTCTAAGTGTTTTCCAATGTTTCATTACCGCTCAGAAACCAGTCACAGGTCTCCTTGTGAGAGTTGTTCTGTCGGCGTCTTTCCTTGAAATTGCAATAGCTCCTAGCCCTACATCTTACAGAACTTTCTTTTTGTACCGGAAATGATCCGATGGTTCGTAGCTCTATTATTCCCCGGATGTTTCCATTTACCGATTGCCTTCAATCTATGGTGCCGGTAAATACTTGATTGTTTCTATCATTATCTTCATGTATATTTTCTTATCGATAGTCTATTTGTAGACAAAGTAGAAATCCGTTATATATATATATGTATAAGTTTGTATACATATAATGTTTTTTACTTGTTGTTATATCCTCCGTTTTATTACCGGTAGTGTTACCGTCTGGTACAGCTGTAAAGGTAACTTGAGACGTCACAGGGAAGCTTCCAATGGAGGCGGCCTCATTGTTTATGAACACCGTACCGACAGACTTAGTGATGCGTAGGTTTCTCTGGCATCCGTAACCCACCATGGGATGGGAGGGAGAGCGGGTGGTGGTGGTGGTGGTTGTGGAAGCCTTTAGGGTGGAGGAAGTCATCCACAAGACAGTTGTTGTTATGGTTGTGTGCCTTGTAATAAAATGGTTCAGAACTATTTTAAAAAAAAATAGTCGAAGAAGTAAATCTAAAGGTTGTTTAAGTCGTATCAGTTTCAGAGATGGAGAGTAAGAAGAAGGGAAGGTGGGAGAGAGAGAGGGGGGAGAGAGGGGAAGGGAGAGGAGGAAAGGAGAGAGACGATGGCGATAGAGAGTACCGGGAGAGAGACAGAGAGAGACGCGATAGGGAGAAAGTAATGGGAATGAAAAAAAGAGAGACATGTAAAAGAGTGATAAGAGAGAGTGAGAGAGAGAGAAATGAGAGCGAGAGAAATGAGAGCGAGAGACGAGGGGTGAGACAAGAAAGAGACAAACAGAGAGACGAAGTGGATTGAGACGATAGAGAGACGAGACGAATCAGGAAAAAAATATAGAAGTAGTATCATCCGTCATACCAATTGCATCTATTGGGCCCGTCACGCAGCGTTTACGAGCTTCTGTGGCCACGGCATATACAAATGAACTATGTGGCCTGCACAACGCCCAGCCGCGTTTAACTATAGATCTAAACTTACTATTGCCAGGCAATCTAGTACCAGCTTTCACCAGTCGAGCGCTGCCCCACCTTGTCCCATTATATAAACACGTGCTGTCCGTAAGCGATCATTCATCTAAGAACTATATAACTATATAGTTTGGCTATATAGTTTGGCTATATAGTTTGGCTATATAGCTATATAGTTTGGCTAGTTCAGGAGAGAGACAGAATAAATAAAAGAAAGCGAATAAATAAAATATTATCTTATAAGACTTAATGCGTAGTCCTATATTTATAGAATTAATATATTCGACATAGACTAGATGAATAAAAAAAAAAACTTACAGAAATATACCAAACCGTCTGTGTCTGTTTATTCCACAGTGTTTTAAGCTCATGAAAACTCCGTAAACCTGATTGTCTTATGTAAACTCCAAGCCTTTTCATGTTGTTTAAATAGAGAATCGATAAGTATAGATCTGTTTAAGAAATAGTATACGAGATCAAACATTACAAAATGCTTGGCACGATTCTCGTATGTATACAATACCACAACTATTTACTGTAAATGAAGAATTATTCAGACATCTGTTACGTGTATACAGTGTATACATTACGTAGCCCAAAATACGCTTTATGTTAAAAAATGTGTTTGAACAAAACACTCATTAAAAAAATATTGTTCAGTAGCATCCAGCTGATGAAAGTTTTGAAGCTTTGCCTCACATTTCAACTGAACTTATTAAAAAGGATAATCCTATTGGTTGGTTTTGTAACCGATAAACGCCGATTGGCTGCTTTGGTATTGACCCTTGTCTGATCTTTGCAGATCGTGTGGTTTCATAGTCTAATAGGGATTAATACAATATTTGTGGAACTTTCCTGAAACAGACGGTTTAGTTAAACTGTGACAATCGGTTGTTTTCGTTTCTATCATGGAACATTCTCAGATTTATAATTTTCATCTTCCTCCCTTCTGACTTTGTATTTTTCTGTCTATTCGTCTGTCTCTATTACAGCCACTTTCTTTATCATTCTCCATCATGTTCAAGGGTAGTTATCTAGTTTTATCCTTATAAATTAGACAGTGGAGTGCATTGGCAAGCTATTCAGTGAAGTTTCCACTTGAAGAAAAACACGCCTCTGCAAATGTGAAGCCACCATGAGTCTCCAATGACTGTTTGCAATAGAACATATACCATTCCTTCCGGCACTTAATTATACGCACAATTTGTATTGTTTGCACGGTTATCATCAGTGCGTATTACCTCCCTTTGAAGACGTTGAATGCACTCTTGGAGAGCTCTATGACAGTGCACTGGAAGCTGTGACAAAGGCCGATGTTATTACTGTAGTAGGCCCTGAAGATCTTTAGGACATGCATCCAATCGATTAAGATTTGCTATCGACTATACAGAAGCACAACACATTAGGCCTATTTTTATATATATACACAAGCTAAATTCCCCGGCGTTGCCCAGGAGAAAATTAAGCAGGCCATTATAAGCTACAGATAGACATTTTATATACTACAATGAACAGAAAGCTATAGCTCTAATAATTTTAAAAATATAATTATTATTTAATGAAAACATTTAGGAAAGTAATTTAGGAACTCTTTTTTTCCACTATCAGTGAGACTCTTTCAAAAGAACCATCTTTCAGCCAGGAAATACAATGGCTCAATAGTTGACTCCTAAATGATAGGCCTACTTTTTTTCTTGTATGATAAATGGTATGATAGTTTGCGCGAAAGTCTATTGTGTTTGAGAACAAATGGTTCTTTAATATTGTTTTATGTATGCTGAAAGACGGAACTTATGTAATCAAATCAAATTTCCATTTATTTGGATCAATAAAGCAATCTTATCTTATCTTAAAATAAATATTATAATCGAGTTAAAAATAGGCAAATCTTTTTATTAAACAAAATGCTAAATTGCCCGGTGTTGCCAGTGGGGAAAATGCATAGAACCTAGGCCTAAGATTAGATCTATAGCTGCAGAAAAAAATTTATAAACTACAATTAACAAAAAGCAATAATTTTATTATTATTTATTTACTGAGACATTAAGAAAGTAATTTTAAAAAATTTTTTTTATCGGTTTCTAAAAAAAAGCAAGTCTATTTATGTAACAATAAGCTATGTCATTCCTGTGGCATGTGGATGATAATCGAACACCCGTCTCCCGCATTCGTCTAAAATATAGCCTAATTATTAGATTTTATTTACTGAAACATTTTGGAAAGTTTTAATTCCTAAAACTCTTTGCAATCTTTAAAAAAAGTAATATTAATGGAAGTAAAAACAAATTGAAAAAAAAACAACTATCTGTGCGGAATCGAACCCAGCTCACCCGATGGCAGTCGGATACGTTATCCACTCAGCTAAGGAGGACATATGGAGCAAGCTAGATCGCAAAAGTAAAATATGAGACGTGTTTACAAATAACCAATGGGTATCGGATACCACCCACAGTCTACTTTATATAGGCCCTATATATATATATGTATATACACACAGATTAATTAGAACGTTAGTACATACAACTTTAGTTTGATGTAAATATAAGGGGATAAGTGAGTTTTGTGTGATAATAGGTCTCTATTTTAAACTGAGAGGGCAAAGAAAACATGTTTCAAATGTTATCATTGAGATGGAGTTTGTAAACACTTAGGTCTATTGACGATTCTACCAATGAACAGAGTATTAACCCTTCCCGTACCGACCTACTTCTATCTATGCTGCCTTCAGTTCCGCTATATACGCGCCCGGGACCGTAAGGGTTAAGCCTCTACGTCAGAGACAAGAGTCTAAATCATAGGTTCTCAACAAGGGCGTTATCGCCCACCGGGGGGCGGTCAGAAGGTTTAGGGGGTGCTGACGTTCCCGGGGGCGATTGGGGGGCGGTGAAGGGCAAATGGGCGGTACAAACGTACCTGATATAATTTGAGCACCTCGGCTATTTGAATCTATTAGTTTTTGAATGAAATGTGATGTAAACGCTGTCGAATATCTAATCTGCTAATATTATTGATAGTTTGATCTCAATTTTACTGAGATGTTCTTTAATGCATTTAATACTAATGATTGACACAACAAACCATTCAATATTGTTAAGCGGAATAGATACGCAGTAATCATACGAACTGTGTAGTTAATGTAATGTTTGAAAATATACATAGGCCTATAATTTATTTAGTTATATAATATTTATATAATTTTCAAATACTTTTTACAGTTTGATCAGTTATAAATTGTAAGCCTTTTATTTTTTATAAAAGAAAAAAAAAAGAAAATCTTAGCTCAATTGAAACGGGTTAATTATGCCCCTTTAATTAACAAAAAAATAATAATTCCACATTTGATTCAATAATGATGCCAAACAAGGTCTGTTTTGTAATATAGCATATATTACTGACTAAATATTTATTTCTTTACATAAATTCAACATTATGGTATTCATATTATGATTTAATTATAAGAGGATTAAAATAATTTACGTTAAACAGTTGTCAATAAACATTTCCTGCATTAATTGTTTGTCCATTTAAGGAGTTTTTATTTTAAGCATTAATAATTACAGAAATTACTTAATATAGTGCTACTAAATAAGTCTGTTTTTTATATAAATTGATTTCACGGCAAGATATCTCCAGTTTCAATGCAAATCCATTCAAGTGGTCCTTGAAAGTTCAACTCACTGAAATGTGTCAGAAACATAGGCTTCAACAGTCAGTTTTCCTCAGTCAGAACAGGAAAATGTTGTTGTTTTTATTAATAAAAAACACTTCTTGGAGGTCTCTCGCGTGCCATTAAAAAATCGCTCTGCGCGCCAAGTTTGGCACGCGTGCCTTTGGTCGACGACCCCTGATTTAGAGTAGGCCTACATTGTGAGATTTTCTAAAGACATCACAATTTTCTTCTACCAGAAAATCAAGCTTTACTATTAGCTTACGTTTATTTGATAAAAATAAAAAAAATTAAATTTGCCCATTTCGAAAAAAAAAATAATATAAAAATATATTAGTCTACTTGTAATAGAAGATCTTTTTAGTGCAAAAAAAATTCCTCCAGTGGCCATGGTCTGGCGTATCGTGGATTGATGTTGTAGTTAAAAAAAAAAGCTGTTTGTTCCAGACGTATTGGCTGTCTATTGTGTGACAACATTTAGTTACTAAAAGTCTTGGGGATTGTCTGTAGCGCTCATTACAATATTACAACAGTTCACTAATAAGTAATGCATTCAATAAGTTTTTAGACAGCTTTGCATTGATACCTTAAATTAATTTATTCTTCTTTTTATTATTTTATCTGTACCGGTATTAGGCCAACTATTATTGTCTCGATATATTTGTTTATTGTTTGTCAATTTTATAATTTTCTATTTATGTCTTTATCTATGCCTTTGTTGCCTATTTATTGTTCTTACTGTCTGTACTATGTGGTAAAATAAATATTGTTCATTGACGAGGACTACAAGAGATGACTACTGCACACAGAGGTGTGTTGGTTAGCAAAAGTTGACCTTTTAACTATAATGCATGAGACTTGGATTCGGTGCTCGAGTTTTTGAAAAGCAAATGGGAGAAAATCAATCAGTTTCTCTAGGTCTGTGAGTTTCGGCAACAATTTTATATTGCATACTTATCAACCTCTTTTGTGGAAAGTGGATTTTATGCTAATACCATTTGGTTGTAAAAAGAAAAACAAAACAAGCTGCAAATAGTGAAGCGTGGAGACCTAAGGCTTTTGGAACCAAAATTGAAACAAATGTAGACAAACTATTAGCAAAACATCAGGCAAATAATTCACATTAATATTGTTTTTTTAAGCCTCTTGTTTAGGTAGTTTTTTTATTTATTAATTCTTACAATATGTTTCCTTTTCAGTTTTTTTTTAAGACAATAAATAACCACACAAATCTAGTCGGCCTAAAAAAAATATTACAGAAACTATATTAACCCTTTAACTTCCAGAGGGGTTGGGACCACGGTGGGGAGAGTGGGTACTAAAAAAAGTTGGGGGGCGTTGATCGAAAAAAAATTGTAAAAGGGGGCGGTTAGCCGAAAAAGGTTGAGAACCTATGGTCTAAATAATAAACTTTAAACCTATACATATTTTTTTTTCCCGAGAGCCCTGATAATTTAAAATAAATTTTGAGCCAATAAATGTTTTCTTCATTTTTGAACACTGTGTCTCAGCATAATTTTAAAAAAAAGTTTTGGCATGAAATAAATTTCGTCTTCAATTTACTTAGATTATTTCAGCATATTTTTTCATCGCTCAACATTTGTATTGATGTGTTCTTTATTGTCCGTTTGTGTCTGGGATTTAGTCTTAATAATAATATAAGATTAGTTATAATTTAGGATTTTCCCGCATATCCCATTCTTTTATTCCCGTTGGGTTATTTGTAAATATAGTATGTTTCAGACAAAATGTATACGTACGCCCATGATTTTATAATTATCATATTGCATGATGCATACACATGGAAATATTCTGCTTTATATTATTATTATATATTATCATGATGGCTATAATGTGGCTTCCATTGTATCACATTGATTAGAATTAAAACCATCTATTATAATGCATATATTGGTGAATTTAAAAAACAAAAGCAAAACAAAATAATAATAAAAAAAGATAAGGACAATATCATTTTAAAGAAAAAAAAAAAAATAACAATTCGTTATAATGAAATCATTAGCTGATGTTATTTTTCTGCCCTCTATAATTTTATCAATTCCCCCATTATATATTTTAAAAAACCGTAATCAAGATGAATATACCGTAGCATCTGCTCTTCAAGACTGCACCCATAACATTACCCCCGTATCAATATTGTAGTTAGATTTACACCCGCTCTTTTCAGCCCTCTACCTTCGACTCAGCAAATGATAATCAATACAAAAACATTACATCTACGAGTCTTTTTCTGCTTAAATCTCAGATTCATTGATTGTGTGTCGTTAACCTAGATCAGAAATTTACAAAAGGCGGGTCGTGACCCGCTGCCGGGCCAGGAAAGCAAAATAACGGGGTCACAAACAGAAGGGTTATTAGTTTAAAATGTAGATCAGATTAACGTACTTTACTTGTGACTGCGATAGTATAATTGCAGGTTTCTTACACATATTTATAAACGATTCAAGCCGCAGCACTCGGGGGAAAGCCGTGACAATAATATATATGATACATTGTTCATTGCTGTGATAAATTACTCAATAGACAAGTATAGGTGATACAATGTTAGTAGGTCACGAACAAGAGTTATAAATATACCACGAAACAGAAATGTTGTAAAAATCTATACATAGATTGTTTAAAATGTTCACTCAACTTATTAGGTTAGCCCACAATCTCAAATCTATACAGCAATGTAGGCTTACTAGACTGTGAAATTTTCTTCTTTAAAAAACAAAATATAGCCCTAATAGCTAGTTAAAAATTATTGATCGTATTAATGATATATCTTATTAATAATATATCTAATTAATGATATAACTTATTAATGAAAGATCTAATTAATGATATATCTTATTAATGATAGATCTAATTAATGATATATCTTATTGATGATAGATCTAATTACTATGTTTTCAATTCTACCGGGGTGTCATTATACCTGTATTATATATGAGAGGTCGGAGGGTGGCGGTGGAGCAAATAGGTAGGCCTACACCTGTTATTTTAATTAGTCAAAATGTTGATTACAGTAAAGGGATCGATGGAGTATAAATTACACTAAACAGTTTTACATCTCAAAGTGGAAATAAACCTATTCAGAAGGAGGTGTTAAATAGTCAGTATATCATATGTCACGGTGACCTATTGCAATTCTACCAGTTTAGTAAGTCTGTTTCGCGCCGTACGTCGCATTGGGCGACTGCAACATTTTGCAGAGAGTTTTCTGACTGATGCAACCCTCTATAATTAGAAGAAATATATACGACAAAAAGAAAGTCCTAAGTCACATGAAATGTATTTACATGTCAGTGTTTAGGAAATATAATTTTATAGATTAGTGAAAGTCACGTGAAAGCCTATTTTGTCTTCGAGAATGTTACTTCCAGTGCCTAATCCATTCTTTTTATAGATCAGTGATACGTAAACAAAATGTTTATTAAACCTTTTCCTGTTCCCTTTTCACACACACACCTTTATCATTCTCCTCAATTAATATGTGAATGAACTTTTATCGGAACCTTGCAACAAAATACAATCAAATTATTACACAAATCTATACACAAGAAATTTTTGTTAATGTCCAATCTGGCCCAAAACAAAACAACATAAATGGCGTTCTCCACATTCGTCAAAAACACCCGCACACATATTTCTTACATCTAGAATCTAGATCGTCTGCGGAATTAATCAGCCATGTTCAGTTTACCATTTATTATAGCAGGAAATTATTTTTTTTTACGGGTAATGTCAAGTTGCCGTGAATTGTGACCCCTGGGGGCCTGCTTCTTATCGTGATCATAAACATAGGATGAATGTTGAAAACATTTTCGTAAAAATAGTTTTTGTCGAAAGACAGAGGCACATAATGCAAACAGATAAGTCAACAGACATTTCAGAAAGGATTGGATCTAATTATGAACTTATTATGAATCAATTGTAGAGATTTGATTTTGTTATAAAGAAAAGATATGTTTTCATAAAGCTGGTATTGATTTTCTTTTCACTGAAATAAATATAGCACGAATTGCCCTAGCTAAAAGGTCATGTATATGTATGTAGGAAAAGATGAAATCAGTCGGCCGTGTCTCACTCCAAACCGCTCCTCAAGTAGCGTCAACATTTAGTCTCACAACAACATTCTCCCCAGGTGGCGCTAGCCTCTAGTCTTAATACAACTCTTTCCCAAGTTGACGCCAACCTTAAGTCTCGCAAAAACCTTCTCCCCATATCAAGCAAACCTATAGTCTCACTACAGCTTTCTCCCCATGTGGCGCCAACTTTTAGTCTCACTACAACTCTCTCCCAAATAGTTTAGCTAAAATTACATGTTTATGTTTGGCGTATATTTTCTAAGAAACAAAAATCAGTGAGCCGTGACTTAGATTCGCAGAGAGTCGCTGTTCTTTGTTGTTAAGTGACCTTCATACTGTCTCACTACAAACCGTTTCGCAAGTAGCGCCAGCCTTTAGTCTCACTACAACCAACTCCCCATGTGTCGCCACCCTTTAGTATACCTACAACCCTCTCTACGTGTAGTGCTAAACTCTAGCCTCACTACAATCTTCTCCCGAGTGGCCCAAACACCTAGTTTCACTATCCGACCCCTCCTAGTTTCTTGAGCTTCTGCATAGTTCTCCGTAAAATTGACCGATTGTTGCCAACTACTAAATCTTTCCGTTTTTTAGACATCTTAATCTGGCAAGCTTCAGTTCAGATTGCCACAATATTACTCATCAAACACTACAATACAACTTCTTCACACAGAGGGATTTTATTTACGCTGATTTTTTTAAATACTATAAATCAGAAACCACTGCATAATTTGTCGAATTTCAATTGTAGCTAAACTATTTATAGCTAAACTATTTATAGCTAAACTATTTATAGCTAAACTATTTATAGCTAAACTATTTATAGCAAAACTATTTATAGCAAAACTATTTATAGCTAAACTATTTATAGCTAAACTATTTATAGCTAAACTATTTATAGCTAAACTATTTATAGCTAAACTATTTATAGTTGGAGTGGAAATGTAAAGGGGTATGATGGCCGAGCGGCAGCGCGTTCTACTGGCATACCGAATATCCCGGGTTCGAATCCTGTTTTTTTAAGGGTATGCCGTGGCCACAGAAACTTGTGAAAGCTGCTTCACCAGCCGTATGGATCAATTTAGCATGACGAGATACTTTAGTTAGAATGTTAACCGTGTCAACCAAATATAATACTTTTCTACTTCTTAACTAGAACAGCCACTGCGGACTTAAGAAATTGTAATCACAATATATTCATCAGTCAGGTCCAGGTATATGTCATAATATTCGACCAAGTCTGCTATGCGTCAATTTAATAGGCCAATTTTTTTCTGGGACTGACAATAATTTTCAATGTTTTTATTTTCGTTAATTATAACATTTAAATGATATTTTGCCTGTTTGTTATACGCAAACTTTCTAATTGTATCATTTGTTTCAACAAACAAATAAATCTCGTTACTGACATACTATCTTTGTCTCCAATTTTGAGGCGACAATGATATTAAATCAATGTTATATAACATAAATGCACACATCTCGTTATAATAAGTGAAATTATATTTATATACTAGCTAAATTACCCGGTGTTGCCCGGGCTTAACAACTAGGCATACATTGACGAACAAACGCATAAAATATGAGTTAATAAAGACACGTTTTTTTTTTAAATAACCAATGGAATTTCAACAATACTCAAACAGTCTACTTTATATGTATAGTTCTATTGAAAGCTCATACAATAACAATGAATCGTTTTCCCCCCTACATCTAAAAGGAGACCTCAGTTTACTATCCTCTCCGATCCCACAAATTGTCAAAAAATAAAAACTGCCAACTAACTAGCCTACGTCAGAGTTAAAGGCTACATAGATGTTCCTCTGAAGATTTCGATCAATTGACTAAAGGGAGGTATGGTTGCGTTCAGATCCATACACACAGTCTGGGTGGTCTAGACAAAAAATGACTAACTCCATACGTGCCAGACGTTTAAGTGTGTGTAGGGCTGAGATTGTTTACCGTTGTTTTCCTTTCCTTTGTGTATAGACTACATGTGTATGTGTGCATGTGTATGTGTGTATATGTGTGTGTATTTGCGTGTATTTGTGTGCCAGAAACACAATAAACTTGGTCTTGGAGTCGCAGTAGACATGTTCACGTGACCTTTTTAAATGTAAATTTATGGGTGGGTGGGATAAGCTCTAACATCAATGGGAGATAATTCAGACTTTATCTAGCCTTTATCTCCCTTTTTTTTTATACCCAGGGTCATTTTGTAGCTATTGGTCAGACTAAAACATTTACATTGAGACACATCGATACCTGGAATCAATATTTGCAATATATATTTGTATTTTCATTAAATCAAATAATACTACAATATTTTAATTTCACGTTTTAATTAAGGTGTGTGACGTGACATCAGGAGCAGATTACGAGAGGTCTTGGTTGCTTCCCATATTATGGTATTGTTCATGAAATTCTGAACTTCTCTCATACCTTATTAATGGTGATCATAAAAATGGACAGGGGAAAGTATTTTTGATATATTTCATTTATAACAAGAAATACATATATACACGATTTAATATCTTATGAAAACACTTTAAATGTATATACTGAGCCCTTAATCCCCCCCCCCCTCCCAATTCGCTTATGCGTCTGTTGAGTCAGATGTTTACACTGACCGCTGCGTATAAAGGGATAGTGTGGCAAATTTAACTCATTTTTTTTTTGGTCATTTTAGAGGCTTTCTATATCCGGGTTAATTACAGGGTAAATCAAGTTTTCAAAAGAGATACCTACAAAATGGTGATCCATCACTTTTACGCTAGAAAACTCCTCATCCACCAATCGGGTTGTCTTTTAAAAAATATCTGATTTTTAAAATAAACAGATGAAAAATGATAAAGATACTAAACAAATACATTTTAAATTGGATATTTTTTTACTAGTTGTGAAGTTATAAATAAATATTATTTTTATTCTTAACTACTGTAGTTACCAAGATTCACTAAATAATTCTTCGCCAAGTCACATTAAACCTTTATAATATCAAAACAGCATTGCGTGACCTAAAGCCACCTTAGTCTAGACCTTCGTAAGTGTTCTAAAACTTACCAATGTTAAGACAATTTTCTATCACTGTCAATGTAATGTTAATACTAGAGGCAAAATCTAAATCGACAATGGTTTCATTAAAAGAGATAAAAAGTTTAAAGGAAGCGATAGAAGAAGTTTAGCAAAATCACAAAACAAAATATGAGGTTTTAAATTCAAGAAACTAGTGCTTTTGAAAAACCGTATGATCTCTTTTAAAGTCAACGCGTGATTTGCGCCATAATTTTACCGATTTATATTTTGTCATGAAAGAAAACCTGGACGAACCTTTCGGCTCTTACGTTCAGGGCGTAACTATTTTAAATTAAGGAGAGGGGATGGAGGTGCACACCAAGATCCTGTCCGAGACTAGCCATCCCGCGGCACGCCGATAGGGCTGTGTACTCTTAATGGGAACGTATCGGGGGGTTTACACACTTCACCAGCTTTGAGTTCCATGGGTACATATAAGTACCTGATTGTAAGTTACCAAAGATCAATTAAACGTTTTCCCTAATTTCTACCTTACAAAAATTTTTTTTTATCAATGGTATAATTATAGCTTCGATCTCCACCCCGTTACCCAAGTACATGTCACGAACTCCTTTGACATTTTAAGAACTGTAATAATTGCTCTTGGAGAACCACATGTCAACGATCACTTCAGCAGTTTGATCGATAGCATGAACTGTTCGATTAGATCAACAAAAGAAAGTAATCAGAGTAACCTTATCAGCGATGCGTCCTCGATTAACTAAGCTCTAATATTTCGATCCTTGAGTCAATTCACAGACTTAACGGTAAAACGTTTTTCTTTTCCAAACCATCCAGATACAGTTTCAATTATTTTTTTTATTATTTAGAACGCTATCGCTTATTATCCTAAACGATTGAGATATTTTAGGTTTAGTTTCGAATAAAGAGTCAATGTATACACATCCTTCTCTATCAGGAAATATTTTCCAGTTGCTTCATAAACACACCCAGAAAAAAAAATATATCTTTTATAAGCCAACATAGTTTAGAAACTTCATCTTTTCTATCTCTTCCCCTCTTCTACAAATCTAGGTGGAGTTTTTTCTTCTTTCATTTTCTTTCTTTTCTTTGGATCAATAAAAAAAAAAAAAGAGTCGAGTTGGCAAGTTGTAGGATTTTTCTTGCACGCCAACTAAGTCAACAGAAATATTGGTTTTGTCGATTGTCCTCAAAATACTACAATTACACATACACCTCGCTCCCATCCCCTACTCCTAAAATACTACGATCACACATACAGCTACCCCCTTCCCCCGAACCACATTTCGCAGCGTCCACAACTAGAATAATGGGATGGAATGCCTTACTCTTATCTCATTAGCTGAGACAAAAACAAGTGAATGAGCATAACATTGAGCTGGCCACACGATCTTCTGTCTGCTGCTTGCTTTCCAATAATTCTTTTTGAGATTTTCTTGCATTATATGCAACCTCAGTGTTAATACCCATGGCTCTTAGGGTGAATAGTCCCAGCTCTAGGCTCAATAGGAAGTTGAAGGGCAGGTCTCAGACTGGCACTGCCATGAAGGCAACTGTTAAACATACAGCTTCATTACTAGTCCATCCCTACTATGGAGGTTACACGAAAACGGTTTTGTTGTAAGTTTAGGGGGAAATCATTTTGTCATGACCCTTTCCATACTTGCCTGATATAACTCTCTACTCATTCAAACGAACCCCGATTTCAAATGTGAAAATTAAAAGTTGCTTATTCAGATGTAACGTCTTTCCTCTGACTTCACCGACTCAATCTACTCCATAGAATAAATTTTCTTTAAGCTGAATTAATGGAGTTTTGTGTCTAACATAATTTCATCGTTCCCTTGGTATCACTGAATTTATAATACTGAAATTACTTCTCACTATCTCTCTACAATTCTCAATAGGCTTGGAGAAATTAAAGCCAAAGGTTACTAGAAAGGAGTTGTTTTTTTTTTCGTTTCAGAACTTTTATATAAACCAGGAATTCCATGTTACACGACACAATTAGATATGTGATCGGAACTACTAAATATAGTGAATTTAATTTTACAAACATAGCCTACTTATTAGTGTTTACTGTGACCCTTGACTGACTTTCTTACTAAATATCCATGAACTTCTTACTACTGACTTTCCCTTCTAAATGCACATAAACTTCTGACTTTTTTTTTTTCAAATGCCATTAAACTGACTTTCTGTCTTAATACACTTAAACTTCTGTCTTTCTTTTCAAACGCCCATGAACTTCTTCCTTTCTTTTCGAAAGCTCATGAACTTCTGATTTTCTCACCAAAAGCCCATGAAATTCTGATTTTCTTTCTCATTTTGTGATGAGGGCATTGTGTGGCCAGCAGGGTGCACAAGTGCCTGCGCGTCCACTCGAAGCGTGAGCGCTCCGGGATTCGGCACTCTCCCTATGCCCACCAAAACAGTTGCTTGTTTGTCTAGAGAGACTATGATGGCCGAGCTATTACCTTGGTCTCCGTCTGAATTTATAACGCTATATTTATATAATTTGTTGGATGCAGTCAGTTCTCTTCAGTCACCCAGGATGCACACAGAGAGAAATAATTCACAAAGATGCACCGTTTACTGGATGGATGATTCCGTTTATTGACACAAAACAAGTTCTTTCAGTGGTACAGCTAAGCTCACATCACTCGAGGTATCATGTCTTCATTACCACTACTTACACTGACATAAGTTACACTTGCAATGGTCTCACGACACCTATGACTTTCAGCTAAGCATTAATGAACGAACACTAATATATACTTATGCACCTATTATCACAATATGAAATCATTACTATCTAACTTTAAGAATGTCTAACGTAAGGTCCCATTGCTAAAGTGTTGTAGTGTCGTGTCCAACAGATTGATACACATAAACGAAATGATTGTATAAACTAAGTACAGTGCTTTCAGATGTGTTCGAGCGTAAGTCTGAAATAAGAAGTGAGAAGTGTGTGTGATACATTTTGCGTGGGTATTTTTTTTTTTTTTTTAATTCTGGATTTGTCCGTCCGACCTTCGCGCGGACCAATCTCCTAATTTAGGCGGGGGTTCTATAAACAGTAAATTTTGAGAGGCGGATTTTCAGTTTGTCAAAATCGCTACCCCGGATCTTTCGTCCGGATTGGAAAACAAAATGGTTGTCTTCAAAGACCTTGATAGGGCCTGCCCATATTGCCAACATATTGACTTAGACTTAGGCGGCTGGTTAGCAAAGTCGACAGCGAGCTCGACTCCCAAGCGCCGCATCAGGGGTTCGACCCTCGGTGCAGTCAGCTATAAATCCACCGCCGACTTGGAGATGAGATGGGCGCCGCCAAGTCTACCAAGCCCAAGAGAGGACTAAAGGACACCCAGTGTCCATTAGCTCCCCCCAACGACCGCCAAGGTTAAGGGACTTTAAAAAAAAAAAAAAAAAAAAAAAAAAAAAAAAATTGACTTAGATAAAGAGCTCGTCTCCTTGTCTGTCTTCGTCCTTTTATCTATCGTCTTTATCATACTTAGCCGCCGACTTAACAATACAATTGAGATTCATTGACGCTACACCACTACCCCCAACCCGCTGGCCACTGTCCCTATAAATATATGTTATTGTCGATCAACCGAAGTCAGTCAAATCTCTCATCCTACTCCGCACTTCACGGCGGGACAATGAGGACTAAAGAGAACAATGACACTTTATTCGCATGACCGGTTTCGCGGTGCGCCTAAAAGTTAATTAATGGGGGATAAAAGACGCTCGACCATTTGCATTGGCCACGCAATCGTCTTGTTTCCTTTAGCCTTAAAAATAAATAAATTTGTAAACGCCGCTTTATTAGTCCTATGAAAAAACAGTGACTAAATGTGATACTTTACTATAAACATCAACAATGACACCGCTTAGCTTTTTCGTTTCATCATTAGCTTATTGTATCTTCTACTCTGTTCCAATATGTAAAATATATTACAAGTGGGTAAATGAATGATGTCTGTAGACATTGTGCTCGCATCAAGGGGAAATTGTCAGTTTACTGGTGGACTAGCGTTAAAATGTTCTGTCCTGCTATAAACACTATAGAGCGATGGCGTTTTTTTTTTTTGTTGTTGTTGTTGTTGTTTTGTTGTTGTTCTTTTAAGGGGGGGGGGGTAATTTTAAAAGTGCGCTAACCTGCAAGCTGACTGATGGCCTCTTTCAGTCTAACAGCATCACCCCCCCCCTTCCCACTTTACTACCCATTATTTTCGGCTGTTTAGAATTAATTATATTTTTAGTCAATGTAGCGCATTGATGGCGCCCTTTTAAGTCTCCTCTTTAACATGGCAATTCCATCCGCTACTTTCTTTTATGTAAAGTAATTCTGAATTTCTTTGGTGGGTGGAAAAACACACACACGCACAAACTTACAAACACAAATTAAAAAAAACTCAAGGATTTAATAATGGCAAAAGAAAGAAAAGTAGGTTACAGGCGTTAAATGTGAGTTTTAAAGCTCCTGGAGAAAAGAAAACTTTATGAAAATTTTATGAATTATGATTCTGTTGTTTGTTAGCGTAAAACTTTGTTCTTAAAAGATTTCGTTTCTCCTTTGTGTTGTTAGCTGACAGCAATTAAATCCAGCTGTCATTCTTTTAGAAAGCTTTCATTTCAGAGTCATAATTTAAAACAAGAACTTTTGATTTAAAATTTGTTAAATTTAATTTTTTTACTTTAAGTGTGTCTGTATATAGTATATAGACCTATAGTGTATTTTTTTGTGTGTATTTTTCACGTCCGTTCACTCCGTTCACCACTTATTATTAGTCTACATTTTCTTTCTAATGATCTGTATTATTATTTTTTTAATATAATTCACGCGAAAATATTTATAATTGTAATTATGACATGAAAAAAAATCAGTTCACAACATTTAGATTTTATTAAATAAAAAAATTGTAAACTGAATTTTTAATTAAAATTTAAATTAAATAGTATCTATTTTAAATATGAATTTCAGTTCTATTTTTTTTTCTTTTGAAAACGAAATAAATTTATAAAAAAATGTCAGTAAAATAAAAGTCAATGAAATAAAAATGTTGACATTTAACAGGAGATATTTGCCTGGGGAAAATTTTGTTTAAAAAAAAAAGAAATAAACAAAAATTAAGCTTAAAGAGTGATGACGAATTTGAAGACCATGGAACACTGCATAAGCGGATGACATTTGGTTTCTGGCACGTTGATGTTTCCTGGAGAACCTTTTCTCTGATGCATTCTGCACGTCTGGAATGTATGGAGGAAACGCCATGAGAACTCGTGTACACGCTCGCGTCTTGATGCCATCCACGAGTAATTCCCGGCATACGTTTTGAGCACTTGACTTATTTAATGAGCATGCTTTCGACAGTCATACGTCTTCTTGGAGGCTTCTATTGCGATCTGAGTTGGGATATAGAGTAAGGGGGGGGGGAGAGAGATATGCAGAGAGAAAGAGACATCAAGGGTTGCAGCTATATATAGCCTAGATTGATGGATTGATTAATAGATACATAGATAGGGATATATAAATAGATATTGGTGGAAATATAGAACGATAAAAATGGAAAGAGGGATAGAAAGTTATATAAAAATATATCTAGATATATAGATTTATGTATATATATTTATATATATATATAGAGAGAGAGATAGATAGATAGATAGGCCTAAATAGATCGATAGATAGATAGTTAGATTGTTAGACAGAAAGATAGATGGAAATATAGATAGAAGATAGACAGATAGAAAATATATGGAAAGACAGAAAGAAAGATAGATAGATAGATAGGGGATAGATAGATAGATAAAGTTATATAATGTGATAGATTGTGATAGATTGATTAATAAGATAATCAGTTAACTATACAATAAAGGTTTTACTCCACGAGATCAAAAATGGTCCATTGGGCTAGTCACTATTCCACAAACACACAATTCTACTGAAACTGAAAGGCCAGCAATGGGCCCAGTCCTCATTTATTCCCACAACAGATGAAAGTTAACATTATGAGATCAAAAGCTTGGGTAGGATTCAAGGACAACCGTCAGTCTCAAGGGAGACAACGATTCCTGGTACTTTCACAACGCATCAAACCACAGACCTTCGGAAAGACAACACACTAACACGGTGTATTCCTTTTCTGTTGTTGTGGTTTTTTTTTACTTTCTCTTTTTCTTACACATATGTCAGAATGTCAGAAGACGGGCGATGGGTGGAAGGTGGGGTCGGGTGGTGGTATCTCCCATTGTTGTGTGTGTTTGTGTGTCTATCGGTATGCTAGTATGTTATTGGTATGTGTGGTGTATTATTGTCTGAATCTACTTTGTACATCACGCTGCTGCTGTGTAGAATCACTGCAGACGTATCGAGTATCAAATCTATTGTATTAATAGCTGAACATGCGCACTTCCAACACGAACCAGCAGTGGGACATGTACGGATATGTTAACTAACAAATGCAGAGGTGCTCAAACTTCGTTCTGGCGGGTCATAGTCTTTCCACCTGGAACACACTAAAACTTGGCTACTCCAGTGTGTCCACGATTAAGTTTCCGCAGCGTGTCTCACATTTCTCACAAATAGAGTAACAGTGAACTGGCCCCACCCCAGGAAAGAAAAATTGTGAGGATCCCTGGGTTAAAACAACAAAGCTGCAGTACTGTTGTAAACAAAGATGGGCAGATAGCTTGTGCATCTAAGACTCGAAGGGAAAACTATCCATAGCGGTTGCTGAGGAGTATGTTAGTGGTCTCAATACCGGTCCGTTTTTACCAAAACAGTATTTTCGATGTTCAAGTTTATGAATATGTGAATCCCCAATATATTTTACATTTACAGAAGCAGTCGTAGAGTTTCGAATTAGTTATTACGATCGATGATGAATGACATAAAAACATTCAGAAAGAATCATTTCTAATAAGTTTTAACAATAACACAAATATCTTCCACACATATCTTTAATTAACGGAACAATAAAAATATTCTAAACATATTTTTTATTGAAAAAGTTTTTTTTTTAGTGAAACATTAAAATAATTAGACATCTAGTCTAGAAATAGATAGGCCTATGATAGATATTTTTAATTTTTAAATTTTCTTTTTTTATAACTGTTGTCATCAAAAGTTGGGAAAATAGTTGCAAGAAGAATAGTGCTAAGGAGTCCAGAATTCTTTAATACATAAAAATGCTGCAATAATAATGTGAGATTTGATTGTTCTATGTGGTTTTGTTCTATGGGATTATTCCTTTTGTATGTGTATGACTATAATACTAGATAATGTATAGATGTTTCATTTTAAAACAGGATATTTTTTTAAATACTCTTGTTATCTGGCAGCTACAAAGTATTTTAAATTTAATGAAATTGTTTCGAATACAACTTTTTTAAGGGTGACCTTATGATTGTGTCTACCAGTAGTTAATATCTGGACTCGTGCTTCTATTCGTGTCACGTGATATGCATACAACCCTGGCCACGTGGCACAGCTTGAGACCTAATCCACACCTGACACAAACAGCGACCGGCATAGAGTGTAAATAAATTTCCATTAAGGAAATAACCCACAAATCATAGTTCGATTGACAAGATCATGGACCAAAGTGAGTGGGAGAGAGAGAGAAAGAGAGAATACAAATCAATACTGTCACCGTGTCGGACCTTTTCATTTTTGACAGGTCTACCTGAGATACCATTCTACCACAGGTGTGTCACCACGCGGGACATCTGTCATCGCCTTGCGTGACAACCCATCGACTGTGGCATTTGTCGTGAGACCAGTCGTAACATGCCCCGCGGTGGCATTGACGCACACTGCCTTAATATCCAACTAGCACGCAACCGTTTTTCAGCTAAACTAAACAATTCCTTGTTTCGATTCTAAATCCTAATAAATTTGCTTTCTTTTGTTTTCTTCAGATAAATCAGTCTGCATATGAACCTTCATTCGGCCATCCTCGTCACAATCATTGACCAATATATTACATTACAATACACACAAGGACACCATTGAAGAAATCTTAACTAGGCCGGCATCAATTTTTCATACAGACCCAAGCAACAAATTCTTCCTACCCTGCTAAAACCCACCACCTTAGGCTCGCCAAATCTTTCGGATAAAGAATCACAGACCCAGCCTTTCGGGACAAGCCGCCCGTAGTCATAAAGTAAATTATGCACACCCGGGAGCGTAAGTGTACTCACATACCATTGGTTTATTGATAGTTTATACCCGTCAGCCTGCTCTCCCCCCACACCAGCTCTTCCTGACATCAAGTTCAACATTGTCTGTTGTCGATGATCGAATCAATGAATGAGACGCTGACGAGCGGGTGAAAAAAAACATGGACGCCGGAACCACGTGGCCAGAATTGACCAGCTCAACTAGAAACCACTAAAATGTGACTATGGGTCGTTTCAAATGGTACTTTTGTACACGTCATCGAAGACGATCGGGACCAAGGACGAGGTCGAAGTTGCCCGGCATTGTCCGGCGACCCCTGAGATTAGAGACACTGTTCTGCATCAGTATTTTATGGACTTTAATGCTGCCTGCTACTACTGGTAATTACTTTTTATTTTTTTTATCACATTTGCTGTCTTATCTAGATATGTTTTACTTTTCTTTAATAATTTTATTTTTTCTCTACACAATTGTGTGTTAGATATTGTTCTTGCACAACGTTAGTATTTAATAATCAAAAGGTACAGGTCAAAGCCTATAAAATCAAGGTTATGCTACTGAATCGGGATTACCCCATAATTGACCACCTTTCTGTAGACTTGTGGTGTTTCATTTACTTTTACGAACAAGGGGCATAATGATGATGAATATCCTGGAAGCAATAGACTGACAAGTAAATCTATCTATCAATCTAATCCCTACCTTAACGAATAGCATTATTATATGTGTTGATTTTACCTATATATATAAGATGATGGATGCTCAAATAAAAAGTAAGCCCATTTAGCGTTTCCGAAATCTAGGTCAGGTAAGTATCGGTTCTGGATCGAATAATGGCTTGCTTATCTAAAGAGCTCAAGCCACAGATTATGTATGCTTTAGTTTTTTCGTTTTTAGATACACCTGTGGATACTGGACAAGAAGGTTAGAGCTAAGGGTTTACCTGGTCATTGTACAGGCTACATGATCTCTATCGTATGTCACTGGCTGTTACAGAAACGGATCTCTTTATTTCAGAGTCCTATCATCCATTTCATGTTTGCACACGTTATCAATTTGTTTATACTGTCGAGAATGATAAAATTACTAAGCAAAATATCATACAATTTGTGTAGCAGTTTCTCGAGTTCCAACTAAATTTTTCAGATAGTTTTCGTTCAACTGTATCCATTTATAGTCGATTAAAGAATTTACAGTAGAGTATATTTGGATATTTGTTGGTTGGTAATATGAATGTGTGCATAGTAATATTAATTTGTGGCCATTTTCTTCTGATCTACATGGCTCTAGCGTTAGCTTTCAATGGGCCGTATTGCTGCTGAGAGTTAATACCCTTGCCCCTTTTACAAGTCAATCTTTTATGACTGACTTGTAAATTACAAGTCAGTCATAAAATATTGACTTGTATGAGGGGCAAGGGTGTTAACTCTCAGCAGCAATACGGCCCATTGAAACAATTTTTGAAACGCAAAAACTTTCTCTTCTTAGAACCTCCTAAATATAATATGGTCTGAATGTATGGAACCTACATTCCATCCAACTCAGGCAAACAAGTTCCATAATCACTTTTTAAAAGCATTTTAAAACACATTATTTTAATATTTACCTTCGTTGAACATTTTTAGACCCCCGACTGTTTTAGTTTTATATTAGGTCGGTTAATGTTACACTTATTTGCTTTGTACTATGTTTGTAAAGTTTTAAAATATTAAGTTAGCTTAACAGCCTTTTAAGCCTAGAGATTTTATACCCGTGTTCTGGCATGTTTGTTGCTCAATGTTAAATGCGCTCTAAGCTTAGGCCTACATTATGTTTGTTGGCAGCGCTATACAAATAGAATTATTATGCTGATTATTATTACTTATTAGAATTTAAATCATTGATAGATATATAAATTAAAAAAACCAGTGTAGGATCCAATTGTGCCAGAGTATCTACTTTGCACCCCAACCCCAACCAAAACCATGCACTCCCCCCCCCATCCCTTTTCCAACCATGAAATCCTGGATATGCCTCTAGATCAGCGGTTCCCGACCTGTGGGTTGCGACCCCTTTGGTGGTCGAACGACCATTTTACGAAGGTCGCATAAGAACCATCTAAAAACATATATTACAGTTATAAGGTAGCGACGAATATAAATTTGTGGTTGTTGGTCGCCACAACTTAAGAAGCAGTGTTAAAGGGTCGCGACATTAAGAAGGTTGGTAACCACTGCTCTAGATCAATACCATGTATTTTATTTGGCAAAAAAAAAAGTTGCAGTTGATCCAAAGCAATATCTTTTTAAAGTATTCCGATAAAAAAATAAACTCAGCTGATGTAAAAAAACAAAAAAAAAAAAACAATACCAAACTAGATAACATTTATCGGAGATATGTTTTTTTTTCCTCTTTGAAGACTTGTTGATATCGCGTGAAGCATTATTTGATAATTTACGTTCAATCCTCTTCGGGGAGTTCATTGAGGACAGCTTGTGGAGTATTTACTTTCATTGGAGGGGGCCCAAGACAACGGCGTGTCATCTATTGAAATGGGAGCATGATATACAGACTGGGGGCGAGGGGGGGGGGGTGGAAGGGAGCAACAAAATGTAATGTGGGTGTACTCAATGGCGTGTAGTGGAAGAGGGGATGCAACTCAGGCGGGCCGTGGGGGAAATGTAATGGAGCGGGTGACATCCTTGGGAGCAGGGTTGAATATTTCTTGAATCCTCCCAGGAAATGATAAAAAGGTTTAGTGACTTACTATTGATCAACTTACAATACGTTGAAAGAAAAAATTTAAATCTGAAATAGTCATTAAAAAATGTACGTAGACTTTTCTAAAATACTTTATATTTACTTCGATTTTCTTTGAGTCTGGAAAAAATCTTCGTGCGGCTAAATGACCTATTTCTTCTCGCCATCCTATCAAACTGAAAACTTGCAAATAGACTCGTTGCTGATGACAACACATTCACATTTTCCGCAATGCCCCGCATCAACCTCAGAAAAATCAGTTTCTATGGTATGTTTTTTTTTTTTAGGAAATAAAATGAAAAAAAAAAATATTTGGTCTAAATTCAAAAGATTGGACCAAAAAACAAAATGCCGAGAAATGAATCAAACCGAAAGCTTTTAGTTTCTATGGCCAGTTTCATCCGCCTTCATAGAATGCATTCATTGTCCGTTGACGGAGGGGAGGGGGAACCAGAAAAAAATCTTCTTCCTTCTTCTTCCACGCCCCCACCTTCTGGAACCAGCTCCCCTTCCACATCCGTCATTGTGAAACCTCCTCCACTTTCAAAGAGTCCATTAAAACCCATCTGTTTAGGTCCGCCTATGACTTGTGAGGCCTCGCTCCTGGTCTCGGTTTGTTTTTATTATTATTACCAGTATGTGCTAATGTGTCTTTGTTATTATAGCCACTTTACTGTGGTAGCTATTTGTTTTTAAATATTGTAACTATCGTGTTTTTTTTGTCACTTTTAATGTTGCACCTATTAATTTTAAAATCAATTTTATTGCTGTAACTATTATCTTTATAGCCTTTTAGTGATGTAGCTATTGTCTATTTATTTGAGTAGCTTAGATAGTTTGCAATTTTAGTAAAATTGTAAAGCGCTTAGAGCTGTAAGGTAAGCGCTATATAAAAATGCCTCAATAATAATAATAATAATAATAATAAACAGCGATTAAACAATTAGACTTACTCAAAATCTAGACATTCCCATGCCCGCAAATATCATTACGTTTTAAATAGTTTAACTATAACGTTATTATTTTTTAGTTTATGAGGTTTTATCTTTTGTAACTCTGTCCGCATGGATATAAATATTTCACGTCCATATTGTTACATTATAGTGATGATATATTTGTTACATGTATAAACTTTGAACTAAGACAATGTAAGTGATATTTTAATCAACTGCGTAAAGCTGTATACGATAAATCAATGTTCACGCCAAAAGGAAAAATGGTTTATTGTCACGCTTGGTTGGAACTTGTTCACTGTCAAGCCAAAAGAAGAAAAAAAATGTGTTCATTGTCACGCCCTATAGTAAACCCTTGTTCATTATCACTTCTAAAAAAGAAAACTCATTCATCGTCACGTCATTTGGTTTTTTCTTCACTTGCCCCCCCCCCCGATTTTTTTCTTCTTCTCTAAAGCTTAAAGTCTGTGTCTGCTTTCAAACAAACAAATAAACACTAATAATTACCTGTACAGAGTCGTCCAGGTGTGTCTTACCGTCTTCTTCTTTTTCTTCTTCTTGTCGAGTAACAAACAAACGTAACAAATTTAGCAGCTACTCCAATCCGTGCGGATTTAATTAGTTCACTCTAGGCTTTTACCGAGTAATCCAGACACGGCGACCCAAAAACACAAAGTTCTATAATTAAACACTATTCCAGTCAAACACAAACGAGTTCTAAAAATCTGTGAGCCACCTGGAGAAGGTTTTTTAGACTTTTTGAAAGCCTTGTTGTTGTTTTTATTTACAAAAATGTACAAATCTGGAAACTATTGAAGCGATAAAAAATGGGAATGTTGCAGAATATTCCATTTGACACTACAAGCCTCTTGTTGGGTGGCAAAAGCCATTCATTATTCCCGCTTCTTTAAACATTAACCAATGGCAGACGACTTCCACAAGATGTTTTTTTTTTCTTCCTGTTTTTTTTTTCTTCTTATACATATATAATTTCTGCTCATTAACAAATTCCAGATGTCTAAATGTGTGAGTTGCTTTTTTTTATTTGGTTACTGCAGTGTGGGTAGTAGAGGGTGGGGAGAAGGAGTGAGAGTTTGAAAATAGGTACGTACAAAACATATGACAGGTACATTTTTTTAATATTATCTCTTTAACACGTTTTACTATGACATTTGCAAGCACGTGCTGTATTCAAATACAATTGAGAGTTCGTAATGAATGGGATGGGGGAGGAGGGAAGGCTGGGGGGGGAGGGGGGCGCCAGCTTTCCAGGATATTTGGAATTTGGACAATTAGATAGTCCTATTTAAAAATTTCGCAATATATATAATATATATATTTTTTTAAACATATTTTATCAAGTATAATTAAGGCTCTAACATATAAGTATTATTAAATACTTTACTTGTTAATATGTCTATATCAGCCTAAACATGTAGCACACCTGTCGTATTACAATGTAAGCACGTGTCATGGTTCTTGTGTACGTGCCATAACGATAGAAAATAGTTCGTGTATATAGTATAGTTCACGGGTCGGCCACCATTTGCTAATAATGTTCCAAACTAGGATTTCTAAGTTAATCAGTGTGCAAACAGCCTAAAAGTAAACCTGATCTATTATACTACAGACTTTAAAAAATATTTTTATATGACAATTAATTTAACTCCGTAGGCAAAAGTCAAAGAGATTTATAGAGAACATCGTTAAAGCGTTATATATATATATATATATAGGTAAAATCTGTGAGGGCTGAACTAAGTTGCTATTGAGTTGCTCCCTGATTTCTGGGCTATTAATATGGCATGTGTTTATGCGTGTTTTCCCTTTTCTCTTGGAGTGGTGAAGCTTCCTTGGGGTTATTTTTATTTTGCTTGCGACCAGTGAGTGGTCTGTGTCGCAGTCAGCACTGTGGTAGCTACGTGTTTGGAGTACACTGGCCAGTTCTGAGCGCCTTGTGATAATGAGATCAAGCTGGTGCCAGTGCTTGGAGCGAGGGTGTCTCTATGACACTTTGTGGATGTCTTTGCATTTGAAAAAAAGTATTAGTTATACACAGGTTCTGAGCGCTGCATAGCTCGAGCAGTCGCTGGCCGTTGTCATTCATTTTGCCAATGCCGTGTGTACCAATAGTGGTAGACCAGGCTTTGTCATCCGCGCCTACTCTGGCATTAAAGTCACCAAGGAGGTATACACTCTCATGTTTGGGGATATTTTACACTACCGAATCCAGAGCCTCATAAAAATGGTCCTTTGTTTCTGCTTCAGAGCAGAGAGTTGGGGCGTATAGGCCGAGGATATGCGTCTCCACGCCCCATGATGCAGGAAAGAATTTGCCAGAACATATCGATGTCACATGGCTTCATCTTCGCGAAACCATTTACAACACCTCCATCGCCGTCCTTGGAAAGAAGGAAAGAAAAAGTGCAGACTGGTTTGAAGCCAACTGGGAGATAATGGAGCCCATGACGGAGGCAAAGAGAAAAGCCCTAACGGCCTACAAAGCTGCCCCAGGACCTGATGCGTTGCAAAAACTCAGAAATGCCAGGAACATAGCCCGAAAGACCGCACGCTTCTGCGCCAACAAATACTGGGTTGATCTGTGCATAGGTATCCAATCTGTTGCCGATCAAGGAGATGCCAAAAATGTATGAAGGCATAAAAAAGGCCACTGGTCCCCTAATTTCTAAGTCAGCTCCACTCAAGTCGAAGACAGGAGAGGTGATCACTGAACAAGACAAGCATATGCAGCGCTGGACCGAGCACTACCTGGAACTCTACGCAACACAGAACGTTGTCTCTGACTCTGCACTAAATAGAGTTCCAGCTCTACCAGTGCTGGATCAACTCGATGTCCTGCCCACGATAGAGGAGCTCAGCTAGGCCATTGATCACCTTAGTAGCGGAAAGGCTCCAGGAAACGATGGCATCCCTGCAGAAGTCCTCAAGTGCGGTAAGCCAGCATTACTAAAGCCTCTGCACGATCTCATCTGCGATTGTTGGGAACATGGCCACATCCCACAAGACATGCGGGATGCTAAGATAGTAACCCTCTACAAAAATAAGGGTGACCGTAGCGATTGTAATAACTATCGAGGCATATCACTACTCGGTATTGTGGGAAAGACATTTGCACGAGTGGTACTGGCACGCCTGCAAACTCTGGCACAAAACGTCTACCCAGAATCTCAATGCGGCTTTCGGGCTGGCCGGTCAACTATGGATATGGTTTTCTCACTGCACCAGTTACAAGAAAAATGCCGGGAACAGCAGAAGGCCATCTTAATTGCATACATTGACTTGACTAAGGCATTTGACCTAGTTAGCCGCACTGGACTCTTTAGCATACTGAAAAAAGATTGGATGTCCGCCCCGGCTACTAAGTATTATTGAGGCTTTCCATAACAACATGCACAGCACAGTTCTCTTCGATGGCTCCACATCAGAACAATTCCCAGTGTGTAGCGGGGTCAAACAGGGCAGCGTCCTGGCACCAACACTCTTTGGTTTCTTCTCAGTACTCCTTCGATATGCTTTTGAGAACTGCCCCGATGGTGTGAACATCCATACTAGGGCCGATGGAAATCTCTATAACATAGCCCGGCTCCGTGCAAAGAGCAAAGTGGAAACTGTATTAATCAGAGAATTGCTTTTCGCTGATGATGCAGCTCTTGCTTCACATGCAGAGGAAGGGCTCCAGCAACTGGCCAGTAGATTCTCGGAGGCATGAAAAGAATTTGGCCTAACAATAAGCTTAAAAAAGACCAATATTATTAGGCAAGGTACAGAATGCCTCCTAGCAATCTCAATTGAGGGAAACACTCTGGATGTTGTCGAGGACTACACTTACCTTGGCAGCAACATCTCAAGCTCACTTTCCATGGAAAAAGGAAATACAAACCAGAATCGGCAAGGCAGTATCTTTAATGGCAAGGCTCAACCAAAGAGTATGGGATAATGCCCAACTCACTGATAGGACAAAAATCTCTGTCTACCAGGCCTGTGTGCTAAGCACACTCCTCTATGGAAGCGAGGCCTGGGATACATACGATAAGCAAATAAAGCAGCTCAAAAGCTTTCACCTGCGATGCCTGCGCAGGATACTCCACATCAAATGGCAGGAAAGAGTCACAAATGTGGAGGTGCTCAGGAGAAGCCACATGCTGAGTATAAACTCATTCCTGAGTGAGAGGCGCCTGCGATGGATAGGCCATGTCCACAGGATGGGTGCGAAACGCATCCCAAGAGCTCTGCTGTATGGAGAGCTGGCAGCCGGAACAAGATAGAGAGGTCGCCCTTGCCTGCGTTTCAAAGACGTTTGCAAAAAAGACTTATTACTGGCCCGCATTGAGCCTAATCCGTGGGGGAGCCTTGCCGAGGAACGCACCTCCTGGCGCTCCAAGGTGGGCGAGGGCACTCAAGCTGCAGAAGCCACCCTCACAGAAAGAAGTGAAGAGAAACGAGCCAGGAGAAAGGCGAGAGGCAGAGAAAAAGGAGACTGCACCATCGTCCCTTGAGGATGGAAGGATGCCATATATATATATATATATATATATATATATATATATATATATATATATATATATATATATATATATATATATATATATGCTATGTGTGTATGCTCAACCAATCATATTAGTTAATCTAAAGACACGTGACCTTATTGCTTCTTTTTATACTTGGGGATTTCACATCGAACATGTGTCTTTGGTAGCTGAGTGGATAACGTATCGGACTGCCATCTGGGCGACCCGGGTGCAAATATCCAGTTACTCTATTCTAATACCTGTTTTCTACAATTTGTTTGTTTCAAGTTTCAATTGATATTACAGGCAATTTAGATTTTTGTTCAATAAAAAAGACTTGCCTGTTTTTTACTCGATTACTAAAGTCTATATAAATGTCTTCAATAAAAAATATATTTGAAAATGTTTAGATCTAGTCTGTAGCTTTCAGTTCATCGTAGTTGATGAATTTTTTTTTATCTTTAGCATATAATAAGCGTATTTTATTTCCACCGGAGCAATGCGGGGAATTCAGCTTGTATTTTTTTTTTGTATTAACGCGCTTGTGATTATCATGCTTTTTATTTACATTTATATTAAATACAATATTTTATTAGTAAACTAAACTTTCACATTTATGGTAATTATTGTCTAAACATTATCATTTGGTACTCAAGATGAAGATCTGGTATGCTACTAATATTAATTATGTTGTGAGCTCAGTTTACTGAGATGTCTATTTTTTTTTTTTTTTCAAATATGTTTATTCAAGATTTTACATGTACAATCTCATATATTTTACAATGAAGATAAGAGGATAGAAGAACAGTACATACATAGTTAAGGGGATAGAAGACAAAATAATTTACGAGACAAAAAGTTTTCTAACTTTAAATTTAAATTCATTCATTCTTCTGTTTTTTACATACATGCTTAACATCCATACATATTCAAATTAATTTAAACATGTATTAACCGTAAACATCCATTATTAACTGTAAGATATTTAAAACAACGTAATATGGAGAAAAAAAAAAAAAAAAGTGTAGAGAAATTATGTACATTTCATTTCAATTGTTCTATCCCTTGGGATATATATCTTAATTTAAACCACCAAGCGCGATCTTAAATGTATATATAATGTACAATGAAGGCATTAATGCGATATTACCGTTAAGCGGTGTAGATAGGTTGTAATCATATAAACTGAGTAGTTAATGTAATGTTCGAAAATATACATACAGATTAGCTACTCATATAATTTTTATATAATTTAATACTTTTAACAGTTTGATCATTTCAAAGTTATAAATTGTAAATCAATTATTCTTTTAAAAAAAGATGAAAAAAAGGAAACATACTTAAAATATTAGCGTAAATAAAATACATTAATTATCTCCCTTTATTTAAAAAAAAAAGATTTCCACATTTGATTCTGTTGACATAGATCTAGTGATGCCAAACAAGTTATGTTTGTAAGATAAAAATATTACTGACTAATTTGTATTTCTTTATAAGTTTTAAGTTGCACAAAAAGCTGAATGTAGAAGAGCGAATTCCTAGCAGTTGAGAATAGCAGATTACTTTCTTAAAGCTAAGCAGCTTCCTTCCAGATTTTTTTCAGCAAATTGGCACGTTTGGAAGCCCATTTTTGAAATGTTTAAAGTTCAACTTGCTGCATTTTAAAATGGCCAATTCCCACCTACTTGAAAAAAGATCCACCTCTAAGAAGTTTGTAGTAAGATCTAGGTAGTTAGGCTTGATGAGGTTTGATGAGGTTTGATGAGGTTTGAGTACATGAATTAGAAAGTCTTGACTTTGGTTAGAAAACTCCGCTTTGAGTACTTTGATGTACTTTTGAAAAAGCCCTGACTAAATATCTAAATATATGCCTTTATATAGGGATGTACATGTAGTTAAATGATTTAAAATTGATTTCACGGCAAGATATGCCCAGTTTCAATGCAAATCCATTCCAGTTGTCCTTGTAAATGCAAGCTCAACTCACTGAAATGTGTCGCCGTGTCATTCAGAAACATCGGCTTCAACAGTCAGTATTCAACATTCAGAACCTAAAATTGTTTGTTTTTTCATCCATAAAAAGATAATAAATAATTCTTGCTGGTCTCTCTTGTGCCATTGAAAATCTCACTGCGGGCCAAGTTAGGCACGCGTGCCCTAGATTGCCGACCCCTGGTATAGTTCACTTTATGTATGCCCAATACGAAAGCAAAAAAAAAAAAGAGCTAATCATCGAACAACAATAATTCTATCATAATTCATAAATCATAATTCTATAATTCCAGTATAAACTGTTCATAAAATGTGTAGCCTCACAAGTCTAGCAAGAATTTATAAACATTCCAAAATAAAACCCCAGAACTCTTAAATATAATTGTTATTTTTTTTTAATTCATCATCAAATATCCTTAAATATAAGCAAAACGAATTGCCAAAACACTTTGGGGTTCTCCCCCCCCCCCCCCCCACACACACTTTTTTTCACAACAATTTTGTTTTGAAATAACACGTTATTGGAAGACTAGTAAAAGAAATAGCAGCTGATGTAGTCGTAGTCTGGAAACAAATGGACCTCCAAGCTGACAGCCAATTTGTTTTTTAAGATAAGTCATTCAGTACAATTCTATAATGTCTGCGGTTGTCTGAAGAAAGGAATGTATTGGTATTTGACGTAGATGTATTAGAGTGTCTTATTTTTACAAAGTCGTCAACAGATCAGAAGTGTATTGAATTATACGAGTATAGTCTGGTCGTTGATATACTCGTTGTATATTGTGTGTCAAGTTTGTTGTTTCGGACATAAATTACATTGGGTATTTGAAAAACAGTTTCAATGCACTGTACTTGATTTGCATTCTATGAAATACAATAGAAAATGTTGTAAATAGTATTTTCTTAAAATGGTTCTATATGACATTAGAAAGTTTTTAATTGCAAATCTGGCTTTTATATAGGCTTAAATTCGCCCATATAATTTGGCATGATTATGTGAGGGGATTATATCATCAGAACAATGTCAAACCGCCTTTACTCCCACCACTCCATCAATAAATGTTTGGATTCCCATCAGAACAGTATGGTCCAAGTATTATGCTTTATCAGAACTCGAATTAAAACATGAGACTTTGCTGGTTGTAATCCAAGACTCTACCGCCCGACCACTGTATCCCTTAAATAAACAAGAAAGGGCCGGTTGTCCTCAGCAAAGAAATATGAACCATCCCCCATCCCCCACACCCCACTCCCACAGCCCCAGTTTCCAGCATCACATGACGTAACTGCTCATTGTGACTGCACAATCCCATCATCCCTGTCTCTCACTCGCACTCATCAGGATCAGTTTCGGGCTCCAGATGTAAATGCACAACTGGAGTAGGGGAGAGAGGGGTCGGAAAGGTGGAGGAGGGGGGGGGACAAGTTGCCATAATTTCATTTTTTTACCCTTCCCGTCTACTGTATCAAGCGAGTAGAGCTCATGTAATCCAGGTGCATTATAAAACAAATCAGACATTAGATCGGATGATACTAGTGAAGATCCGCCGAGCCAGCTGACGAGTGTCTGTTATGTTCTCACATCTTATCTTGGGCTCAATTTTCTCAAGGAAACATGAAAACATCAAAAGTTTTCGCTCCATTCTACTTCGCCATTCTCTGAAGTAATTAAATTGCTATTTCCTCTTACCATAACCTTTTTTAATAGTTTTTTTTGTGTTATTATTTTTTTTTGTATTGCCTGTTTTTAACTGAAAGACAAAACTACAACAGGAAAAAACAAAACAAAACAACAACACTATAAATTACAAAAGGTAAAAAGACTCCATTTTGACATCCAGGTAAAAACGTTAAATTTAATGAAATCGATTCCACTTTGTTTGATTGTGGGTTTTTAGAAATGTATATTTAGCTCCATTTAGTAGGCCTAGTCTTACATTGTAAAATGTTAATAAAACATGTACGACAAATATAATATATTATCTTATATTATCTTTTAAGATAATTTATATAATTTTTTGCTTTAATTTTAATTTTTATTTTGCATAAGCCTATAGGCTAAATTCATCCGTGCTAAAACTGTTCTACATTTATTTTGGAGAAATGAACAAGTCCATTTTTGCTAATTTCAACTCTCAAAAACACAATTCCAATTTCCAATTCTTTTCACTCGTCCATTCAGTAGTGTACTTAATGCTGTTTCCAGCATGGTTATGTAGAGAGTAATCAGTACTTTACCTGGAGGTCAACATAGGCTGAACGAATTCCGGCCTTACCAGATTTGAACTCGATACCGTTAGAATATCAACCCAACTGGTTACCACGAAACCTAACTTATCTATAAACCTTAAAAATCTAAAATTAAAAAAAAAATTGAATTTTTATATAGGCCTAAATCTAAATATATTTTATTGTCAGCTTTCACTCTTAGAATACCTGTTACTCTACCAATTATGTCCAGAATAGTATTTATTTATTTTATTTTGGGGGGGGGGGGTTGACTATTTTTATGAATTTGTTATCTTTTAAAGAACCAATCCACGAAGAAAACGTAAAGGAATAAAAACAAAGAAAAAGGAATGAAAAGACAACGCTTACCTGGCTATGCAAACCGTTTTGTTGACTTTGTAACGACAAAAGGCAGTAAAAACACAAAAACAATCAGTACACATATACATCATATGGTAAATAGATAGACACTGTTTGGCGTAGGACAGATTCTGGGTTAACTCGCCTGTAAAAAAATATTCTATTTTGTGAATGAGGGTATGTACAACTAAATAGAAATGCATACGTACAGGCGGATATATAGATAGATAAATAGATAGATAGATAGATAACTAGATAAATAGATATAAATAGTTATAAATAGATAAATAGATAAATTTATATAAATAGATAAATAGATCAGGCGGATATATAGATAGATAAATAAATAAATAGATAAATAGATAAATAGATAAATAGATAAATAGATAAATAGATAAATAGATAAATAGATAAATAGATAAATAGATAAATAGATAACTAGATAAATAGATAAATAGATAAATAGATAAATAGATAAATAGATAAATAGATAAATAGATAAATAGATAAATAGATAAATAGATAAATAGATAAATAGATAAATAGATAAATAGATAAATAGATAAATAGATAAATAGATAAATAGATAAATAGATAAATAGATGAATGGATAAATGGATAAATAGAAAATAGATAAATAGAGTGATATATAGATAGGTAGATAGATAGATAGGTAGATAGATAGATATATAGATGGTTAGTTGAGTGGGTGGAGGAAATGTTGGATGGGGAGAGCGGATAGTTATGTATGTGTGTATGTATGTATGTATGTGTATGTTATGTATGTGTGTGTTTATGTGTGTGTGTGTTGATGTGTGTGTGTTTATGTGTGTGTGAGTAAACTGGTGGATAAATAATAATACATTTTTTACCGACCAGATTTTAATGGGTTTTTTAAACGTACAGTATACTATATCAAAGCGTCGTCTATCGGTAATTTACCACAACAAAAATAACACAAAGACACAAAAACAATAAGGAATTTGTCTTTACTCTAGACTCTAGGGCTAAATGCTCTTCGTCGGCCGCAATAGCACTGTAAAATTATTCATTAAATTAGAAGTATCCAAATTAAACGAGGAAAACAAGTCAGTAAAAGACCTCGCTGACAAGGAGTCATTATACAGTTACATTAAACACAATAAACCATTAGACTTAGACGCCTTACAGGAACAAGACAGACAAATGGAAAGAAAACATAACTACTCATAAAATATCACACTCAACTTTATAAGACTTTTTGTTTTCAATTATTTCTAAAGCGAATCACTTGATTTACTCCCCGTATTTCTGTTTTACGACACACACGAGCAATATCATAAACTTTAAGGACGCTAGAACTCTAAACATTCTTACTAAGAACAATTCTGTTCACATAGTTTCATTATATTTTCATAGTCTTTTAGCTTTCTTTCCAAGTTCGTTAAAATGGTTCGCCTTAAAACACACACAAAAAAAATAATTGTTTTCACATAAACTATGTACATTTTCAAAAGGTAATGGAAAAAACAGTGTGCGCACACGAAGAAGTCCAGGTTCTCAGCCAACGTTCGAATCTCCGTCGATGTATTTATCTTTCTATCATAATATATCACACTGTTTATCCTTAACTTCACTGACTTACTCGCAGAAGACAATTACCTGTGCCTATAGACAATTACACAAGGTTTGTTTTTTCTCTCTTTAGCTTAAGACAAAGATACAAAAAAAAAAAAAAATCAAAAAAAAAAAAAAAAAATCAAAAAAAAAAAAATCAAAAACCTATGCCTACAGGTAAATACGATTTCTGTGGAACTGTTACAACGCTAGCCTAGGCATTTACGATAATATTCGGCGCTATAATACTTGGCCTAACCTTTACAAAACTTTTCCGAACACTGATTTTTAAATATTCTTTTTTGCTTTTAAACGAACCCTGTAGTCCACAATATATGTTTGTTTAGTTTTAAAAGTATTCTAGAACATTTAAAGAAAATAATCATTAGAAAAAAGTTTAATTAATAGTTTTTTTTTATAGAAGCAAAAATGTTGGGAAAGCATTTAATCTGGCTAAATTTATGTTGAAAAATGTGTCTTCATGTTGTCAAGTGCACAGTGCACAGTCCAAATTCTTATTTATTCTGTTTTATTTTTAGCCTTTTCTTATTTACTTCTACATTTTTGCCTGCATGTAGGCTCATTGTTTTTTTTAACGTAAATCAATGGAATCCAGAAAATGAAACTTTTATTTTATACCGTTAATTATTTTTCATATTGGTGACGCCTTACTTTCTGGTAGGTCTAATCCTAAAATCGGTTGAATCTACATTAAACTTTAACTAAAATAAAAATAGTAGACCCAACACCTAGACTCGATAAAAAAACTATCCACATAAAGATGAGAGTTACTCCCCTTACGAGTCTTATTAATGTAGCCTACATATTATTGTAAGCCTTTTCCTTTCCGACTCCAACAATGCTCAGCTAACAAGCTGTGCATACTTTCATTGGCTGTTAAACGGACATTCAACCTTTCTGACATCAAAGTCAATTAAGATGGAGGGGTGAACAGGTACCACCATTGTTATAATGCACTCGTCCAGTAATGAGCTCGTCTGAACATTCCAACAGATAAACTTTCACCGTCTATTCATCATAAACTTTTGATGGGGAGGTAACTCTAATTGACAATGGTTGCCAGGAACCGAGGCTGATCTCTCATTTTGGTTTGTGTTTTCATTCCGAGTACTGTACCTTGTGGGGAAAAAAAAAGGCGGTAAAAAAAGGCGCGACATTCAAGAAACCTGTAACTGCACATCTCAACCCCGAGCAGACGTGTGGCCTTTTGGTACAACTGTCTCATCCGCGTGGCTATCCCATCATTCCTCCGCGGAGAAAAAAATCTGCGCCGCTACCGCCTGTGTTTATTTGTCGGGAGAGGTTTGTCCCTGGCGAGTCCTGCGAAGTTAGGTATGTAGAACGGTTGAATGGCAGGGTGGGATGCGGGTGGGGTGGGGAGGAGAACCCATCTGTGAACTACCTGAGCGATTCTCCCTTCCACTGGCACCCCCTCCCCACCCCTACCCGATATAAGATGGTCACAAACAATCTGTACGCAAAAATTTAAGAATAGATCATTTTCCCCCCTAGCACCGTGTCATGTGTTAGAATAATAGCAGATTGTCTTGGGTTCCAAGAGGTCCTAATGTAGAGATCGAGTGACTTAGAAACTGTGTTAGAACAATAGCCGATTGTCTTGGGTTCCAAGAGGTCCTAATGTAGAGATCCAGAGACTTAGAAACGGTAAACAAATGAAACGTGTTGGCAAATGAAAAGAAAAATTAATTATTAATAAGTGTACAAGTGTATATCAGTTATCAAGTGAGTCTTAAGGCTAATAACTGTGGGGGAAAAAATGCGTATTAGGTAATAGTTAAATTAGTCTCTGCACAACTTCTAGTAAAATTGAATTGATTTTTTTTTGTGCGCAATAAAAGCCTGAAAATAAAGTAGTATAATGAATTTTAGTTCTAGTCACTGTTCTAGTATTACTCTATTATATAAAAAAAAAAAATTTAAGGAAAACACTAGCCTATTGTAGAAAAACTGATTTGTAGGAAAACTATTTTTTAGGAAAACACTATTACAGGTAAACAGTATTGTAGGAAAACACTATTGTAAAAAAAACTCTTTAACACTCAGCATATTTCAGCCCTCCCTCTTCCATTGTTTTCCTGGTCTATTACAATATTGCCTCAAGAAGAATAAGAGGCATCTGTTCAGCGTATGTTAGTTATCACGTGCGTGTGTGTGTAGTTGCGTTAGTGTACGTGTGAGTGTTGTCTTAGGCAAATGTTTTGACAAGACTTGAAGTCTTCTGGGTCTCTCCCCTTTACGAGAACGAGAAAATATTCATTTATTAAGAACATTCTCAAACCGCAGCAGCAGTGATGAGCAGGAAGATTCGAACAAAGTTTAAAGTCACAGTCTCAAAACACAATTCATAATGAAGTAAATTTTGATTGATTAGATGACGGTATAGGGGACGGGGGCACGGCACGGAGACTAGCGCTTTCGGCCGCCGTACTAAGGATCTTGGGTTTGATTCCGGAGGAGGGCTGGGATTTGTCCCCCGGGTCTTAAGGGTTTTTCTTGAGTCTAAGATTCCCAGCTCTGATGGGTGCTCCACAGTAGTTAGAGATACGTAAGGCGGCTTGGCATTTATCTGACCACACACTCCTCTCGTATTCCATGTCCTCAGACACTTGTGAACGCTGCTTCACGTGCCCTATATATTAACTCTGTCTAAAAGGGATACTTACCTACCTACATACCTACCTACCAACCTACCTACCAACCTACCTACCTACCAACCTACCTACCTACCTACCTACCTACCTACCAACCTACCTAAATACGTACCTACCTACCTACCTACCTACATACATACATACTTACCTACGTACCTACCTACCAACCTACATACCTACCTACGTACCTACCTACCAACCTACCTACCTACCGACGTACCTACCTACCTACCTGCCTGCCTACCTACATACCTACCTACCTACCTACGTACCTATCTACCTACCTACCTACCTACCTACTTACCTACCTACCTACCTACCTACCTACCTACGTACCTATCTACCTACCTATCTACCTACCTACCTACATACATACCTACCTACCTACCTACATACATACATACCTACCTACGTACCTACCTACCTACGTACCTACGTACCTACGTACCTATCTACCTACCTACCTACGTACCTAGGTAACTATCTACTTACCTACCTACATACATACCTACCTACCTACCTACGTACCTACCTACCTACCTACCTACCTAACTACCAACCTACGTAGCTACCTACCTACCTACCTACCTACATACATACCTACCTACCTACCTACGTACCTACCTACCTGCCTACCTACCTACCTACCTACATACCTACATACCTACCTACCTACCTACTTACCTACGTACCTATCTACCTACCTACCTATCTACCTACCTATCTACCTGCGTACCTATCTACCTACCTACCTACATACATACATACATACCTACCTACCTACCTACCTACCTAACTACCTACCTACCTACCTACATACATACATACATACATACATACCTACCTACCTACCTACCTACCTACCTATCTACCTACCTACCTACCTACCTACGTACCTATCTACCTACCTACCTACATACATACCTACCTACCTACCTAACTACCTACCTAACTACCTACATACCTACATACATACATACCTACCTACCTATCTACCTACCTATCTACCTACGTACCTATTTACCTACCTACCTACCTACATACATACCTACCTACCTACCTACCTATCTACCTACCTACCTACCTACATACATACATACCTACCTACCTACCTATCTACCTATCTACCTATCTACCTATCTACCTATCTACCTATCTACATACCTACCTACCTACATACCTACCTACCTATCTACCTACCTACCTACATACCTACCTACCTACCTATCTACCCACCTACCTACCTATCTACCTACCTACCTACCTACCTACCTACCTACCCACCTACCTACCTACCTACCTACTAACTTTTTGGATAGTATAGACTCACTAATTATAACCTACCGAAAATTATTTTGAATTATAAGACAAAAAGAGTCTTGGGCTATAGTGCCGCTATAGGCTTCATGCATTTAAACATACTCTTTGCCTTAGTAACGATCCATTCTAAGTATATCGTATTTCTAACTAACTAACTCATCGATTATGTATTCAAATAATTGTACATATATTATATTAAAATATATATTAGTTTTCTTTTTAAATATTAATTAAGTACAAATCTTTATCTATATACCGTTTAAAAAATATCTCTTTCCAACAATACTCACTTTTGCAGTCTCCGAACTTTCTTTTATTGTTACGAGGTATTATTTTATGTCTCAAATAATATATACATTATGGACACTTATTGCAGGCTTTCAAAAAACCATTACAAAGATTACACAGCTATTTATCACTTTTTAATCTTTTCTTGAAAACATTACAATGTAGATAATATAGTGTTCTGGTATAACGCTCTACAATGTCCTTTTTCAAGGCATATGAAGTCAAATGTTGTTTTTTTTAAAAAAGGAAATTTAGTAATATAATTATTTTTAATTGTTTACATATAATTATACACATCAAACGTTAAAAATGTAATTTTAGGAAAAATCGCCTTATTATTCTCAGACGGAGATTAGTAAACAAGATTTCAAACACAAGGGCATTAAATTGTGTTTTTTTTTTTGTCTCATACATCCAGCTTATTACAAAATAAACACATTTTTGTGACATGTTTTTTTTTATCACTTTGATGTAATCAAAAATCAGTTTTTCTTTCTATAATAGCTCGACTTCATCTATGTCTCTCATTTCTCCACGTCTTTCTTTCTATAACCTTTCCTTGGAACATTCAAAACCAGAATAATTCAGTAATTTAGCATATATACACAGCCTTCCTCGTACGATTCCCCCCCCCCTTTTTTTTCCCACTCCCCCTCCTTCGCCCCCCCCCCCTGTTCACCACCCCTTCAATGAAGTTGTTTTACAGCGTGTTCATACTGTAATTAAATGAATTGCTCCTTTTCATTCAGACAAGATTCTGCGAGAAGCAGTTTGAACTTTGTGCACTCCTTTCCCATAGCGCTCCATTGGTCGATTGCTAGGAAACCTTCGATCTCATTGTATTCACAACGTAAATCAAACTCACATCACCTTGTTTTTGCCTTACTTTTAAAACATACGTGTTTACTTTGATTTTTAAAGAAACGACTTCACTTCCTAACACAACGTATTATTAACAGGAATTCACCTATTGAAATGGCTTCACTGTATGGTTATGGTGGTTTAGAGAGGAGCGGGAGAAGGAGATTTAAAATTGTAGTTGCACACCGCCCTACACCATGGGGCAATGTGAAGATGTTTTTGTTTTTTTTAATATGAACATATATTATCTTTAGTGGCCAATGGGTTCAAACTAGCCCTCACGTGAAATACGATGCCAAAACGTAACAAAAACAAAAGAAAACCCAACTAAAACTAACACCTGTTAGAAAAGATAAGCCTAAATGGGTCTCAGTATAATATATTTGTACAAATCTTCTATTGTACCTGTTGCGGAAATAGTGTTCTATTCTCTCCTGTAGAATGTGTGTAGGAACAGAACTTGAAACGTAAGTCCTGATGGTATCTGCAAAATGGTTTTTCCATTATTGGCAGGACTTCTCTATAGTAACTTCAATGTAAATAAACGTCTGGTGTGGTGTTTGGGGTTAGTGTTGCACCTGAAAGATTTTTGTGTTTTTTTAATTCGTGAACTGTTATTTATGTTTCCAAGACAAAACCAGACTTTCATATGGACATATTCTGTACTCGAGCAAAACTAGACTTTCATATGAACAGATCGAGCAAAACCAGACTTTCATATGAACAGATCGAGCAAAACCAGACTTTCATATGAACAGATCGAGCAAAACCAGACTTTCATATGAACAGATCGAGCAAAACCAGACTTTCATATGAACAGATCGAGCAAAACCAGACTTTCATATGAACAGATCGAGCAAAACCAGACTTTGATATGGACAGATTCTGTACTCGAGCAAAACTAGACTTTCATATGAACAGATCGAGCAAAACCAGACTTTCATATGAACAGATCGAGCAAAACCAGACTTTGATATGGACAGATTCTGTACTCGAGCAAAACTAGACTTTCATATGAACAGATCGAGCAAAACCAGACTTTCATATGAACAGATCGAGCAAAACCAGACTTTCATATGAACAGATCGAGCAAAACCAGACTTTCATATGAACATATCGAGCAAAACCAGACTTTCATATGAACAGATCGAGCAAAACCAGACTTTCATATGAACAGATCGAGCAAAACCAGACTTTGATATGGACAGATTCTGTACTCGAGCAAAACTAGACTTTCATATGAACAGATCGAGCAAAACCAGACTTTCATATGAACAGATCGAGCAAAACCAGACTTTGATATGGACAGATTCTGTACTCGAGCATAACTAGACTTTCATATGAATAGATCGAGCAAAACCAAACTTTGATATGAACAGATCGAGCAAAACCAGACTTTGATATGGACAGATTCTGTACTCGAGCAAAACTAGACTTTCATATGAACAGATCGAGCAAAACCAGACTTTCATATGAACAGATCGAGCAAAACCAGACTTTGATATGAACAGATCGAGCAAAACCAGACTTTGATATGGACATATTCTGTACTCGAGCAAAACTAGACTTTCATATGAACAGATCGAGCAAAACCAGACTTTCATATGAACAGATCGAGCAAAACCAGACTTTCAAATGGACATATTCTGTACTCAAGCAAAACTAGACTTTCATATGAACAGATCGAGCAAAACCAGACAGTTGATATGGACATATTCTGTACTCGAGAAAAACTAGACTTTCATATGAACAGATCGAGCAAAACCAGACTTTCATATGAACAGATCAAGTTAAACCAGACTTTGATATGAACAGATCGAGCAAAACCAGACTTTGATATGGACATATTCTGTACTCGAGCAAAACTATACTTTCATATGAACAGATCGAGCAAAACCAGACTTTCATATGAACAGATCGAGCAAAACCAGACTTTGATATGGACAGATTCTGTACTCGAACAAAACTAGACGTTTATAATAATATGAACAGATCGAGCAAAACAGACTTTGATATGGACAGATTCTGTACTCGAGCAAACCTAGACTTTCATATGCACAGATCGAGCAAAACCAGACTTTGATATGGACATATTCTGTACTCGAGCAAAACTAGACTTTCATATGTACAGATTCTGTAATCGAGCAAAACTAGACTTTCATATGGACAGATTCTGTACTCGAGCAAAACTAGACTTTCATATGGACAGATTTTGTAATCGAGCAAAACTAGACTTTCATATGGACAGATTCTGTACTCGAGCAAAACTAAACATTCAAATGGACAGATTTTGTACTCGAGCAGAATTAGGTGTTCATTTGTTTATTTATTAAATAACGAATAAACATTTTTTTACTTCTCCCTACCATTATTTAAAAAATATTTACACAAAAGATTACATCGAGCAAATCAAATGGAGGATTTTTTTAAAAAAATATTTCTTAACGCATGTATTTTCTGAGGGTGTTCTCTCATTTTTAAGAAGATTAATTTTTTTTTATATATATATTAAAGTATAATTTTTCTTAAACAAATTTTCTAAATACAACTAAATACAGATACTGGAGATACAAACACACACAAACACACAAATGCCAACAGAGTTTGACGTCATCAAGTTGTTCTTTTTTAAATTAAATTTTTAAAATATGTTTTTGTCTCCACTTGTCAAGAAAGACCAGAAGTAAATACAGACATTGTTCTCTGTTGACGGATGACGTCATGTCTGTTTTTGTCAAAAATCACGTTTATTGAGGGTCGCCGCCCTTGATAAACCGAGCAAGGTGTACCTGCCGCCGTACGCCGCTTCTGTCTGCTCAATCGTGTACGCTAGATTTAGTTTTTCCTTTCATCCCTCCGCCCCCGATCCACCCACCCCCGGTCTCCAACACCTATAATTATCCAGAAAGCACCTGTTTCAAACATAACACCCACAAAAAAGTATTTTTTCTTAAAAAGCTGGGAGTAGTGATTGAATTTCTGATACAGGCGGCCCATTTCTAGACGAAGCTGTCATTCATTGGCTGCTTGTAGCCAGAGAGAAAAGGATGAAGATATTCTAAGAGAAATGTCTCACAAGTTTCATAACTGTTCAAAGTGAGAACACGATCCCTCCACTGATTAACTTCCCTTCTTGCTATCTTTCAAATATCACATTTTTAGAAAGTTAACCGTGTCACATTTTTACCACTAGTATGGCCTATCTGATGAAGGAAGGAGTAAACCAAGAAAGTCAAAATGAAGCAATGGTACTGTCTGATAACTGATATAGCCTATTGATATCTACACCCCTCGTCTGACAATCTGTGGTTTTGACTAAATTTATAATAAAAAAAAACGTATTATTTATTGACAGAAAAAAACAACAACTGATTTTTAGGGTTTGTATTTTATTTTCTGCTAAATCATTGAATTGTCTGATGTTTTGTGTACAAAGTATGGGCTTAAATAAGTAATATTTGATTAATTTAACTCTGTGACAAGACCAAGGCCAAAAGCAAAGTAAATGTATAGAGAAAATCGTCAAAAGCGTTTTAATATTTAAAAAATTTACGTGTTAGTGATTATCATCCTTTTTATTTGCATTTAGATTTAAGCCAAATACAATATTTTATTTCTAAACTTTCACATTTATAGTAATTTTTTTGTAAACATAATCATTTGGATGTGAAGCTCTGCTGTATTATTTATATTATGTTCTCAGTTATAATTGAGATTTTCTTTAATTTGTTTCAGGTGAAAGCGGTTTTTCGATAACGTTGAGAGGAACTGATACGTAGTAATCATACAAACTGGGTAGCTAATGTGATGTTTAAGAAATGTACATATAATTTATTAGTCACATAATATTTATATAATTTCCATATATTTTTTACAGTTTGGTCAATATAAAGTTATAAGCTGTAGGCCCTTTAGTCTTTTATAAAATAAAAATACGAAACATAATATTAGAAATATTGGCGCAAATAAAACTGGCTAATTATTTCCCTTTAACTAAAATAAAGTTTCTAAATTTGATTCAATAGTGATGCCAAACAAGTTATGTTTTGTAATATAACAAATATTTCTGACTATGACAGTATTACTGACTAATTATTATTTCTTTATATAATTCCACCATTTTTTTTATACATATTTAGTCATTTCTGAGTAGCGAAGTGTAAGTCACCTCTTTGAATGCCTAAACACAGTTAATACTCTTCACAAGTGTAAGTTGAACCCAAAGCTGAAAGTAGATCGAATGAATGCCTAGCAGTTGAGAATAGCAGATGACTTCCTAGGCATCTTCCTTCCAGATTTCCCAGCAAATTGGCATTTCGATGCCCATGGTTTTTTTGGATGTTAAAAATTCAACTGCTAGCGATTTAAAATAGTCAATATCCCTCCACTTAAAATACATTTTCATCTAAGAAAGTTGTATTAAGATCAAGCCGTTAGGCTACTGCTTGTATTACTACGTATCAATTCCGCTCAACATGAATATGAAAGTCTTAACTTTGTTTAGAAAACTCCTCTTTGAGTGCTTCAAACTATAGACTAAAAAGCCCAACTATATATCTTGATATAGGGAAGTACATATAGTTAAATGTTTTCGAATTTGATGTCTCTCAAGATATAAGGAAATCCATTTTAGTGATCTAATAGATCAAGTGCTGTTTGACCCCGCCCTTGTCAATGCGTTCAACTCACTGAAATGTATCGCTATGTCATTCAGAAAAATCGGCTTCAACAGTCAGTTTTCCTCATTCAAAACTGGAACATCAATATTAAAAAAAAAAAACACTCTTGGAGGTCTATCGCGTGCCTTTGAAAATCGCTCTGCGTGCTACGTCTGGCACGCGTTCCTTAGATTGCCGACCCCTTGCACAGATGCATAGACAGATGTTAGATAGGTAGAAATATGTCTAGATGAACAGATAGACAGATAGCTAGATAAATAGACGCATAAATGCATAGATAGATGCAAAGATGCATAAATACACAGATAAATAAATATGTATATATATAGACATATATAGATAATATAGAATGATAGACAGAATAAGACATAAATAGATAAAGAGCGATAAATAATTAGATATAGTAGGTGTAGAGAAAAATAGAATATGGATGGATAGATAAATACAGAATTTATAAATATTTTTTTTATAGTTAACTTGCTTTTCCTCAATGTGATTTATTATAGATTAATATAACATAGACATAAACAAAAATATTGAAATGTGGTAAATTATCGATTCACAAAATGAAAAAAAAAATTTCAGAAAATGTTAATACACTTTTAATTTTAGCTTTTAAAAAAAAACTATATGAGGTTTGTATCATATTACAATTAATTGGCGTCAAAATGATAACAAGAAAGAATTTATTTCAACAACTGAAAATGGGTGAATTATGTTGATTTATTAATTAAGACGCATACACCGAGTCACAAACACACACACGTACAGATACACAAAGACACAGACACCGTGTTATGCTGCAGTTGTTTTTAATGAATAGCCAAGAAAGTGCAAATTTCAATATGATTTGTTAACTGACATCTCGCACAATGGGAGAGAAAAAGTAAACGTTACTTTAAAGACACTCTCACATATAGCAGTTTATTTTTCTCTCTCTCTCTCTCTCTCTCTCGCTCTCTTCCGTATCTGTCTCTAGCTCTTTTTTTCTCTCTCTATCTCTCTCTAGTTCTCTTTCTCTAGCTCTGTCTCTCTCTTTCTCTAGCTCTGTCTCTCTCTTTCTCTAGCTCTGTCTCTCTCTCTCTCTAGCTCTTTCTCTCTCTCCCTTAGCTCTCTCTATCTCGCTCTAAGTCTCTCTCTCTCTAGCTCTGTTTCTCTCTTTACATCTCTCTAGATATCTCTCGTCCTCTAGCTATCTCTCTATCGCTCTCTAAGCTCGCTTTCTCTCTCTAGCTCTCTCTCTTTCTAACTCTCTCTCTCTAGTTGTCTCTTTCTCTCTCTAGCTCTCTTTATCACTTGCTATTTTTTAAATATTAAAGTCTGAATGAATAAGTGCCTTTGAAAAAATTCATATCAAATTGTATTTAAGTTTGCCATTTCTGCAGCAATACAAGATGTGTCTAATAGGGTTAGTGGACACTATAAGATAAATACGGTTCTGAAAATGTATATTAAATTCAAACGGAGCTTTATATCAGAAAACTGCCTGCGTATAAGATTATAATGTCAAACAGTTGTTCGCAGCTATTTTCTTATGTACTTTCTCTCTCTCTCTCTCTCTCTCTCTCTCTCTCTCTCTCTCTCTCTCTCTCTCTCTCTCTTTCTCTCTCTGTAGCATGCATTATTCGCTAACGTTCTTCTGTAGCCATATCTATGTCGCATTTTCTCTCGTTCTTTCTGTCTCCCTCTAACTATTCTCCTTTCAGTAGGCTACCTATATGTATGTTTCTTCTCTCTGTGTCTCTCTTTCGCTATTACTCTCTCTCTCTCTCTCTCACTGCCATAGAAAATGATAGGTTGCTGTAAATTGTTATGTTTTACGATCTATTGTTGTATAATTTCTATTATCAACTGTGAGTGCTGTTCAAAGATATACTCTTACCATAAAACTTCAACTTGAATTATGAACGCATTACAACAATCTCCCTAACTTGAAACATACTAAATCCCATTAAGTCTGGTTCCGGCTTTGTCGATTAATTCCATATCCAGGGAAACATGCAAAATCCCTGGTTTTAAAACATCTTCCTACACAACTCCACATAACAACACATTATTATATAGGGAAACACTGCAAGGGTGTGTTGCCATGGAAACAAACAAACACAGTTGGCGTAGGGGAAGGGGAGGGAATCCTAAAACGAACAATTGTAAGGTTCTGTCTAATACAGTGTTAAGACATAGATAAGGGAGGTAATTCTCCATAGGGAAGCTTTCTCTTTTTCCTCAAGACTAACGAAGTCAAAGATTAAATTTCAACAAGGGTTATTGTTTTGCACACGCCATCCTGCTGTAGTTGTCGGTAGTTGCCGTTCCTTGTCTAGATTGTTTTCTTAACTCCCTGTGTAACTCAAGCTTAAAACGATGCTTTGTAAAACAAAAAAAAACGTGGAAACAAAAACAAAAAGAAAAAACACACATCAGAAACAGCAACAAAAAAAGTAAAAAATGAAAAGAAAAACATAGGTATATCATATGTAGGGGCACCCTTGAAAAAGTCACGCCTATGTAAAGGTATAATCTATTTAGTTAAGTTGCAGCCTACGCCTCACTCTCGACTTGGGTAGATGATGATGAGCTAGGCCTGCTAGGCGGATAGAGTTACGGCGCTTAATACGGTTAATGTTTATTGTTTACAATACGTTCATCTTAAGCGTAAATGTCGAAACGTTTAAAATGGCTTATGTATAGTCAATATGCATAATTACCGTGAGTTTGTTTACATGTTAGTAAATGTATTTATTTATTTATTTATATATTTGTTCGATATAAGTTTCTAGACCGTTTGACCGATCAGCACAAAAGTTAAATATTAAATTATAAATTGAAAACGTCCTTCCAAAATTTTTTAATTATATAAACAATATTTCTTTATTTCTTTAAAAAAAAATAAACTTACACATTTTAATAATTACCGTATGTTAAAGTTCTAGACTGAGAGCCATATCAGAATGATCTGCCTCTGAAATGCTTTCAATAAAAAAAAAGACTAAACAAAAAACGAAAGATAATTTCTCCCTAGACCTACAGTTTTTATTGTAATAGTGTTCGTCATTTTTTCTATCTCTTTTAACAAAACGCATTGTAATCATTCGTTTCTCTGTCATTTTGACGGGCATAACCACTAGTATTAAAGAATAAGTTAAAAACATATTTTTAGTTTTTCTTTCCTGACCAACATTTTAGCGACATGAAATCACACACCCCATTGGGTTAACTACAGCAGTGCAAGCTAGTTAGGGCAAAGTTCATAGTTTAGGTGCATAAGGGTTACAGCTGGCCTATATTTTCCCTGACCATACAATCAGAGCGAAACCTGGAACTTGGAATAGACTGCAAGAGAGCCAACATCACTGCTAGTAGAAGAAGAAGAATATGGCCTTTGAGGTTAAAATGCAATCAGCAAAGAACTTTTCACTAATAATTACTAGTTTTTTATTATTTTGTAATTAGAACGTAGCTAGCACAGGCCGAGGTCTGCAATGACAATAAAAAATAATGTCTCTTCAAAAAAGGGAGTAAATTCATACAATGATTTCAGATACATGTACATAGAACAAGGGGAGTGAATTATTCTGTGGAAAATAAAAAACTGTTAACCTTTTAATCCACTTTTATTTATTCATGGAAATATTATCACGTTTAGCTCATGCAGATCCAAGAACATTATGTTCCTGCTATAAATTATTCTCTCTTCAAAGTGGCTGTGGCTATTGAAAATAAAATTATATTTAGTAAGAAGTTTCGTATGGTTTGTTTTTTGTAGCAGATATTTCAACTTTGAAATGTATTCATCTTTACTCTCGATGACATTAATATGATAACGAGTAGATACCTACACTGAAACAAGTTTTTACAAAAAAAGCAACCTTTGTAAGAAAAAAAGGAGGGAGTTATAGGTCTAGTATACCAAAGTTTGATAGTTGTTGTTTTTTTTTTGTAGCTAAGGCATGCAGCGGGGGACAGTGTGGACTGCTCAAAATCTGGCCATATTTTATCCCCCCCCCCCCTCCAAAAAAAAATAAAAGATATATCCACTACCCTGCAATCCACGGTAGCTTAATATCGAGGACTGGGGTCTGGTATATGTCTGCATGCTAGAAACTATTTTAAACGTTAAAGAACTGAAATAATTTTTAGTTTCGCCTATTTCATATTATAGCCGTCGATGTGTCTTCGTGTAACCTACCGTTATATAGACATTACACAAACTTGTTGATGCTTAATCTCCCTTAGAGATATAAAACGGAAATTGAGACAATACATGTTTTTTGCCTAGTTAACATGGAGTGAGGCGCGATATAAATGATCAATTATTATTATTATTATTATTATATTATTTTTTAGTGTCAAAAACTTAGCTTACTCTCTATAGCAAATAAGTGAACGAAATATAGTTTTTTTAAAAGACCAGAAAACTCAAAGAAAGTATGTGTGTCAATTACCAAACATCGCGACTGCAAACGTGGGCATTCACCTGTTGTTTGGTTTTTAGTTTCTTTCAGATTATATATTTGTGTGTTAATATGTTTATTCCTTTTATCCGTTTATCTGGTTATGTTTAATAATGTAAGTTAATATGTGTGTGTGTGTTTATGTGCATTGAATGTGTTTGTGTATCTACTTTAGCACAGATATACCGGCTATTTTCCCCATTGCTGTAACTAGACCAGCGGTTCCCAACCTGTGAGTCGCGACCCCTTTGGGGTCAAACAGGGACGTTTCCTAGCACCAACACTCTTTAGTCTAGTCCAGGGAATGGCAATATTTTGATAATAGTGTGCCAAAGTGGGACTTCTAATTCATTCAGCGTGCCAACAGCCTAAAAGTCACCATGCTTTAGCACTCTATTTCTTTTTGAAGATACTTAAATGGTGTTGTTTCTAGGAGTCGTCTGCGCGCCATTGAAAATCGTTTGCGTAATAATTCTGGCACCCTTTCCGTAGGTTGCCGATCCCTATTCTAGAGTTCTCTTTTCTTCAATTCTTCAAACCATAAAAATATGGCTTTTCAAAAAAATCCACTTTTTTTCAAATAATAGACATATGATATGACTTATAAAAAAAGTAAATGCGTACTGATGAAAACAAGCTAGTAGCTTAAAAGGTGTTCTAAAAATTACATTTATAATGTAAAATATTAATTCATTCATTGTTCATTTTAAGTATTTTTTATCAATTTGAGTACCAGTACTGGTATACGCAAGTAAAAATTGTATTTATTTTTCTCAAACGCAAATTGTGTAGTAAAAAATTGTTGAATAAAATCATTGCCACAGAGACTTAAAACTAGGCCTATTATCTCCCTTAATTAGATTTAGTAAGCATTTGTTCCTTTTTTTTTAATATCGAGTTTGCTCACGTTGAATTTTTGAAAAGAAATTAAAAGAATATGGTTATTATAATATTCCAACATGTATGTTACATCTTAATGGGGGTCGAAGAACCATTTCATGGAGGTCATCAGCGCACTAACTTATCTGCTTTCTTTGAGGAACATGACATTGAACCAGATAAAAGGATTACGATAATGATTTTTGTGAAAGAACACTTGCACATGGTGTCAGACGAAACTTCATCGTGCCTTTAAAATTTTTCTGACACTTCATTTGCACTTGAAAGAAGGTCATGCACAGATAAATTTGAAGATGCTCTTGAGAGAGCACAAGAAAAGTTCATTTAATTTATTGACAACTAATTATTCTACAATGTCAATTACAAAATTGAGGATCAGGTGTTTGCTGCCATATACTATTCTGTCTGAGACTGTGTTGCGCCTTCTTCTTCCATCTCCAACAACATATCTTTCTGAAAGGGCTTTCCAGTTTAATGATTATTAAATCTAAATACAGAAGTAGACTTGTTGTGAAAGATGATCGTCGTTGTGTAAGCCGATGAGAAAGACGCAATCTCAATCGTAGCACTGACGTTTTGTTGTAATTAGACATCTAAATTTCACAATATATAATTTCAAATGGATGTTTGTGATTAATCACTGTGCTTTAATTATGTTCAATTTGTAATACTGAAAATACATCCTGCATATCAGATATTTACATTACATTTTAGAACAGTGGCAAATTACAGTTATATCAGATAATTACATTACATTTTATAACAGAAGCACATTACAGTTATATGATATATTTACATTACATTTTATAACAATAGCACATTACAGTTATAAGGTAGTGACGAAAAAAAGTTTATGGTTGTGGGCCGCCATAACGTGAAATGCTGTAAAAGGGTCGCGGCATTAAAAAGGTTGGGAACCACTGGACTAGACCATCGATATGTTTATACTTTCGTATGGCTGCATAGTCTCCCTTTGTTATGACTACTCACAATGTTGTTTGTATGTAACTGAACATAGTAGAGTTGTGGCGTGGTTTATTTGCCCCTTGTTGTGACTTTACAACGAATGTTTTTATATTACAGTGTCTCACATTTTGTTGGAATGTAACACATTTGATGACATTCGACGTAAATTCTATTACTGTAGAACTCTTCATGAACTTTTCAGCAAAATTAAACCAAAACATATAATAAACTATATTAAAGACATACAACTGTACAACAAAATCTAAAGATATAAGAACAATAAAATGGATACAAGAGAAAAATGACAACAACGTTATCAAAAAGGCCCTATATAACCTTCGATGTTGATGAGCCGGAAATTCAACAATTCAATTCACATCGAGATCAATAATCTCCCCTCCCACACATGATATATCTGTCAGTGTATTAACATGATTAGCATGTCTGTATGGAGAGAAACGTTTGATCTCTTGCGCCTTTTATATTCTTTCTCTTATTCCCAGTAGCTAACACACACACACACTCATTATCTTCTTTCCGATTTCGGATCTTCATTGTTCTTTCTTACAATACTCACTTTCTCTATAACTGCGCCCCGCCCCCTCCTCCTTTCCGCTACAGTAATATACGATTTTATCACAAATTCTACATAACAGATTGGCTGTACTACTGACTATATAGGCTAGACTGCAGAGAAAAATTGTTAGCTCGAAATAGATTGATAGACATTAGATTAGTATAGCTTGACCACAAACTAATGAATGAGACCAGTGACGAGATAAAGCAGATAACAGACTTTACTAGATGGATCAGAGATTATGACTAGACGACATACTTTGACTTAATCAAAGACAAGAAAACTTTCTTCACATTGTAGATAGACTAGACCACAGACTAGTTAGACTATATACTATTTGGACAAAGGCATTTGACACTGGCATCTGCTTTTGTCTCTAGTGTCACTGACATCTGCTTTCGTCTCTAGTGTCACTGGCATTTGCTTTTGTCTCTCGTGTCACTGGCATCTGCTTTAGTATCTAGTGTCACTGGCATCTGCCTTTGTCTCTAGTGTCACTGGCATCTGATTTTGTATCTAGTGTCACTGGCATCTGCTATAGTCTCTAGTGTCACTGGCATCTGCTTTTATCTCTAGACTACAGACTCTTTAGACTAAATACTTCAACTAGACTTTTCTACAGACTGACTAGACCCCAGTCAAGCTGTGCTAGACATAAAATTGTTGTCATAGACATTTAAATGTTTACCGTAATCGTCCATTAAATGCACCACGAAGAAAAACGCAAACAGAAACTTTATGTTTAATAGACTAAATTAACTTACAGTAATTAGCAATAGCCTTTGAACAATAAACCTAGCTTTCTAAATAATATGATGATTGGATGCCTGACACACTGTTTACGTTTAATGTTAGGTTTAATGCTAGGTTTAATTAAACTTTAGCACAAACTGAATCTGCCGTTATGATATTTGAACTGCAAGTCACACTAGTTCAACAGTGCTACGTAATGGATGGGAAAATATTGGACAGCAGCTATGTTTGTAGTGTTCCCATGTTCCCCTGTTTCAGCGGCAAAATCAAACCAATCAGGTAACTCAATACGTTCATTTTTGTCTGACTTTTATCTCTGACATTTTGTCTCTGATGTCACTGGCATCTGCTTTTGTCTCTAGTGTCACTGACATCTGCTTTTGCCCTAGTGTCACTGACATCTGCTTTTGTCTCTCGTGTCACTGGCATATGATTTTGTCTTTAGTGTCACTGACATCTGCTTTTGTCTCTAGTGTCACTGGCATCTGAGTTTGTCTCTCGTGTCACTGGCATCTGCTTTTGTCTCTAGTGTCACTGGCATATGATTTTGTCTCTAGTGTCACTGACATCTGCTTTTGTCTCTAGTGTCACTGGCATCTGAGTTTGTCTCTCGTGTCACTGGCATCTGCTTTTGTCTCTAGTGTCACTGACATCTGCTTTCGTCTCTAGTGTCACTGGCATTTGCTTTTGTCTCTCGTGTCACTGGCATCTGCTTTAGTATCTAGTGTCACTGGCATCTGCCTTTGTCTCTAGTGTCACTGGCATCTGATTTTGTATCTAGTGTCACTGGCATCTGCTATAGTCTCTAGTGTCACTGGCATCTGCTTTTATCTCTAGTGTCACTGGCATCTGCTTTTGTCTCTAGTGTCACTGGCATCTGATTTTGTATGTAGTGTCACTGGCATCTGATTTTGTATCTAGTGTCACTGGCATCTGCTTTTGCATCTAGTGCCACTGGCATCTGCTATAGTCTCTAAAGGTCACTGGCATCTGCTTTAGTATCTAGTGTCACTGGCATCTGCTTTTGTATCTAGTGTCACTGGCATCTGCTTTAGTATCTAGTGTCACTGGCATCTGCTATAGTCTCTAGTGTCACTGGCATCTGCTTTTATCTCTAGTGTCACTGGCATCTGCCTTTGTCTCTAGTGTCACTGGCATCTGATTTTGTATTGTTACGTCCACAATCCCCTTGTGGCCAGAGCTGTGTAGATCTTGCTGATAATTCTCGTTAGTCCTAGGGGAGACTTTAATTATTAGTATTTATGTTTCAGTATTACACGAACTCTTCTTATAGTCCTGGGCACAAATTCAGTATTTGTATTCCAACATTTCCTTTCTTGTAAATTATGGTAGTAGATAAATCTTATAGTAATGTATACAACACAATAGGTTAGTAACTTGACAAAGAAGCTTCAGTGTAACTGTTGTTGATAGTTTATTTCAGGTGGTATGTTCAATATATACAATATATCTATTATGTACAGTTAGAATAAAATAGTGCAAACACAAACGTTCAAAGGAACATATTTTGAAACTCTCTGTCTTTCAGACAAAACAAATCATTAAATACTATCCGAGTGGTGCAAGGGACAGACCCACTACCAGTAGGGGTGAAAATCATGGTAACATTACAAAACTCATAACAAAACGATATGAACTTCCCCTATTAAATAATGAGTCGTTCCCAGACTCTGAGAATTTGAGATCAACACAGAATCCCAGCATTACCTAGAACCTTTCGTTTTCCTACTAAACGTCCTAATATCGCGTGTAGTAAGAAAAGAGAGAGAGAGGAGAATAAACATTGCGTGTTCCAATTCTTGGAAAAACAATATACATGACACGCCCCCACCCAATGAAAGAAATAATGTACCATAATTACCCAAGTAATACTCAACATGGTACATTTTTCGTACTTAACACTATCGTTTTAATAACCAACAATCAATGGAAGATTATTAGACAATTTAAGCAAACATGGCTCACTGGCACAACTAAATTATAAAAAGTGTCACTACCCAATGGTAATTGTGATTATAACGTGATGGACAAATATTTCCCCGTTAGTATTAATATTAACTAATGTCTCAACAAGTACAAATAATTCAAAAATATTCTAGTCATTCTTATTTTAACTATGTACAGTTGTGTGGATTTCCACCAAAATTCGCAAAAAGTCTTAATCTATTTAAACAAATATAACATTGCTCAAACTCTGTCAATTTTCAACAGTTTACTTCTAATATACAAACCAAAAGATAAGTAATACGTAACTCGAATCAAACTATAGGTTACTTCCCCTTTAAATTACAGTGTCAACTTGACAGTAACAGGGTTCATACCTAAGATGATGATACTTCCCCTTTTCTCAAATACGAGGAGAAAATACGCTCTAGTTACGATTACTACAGTAGTCTAAATATTAAAATGTAATCCACTATTATGCGTTTTGGCAAATTTAAAAGTTTAATATAAAAGTTTGTTCAGGGTTGAATGAGTGCTCACCTTTAGGTACCTTTGTTTCCCTCCATTCCCGGATATATGGAATATATAACAACCTATACAACATAGTGAATATCCACTAGTTTTTCCCATTCTATTACCATGATATAACAATTTAGCAATAGATTTCCAATATTATCTATTAATTTATACCAATTAAGATTACATCTCTTTCTAAGATAAAAATTGTACATATTATTATTTAGTTCCATTCATTAACTAAAATAAAACAAGATAATAAATCAACTATCTCAAAGTTTTCCCACTTAATTGCATGTGATGACAATTACTTTTATCCATCCATATCAAGTAAATACGTGCATATTATATATTTATTGCATCATGCATCAACATTTAAATGGAATTTCTTTTCCATAATCAAATGAATTTAAAATATATCAGAACATCAATATTATACATGATTATAAGAATTATTAATACTTTCAAAAGACTTGACTTCTGTATGATACAAGTATTCTATAGGTATTCCATAATCAAAATTCAAACGAATGATAGGTTATCATGACACATTCTTAATGAATAAGTGAGATGATCTGAAAAAGAAGTATTGGGTTATTCAGTCAATCATGTAGCACCCGAGATAGAGTATCAGCTGTGACGTTGTCCCTACCCCTCAGGTGTTTTATGTTTAAGTCATAGGCTTGGAGGAATAAGCTCCATCTAACAAGCCTCTGGTTTTGCTTGACCCTGGAGAGAAAAGTCAGAGGGTTGTGGTCGGTCAGTATTTCTATCGGGTACCCAGAGCTGTTTACATAGAAATCAAACTGTTTTAACGCTAGGATCAACCCTAAAAGTTCCTTCTCACTTGTATTATAATTACGTTCATGGATATTGAATTTCTGTGAGTGGTAGCACACCGGGTGCTCCTCTCCGTGGTCATCCTGCTGAGTCAGCACCGCTCCCATCCCAGTATCGCACGCGTCTACTGCAATTTTAAAGGGTCTATCAAAACGCGGGGTCACCAAAATAGGTGCCCTGGATAATCTTAACTTCAACTCATCAAACGCCTTTTGGCACTTGTCAGACCAAACAAAGCGATTGTTCTTCTTTAGTAGGTCAGTTAAGGGGCAAGCTACCGTAGAAAAGTCCTGGCAAAACTTACGATAATACCCGGCCATTCCAAGGTAACTACGGAGTTGTTTCCTTGTCTGTGGCACTGGGACATTCTGAATAGCTTCTATTTTAGCATTTACTGGTTTAACCTTTCCACCACCCACTACATGTCCAAGATACTCGATAGTGGCATGTCCAAACTGACTCTTAGCCAGGTTTATTGTTAAATTGGCGTTATTCAGTCGTTCAAACAAGTGTCGTAGTTGACTGACATGTGTCTTGAAATCTGTACTATACACCACTATGTCGTCGAGGTAGGCATTACACTGGAAGATACCGCGAGTGAGGGTGTTTATAAGCCTTTGAAACGTCGCAGGGGCATTACGGAGTCCGAATGGCATGACCTTATACCTGTAAAGTCCGTCAGGTGTCACAAAGGCGGATACTTCCTGTGCCCGTGGCGTCAAAGGAATCTGAAAGTACGCGGAGAGAAGATCAATTTTTGTCACATACGTCGCATCACCTATCTTATCAATGAGGTCATCAATACGAGGAATGGGATACGAGTCAGTCTTTGTCAAATTATTTAATTTCCTAAAGTCTGTACAAAACCGCAATGTGTTGTCGGCTTTTGGTACCAACACACAGGGTGAAGACCATTCGCTATCACATTCTTCCACTATGTCATTTTCTAACATATACTTCACCTCTGCTCTAATATGTTCAAGTCTGATGGGGTTAACTCTATATGGATGCTGTTTAATTGGCCTGGCACCCTCAGTTAATACTACATCGTGTTCTATTAGATGTGTCCTCCTGGGAACATCTGTAAACAGTGACTTATATTCATGTACCAGCTCAATAATCTTCTCCTTATCTTCTACCGGAAGATGTTCTAGCCTTGTATCTAAACTCTTAAGGGCATCTGTATTATTAAGTTTACTTTCTGCAAACTTATATTCTATCCTAGATAAATCCGTCGGGACCCTAGCTAATGAAATCATGGGGACCTCCCGTGGTTTACTCTTTTCCCTGGAAACATAGGGCTTAAGCAAATTAATATGGCATACCCTCTGCTTTTGTCTCCGGTCAGGAGTCTTTATCAAATAATTGACCTCGCCAAGCTTTGACTCTATCTCATAGGGTCCACTAAACTTTGCACTTAAAGGCTGATTTTGCAAAGGTAGAAACACAAGAACTTTGTCACCTGGTGCAAAAGTTCTAGCTGTAGCTTTACGGTCATAGTTCTGTCTCATACGCTCCTGCATCTGTGGAAAATGAATCTTCACATGGTTAAAAGCATGATAAAGCCTATTTTTAAATTTATCTACATATGACAAAAGTCCAATCGGTTCACTGTCCGTTAGCCAAGTTTCATGTAGAAGTTTCAACGGACCTCTGACTGAGTGTCCATACACAAGTTCAAATGGGCTAAACCCCAGGGATTCCTGAGTGGCCTCCCTTGCAGCGAACAGTACATAAGGCACACCCTTATCCCAGTCTTTCTCGTTTTCATAACAGTACTTTTTAAGCATCGATTTTAATGTCTGATGAAACCTTTCCAGAGCTCCCTGGCTCTCAGGATGATAGGCACTTGATAGCCTATGGCTTATCCCTAATTGTTCCATGACTTGTTTGAAAATGTTCGAAGTAAAGTTAGTCCCCTGGTCGGACTGTACTGTCTTCGGTAGGCCATAACGTGTAAAGAAATTTGTCAGGGCGTCTACCACCTTCACTGTTGTTATGTTCCGCAACGGAATGGCTTCCGGGAAGCGAGTGGATGAACACATGACTGTGAGCAGGTATTGAAAACCGGCTTTTGTTTTCGGCAACGGGCCCACGCAATCAATGAGTATATGACTGAATGGTTCGTCGAACGCTGGTATCGGCTGGAGTGGAGCGACAGGAATTCGTTGGTTAGGACGTCCTACCATTTGGCATACGTGGCAAGTCTTGCAGTATTGTTCGACATCTCTTCTCAGTCCTGGCCAGTAGAAGTAAGGGAGGATACGGTGGTGCGTTTTTCGGACTCCCATGTGACCAGCGAAAGGAAGATCATGCGCCATACGCAGTATATCTTGACGATAGCACTTAGGTATTACAATCTGGTGAATACTGTCCCACTCGTTTGTACCTGAGTTGAGCGGTTTCGACTTTCTCATCAACACTTCATCTTTCATGTAGAAACATTCCGCCATTGCATCTGCAGTCTTTTCATCAACAGCTTTCATTCTGAGTTGCATTATTACTTCGTCATTCAATTGTTCTTTCACCAATTTCTGCTTTGGTGACAAAATGTTATCGTTCTCGGTTGCATCACCAGTTGTTAGTTCAGCAAAGAACGTAGCACTTAAATCGATGTCAGGTGTTTCTGTTATCACTGTTTCATTCGCATGTGTGTCTTCAGAACAGACAAACACATCTTTCGTTGCACTACACGGCGTAGCAGGAGTCTTTACCGACTTCTTTTTATGCATTGCTCTTGTCAGTGCACATGTTGGGTGTTCATTGGCAGGACGTAGGTTTTTGTCCTCCGCCATCTTTGTCTCCAACACTTTAACCATGGGCTCGACAGTGACTCTGCCGCCCATAATGTCATTTCCTAATATCATGGAAACGCCTTTGACGGGTAGTGCGCGCCACACTCCCACTACGATGTTACCTGTAAAAATATCCGACTCGAGTTTTATTCTGTGCAGTGGAGCTTCCACAGCCTCCATACTAGCACCTCTCAGCACAACAGACTCACCGGTACTGGTGGCATCTGTTAACGGCACACTGCCCTCCAGGATCACGCTGACAGCAGAACCCGTGTCACGTAATATCTGTATTTTCTTCTTGCTGAGTACATCGACTTCTGTCGACACTGTCCCCTCGTAGACAAAGGGTCGAAAATCGGATAGGTCGTCCTCTTCCGGGACTTCAGGAACCATCTGTTCCTCACGGCCTTCTGAAAGCATAATAGATTGAGTACAGCTATTCTCTTTTACCTTAGATAGACTGTTCTCAAAAACCATCGACTCCACAACTATGGGCGATGCCGGCCGCATTTCTTTTGAGTTTCTTGACCCTGTGTTGCACACTTCTTCTGTCTGCTTGCTATCTTTCTGCACTCTGGCACAGTGTAGAATAGCACCTTGCTTCTTGGTAAGGATCCAACAATCTTTCTTCATGTGGCCCTCTTTCTTGCAATTGAAACATACCACCTTTGTTTTATTTACATCTGTCTGCTTCCTGAAATGAACTAAGTTACTATTATTATTTACACCACTGTTCTTATTATTGTTTTCACTTGTCTCTTTTGGTTTACTAGCCTCCTTGGACTCTGGTTTGTGCACTTTGGGTTTGTCAGCATAATATGGCTTTATGCTGGCGTGAATTATGGCAAAGTTATCTGCCAATCTAGCAGCTTCATGCACATCTTCAACCCCTCGGTCTGAGATGTGAGTTTTAATATCCACTCGAATACAATCATTGAATTCCTCAAACAATATTAGGTTCTTGAGTTTATCAAACTCACTTACATTCTGTGACCTTAGCCACTGTTCTAACATTTTCTCCTTTTGTCTCAAAAAGTCTACATGAGTTTGATCATATGCCTTCTTTCTGTCTCTAAATAGCTTTCTATATTTTTCTGGTGTCAGGGAATAACTTTTTAGCACCCTATCTTTGATTACTTCATAGTCATTTATTTCCTCGGGTGTTAAACTCAACACTACGTCCAATGCTTTTCCTTTGTTGAGAGTTGACCTTAACAATAAAGCCATCTTATCATCAGGGAACTGATAATCTACAGCTATCCTCTCAAAAAGCAAAAAGAAATCTTGAACATCTTCTTCTCTGAATATAGGCAAGTGTTGCTTCATTGCGCTAATATCCATACCATTGCTGTCCCTACGATGGTCAGGTCTGTTCATGCGTGCCATCTCTATCCTTTCTCTGCTTTCAATCCTAATTCTTTCATTTTCCCTTTCAGTTTCTATCCTAATTCTTTCCAATTCCATTCTCTTCATAGCTAATTGGAATTTTAGGTTTTCACTCAACCCTTCATCTTCATCATTGTTTGATGATCTAGATGACATATTTCTTACCTCGTTTCCGTGGGCAATTACCTCGCCCCCACTGGGAGCTACATAACCTTCATTGATATCGTTCTGTCCCACTTCAACTACACTACCAGTGTTCATGGCATTCTGCCCGTTCAAACATGTCATAATTTCTTTGGTCAAACGATTACGATTAGGTCTTGCCTGTCCTGCCTCAATCCCAAAGGACTCAGCTAATTCTTTTAGTTCAGCAAATGACATGGCATTAAGTTCCTCACTTGATATATTCGAAGCCATAGTATAGCGTTCGAAATATTTGTTATAGTAGAGTAGTATATATTGTATAATAAAATATAAAGTTCCAACTTACGATTTGTCCAGAAATTTGCACAATATAATATTAAACACTTCGTGGAATCTTCACACTTCCCAAGGAATAAAAACGCAAACCAGTTCTCTCCTCTTTTTAAAAAGAATAGTTTCACAGTCCGAACGAGACTACCAAATCTTGTCAATCCTAGGTCAGGAAAAGTAGAACTCAAATATACCGGGCGAGACCACCAAATTTTGTTACGTCCACAATCCCCTTGTGGCCAGAGCTGTGTAGATCTTGCTGATAATTCTCGTTAGTCCTAGGGGAGACTTTAATTATTAGTATTTATGTTTCAGTATTACACGAACTCTTCTTATAGTCCTGGGCACAAATTCAGTATTTGTATTCCAACATTTCCTTTCTTGTAAATTATGGTAGTAGATAAATCTTATAGTAATGTATACAACACAATAGGTTAGTAACTTGACAAAGAAGCTTCAGTGTAACTGTTGTTGATAGTTTATTTCAGGTGGTATGTTCAATATATACAATATATCTATTATGTACAGTTAGAATAAAATAGTGCAAACACAAACGTTCAAAGGAACATATTTTGAAACTCTCTGTCTTTCAGACAAAACAAATCATTAAATACTATCCGAGTGGTGCAAGGGACAGACCCACTACCAGTAGGGGTGAAAATCATGGTAACATTACAAAACTCATAACAAAACGATATGAACTTCCCCTATTAAATAATGAGTCGTTCCCAGACTCTGAGAATTTGAGATCAACACAGAATCCCAGCATTACCTAGAACCTTTCGTTTTCCTACTAAACGTCCTAATATCGCGTGTAGTAAGAAAAGAGAGAGAGAGGAGAATAAACATTGCGTGTTCCAATTCTTGGAAAAACAATATACATGACAGTATGTACACGTAGCGAAGCCAGTGCGACCATAAAAATTCTTTTTTTTTTAAATCTCATTACTGGTGAATACTAAATGGAGTTGATATTTCAGTTGTATTTGAAATTTACCAAAAGTATTTTTTTAAATTGCATACAGTCATAACAGTAACTGTTATATTTAATAATATAGAGCTAAACGACACAAGATTAACGTTCTAAAATAATGGGATGCTGGCAGTGGCGTATTTAGGCATGTTCCACATGTTCCATTGGAACAGGGGCCCCCACATAATAGGGGCCCCCACCAGGGGCGAAGCCAGACATTTTTTCCAGGGGGGGGGGCTGAACTTTCGCGTGACAAATATTTACCAAATACCAGGGGGGCTAAACTTTCGCGTGACAAAGATTTACCAAATTTTTTGCGAATTAGTGCATATTTTTAAAAAATCAGTTGAAAAAAATATTCCAGCGGGGGCTTAGCCCCCTTCAGCCCCCCCTGTGGCTTCGCCCCTGGCCCCCAAACATCCCAAACATATTTTGTTTAGTGACATCCCCATTCTATCGTTTGAAATGTAAAATAAAATTAATTTATTCTCCTACAATTTTAGGCACTCCAGTCCAACCAAGCCAAGCGCAACATAAAAAGTATGTATGATTTTACAAAATGTAACATGAACTAACGGCATTTTTCTTTTGAAGGCAGGGGCGAGGCCATGAGGAGCCCCCACATAAATTTGGAAACAGGGCCCCCACAATCCTAAATACGGCCCTGGTTGCTGGATTTAGTTAGTGAAAAGTAAGAAGCCGGCTGGTTCAGCGGTTAGTTTACCGAACTGTCAACCAAAAACCAACTGACTCGTCGCGGGTTCTATCCTTGCCACCGACGGATCCCTGTCGCCCTGCAGAAGTTTCGAGCCTAGTGGACGTAATGATCTTCTATCTAGAAGGAACGACTGTAAACGTATGTAGCTTAACTCCCTTTATAACGAAAAAAAAACACAAAGACTATAATAAGATGGCCCTCTTGTTCTATTTTTACTCCCTTTCTCTTATCTCGTACTGTCTGTCTGCTTGTTTACTTGTGTGTCTACTTGCAAAACTTTGCATCGATTTTTCGACCACTTCCTGTCGTCTAATGGAGCTGAAACTTGTGCAGCATACTTGTCCTGACTAACAATACATTCTATCAAATTTTCAGCATTATAGTCTTTGGAAAAGTCACGAATACCTTCGACCAATTTGCGAATCGAAGAAAATATTTTACGTGAAACATGGCTGCCTCTACCGGAAGAGACGGAAGTAAAAAAAACTTTTCGGATATGTTCATTTTTACTCAATAAATAGAGTGAAAACGACACCATGTAGCCGAAACAAAGCGAGTGATCTTTCTATGGTTTTTGCGGGCCAAAGCTAGAAAAAAAAGGATGCGCAAAATTTGAGTGTGGAAATTCATAAGGTATGATATCACTTATATTTATTTTAATCTATCAAAATATAAATTAAATATAAACTTAGTTTACAAAGAAAGGGAGTATAATAAAAACTTAGTTTTTATGGGTTAGTTTATTAGAGCTTATATGTTCTTTTTTTTCCCGAGTGCAACCAATAAGGCAGTCTTGAATGACTTCTACGCTCCTTTGATTGCATTTGAGGTTTCCGTTGTATGCAACTTTCGATTTTTATCTTAATTTTCTACAGAGAAAACCACAGCGAATTACTAAACCGGAAGTCTTATTATAATAAATAATAATATTAATACTTGTATAGTGCATATCCCGTTGGGAACAGTTCTATGCGCTGTAAACAGTCACAGACAAAGTACAGACAATAATAAAAGACGAAAATGTATACATGAAAAGTAATAAACTGCTACTTAAATATGTGCTAGAATAGTCTAGACTCTAGATGACTTAGTGCCATCGGAAATTCCGAATCTAAGTGTTTCAATTTACCAAATAGGAGAAATATTAAAGCAAGCGGTCCATCTTTTATAGTCTTTGCAAAATGGCTAATAAAACAGAAATATGCTTCAGACGTAAGAGTCTTTTGTTGTCATTTTTTTTCGCGCCATAACAAAGTACAAATGATAAGATTACTTAAGAATAACAGTCGAGCAACAAAAATAAATAATCAAAGGATTATGTTGCACATAAATGTAGACTAGCAAGAAAGTTTAAATCTTTATTTTGTTCGTGTCCAAGTTATCTTCTAGAGTAGATACTGGAAGATATGACTGGTCAACATTGAAATAAAAAACAACTAGACCATAAAACTTTTAACGTGAAGAAGAAAAACTAAAAGCTATTCTATTTCATTATTAACTATATTTTAAATGTGTACACTTTTTCTATCCTTTAATAAAAAATAAATAATTTTATATTAAGATAAAAATAAATTTCATTTTTAAGAGTTACTCAATTCATTGGTATATTTTTTTTTATCCTTACAATCAATTAATTAAAGTTTTTATCTTTAGGGCAAAAAATATTTTCAATTTGAAATAAAATTTTAGGGATTAATTATTTTCTACTTGAAAAAAAAAAAGATTATTATTTGTTTTGGCTTAAAGGGGTTTTCTTTAGTAAAAAATAAAATCATTTGGAATTAGTATTAGATTATTAAAAATAAAACATGGGCGGAAATATTTTTTTAAATAAATATTTTCCATTTTCCCCAATGAAGACTTAGTGAAATTTTCAACACGGGATTAAGAATCAAAATATGAAAAGATTATACTGGAAATTACGAAATGGATTAATGGATATGAACATTCCGTCCATCGCTGTCTATCACAAACCAGTAATGTATCGTTAATATCATTCATTTTACATTGTAACTTTGTAAAACGTCAAAAGGTTCAACTTTGCCAAAAAATTTTACGTTTTTGAACAGGAGATGCTGTTTAATCCTGGTTAATGCTGTTTTTCCATTAAATTTGAAAATGAAACAGAAATGAAATCATTGCATTAGATATATCGTCAATTTTTTTTTCCCATTAAATTTAAAAATTGTCTATTTTACAGACTCTTCTTCTCCATTCTATACAGACGATTATTGCTTTTACTGTGGCTTACATGCAGTTTTACACTTATATCAGGATGTAAATGATCTTTAGCTGTTGGCTTTCTTCAATGGCAACCCATTCTATCCCAGATTTCACTTAGAAAAACATCTAGATCATAGGTTCTCAACCTTTTTCGGCTCACCGCCCCCTTTTAGAATTCCCCCCCCCCCCTTCACTGTAGTAAATATTTAGAAAAAAATTATGTATAGCAAAAAATGATGTATTGTTGCATATATTTAATTCTTATTGTATGAGCTTTAAAGTTAAAGTCAATTATTAAAAATAGTTTATTTCAATGGTTAAATTTGTTTTTAATAATAAGTTTAATATCCATATCTACCAAAACATACACAAGAGGTTCTAAAACTCAGTATTAGTGTAAAGCTTGGGCCTGGTGTGTTGACAGCAGGTTGTCAATTGTTGGTTGAATTTTGTCAGCAAAACCCTCAAGTCTCCACGCTTCACTACGAGCAACTTGCATCTTTTTTTTTTTTTTTTAAACAAAGTGGTAACAGCACTAATACCTATGTTTCATTGGAACAGGGGCCACCACACATTACAAAAAGAAAATTTTTTAGTCACATCCCCATTCTTTCGTTGAAAATGTAAAATAAAATTTATTTATTTCCCTACAATTTTAAGCGCTCTAGTCCAACCAAGCTAAGCGCAACATAACATTTATAATTTTACAGAATGTAGCACGAATGAACGGCACTTTTTCGAGCTTCGTCGGATTTTCACATACTTAACTAAAGAAAACAGTGGCAATCAAAGCCGACGAAGTCATTCAACGTGCGATATTTATTGAACGAACACACAGAACTTCCGCTAGGCTACTGCCGAACCGATTCCAGATAGTTATTTAGTATTTACTGAATCGACCCACTACTTTAAAAAATCAGCGCGATTCATATTTGTTTATAATTTGTATGTTGGTTATTTAGCAGCAATTGTGTTCTACGTCATTTTTCATCCACAATATAACGCCCCATCCCTTTTGCCATTCTCGGAAATAGTATAAATATAGTAATAGATCTAGGTCAAGCCCATATACAAATTTGAATGATTTCATTGGTTCCATAGTATCAAAAGACAATTTGATTTGCCCCCTTGAGATTTCGACAGTTTTGCAGCATTGGCTGTGACTGTGAAGACCTATCCTTGAGAGACAAACTGTCGCATCTCTGGAATTTGATAGCGGTTGGATTTGGGCAGGGGCAGCCTATGGTTGATTATATCTTCGCTGCTCTTTTAGCCTCTGCGATTTGGCGAATTTCGCCCTCTGGCAGCATTTGTACCGGTGTTTAGGGTACTTCTCCAACTACTTCTGTTCTGAGCTATCTTCGTCACAAATACATAGTGGCCAATAGGTCAGTAGCGGATCAGTCGATTAAAATTAATCGACTGTTCTGCTATTGACCCACCAAACAAAATATTACTGTTATAATTATTAAGTGCATTTATTTATTTTTTATTTAAAGAGTAAATCTGTTAACATTATTTCTTGAAAGTTTGTACCGCCCATTTGCCCTTCACCGCCCCCTATCGCCCCCGGGATCGTCAGCGCCCCCCAAGACCTCCTCACCGCCCATATCGCCCCGTTGAGAACCAATGATCTAGATTGACTCACAGGACTAATTACTTGCATGGATAGATAGGGTAGTGGGGGGGGGGTGGAGGGAGAAACAGAGAGATAGATGGATAGTTGGGTAAATTGGATCGATGGATAAATGTGTGTAGATTTATATAAGATAAGATAAGATAAGATAAGATTTCTTTATTGATCCAAACAAATGGAAATTTGTCTTGATTACAGGTGTTTTGTCGTTCAGCATATTTTAAACAAAATAAAATAATTATTTGTAATTTATATACAAGCACAGAAATATACTTATAAAAATAGACAATCGCACACACAATCACACAATTATCATGCAAGAAAAAGTTCATTAGTAGTCAGCTATTGTTGACTGAAATCTTGATGATAGGCCTATATTTCTTGTTGCGTATGGTAGATAGTTTGGCCGGAGGCTGACGCTCAATAATTCTTCGTCTGGTGTGCATATTCTTCTTTTGTTGTAATGTAGTTGGTATTGCGATATTGTTTGTTTATATAGCCAGCCATCCAACTTTACTTGCCACTGTTGACGGGTCTGTCTGAGCAAAGCAGATAAAATGTCCACAGACGTATTCCTCCACGGCCACTTTTAATTCGCCCTGATAGTGTAAAGACATGTTTATTTGTTGTCATTTTTATCCAAGATGGCGGTTCGTTCAATAGTATGGACACTAATGGTGTAAAATAGTTTCGTGTAAGGCGGTTCTTCACATAAAAATTATAGTAACAATAGTTTCCGTTATACAAACCACTAACATACTTTAAGAATAAGAAAATAAATAAATTCTGGCTTGATAAGATGGTAGAAAAGCTGAAAAACGGCACATCGTAATCAGGTCGCCTGCAGTGCAGCGCCCCGGAAGTGCCAAAATAGATAGATTAATGGATCAATGTATTCGATAAATAAGATTTTGGATGGACGGATGGATAAACTTTAGATTAACAAAAGGACGGATGGATGGATAGGTGGAGAGTCGGATAAATACATAGATGGAGGTACGGAGAAACAGATACATAGATAGTATGAAAGTTGTGTGCATTGATAGATTGATATGTACAACGTTGTCAGTCTGAACAAAGCAAAAACAAATTCGAAACCAAATGAAACGCTTAAGCTTCCGCTTCCGCATCAATAGACCACGCCCACTGGTTAGCCTGGTTTTACGATTTCCTGGGAGATTATTTTCTTCCTGTTCTGAATCTGTCCCAGTAGCAGCTAATTTAATATCTCGTCTGGGGCCAGTGTCTAGTCTAACATAGCTGTATGAATAGCTGTTCTTTTGGGACAGTAAGTCCATATCTATTCCCTTGATAAATTTGTTATTTCACTAATAGAGAATACAGACACATCTAATCCCAATAATGTAAGCCTGATAGTCACGTGGTGTGTCTGTTTGTTTCATCTAAAGGAGAAAGTGGTTTTGATCACTTTGGTTCCATAGTTGTAAGAAGTAGATTATGGATACTTATGTAAGAAGTAGATTATGGATACTTATGTAAGAAGTAGATTATGGATACCTATGTAAGAAGTAGATTATGGATACTAATGTAAGAAGTAGATTATGGATACTTATGTAAGAAGTAGATTATGGATACTTATGTAAGAAGTAGATTATGGATACTTATGTAAGAAGTAGATTATGGATACTTATGTAAGAAGTAGATTATGGATACTTATGTAAGAAGTAGATTATGGATACTTATGTAAGAAGTAGATTATGGATACTTATGTAAGAAGTAGATTATGGATACTTATGTAAGAAGTAGATTATGGATACTTATGTAAGAAGTAGATTATGGATACTTATGTAAGAAGTAGATTATGGATACTTATGTAAGAAGTAGATTATGGATACTTATGTAAGAAGTAGATTATGGATACTTATGTAAGAAGTAGATTATGGATACTTATGTAAGAAGTAGATTATGGATACTTATGTAAGAAGTAGATTATGGATACTTATGTAAGAAGTAGATTATGGATACTTATGTAAGAAGTAGATTATGGATACTTATGTAAGAAGTAGATTATGGATACTTATGTAAGAAGTAGATTATGGATACTTATGTAAGAAGTAGATTATGGATACTTATGTAAGAAGTAGATTATGGATACTTATGTAAGAAGTAGATTAAGGATACTTATGTAAGAAGAAGATTATGGATACTTATGTAAGAAGTAGATTATGTATACCTATATAAGAAGTAGATCAATTATCAGAAATATCAACGCAAGCTGTCTATATAATTATAGTCTTTGATTATATCAATCTGAGCATTAGTTCATTAGCAATTGATGACTATTAAAAAAGAGCAAAATAATTGAAATCACTTAAACCAGTTATGTCAAGATTTCAAGCAGATCAATTATATAGGAGTCTCGTATTTAGGCTATGTCTGCACAATTGGCATACTATGATATGTATTCCATACATGTAGGTGTTAAAATCAGGAGAACAAAGGTATTCTTGTTTTTTTGTGAATTTGTTTGAGAATGAGCGCATATATTTTCACTGTGGGAATATATTGCAAGATTTAAAAAAACCACTGAAATTGTGTATTTGATCAAAGAAATATCCTAATGCTGAAAGCACAAAGGTTTACGTTCGTTATTTTAACATGGAGTTTTATACTTTTCTAAAGTATTTAAAAATTTACTTACCGCGACATTTTGTTTAATATGCTAATGTTTCAAAAGATATTATATTTCTTGCTAAATAAAATATTTCCTCCAACCTACAAGTCCCTTAGTCCAGGGATCGTTAACCTTTGATAAAACCGTGCCAAAGTGGGATTTCTAATTCATTCAGCGTGCCAACAGAATCACAGTCATCCTTCTTTAGCATTGAATTTCTTGTAGAAGAGACTTGAATTGCTTTTTGGGAGTCATTCGCGTGCCATTAAAACAAAATCACTCGTGCCATAGGTTGCCGACCCCTGCCTTAGTCTATTGGACCGTGGGACGCCACAGATGGCATGGCTCCTCCCTACTCATTGCAACGCACTGCCTCTATCTCCTCCATTCCCCGATCCCGTCTTCTCTTTCTCTTTCCCTCTTTTGGTAATAACCTAAATCATTGATCGGCAATCTTCGGAACGCGTACCTTACTTGACACGCAGAGCGATTTTCAATGGCACGCCAGTGACCCATAAAAATATAACTCTAATCTCTCTTATAAGAAAAGAGAAGGATGAATTTTAAGCTGTTGGCACGCTGAATAAAACAATATAATTCCTAAATAAAGACACAATTATAAAAAGGACCGACTCCTTGCCTAAATGATTTTTCGGCAAGCTTCTGAGTCCTTCAGATGTGGCCAAACCACCCCAGTTCTTTTCCTTACCATTGCTAGAAGGTTGCCGTGTGGACATATTGCATAAGGTGTCCTTTCTTGTACTCGCTCATCAGCGATGTCGTATTAAATGCAAATGCCAATAAGATTTCTAAAGCATTTTTGAATATTAGAATGGTAGTTTGACTTCAATCAAGGCGGTTTATAATATAAACTCCCCAATGTGCAGGCATAAAAGGCTTTTGTTCAGCCTCTTTAGAGGACAGTAAAAGTGTGTCTAAAATAATTGAATCAATTTGGTGAACAAACGTTGTATTCAGCATTGGCGAGTGTGTGTGTAGTAAAACTGAATGCTTTCTACGTCACAGGGATATGTAAATGGAGGCAGAGCTCTATAATAGTTTACCCATAATACATAGCGGTATGTAATATTCGCTTAAAAATCAGATGCGTCACTTAGAATATTGTAAAGTCATGTACTGTAACAATGATGTCGTACAATAAAACAATGATGTCACAGACTGTAATAATGATGCCATAGACTGTAACAATGATGCCACAGACTGTAACAATGATGTCACAGACTGTAACGATGATGTCACAGACTGTAACGATGATGTCACAGACTGCAACAATGATGATATTACAGGAATGATGCCATAGAGAAAACAAACATAAAAATACCAAAAAACATTAGTCAGTAGAGAAAAGTTAATTTCTTGTTTGAAAATAATAGTCGTACTTAAATAAACTATTTATATGGTAAAAAAAAAAGGATGCATGCATTTTTATTTTAAAGCGCACTATAATAGTCCAAACCTGTTTTCATGTACTTGTTCTTTGGGGGAAAAAAGGCATTTTACATAAATGAACGGCTCGCCTAGTGATTGAATATCTTGTTGGCTCTCTCTAAAACTGTTCATGCATTTCAACTGTATATGTGTCTAGGCCATTGTCTCGTTGAAGAAATCTGCTGTAAGAACTGTTGGAAAGCGAGTGAGTACTTAAAGCTGGACACCAATCTAGAACTAGGCTGCATTATCCCATCGAGTGGCATCGAGGGCTGGAAGATAGAGATAGATAGAAAGTTACTGTCAAAAACAATGACAGTCGAATTGCTTTGATCTCATACAAAAACTGCAGATAAAGAATAATAGCATATCATTTTCTTCTGTCACTAAATTAATAACAGTTGTCAATCAAGATGAACCGGAGAAAAAAAAACGAACAGTCGAGTTTGATACTCTTCCACTAAATATCAATTTATTCCAGTTGTTATAGTAGTTAACAGATCTTGTTATATTATGTTTGTATTTTTTTTTATAGTTATTTGTAGTTGTTGTTTTTAATTTTCCGAATTTTAGTTAGTTAGAAGAATGTTGTTAATTGACCTAGTTAGCTGTTTTAATTTTCCGAATTTTAGTTAGTTAGAATGTTGTTAATTGACCTAGTTAGCTGTTGTTTTAAGTTTCCGGATTTTAGTTAGTTAGATTGATAGCCGTTGTTTGCTGATTTGCTTTTATTTTGTTAGATACTTTGTTATTTTAGTTTTTTAAAGTTCGCTGTTTATCTTTTGTTTACTGTAAAAGTGAATTGTTCGCACACAATTAATTCGTCGGTCTGTAAGTGAGTATTGTGGTAAACATTATATAAAAAATTCGACTTACCTAGAGAGTTAGATCAGTGTTAATAGAGTGTATGTACTTGAGCATTAGAAGATCTCATACTGATTTTGTTACAGTATATTATTTATGTTTCTATTATGATTCACTGTGTTTCTCCATTTGAAATGGTGTTTTAGTGAATTCAAACAATCTATAAATACACCTCAAGTTGGTTCATACTAAATAATCTCATGTCATGCTCTGGCCTCTCATATTTGTGAATATACATTGCGATATTTACTATCTACCTGTGTAACGTAATCTTTCAGTTATTTAAAATGTGAGTTGCCTTGTGCAGTGAGCGCTGCTGTTGATAAATGTAAATACTGTGCGACTTATAGAGAGTCAAAGTTAAATTATCATCAAAATCGCACAGACAACTTTAATAGCCAATGAGGTATTCTGTAGGGGGTCATAGGTCTTGTCTTAGACGCCACAGGTGCCAATAGACATCTAGCGCCACCCCAATATCAAAAGAGGGCATCCCAAAGATATAAATGAAAGGCCACATTATCTTAGTTTTAAAAAATTGCATGTTGAACTTGCTAACAAATGTCTAGACTTATACATTAGTCAAATTATGATTGAGACAATAGTAAAAAATGGTTCGAAAATATGTTCTGAATATCCTCAGGGATTTCATTGCTGGTTTCTATATCATTCTCACCTGTTACAATTTCTTCTTTTCTTGCCTTGTTTAAAAACAACAACAATTAAGATGCTTTTTTTAAAAATTAAATTTGTATACAATGAATATCAGTAATTCGATTTATTTTACATTAAACTTTGATTTTCATTGAACTGTTTTTTTTTTATATAGAATACTAAAACATACAAAATATTATGTACTCTGCCTATTAAAATTGGTAGGAGTTGTTCTGGCCGAATAAAAAAAAGAGTATTTTCCCTTTAGTTTTGACTTTACAAATCAGAACACGAAGAAGAAAAATTTGGAGATTATATCTCTGGTATAGCTGCGTCACCTTGTAGAGAAATCGGTTCTAGTGCTTTCAATTTTTAAAAACAAACTATAAAAAGGTTTTAGATTATTTAGATTATTATTTTTAGTTATTCATTATCGGTGTCCGGAATTGAGTTGTTGTTTCAACAGTTAGGGGGCTTTCAGTGTGATTATCAAACTGTTTCTTTATTCGTCCCAGCAGCTTGTGTTATTCGTTGGCTTTTTTGAATGAACTTCAACAACCCCCAACAACACAAGTTCACCGAGATCATATCACAAGTATAGAGAAAATAACAATTCTTTAAACACCAACAGACCACTCCTACAGACACAAACAAAAAAACGAAGTCTTCTTTCTTATGTAAAATTGAAATCTGTATAAATAGAAAAACATTGTTCTTTGTTTACATCTAGGACTGTGTTCTGAAAAGAAGTCTTAAGTAAAGAGAAGCTAAATCGAGGCTTCACAGTAAACTAATGACATTGTTCATAAATCTAGTGTCCAAACAAGCAAACAGACTTACACACATACACACAGACAAACAGAGACACGCACAATGTGTCGCCCCCGGCACTTTGAATGTATACAAATTCAAACTTATTTATGGTTGTCTTTTTCTTTAGGCGGTGTTGTTTTGTTTTGTTTGTTTTTTGTTTGTTAAGTTTCTCTGAGGATGAGCTCTACAGGGGGGGGGGGGGGGGCTAAGACTGCAGAACCATAAGCCGTAATTAAATGAAGATTTTATCTAGAAAACTGTCCCGATAAAGAAATATATAAATATATATCGTGTAGGCTACCTTATAGAAATACAATTGAAAATGATAAAAATTAAGTTATGACGAAAGCGTCAGAGTGGGGAAAATGTCTTAAAAATATACTCTTTAATCTAAATCTAGATCTGTGTATAGATTTCAATTAGTATCTTATTACTCCCTTTATTTTAAGTTGCAATTTCTGTCTGTCTGGATGGTTGCAATCATCGTGCAAGAATGGGCTTCGATTTTTCGACCACTTTCCGTGGTCCAATCAAGCTGAAATTTGGACAGCAGACTTGTGGTGCCTAACAATACATTCTTTCAAATTTTCAGTTAAAACAACGTAATAATACTACACTTATGACAATAGTCATTTCTTAAAAGGAAAGTATAAGAAAAATGTTGGTTTCACTTTAAAAATGCCTGTGCAACTTTTTATAGTTTTTCGGCACAAAGCTAGAAAAAAAATTATGCGCTAAGATTATTTTTATAACAATTCATACGGAGTAAGGAGATATTTTTGAGATTTGCGACACATATATTTTTCTGTACCTTTCATTTCCAGTAGCCAATCAATGATTTAATTACATGATGGTAAACTTAGTTTGCAAATAAAGGGAGTATAATGAAAACTTCGTTTTTATGGTTTCCTTGTTTTATGTTTACTTTTCACCGTTTCTAGACTAACATATAATTTAGTCGATTATATAATGAAAAAAAACACAACTTTTTTTTTCTCTTTTGAGCTATTTAACACTATTTAAAACAATCTTTTACATTTTGTCTACTTGACTTGTATAGTATGGCTAACAGTGACGAGGTTCCACTTTTGACCATTGTCTTTCTACTATTAATGATAATTTGGTACACAAGTCAATATATTATATTATCATATCGTGGTCTTCATTTTCGTTAGTAAAGAATACACACGTCATATTTTCTGATCCAGTAACATGATGTAACTAAAGAGCTAAATTACATATTGAGGAAGAACCGCGTTTAGCAGACTATGTTCACAAAGGAGAAAATTACCTAAACTGGCCTGAGGCTGGTCAAGTGGTAAAGGTCAACGTATACAAGTGTCCACTCAGATGTCCAGTTCGTCTTAAATGTAAAGCTATATAGCGACGCTGTCCCTCTTGTATAACAAAGCGTTAACTCAACTTAACGGCGGAAACAAAATAAACATGACACAGAAACCTTTTCTGAGCGAGCTGCAAGAAAAGCGATGGTGTTTGAGTTGAGCAGGAAAACAAGGCCGGAAACCAGTAGCTCTCAAAGGGAGGCAATTTCAGGGTATAAGTATTTAAAACGATGTATAGATGTACGAATATCAGCTGTTAATCAATATTATTTGTAAACTTAGTTTTGGTATAAAATATAAAGTGTACAAATAAATAGTGTTTAACGGCTATTAATCAATATTCAATATTATTGGTTTTTGCATTAAATATAAAGTGTACGAATAATAGTTTTCTTTTTTTTTTTGTCTATGGGGTCGCCAGAAGAACTCCAGATTTAGAACCGCTTGCCCCATGAAATAAACTCATTTTGGCTGCAACACAATAATATCGATAATGGGTGTAATTTTGGGGCTGCCTGAATTTGGTGTGTTTGTTGCCTAAGAAAACGGTTTTATTTCAAAAGCTGTGTTGGCCGATTTCTATCTCTATATAAAATACACTCACATGGCCATAATTACGTTATGCGGCAAGCCTCTTATATCTGAAAGGAATTTCTGTATTTATTTGCGGAGAGTTTCGATTTCGTAGGTTTATTGATATAAAAAACGTTGATATAGTATTTCATTCTGGACAAAAAGAAGTATAATAGAAGGATAGCGGACAGGGGTTTAAGGACATGTTGGAAGACAGGACAAACCGCAGACCATTAATGGTTAGGTGAACGAATGAATAGATAGGCTGACAGAAAGCTAGATAGAAAGATAGGAAGATAAATTGTTTTTATTTGTTGTTGTTATTGTTTTGTTTTATAGATTTTAACAAATATTTTATATTGATAAATAATGTTTTTTTCATATTATTGTACGCAAGTCTTTACCTTCATCTATACTTAAATCACATGGGCATACAAGATGACTATTCCCACATAATACAGCCATAATGAACTTACCCAAGTCACTTACTCATCTAGGTTTCGGACGAGTCCAATCTGACCTTTACCTCCCCCCCCCCCCTTCCCAGTATTTTATTATTAGCACTTTTTTCACCGCAAGCATTTCCAAAGCTGTTGTGGTCCAAATCTACCCAGTATTTGCTCAAGGCCAAGGCTTGTGTTTGAATTGCCAGACGGCAATTTTAAATTGTCACACTCACCGTCTTTGTGGTACTTTTTTTTTTCTTTTTTTTTCTTCTAGCTTTAGGGGATAAATACTCACATCTCCCCAGTCTGTGAGGTGTTAGGAAAGAAATATAAAAAAAATTGGAATGATTGACTTTTCAGATAACTTCCCATTGATCATTTACGTCAGAAGGGAGAAGGGGAACATACTCTGTGTGCCGTGGTGTGATCTTCAAGTGTGTAAATCTTAAAACAAAACGTGTAGATTATGCTTTATTATCTAGCAGTAAGCTTTGAGATCAATTTGTCTGGCACACTGATAGTCAGTGATAGATTCAAAGACAGATAGTTAGAAAGAAAGAAAGATAGGTTGACAGATAGATATATATGCTTAGGTGGACAGACAAACAGATAGACAGACAATCAGACTGACTGGTAGAGAGAGACTGATGGACAGGCTTTCAGATTTACAGATAGACTGTGAGACTGATATATAGACCGTCAGGTTGACAGATAGACTGTCAGACTGATATATAGACCGTGAGACTGATAGATAGACTGTCAGACTGATAGATAGACCGTGAGACTGATAGATAGACCGACAGACTGATAGATAGACCGTCATGTTGACAGATAGAGACAGGTAGATAGACAGTTCTGATATTTCAGCCACGCGGACTTGACATATAAACAGACAGGAAAACAGAGACAGGTTGATAGACAAACAGAAAGATAGACAGAGACAAAGGCATATAGATAGACATGTGCTTTAGAAGATAGACAAATAGGCAGATAGAGAAACAGATAAGATAGATTGACTAAACAAAGTCAGCTTGAGTGTATACTTTAACAAATTATGACAGAAAAAACTAGAAGTAAAAGATAGCTGAACAGCTCGACAGAGAAACAGATCGACAGATAAATTGATAGACAAACAGTTAGAGACAGGCATATAGACAAACATAATAATCAAAGTCTGCGTGAGTTTTATACGTCACAGGTGAATCAGAAATAAATTATTTTTAAAACTTAAGGAAGTAAAAAAAAAATGGACAACAGTTCAATAAATGGACAACAGTTCAATAAATGGACAACAGTTCAATAAATGGACAATAGTTCAATAAATGGACAACGGTTCAATAAATAGACAACAATTCAATAAATGGACAACAGTTCAATAAATGGACAAGAGTTCAATAAATGGACAACAGTTCAATAAATGGACAACGGTTCAATACCTTTTTTTTTATTAATGGCAGGCGACATTTTTTAGAAAACTCACCAGAAGTCAGAGCCCCATATTTTTTTTTCTTTTCAAAAGGCATGTTCCCCAGTCCCCTGACATGGCGCATTCCTGAACGAACGTTTTCAACGATAGCAAATAAATGGGCGGAGAGGGTGAGGAGGGAGCTGATTGATTTCTATTTGATCATCTGCCTGTTTGGATAACCTTCATCGGATAGTAGCTTTAGAGAAGACTGTGGCTGGGAATAGGCCTGTACTTGAGAGTAGCTGAAAGTGGAAATGCTGGGAAAGCTGGCCAAGAGAGGAAGCGGAAATAGATTACATTTAAAAAATGTCATGGAAATGGAAAGGGTTGGGAAATAATGTGTTTCTAAACAAATATTGGGGAGAAGGGCAGAGCTGTGGTCGTAAATGAGGAAATAACATTGCCTTATGCTTTCATTTGTGGAATTTAAATTTTATAATCATATTTTGTACAATCGGAACCAACTTTCCCGCTGGCTAGACTAGAAATAATTTAATAATATGAATTTTAGTTTTTTAAGAAATGTCTAGTTCAAAAGATTGTTTTTATATAATGCAAATGGCCTAACGTTTTCTGTTGACATTAACATGAATGCTATTGGGAAAGAATAGTTGAATCACTAAACCTAGACACACTAGAGGACAGAAGGGCAAAGAGTAAAGTTGTAATAATACATAAGGTATTAAACTATAAGTTAGAAATACAACACAATAACTATAACAACATGTTGCAATGCTCAGATAAACATAAAGACAAAAAATAGTATTGTATATAAGTACTCTTTATTCCCAAGTGGTATTCGGGTATGCAATGGGTTGCCTGAACAGACCAGGAAAAGCAGTAACTTAACATCATTAAAAAAAATAATAAAGATGCAAGACTAGAATCGGACCACGCATTAATCTTCTTTATAGAAGGAGCGTCTGTAATATATAAGAAAAGAATATATCTATGTTGCTGTAGTTAAAACGCATGCTGTTGTTGGAATAATAGATTAAAGTTTGTTTTTTTGTTTGTTTTCTTGCTGTTGGAAATAACAATACTGCTTTTTGACCATTAGATGTACGTTTATATTGGCGGCCTTAATTTATATCACTAAGGAATATTGATCAATAACAGTTTTATTGTTGGAGGAATAAAGTTATATATATATATATATATATATATATATATTGCATGCTGATGTGTTTGTTTTTGTGTGCTGTTTTTGTTGTTTGTTTCTTTCTTGACGTGCTATCAAGGGAACATCGTCCTTGAATGTCTCTACATAACGTTCAGAAAATAAAATTGACTAAAAGCCTTTAACGGGTTTTTGGACAGTGTGACCTTTTTTTGTGTTACATTCTTTCTTCATTTCAATTCCCTCAAGTGAAATGACCAAGTTTCTTGCGCATGACTACTTCTTACATTACTGGAAGACTTTTTTTTTTCTTCATAAATTGGACTAACTTCTTTATTGAACATTGTCCATGGAATCTTACATTTTAGTCTAGAACTTTTTATAACAAGTAACGTTTTGTTTTGAATAATTTACTTTAAAGACTTATTTTAAAAAATTGGGAAATACTTTATTAAATAAGTAAGTAAAGTATCCGGTTGGCCCAGATTGATCCATTAGGGCTAGTGCAGCAGCGCTCACCAGTTTCGTTGATCACGGCATATCAGGTAACTGTGTGGCCAGCACAATGCCCAGCTACCTTTACTTTCCCCTACTAACGTCAGGTACCCATCAGATCTGGGTAGTCTCAGGGACACCCTCCAGACTCTAGACTCTAGTGTATTTGTTGAACTATACTATTGATTTCAGGTACACTCGTGATATGTTATGAATGACTTAAAATGACTGAACATTGACATGATAATTTTACATTTATCTTTAATGTAAACATCTTGAATCAAGTAGTCTGTATTGTGTGACTTATATTTGTTCTTACATGTTTTACTTTTAGCCCAGAATGTTTGGCTGGTGTAACGAAGATCCTGAGTTCGAATCCTGGTACCGGCTAAGATTGTTTCCCGGGGCTGGAGGGTGTCCCTGGGCCTACCTAGATCTGATGGGGACCTATGCTGTCCACACAATCCTCTAGTACGTCAATGTGCACACTGAAACGTTTGAACTCTGCTTCACTTGCCCTATATATTGAATTGGCCTGACGTGGATACTCATTGCTTTTTACCTAGAGCACTTTCGGGTACCATTTAACCGCCTGAGAACACTATCATAAAATGTCTCTCTTATTTTCTCCAGAATATTCCCATGAGAGGTTGATTGCATTATTTATGGTCAATTCATAAAAATAAACTTCCATCTGCCCGAAGGTGGTGCCATTTTTTTTAATCAGAATCCTTTTTTTTTTTTTTTGTGGGAGTTTGTTTTTGCGTTTGTTGTATTTTGTGGTTTTTGTCTGAATTCGGGAATTCCCTGTGCATTAAAAAAACATATAAATAATGTTCAGATAAATGTATTTCTCTTATTATAACTTCTCCTGTCTCTATCATTATATTGATATGGAAATATTGAATGAGGAGACACTCCATGGGGCAAGGTTTATGGGCATAAAACCTTATAGTTGGGCTAGATGTGACAATATATGTATTTGCTAGATGGCTAGAAACATTATATTGCGATACAATCACGAATATAAAAGTTATAATATAATAAATGTCTTTAATATGACTACTGTAAAATGAACATAAAGTTCAAATTTTATAAGATGCAACAATAGAGTATACATACAAAGAAAAAAAACTGAGCCATTATATTATATTTATGTCATTATATAATAATATCATCTATACATTTTTTGTAATAAATACATTAAAGAACAGCTAAGCTTTAAATGTATTGCGCTAAAAAAAATATTCTTAGATATAAAGCGTAGTGTTCCTTTATTGTTCAATATAATGGTGTAATATAATAAATCTTTAAATTATTTTGGTGGCCACACAAACTCCAAAACATATTGTATTGAATGGCCAAGAATGCACTGAAGTCGCAACCTTTTTTTTTTTTTCAAAACTAGCTGTTGACAAAAGTCACATCCGTTTGAAATGTCTTAGAACTTTTTATCTGCGGGAAAAACATTTTGTCATTTAAAACAGATTTCTGCATGATGGAAACCGTTTCAAATCAGACACAGACAGTGGCGGGTGATATCCCCCCCCCCCCCCTCTTTCTGGCAAAGGTAGTTGAGGGGGGGGGTAGGGGGGGGGAGAGGAAGGGCGCTGTTTCCCCCCCTGTATGTGGCAGCCCTTAGAATGCTATTACTTGACGGTGGAATGAAAACGTGTGGCCTGCAGGCTGATAACTGCTCACGCTTGACTGTGTAAATATATGAGATATTTGTTTTCTCTCACAACACTTCGTTTCTCTTTTTCTCTTTATCTGTTTATTGCACAGTAATATATTTATACATTTCTTCGTTGTCTGTTTATTGCACAGTAATATATTTATACATTTCTTCGTTGTTTGTTTATTGCACAGTAATATATTTATACATTTCTTCGTTGTCTGTTTATTGCACAGTAATATATTTATACATTTCTTCGTTGTCTGTTTATTGCACAGTAATATATTTATACATTTCTTCGTTGTCTGTTTATTGCACAGTAATATATTTATACATTTCTTCGTTGTCTGTTTATTGCACAGTAATATATTTATACATTTCTTCGTTGTCTGTTTATTGCACAGTAATATATTTATACATTTCTTCGTTGTCTGTTTATTGCACAGTAATATATTTATACATTTCTTCGTTGTCTGTTTATTGCACAGTAATATATTTATACATTTCTTCGTTGTCTGTTTGTTGCACAGTAATATATTTATACATTTCTTCGTTGTCTGTTTGTTGCACAGTAATATATTTATACATTTCTTCGTTGTCTGTTTGTTACACAGTAATATATTTATACATTTCTTCGTTGTCTGTTTGTTGCACAGTAATATATTTATACATTTCTTCGTTGTTTGTTTGTTGCACAGTAATATATTTATACATTTCTTCGTTGTCTGTTTGTTGCACAGTAATATATTTATACATTTCTTCGTTGTCTGTTTGTTGCACAGTAATATATTTATACATTTCTTCGTTGTCTGTTTATTGCACAGTAATATATTTATACATTTCTTCGTTGTTTGTTTATTGCACAGTAATATATTTATACATTTCTTCGTTGTTTGTTTATTGCACAGTAATATATTTATACATTTCTTCGTTGTCTGTTTATTGCACAGTAATATATTTATACATTTCTTCGTTGTCTGTTTATTGCACAGTAATATATTTATACATTTCTTCGTTGTTTGTTTATTGCACAGTAATATATTTATACATTTCTTCGTTGTCTGTTTATTGCACAGTAATATATTTATACATTTCTTCGTTGTTTGTTTATTGCACAGTAATAAATTTATACATTTCTTCGTTGTCTGTTTATTGCACAGTAATATATTTATACATTTCTTCGTTGTCTGTTTATTGCACAGTAATATATTTATACATTTCTTCGTTGTCTGTTTATTGCACAGTAATATATTTATACATTTCTTCGTTGTCTGTTTATTGCACAGTAATATATTTATACATTTCTTTGTTGTCTGTTTATTGCACAGTAATATATTTATACATTTCTTCGTTGTCTGTTTATTGCACAGAAATATATTTATACATTTCTTCGTTGTCTGTTTATTGCACAGTAATATATTTATACATTTCTTCGTTGTCTGTTTATTGCACAGTAATATATTTATACATTTCTTCGTTGTCTGTTTATTGCACAGTAATATATTTATACATTTCTTCGTTGTCTGTTTATTGCACAGTAATATATTTATACATTTCTTCGTTGTCTGTTTATTGCACAGTAATATATTTATACATTTCTTCGTTGTCTGTTTATTGCACAGTAATATATTTATACATTTCTTCGTTGTCTGTTTATTGCACAGTAATATATTTATACATTTCTTCGTTGTCTGTTTATTGCACAGTAATATATTTATACATTTCTTCGTTGTCTGTTTATTGCACAGTAATATATTTATACATTTCTTCGTTGTCTGTTTATTGCACAGTAATATATTTATACATTTCTTCGTTGTCTGTTTATTGCACAGTAATATATTTATACATTTCTTCGTTGTCTGTTTATTGCACAGTAATATATTTATACATTTCTTCGTTGTCTGTTTGTTGCACAGTAATATATTTATACATTTCTTCGTTGTCTGTTTGTTGCACAGTAATATATTTATACATTTCTTCGTTGTCTGTTTATTGCACAGTAATATATTTATACATTTCTTCGTTGTCTGTTTATTGCACAGTAATATATTTATACATTTCTTCGTTGTTTGTTTATTGCACAGTAATATATTTATACATTTCTTCGTTGTCTGTTTATTGCACAGTAATATATTTATACATTTCTTCGTTGTCTGTTTATTGCACAGTAATATATTTATACATTTCTTCGTTGTTTGTTTATTGCACAGTAATATATTTATACATTTCTTCGTTGTCTGTTTATTGCACAGTAATATATTTATACATTTCTTCGTTGTCTGTTTATTGCACAGTAATATATTTATACATTTCTTCGTTGTCTGTTTATTGCACAGTAATATATTTATACATTTCTTCGTTGTCTGTTTATTGCACAGTAATATATTTATACATTTCTTCGTTGTCTGTTTATTGCACAGTAATATATTTATACATTTCTTCGTTGTCTGTTTATTGCACAGTAATATATTTATACATTTCTTCGTTGTCTGTTTATTGCACAGTAATATATTTATACATTTCTTCGTTGTCTGTTTATTGCACAGTAATATATTTATACATTTCTTCGTTGTCTGTTTATTGCACAGTAATATATTTATACATTTCTTCGTTGTCTGTTTATTGCACAGTAATATATTTATACATTTCTTCGTTGTCTGTTTATTGCACAGTAATATATTTATACATTTCTTCGTTGTCTGTTTATTGCACAGTAATATATTTATACATTTCTTCGTTGTCTGTTTATTGCACAGTAATATATTTATACATTTCTTCGTTGTCTGTTTATTGCACAGTAATATATTTATACATTTCTTCGTTGTCTGTTTATTGCACAGTAATATATTTATACATTTCTTCGTTGTCTGTTTATTGCACAGTAATATATTTATACATTTCTTCGTTGTCTGTTTATTGCACAGTAATATATTTATACATTTCTTCGTTGTCTGTTTATTGCACAGTAATATATTTATACATTTCTTCGTTGTTTGTTTATTGCACAGTAATATATTTATACATTTCTTCGTTGTTTGTTTATTGCACAGTAATATATTTATACATTTCTTCGTTGTTTGTTTATTGCACAGTAATATATGTATACATTTCTTCGTTGTTTGTTTATTGCACAGTAATATATTTATACATTTCTTCGTTGTCTGTTTATTGCACAGTAATATATTTATACATTTCTTCGTTGTCTGTTTATTGCACAGTAATATATTTATACATTTCTTCGTTGTCTGTTTATTGCACAGTAATATATTTATACATTTCTTCGTTGTCTGTTTATTGCACAGTAATATATTTATACATTTCTTCGTTGTCTGTTTATTGCACAGTAATATATTTATACATTTCTTCGTTGTCTGTTTATTGCACAGTAATATATTTATACATTTCTTCGTTGTCTGTTTATTGCACAGTAATATATTTATACATTTCTTCGTTGTCTGTTTATTGCACAGTAATATATTTATACATTTCTTCGTTGTTTGTTTATTGCACAGTAATATATGTATACATTTCTTCGTTGTTTGTTTATTGCACAGTAATATATTTATACATTTCTTCGTTGTTTGTTTATTGCACAGTAATATATTTATACATTTCTTCGTTGTTTGTTTATTGCACAGTAATATATTTATACATTTCTTCGTTGTTTGTTTATTGCACAGTAATATATTTATACATTTCTTCGTTGTTTGTTTATTGCACAGTAATATATTTATACATTTCTTCGTTGTTTGTTTATTGCACAGTAATATATTTATACATTTCTTCGTTGTTTGTTTATTGCACAGTAATATATTTATACATTTCTTCGTTGTTTGTTTATTGCACAGTAATATATTTATACATGTCTTCGTTGTTTGTTGGTTTTTACTTCTGGTATTTCGTTTTTAATGTGAGAATTCCTCTTTTCTTTGTTTTAATGCTTTTTCCAATTTTTGTTTTGGAATTATTCTTAAGAGATGTGTTCTTAGGATTGTCTTTCAAGACAATAATTTATACAATATTTCAGGAAACATATTATAAAGAAAAACAAATATTCTTAGAATAGAATCGAAAGATTACTATGATTTTATGAGACATTGAACAAAACACATCAAAACTTTAAGGACCAGCGCTTCTCAAACGTTATATTATGTGACCCTGTTATTTTAATACCTCTACTTCTTGACACATAAACAACTGTATTGCATAGATTTGTCTATTGACTTACATCTAACACACGAGTTTACACACTGTATTTTTGTCTGTTTGCCACCGGAGAATTTTGTTTTTCCAGCCACAGTACCGGGTCTCCGCGACCCGACATTTGGGAGAATCCCTTTTATACGTAGGAGATTATTGAAACTATCTTTAATTTTAACTACTCAACGTATTTTACAAGACATGATAATGTTTAGCTAAGCTATAATTTACAGATTTACTGTAATTGAATATGATTACAATTATGTACATAATAATTTATATATATATATATATATATATATATATATATATATATATATATATATATATATATATATATATATATATATATATAAATATATATAAATATTTATATATATATATATATAAATATATATATATATATATATATATATATATATATTTATATATATATATATATATATATATATATATATATATATATATATATATATATATACGTTAATAAAAATTGAACAAGGTATAAGCAAAACATAACGTATGCAATACAGTAACAGTGTACCTTCTAAATGTTCAATTTTAAAAAACATTGTGAGAAGACTAAGCTGAAACTATGTAATAAAGCTGTAGTAAAATAACTTTACCCAGTGTTACGACTCGATAAATCGGATACAAAGAATACTTGTATTTTTATTAGAAGTCTCTAGATTCTGCTGATCTGGAGTCCAAGCTAGGGGTTACTTGTCGGACAGGTCTATGCAATAATGTAGTTATATTCTGTATAATTCTTTTCAACACCTTTCTTTCAACAATGACATATCAAACAACTCCAGTTGTTGAATAAACAATTTTATTTAAATTTTAGACTCAATATAAACTTTAGGTAAATGCATCAACAGATAGGCGAACATAAAATTTCATAAGATGTACAAGTATCAATATAGCGACTTCTCTCTACAAACGATCAAACTGAAATAACTCTAATGAGATAGGGACTTTACAAAGAAAACTATTATCGAAGATTCTACAGGATCCTAATACGCATTTCAAATTCCACTGCGCTATAGAATACTGCCATCCAGAATCTAACCTTCAATTTCGACGCGATTGAACGACTTATTTATTTAAATCTGCACTAAGGAATGTAAGGTCAACCCTTGGCCTATTTTAGTATCTAATACGCACTTATTAAGAGGTCAATGCCCTGGACAGTCATTCATCTTTAATCTACATTCCTAACACCAGTAATGTCATAACATTTAGCTTTTGAAATATTTGACGCATATTAAGCTCAACATTAAGACGCTTTATTCTATATGTTATAATTTCTTTAACTTTTTATTTTATTTTATCTGATTTAGTATCATGTACGATACTTGAAATCAATAAGTTTTATGATATTTTACTTCACATCAACATACATAACGGTTAAGATTACTTTCTGGGGTAGGTTCTTAATAATTTAACCATATCTCTTTGAAAAATCTTGAGTTAAATCACTAAACCTAGAAACACTAGAGGACAGAAGAATAAACAGTAAAGAAGTAATAATACATAAGGCATTAAACTCTGGTTTAGAAATACAACACGGTAACAACCTGTTGCAATGCTTAGATAAACATTAAGACTATAAAAAAAAACACTTTCCTTGTCCCTTATGCGAGAACAAATGCCTACAAGTAATCTCTCTTCCCGAGTGGAATCCGGGCACGGAATTGGTTGCCTGAACAAACCATGAAACCAGTAATTTAACTTCATTTAGAACACTATCCAAAATACAAGACTAGACGTAGACTACGAGAACAGCGTAGGACGCAATAATCTTCTTTATAGAAGGAGTGTCTGTAATATATAAGACAAGAAAAATCAGTATTTGAAATCGAATGATTTACACCAGTTTTACTACATAATAAACACCAAAAGATTGTGTCAAAATTTATTGTTTGTTCATTCTGGGATATTGAATCCACTACTGACTATGTATGTTTATTATTTTCCTTCAGGTATTTCTGTGCTGCCAGAGTTTCTGGAAGGCTACACCAATGTGCCTATGGAGCCTGTATTTGTCAACACAAATTCCAACTTTACAGTCCGAGAAGGCGGTCGGGCAGATCTGCCTTGTTCAATACAACACTTGGGCACAAAAAAGGTAAGAGCAAGTGTTCGACTCCAGCCTGGCATAGTTAGCCTCACTACGGATACTGAACATGTATTTAGGCCTAATTAGTTGGCAAAATATTTACACACAATTAGCTAAGAGTATTTCATACTTTGATAGCATGGCAATTGTATCAATGTATCTTGTTATGATATTGTTAGATATATTCGCTATTACAGTAATATTTATACATACTTATAACATAGTGTTTTGAAACAACGACCAGAGTCGTTTTGTTTAATTTTTCTAATAAAACGACAAAATGAAATGGAGCCACAGAGACTTTCAGAGTAATAGAGTCTATTTCTACAATCACTATGAAGACTTAAATATTTTATATACATCTGTCAAAACAGATGAACAATAAATTCGTTTTCTGCCTGGTTTAAGAGCATTAATATACATCGCGTTTAAATATTTGATATGCTCCATTAGTAGAGTCTTGTAACATACAAACACCTTTAATCCAAAGTTATCTCATTTTATTTGACAATTTTTGTCTTTGCTTTCGCCAATGTTAACACTAAAGTCATAGACTACTGTTCCTGACAGAATGTTTGGTTTGGGAATTCATCCACCAATATAGAGTACGTGACGTAAGTTTAGTAAAATTGTGGACTTTTTTTTAAAGCGGATGTAGGGGAGGGAGTGAGGAGAGATGTTTTCTTTTTTGGACGCATTTCCATCGCTGGGAGTGGTGTCAGAAACCGTTTGTTAAAAGCCCGATTGCAGCCGTTGTAATTAGACACTACTAGTTGTACACTATTAGCTACAATGCAAATGCGAAATTCTATCTATCAGAAAAGAATGTTTTGATTTTATATTTAAAAAAAAAACGCAGATCATAGCTGAGTCTGAGGCGGTAATGTAAAACAAAACAAAACTCTACAAAGTTTTATGCCATGAGAGCGAGCAATTAGATTCAATCAATATTTAATAACAAAAGCCGCAGCCATTTCTTTTTCATCGCCTCGTTGTTAACAAAAAAAAAATAGGAAAACAGTAATGGCCCAAAAAATAAATTTTAAATTAAGTCATTTTAAGTGGCCGCCATAATTAAATTTCATAAAATAACACTTGGCCAGAATTTTGGTATCAATATTTTAAAGGAATTATGTTTTTGCTTTATTGAAGAATAAATTTGGTATTAAATTTAATGTTGAAATATAATCAATATGTAAGCTTTATGCTGATTTTAAAATCAATGTTAAAATACAAATGTTTAGTAAGTTTAAAATTGGTGTAAAAACTACATTAAACATTTCCGAACATTTCGTTTGCGTAGGGTTAAGGTGGCCTTTCTCCTATGCGGTACCATTTAACCCTAAATGCTTTCCCTGCCAAGACTTTGGCCACAAAGTACCAACCCAGCGATGTACTATTCCAGCATAGCTTTGTAAAAACTAATGGAGCTCTAAATGTTTTTAATATCAGCGTATTTCCAGTCCCAGGTCTTACAGAAATGATGTTGCAAGATAGTTCTTTTTTGTTTCAAAGCGTAGGCCTAAATCAGGACGTAAAGACTAATACAGGTGGAAACTGAAAACATTTACATGATGATTAAACAAGTAGAATTGTTCATGGTAATTTTTTTGGTGCGCCTGTCTTATTAAAAATCAGATTTGCCTTAACTTTATCTCAGAGATTGTAAAAAAAAAAAAAGAAAAAAAATTAAAAAAAATTAAAAAAAAAAAACGCCATGCCAGAAAAATAAAATGCTATAACGAAATACATTTTGTAAGTGACAGATCTGGGATCGAAAATGTTAAATTGAAAAGGCTGCACTTGATAACAGAAGATAAATTTAATCTTAAACGCACTTATATCTCGCGTGTACCAAAATAAAATGACAAAAGGGTGAAGTGTAAAATGAAAGAGCAAGTTAGACTCTATGGAGTTTCCTCTTCGAGGAATGTTTCCACTGGTTTTAATGAAATCATTTTTAATGTTACTCTAACTCTTCCTTGAAGAAGTCTGTTCATTTTCTGTTTATTTTCTGTTTATTTTCGTTTCATTTTCTTTTTTCTTTCTGTTTATTTTCTGTTTTCTTTCTGTTTATTTTCTGTTTTCTTTCTGTTTATTTTCTGTTTTCTTTCTGTGTTTTTTTCTGTTTATTTTCTGTTTATTTTTAAGGCATGCTTTCAAAGTGTTACGTTGTATAATATGTAGAATTCGGTTTGGAACTCACAAAATGTTTAGAAATATTGATATATTACATTTCGTTGACACAGTTTTTGGTCGAACTAATAGTTATGTTGGCTCTAGCTAGTAGCAAGTCGAAATGGATGACCAATAGGTCATCCCGCGGTGACTTTTAATCCACCAAGTTTAATTTAGAACCTACTGGAAACAAATTATCTCGTAGAAGATAGTACTTCGGAATGTATCTGTTAAGTAAATTGACCTGAGGTGCCGCGGGGCGCCAAGAGAGACCTCCTCGTGACATCGCCCTTCCCCTGACTCTGACCTTTAAAGTGCGGCTATCGGAAATGACTTTAATAATTGATCAGACGTAAGAGAGTTTTTGGCGGGAATATAGAAACATCCATGTAAGTGCAGCTTTCAGGAAACGCTTGGGGTAACCGAAGCTTTTTATACAGACACTCCAGATGTCAGCAATTCTCAAATCTCTTTGATGAGGTACCTAGTTCTAGTAACAAAATCTCTCACTATTTTTATGGGCAAATGAACTACAGAGAATTGAACCCATTGATCACTATGTAGAAGTCACTCCATGTTGCCCCCAGTTTGAGAATGGAGGGTCAGTATCCAACACCCGACAGAATGAAAGTAATTTACCAAATTATAAGGTATAAACATTAAATTGTAGTGGGTGTCTAGCCTCTAAGCGTAGGTGTAATTTCATCAGGATAATGGAGACTTTATGATAAAATGTCACCTAGACTAATTGTTTCATCGGAGAAATGAGCTTGAGAAATGACCGCAAGCATAATTGAAGAAAAGGTTTTAGAAATCAATGGCTTTTTGCGCACATATAGTGGCCTACGCTTTGTGGGATACATGGCCCGCCTACATTTTAAGGGACTGAAACAATTTAAAGCTTAAGCCGTGTCTTTTTTAGCATTATTCTAATACACAATGCTACAAACTTTGAATGTTTTATATATAGCTCTAAGCGATAGAACAGTTCAGCCTATTCTAAAAATTTCGAATGATTTAGAAACTATATATATATATATATATATATATATATATATATATATATATATATATATATATATATAGATAGATAGATAGATAGATAGATAGATATATTCGTTTTATTTTAGTATAACTAATAATATTTATCATTTTAAAGCTACATGGTAAATGCGTATTTTTTAATTCTAATACTGCTGATGTCAAAGTCGAAGGAATTTTTTTAAATAAGAAATTAACCAGAGAAGATTGAGCGGAATTAAGCAGACGTTTATAAATGGAAACAAAATGCAGGTAAAAATTCTACAGAGATTTTCCAGCATATTGAAAGCAGTGTACTGTACAATGTACAGTAAGCTTTTTTTTTATATAGTTATAACTAAAGTAAAGAGTTAGTTGTTCGATACCGTTGTTAACGATTTATTTTTAATACATAAGAAGTTATATCTAATACATGAACTCATGATTCTTTTCATACAATGTCCATGTTACGTGTCATTCTACGTAAACAAAATTGAAAATGTGTCTCGTATGAAAACTAAAACTAAACTTTAGGTCTCAATGACTTTGCAAGCATACAGTATTTATTCTCATTTAATACAAACTCAGTTTGGATTATTATGTTACAGACGCACCTTCTATACTGAAGAATACTGCCTCCTATTGCAAATTGGGGCAAGGTGACTGATTCCGTGTTTAAGTTACGTAATGTATCAAAGACCAAAGACTTGCTCATCATCTCGTTCCACATTTGTGAGCAGTTTCCACGAGAGTTCACATTGTCCATGACGTCAAGTAACAGGGCGACCCATTCTGCGAGCGGCCTGGGGCTGTACGTCAGGTCATGTTTCTCAAAGTAACGAACGGCCTGGAGTCTTACTTAAAAAAAAACCTACATTCTTTTTTACTGAAGATTAACTCTAGAGACCCCACTTGAACTGACTGTATTTCAATGTACAGTCGTGGTAATATAGATATTCTATTGTTTTCTCTGTGTGTGTGTGTTTTGTGTGCAAGTGTGTGCGTGTGTGTGTGACCAGTGCAATTAGATTTACAATTCATATTTATTCAGGACACACAAATCATAAAAAATTACTTGCAACACAAGGTCATATCTAATGGACATGATTATCTCCCGCTTCTAAATAAATATCAATAACAAAAAAAAAAGCAAAAAAAAAGGAAGTCGTTTCCCTTTGTTTGTGTGTTTGGTGACTGGTTACCATGACAACTGACCGAAATTGAGAACAGCGGACTAAATCAGAAGTGGGTGGTGGGCATATATTGACTTGTAAATAAAATGTCACTAGATTAAGTTTAAGCAGCTAAATAATGGCGTCCTTCATTGCATGTTGATTGTGTTCCTCGGAACGATGTGACATAATTAAGTAACGTACACTTAATGCGGAAATAATTGAATCATGTATACGTTCTAGTTAGTTTATGTAACTTCAGACCCACTGTAAAAGGAACCCCTCCCCACTTCCCAATCCCTCGACCTTTACCCTTTCACAGATTGATAGGCTACATTGTTGTTTTTTTATATTATTATCGACGTTGATCTAATGTCCATTTAGCTAGTGACATAATATTTGGCTCTTGACTGTAGCCAGTATCACGTGACATTGTGTTGCCCTTACTGACCGCTCCACGAAGACAACCGTCATACATAGTTGATGTCAGGGTTGAAATACTTCATGTTGTATTGGTTGTTCATTTTGTTTGTGGTGGTTCCCTTGTTGTTGCGTTATGGTTTTCATATGAAGCAAGAAAGTCGGCGGATTCGTTCTTAAGCACTAGGTGTTTATTGAAGTAAACGCCAGTTACTATAAAGAGCAATAGGTACTAAATTAATTAGAATTAAGCACTGAGTCTACCCAGATTTGATGGGTACGTGACATTAGTTGGGGTAAAGTAAAGGTGGCTGGGCATTGTGCTGCCCACACATCCCCTTGTATGCCGTGGCCACAGAAACTGGTGAACGCTGCTTCAAGGGCCCTATGATCAATTCGATCCAACGGATATTTTACCACTATTTCAACTTTATGTACTTTTAAGTGAACCCACAATGCTAATTCAAAATTAGATTTGAATTGAACACCCATAACTAAATGATCATTGGGTATTGAGTGAAAATTACATACAAAAATACTAGGTACTGACTGAAATCTACGTACTGAGTTAAAATGAAGTACTTATTGAACATTAGTATTATTTAATGGCATTTACTCGCAGATGCATAAAGCTTTCTTTTATTAGGATTTAATATAACTGTTTATCGTGAAGATACAAGAGTACAAATGTTGGAGGGGGGGAGTAAGTGAAAGACAGTGAGGGGGGAGGCATCATCCAGGTCACTATGTAGATCCCCTCTGGAAACGTCCAGTCTCATTAAGCGCAACCTGGCAATTAAACCAGAGAAGAAGACCCTATTGTCTACATTTGGGTCAGCTGGATAGGCCTACTTAAAGATTCCATTTCATCTTTGAATAGTAACAATGTGGAGAGTGAAAAGAAAGCGAGAAAAAAAAGGAGACTATAGAGTTAGATGGAGAGAGAGAGTGAGAGCGATGGAGAGATATACACAGCGAGAAGAAGAGTGAAAGTGTGATAAAAAAAAAGAGAGGGAGAGAGAGAGAGAGTGGACAAGATATGGAGGAAGAGAGAGAGAGGGTGTAGAAAGTAAGAGATGACATCTAGAGAATGTGATTTCTTTAATTTTAGAGCCATCGGGACTATTTGCAATAAAGTAATGTCCCCCCCCCCATTCATTGTCTGCAGAGTACTTAGTTGACCCTTTTAATGTTCTGATCGTTCTCTTTCCTTTGCATGTCTTCACGTCCATCTCTCTAAAGCCCCATGCTCTCTTTAGTCTGATGATAAAATGCAAAGCACTATAAATAAAGAAGTTCGTGTTGTTGTCTCTTCAAACCACTTGAGGTTTTCACAATGCGGACGTCACTCCTACAATGTTCGTTATTAAGTCTAAACGTAAAAACTCGTATTGTATAAAAAGACACGTTTTAAAATGACTGGATCGTTGGCTAAGTTTTAAAAAACAAACGAATTTTGTTCTAATGTTTACTTATCTGTAGAATAACTTATAAATGTTTATCTGATTTTGTTTCTGTATTGCTTAAACACAATACTTTGCGCTATACATTCAACAAATAATTAAAGTAGAAATCATTTCAGGAATTTTTTTATTTTTCTTTTCAATAAAAACTTTAGTTGACCCCAAATCTATTTCCTTTATTATTTTTTCCTTGAAAATAAAAAGATGGGTACGCTTTTGTTGAACTCACCCCCAGTACTATTTATGTTTTTATTTTAACTGGTTAACTTGTGAAAAACCGGAAAAACTTTTTTTGTAATGTTGGAAGTGGTGGTAGAGATAAAAATTTGATAGGCCTACAATGTGTAGTCATTGAAAAGACTCTATGTGCCTGGTTTTGGCTGGCTGGATAGCGTGACGGAAAGTGGGTTAATCAATCTTACAAAAGTTTCACCAGAAAGAATTTTGAAGCCCAGAAAAAAATAAAAGCGAAGCTTAAAAAAATTAAAATAAATAAACGTAGAAACCTGTACGGGACACGTGGCAGCGCGTTCGGCTGGCGTACCGAAGTTCCTGGGTGAAAGCTAGGATGTTTCCTGGTCTTAGCGGTGACCCTCGGTCTACTCAGCTCTGATGGATACCTGCCTACAGTTGCGGTGAAGTAATGGTGGCTGGACTTTGTGTTGGCCACACAATCCCTTGGTATGCCGTGACCACATAAAACGCTGCTTCACCGGTCCTATGAATCAATGGTCCGACGAGGTACTTGGCCGCGGAATTTGAATAGGGTGAGTGTGATCATAACAACAAAGAGTTGTCTACCGTCTCTATAATAGTGGAATGGACAGATCCATGAAAAGTCCTTGCTTATGTAAGGTCTAACTTATCTTATGAACCCCAATGAAAAGGTCTTCTTCTTGCTATTAACTAAAGGAGCATTTAAAAAAATAATTGTATCTAAGTGGAGACCAAAAGGTCAAGGTCCTTAGAAGCATAATGCGCTTATGAAGCTTAGTGCACCTGTACTGACTAAAGCATGTGAGGAGAAGTTGTTTGAATCTATACTATAACTTGGTTTTAAAGCCATAGAAATCAAGGAAAACTACTAGTTCATAAAAATTCATATGAAAATGTCTTATAATTCTGTTCATGGTAAAGATCTTATTGAATATTCTGAGCTAGAAAATTATTTCGAATAAATTGACCCAGTAACGCTCAAGTATTCTGAAATAAATTGACCAAGTAATAGAATTAAAGTTAAATAAGTTGACCAAGGGTTCAATTATCGATGTTTGTTTCCGTCGTAAGTATAAACGATTCATATCTTTTAGATGTATTTCCTTATTTTAAAAAGAAGTAGAAGAAGAAGGTTGCAATATCGATTAGGACCTATTCAAAAAGATAGCAGCAAGAGACAAGGTCGACAACTACATGGTCAGACTATTTGACAAGTTTCCTCCCCTTCTCTGCTTTGTGGAAAGTTTAGTTCTCCCTCTCTTTACATAACTTTTTTATTTTATTATAATTATTTTTTTTAAACCATTTATCTTTGAGTTGCTTCCACTGACTCCCTGTTTAGAAAAAGGTTTTTTTGGTAACATTGGCCACATTTTAATGGAATTCTTTACTCACCTTCTTTTTTTTTTAAAGAGAGATGGTATGTTTAATGAAACTTAATAGGGGAAAGAGTGACTTTAGGGAATATCCGATGTATCGTAATGTTTCTTTCGCCTGATAATGGGCCCACTGACCAATACAGCGTTTGCATTCGTGAGATGTACATTGTGTACATTTTGTAAATTGAAATAGATCTATTACATGTTTGTGTAAATTGAAATAGATCTACTAAATGTTCGTGTAAAATGAAATAGCTATATTAAACGTTAGTGTAAATTGAAATAGATCTATTAAATGTTTGTGTAAATTGAAATAGATTTACTAAATGTTCGTGTAAATTGAAATAGCTATATTAAACGTTAGTGTAAATTGAAATAGATCTGTTAAATGCTCGTGTCAATATAAAACAAAGTATGAAATCTTCGTGTCAATAGAAATAGATTTATTAAATGTTTGTGTAAATGACAAGTCAACATCTGTATAAGTGTAGCATTTGGAGCTAGTAGATAAATGTAAATTTGGAGCATTGAACTAGTCTTCTTGATGTGTGACATTGTGTACATTAAATTATATGTAACTTTTCAAAAATTAAATTACTTGACGGGTGACATTTGTAAACTGAGTCACTAAAAATGTGACAGTTTTTTATAATAAATTTATAAAAAAGCTAACATTTTGTAAATTGAATAAAGTCTGATAAATAAATGAAATTTGTAAATAGAAATATAATTTTAATATGTGTCATTTCGTATATTGAATTATTTAATAAATTACATTTCAAAAATTAGATGATCAAATAGATGACATTTTGTAAATTGAATGATAAATACCAGTAATTGATGGCCATTGCACATATTTCAATGTGACCACATGGAATAATAACAAAAGTACAGATGTTGGTTAGTCTTACATTGTATCCTATATATAAGACTCGGTATTAGAACTCTAGAATGTATCGGTTTATTCCAGAGCCTACTGTACTTTCCAATGGTGCTGGCCACACAAGATATATTGCTTGTTGACCTCTGACCTCTGCGTGTCAAAAGTCAAGAGATGCAACTAAGAAGATTCCGGAGTGAAAGGGACTGAATGACAAAAGTGGATTGTGGAATGAGGGCAATTGATTTCTACAGTCTCCATTGTCAGCCACACACTCTCTATCTCGCTCTCTTTCTTTCCATAGTCGTGTATATTGGCATCCAACGTTTTTAATGTAGCATTTGCTTCAACAGTCGTCATCAGAAAATGACAGGCTTAGTAGAAAATAAGTAATTTAAACTTTATTGCTGGATTTGTGGGTTTCAGGGTTCGAGCCATAAGAGGGAATTGTGTGGCAAAGACAAAGCCCAGCTTTGTATCGGAAACTAATTAACGCTGGCGAGGTCTGGGACGCCCCATGGATCGAGTTATTCGAAATTCACGCCCTGTCAAGTACATGCATCTAGAATTCTGCGCTCTATGAATAATTTTAATGTTGTATATCATGGTGAAAGATAAAAGTAATACAATTGCTTCAATTTATAACTTTTTATATATTTTTATATATTTTGCTATTTTCTTTCTTAATAATATGTAGTGGCATGGTTTTAAGACATTAGGATATAACCTTAATGCATTGAGATCGATTCCTGAAATACCTATCTTGTATTACTAAGTTAAGACTGTCTCGGTGATCTAACAGTGCAATATGGGTTTAAAAATAAAGATTTGGAGATTCAGAATTCTATGGAAGAAAAACAAACAAATATTTGAATTCTGAATATATAGAGAGTAATGTATGTTCTATATGTTTAATGAAGAGAATGGTGTGTATTCTCTGTGTATAGATAGTGATGTATGTTCTCTCTATATATATTGAACAATATGTATGTTCTATATGTTTAATGAAGAGAATGATGTGTATTCTCTGTGTATAGATAGTGATGTATGTTCTCTATGTATAGAACAAGATGTATGTTCTATATGTTTAATGAAGAGAATGATGAGTATTCTCTGTGTATAGATAGTGATGTATGTTCTCTATGTATGTTGAACAAGATGTATGTTCTATATGTTTAATGAACAGAATGGTGTGTATTCTCTGTGTATAGATAGTGATGTATGTTTTCTATATATATTGAACAAGATGTATGTTCTATATGTTTAATGAAGAGAATGGTGTGTATTCTCTGTGTATAGATAGTGATGTATGTTCTCTATATATATTGAACAAGATGTATGTTCTATACCCAAAGAGTCATATATGTTCTATATAATACGGAGTTGATGTAAGTTATCACGAAACAAAGGGACGTAATGCAATCAAAGTTAACAACCCGGAAAAATATTGTTTACCAGTTCTATTGTATTGACCTGCTAAAAATGAATTGTCATGTCAGATAGCTATCGTTTGTGACAACTACACGTCAGATAACTTGCATGTGAAAAACAAATGACCAAAAGCACGAACCCACGAGTCAAATGGCTATCTACAAAGACTAGAAGTTCACACAACAGTAAATCACAAAGTATATAACGTTCCTTTGTTTTCCATGCTATGATTGTGAATACCTTAAATTGACTCTGGTTCCGGTCGCTATGTTAGAAAATCAGTTGTTTTGTCTTGTTGTTGGTTTTTTGTCTCTTAGTAAAGTAAATAATTCAATCACAAATTTTAGAGGCAAAAAAAAATTGTACTTTTCATGTTGACAGTGTAAAAAACAACAACATGGATTTTCTTTTTGTGTTAGTTTTTATCTTTTATCATTAATGTACACATGCGCAATGAAGAGATTCTCGCCTCCCAACTTCAACCCCTCTCCACAACATCATCTCCTGCCAACGCAATGTGCAACCGTGACTTCATGCTGTGGGCGCCAAACAAGAATTCGCAATTATTTGCAATTTCCTAACCCACTTTGAGATTGTCGCCACTTGTTTGGTTTGTGAGACCACCCGTGGAGTCCAATAACAATGGCCTCCTCTTCCACATGCGTGTGTGAACGCCTCTGTATTGTTGGAGTGTGTGAGCGCCTCTGTATTGTTGGCGTGTGTGAACGCCTATGTATTGTTCTAATGTGTGCACCTCTGTATTGTTGGCGTGTGTGAACGCCTCTGTATTGTTGGCGTGTGTGAACGCCTCTGTATTGTTGGCGTGTGTGAACGCCTCTGTATTGTTGGAGTGTGTGAACGCCTCTGTATTGTTGGCGTGTGTGAACGCCTCTGTATTGTTGGCGTGTGTGAACGCCTCTGTATTGTTGGCGTGTGTGAACGCCTCTGTATTGTTGGAGTGTGTGAACGCCTCTGTATTGTTGGAGTGTGTGAACGCCTCTGTATTGTTGGCGTGTGTGAACGCCTCTGTATTGTTGGAGTGTGTGAACGCCTCTGTATTGTTGGAGTGTGTGAACGCCTCTGTATTGTTGGAGTGTGTGAACGCCTCTGTATTGTTGGAGTGTGTGAACGCCTCTGTATTGTTGGAGTGTGTGAACGCCTCTGTATTGTTGGAGTGTGTGAACGCCTCTGTATTGTTGGAGTGTGTGAGCGCCTCTGTATTGTTGGAGTCGTTTGTGAGTGCGTGTGGAAAAAGAAGAGATGGGTAGAGCGCAAAAACAAAGCAAATTAAAGTCTGCGCTTCGATGAATATTTCTTTATTTCGCTCGCTTTTGACGAGTGCGTTGTTGTTTCGTTTTTGTTGTTATTAGTTTGTTGTTCTTTTTTTTTGCTCATTTGTTTTTTTTCTCGCACTTTGTACTTTTAGATTATCATTGAGATACAACCGCTATAATTAACAACTGTGGACTTCATTAGTTACACAGAGTTACACATATGGCGTAAATCGTATGCAAAAGCATAACTAGGTATTTCAAACAAAGCCAATACTATTGTGTGTCTGTTTTGTGTCATGTTTAGTGTGTGTGTGTGTGTGTATGTGTGTGTGTGTGTGTGTGTGTGTGTGTGTGTGTGTGTGTGTGTGTGTGTGTGCGTGTGTGTGTGTGTTGTATGTGTTGGAGAAAAGGGGAGAATGTTCAGGTTGACTTCTATTAGTTTTCCAAAATCTGAGAACCTCTGTGTATTTGTGTGTCTGGCCTATTTCATTAGATAATGTCAGGAATATTTCATGTTTACAATCTGATCATTCACCTATAAGAAAAATAAACAGAACAAACCAGTAATATCGTTTCATGGAGTTGGAGAGTAAAGGCAATAGAATAAGAAGTAGATCATAATATCTATATAATGTAGTAGGCAATGATTTGTGACTCGGTTAATCTACAATTACCTTTGACAAAAAAATCAATTGAAGGAAAGACTATGTAAGAGACATACAAGGCAAGGACAAATACGTTGTTTTATTTAGCAATGCTACTATTATAATAATTCTTCTTTGTCATAAACCAGATCAACTTTGTAAAAATAGAAATTTCAGATAATAAATGCAAAAATATATTGAACAACTTTATTAGATAGTTATGCTAATCAACGTTATCACATAATTTAATAATTCTATATACATTTTATTACAATATTAGGCTATATTACGTAAGATATTCGAAGAATAAAAAAAATTCTGCAGGGTTACGATTTTAAATGCTGGAATATATTTTACATAATTCACTACAGTTTTATAAGACTGTTATATCAGTTTGTCACACCGAGTTTACCATTAACTTTTTAAAGTGAAAGTGAAGCAGCGTTCACATGTTTCCACGGCATATTAGGGTGATAGTGTAGCCACCGTAATGCCAAGCCGCCTTTACTTTACTTTACCACAACTAATGCCAGGGACCATTATGAGCTAGGTAGAATCACGGAAGCCCACCAGACACTAGCTTTCATCAGGATTCGAACCCAGTACGTTTGGTAAAACACTAGACTATACCACAATTCACTGTGTACAATAGTATAGAATTATAAATTTCTGTCGCGTTACGTTTTGCATCTTCTTCTTCGCCATTATCAACTCCTAGTGGAGCACAGGCCATTGACAATTTCTTTCCATGTCTTCCTGTCTCCGGCTATCTTCTCTAACTCTTTCCAGCTTTTCCCGATCAGCTGCACAACCTTTTCTACTTCTCTGCGCCAGGCGTTCTTGAGTCTACCTCTTCGTCTTGCACCCTGGGGATTCCATGCAAGAGCTTGTCAAGTCAAATTTGTAGTTGGTTTTCTCAATGTGTGGCCTATCCATCTCCATCTTCTTTTTATTTATTTCTTGCTCTATTGGAATATGTGCTGTCCTTCCCCATACAGTTGCGTTTGTAATTTTTTCATACCATTTAATATCCAGTATTTTTCCTAGGCTGCCATTCACAAAAGTTTGTAGTTTGTTGAAATCCCCCTTTGTGAATCTCCAACTTTCTGAGACATAGGCCTACTGCAGGACATATTGTACACTAGAGTTAAAGATAATTAATTTAGTCTTTGTACTAATAAAATTTACCTTGTATAATAACACTTTTACAGTAGGTATTCTACTAAAGTAAGCTACATTTGTTATCAGCTGCTGTAATTACATTACATTTCCTATAACTGTTTCTACATTACATTTTGTATTTAACTAATGGCATTAGCGTAACTACATGGGGGCGGACGGGGCATCCTCCAAAGTTTGGATAGGCGCCAAACTAACACTTTGCTTAGCCCCTTTGTTCGTTAATAAATGAAACTAACCTTTTAATGAGGCGCCAAGTTCGACCACGCCCCACTAGCTACGCCACTGCTAATGACTTTTTTATTTTGCTATCACGCTGTGCTAAGCCATTGTTGTTGTTGTTCATTTTAACATGAAGTCAAGACAAACCTAGAGCCAAGATAAATAGTCTATAGTCTATATAATGCACACACTGATCCAGCTCAGCCAAAATAGAATGTCTATCTTTTTGAACCAGCTAGGACCTCACGTGGGACTGTCCAACTACTCCATGCCCCCCTCTCCCGCTCTCGCCAATTAGAAAGCTATTTGGTTTCAAGTAGTAAATCATCAAAATCTCCCCAATCCCCCCCTGCTTTCCCATCTATGTGTGAGCTTAGTATGACGTTCACAATGAGGCCGCACGCGACAATGCCGTATTAGAAAACAGTCAGCATAATATGAAATAGTATCGGCGGGTCGTAAGTTATCATTAGTGTACTTACTTACGCATACATGCAATGTTTTTGCACTAGTAACACAAAACACCAACGGCCTACTAAATTCATACACACAAACAATATCTACTCATGGCCAAGTATTAACTAACCTTGTACAAAATAACATATTATGTATATTATGGCCATAAACGGAAAAGGAAAAATATCGCATTGTTAGTAGTTTTTTTCAATAACGGTGAACAGGAATTTAAAGATTAATATTCCATGAAATGTGATTTATTTACAACAAAGCAGGCTTATTTAAAGAGAGCGTCTATACGGGAACTATTTTGAATGCAAATATGTGTGTGGGGTAAGGGGGATAGTCCTTAGGGGCTATGAGATATCAGAAGATAAGTATATTTCAAAACTAAGTAATGTGGTACAAAGGTAACTGTGCTAAGCGTGTGTGCTTGATTCTTTATAAAGGTTACATAACTAAATGTTTTTAAAACTTTTTCTACCTCTAATGAGAATAGTGGTCTAGCGGTAATCTGTTTTTATGACAATTGATGGTCTAAGGCAGGGGTCGGCAACCTTTTGCTTATAGTGTGCCAAATTAGGATTTCTAAATCATTCAGCGTGCCAACAGCGTGAAAGTCAAACTGCTCAGCTATATTTTTTTATAAGACAATTTATTTAGTGCCGTACCAAGACCAAGACTAAAGGAAAAGGAGCGTTAAAGAGATAATCATTAGAGCGTTTTATATTTAATAACAAATAAACCTGTTTATTATTATCATCTTTTTAGAAAACCCATTCATAGCTAATACACAATTTCATTTCCAAACTTATTGGTTAATGTATTACAGTCAAATGTACTTGTCAAGCTATACATTCTTTAAAGTTTGACCTCAGCATAACTGAGATTTCAGATAATATAATACTACATTCTGTGCAGATTTATAGATACGACTACAGTAAAGCACAATGATTACATTGTAATCATACAAACTGGGTAGTTAATGTAAGGTTTAAAAATGTACATATAAACTATTTAGTCAAATAATATTTATATAATTTTATTTTATTATAGTTTGATCATTTTAAAGTTATAAAATGTAAGCCAGTTTCTTTTTAAAGGAAACAAAAAAGAAACATATTAGAAATATTAACGCATAGGAAACGGTTTTATTATCTCCCTTTAAGCCGTGAAGCCGGCTGGTCCAGCGGTTAGTTCAGCGGACTGTCAACCAAAAATCAACTGGCACAAAACCGGCGGATCCCTGTCGCCCTGCAGGAGTTTTGGGCCTGTAAACATATTTGCGCCAGCAGGCAGCAGTTTGTTTACATAGCGCACTGAGCATGCTAAAATAGCATGGATAGAAGCGCTATATAAGTAACCAATTTAATTTAATTTAATTTAATTTAATTCTCCGAATTTGATGCTGTGGTGCCAAACGAATTAATTTTTTTATATAACTAGTGTTGCTTTTAAATCATTATTTATTAATTCAGCATTATTAGATGTAATTAGATGTATAAAAAAATTTACGTTCTAAATAAACATTTTCTGCATTAATAAAGTCAATTTAATGATTTTTTTTTTTTAAACATTAATAATTACAATAATTACATAATATAATGCTAGTATATGAGCCTGTTATAGTTATTGCAATAATAAAACAAATAAATTTGTTTTAGAAATAATTTTATTAATGCTTAATTAAGAGAGATGAGCATAAAAACTATTTTGAATGTAATGTGCTTGGATCCATTAATGAGCGCCGTTTCCGTGAATGCTCTTCGCTATTTTTTCAATGTCAGGGACATCTAAGTCATTTCTGATTGGTCAAGAACAGCTTAAAACAGCTATCATGTGCGCAGTGGCGTAGCTAGGGCAGGGGGAGGGGGGTCCCAATTCGAAAGTCCCCCTGGCCCCTGCTTGAGGAGTGTCCCAAAGGAGTGTCAGAATTTTTTTTTTGCAAAGTGCCCCCAAAGGAGTGTCCGAACAGTTGTTTTTTTGTAGGGGCCCCTAAAGAGGTCAAGCCCCCCGGGCCCCCAAATCCCTAGCTACGCCACTGCATGTGCGATAAAATATGTTCACTAGTGTAAATTAAACCAAAAGCTGAAAGTAGAGCAAATGTCTTGCAGTTGACAACATATGACTTTCATAAGCAGCTATTCCTTTCAGATTTTCCTAAATAATCATCACATTTCGATGCCCATTTTCGGATGTTTAAAATGAAAACAATGACATATCCCTCAACTATAAAAAGATCCAGATCTAAATAGTTTGTAATAAGATCAAGCCAGTAAGGCTTGGTGTGGTATGGAAACATGAGTCCATGAATTTGAAAGTCTTGCCATCTTGCCTTTGTTTAGAAAACTCCGCATTTAGTGCTTCAATTTACTTCTGAAAACGTTCACCCATCTTAATTTGCCTTAAATTAGGGAAAGAGTTAAATGTTTTGAAATTTATTTCACAGCAAGATAAGTCCAGTTTAAAGGCAAATCCAGTGCTTTTTTACCCCGTCATCGTAAATGCAAGTTCAACGCTCTGAAATGTGTCGCCATCTCATTCAGAAACATCGGCTTCAACAGTCAGAATTGATCCATAGGTCCGATGGAGCAGCGTTCACCAGTTTCTGCGGCCACGGCATACTAGGTGATTGTGTGGCCAGCACTATGCACAGCCGCCTTTACTTTACCCAAACTGAGAACAGGCACCCGCCAGACCTGGGAAAAAATCCTAGCCTGCACCGGATTCGAACCTGGGACCTTCGGCTCGCCAGTTGAACGCGCTGCCGCTCGGCTACCGTGCCCCCTCTCCTCATTCAATATTGGAATTATTATTTTTTATCAAGAGACACCTTAATTGCTTCCAGACAACAAACAAATCTATTCAAGACTTTACCTATACTCAGTATAACTTTCTTCTAGGAGAGACTGAGGAAACTATTCAATTGACCATCTTACCAATAGATTCAATCTCAGATGACCAGTCCAATAATGAGAGCTTTGCATAGAAACAGTCGACGTCCAGTGTGATTCCTATGTGATTCCCACCAATTAATTTTGCTGACGTACGTTGTTTTGACTGGCATTAAAAAAATCTTCTTTGAGATCTATTACGTGCCACTGAAAATCGCTCTGCGTGCCAAATCTGGCACGCGCACCTTAGGTTGCCGATCCTTGGTCTAAGATTAAAATTTTGATTTAATTCTATGAATTTTGTATCTCGCGAGTCTGTGGTGTGTCCTTTACTCTAACCAGCTCGGTTGGGTATTTGGGTAATAGACATCACCTAAGGAGATAAAAGGCAGCTGGGATTTGTGCTGGCCCCACATGCCCCTTGTATGTCGTAGCCAAAGTAAAGCGGTGAACAATGCCTCACAATCGGTCTGTATGTAACTATGTTACTTTAGCTACCATAATGTTTGCGCCGCCACTGGTAAGTTATAGACTTAGAGAAAACCAACTTGAAGACGTCAGAATGAAGACCAATATCAATCAAAATGGAAACATGGAAAAAAAAAACATTTGCTTTGGGAATTAACAATATTGCAAAGAAGGGACAAACATCTACCTGTCCCAATTATAGTGAAAATTCCAATTCAAAAAATATGTATCGATGACTTAGTTATTAACGATTGAATGACTTAATGTCTGCGAGATAATGATTTCAATTAAAAATACTAGTTTCAGTCTTTGGGAAAGGCAGAACGAGGCCTGACAGTGCACGTGGCGTTTTAGACCGGCGCGTGGCGTCACAAATGAAATCTGTTATGGACAGGAATTCACTCTTGACACATCTGTCGGTCACCGGAAACTGACGTGTAATTAAAATGTTAAATTGAGGGCAGCGGGATGAAGGCAGATGAAAGATTTTACGAAAGACAATATCTGAAAATTTCAATTACATTTAAAAGAAAAATATAATGAAGTTATGAGTTAGTCAAGACAAATTGTTCAAATAGAATTAAAAACACAGAGGAATGGTTAGATGTATGAAATACAGAAATATAGACTTAAATATTGAGAGGTTTTAAGTGTTAATGAGATACTAGAATACAAAGTGATGTATTAGAAAAAATATTGATGTATCAGAACAATAAATGAGAAAATATGGAATTTAATATGCATGTACATACTTTTTATCTCTGAGTTATACCCTTTTATATATATATGTCTATCAGTCTAAGTATATACATTTATATATGTCGGTATGTATAATTTTATATAGTAAACTAATCCTACATTAACTTTGTTCCTGTCAAGCCTACTAGTTAACTAAGAGTTAAATAAAATCAGCATTCGTACAAAATTCAATATTCCTCAACACAAGAGCCGCTGGCCACGGTGGTTCTATTTTCTATATAAAGTTAATTTCTTTTTAAAATTTCAACAAAAACTAAATAATGAGAATTTAACAGCTTAATTAAACATTGTCCGAAGATTTCTATGGTTCTTTTCTTTCATTATGAGAATACAAACACACACACACACACACACACACACACACACACACAAATCTGTTGCTCGAGAACATCTGGATTTATTTTGTAAAATTGAAAATTAATTCTAAGAAAAAAAAAAAATTTCAAATTTTCAAAAAGGAACACGTTTTATTTTTTTTTTCCGTTAGGGTTTTTATTTTAATTAAGTAATTTAAAAAATTTTAGGAGAATTTATGTCTTTATTAAATTTCTCATTGACGTTTTGTTTAGAATTGCGACTGTTGGATATACCAATAAGTGTATCAATGACATGACATAAGGAAATCACATTGTTAAATTAACAACATTTTATTTTGATTTAGTTTAAATTAGGATATATTAGCCTTTAGAACAATTGGTTGCCTACACTTTCCTAGCAGTCTTTTCCCACTTGGACCTCCATTTAACCCTCTTCCTAATTGATTGTCTTAAAACTAACAAATCTCAGACATGTATATCTGTACCCATGAAACTACCATAATCAATAGACTTTATAACAATACAGAACAGCTGAAAGGGAGTTTTAGTCTAGAATGTTTTTCTTAGCACTGACTGCAAGCGAGGGAAGATCTCTGCATCGTGATTGGCAGAAGAACGACAAAGTCCACCAAATAAATGCACCGCTTAGATATATTTACAAATATTGTAACATTCTACATGTGATTTTATAATCTTCTGTATGTAAGGAGCGTATGTAACATTTAATAAGAAACCCACGCGTAAAATGTTACTCAAAGCTGCCTTTTTTTCCCCCTAAAACTTAAATCTCTCGTGTTATTATTTTCGTTTAAAAGCATGTGTGTTGACCATACTACAGATATTGTACTGTTTATAAATCCCAGAATTAGCTAAAAGAAGTGTTTTAGAAGAAGGTATGAATGAATGTGTGTGTACATTATTATATTAGTTTGTTTTAAGTCTTCCAATCCAAACTTTATTGTTTTTGAAATATTTTTTATCTCTGGATTTGGATATTTTCCGTGAGTATCTGCATTGATAGGGACTTGTACAGGTCACACAATCCCCTTGTTTGTCGTAGCCACATTGAGACAAGGGGAACGTTAATTCACTGGCTAGGGGCCCATATGTTCTGAACGATATACGTTTACTGTATACATCTTTTCAGTTAGTCTAAATAGCTTATATAGCTGCATTATCCATCACGTTGATTATATGGACTAATTATACTCACTTAACAAGTTGCATTCTCTATAATAATATCCATTCATAAACATCTGAATGTGTTCTCTGTTCTCTCCTTTTAGGTTTCCTGGCGCAAAGTGGACGAAGACAAGTATTTGACCATTGGTACTATGGCATGGTCACCAGATGACGACATATCCGTGGAGCACGTGAAGCACAGTGAGGATCACGAAGACTGGAACCTGGTCATTCCGAAAGTGAAAAAGTCCGACGCTGGACTGTACGAGTGCCAGCTGACATCGGTGGCAGGCTATCACACTCACGTCCAGTTGAGCGTTGTGGGTGAGTCGACTTTTTAATGTGTTATATGTGAATCTGTGTAGGTGAGTAGAACTTCGGTGTCTGGCACACATTGGTCTAGCGTTAGTGTGCTCAAATTGCCGCACTGAAAGTCCCGAGTTCAAAAGCAAGTTAACGCCCGTTTTTTTCCACTGGTCCGGTGTGAGTCCCTGAGTCTACCCAAATGGACCTGGCATTAGGTGGGGGTAATATATATATGTATACCTATAAACACACCTTTGATTTTGACTCAAACGTGGGGTGTTGGGGACAGTGAAGTCCTGAGAAACGCAGAGAGAAAATGAAAGAAAATGATTAAAGACATGAGTGTTATGTTTTTCATATTCTATGCCAACCTCACCCCTCTCTCCAAGGATGGGTTTTGTAGAATATAGCATTGGAAATACTTCCAGATACATTGTTTTGCACTCTTCTGATCCCCAGCCTGATAAAACATGTTTACCATAATAAAACTCTAGCGATTAGTTAGACGAGTAAATGAGTCTTTATCTATCCAACTTTATTGCTTGTTATCAACAGAATATCTTTTGTATTGTTTGCAGGTCCACCCATCACGGATCCAGGTGAGTTGTAAATGTTAAAGAAACGTGTTATGCATCTCTCACTTTCATTTTCTCTCTGTCTCTCTCTCTCTCTCTCTGCTCTCTCTCTCTCTCTCTCTCTCTCTCTCTCACTCTCTCTCTCTCTCTCTCTCTCTCTCGCCTTTCGCTCCTGTTTTTTTTTTATCTCTCTACCTGTATAAACATTTTTTCAGTGAAAAGAAAGTTTATCATGACAGAATTACACTGGTGAAACCTGAATCACCCGTTTCGTTCGCCATTACTTGCAATAGGATTTTGTGTCCAGCACAAATGCCCCCCCCCCCGCGCCTATACGATGCTTCTCCGGACTGGAACTTTGATTTAACAACTTTGACCTATTTATTATGCCTCTATGGGACTCAGTAGACATTAATGGATATTGGAATTCTATCACTTCTTACGTCTTATATTGAAAAGTCGTATGCTGACGATGAGAATATGTTCCAATGTCTCATTCCTAGAGTCATCTATAGTCCTTCAACGTCTACATTAGAAAGTTAATATTGTTATAAACAGTGCTTCTTTGTAAAGAAAAAGATACCGGAACTCCTATTTGTGTCCGTCGTGTCATAAAGAGAAATAACACTGAAATTAGTAGTCTATGAAAAAAAAGGTGCCGGTACGCCGTAGCGGTGCGTACCGGCACAACAAAAGCACTGGTTATTATGGTTATAAATATAAATATTATGCATTTTTTTTTAATACCATTCCAATCAAATACCTAAAATACGTTGCACGATACCAACTCGTCTATTCCACGCAGCAAAGGTTGTGGTTCTGAATGAACTTTATCATTCTAGATTCACTTTCATAGACGAATGTTAATTTAGTGGTTATCCTCTTGTGACGTCAAGCAGAAAGTGAGAATGTTGTTTGTTTTCCATGTATTTTATAGGCGAATGGCAACAGGGAAGGAAGGGAGAGATGCGTGAAAGTGAAGTCATAATATCAATAGATTCTTTTCGTTTTATTACTTAGAATCAATTAGAATATTTCTGTTACAAATTTTAACAATGTAGGTCAGCGTTTTCCAAGCTTGCTTTTGTTGTGACCCTGTTATTTTTGTCATTCTTCTCTGTTACCCACTAACTCTTTTCCGCATATAATATAAGCTTATAAAGTTACAACGGATAGGAATGTTTCCCCCCTCCCCCCCCCCCCACCCTTTAAAAAAAGCTTTTCGTGGGCGGTATCGGTACGTGACCCGGCATCTGGAAAACTCTAGCCTAGGTCGCTGTTCTCTATAAGAAGAAGACCATACGCATGCTTATGCTACTAAGTGACTTAATAGAAAGATTAGAGTATGTGGGGGCTGTGATGGAGTACAAAATTACAATTGATTTTGCATATTAATACAAATGTTGATATAGTTGATGGTATATTAAGTAGGCCTATTCAATACTTAGAAGATTTCATAAAAAAAATACTGACATAAATGCAACAATAACGTAATATTACTTAATCAGTGAGTAATCATTACATATATTAGCCTAATACTGTTAAAATTACAAGTAATGATATTGTGATGGTATACCCTAAAGTATAATGAATCCCAAATACACCAGAAATTGTTTAAATTGTAGGGTTCAATTATAATCTTATAATGATTTTTTCGTCGTTGGGCCATATACGACATTTTATAGGCTACAACTAGGCGAGTGATGTGACTAAAATTTAAGCCAGCCTAATGCTATTTTAAGTGTTAAAATAGTACAACTTTCAGTCCATGCTGATCCACGGGGCAAGTGAGCTATACACACGATTTTCCGTGGCCACGGCCTACATGGGATTGTGCGGCCAGCACAGTGCCTAGTCGACATTACTTTGCCACGACTTTTGTAAGGTACCCTTCAGATCTCGTTAAAAACACCCTCCAGACACGAGGGGGGGGGATCCTAGCCATCACATCGGTTGGACAATGTCAGCTCCCTGCGACATATGCCACCGTGCCGAGGAAGGTATACAACCCCCGTTTGTTCAGTATTACAGTTACAGAATTATGTTTAAAAAGAGTCCAAAAAAACTTTTGATTCAAACTTAAATTAGTGTTAAATTTTCCATTTATAACGATACACATAATTTTACCACACAAAATATTTTCTAAGCTTTCATTTCTGCAAAAGCTTTTCGGCATTCGTTATACGATCCAGGGTATCCAGAATTCCATTATTGAGATGATCAATAAATATGATGAAAGATCCTGGCTCCATGTAGAGAGGAGTATACTGATGATTTGATTTTACTGCATCTTCCAATAATTTTTCACTTAGATCGAGTTCGAAAACAAAAGCCTAAGATGCAACGAAATATTTGGAAAACAGTCTACCATGCTGCGTTTGTAAATAGAATTCAATGATTTCGCTCAACTTCACTGCTTAGCCATTCTTCATTACTGCCTGTAAATGTGTTATTTCGTCTTAAGCCCCCTGTCCGTCAATACTTTCCTTTCTGAAGTGTGATCTAGATTCTAGAAGACTTTGTTGGAGGTTATTCTGGCTGTAAATTAATCACCTAACTTCTCTCTGTGTATCCAACTGCTTAGATTTGTGTTGTGTTTAAGAAAAAGTATGTCAAACTGTAACAATGAACGGATATTACATATGTGGTGTGGTTGTTTTGAAATGCAATTCAAGATGTAAGCTTAGACCTGCATCAACTTTTGATTCATTTAAATGTAGTATTTTGTCAGTCTCTTTTTATATACCAAATTAGAATGTCTTTAAAAAATAACGGATGAAGCTGAAGTCCCTATATATATATACATAATCGTAATCAGGTTTACTGGTATGTCTTTTGCTGTGATATAACCAGAATCACACAGATCTTTACGAGCGAAACAACAGCAAGTAAATCCTAATCCATATTTTTGGATGCTAAAAATAAATTGCTTGGAAAACCAAATAGGCCTACCATAGGCACAATAAAACCAAATAGGCCTACCATAGGCACAATAAAACCAAATAGGCCTACCATTATAAATATTCTAGAAAATTTGTATTTTTTACAGTTTGAGCTCATTGAAGTATAGTACATTAAGTCGTGACCTATAATGCTGAAGTATAGTACATTAAGTCGTGACCTATAATATTGAAGTATAGTTCATTAAGTCGTGACCAGTGGCGTAGCTAAGGAGGGGCAGGGGGGACATATGTCCCCGGGCGCCACGTTAGGGGGCGCCAAAATGAGTATTAAAACTAATTATTTAATTTTATTTTGATGTCAACTATAGTATCCCAAATACGTTTGCAAGATTGAATTTTGGAGCTCCACAAATATCTTCATTACAAACCAGTTGGCAAGCATGATTTTGGCGCCCCCATTGAGCGGTAAGGCAACTTAAGGGGCGCCATTCTATTCATACGACAAATGACACATCCACAATGTAGGATTGCTGATGGTGTTTTTTTTTAACAAAGATCAGTTCGGGTTCAAATATTATTCTTCATATACTGAAAGTGGCATCTGGTTTTAACAATTATACAGGTTGGATAATTTCGACTCGAATATACTTAGCATGAGTAAACTCAGCTAAACAGGGTCCAGTTGTTATCACATATTTTGGAACAGTTGAAAGTATATAAATATTTGTTTTTTTCTCGTTCAACAACTCGTTGGGAATAATTAAAAAGAGTTGTGCCAATCACAGTGAATGTGAAGAGGGAGTCTGAAACACGCTGGCGTGCACGATCAGAAGCTGTTAAAGCTATTTATGACTTACTAGATGAACTAGTAAGGCTGTTTGACAAATTATCAGAAGATGCAACTATGACCAGAAATGATGCAGAAACTTTGCTGGCAGGTTTATTAAACTTTAACTTCCTAGTTTTGTTACATTTCTGGAACATCATACTTGGGAAAATTGATCATTTCCAGAAACGGTTGCAGGATAATGTTGAGTATTAATTATGTGCAATTAATACTCTTTATATTGATCATTCTATTTCAATCTACTTATTAGTTACTTAAAATAATCATATAGAAAACACATAAATATAAAGAGAGAAAACAACTAATCAGTCTAGTTATAGTTTAATTGTATACTATATTATTATTTGCCTTTACAAATCTACACATACTAATGTTACAGATTTAGTGGTACTTAATTATATTAATTCATAAAACAGGATATCTCAACAACTTGTTCTTTAATAAGTCTTGACTGACAGGCTGTATGACTAGGGTGCACCTCACAGTATCAAACACATCTTGTACAGTGCAGTCGTCACTTCAACACACACACACGCCCCGTGTCTCAAGTCTCAATCGGTAACTGCATGAAGAGATGTCTAAAGGCTCAACACCAGTGTGACACTCTAGCAGCCACCTCCCCTAACAAAGGTGTGTAACTGACTGGCAGCTGAGAGCGCTTCTCTCAAGCACCTCACTGCGCATGTCAGCCATTCCCTTAAGACACTAGGCAATAGGCCTATACAATAAAAACTACTATAAACACTATATTATTATTAACGTCCTTATTCTAACAAAGTTAGCTCTCAACAGATCCCACTATGATTTTCAAGGAAGCAGCAAGCATTTGATCTTGAATCGCTGGAGCAAGAACTTGTCAATATTTGTGATAATTTGAGCCAGGTTGCGGTAGACAATGGAAAAACAAGATGCACAACTTTGGGAATCGAAGTTGACAGAAGGTTTAGACGACAAAGGAGGATGCCTGGAGAATTAGCAAGAGATGCAGGACTTTCTGCAGAAGAAGAAATTGCACGTGTTATGAACAGCGTAATTGATAGACTCAGGACCTATCAATACGGTTTTTACGTCTAAAAAAGCTAAACACCAAATTTGGATTTTTACTAGACGTCAAAACTCCCGAAACAAATGTTAGTACACTTCGTCAATAGTCACGAATTGTGCACAGCAATCGGAGACTGCAAAATGCTGCTCAGTGCCCAGATTGAAGTTCTACCGGAAACTACTTTGGATCTTCTTGGTTTTGTTGTTTCATATGGAGATGACGTATTTCCGAATCTGCGCATTTCACAGCACATACTTCTAACGATTGCTGTTTCAATCGCATTCTGTGAGCGGTCCTTCAGCAAACTGAAGCTTATTTTGTCTTATTTAATTGAAAGGGACAAGATCGTCTGAGTCAGGGGTCGGCAACCTAGGGAGGGGTGCCAAACTAGGCACGCAGAGCGATAGACTTCCAAGAGGTGTTTTTTTATTGATGAAAAAAGATGCTTTTTTTATTGATGAAAAAACATTTTTCAGTTCTTAATGAGGAAAATTGACTGTTGAAGACGATGTTTCTGAATGACAAAGCGACACATTTCAGTTAGTTGAACGCATTTACAAGGATGGGTTAAATCAAGTGGGTAAAGTGGACAAACAATTAGTTCAGGAAATGTTTATTTACAACTTACAACTGTTTAACGTAAATTTATTTTATACCTCTAATAATTAAATATTGTGATGATTACCATAATGCTAGAGTTATAAAAAGAAATAATAATTAGTCAGTAATATTTGTTATATTACAAAACATAACTTGTTTGGCATCAATATTGAATCAAAATTAGAAACTTTATTTGAATTAAAGGGAGATAATTAGCCCGTTTTATTTAAGCTATTATTTCTAATATTGTTTTTCTTATTTTTCTTTTATAATAGACTAATTGGCCTACAACGTATAATGTTATAATGACCAAACTGTAAAATGTAGTTGAAAATTATATAAATATTAGATCTATATCAAACTATATGACTAAAACATTTCATGCACATTTTTTAAACATTACATTAACTACCCAGTTTGTATGATTACTACGTTTTAATTCCGCTTCACTATAATGGATCTCTCCAATATGGTAACATTTAGCAAATTAAAGACAATCTCAGTTAAACTGAGAATAAACTATCATCAATATTATCAGTTGCTAGATCCTCGTCTGGACAACCAAATGATAATGTTTACAAAATCATTACCAAAAATGTGAAAGTTTGGTCATATTATTATTTTGGTATAAGATTGATATACACAAACGCGTTAATTGTTGTTATTAAATTTAAAACGCTTTACCGTTTTTTTTTTCATAAATTTCCTTTGCTTTTGGCCTTGGTCTTGCTACGGAATTAAATTGTCTTGTAAAAAAAACAAAAAACACAAAAAAAAACAAGTATAATAAAGCAGGTTGACTTCTAGGCTTTTGGCACGCTGAACGGTTTAGAAATCCTAGTTTGGCACACAATTAGCAAAAGGTTGCAGACCCCTTGTCTGAGTAATCTTGCACTCCTTACCATCGAAAGAGAAAACTTGAGAATTTAATTTTGACAAAGTGATTGACGAGTTTGCGACAGTCAAATCAAGGAGGATCAATTTGTTGTAGACTATGTCCATTCCAGTCATGTATAATTAGTAGAGTGTATTTTGTTTTCAAATAAATTGTTTACAATCGTATAGAGACTTATTAGTCTGTATTCTATTTCATTAAAATACCAATAATGAACCATAAAAACCGTACAATTTCAAAATTTTCTTGGAGGCTCAATGAGCCCCCAGACTCTGTCGGTCCGAGAATGGGCGCATACTTTGTGTCATGTCCCCGGGCGCAGATGACCCTAGCTACGCCACTGGTCGTGACCTATAATATTGAAGTATAGTACATTAAGTCGTGACCTATAATGCTGAAGTATAGTACATTGAGTCGTGACCTATAACATTGAAGTATAGTACATTACGTCGTGACCTATAATATTGAAGTATAGTACATTGAGTCGTGACCTATAATGCTGAAGTATAGTACATTGAGTCGTGACCTATAATATTGAAGTATAGTACATTAAGTCGTGACCTATAATATTGAAGTATAGTACATTGAGTCGTGACATATAATGCTGAAGTATAGTACATTGAGTCGTGACTTATAATATTGAAGTATAGTACATTAAGTCGTGACCTATTATATTGAAGTATAGTACATTAAGTCGTGACCTATAATACTGAAGTATAGTACATTAAGTCGTGACCTATAATATTGAAGTATAGTACATTAAGTCTTGACCTATAATATTGAAGTATAGTACATTAAGTCGTGACCTATAATGCTGAAGTATAGTACATTAAGTCGTAACCTGTAATGCTGAAGTATAGTACATTAAGTCGTGACTTTTCATACTGAAGTATAGTACATTAAGTCGTGACCTATATTATTGAAGTATAGTACATTAAGTCGTGACCTTTAATGCTGAAGTATAGTACATTAGGTCGTGACCTATAATGCTGAAGTATAGTACATTGAGTCGTGACCTATAATATTGAAGTATAGTACATTAAGTCGTGACCTATAATATTGAAGTATAGTACATTGAGTCGTGACATATAATGCTGAAGTATAGTACATTGAGTCGTGACTTATAATATTGAAGTATAGTACATTAAGTCGTGACCTATTATATTGAAGTATAGTACATTAAGTCGTGACCTATAATACTGAAGTATAGTACATTAAGTCGTGACCTATAATATTGAAGTATAGTACATTAAGTCTTGACCTATAATATTGAAGTATAGTACATTAAGTCGTGACCTATAATGCTGAAGTATAGTACATTAAGTCGTAACCTGTAATGCTGAAGTATAGTACATTAAGTCGTGACTTTTCATACTGAAGTATAGTACATTAAGTCGTGACCTATATTATTGAAGTATAGTACATTAAGTCGTGACCTTTAATGCTGAAGTATAGTACATTAGGTCGTGACCTATAATACTGAAGTATAGTACATTAAGTCGTGACCTATAATACTGAAGTATAGTACATTAAGTCGTGACCTATAATACTGAAGTATAGTACATTAAGTCGTGACCTATAATACTGAAGTATAGTACATTAAGTCGTGACCTATAATGCTGAAGTATAGTACATTAAGTCGTAACCTATAATACTGAAGTATAGTACATTAAGTCGTGACCTATAATACTGAAGTATAGTACATTAAGTTGTGACCTATAATACTGACATATAGTACATTGAGTCGTGACCTATAATACTGAAGTATAGTACATTAAGTCGTGACCTATAATACTGAAGTATAGTACATTAAGTCGTGACCTATAATACTGAAGTATAGTACATTAAGTCGTGACCTATAATACTGTTTATATCAATCTGCATTACTTTCTGGACTTTATGGGAAATGAATTGGATAGCTTTTTAGCTCAGAAAGAACATTTATTTTTAATAGTACTTCGGTGAAAATCAAGAATTATCCTAAGATATATTCTAGCTAGCTTTCGGGCCAGGAAAACAATAAAGTATCAAACAAAATTCTTAACTTTTTACTGTTTTTCATAATTTATTTTTAAAGCTCTAGTTTTCCTAAGTCATAAATATCTCATTTAGAATAGTCATTTGTAGATGGTGTTCTGTCCTTATTATGTCAAATTTTCCAAGCAATTCTTCTAGATCTAAAACTCACCATTATTTTTTTAAACACTCTGACCTCAAATCGCATTTGTCGAGTAACTGAATTAACGCATATTAAATACGGAAGATGTTAAATGTACTTTAAATTTCTCTCTAGATCAGTTTAATGAGCCGTTAACATAGTTTATAATTTGCCCCAAAAAATGCGGCGCAAAAAACGAACGTAGCCCTTGGTTTCTCTATTTTGGAGCCCCCATCCTGAAATAGTCAATCCGACCGTGGCCCACTGATCACACCTCTCCAGGCCATCTCAGCCCATTAATAAATACTCAAATTCTAATTATAATGCCATCAGCTGGTACCCTTTACTAAACAATAACTAATGCGACTAGATAAAACTATAACACGTAACAAAGCCCAAAGTCGGGGCGCGCAAAGAAAGCAAAAGAAAAATGCTACTGTTTGTTTTCGTGGTTCAGCCTGGCATCTATTACACGCGGCTCTTTTCACGGCTCCCTGGCCAACACCACACAGCCATAGCCTGAATTGAATCAGTGAGCCCTGAATAATTGAATCCCATTGGTCATTGAGGATCGACGCTGCTGCTGTAATATTTCAATGGTTTAGGAAAACAAGGGCAATCGCAATCAATACTCACAACTGACACTTGCTGCGCTGGATTGTCGATCTTTATTTTATTTTTCTGCCAGGACGAAACTCTATGGAATTATCTATGTCAGTGAGCAGCCATTGTGTCAGTAGACGTCAGGAAACGCCATTGGCGATAATGCATTTCTATTGGTTGAAAAATACTGCTTTCCTGTGTGTGTTTTTTTTAAGTTTTAAATAAAGATGAATTTATTTGAATAGATAGGGCCAAAAGTTAATAATAAAAAGCCTCATTTTGCACAAGAATAGAATACCTAATTAATTAAGTTATGTTGATATGTTATTATTTGCTTTCAATTGAAGTTCAACAAACAAAAAAAGAAATATGAGTGAAAGAGAATCGTTTGCTTAATAGATTAAAATTGATTACACTCCAGTGTCCCATGAGTAATTGATAACCCAAAAGAAGGACATAGACAAAATTGTGGAGTCATCTACTACCTCCAAAAAAAATGCAATTGAGTGCATGATTCAATCTGTAATTCTAATTTAATTCCCTTTATTTATTTCATTTCCAAATTTTCAGTAATGACATCTCTATGACCGAAAAAACATTACATTAGGCATACAAAACTAATAAACGCACACACAGAGACACTAGCAAACCAAAATATTAAAAAATGAGCCGGGGAGAAAACTGTTCTTGCTTGTAATTCTCGTGCTGTCTGTCGTAATTCTGCCGATCAAACAAGACCCTGGTCGATAAATAAGCAATAATTCAAAATTCCGAGAGTCTGCTGAAGGACAGGTTAGTCAATGCTTATCTCCCTTATCGACCTGGGCAAGAGAGGGCAGAGAGAGAGAGAGAGAGAGAGAGAGAGAGAGAGAGAGAGAGAGAGAGAGAGAGCATGGACGTGTGAGTGTGTGTGAATAGAGAAGAGGGGAATCAACAAGTGCATATGGAGGGAGTGGGGGGGAGAAGTTTATATGAAGGCGTGTTATTCACACAGACGTGAAGCAATCCGTGCATTAACAAAATTCTTTTTGTTTTATGTTTAAAACGATAAAATTGTCGTGTAAGCAAAAAGCTAAATAATATAATAAAGTGAATCTTTTATTGGTAATGTCTGGCTCAGTAGACAAGTGCTTTGTTGTTATGTCTGGCTCAGTAGACAAGTGCATTGTTGTTATGTCTGGCTAAGTAGACAAGTGCTTTGTTTGTTGTTATTTCTGGCTCAGTAGACAAGTGCTTTGTTTATTGTTATATCTGGCTCAGTAGACAAGTGCTTTGTTTGTTGTTATGTCTGGCTCAGTAGACAAGTGCATAGTTTGTTGTTATATCTGGCTCAGAAGACAAGTGCATTGTTTGTTGTTATATCTGGCTCAGTAGACAAGTGCATTGTTTGTTGTTAATGTCTGGATCAGTAGACAAGTGCATTGTTTGTTGTTAATTTCTGGATCAGTAGACAAGTGCATTGTTGTTATGTCTGGCTAAGTAGACAAGTGCATTGTTTGTTGTTAATGTCTGGATCAGTAGACAAGTGCATTGTTGTTATGTCTGGCTAAGTAGACAAGTGCATTGTTTGTTGTTATATCTGGCTCAGTAGACAAGTGCATTGTTTGTTGTTAATGTCTGGATCAGTAGACAAGTGCATTGTTTGTTGTTATATCTGGATCAGTAGACAAGTGCATTGTTTGTTGTTATATCTGGCTAAGTAGACAAGTGCATTGTTGTTATGTCTGGCTAAGTAGACAAGTGCATTTTCGTATTGTCATTTCTGGCTCAGTAGACAAGTGCATTTTTGTATTGTTATTTCTGGCTCAGTAGACAAGTGCATTGTTTGTTGTTATATCTGGCTAAGTAGACAAGGGCATTGTTGTTATGTCTGGCTAAGTAGACAAGTGCATTTTCGTAATGTCATTTCTGGCTCAGTAGACAAGTGCATTTTTGTATTGTTATTTCTGGCTCAGTAGACAAGTGCATTTTTGTATTGTTATTTTTGGCTCAGTAGACAAGTGCATTTTTGTATTGTTATGTCTGGCTCAAAACATGTAACTAAATATATTTGTATCACAATTCAATATAAAGCTCTTCTTATTGTATATTTAAACAATGCTCCTTCTATACGGAATATTATTGCGTCTGCTGAGAGTCTGCTCGTGGTTTTGAGTCTAGTCTTTTATTTTTATAAGTGTTTGGAACTGATGTTAAGTAGTTGATTGTACTAGTTTGTTCAGGTAACCTATTTCATGCCTGGATACCATTTGGGACGAAAGAAATGTATGTCTATTTCCTTTTGCAACTGGAATAAGAAAAGTTATATACATGTATATGTTTTTGAGAGTATTTCAATAGAATATTGTTCTATTTCTAAATGATTTTTTTTTGTTGTTTTCTTGGGGTTTTTTAATTGTTTTTTCTAGTATTATCGCTTTGCTTCTTACCATTCTGTCTTCGAGTGTCTCTTATTGGGGTCTCATCGAGTAAAAAAAAATCATTAGTCGTCCATTAATGTCAAGCCTAATATAGCATGTAGTTTCTGTATAATTTTATCTTCATTAAACATAGAACTAAACATAGTAACGTCTAACTTGAGAATATAACCCACGAATAGTGCGTTACACATTGGGAGATAACTCAGACACCATGTCAGCTATTTTAATAGGAACTAAAACTGGTATCTCGGTTGGGAAACTTTTTTTTTTTTCTGGCAGAGAGACGCCCCTCCCCACCCCACTTCCAAGGCCGTTACTTGCTAAGTTACGGGTGTGTCGGGGGGTGGGGTATGTATGCTTTGAATAGGTTTATGCACGCTTTACGCGTTCTGACTTTTGAAAAATAATTTTTACTGTAGTTTGATCTAAGTGTGAGTTATTGTTGCTAGTATTTGTAATTTTGACATTTTGTAATGTTATACAGATATCTAGATACGTACACTATAGATACGTACACTATAGATACGTAGACTACATAGAAAATAAAAAATAGACCGACTTCAAGTTGAAGGGAAAAAAGGGTAGAAGGATGGGTAGATTGATTGTAAGACAAATAATGAGACAAAAAAACAGGCAGACCAAAAGTAAAACAGAAAGATAGATAGACAGAGAGACAAAGAGGTAGGTAGGTAGTTAGGTAGATAGGTTGGAATTATGTAGGTTGGTATTTATGTATATTTGTATGTATGTGTGAATGTGTGTAGATAGGTAGTTAGGTAGGTATGTGTGTAGATAGGTAGTTAGGTAGGTATGTGTGTAGATAGGTAGTTAGGTAGGTATGTGTGTAGATAGGTAGTTAGGTAGGTATGTGTGTAGATAGGTAGTTAGGTAGGTATGTGTGTAGATAGGTAGTTAGGTAGGTATGTGTGTAGATAGGTAGTTAGGTAGGTATGTGTGTAGATAGGTAGTTAGGTAGGTATGTGTGTAGATAGGTAGTTAGGTAGGTATGTGTGTAGATAGGTAGTTAGGTAGGTATGTGTGTAGATAGGTAGTTAGGTAGGTATGTGTGTAGATAGGTAGTTAGGTAGTTATGTGTGTAGATAGGTAGTTAGGTAGGTATGTGTGTAGATAGGTAAGTAGGTATGTGTGTAGATAGGTAGTTAGGTAGGTATGTGTGTAGATAGGTAGTTAGGTAGGTATGTGTGTAGATAGGTAGTTAGGTAGGTATGTGTGTAGATAGGTAGGTTAGTATTTAGGTAGGTATATGCAGACAGTCAGACAGTTGTATATATAGATATATTTATAGACAGATGGATAGAAAGATAGCTATACATATAGGTAGATATGTAGGTAAGTTGGTTGGTATGTAGATAGATAGATAGATAGATAGATAGATAGATAGATAGATAGATAGATAGATAGATAGATAGATACATAGACATACAGATAGACTATCAGAGATATATCATGTTGACGACAATTATTGTTCCAGATGTGACACTGACTGGCACCCAATTTGTAGAACGTGGAGGACAGATACAACTTCAATGCAACGCAACTGGCGGGCTCCAGATAGCCGAAGAGATTGATTGGTTCAAGGTGAGCCACACGTTTTATTTGTTTACTTTCATTTCAACCAATGCAACCTCAACTTATCTTTGTCACTTGACAGTTAGATCTCCCTATGTCTCTGCAATGGCTCTGAATGAAATAATTTGTAATTTATTGTTCCCTTCAATAAGATAACAAAATGACGAATGTCAGAAAGGTTTTTTTTGTGTATCTTATCTTGTCTTGTAGCTCTTCATGGGATCATATTGGCTTGTCATGTATAGCTAGCAAGATTTTATATAATATTTTCTTTTCATTTCTCTTTCAAGCTATTTTGTTATAATTTCATTAGTCCATCTCGTCAATACATTCCTTGTGGAAAGCAGTTACAGATTTTTATTATGGGGATACAATAAACATAAGATTTCATATTTCTTTTTATAAAAGAGATCTAAACCTTTCTTTTCATGTTTTCTTTTACTTGGACAGAAAATACGAAGAATGAATTCTTTGTCGTTTTTTTTTTTAATGGATTCACATAAAGAAATTGTTTAACTTTAGCGTCTTTTTACCCTTCAAAGCTGACTTGTAGTTTAGGTTAGTTTTGTTTTTGCTGCAATAAAGAAAAGCATTTTAAAAACACGAATTGTGTTTAGTTAGTGGGATAGCCACAGATCTATCTATAAAAAGAATGGATTGTGCCCGGAAAATATATTCTTGAAGCCAAAATCATTAGGCTTTCCCGTGACTTTCACTTATCTATAAAATTAGATTTCCTAAACACTGACCTGAAAATACATTTCAAGTGACTTAGACTTCCTTTTTATCTACGTCTTTTCTAATTATATGATTATGTGGTTTAATCATATCACTCGCCTATATAGATAAGTAAATAGTGTCAATTATTATGGAGGCTCTATCCATTATTTTTATAGATCAGTGGGGGGGGGGGAGAGGGAGGTAACATAGAGGTGGTTTATATGCAAAAGGTAGTTGAAGGAACTATGTGTCACAAGATATGTATTTAACGTCATGTTTATTTTCAAATTGTGCCATTTTTTAAAAAGAAAAAAGAAACGTTGGACAATATGTAGGCTGTGTGACGTAGGCCTATCATGTAGGCCCATTTTGTCAATGACATAACAAACATTTTCAGTAATGCATATTTTTTTTTGTACATTTTCCTTTTAAGTATAATTTTAGAAAAAAAATCTTTTTTTTTTCTTTTTTAGTTTTCGTTTTTTATTATTTTTGTATTGTGTGTGTTAATTGTTTGTATAATTTCATTTATATTTACAGATATTCTAAAAATGTATTATAGACTTTATAATATATATAAAGCATTTAAGACTTTGATCAATGTTAATTAGCGTTATTTTTTCCTATTTCTTATTATATAATTTTACAAGAAACTGCTTCACATATCCTTCCACTACTGTATTCCTGGTGTTCACCTCCTTAATGACATTGTCTATGTCCACGTCTATTGTATTGACATACAACAGCCTTTACAGGCATTTACTCTCTCCAGTTAAATCGCATTGTCTTTTTTTTTCTCAGAGCAGCGCAGGTAAACTCTTCAAACCAAAGCTTCGCATTATTATTTGTCTGTTATTGTTTTATCTTGTATTCTTGTTTGTTTATTATAGGGCTATAGTTTACGTTTTTCTTTTGTTTTTCGTTTCCTTCTTGATATTTGTTAATTTTTTTGTTAATGTATTTTCGATTCAATTCCAGGTATTATTGTTCTTTTTGTGTACCCAAGCTTTATTACTTTTTCTTGTTCTAAAAAAATGTTAACAAATGGAGTTAACTTATTACTGTTACGCATACATTGTGCAGAACGTTAACAAGGCGATACCGGACGAAATCTTCATAACTAGATTTGATCATCTAGTCTATTTTTTTTATAATTTGTTGAAAAGTTATATTTTAATTGGAATATCAATTGTTATTCCCATGTCAATTCTTTTTTGTATACACCCCATGAAATATCGAGCAGGTAGGCCTATATTTAATAATTTATAGCATAAAAAATGCATTATATTTACAATAATATATGTATACTTATATCACTAAGGATGGAAACATCATTGAAGGATCCAATTTTAAAGATTACGTCATCTTTACCTACCGGTCCTATGAACAAGGCGCACTAGTGAGTACGTTACAGGTGGACAGGGCCGGGAATCAGCACGCCGGAACTTACGTCTGCAGGTCATCTGACAATAAATTAAAGGATATAGCAGTACAGGTTCTAGTAGGTGAGTTAACTCCCACTACCCAAGTGTTCTATTATCGCACCTGTATAGCCTTGTACGTGAGTGAGAATGTTTTTCATAACCTTTATTCAGCCACTGCTGCGGGTCCGAGATCTCATTTCACCGCCGAAAGGCTCCGAGTCTCGGTGGGGAGGAAGCAATGAGCGCAGCAATGCCCAGGTGCCTGGATGTCCAGACCTATAGTCTAGACTCGAGAATGTGTGCTAACGGGCGACAGTGCGGGGTATACTAGCAAGCCACCCACACGATAAAGATACGAGGGGGGGATTCCGCAGGTTTGGAGAAGTCGAGTAGTGCCCTATGTTACCGGACACCCCTTATCGGCGTGTCGCGGGGTGGCTAGACTCGGACAGGATCTTGTTATGCCCTCCCTTTGATCCTCCCCTGAACATTGTTACGCCCTTGACGTAAGACCTGGAAGGCTGGTCCGGTTTTTTGTTATTTTGAGGCAATTATAGTATGTATAAACACAATAAACATAAATGATTGATAATTAACTATTTATTCATTTAGAAGACGCAATAGCAGTGATTGTAAACATCTATTTGTTTAATAACTTATTATATTTCTCATTGTATTTCAGCTGATTCAAGTAACGTAAAGCGGGGTACGTATTTCTTTTACTTAAACTTTAGGTTATTTATAATTACAAGGTCTAAGGGAGATTACCCTAAAAATGAGTACCCTTAAAATATGTAATTTCAAGTTTATATATATTGATAACTGCTAGTGTGATGGTCCCGCCCACATTTTACAACAATGTGATATTTTATACACACAAATTATAGATAGCAAGATAGATAGATGCATGGATAGATAGCTCGATAAGCAGAAAGTTAGATAGAATGATAGATGGATAGATAGATAGGCAGAAAGTAAGATAGATACATACATAGAGATAAACAGTTAGATAAATTGCTAGATAAATAGATAGTTAAATAGATAGACAGACAGCTAGATAGACAAATCAATAGATAGGTATAGAGATATCTAGAGATAATTGAGATACAGAGAAAGAGATCGTAACAGAGAGAGAAAGATTGTGGTGTGGGGGGGGGGGGAAGATGAGATAGATAGACCTACATTATGGATATTTAATTGATGAATCTTAATTTGTTTGTTTTTTCTATCCCAGGTACTGTGTCTTCGAATCATTCGGTGTCGTTTCCGTTACGTCATTCAAATCTCCACCTTATAATCGGTCTCATGGCCACTTACTGGACGATAAAAAATTAATTGGCTACTCTTTTTGTGTGTGTGCGAGCTGGGAACATACTTATTCCTGACTCGTTTAAAACTTGTGCACGTGAACACGTCAGACTGTTGTGCAATTTGTGAAGGCAGCCTCTTTTGTTCAAGGAGTTTCGGAGTGACTAAAACTCCGCCGCTGGGCCGAAGCGAAGGGAGAGAATGTCAAGTCCGCCTCAGTTTCACATTATTGCTCCCCTTGTTCTCTTCAACACATATTATAGAATCAGCAGCACATTGTGTTTATACAACCTAATTCTTTTCACTATGTCAAATTTAGGCAAATAAATATAAGCATTAAAAAAAAAGATATCAAAGTTTGCCATGGTGTGGGAGTTTATCCACAAGAGGAGCTGCCAACCTAAAGCTTGTGAAAAATTTACTTGTTTGATTATTGAAAGTTTTTTTTTAATGCAGAGGTAAACATAATATGTCATAATATGTTTACTTTTTTGTTATATATGCATAACATAATATGTATGCTAATTACCTTCAAACAATTTTTAATTGATACGTTTCAAAATGAGTAGATATGTGACTGATAGTTTTCCAAACTGTACTTATATGTTAGGTTTATAATATTCACAAATTTAAATGAGTTCAATATGTTGGATCAATACTTTGAATGCTAGGCTGGCACTTTTTAAAAAGTGTATATCCTACTCATGTACTATTCAAAATGTGTAGCCTGATACTATTCATTATCTTTAAAATGTTCGGCCAGGAGTGTGCTAATGTTTTCTTATTTGGGCCGCATAACCGATATGATACAACAAGATGAGCCATACATTCTGATTTTTATTTAACATTTTGTTCAGTGAATTTTTAAATATGCCTATAGAGGCTCGAATCTGTAGAGGCCACACTAAATATCAAGCCGGCCGTATTGTGGCCCGCTTGCCGCCAGCTGCACACTCCTTTGTTAGGCAAAGGAAATAACTTTCTCTTTGAATTAAAAAAAAACTAATTATATAAGCTTAGAGTGATGCTTTAACGTCTTTATTAGACAGTACTAAATATTGAAAACATATAGCCCTACAGATACATGAAATAAGCCTATTTATTGTTGTCAAACCAAAAAAAAATGTTTTATTTTAAGCTTTTAAAAAAACATATAAATACACTGTTAGATTAAAATGATACATGTTAGTCCTGTCTTATTTTCAAACTCCAACATACAAGATACCGGTAACAAAAATAGTATGATTAAACTCAAACGAGGAAAGTTTTAACCGAACAGACGTCGTATGACATAACGTATATATTCAAATAATGAATGTTTAAATTAAAGTAATTTAAACCCCAATCTTTATCAAAACAAGGAATGTACTAAATACATAAATATCGTTAAAATGTATTAGAGTTAAATGAAAAGGCCTTATAGGTGATAGGCCTAGGCTAAATGAAGTTTTATTATTCATTTATCACCTGGCACATGAGTACAAATAATTGAAACATGTTTATTGAACTTTGTTTAATTTTACAATTTTGTTTACATTTAAATGTTTCTAAGTTATTAATAAACATTTTAAATTCAAGAAAAGGGAATTAATTTCTACCTCCAGCATTCAAGTTCATTTGCATCAAATATTTATTCATTTAATTTTTGTTTAATCATTTTTTTGCGCAACTTAAATTTGGCAATTATTTATTTTTAATAACTAACAAAAGAGACCGGTAAAGGGCAAAGCAACAATTTAACCCAAATAGCCTAAATTGTTTTGTTTTTTTTCAATAATTCTGCTACGAAACAGCGGATATTTTAAAGTTTTCGTTGCTTTTTGTTTTTCTTGATGCATTAAAAAAACTTTTTATGATTTTAACACATTTTGGATTCCGTTTCTTATAAGTTTTATAAATTTGTAAGCTTTATACTTCCACTCCCTGTTGGAGTATTTAATTCATCATTGTACCTTTTCATTTACCTGTTTGTATTAGTAATTTATTAAAATATACGTGTGTCTGAATGAATGATGTATATGTCAGTGACAAATACCAGTGAAAATGCTCCTGTAAATATTAAATTGTATGATTGGCCAACCTATTTATAACACTCTTTCAGCTTTTTATGTTTCTTTTATTTTTGTCTCAGATTCCGATGTAAGGGAGATAAACTAAGAAATTCTTTGAGATGTAAATGGAGGATAAATTGCTTTCCCTTTGAATGTCAGCCTTCATGTCTATCAGTTCAGTATTCCTCTCTTATAGCAAGTCTATTAGTTACCAGGAAACTATGATAACAATAGAATGATTTTTAAATAAATGTTTTGAAAGTTTATAACAACCTAATCAAATATCATTGAGTCATTTTTTTAAATGTCCTTATGTTAAATGTGGGTAATAGATCGCGTTAAAAATGAGGCTGTATGAGAGCGAATCACCATCGTCATCGGCCCTCACGAGGATCTACTCAGCGCCATTAAATGCAAAAAAAACTCACATAGTACGGGCATGTGGCAAGATTCGAAGGCCTAGTGAAAATCACCCCGCGGGACACAGTGCAGGGTGGAAGAAAGAGAGACAGACAGAAGAGGCGATGGGAGGATAACATCAGAGAGTGGACCGGCTTGTCTCTTGCGGATTCCCAGAGGGCAGAGCAGGACCGAGACTAGTGGCATATAATTGTTCAACAATTTAAAAAAAATGGTGCCCCAAGACCCTCACTCAGGTTATGGGATAGGTGAAGGTGTGATTTAAAATGTATATTTTATAGGCTACATTTATTTAATTTCCTTGATTCATTTACTTATTATTATTACATTACATTTTTGGCGGATTTTTCATACTATATCTATATCTATATAATCCCATGTGTGACTATATAACATATGATACACATTTATTTAATCATCAGTTATAAACATTGAACATAATGATGTATTATGGGTGAACTGTTTAAAAATAAGACTTTTAGTTCAGCAAACACGAATACATAAAGTCATACAGTCTTATTCAGACGAAAGTAACAGCATATTAACATTAGAGTCTATAGATCCACAAAAGAGTATTGAATTTTTCGGACATAAAAGCTAATAATCACCTAAAACTTGAAAAGTATGCTTGATCAATTGATCTCAGATTATTCCAATATTTACTTAAGATATGTTTAAATTTAGCTTCCCAGAATCACGGCTTCCTTAAAATTACAAATGTAGCCTACTACAGCTACCATGTAAACATAGCTACAATGTCAGCATAGCTACCCTGGAAACATTCATAGCTACCATAACTAACTGCTGAACATGGAGATCCTGTGAACATGGCTACCTAATGAATATGGAGAACCTGTAAACATGGCTATATAAGAACATCAAAGCCCTATAAAACATAGCTACCTGGTGAATATAGCTACCTGGTGAATATAGCTACCTGGTGAATATAGCTACCTGGTAATTATAGCAACATGGTGAATATAGCTACTTGGTGAACATATAAACTCTTTGAGAATGGCTATACCTGTGAATTGACAAGTCTTAACGTGTATGCATGCATAAAAGTTCACAAGAAAAAACATTTCCGGTCGAATTCAATCATTTTATTCGAAACATGTCTGTGTGCTGGGTTACTGGTTGTACGAACATTTGTTGGGGATAAAAATTTCTTTCATTTTCAAAACATGTTTACAAAAGAGAACAATGCATTGTGAAACCTTATTATAATATCAAACATATTGCTTAATGCAAAAGAATTTTTGTTATTCGTTTTTATGAATTTTGTTTTTTAATACCCAGAAAACGCAACTCTTGACTAATTTATTTTATAAACAAGAACACTTGAATATTAATTATCGCCTTTTTACTTTTGATGTTAAAAACGGATTCCTCATAACACTCATAACAAATATTGTATCCTTTGTATAATTCTAAAAGACTAGAACTAGCCGTCGAGGTTGAAATCAACTGTCAATAACTAGCAAAAGCATGCTTTTCTGTTATCGAAATGCCTAAAATAATTTAACATCTAAAAATAGAACCGGAAGTTCACAATCACACCAGTTCAAAAGATCACGCCTTTAAGACTTGTCAATACTGCTACCCTGGACAAAGGAGGTAAATGCCAAACAATATTAATTTTAGAAACCTTTAACCAGTTATTTTACTTTATAAGTTTTAAAAGATTAATGAAGGCTTTAATTATATTACAAATTCAAAATGTGATTAGTGTGTTGTTTAAATTCAAAGGTCCATTATTTCACAAATAGAATTCCTGCAAAACTGTTTTTTCTTGTTGTTATCGTTTCAATACTGTAAAACGATAACATAGAATCTTTAGAAAAACAATCGCCACTATACACTTCAAAAGATATATGATATATTAATACAAGGTTGTTGTTTTTTTTTAAAAAAGAAATTATAAACTCTTGTACCACAATAAAATATATTTACACAAATATTTAAAAAGAGATATTCAAAAGGAAATAGAAAGACAATTATATTAGCATTTCAAAATATTTATTCAATATAGGCCTATATATATATATGTTTATTGAACACATTTTGACTAAACAGGTTAAGCGGTCATCATGTACAGAGAAGATAAAGTTATTCAAAGAATCATACCGTCCTCTTTTTTTCATTATTAAAATATTTAATTAATTTTTTTTTCAACTAAATATATTTGTCTCCAATCATTCAAAATACGACCAGCTTGTGTAAGTGAAGTAATAGTATATGCTTTAGATTGTCATTCACATTTTGTATAGTGTGAGGACTAACCAATGAAATTAATACATAAAATGTTGTATAACAAAAAGTAAAACAACCACCAGGGTTGCCAGACAGGTTGGTTAATAAAAAAAAAAAGTTGTACACACACTTTTTGACCAATGAAAACATTAATAGTTTAGAACCACTAAATGGTTGGTAAAAAAAATGGTCATGCATGAACATATTTTTTTTAAAGATTTATACCAGTAAAATTATATTTGGGTCAAATTTTGAAAAAAATCTTCTCTAATTTAGCCTAATAAAAAGGCTTTACTTTTCATTAGCATAATCCTATATATGTACAGTGACAGATGATGGAGAAAGAAATGGGAGAGTGACAGCAAGAGAGTTAAATAGTTTTTTTTAATAAAAAGCCTTTCAATCAGCGATTGTGCTTATAATTAAAGCTACATTGTTATATTTGATGTTCAAATAGAAAAGCCATTGAATTTTATAGAACACTGGCATCTCCACGACAACAACTCTGAGTTACTGGTATAGAATACATAAATACAATTATGATGCTGATAAAAGATAATGAGCATTACTTGTTACAAAATATTTACACAAAGCAATTTCTAACGTTTAAAATATTTAATACTGTATAATTATTATTTTAATAAAAGAAAATCATTTTTTTTAATGGAAATGCGGACACATTTAAACAATTCTTCACTTCATGGCTTGCGTTCACCATTATAAGTAAAAAAATATGTTATTCACATGCATTGAGGAGAATACAGCTATCGGAAAGAGAAAAATGTAGCATATGAGCAAAAGTATTTAGCTGTTGGTTGTAGAAACACCCAGAAAACCCCCTACTCTTTAGTGACTAGAAACATGGATTTCAAGGAGGCCACCCAAAGCTCAACAAATGTGAATAACAAAATACATCTGAGTGAAGAAATTAAAAAATGAACCAAGTCATCACATTGAATTTTGAAGTTTTGAAAATAAATAGAAAACCAAACAGTTTTGTGTGATTCTAGAATAGGATGGCTAAGATGATACAAGTAGCATGTTGACATAAATGACACTACATGATGACATGGATGAAACAAGTAACATGATGTAGCCTAATATTAAAATTACATTTGGAATGTAAAAAAAACAAAAACTGTATCAACCAAATGATCTTTTAATTACTGTAAACAAAACAGAAAAAAACTGGACATAAATGCATTCTTGAAAGTATAAGCAACACAACATCAAGAAAAAACTTTTCTCAGAGAGAAATACGTACACATGTGTAATGTCATAAGAAATTATCACTGATATACAGAGGTACACAATATTTTGCCCTGGAAATTTAAGAAGAAAAAAGTGTTATCTGGTGTATATTAGTGATCTACAAGGTTGAATATCAACCATATTATCAAGACCCACAATCCGCAAAAAAGGAAAATAAATTTGTAGCAGAGGCCAGAGAGTTATAAACATGCTAATCAGTAGAACGGGAAATTGAATACAATCTCAGTATAGTAGATTGTTTTCAATAATAATGTCAGAAATCTGATGTCAAGATTATAGGAAGACTGATGCAAAGAAATGATTAAAGATGAAGATGATGTAAGACTAAAAGCACAATTATAAAATACCAGCTTTTCTTTCTTATAATTGGACAGCTGCAGTGCTATTGCTGCAATGCAAAATAAAAACTACCAAATTAAAATGTAACATGATTTTAAATTATATGCAGTTTATAATAAGTTACAGAAAAATGCAAAAAAAATGAGGACATTATTTTCTGTACAAATAAAGAAAACAATCATGAGTGGTTAAGCCTTTAGAAAAGTTAACCATATCAATATATAATGAAAGTTAACACTTAGCAACATAAAAAATCTGGTTTGCTATGGACATTGAGAACAAGTATAAAGAAATGACCCCTAAAAAAACAACAACAACAAATAACAACTTATTATGAACAATTTAGTGGAATTCAATAAATTGAAGTTGATGAAAGTAGTAAATCATTTATGGAGCAAGCTAAACAATATTTATATAGAAAAAGAACGATTACTAAATTGCTGCCCTTGCCCAGAGCAAAATAGAGAATAGATAAAACAATGAATAGCAGCTCTCTAAATTCTCATTCATGCTAAACCACTTGGTTGATTGGTAGTTACATCCCTTTAGGTGCACATTTGAAAGAAAAAACTTACATTACTTTAATCTATTCCAATGATGGAAGGAATTTTTATTCCTGCTTTAAAACATAAATAGTACAAAGAGGTAATTAAATTAAATATTTCAGTTCTAATGTTTATTTTTGTTAAATAATGTACGTATAAATGTGTCCAATGTTGCCAAAGTTTTCTTTAAAAAAATAAATAAATATCATAATAATAATTATAGCTTCTTTTAGAACAGATAATTATCAGTCTTTTCATCTTAACACTAAATAGGACAAACATGCATTCCACAAATATTTATGTGTACGATTGCAAGCATTTAATTTTTCTTTGTAAAGTATTAACTTCCCCTGTACAAGAATTCATCTTTCAAAAATTTTATGTTTTTTTACAATAAACCTGACGTACTGTATCGTATTTGTGTGAAGTAAAAGTTTGTGTCCACAGGCTCTGTAAATGTCTATCAGATGTCAACGCAAGAAATAAAAGACACTCAAGTCCTTCTGCCTAAACATTTTCACAATATTTACCATAACAGGAACAAATTATGTACCATAGACTTAAAATAAACAATGACTTAATTATATGTTTCATACTTATGTCATACATTTAGAAAACAGATTTAATTAAAAACATCTAATAGTGTTACATTTCAAAACCTTATATTTTATTTATTGAAAAAATTATGGTTAAAATTAAATGAGCCTGTGCTTAAAATATACATATTTGAATAATAATTTTTTAAATCATAATTTTGCAAACTCAACAAAATTGGCTTAATTGTAGGACCTTTCAAAATATCCTTATGTATTGCAGTTCTCAATTGTTTAATAAAACTTTGTTAAAATTTGTTGAAAATTTTTTGTTATCACAGATTTTTTACTAGCTTTGTGCATGTAGGCTATAGTGATCATTTACATGATGCTATTTCACAATTCCACATTTTTAATTGCTATATTTGCTATATTATGCATTGAATAGTTGTTGGCTTATATATATGTTATAGGAATGTTTACCATTTAAAATATCAATATAAAGAACAAAAAAGAATATTCATAAAAATCACATGTAACATAAAAAGCTTTTTACAATCTTATCTTTTGTGGTCACTTTTTTATGCTGAAGATTATCGTGTGCTACACAAAGCCAATGGGCCGTATTGCTGCTGAGAGTTAACACCCTTGCCTTTTTTACATGTCAATATTTTATGACTGACTTGTAATTTACAAGTTAAAAGATTGACTTGTATAAGGGGCAAGGGTGTTAACTCTCATCAGCAATACGGCCCATTGAGTTCACATTGATAAGGGTTGAAAATTATACAAAGTGTTAGTTTTATCAACTTCTTAAATCAACCCATTTCACTCCTACTTTATATGCATTGGTATACATTTTAATTAGTATTAAGGGTCCACATCTTATTTCATGGCCACAAGACCCAATAAAGTTTCAATAAATGTCTAACTAAATTTAAACATCAAGAACCTCATACTCTGTTATAGGCTACTCTGATATTATAGGTACAAGTTTTGATTGTAACTAATCTTTAATTACGACTTAAATAAAAGTTTTTAGTGCTAATATCATGGATAGATATACTATATAAATTACCATCATTACAATACCATTATCCTACTAGAAAACCAGCTGGTCTTGCAGTTATTACTACGGTCTGTCAACATCATGACCCGGATTCTAGCCCTGTGGCTGTCTATCCCTGCTGCCCGACAAGAGTTTTGGGCTAAGGACATAATAATCTTCTTTCTAGAAGAAACTATTATAAACTTATATCACAATAAAGCAACTGTAAAACTGTAGCAGATTTTTTCAGTAAAATTACTGAGCAAAAAAAAACCATCTTTTATTTTAATTTAAACATAAAATTTTAGCTATTTTTTAATCTTATTATAGTCTTTGTCTCAATTGCTTCATACTGTACATTCTGATTTATCGAGAACATCTAAGTCAATTCTGAGACTATTATCGGTAAAAGCGTAACTTAAAGGGAGCCAAAGCTAGGAAATTTCTTAACCTAGTCTTAGTAATTAATGCAAACTAATCTTCTTGATATGCATTAATTTCAATTCCCACCCAAGGCAACATTTACCCTACTTATGCAACTAATTTGATACTATCTTAAAATCTTATCTCCCTTTAATCTATATATTTTTTCAAGCCTCAATTTTCTTCATTGTTATCTAATTATCTTTATATGTAACAGAAGCTCGTTCTATACAAAAGATTATAACGCTTTACACTTATTTGTGGTTTGAGTCTTCCTATTTGATAAGTGTTGTTAAATGATGTTATTTTCCTGGTTTGTTCAGGTAACCCATTCCATGCCACTTGGAAAGAAAGAAAAATTATATGAGGTTGTTCTCGCATATGGAATAAGAAAGGTGTTTACATCATTAAGTCTATCAAAGTATTGTACTAGAAGTTCATTTAATGCTTGTATGTATTACTACAATTTTCTACTTGACTTTCTTTCCTCTACTGTTTTAAGTTTAGTTCACTGGAACTAGAATTTTATTTATTTTATTAAAAATGTATTTATAGTTAACAATTGCAACAGTTAAAAGTTAAAAAATAGAAAAAATGCCCATAGTAAAATATAGTTTATAAAATGTATATGGTCATATTTTATGTTACTGAATGAAGATAATAACTTGTTTTTTAATTACAAATATAATCAAGTTACCGGTAATTAATGCTACTTGAATGGCTAAAATTGAAAATAGGTTATGGTTATAAACATGCAAAATTTGATTTTACATTGTAAAACTGTGAATCATGAAACATCACATATAATCAGTAGGTACATGATTTTTATCTTTCATAAATATTTTCATAATTAATGTAAACAAAAAGACATAGGATACAGTAAAAAGTATATAACATGGATGTTACAACAGGCTTAAACAGCTAAAACTGTTGACATGAGCAAGTTTGTAGAAATGGTAACTATAGGATGAATCCAATGTATTCCTTATTTTAAAAAAATAACTTAATAATATAAACATTAACTTTTCCCATCACAATAAATTTGTTTCAAAAGTCAAAGCTATTTCCATGTATGGTCTAGTATAAATCTACACACACAAATTTTAAGGAAATAGTTTTCATTATCTTTAAGGTGTCGATATTTCTTTAGCTATTTAAAAATACTTCAATTACAAATACATACCATTACATAAGTCAAGCAGTGTGATTCTATTGGATCAAATTGATTGTTGGCCATTGAAGCACTTATTTTTTCACAAGTTTCTGTGGCCAAGGAATATTAGGGGATTATGTGGCTAGCACAATTCCCAGCCTCCTTTACTTTGCCTCAACTAATGTCATATACCCATTGAGATAGATAGACTAAAGAGCATACTAATACTACCGACCTCAGAACAAATCCTAGCCTTTACCAGGATTGGACCCAAGACCTTCGGTGCGCCAGCCAAACGAGATGTCGCTCCACCACTGTGCAACATTACATAGGAGAGTTTGATTGCTCTAATTAAGTGAAACTTATTTTACATGAAATTACAAATAACCAAACGAGATGACTTTCATTTAGGTTTGAAAATGTAAAAAATTATTTTAATAACAATAGAAATTATAACTATAAAATCTTGGTTCAAATTACAATTGTATTTTTATTAGTGTGTAATATTAATTATAAAAGATATTTTCTTTTAATTATAACACATTTTAAAAGCTTACTTAGAAAAATATTTGTTTAGAAAAGCACCAAGGACTTTGATAAATTGTGATATTAGAAATCTTGTTGTTGAACAATAGAATAATAGCACATGTATAAAGATTAAAATGACATTTTTAAAGTCTTATAAAGGTAAAGGTGATGAAATATGTCTCTACTATTTATGGTAAATAAGTAAAGTACCCATCGGACCAAATTGATCCATAGGTCTGATGATGCAGCGTTCACCAGTTTCTGTAGCCAGATCTTACTTACTATTTTATATAGAACTTTAAATCCTCTGTTTTTTAATTGTATTTTGTACATATTCATACGTTCATACTCATACACAATTTTTTTAATACCATAAAGGGTAAATTAAATCATTCATATATTTTCATTCAGGCCAGAATTGTGTAGAAAATAGAATTTGTTTACTTAGTTTTACCCATTGTTAAGCTTTTGTTTCATTCACTGCATCTGAGTCTGTTCTGCTTTCTCCCTCATTGACCAGTAGGCGCCTTTTAGCGCCAGGACTTTGCCGCAGCTTAAGAACAAAATATTTATCTTTCCGAATGTCTCGAAGTTCCTCGTAGTATTTATACTTAGGTTTGAACACATCATCATTAGGAGAATACCTTACATCCAGGTCACTCAAATCTAGAGGACATTCTGAAAGAAAAAATGTAATTTTATTGCAGCCAAATTTATAATAGTGGACCTAAACAATGATTACTATTGAGAATTTCTTATAATATATTAAATAGTTATTCTATCTCAGTAAGCACACAGCATGAGCTTAACATTTAGAATGCAAGTCACAACATTTGCTTGAAAACAAAAGGATATTTAAAGACAGATTAAAAAAATATATATATATATAATGTTTGATAACACTTTCCATTATTACCTTGATAAGACCATCTAACAGGAATAATTCCTCTTTCTGGAATAGTTGCTATTGTGATAGGCACTGCAGCATACAGTGTTGATTCATTAAATTCACAATCAAGCTGAAAGTTTGATTTTATAGCTATAAATATCTTGACAATTTTTTTGTTGTTGTAAAAATATAGGTAGGCCTAATTCTATTTAAGCACAGAAACATTGGTTTATACAGAAAATGTAAACATTGTTTCAAACAAGCTATGTGAAAAATGGGAGACCTGTGAATATAACATAACAATTGATGGTGTTCACTATTTTACAATAATGTCATTTCCTAAGATAGTAAGCCTGATGGTGTTCACTATTTTACAATAATGTCATTTCCTAAGATAGTAAGCCTGATGGTGTTCACTATTTTACAATAATGTCATTTCCTAAGATAGTAAAGCCTTTAATGGATTTGATTTTAAAGATTTTGTCAATATTCAGACCACAATAGTTTTAGTTATGTGTAGATATTTAGATTGCAATACTATTGTTCTTTTATTGCAGTATTTTTTTGAAGATGCACAAATGAGTGTTTTCCCTTTAGAAAGTCTACATTAATATTTGCTCCTTTAAAGAAATAGTTTAGGCCTATTACTTACTAGTTAAGAATATTGATAAGTAGGCCTATAAGAAATTAGATATGTCGACCTTGAAGAACATTATAAATGGATGGCTAAAGTTTAGTCTTGAATTTGGATAAGACATTTTTTTAACTTGTTGAATTGTAGTTTTATTTCTGACTGGTTCAGACAACCCATATGTTACCATGTCCTAATGCTTTTGTTGCATCAAAGATCTACCATTAATACAAGAAGCCTACATTAATATCATTAAGACTTACAGCTACACAGTAACGCAAATCTATCACTCTGCATTTGCTTAGCTTAGATGGGCAAGTTGCTGGCACTGTAAGGCTAAGGTTTTTCCACTGTCGTCTTTGACCTTGTCTAATACTTTCCTGGAATTCCAGTTCTTGTAGAATGATTGGTACACAATGATTTTCCCCATAAGTCACAAGCTGGTGAAATAAATAGAAAGCTAAGCCTAGATAATTATTTAATAAATATCATACAGATCAACACTATTACTCCAAACTCCAATTGTAATTTTCAAAGTTGTCAGTTTAGGATGAAAGAACAAGTTAAATTTTTTTAAAGATAGACAGTAGGTCTCTAGGGATTGAATTAGTATGCTATCCCCCCCCCCTTTCCCATATTGTGCACTATTCTTCAAAACCTTGCACTATAGTCCCCACCCCTCCACCTTTACTATTTATCCTTACCTCTACACCACTACACTAATTGCCCACCCCAAAATACAATCCTTGTTATGCCTCGCTGTTAGTAAAGAGAAGAATGTTGATAGTTGAGTAGATTAATTATTTTTTTTAAAGTAAGCTATAAGCCACTTGTTCATACTGGCAGAGACAAAGGGAAGCAACTCACAGGGACTGTTAATTAAAAATGTGTTTACTAAAATTGTGCTTTCTGCATATAGTGTACCTGTTTCAACTGTAACTTGCACGCGCCTGATTTCTTCATCGTCATGTTATGAATTTGCACATCTGCGTGTATGGTCTCACCAGGCACATAGGAGCGTTTGAGCACACAAAGTGAGCAGGACACACGAGACGGACGGCAGCAGCTTGTGCTAAATGTCCTCTCGGCGTGGTCCTCAAGAACATGACGTGACTACAACAAAGATAGTAAAGTAGCAATAACAGCTAAGCTCCTGTTTACACGTTTGCACTTACATTGTATAGCCTTATGTGTGTGTGTGTGTGTGTGAGCTACGTTTGTAGGCCTACGTGTATCTTTGTTCAAGGGTGTAAAGTGTTTGGATGTATTTGGGTGTTGATATAAAAGAAAATGTGCTGCTTGTACCAGAAAGATCATTATAAAAACTCGTTGACGTCACATTTACATTTGTTCTAATTTTTTGTCCCATAGTTTATCCCAATTTATGCTTTGGGTCTTGGGAATCGTTTTAAATTGCTTTTAGAGTAACGATAAATCATGAGGCTTTGTTTCTCATTATGCATATCACAGTTTATGCTTCATGCAAAGAAATTGTCTCATTTTGTCCATTACGTATTTAGACATAAAGGTGTTTGAACAAACATTCAACACATAAAGTACCACATGCAGCCCTTTTAACCTTCTTGGGCACTCTAGTAAGTTAAAAATAATCTGGTAAACATGCTTACAATAGCCTACACTCTAATTATAAATTATCTCACATATATTAAATCGATCTACGGTAAAATGATCTTCTTTTAACGAAAATCTAAATAAACGATTCCTTATAATGAAAATATAGAATGCGGTGGTTACCTAGAATGCGGTGGCTACCTAGAATGTGGTGGCTACCTAGAATATGGTGGCTATATAGAGTGAGGTGGATATCTAGAATGTGATGGCTACCTAGAATGCGGGTGCTACCTAGAATGTGGTGGCTATTTAGAATGGTTTTGCTATCTATAATGTGGTGGCTATCTAGAATGTGGTGCCTATCTTGAATGTGGTGGCTACCTAGGATGTGATGACTACTTAGAATGTGGTGGCTACCTAGACTGTGGTGGCTACCAAGAATGTGGTGGCTACCTAGAATGTGGTGTAAGCTTGTACGGTGTAGTTTCCTGATCTAGGGGCGACAGACATTGACTTACTGAAGGTGATTTTCTCTCGCTGTCTCTTTTGCTGTCCAGGTCCCGCAACACCGAGACAGTTTTCTTGGTGGTAATATTGGCGCCCGCCACTCTGACCAGGGCCCCGTGGACGATGTAGCGTATGCTGGCTTCCGGTGCCTCGAATGAGCAAGGTATCCCTGGATATCAAAATATAATCCAATAATAATTGCACGATCTAAAAATAATGATATGGATTAGAAATGTTTAAAGCATTATAGAATATAACTTTTTTATTTTAGCAAAATGAACTAAATGAATGATAAATAATTCTCTTTACCATTTCTTTAGAACTCGTCTCTTTTAATCTTACTGTCCATCCTCATCTTACATGATCTGATTGTGTTCTCTTTGCCCTTACCTAACATTAATATCTTGATCAAATACTGTTGTATTACGAAAACAATATTCTAAGGATCGCTTGCTTTATGACAGTGTACTTACCATCAGGTAACTTGTATTGGAATGGAAACAGATGCCTTCCTCTGTTCAGTACCTCTCTACTCTCCCAACGACCATCAGCTGTAACTGGCCACATTTTAATATGCTCATTAGTTCAGTACATAGTCTTACATACCATACAGTACATAGTCTTACTATACCATACAGTACATAGTCATACTATACCATACAGTACATAGTCTTACTATACCATACAGTACATAGTCTTACTATACCATACAGTACATAGTCTTACTATACCATACAGTACATAGTCTTACTATACCATACAGTACATAGTCTTACTATACCATACAGTACATAGTCTTACTATACCATACAGTACATAGTCTTACTATACCATACAGTACATAGTCTTACATACCATACAGTACATAGTCTTACTATACCATACAGTACATAGTCTTACTATACCATACAGTACATAGTCTTACACACCATACAGTACATAGTCTTACTATACCATACAGTAGACATACATAGGTCTAGTGTTACTATACCATACAGTACATAGTCTTACTATACCATACAGTACATAGTCTTACTATACCATACAGTACATAGTCTTACTATACCATACAGTACATAGTCTTACATACCATACAGTACATAGTCTTACTATACCATACAGTACATAGTCTTACTATACCATACAGTACATAGTCTTACTATACCATACAGTACATAGTCTTACATACCATACAGTACATAGTCTTACTATACCATACAGTACATAGTCTTACATACCATACAGTACATAGTCTTACTATACCATACAGTACATAGTCTTACTATACCATACAGTACATAGTCTTACATACCATACAGTACATAGTCTTACTATACCATACAGTACATAGTCTTACTATACCATACAGTACATAGTCTTACTATACCATACAGTACATAGTCTTACTATACCATACAGTACATAGTCTTACATACCATACAGTACATAGTCTTACATACCATACAGTACATAGCCTTACTATACCATACAGTACATAGTCTTACATACCATACAGTACATAGTCTTACATACCATACAGTACATAGCCTTACATACCATACAGTACATAGTCTTACATACCATACAGTACATAGTCTTACATACCATACAGTACATAGCCTTACTATACCATACAGTACATAGTCTTACATACCATACAGTACATAGTCTTACTATACCATACAGTACATAGTCTTACATACCATACAGTACATAGCCTTACATACCATACAGTACATAGTCTTACATACCATACAGTACATAGTCTTACATACCATACAGTACATAGCCTTACTATACCATACAGTACATAGTCTTACATACCATACAGTACATAGTCTTACATACCATACAGTACATAGTCTTACTATACCATACAGTACATAGTCTTACTATACCATACAGTACATAGTCTTACATACCATACAGTACATAGTCTTACATACCATACAGTACATAGTCTTACATACCATACAGTACATAGCCTTACTATACCATACAGTACATAGTCTTACATACCATACAGTACATAGCCTTACTATACCATACAGTACATAGTCTTACTATACCATACAGTACATAGCCTTACTATACCATACAGTACATAGTCTTACTATACCATACAGTACATAGTCTTACTATACCATTCATTTTCAAGTCTTACTATACCATACAGTACATAGCCTTACTATACCATACAGTACATAGTCTTACTATACCATACAGTACATAGTCTTACTATACCATACAGTACATAGTCTTACTATACCATACAGTACATAGTCTTACTATACCATACATTTTCAAGTCTTACTATACCATACAGTACATAGTCTTACTATACTATACCAAGTAAATGCTAAATTAAGAAAATGAATTAGTGTTGTAAGTAAAATTTACTGGAGCCGTTATATTAAAAAATTCATTTGAAATCATTGGCGGAGCCAGGATAGCAAAATAATGGATCAAACGTTAGAAAGTAAAGACGGGCTATGTCCAAGATCGTAACCGGCAAATTATGAAAACATGCCGACATTTAAACATAACTATATGAATGATAACCTTTTATGTAACAATGCTTAAAATTTAAACTTAGGTTATCTAAATATTTCTAAGTGTTAAGATCTTGTGGGAACATCTGGAAGGGTTAAACGGGCACCGTTTCAAATTATCATAATATCTTTTTTTTTTAAATATTAACGGTTTTGTATTTTATAGAACATAAAAATAATATATTATAGGCTAGCTAAAAAAGATAAAAATCCTTTAAGCAAATGTTCACACAAAAAATGGCTGTCCAAGTCGTGAGGAATTCTAGAATATTATGTAGATAAATCAAAAGACTTTACAAAATAGTGCAGATTACGGAAATGTTCACTAGTTTACAGAAAATGAATACATTTCCATTGGAGATGGTAGAAGCGTTTCCTGCCGAGATACTCTGATGTCACCGCCTCGGCTTGAAAGCTCACTGATTGATGGCACTAAAGCAGCAAATATTCCCCGGGCAGTGCTTCCCATCACCACTGATCTATCAGTGTTCCGCATAGATTAAAATGCCAAACAATAAACTTTCGACATAAAAAGCGCTTATGCTTTAAAATTCATAGCCATTGTGTTATATTAAGGGCCAATTCATAGATTCATCATAACATTAAACAAATACGCAATGTCAGTAAATATAGACTATTTATCAGCGGTCTGCAACCTATTGCTAGAAGTTTGCCAAATTAGTTTTTTTTTTTAATCATTCAGCGTGCCAACAGCCTCGAAGTTTTATCTTATCTGTTTCAGACGCTCATTCTATACAGAAGATTATTGCGTCCTACGCTTAGCCGTGGTTTGAGTATAGCTTTGAATTTTGATGAGTCTTTTAAATAATGATAAGTTGCTGGTTTTCCTGGTATGTTTATTCGGCCCATTTCATGCCCGGATGTCACTCAGGAAGAAAGAGTACTTATATGCATTTGATATTGCATATGGGATAAGAAAAGTTTTTCTCCCTATGTTTATCTGAGTATTGTAATAGATTGTTTTTGTGCTGTATTCTAAGTATTATAACTACATTACTCTTAGCCCATCTCTCCTATAGTGTTTCTAGGTTTAGTGATTTAACTATTGGTGTTTTGTCAGTTGTAAATATTCACTAGTATTGAGTCTTGTATGTTGTAAGTCAACTATATTTAAACTATATATTTTACTTATTTTTATAACACAAGTAATTTAGTACCTTAGTAAGACCCAAAATGTCACATTATTTAACTTTCACATTAATGTCTAAAAATAATAGGCCTAGATTTACATGTCATGATTTAATTCTAGCACCTACATAAAATTCATTCTAATTTTATCTCAACTTAACTGAGAAGTCCTTTAAATATGAGTATATTAGTCTCTATAAATTATTATAGAGGCACCCTACACACCGGTATAAATGCTGCAGAGGGCAAACTTCGCCTTAACGCGGAGGCTAAAAGAGCAGCGAAGAAAAGTAAAGAACACAGGCTGCCCCTGACAAACTCCAACTCCAACGGTCCCGCTTTCAAGTGCCAGAGATGCGACAGAGTCTGTCTCTCAAGTATAGGTCTCCACAGTCACGGCAGGGCTGGCCAAATCACAGGAGCGCAAATCTAATCGTCTTTCGAGACTATGGTGCCAATGATGATGATAAACTATTGTATTAGCAAAGTTAAGAGGATTAGATACATTGTAACTATACAAACTGGTTAGTTAATGTAATGTTTAAAAATGTACATACACATTTTAGTCATGTAATATTTATGTAATTTTCCAATTTTTTTTTATAGTTAATTCACTTTTAAGTTATAAATTGTAACTTATTGATTATTTTTAAAGGAAAAAAAATATTCGACATATTAACGCAAAGAAAGCGGGTCAATTGTCTCCCTTCAATTAAATTAAAATTTCCAAACTTGATTATATAGTGATTCCAAACAAATTAGATCTATGTTTTGTAATATTTTAACAAATATTATGTATTAATTCTTATTTCATCATAAAAATCCAGCAATATGGTATTCATTTCAAGATGTAATTAGAGGCATACAATTAATTTGAGTTAAACAGTTGTAAAAAAAAACGTCGATAATTTAATTTACATAATATAATGCTAGTATACAGGTCTCTTAGAGATCTAATTATTAAACTGATAAAAGAATAATTTTGTTTAAAAAAAATATATTTATGCTTAATTAAAAAAGATTAGCATAAAATCTCTTTTTGATTGTAATTAGTCTAAATCAATTAATGGGCGCGTTGTCATTGAATGCTTTTCTCTAATTTTTCAATGTCAGGTACATATTTACTCACTTTTGAGTGGTCAAGTGTAATTGATCTTTTTGTCTGCTTAAAACAGCTGTCATATTCGATCAAATCTGTTCAGAAGTGTAAGTTGAATCAAAAGCTGAAAGTATGGCGAATGCCTTGCAGTTGAAGATAGCAGACGACTTTCCTACGAAGTTTCCTTTCAGATTTTCAAAACAAAATGTGTATATTTCGATGTTCATTTTTTTCGATGTTTAAAATTAACTTGCTGCATTTTAAAATCGCCAATGTCACTAAAACAAGATCCAGATCTAAGAAGGTTGTAGTAAGATCAAGCCTGCCAGGCTTGGTGTGACATGGACATGAGTCCATGAGATTGAAAGTCTTGCCTTTGTACAGAAAACTTTGAGTTCTTTAAAATACGTCTGAAAAAGCGGCTAAAAAGCACATTTATCTATCTTAATATATGCCTTAAATTAGGGGAGTAGTTAAATGTTCTGAAATTGAATTCAATGCAAGAATTGTTCAGTTTCAATGTAAATACATTACAGTGGTCTAAAAGTTCAAATGATGGGTGACCCCGTCATTGTAAATGTAAGTACAACGCACTGAAATGTTTCGCTATGTCATTTAGAAACTTCGGCTTCAACAACCAGTTCTCCTCATTCAATATCGGAAAATGTGTTTTCTTTTTCATCAAGGAACGCATTAATTGCTTCCAGACAAGAAACAAATCTATTCAAGACTTAACCTCGTCCTAGCCAAAGAACAATGTGTGCAACGCAACAGCCATTAATTATGCTGACGTACGATGCTTTGACTTACATTAACAAATCATCTTCTTGGAGGCTTCTCGCGTGCCATTGAAAATCGCACTGCGTGCCTAAATTGGCACGCGTGCCTTAGGTTACCAATCCCTGGACTATATTATATATGTATATATATTTGAGAAGATATTCAAACATAACATAACAACAGATATGACTATATTTATATGTAATATTAAAGTGGTAGAAAATTGTTGAAAAGACATGTCAGTCTTGACAGTTAATAGAGTATAATCCTATAAAAGCAAAGTGCAATATGTTTTAAACGTTGATTCATAGAGTGAGTGGAAATCAATACCGCCTAGAACAAAAGGATAAAGTTGAAATTTTGCACAACAAACATTGTTTTAATGTACAGTTTGGTAGAAAGTACATATTATTTACATTTTTTAAATCAATAAACTCACTCTATGAACAATTGTAATCCAAAGATTTTTTGACGGCACCTTTCATTGTAGATTTGTAGATTTCAAATGTTTTATAACTCTAATACATAACCTCATAATCAAGGACTTTAGGTATATTTTAGGTGTATCTTTTTTTTTCTTTACACGTTTTGTAAGCTTGAACTTGAAAATATTCAAGAGAAAGTTGTTTGGTATTTAGTTACAACATAAGTCTATTTTTCTCTTTTGCAGAATTTAGAGTTTAGAGAAATGTTCATAACAAGTGCCTATAATGGGAGAGTGGGCGCATGTGTTAAAGTCTATCTGTAGCTAACTTTGTCAAGTGCATATTTTTAAAATATATTTATAAATGTATGAGATCATTAAATTGTAAATAATAAATTAGAGAAAGTGCGATACAAAATGTCAAATGTCAAAAAGATTGACTTTTGTTTACACAGTAATTTTTCTGAACAGCTTAACCGCAGTCAGATAACTTCACTATAATAAATTGTTTATAAGTTTACTGGTTTAGATTGATTTGTTTACAAAGACACTTCTGGGTTGTTTGATTTTTTTAAACATTTTTTTAACCCTAAAACAATTTCAACAAAAATGCTGCTACATGCCAGGAAGCGACACTGTATACTGTGCAATGACAACAAAAGTTACCTGGACAAACAAAGATGGGAAGAAAGTTTAAAATCTAGGTCAAATTATCAAGATAAACAACATCTTTCAGACATTGGATCCCTTATTTTAGCTAAAAGCCCCGAGTAACAAACGTCACTAGAATTGAAAATTGAATGCAATAACTTTCAATAACACAACTGTTTATAGATACTTAAGGGCTACTATAGGCGATATGAATGTTTTTTGGGTCATAAAGTAGATGCTAAATACAACCTGACCAAGAAAAAGTTAGGAAAAAGTTGATTTAAACCATTGACTAGCCTGAAGCTGTTATTAAATTCAATTTCCTCATCGATTTTATTTGTATATCAACGCTGCTAATTAAAGTGTTTTTTTTTTTAACTAGATGCAAAGCCCATTTCTATTTATGTCAATTCTAACATGGCGCCTTAAGCATATATTGGCACTGTGCAGTCATGCACGTCCGTGTGTGGGGGGGGGGGAATGCAAGTACCGTGAAAGTAAGTACTGACCCATTTTCCAACCTAACATTATCATCGATTACTAACAATTACACCCTGAAAAAAAGAATTCTGACGGTTTCCATAGTTTCATTATCACATTCATGTATAAGAAAGTAATCGACTTTTTTTTTATAAAAAAAAGCAAACAATTCGGAAGCAAAAAACATTTAAATGTCTACAGACAGTCTTGTGTATAAAAAGTTCAGACCGACAGAAATATTTTCTCTAAAAATATGTAGCATCATTTCTTGTAACTTAGCAAATCAATATCAATAAAAGTATCACTTTGAAAAAAAAAACTTCTGTCAGTCTATGTAAGAAATCTCTTATCTGAATAAAATATTAAATCCCCAGAGTGTGTATGGGACCAATCAAGTTTCAATCAACTAAAGAAAACATTAATAAATTAGAACAAATTCCGTAAAGAGCTGCAAGGTTCATTACTAGCGAATATTCATAACTAACAAGGGTGGCATCAATAGTTAAATCACGAAACTTTGAAACACTAAAGCAGGGATCGGCAGCCAAAGAAAAGCGTGCCAGACTTGGCACGCAGAGCGATTTTCAGTGGCACGCGAAAGACCTCCAAGGAAGATGTTTTTATACAAACTACATGAAAATGACGTTGGATGTTGAATATAAAGGTTCATGAAAGTTTGCATGCCAATATTTCATCGTTAGCCTTGTATCTGTGATTGAATATACTTACAATAGTCAACTTTATACCTCGCCAACTTATATTTATTTACAGGCAATTCAAGTCTCTTGTACAAGATAGTGATTCGAAATAAAAAGATCTACTGTTGCACCCAGTGTTCCTTGCTTTTAGACGAGGTTGACTTTTAATAGATTCATTTCTTGTTGGGAAGCCATTAATGAAATTAATGAATTTTTTCCCCGGTCTTCAATGAGGAGAACTGACTGTTGAAGCCGATGTTTAAATAGACATTTAAATACATCTATGACCGAGATGAAATTTAGCAAATGCACTCAAAATGAATCTTTACACAAAAACTTTTAAAATGTTTTAAATATTTTCACTTATACGTTTACTTTTTTATCTGATTAGGACATTTTCTTTAATTTTAGTCAAAAGCTGCATACATCACATTTTAAAGTAATTTACAAACGTTAATTTTAGCTGTAAAATTTCACAGCTATAGAGTCTAATTTAACATTAATAATCAGTCATTTCAAAAATTAACTAAGACCCTTTTTCACATTATTTTGCATTGTATTGAAAACCCAGTTTTGTTGACTTCAGTACAGGAAGTTTGGAAGTTTGTGCAGTAAAATCAGCAGATGGCCTTTTTTTTAGAAGTACATTAATGCACTCAAAGCGGAGTTATCTAATCAAAGGCAAGACTTTCAAATTCATGGACTCACGTTTTCATAACACATTAAGACTGACTGGATCGATCTTACTACTTCTTCAATATGGATCTTTTCTTTTTACAGACATATTTTGAATATTTTAAAATCCATCAAGTTGAGTTTTAAACACAAAAAAAAAAAAAAATTTGGCATCAAAATAGCTACAATAACTTGCTGGAAAGGAAAGATGTCATCAAAACTGAAGCGTCGGTTGGATAGTTTATAAAAATAGCGTCAAAAGTCACACAAATGATCCCTGCCTTTCCTAGATGAACTATTTAAACAACGATGCCTCTACAAATTGGAGAAAATACTCAAAGATAGCATGCATCCACTTCACAACAGCTACGTAAAATCAACACTTAGTGGCCGACTCCTTTCAATCAGAGCCCGAACTGAAAGGCACAAGAACTCCTTTGTTCCTTATTCTGTGAGACTATATCAACGCTGCCTCTGACTAAAGCATAATCAAGAGCCAGATGCGGTTTTGCAGATTTAAAGATGACTAGTGTGTATGTGTGTGTGTGTGTTGTATTTGTTCTGGTTGTTGTGCTTGTGTTCTTGTAATACTGCAATGTAATTAAACCACATTTCCTTTTTAGATCAATAAAGAAATCTAATCTTATCTTAAATTATGCACACTTTCGAAAAAATCTGGAAAGAAGCTGCTTAAGAAAGTCATCTGCTATTCTCAACTTCACGTCTGCTTTCAGCTTTTGGTTCAACTTACACGTGAGTGGCACCGTGGCCGAGCTGCAGTTCGTTCGACTGTGTTCCGAAGGCTCTGGGTTCGAATCCTGGTGAAGGATTGGGAATGGAAGGTGTCCCTGAGTCTACCCAGCTCTGATAGGGTACTTTACACATGTGAACATATTCTATCGCATATGAAAGCTTTTTTAAGCACACAGAGAAGTCGCTTACACTTGACCACTCATAAGTAACTAAAAATGTACCTGACATTGAACAATTAGCAAAGAGCATTCAATTACTAGCCGCTCATTAATTGATACAGACTAATAACATTAAAAATAGTTTATTTGCTAATCTTCTTTAATTTAGCATAAACATAATTAATATTAGATCAACTTTATTTGTATTATTCTTTTAATAAATATAAGAACCTTATATACTAAAAGTATGTCATGTAATTGTAGTAATTATTACCTTTAAAATAACCTAATTAAATCGATTAAAAACATTATAGCAGGAAATGTTTATTTACAACTATTTCAACGTAAAATAGTTTTATAAACCTAATTACAGGTTGAAATAAATACCATAATGCTGGACTTTTATACAGAAAAAATAATTACCAAGTGTTATTAGTTATATTTCAAAACATAACTTGTTTGGCATCACTATAAAATATTAAGGGGAGATAATTAACCCGTTTTATGTACCTAATATTGCTTATATATTCCAAAATATTTTCCACTTTTTCTTTATAAAACAAAAATAATCTGCTTACATTTATAGCTTTAAAATTATAAAATTGTAGAAATAGTGAAAATTAGATAAATATTATTGGACTGAAAAATGTATAGTCTATGTACATTTGTAACAATTCATTAACTACCCACTATGTATGATTACTACGTATCAATTCCATTTAATTGTAATTTTATTGAAATCCAGATATGTTATTCTAAATATTCGTAAAAATCTAGGGCTGAGATCCAAATATCATGAAATTTAATTTAAGCAGGTGCTGGAATTTATCAATCTTGGCCCCTATATTCAATTTTCAGACATTAACCAGCTAAAACAGTTATTGTCTCACTTGGAGCAGCATAGCCTCTTGGAGCAGTTTCAGTCCGCCTATCGAAAGAGTCATAGCACGGAGACGGCATTGGTCAGGGTTGTCAACGACCTACTATGCACATCGGACTCGGGTCATTCTAACAATGCTCGATCTGTCTGCCGCTTTTGACACTCTGGACCATGAGATCCTGATTGACAGGTTTGCAACCACTTTTGACTGCTCGGGTTGTGTTCTTCGTTGGTTTAGGTCATACCTGTCCGAACGCACTCAAAGTGTTGCTATAGATGAGTTGGTCTCGGCACCTTCAACGCTGATATTTGGAGTGCCACAGGGACCAGTGATGTTTGCCATGTACGTGTATCCACTCGGCCAGGTCATCAAACCGTTCGGACTATCTTATCACTTCTACGCTGATGACACACAAATGTACGATCACGCGATCCCTCTTGAGGCCCCTCGTCTCGCTGCAAAGGTCAGTTGTGCAATCGTCAATGTCTATTCGTGGTCGGGGAGAAACAGGCTTAAATTGAATGAGGAAAAAACAGAGATAATCAGAATTGGAACCAAGAGTAATTTGGCCAAATTCACTGGTCCAGAATCTACCACCGTGATAAACTGTCAAGTGCCATTTGTTGACAAAGTGAAGAATCTTGGTGTTTTATTGGATCCACGCTGTCTTTTGACCATCATATATCTCATATGTGCAGAGGTCTATAGCTACAGTTGCGTAGACTCGGCCAAATACGACCCTATTTGTCCACTGATTCTGCAAAGACACTGGCAGTCGCCCTGATACTTTCGCGTATCGACTATTGCAACGCCCTGCTAGCCGGCCTGCCTGAAGACAAAATCGCCAGGCTACAGCGAATACAGAACAGTACTGCGCGTTTGGTTATGTGCAAGTCTAAACGAGACTCGGGAACCGCCCTTCTACGCTCGCTCCATTGGCTCCCCGTGAAAGCCAGACTTGAGTATAAGGTGGTGCTGCTTTGCCATCAGTGCATTTTTAACAACGAGTTTCCGTCATATCTCAAGGCACTAATCAGACCTTATGTCCCGCAAAGAACACTTCGTTCTATCAACTCATCGCTTCTGGAAGTGCCCCGTTTCTCTCTGACGACCGTTGGCCTTAGAGCCTTCTCAGTATCCGGTCCGAAGGTGTGGAATCTACTTCCCATTCAACTGAGGCGAACTAGCTCTAAAAACTCATTATTTCAATATTTACCTTAGATAACATTTAACATGCTTTAGAAACTTACTGTCTTACTTATAGGTTGGGTTGGTTAATGCTACATTTATTTGTTTTGTCTTTTTTTAATCATTAATTTATCTCTGTCCCATGGGCTAGGATAATATCCGTATTCTTAGTTGTATGTTAAACGCGCTCTGAGCTTACATTATGTTTGTTGGCAGCGATATACAAATATTATTATTATTATTATTATTGATGCGAAAGCTTAGTAATGAAATTTTTTATTTGCTATTTAGGCGAAAAAGAAAGATTATAATAATTTAACGAGTTTCTTGCCCATGTATTGTTACGGCGCTAAATATATTGTCTGTTAAAAAAGAATAATAAATATAGTAGGCCTAGAGCAGGTTGACTTGCAGGCTGTTGGCACGCTGAATGACTTAGAAATCCTATTTTGGCACTCTATTAGCAAAAGGTTGTTGACCACTGCACTAGAGGACAGAAAGGCAAAGAGTAAAGTAGTAATAATACATGGCGTTCAACTTTAATTTGCAAATACAACAGAATAACAACCTACTACAATGTTCAGATAAACATTAGAACAAAAACACTTTTGTTTTCCCATAGGCAAGAACAAATGCATATAAGTACTCTTTCTTCCTGTATAGCATCTGGGCACGGAATGGGTTGCCTGAACAAACCAGAAAAGCAGTAACCTAAGCTAATTTAAAACTTAAATGTTCTTTAAATGTTCTATAGAGGTCTATGTTCTCTAAATGCGCTTCAGATGTTCTCTTGAATTTCTCTAAATGTGCTTCAAATTTTCTCTAGTTGTTCTCTAAATGTGCTTCAGATGTTCTCTAAATGCGCTTTAGATGTTCTCTTGAATTTCTCTAAATGTGCTTCAGATGTTCTCTTGAATTTCTCTAAATGTGCTTCAGATGTTCTCTTGAATTTCTCTAAATGTGCTTCAGATGTTCTCTTGAATTTCTCTAAATGTGCTTCAGATGTTCTCTAAATGCGCTTTAGATGTTCTCTAGATGTTCTCTAAATGTGCTTCAGATGTTCTCTAGATGTTCTCTAAATGTGCTTCAGATGTTCTCTTGAATTTCTCTAAATGTGCTTCAGATGTTCTCTAGATGTTCTCTAAATGTGCTTCAGATGTTCTCTTGAATTTCTCTAAATGTGCTTCAGATGTTCTCTAGATGTTCTCTAAATGTGCTTCAGATGTTCTCTTGAATTTCTCTAAATGTGCTTCAGATGTTCTCTTGAATTTCTCTAAATGTGCTTCAGATGTTCTCTAGATGTTCTCTAAATGTGCTTCAGATGTTCTCTAGATGTTCTCTAAATGTGCTTCAGATGTTCTCTTGAATTTCTCTAAATGTGCTTCAGATGTTCTCTAGATGTTCTCTAAATGTGCTTCAGATGTTCTCTTGAATTTCTCTAAATGTGCTTCAGATGTTCTCTAGATGTTCTCTAAATGTGCTTCAGATGTTCTCTTGAATTTCTCTAAATGTGCTTCAGATGTTCTCTAGATGTTCTCTAAATGTGCTTCAGATGTTCTCTAGATGTTCTCTAAATGTGCTTCAGATGTTCTCTAGATGTTCTCTAAATGTGCTTCAGATGTTCTCTAGATGTTCTCTAAATGTGCTTCAGATGTTCTCTAGATGTTCTCTTAATGTGCTTCAGATGTTCTCTAGATGTTCTCTAAATGTGCTTCAGATGTTCTCTAGATGTTCTCTAAATGTGCTTCAGATGTTCTCTAGATGTTCTCTAAATGTGCTTCAGATGTTCTCTTGAATTTCTCTAAATGTGCTTCAGATGTTCTCTAGATGTTCTCTAAATGTGCTTCAGATGTTCTCTAAATGTGCTTCAAATGTTCTCTTGAATTTCTCTAAATGTGCTTCAGATGTTCTCTTGAATTTCTCTAAATGTGCTTCAGATGTTCTCTAGATGTTCTCTAAATGTGCTTTAGATGTTCTCTAAATGTGCTTCAGATGTTCTCTTGAATTTCTCTAAATGTGCTTCAGATGTTCTCTAGATGTTCTCTAAATGCGCTTTAGATGTTCTCTTGAATTTCTCTAAATGTGCTTCATATGTTCTCTAGATGTTCTCTAAATGCGCTTTAGATGTTCTCTTGAATTTCTCTAAATCTGCTTCAGATGTTCTCTAGATGTTCTCTAAATGTGCTTCAGATGTTCTCTAGATGTTCTCTAAATGTGCTTCAGATGTTCTCTAGATGTTCTCTAAATGTGCTTCAGATGTTCTCTAGATGTTCTCTAAATGTGCTTCAGATGTTCTCTAGATGTTCCCTTAATGTGCTTCAGATGTTCTCTAGATGTTCCCTAAATGTGCTTCAGATGTTCTCTAAATGTGTATTTATTTAGATGTGCTCTAAATGTGCTCTAGAGGTACGATGAATGGACTTACCCTTGCCCCAAAGACAGAATCTGTCGTCGAAGTAGACTTCTTCTTTCTCGTGCTCTGTCTCTGTCTTCCAGCCAATCTCCCTCCATTTAGCTCTGGCTGACCCACGGAATCGAAGTTCCACGCCTAAGGGAGGTAGTGGGCGAATGGAAGTGAAAGAAAAGACATGTGATTATTTCTAATGCCTGAAATTGCATTGAATTAATGGTCGGGTAGACATTACCTCCTTGGGGATTTGCCCCCCCCCCCCTTTCCAATCCCCTCCCCCACCCTCCCTGTGCTGAAACACATTATTTGATGTGTACTTTTGCCTATACTGTTGGCAACTTTTCTTTTTTTTATATCGAGATTTTAAAATTCTAAAAGAAGAAAACAACGTTCTCTCTCTTCTCCATCTTTCTTTTCCCCCTTCTTCTTTATCTCCTCTTCTCTCTTGCTCTCTCTATCTATCTATCTCTACTCACGTTCTCCTCTTATCTATTTCTCTCTTTACCGCTTTCTCTCTACATCTCTCATTCATATATATCTTTCTCCTTTCTCTCTCTCTCTTTCTTTCTCCCCTACTCTCAACCTGTATATTGACCTCTGCATTTCATTTTTTTTAAAGATATTGTTTAAAAAAAATATTCAAATCCTATATTTAAATCCCTTACCGATAATTAGAAATGTGTCTTAGATCTATGTAATTGTTTTAATGTTTATAGAACGAAATGTCATGACATTTAAATGTTGACGTCGGGCGATAATGAAGTCAAACAAACAAAGGTATTGCATGTTTTCATTATTTCATTAACGGCAAATATATCGATGATGAATACTTGTAGCATATTGAACTCTATGATTCAGACGTTCGGAAAGGAGGGATGTGGGGATGAGTCAATATGTCAGAGTTATTCGTCCACATATAAAACAGACTTTAAGACAAACACACATACACATATGGAATCAGACATTTTTTTTTAAACTGCGAAATACCAGGGAAATGATCTCAATCAGTGCTAAGTGAACCATGAAGAGAAATCGTTATCACACTTCTAGGATTAGGAAATCTTATAATGGGGTCACACAAGTTACATTAGCGAACTTTCTTGCATGTTCTCTCATTCATAAATTTACGTAAATTTAAATAAGAGTGTGTTTGTCTTAAAGTCTGTTTTATATGTGGACAAACCACCATTACATACTGAATTCCCCCCCCCCCCCTCAATCCCTCCTTATGTGGAGATATAATTAAAACAATAAAAAGATTAGAAAGTATACTGTGGCCATTTTTAACTTCTGAGATTGCAACTACCAAAATTGTATCTGCTAATATTTTCCAATTTTAAAAATGTTTTTTTTGCATGCACGGGTTTGTACAATGTTAATCAAATATTTTTCTTGAGACAGAAACCTTATCAATTGATTGAGGAGTTTCTCAGAACCATAAGGAGAATTATTAACATGATTTGACTTGACGTTTATCTGCTAGCACAGTTTAAAGATAACAAATTAGATGATATTACAAAGAATAAGGCGCCATCAACTTCTTCATACATCAGTAGAACAAAAAAAAAAGATAGATAGATAGATAAAGCTGGACATAATAGGGTCATCTCTTAGAAACTTAATTTTCAAGAATGCAGCACTCACTGCTTTATAGTTATGCCGAATAGATCTAGACTATGGACGCCTCTGTGATAATTGGCATACGTTAAACCATAGACTATAATATACATGGACCGCTTGCTTTAGTATTTCTGCTATATGATGACTTGAAACACTGCTGTTCGGAATTCCCGATTCTAAATAACGTAATTGCTATACAGGAAATAAAGTTATTGATATACAAGTTCCGTTTTATTTAATCGCTATGATTTTCTCAATGAAAAATTAAAATCGAAAGTTGCACAGAGCGGAAACATTTATAGATCAGTCTTGTGTGCGCACGGAAAAAGAACATAAGCTCTAAAAATAGAGCATGCGGTCGATCTTATTACAGTCAATGATAATAGGATTAATAGACCTACAAGTATTCATTTACGAAAAAAATGCAATTTAATAAAACGGAACTTGTATAACAATTACTTCATTTAGAATCGGGAATTGCAAAAAAAAAAAATAGACGATAATAGCATAAAAAACTAAAGCAAGCGGTCCATGTATATTATAGTCTATGGTTAAACGAAATATTTGGCAAAAATTGATTTTTGTAATAGAACACCGAATCGCCGGGTTACAGTAGCCAACAGTTTTGTTTTTCTTAAATTATAAGAAATATGTAATATCTTTATGTTGGGTGCAAAGTAGAGGACAAGGGGTGAGGAGCTCTAGCTAGAACACTATTCTTCTTTTCAGAAAATGTATTCATTTTTAAGGAGGCTTATCCTAATCTTTCTGTGTGTAGAGATATCTATAAATAATGCTTGTGTTTGTCTACCAATGTATTATGTTTTCGACTAGATAAAGTTGTGGGAATTCCCTTAAAGTAAACGGCCTGAGTGCAAGAAGCCTCATTCGTTACAGTGTAATCTCTGGTGTGTAGAAGATTTTAAGCATTTATCTATGTCATGTGTTATTACAGTTGTGTGTGCATTCGTGTAGTTGTGAGAGTGTATGTGTGTAAACCTTTGTGGGTGATTCTTTTTGTTGAAGAAAAAAAATGGTCTTAAATATTAAAAAATGTGGCTACCCTCCCACATTGCACTATTTGCCTAACTTCCTACATTGCACATTTTGCCTAGTTTCCTACATTGCACATTTTGCCTACCCTCCCCCACTGCACTATTTGCCTACCCTCCCACATTGCACTATTTGCCTAGCTTCCTATATTGCACATTTTGCCTACCCTCCCACATTGCACTATTCGCCTACCCTCCCATATTGCACTATTTGCCTATCCTCCCAAATAACACTATTTACCTGTCCTCTCACATTACACTATTCCCCCCCCCTACTTATTTTTTACACTATTTGCCCCTCCCCCTCCACGCCACCATTACCATGAAATATTGATCCTAGACAGTTATTGAACTTGTGATAAGTAAAGTTGAGCAATAGATCTAGCATAACACAAAAACACAAGTGCAAGAAATAAAGAATTATTTCTCTGTCAACCCAATGAGAAAAAAAGCAGTGTCTAGAGCATAGGTTCTCAACGGGGGCGATATCGCCCCCCGGGGGGCGGTGAGAAGCGTGAGGGGGGCGATGACATTCCCGGGGGCGATTGGGGGGCGGTGAAGGGCAAGTGGGCGGTACAAACGTACCCGATATATTTTAACACCTCAGCTATTTTAATCGATTGGTTTTTGCAGGATGAAATGTGATGTAAACGCAAGTGCCGCTAAATATCTGATATCCCCCAACAGTATGCCTACATTTTATTATATTAATTAGAAATAGGAATCGCAGTGACTTTTCGATAAAGTAGGGGTCAGTCTTTGGCAAATATAGTGTGCGGCTGGGTTGTGGTTAGTTCATCAGACTGTCAACCCTGCTGACCGATCACTGTCGCCCTAACATCTGCTAATGTTAATGATATTTTGATCTCAGTTTTACCGAGATGTCCTTATTGTATTTTAAGTTTAATGGGATGAAACTATTGTTAAGCGGTATAGATAAGTAGTAATCACACAAACTGGGTAGTTATTGAAATGTTTGAAAATATACATATAAATTCTTTAGTCATATAATATTTATATAATTTTCAAATACTTTACAGTTTGATCATTTCAAAATTATAAATTGTAAGCCATTTATTTGTTATGAAAAAAAAAAAGAAATATTAGCTCAAATAAAACGGTCGAATTATCTCCCTTTAAAAGAAATGTTTCCGCATTTGATTCAATAGTGATGCCGAACAAGTTCTGTTTTGTAATATAACAAATATTACTGATTATTAGACCTAAGGCTTTTGCAACCAACATTGAAACAAAAATAGAGAAATTGCTAGCAACACACCAGGCAAACGATTCGCTTTGATTTATTTAAACCTTTTGTTAAGGCAATTTTTTTTTTTTATACTTACAATATGTTTCCTTTTCAGTTCTTTTAAAGATAATTAATCACACAAAAAGTCTAGTCCGCCTAAAAAAATTGCGGAAACTATAGTCCAGATGGGCGGAAGGGGGGGAGTATGCGCTAAAAGAAAGTTCGGGGGGGGGGGGGGGTGAGCGGAAAAAAATTGTAAAAGGGGGCGGTGAGCCGAAAAAGGTTGAGAACCTATGGTCTAGAGTTTCGATAAATCTTCCTGCCAACTCCAATGTAGGGCAATAATCACTTGTTATTCTGGTCAGTTCTAGTGCAAAGCCGTGTCCGCGGCTGAAGGCCAGACTACTGGTGGGGTATTAACTGTGATGTATAGAGAGTTTACTTGTGAAATGTATATGGATGAGCTGCCCCAAATTTGATATTACAAGATATTCAGAATCAGTCTATAGGAATTCAAAGCGCCTTGATCGAAAAGACTTTGTGCTTCATTTTCTGAATTTGATTCGTTAAGGACTTCACAACAGTAATGAATTTACAAATAAACCTTATCATCTTTCTATCAAAATTCACCCACCCACCCATTGATACTATTTTTATAACCATCTTATTATCTAATACTTACTAGTCTAATAGCGTTAGTTATTTTACCATTTAACTTTACTCGTTTGAGTTTCCACTTTTTCTAAACTTTGCAAACGAATGTTTACTTTGAATGTTCACATTCGTGCCAAAATAGCATGACTAGACTAAACTATTAAGTTTCATCCAAACATATATACACTAGAAGTCTTGAAAAAAACATTTTTCAATTCAGAAGTAAACTGAAATTTTATCACAACAGATTAATTCTGTGGACAGACTGTATTTTTCTTAGCGATCAATCGTTAACTTTTTGTTTTATTTCTCTATAATCTGCTTAACATTTTTTTTACAATTATTCAATATTCAGATATTAAATTACTATAATAATATAGAAAAACTGATGGGTAACTTAATATATTTCGGGTAATAGGGATAAGTTGGTGTATCTTTTTTTTTTTTTTTTGGGGGGGGGGGGGGGGTTAATTACGTAATTCCTCTTTATATTACGATTTAAAAAAAATGTGTAATGTTTGTAAAAAAAATATACTATGCACTCACAATTTATTTTTCATTGTTGTTATTTGTTTTGTTATTGTTGTTGTTTTAAATAACAGGCTACAATTATTATAATACGATATAACCGGACGATTTATTGAAATATAGTCAGGTTAGATAGATAGATAGATAAATAGATAGATAGAGAGATAGATAGATAGATAGATAGATACATAGATAGATAGATAGATAGATAGATAGATAGATAGATAGATAGATAGATAGAGAGATAGATAGATAAATAGATAGATAGATAGATAGATAGAAATATTGATAGACAGAGAGAGAGAGATAGAAAGAGTGATAGACAGACAGATATATAAATATATAAATATAAAGATAGATAGATAGATAGATAGATAGATAGATAGATAGATAGATAGACAAATAAATAGATAGATGATAGAGAGATAGATAAATAGATAAATAGATTAAAAAAGGTAGATAGATGGATAGATAGATAGATAGATGGATAGATGGATAGATGGATAGATGGATAGATGGATAGATGGATAGATGGATAGATGGATAGATGGATAGATGGATAGATGGATGGATGGATAGATGGATGTATAGATAGATAGATAGATAGATAGATAGATAGATAGATAGACAGATAGATAGATAGATAGATAGATAGATAGATAGATAGATAGATAGATAGATAGATAGATAGATAGATAGATAGATAGATAGATAGATAGACTATCAGAGATATATTCATGTTGTGCATTGCTCTGATTGTGGGAAACACATTTAGCCTTAAAGTATATTGCTATGTAAAATTATCTGGTGGTCGAGTGGCAGCGCGTTCGGCTGGCGTACCGAAGGTCCTGCGTTCGAATCATGGTGAAGGCTGGGATTTTTCCCGGGATTGGAGGGTGTCTCTAAGTCTACCTAGCTCTAATGGGTACCTGACTTTAGTTGGGGTAAAGTAAAGGCGGCTGTGCATAGTGCTGGCCAAACAATCACCTAGTATGCCGTGGCCACAGAACTTGGTGAACACTGCTTCACCGATCCCTATGGATCAATTTGGTCCGATGGGATACTTTACTTTACGATAAATAACAATATAAGAGCTACATCCCTTGTAGAAACTTGAACATTAAACAAGATCTGAGAAAGTAATTTTCTCACGTAACATTTTTGAAGAACAATTTTAATAGAACGAATATAGACTAGAAGTAAATTAAAATATTGAATGTTGTGGAACATGGGTTAAAATAATTAGTATTATATAGAATACACATTGACCTAGGTTATTTATAACAGTTTGTTGGCAACGCGTGCATTCGATTTATGTACATTTTTGTGTTACTTTCTAGGCATTGTAAAAACGAACCCTAGACTGTCGACGCCATGAACAGTGTGGTTTATTTACAGTTATGTCACGGCATCACGTTACGTTGGTTCTTCAAATCTCACGTTGATTTCATTAAGTAATGTACGGTATTGGCTTATTCTATCGGTACTCGATTGACCAACGTGGAAATAGTCAAGCATAGTCGTGTGTAGTCTCTACAGGCACGTGATGTTCTCTTGAGGCGCGTGCTAACACAGCAAGTCATAAATCAGAGAGTTCATGTCACTTAGAAAATTGAAATTTTGAGGTTTTGTTCTTTTTAATTACGCCAGACAAAATTTGATATTACTACTGAACATGACTGCGCATTACTTAATTACATTTGATATTATCTAATAATACAAAAGCAATTTATAGTATTATATTTGATCTTATCTTATATGAAGACATAGAATAAGTCAAATCAATAACAGAGAGAAATAGAAAATAAGTTGACATTTTATCTAAATGTTGTTTTTTATCGACATATGTGTTTACGTTAGGAATGGCCAGTAGTCTCTAAAGTTTTTAAGGGTCACATTGTTTATATCCAATGCTCTCTAGACAACTTTATTAAAGATTATAATTTTATTATTCACAGTCGTTCCTTCCAGACAGAAGATTATCTCGACCTAAGATGACCCAGAGTTGTTTTTTTTTTTTTCAAAATAATGATGATGGTTATATATAGATATATCGCATCTCTCCATGCTATTACATTTATCATTGCTCAGCGCGCTCGTGGTATAAATTATTTCAGTGGCAGCTGTAGGGGTAAGTGAGGTACACAGACACTAATTAAAGAGAAAGGTCTTTAGGCTATGTTAAATGTTCCATCACAAGTTCAGACAACCCACTCCATTTGTGGAAAAAAGAGAGCTTACGGTATATGAATTTGTCCTTACATTTTTTCTAAATATTTTTATTCCTCGAGTCTACGTATTTCTATGCATTTCAATTATAATCTGTCTGGTATTTCTACATTAGAATTTAATGATCTATGTTTAACTATTAGAGTTTACTTGCTTTAAAAAAAAAAAAATTTTCTGAAAGACAAAACATCTGTAATCAAGACAAATTCCCATTATTTTGGATCAATAAAGAAATCATATCTTATATCAATATACTACTACTATTGTAAAGTTTATTTTTGTTGTTGTTGTTTTTTTGCTCTTGTTACACATATCTTTGTCATGTAACATTAATAACTTTACATTTGGAATCTGGGTTAAAGCAAACAGCCTTAAAATGAGATGAACCAGAACTTGGCTGTGATAAAAAATTGGGTGGAGTTAAATAAATTTAAGTTGACAACTAATGGTAGAGACACTTCGTTTTCTCGGGGAAACCTATTAAGTCTAGTCGTAGTTAATGTAAAGAAGCTTTTTTAGAATAGCTTACGTTTATCTTTCTATCAACTTAAATGAATGTTTAGTTAACCAGCGAAAGTGCTAGCAGGGGAGGGAACTTACAGATAATTTCTTATCTCGGAAGCAGAACGTTTTATTGCAATAAAGTATGTATTAAAAAAAGCATTTTATCTGAGTCTTTTTTTTATAGATCTATCTCTTTCAAAGGCTGTTCTTTAGTTCTTGGTATAGACTTGAACATTATTATTTCTCACTTTAGTTCATTAAATATATATAGAGAGAAAGAGATAGATAGATAGATAGATAGATATATATATATATATATATATATATATATATATATATATATATATATAGATAGATATATATATATATATATATATATATATATATATAGATAGATAGATAGATAGATAGATAGATAGATAGATAGATAGATAGATAGATAGATTGATAGATTGATAGATTGATAGATAGATAGATAGATAGATAGATAGATAGATAGATAGATAGACAGACAGACGGACGGAAGGACGGACGGAAGGACAGACAGACGGACAGACAGAAAGATAGATAGATAGATAGATAGATAGATAGATAGATAGATAGAGAGGGACAGTTAAACTTAGTCTAGTATTAATATGAGACTTTCTAATGTCTTTGGTGCCCCTTTCTAACCATTTCGTACAGTGACTATAATTTTAGCATAAAATTAATGATACACAATAAAACAATTTAATGCAACAAAATGATCTAATCGAATACTCAGAAAAGCTGTATGCTTCGCACTCGATGAGAAATTCCTATAAACTTTATTTCTTCCCGAGGGGCATTCGAACATAGAATGGATTGCCAAAACTAGTGAGAAAAACCATCAATTTCCCATCAATTAAAACAATCTTTAAAATGCAAGACTAAACTCACAAAGTGGATTAGCGTAGAGGGCAAGTAATATTGTGAACAGAATGATCCCCAAAGACATGTCAGTAAATCTAAGGTATTACAAAATACGATTGCTGCTGCAAATACCTGCAAGTATTTCAATTCTCTTGCCACTTTCTAATTAAAGCTTTCCAAACTCTACAGCAATGGGTAATGAAGGTTAAACATTTATTAGAGGAACTTCAGAATCCAAAGTCATTAAAGATCTTCTGTTCTTAAGCTGACTCATCTACGAATGAGTCTACCGTACATCTTATACTATAACACTAAAATACAGAGTATTAGAATAAGTATGACGAATCATAATGTTGGCTAACTGGACTCAGCCTTTGATTGGCTATGTTCCATGGGTTTGGATACATTGAGAGATATACTTTTAAAGAGGTTGTCATACATCGGAGTAGGTTTTAAAAGCGGGACACGCCTAGAAATTTCTCCATAGCGAGCCACAATAAAAAATTCGGATCGAAAAAAAAAAAGGTAGGGGAGGGATAAAACAAAAACCTATATTTAGAGTCTATAGATTATACGCGTGAAAATTTTGGGATTTGGTTTTATCTGAATCAGCCAGACTGGAAACGTCGGACGTGGACAGAAGAGTGTGTGTGTGAAAATGAAGAGCGAAACCCTGTTATTGAAGAAATGAAATAAGTTGATATCATGTATTGACTTAGTGAGCAAAGACTTCATTTAGCTTAAGGAATTAACAGACCAACAGTAGCCGAGTGTAGGCCTACTTTGTTGTGTTGTTTATTTCTATCTGGAGCCATACTTGAGTTATTTACGACACGTGAAAATAATTAATACGTTAAGACTTGGATGCGTTGGTGATGGAATGGAATTAGTTGAATATAGAAAAAGAAATAGTGAAGCAAAAAAGTTGAAACAAAAAGAACAAAAATGATGAAACGGTGTTAGGTTTTGGTGTTTTTGTGTTGTTCTTTTTATTCTCTTGCTCTACATTTTCTTCAAAACAATCATTTCCCTTAACATTTTTTTTAAATAAATTCTATTTAATACATTTTCACAATAAAAAAATAATTTTATCTACTGCTTTTTTTTCACACTTTTTATATTTAACAAAATGTTTTAAATTTTCCATTTCGTAAAAAAATGAACTATTAAGTCCCAATTTCAGCCTCATTTGTCTGCTTCAATTCCAAGATTGAACTCCCCTTGGCTCCCTCATCAACGACATATGCAGAGATTTTCATTTCCCAAAATGTTTTTTTTTCCTCCCTCTTACGATCTTCTGGACGATTTCTCGAATTCCTTCCATTTATTGGATTTATTCCCCCTGCCCCCAGACCACCCCCCACCCCTCCTCCTCTCTAGCTCTTTTTTTTCTTTCATCCTTTTCCTTTCCACTATTCTGTCAGTGGGCATTAAACAGTCGATGGAGTAGTACGCTTCTTGGAATGACCAGAGTGTGGACTTGCATCTCAATCAAACTTCACCGATTTCCTTACATCGAGGACATTGAATATTTCACATTGAAAGAAAATACTAAAGTAAATCTATAGACTTATCTTTTTTTATACCTTTGTGAACTATCTAAACTCTAGACTAAGTAAACAAGTTTTAGTTGTAGGCCTCCCCCCCCCCCTATTTATTTATTACAATAGTCAATAGAAAAAAATCTTAACATTAATGAATAGAAGTGGTTTGTTTTGTTAGGTTAAAAACTTTGACAAACAAATTTATGTTGCTTATTTTGTATGGTGTAGGGTTGCTATAAGAGAGTTGTGTAAAAATGTTCATTATCGTTACCAAGAAAGACAACAGTTTGGCTGACTGTTCTTTATGTGTATATGTTGATCACAACACATTTAAACGCCGCAAGATATTTGTATAGGGCTCAGCGAAATGTTCATAAAAAATTATTTAAAGCAACAAAAGAATTCACACAAAAAGTCATTAAAAGACAACTAGATCTAGTTGTAGTTCTATATCAATGTTTCAATTTTAAAAGTTGTTACATTTAGACGTAAGATAACGAGCCATAACAAACAAATTTTTTTTTAGAAAAACCAGATGTCATTTTTTTATATTTGACAGAATCTACATATCTGTATAATTTTTCGTTCATGTTCACTAGCACAAAACTGGCAACCCGTTTTTGGTAGAAGCATTATTTGAAACTTCCTTAGGTTCACTTTCCTTTGTGGAAATTTCTTCAAGCTATGTGAACACAAAGCTCTCATGTTAAGCATAGTGAAGATTTTCCATTTTGGTTTAAATCTCTAATCTTTATTTTTAATCTTTATACCTCTAAGAGTATATAGATGTTAACCTCTGAAATATGTTACCGTCAATACAGGATTGTCGAAATCTAATCTTTTATGTGATATTGGCTTGATTGGTACTTTCCAATTTCTGATATTCCATTTATCAATAAGTAAGCCAGCCTCAATTCTAACTTTTCATGAATACGTATTGGGCCTATCATTTATCACACAACCGTTATTCATCTATAATCGCAACCAAAGTGTCCCCAAAGTTTCCCCAATACCGGGTCAGAAACCCAGCACAGGGGCATGGGTGTTAATTTACTGGGTCGCGAATGGTAGCTACACCGTTCAAAATCTAGTTCCAGTTACTGTGTGATACTGGCAATAGACTTATGACAGTGGTATACCCCCAGTCTTCCATCGGATATTTTCTTAATAACATTTGAATTCCATTTAAAAATCAATCATTTAATTAGCCTATAATGTCACCATTATAATATGTATGCAAATCAATCATTTAATTAGCCTATAATGTTACCATTATAATATGTATGCAAATCAATCATTTAATTAGCCTATAATGTCACCATTATAATATGTATGCAAATCAATCATTTAATTAGCCTATAATGTTACCATTATAATATGTATGCAGATCAAGCATTTAATTAGCCTATAATGTCACCATTATAATATGTATGCAAATCAATCATTTAATTAGCCTATAATGTCACCATTATAATAGGTATGCAAATCAATTTAAATCTGTTATAATATTGTACTTCTAGGCTAGTATATTATGTGTCAAATATGGCACGGTGTCTCTGAGTCTACCCAGCTCTGATGGGTACCTGACCTTAGTTTGGTCCGAAGGGATTTCTTTTTTATATGTGATAAAAATATCGGTAGGCCACCACGTGCAAGTAGAAAAAAAAACAGGTGCCGAAAAAAATGTTTGGTAAACGCTGATCTATACAAACTGGAAACTTATTTGGATGAAGTTTACATACAAGACCAACAGAATAAGATTCGAAAAGAACTAACTGTTTTTTAAAGAAGCCTTGTAGTTGCCTCTTTAATTTTCTTAGATATTATTCAGCAAGTAAAATCAATGTCTGTAATTGAATTTGATTACGTTTTTTTATATAATATTATATATTTGTATTTCCTTTTTTTTTAAACACCTTGTAATTTTATATTCAAATTGAAACATGATAGCATCTACACTATAGAGTTGACAAAGTGATTACATTTTGTCAAAATATGAATGTCTATTGTAGATTAATGGCTGCAACAATGGAATAAATAGTATATTCTACTAAACGTCAGAAATATTAGGAAGAGGCTAATAACACGTTTATCTGTAAACTAATTTTTTTAAAAGGCAATTTCAAATCAAGGATGTATATACATGTAATTATACAGTTCTTTTTATTGATGGTTACGTCTATAGAAAGTTTTTAGTTCAGTTATTATTTCTGCCACTCTTTATGCCAATTAAATACAAGTGTATAAGGTGTTTCAACATGTTCATATATTTTGTTGCCTTATGAACTTAGTACAATAATCAGGGTTTGCTCTAGTAACTTTTTTCTGCAATTTTTTCAATTGTACAGTACAACTATTTACATCTATTGAACTGTAAGTAAGTAAAGTATCCCGTCGGACCAAATTGATCATAGGGCCGGTGAAGTAGCGTTCGCCAGTTTCTGTGGCCACGGCATACTGGAGATATCAGCACAATGCCAAGCCACCATTAGTTTACCCCAATTAGAGCTGGGTATACTCAGGGACATCCTCGAGTCAAGGGAGATAATCCTAGCCTTCACCAGGATTCGAATCCAGGACCTTCACTTACATCACGGTAGGCCTACATTTTACTATATATTGTCTAAACCAGGGTTCTGGAACCTATGGCTTGCGAGCCAGATGTGGCTCTATTGATGGCTGCATCTGGCTCGCAAACAAATGTTCGATTATAAAAAAAATGTTTCTCTAGCCGCCTTTGATCTACATATTAATTGCATTGCAGCACCAGAAGTCGCATTAATGGTAAGAAATACTCATTATTGATTAGCAACAGCATAACAGTGTTATTAAAAAGAATTGAGAGACATAATTATTGTAGTTTTAGTGTTGAAATTACAAAAAAATGCACCCGTTTACTTGAATTTTTCGTTTTAAACATAATGTATGGCTCTCTCAGAATTACTTTTCAAAATATGTGGTGTCCATGGCTCTCTCAGACAAAAAGGTTCCCGAACCCTGGTCTAAACTCTAAACTCTATCATTTCGATGTCAAGATATAGTTCTTACACCTACTATATATTAATTATATCTTAATCTCAGCATTACTGAAATTATCACTATAATTATAATTGTCTTGTATTGTATAATTATAATACGACATGAATAATGGTAATTAACAAAGTTAAGCGGAATTGATACGTAATAATCAAACACACTGGGTAGTTAATGTAATGTTCCAAAATGTATATATACATTCTTTAGTCATTCAATATTTATATGATTTTAAACTATCTTTTGAAGTTTGATAATTTTAAAGTTGTAAATTGTAAGCCATTTATATTTTTAAAAAAAGAAAAACATGAAACATATTATAAGTATTAGAGCCAAGAAAACGGTTTAATTATCCTCCCTTTTATTAAAATAAAGTTTCCAAATTTTATTCTTTATGATAGTGATGCTAAAAAAAAGTTTTGTTTTTTAATATAACTAATATTACTTTTTAATTATTATTTCTTTATACAAATCTAGGATTTTGATGCCCATGTTTTTGTGTGTGTATAAATTTAACTCGCTGCAGTTTAAAATGCTCATTATAGCGCCAATTAAAAAAAAAAGATCCACATATAAGACGGCTGGAGTTGGTCAAATCCAGTCAGGCTTGATGTGGTATGAAAACAGGAGTCCATGAATTTGAAAGTCTTGGCTTTGTTTATAAAACTTCGATTTGATTGCATATCTACCTTAATGTATATGTATATATATATATATATGTATATATATCTTAATGTATGTCATAAATTAGGGCAGTAGGTACATGTAGTTAATTGTTTTGAAATTGAATTCATGATACGCCCAGTTTCAATTACAAATTCATTCCAGCAGTCTTCAAGCGCTGTTTGACCCCGTCTTTGTAAATGCAAGATCTACTCACTGAAATATTTGCTTCCATTCAGAAACATCGGCTTCAACAGTTAGTTCTCCTCATTCAATACCGAAACAAAATTCAGCAAGAAACACCTCTTGTAGGTCTCTCGCATGCCTTTTAAATCGTTCTGTGAGCCATGTCTGGCACGCTTTCCTTAGACTGCCGACCTCTGAATTAGGCATCAGTTGACCATTAAGAATGAATAAACCTACACTTCTCATAGCCCTCAAGTGCCCAAATTATTTTCTCGGTATGGTGCAGCATTTGCAATAACTAAGTTAATTACATAATAAAAAGGCCTTAAAGTTAATTTCCATGTGCTTCTTGGTGATGACAAAGAGCTTTATGACTGATATTTGAACATGTTCAAATTTGGTCAGAGAAATAAAGTGAAGCTATTTAAAATAGTTTTATTCATGATTTAAAAAAAAATTCCCTTTTTTAAAAAATAAATTGGTTGGTCACATCTTGTTCAATACGACCAGTAATGTAATATTCAATTGTTTGTGGAATCTACAGTAATGACAAATGGAAATATGTCAATCCTATCCATTATACAATGATAATAATTAATTTAGTATTTCCTGAAACTAGAGTGTTGTAACATCATCGCCCACGGTTGTATTTCTCTCACCGTATTTTTAAATGTACAAATATCGGCCATTTTAGTGCACTTTTAAAATATTGCCGATGATGAATAAAAAAATATCGTTTATTTTGAATAAAAAAACATGCCGATTACAATATTTTTTTTAAATTACTTTCTTTATTGTTTTCAGTAAATAAATAATATTTATATTTTTAACTTCTTATAGCGTTCTGTTCATTGTAGTTTATAAATGTTTTATCTGTAGCTTTAGACCTATCTAAGCCTATGTATTTTTCAATTTCATTTTTGATTTAATAAAAAGACTTGCCTATTTTTAACCCGATGATACTATTTATTTTAAATTACTTTCCTAAATGTTTTCAGTAAATAATTTTTTTTTTTTTAAATTATTACTTCTAGCCTATATCTTTTTGTTCATTGTGGTTTATGAAATGTTTTTCTGTATCTTATACAGGACTATTTAATTTTTCCTGGGTAACCCAGGGAAATTTAGCTTATCTCTCTCTCTCTCTCTCTCTCTCTCTCTCTATATATATATATATATATATATATATATATATATATATATATATATATATATATATATATATATATATATTATATATTATATAAGCTTTTATATATATATAGATAGAAAGATAGATAGATAGATGGATGGATAGATAGACAGATAGATAGATAGATAAATAGATAGATATATAGATATATAGATAGATAGATAGATAGATAGATAGATAGATAGATAGATAGATAGATAGATAGATAGATAGATAGATAGATAGATAGATAGATAGATAGATAGATGGATGAATGGATGGATGGATGGATGGATAGATAGATGGATAGATAGATAGATAGATAGATAGATAGATAGATAGATAGATAGATAGATAGATGGATAGATAGATAGATAGATAGATAGATAGATAGATAGATAGATAGATAGATAGATAGATAGATAGATAGATAGATAGATAGATAGATAGATAGATAGATAGATAGATAGATAGATAGATAGATAGATAGATAGATATTGTTCATAGTATATAATGTTTATCACCATCGTTAACGTAGATTAAATAATTATTTTGCATTTTAATTTATTTCACATTAATTATTGGCAACAACAACAACAAATGTTATTGTGTGTATTATTGTTGAGTAGTTATTCTCCGGTTAATCATTTGCATAGTAATAGTATACTAGCCCTAGTATCTCGAAATGCCCCTTTGAACAGCATTGAATACATTTCCCAGAAGGCCTAAATTATCGGACGACCGAAATGTCGTCTGAATAATGAATGACTGAATGAGTCGCATAGCGCGGGAAAGTGTCGACCAGACAAGAAGAGGGGGAAACGATGCGAGGAAGTGGGGGAGCGATCAATCAATACGGGACACCCCAAACTTGTCACATAGAGGTATTAACAGGCGTGTTACTAGTTGGGTGTAATTTATGAGAATCGGCGAGGGGTAAAAGGGCGCAAGAGAAAAAAACAATAATAATTTGTGTTTATTTCTGGTGCCATTTTATGGTTATTTTAGGGATCAACATAGACTAAGACACGTACACGTACAATATTTAGCCTGGTCTGGGCAGATGCAGCTCTTAGTTATGTGCGGCTCCCATTGAAAATGTTCAGTCTTCATTAGTGTAAAGTGTAAACCTTATTTTTATTATTAAAACTTACCCAAGCTATCAGGCCTTTCAAAACGACTAAGAAAATAATGAAAACTTTGTTTTGATTTCTATAAATTGTGTTTGGTTTTCTTTGTAATTGTCTCTCTAGTTGTATGTATGTATATCACCTTCTAAGCCTATACGTTGTATGTATATCACTTCTACTCCTATACGTTGATTACTAGTGGCCAGAATTTCTAGTTGAGCGAAGGGGGGGGGGGAGAGGGCGAGGTAGTGGGTGGGGGAGAGGGAATCGTGCACGGTTTGGAAAATGGGGAAAGGGGGGGGCAATAAAAGGCTCTTTCTGAACTGATACAATTTTCTCTTAAAGGCCAACTAAAAAAAAATAATAATAGTTATTAATAGTTGAAGCGTAAAAATTAGATTGATTTAACATTTCAATGTTTTAAAATCCTCGCTTACTGACCTAATCTGTTTAAGACAAAACGTATTGGCTAATAATTCTATTTAAAAATAAATAATTTCACAGCTCTGACACAGGATATCTGGCTAGTCTAAACAGAGCCAAAGTTTTATCCAATCAATCTAGAAAAGTATACATTTTATTGTTAAATTATTGCGTTCTATTTCCAAGTACAATGTAATCCTTTAAGTTGAGATTGAAATGTATTTTTTAAAGAGTTGTGGCTGTCAAGATATAATCTTCTTTATAGAAGGAGCGTCTGTTATGTTGAAGATATTTACATATAGATCTATAGACCGTTATTTTTATATAAAACCACACGAATTGAATTTTTGCTATGTTTAAAAAAAGTTCCAAACTGTTCCAACACAAACATTGGGTTGATTATTTAACTGGTCTCTCTAACTCTCCAAACCTCTCTCTCTCTCTCTCTCTCTCTCTCTGTCTCTCTCCTTATATAAATAAATAAATAAACTTATCTAAGCTTATATACATTAGGCCTATTATAATAACTATCATTCAATCATCAGCCAACATTTTCTCTCCCTTGGCCAACCCAATAACAACATGTTGCAAAGCTCAGATAAACATAAAGACAAAAACACTCTACTTATCCCATTTGCGAGAACAAATGCACATAAGTATTCTTTCTCCCCGAGTGGCATTTGGGCATGGAATGGGTTTCCTGAACTAACCAGCAAAACCAGTAAATTAACATCATTTAAAACATTTAAAAATATGCAAGACTAGACTCGGACCACGGATGAATGTAGGACGCAATAATCTTCTTTCTACAAGGAGAGTTTGTAATGTATAAGATAAGATAAGCCATACACATACTCTCACACTCACAACCAACACACACATGCACTCATATTTACATCTTTACGAATGTCTCTTATGATGTTTTTTTGTCTATACACCTAAATACGTGTTTAAATGTTTAAAAAACTCATGAGGTTTAAAGATTTCCCTTTCTTTTCTTTTTATATTATCGTTTTCTTTCACTCTTTAAAAAAAAGAATTATCTCTGTAACAGAGATTTTTTCTTTCTCTCTCTTTCACTCTTTCTTTCCCTCACTAACTCTCTCTCTCCCTCTCTCTCTCTCTCTCTCTCTCTCTGTCTCTCTCTCTCTCTCGCGTTCTTCCTCTTCCCTCTTACTCTTCCCTACTGAGTAGCCAGCTGCAATGCACAATTTAATTGGGAATATTCTTCAAATGTTTCTGATCACCAAATGAACCAGTCCGCCCAACAGCGGCGTAGCTAGGGGAGATGGAGGGGGCTCCAAATTCGAAACTTCCCCCGGGCCCCTACTTGAGGGGGGCCCCCAAAGGAATTTCCGAGTTGTTATTTTTCTCATGTCATAATGTCGAATGTCGAAATGCAAGGGCCCCTAAAGAGGCCAAGCCCCCCTGGCCCCCAAATCCCTAGCAACGGCACTGCCGCCCAATGTATATGTTACGGCCAAAGCCCGAAGTCGGCCAGATCGCCCAGATCGCGAAGTGGCCAATATCACCTCACCTGCTCCTCTATAATCAATTCGATCAACTAAGACGAGAACTACATCTAAACGCTTTCATCGTGTAGGCCTATATTTGTGGTACATTTTTTAACTCGGCTTCCACCATTGTCAAACTCAACATGCGGTGTTATAAATGGTGTTATAAATAAAAATAAAAAATATTATTTCTTCTTTTCAGTGTTAATGTGGATAACAACTAAACACTAAAAATAATAACACGTTCCTTTATTAGCAATAAACTTGTTGATGTTATTATTCTACATCTACTTTGTCACATAGTAACAATTTTAAAATTTTAACCCCCTACAATAACATTTCAGTAACATATATCAAGTAAGCCTATTTATAGTTCACAGTTTTTGACACTAGTGACGTCTATACTCTATACTTAGGAGCTATACATTTAGCTTGAAGATGTAATCAGGTTTAAATATATGACAAAATGTCCGTTATTTATGATATAGCCTGTGATTTATAGGTGGTTATAAATTAGCTCTTATAGGGTTTTATTATTATATATAGGTTGGTATAATTTGTTATATGTCTGGTGCTAGTACATCATGATAGTGTCGAGTAGATTTGAACCTTGTTTTTTTTTTTTCCTCTTTCTTTTTGCGACCAGGTAAGTTTGCTTTTGTGATAACCCGATAGCAGCAGGTCGCATTCCGGCAGTTGGGAAACTATATTATATACACAAAGCTTCGAAATGGCGAAAAGCCTACTAGTAATTGTTTCATAGCACGCAACAAAGTGACTCTAGTACGCATGCTATAATGCTAAATTATACTCGATTTCATCACTGATATGCTTGACCGCGAAACCACAGTATCAGACATGTTTAATCTACTTAGTATTAGAGTTAACTGGACAATACAAATATAGTCAATAATCTCGTGAGATCAAACTAAGAATTTAAGATAGGAGTTGATCTGCCTCTACGGCTGTGCGTGCGTGGCAGAGCTAAAGAACATTAAGGGGGTGGGGGTAAAAGGTGGGTGAAAGGAGGGGGAAGTGGTCAACAAATCTATAGAGAGCCGATGTATGCTATTGATCTGATGGCTAACTAGGACAGGATCAGTGGTTGGCCATTTGAATCTGTTCCTGTGTCTGTTTGCGTGTGTGCTCACGCGTGTTTGACTGTGCTTGCCTGTGTGTTTGAGTGTGATTGCGTGCAACCCTGTGTTGGGAAATGCTGGATTGAAAAGTATCATGGTAATGACTAGCATTAGGTAACGTAGAATTGGCCTGAAAAGATATCTTTTATTATCAACTTCACTACTCATTAAGAAAAAAACAACAACGAATACATAGAGATCTAGCTGTTTGCGTGCTAACAGAACAAAATTTCCTCATTATTTGGATTTAAAATAAAGAATGAGGGATTCTATTGATTTAAATCATTTATCAGCAACTGTGTGTGTGATTGAGTTCTTTATTTAACATTTAGATGCATGCGGCTCATGTGATAAGAACTTTCACGTTTTTTACCACTGTATTATATAGGCTATATATGGATAGAGTCATAGAGTGCCTCAATCACTTAAATTTGTCGGGAAAATATCTTACTAATAGATAAGTTTTACCGTACCGGTAGTACGAGGGCCGGTTTGATAATGACACATCAAATTAAATTAACCCTTCCAGTACCGACCTACTTCTATCTATGCTACATTCAGTCCCGCTATATACGCGCCCGGGACTGTAAGGGTTAAAAGGCCTCTACATTAGTTATCGACTGAAACCTACCATGTTATTAGTATGCTTTTATGGCATTTATTACCTGCATAAGTACAACCCAAGTGATGAACTGACTAAAATACAAATATTAGTGTAGGCTTATATAATACAGTATTTACTCAATTGATAAATTTTTTTTGGTATTTAACACATTCAATCGAGAAAGATAAAAAAACATTTTGTTGAGTTCATGTTCATAGAGGCTTTACCGGAAAGTGTTTATATCAAAGGTACCTATTTAATTGTATGTATGTGTGCCCGGGTCAAATAGCCATCTACGATCAAACTTATCTAGATATAAAGGTCTACATTTTCCTCACATTGGTAGGCCTATGCTTTATTTTAAGTGTTTGAGCACTCTATGTATATAGCTCATTGGTTTATAGTTACTATAAAACTTATTTGTTGTTTATTTGTTATGTGTTTTTTTGTTTGCTTGTTAGTATCACCTGTATATGTCTCCGTGTCTTTGTAGGTCTAATGTCTAGTTCTTGCCTGTTTGTTATTTTTTGAAGAACTAGTAAAATCTACAGCTGAGTTGTGTGTTCACTAACTGAAATTGGGTTGAATAGACACTTTAAGCTAAGACATGTGTTAGCCAACGAAATCATTGATTTTGCAACTCAGTATTATTGCAGTGTATATAATATTGGTCTAGTGAAACCCAACCCGTTGTAACTCATAAACGCTGCTTCCCTCCCTATGGACCAAAGGGTTTTAAAGTCATACTTTTTTCATTTTCCGGCCACGGGTTCAAAATTTTAAAGGATATAACTTTACAGGTTGTTACGAAACGTAAATTCCCTACATTGTAATGTTAATAAACCAACTAAATCATTTAAAGACCAAGTGAAGAGCTTTTTATCAAAATTTAGTTAACATTTGATTTTGATAGTAAATAGTGTATTCAGTATCTGAATGTTAAAAAAAAACATTTATACAAAATATCAAAGATACATTTTAAGTAATTAGTTCAATATTTGCACTTAAATGTGTGTGTTTTTCGGATGATTACTCCAAATCTCGTAGCCATTTGAGATGTTTTTATTTCCGGCAATATAGGAAAGTGACGTAACTTAAAGGATTCCGACTAGGAAAAATGAATATTGTCACGTGTTTTGAATCTATTGCCACATGTTTTGAATCTTTTCCCGGTTCTTATTTTTAACAAAATGGTTAAATATAGATTTATAGCGTCTATTTTTATTTATTTATTTCCCTTGTGATACGTCACTGCCGTATGAGGCTATTCCAAATCTCGTTCTTTTGAGAAAAACCTCTTCACTTGGTCTTTAAGCGAATTGCGTGTAAACGATATAAAATATTTCTCAACTCAAAGTTTCCCCCGGGTTTTTCCTAACCTAATGAGAGCATTATTGTTTTTTATTAACCTCGATAAAAACATGAACTGCCCATGCACCTACAGCGTGTCAAGGCCGTCCGGTCTCTCCTTATTTTGTTAGAGCATTATTGCTTGTTCTTAATAAAAAACAATCTGATCACGCAGTCAGCACGCAGGCTTGATTAAAATTCTCGTGTCACTAGGCTGACTGGATTTTCCAACGATTGACCCATAATATATTTCTACGCGATTCGACACTTTTAGTTTAGTTCTTGGCGTGCATTCGATCTAGTAACATCAAATATTCTCCGCTCTGAGTATCGTTTCTATTTGAGTTGTATTATGGAAAATGTATTATTCTACTATTAACTACAATGCTATATGTTCATTGAGGATATTCATTACTAATTGGAATATGTGTATTTCTTGATTGTGTATATAATATTATTTGGATTCCTACTGGATTGATGTTGTAAATTAAACCAAATTTATCGTTGCTTTCTACACAACTTGGTTAACGTCAATATTTCAAAGTTATAAACATGTGTGTATGTGTAATATTTATTCAACTATATTAATAATCTACACTACCACTCGACATCGAGGTTCTTGCTGTATAATATGAGCCACATAAATAATTATACATGAAGTAAATCAACTGAAAACTCTAAAACTACGCTATGTGAATTGCCAGGGGATTATAAGAACCAGGAATACTCTAGACAACTACAAATAAACTTCAGAATGATATAATAAGATCTTCACTAATACAAGGATACTCACACTAACAATAACAATACTATAACTATCATTTTCATAAATTGAATGGGGGCTCTAGCCGTAATAACATTATAAATTATAATTATACTTGTGTGATATAAATAGAAGGTCTCATCCATAATTTATTATGGTGAATAAATTGCCTAGTAATAAAATGGGTTTTGCTCGTCAGTGATTTACTAACAAACGTTTAGAGGATTTACTTCAACTTCAAGAATCGTTATACTATTTACACAAACTATTTACAACTGCCGTAATACATACTCGTAACTTGGATGGATTGTGTTGGAAAATATGAACAATATACAATATACTAAAGATTGTGATTGAATTGAACATTGCTATTGAGAATCGGAAAACTTAACTATTCAGCCTGGAAAATTATCTGGTGTATTACCTTATCAAACAAAGTAACTCTAAGAAAGTATTATTTTTTATGACCTTGTTGTGAAAAATCTGAACTGTGTGGTGTAGTGAATTATTCAAAGGACAGAAAGTAAGTTGGACTCTTTATTGTATTATTAACAAGATTTATAGTAACTTTTAATATATAAAATGGAAGCCACAAATAATCTTACATTGGATCCAGAGATATTTGATCTAACCTCAGAACAGCTTAATAAAATGTCAATGATACAATTAAAAGAATTGGCTAAATCATTGGGCATTTCTATCACAGAAACTAGGCCATCAAAAACTAAATTACTTCAAGAGGTAACTGAGTGTTTAAGAAAACAAGGTACACTAATTATTGAAGAAACTACTGCTAATGATAACATTAATGATGAATCAGATGATGAATTACCTTTTCCTATAAAACAAAGAGTAAAGCATACAACTGGTGACTTAAGTGATGAATTGAAATTTAAACTTGAGTTAAGAAAGATGGAATTAGAGATGGAAAGAGAAAGAGAAAACAAGAGAATTGAGATTGAAAGAGAGAGAGAAAGCCAGAGAATTGAGATGGAAAGAGAAATAGCAAGAGAGAAAATAGCAAGCCAAGAAAGAATTGAGATAGCAAGGTCTCGTACGTCAAATCATTCGAATGCAAGCTCTGAAGCAGATGCAGAACTGTATAAGTTTAAGAAACATATTCCAGTTTTTGAAGATAATTCGGTGGAAGAGTTCTTCATGATTTTCGAGAGAAACGCTAGAGACTATCAATTTCCCGAGGGCAAGAAAGCTATACTCCTACGCTCAGCTCTGAACAAAGGAAAGGCACTTGATGTTGTATTAAGTCTTACTGAAGAGGAATTGTATGATTATGAACTGATCAAGAATAGATAACTAAGTTATGCATTTACACCTGAAAAATATAGAAAAGTTTTTCGCGAGTCTAAGAAAGAACAGGAACAATCCCATGTTGATTTTCTAAGACAGAAAAAGAAATATTTTGAAAGATGGATTCGATCCAAAGGTGTAAACAAAGACTTTGATAAATTAGCTAATCTTATGCTAATGGAAGACTTTAACAATAACATCAGAGGTGATGTAAGAATACATTTAGCAGACAAAGGTGTAGAACAAGTAGAAACAGCAGCAGTAATGGCAGACGAATATGTTATTATCCATTCCAGCAATAAATTTACAACAGTTGATAAATAAAAATTCCAGAATCGAGATATGAAGGTAGAAAAGAAAACCATAAATCCAAATGAATCCTATCAATCAAAGAGACATCAGCAGAGCAATGAAGGTCCAACAAATTCCAAGCCAACCTGTAGCCATTGTAAACGAATTGGACATACTAAGGAAAAGTGCTGGATATTGAATGGGAACCCGAATAAAAAGAATGTTGTCTTATCGTATGTAGCAATGCCAAAGCAAAGAACTCATGTAAATGTAAAGAAGGATGTTAGAACTCAAACAGAGATACCTAGTGCTAATGCAGATAACCTGGCAAAACACACGTATCTTGGAAACTTGAAACCAGAAATAGTTCCTGAAATAGAGACAATGGTTTTCAATCATTCTAATTCTAATCTGAGCTCCAAGGAGTCTATATCCGATAGAACCACCATGAGTACTAAACATACCTCTTACAAAAATAACTTGGATACAGATCTCATCGATACTGAGATACCAAGCAATTGTTTACCATTCATTGAAGAAGGTACCGTGTCATCCATAATAAATGGTGTCACTAGTGAAAAGAACATCAGAATACTCCGTGATACAGGGGCTGAGGTTTCACTACTTTTAGAGAATACTGTTCCTACGTCACAATCGACATATACAGGACAGGATCTTACTATTCAAGGTGTATCAAGGAAAAATGTACAAGTTCCTTTGCATCAAATACAGCTGAAGAGTGCGTACTTCACTGGAAATGTAGTTGTGGGTGTATACAAATCACTTCCGTTTAAAGGCGTTTCTTTAATACTGGGAAATGATATTGCTGGAGATGTGGTGCATTCCATATCCAAGAAAAAACAATACCTTAATAAAAGTGAGAGCTTTATCAAACCTATATGCATCGTCACTAGAGGTATGGCCCAACAACAAAAGTCTGTCGAAACCATGTCAAAGTCAAAAATATAACCAGAAATTGACCTACAGGCAACTTTCCTGGCTGACATATTGAGTGGTCCCTCAGTCAAGACTACTGAAAGTAATTTGTCACCTCGACAATTACTCCTATTAGAACAGAATAGAGATTCAGGAATTAAACACCTGAAGAAAAAGGTGATAACTGAACAGGAGGCAGAAATTAAAGGAAATGGATTTTTTCTGAAGGAGGGAATATTAATGCAAAAATGGAGAGATGTGAAATGTGATAATGACAATTGCAGAGAAGGAAGTCAGATTGTGGTACCAGCCATATATCGCAATGACATCTTACACATGGCTCATGACACACCATATGCTGGTCATCTAGGAGTGAACAAGACTTAACGTCGAATTCTTCCGTACTTCTATTGGCCTGGACTACATCGTGACGTCACAAAATACTGCAAGTCATGCAATACATGCCAGATAGTTGGTAAACCTAACCAGACTATACCGGTAGCACCTCTAAAGCCAATACCTGCCTTTGCAGAACCATTTAGCCACTTGCTAATAGACTGTGTAGGTCCTTTGCCTAAAACAAAGACAGGACACCAGTACTTATTCACTATAATGTGCACTGCCACGAGATATCCTGAAGCTATTCCGCTACGCACCATCAACGCAGATAAGATATCTGACGCACTGATTGCATTTTGTTCAAGATACGGTCTTCCAAAGACTATACAGTCAGACCAAGGATCTAACTTTACATCAAAGCTGTTTAACCAGGTCTTAAAGAAACTAGGCATCCAACATGCAACTTCAACTGCGTACCATCCGCAAAGCCAAGGTGCCCTAGAAAGATATCATCAGACTCTGAAAACCATGCTCCGCACATACTGTTTTGAGAACACTGAAGACTGGGATCGCGGTATTCCATTCGCTCTTTTCGCGACTAGAGAAACTGTGCAGGAATCTCTTGGATTCAGTCCGTTCGAGTTAGTGTTTGGACATTCAGTTCGAGGACCTCTAAAACTGTTGCAGGAAACCTTGTTAAATTCTGGTGAAGAGACTGGACTTGTAGCTTATGTGGAACAATTTAGCAATAGAATCTATCATGCTTTTAATCATGTTAAAGATAATCTTTTGCAGGCTCAGAAAAGAATGAAAGGGTACTATGATGTCAAGGCCAGATCCCGATGTTTCCATTCTGGTGATAAAGTCCTCATGTTGACCCAATTGTCTGGACAACCCCTGAGTGCAAAATATACAGGACCATATCAGGTTTTAGATAAAATCAGTGATGTAACATACCTTGTAAAAACCTCTGATAGAAGGAAAACACAGAGACTGTGCCATATAAACATGCTAAAACCTTATGTTGTTAGGGAAGAACGAACTGACATTAGGCCAGTGAGTGCTATCAAAACTGTTGAAACACCCCCGCCTAAATTTAAAAAGACAATCATAGAAAGTAAACTTCAAAACACTGAATCACTTAAAAACCTCAATGATAAACTGGCACATCTAGACTCAGGTGAACAGACTTCTATCAAGGGTTTAATCTATGATCATGTAAATTTGTTTAGTGATGTTCCTATCAAAACAACTTTGGTTACCCATGATGTAGTTTTAAAAGATGATAATGTTAAACCTGTCAAACAACATCCGTATAGGGTTAATCCCATACAACTTAAGAATAACTCCTGTATTGGTAAGAGATCACATCGTCGCGGACACCCTATCGCGTATGTAACAAATGTATAAAAGGATAACTTCATATATATATTCTGATAATCCTAACTAAGAGAATTGGATCATTTAAAATATAAATGCATAAATATATGAATATGTTGTGATTATTTTATGCAATATCTTATGCCTTATTTTATGCCATGAATATTTCCATTTGCTAAAACAAATATTATTATTGTTGTAGGAAAAAAAAAAGAAAGAACCTAATAAGTTACTTATAAGTATTATGGATTTATGAACATAATTTTTCTTTATTAGTAAGATAATGAATGAACATAAATGTACATCCTTATTTTGAAACAATCAAACTATAGTTGTGATTATGTAAAAACCAAAATAGAGTAATGTGCATACACTTCACATGCTTACACACTTAAGATTAAATTCTTACTCTTAAGTTTATTTAAATATTAATTTCATTTAAGTTGAATTAATTAATGATTGAATTGTTTAATATGATAACATTAGTTATGTTGATTTTTACCTTATAAATAAGATGATGATGTTTATAAGGAATGATATCTCAGAGAGTATAATTTTTAGAATAACGCGAATATGTGTTATGGTCTAAGGATAACTTGAGATCCTATATGATGAGGGTTTAATAGAATAAATTATTTCCCTCACTTGTCTTATTTAACGGACTACCCAGGTGGAGTCAGTTGTTTTTTTTTTTTGTATATTGTTTAGAACTAAAGTTAAGTGCAGGCGGTTCTAAAAGAAATTGCACACTTCTATTGTTTAGTATGCAATGTTCTTTTCCTTTTGGTATGGGCGACTGTTACGAAACGTAAATTCCCTACATTGTAATGTTAATAAACCAACTAAATCATTTAAGCGAATTGCGTGTAAACGATATAAAATATTTCTCAACTCAAAGTTTCCCCCGGGTTTTTCCTAACCTAATGAGAGCATTATTGTTTTTTATTAACCTCGATAAAAACATGAACTGCCCATGCACCTACAGCGTGTCAAGGCCGTCCGGTCTCTCCTTATTTTGTTAGAGCATTATTGCTTGTTCTTAATAAAAAACAATCTGATCACGCAGTCAGCACGCAGGCTTGATTAAAATTCTCGTGTCACTAGGCTGACTGGATTTTCCAACGATTGACCCATAATATATTTCTACGCGATTCGACACTTTTAGTTTAGTTATTGGCGTGCATTCGATCTAGTAACATCAAATATTCTCCGCTCTGAGTATCGTTTCTATTTGAGTTGTATTATGGAAAATGTATTATTCTACTATTAACTACAATGCTATATGTTCATTGAGGATATTCATTACTAATTGGAATATGTGTATTTCTTGATTGTGTATATAATATTATTTGGATTCCTACTGGATTGATGTTGTAAATTAAACCAAATTTATCGTTGCTTTCTACACAACTTGGTTAACGTCAATATTTCAAAGTTATATACATGTGTGTATGTGTAATATTTATTCAACTATATTAATAATCTACACTACCACTCGACATCGAGGTTCTTGCTGTATAATATGAGCCACATAAATAATTATACATGAAGTAAATCAACTGAAAACTCTAAAACTACGCTATGTGAATTGCCAGGGGATTATAAGAACCAGGAATACTCTAGACAACTACAAATAAACTTCAGAATGATATAATAAGATCTTCACTAATACAAGGATACTCACACTAACAATAACAATACTATAACTATCATTTTCATAAATTGAATGGGGGCTCTAGCCGTAATAACATTATAAATTATAATTATACTTGTGTGATATAAATAGAAGGTCTCATCCATAATTTATTATGGTGAATAAATTGCCTTGTAATAAGGTTCAGACCGCGAGTAATGTTTGTAAGAAAAAGTGACAAGCGCGGTCAAATTCAAATATAGGTTTTCAATAACGGATATTTTAGTATTTCGGTCGTGAGTACCGCCTTGAACAAATGAAATAGAAAGCGGTTAGGGAACGAGTTCATAATAAAGTGGAACATAACTGGGCACTGTTTACAGTAAGAAAATTCCTTACGCTCGCGATCATCAACGACAATGAATAAAGATAGTGGCCAATAATCGCCAATTCACTCTGTATTATTCTCCCATAGTAGAGCTGGCCTAGAACAATGTCATCGTTGTCTTAATGGCCGAAGAGCGAGTGGTAGACCTGATTCAATTTATTCCCAATAACTTAAATTGGTGGGTGGGGTGGGTGGGGGTATTAAGGAACAGGAACACTGATGACGTCCTGAGTGGGTGGGGGTATTAAGGAACAGGAACACTGATGACGTCCTGGGTGCTGCTACGACATGTGGCAAGGTCTTTCTTACTTTCTATTTTTTTTTTTTTTTTGCCTGAGGAGGGGGGGGTTTATAAAAATGGTCCTAAGCTAGTATTTGCGCGCTCGTCTTTAAAAAAATTGAGCGATATGGTTGTGTCTTATTAATTCAAGGGATGTAGTAAAATCAAGCAAATCCTGTATCTCTTTTATAGGAGACGATCCTGATAGCCTACTTCACTGCTTGACCAATCAAAACCAAACGCTCTTGTGCGCATGTGCATGTGTATCTTATTGATTCTAAGAATGGTTGTAGCCTTGAGCATAAGGTTTGACAGACATTAAAATTTGGGAATTAAACATTAAACTAGCTTTTGTGAGTTAAACATTTGGCAAGCTTTTCAGAATTAAACATTTGATAAGCTTTTGAGACTTATACATTTGACAAATTGACAGACAGTTGACAAACAAAGGCGTTTGCTTGAAGAAGGGAGACACTTAAATAAGAGACATGAGCAAAACAGTAAGTTTCACAATGTTAGTATAGTAGAGCTGAGTTCCATTTGTTACTTTATAGTAGCCATTAACTGGCATTAACTGAAAGGAATATAGACTACTATCATAGACACCTACTTCTATATTTGTATTTAAGCACAACAGATATAAAACACTAGGCCTTTGTGATGACAGCCATTTTGTTTTCTCAACGTTTCTGTTTCACATATCCCCCATAGTGTTAATAGATAATTCTTTCTGCTGCTAAGCAAGAAAAGGGATGTGTATTATTTTACTAGACATTGCGCAAGTCTGTGAACGAGCCTGTTGCTGAGTCTGCTATTTTAACACAAGTCTGAGGTGTGTTCAAGTAATGTAATCTGTCAGTTCTCATTGATTTTGTTATCTCTTTATGAACAGACTCAACAACTCTTTTGCTAATCTTGTACCTCGAGTTTTAAAGTTTCATTTTTTTTTCTTTTGTTATTTCTTAAACATCGACCTGTGATTCTACTGTTAGACTGTTATCGAAACGAAAGTGAACTGACTAGTAGTTCTGCAGAATGGGTCAATTATATTGTACATAACATCTGTCTGTCGTTGAATGTCAGATTTCTCGTCAGTGTCTTTTATTTCCCTCTTTGAATTAGAGAGTACCCACTTGTCATTTACCTTCACCCAACTGTGTGGGAGAAATCGATTCAATGAAAATGTCACGTATTAATGTGGAAGTTGTAGGCGACATATGCAACATATTGCTATAGGTTCTAGCTGTGTGTTATATCTACTGCCAATGTGTTTTAACAATAACTTTATCTTAAGCATGTCTTTCTGCATTTCATTTTTAAAATGTTATTCACTAAAATATAGATCTAATAGGGAAAATGTGATATTTTAAAACACGAGCAGTGAATGAAATATTTGTTGATTGGTTGAAAACTATACTAAATTATACTAAATAGTTAGATATAAATAGACATTCACTGTTTGATTGGTTGGAAACTAAATACTTAGGATATACATTCACTGTTTGATTGGTTGGAAACTAAATAGGCCTACTTAGGATATACATTCACTGTTTGATTGGTTGGAAACTAAATACTTAGGATATACATTCAATGTTTGATTGGTTGGAAACTAAATACTTAGGATATACATTCAATGTTTGATTGGTTGGAAACTAAATACTTAGGATATACATTCAATGTTTGATTGGTTGGAAACTAAATACTTAGGATATACATTCAATGTTTGATTGTTTGGAAACTAAATACTTAGGATTCGATGTAGCCTAGGAAATGTCTTTTGCTTTGTTGTGCTTTCGCATTCAATTTTTTAAAATGGGGCCTTTTACAAAATGCTGTTCTTTTACCAGAGTTTGAACTGAGTGCTATAGGCCTAGTATATAGTCAAGAAAATATTAGCAATGGACATAATACATAGAATTATTTGAAATCATTGATGTTGTTTTTAATTGCAAATGTTCTATTTTTTAAAGATTAGATAGCAACGCTGCAGATGTATTATAACAGTATGTCGTTACTTAGAAATGACTGAATAATGACTTTAAAAAAGGCAGTTGTCTTAGTTAACACAAACTACCAGGGAAATGGCGTGGGCACATCTGTGCCTATATTTAGATTTTAAAATATCTATGTGTACCGATTTGAGTTTAATGAACTCATTGACGTATACAAGACTATCGAAGGGGGGGGGGGGGAGCTCAAGCGAAGAAATCGGGTTAACAAGGCTATTCCATTACAACGCTGCTCGTTAAAAAGAAAGTATAAATAGCAGGAGACAGGTTTTAGTAGAAAGCCCACTTCCTTCCTCATTTATAGACACAGTGACGTAGTAGTATCACCAGAGCCAAGGGACGCAATCTCAACCTCGCTTCAGTTTTTTTTTAGTAATAACGTCCTGCTAGGCTTGGGGCTACCACGGGGTAAATGGTTCCTAACCACTAAACTTGGCTGGAAAACTGACACCTGGTTAGGTCACTAAATACATGCGAATGAACAGACACACACATATTGGCAGAAAAGTAGAGTCTTACACGCCACTATATCTACCATACTTTCTTCTGCATTAATTTAAAAAAAAAAAAAACACGCGCTATCTTTGCAGCATAGCTGTGACGGAGAAGCATGACCCACAAAACATAACAATGACCTATTCATCTTAGAAAACAAAACATAACAATGACCTATTCATCTTAGAAAACAAAACATAACAATGACCTATTCATCTTAGAAAACATAACAATGACCTATTCATCTTAGAAAACAAAACATAACAATGACCTATTCATCTTAGAAAACAAAACATAACAATGACCTATTCATCTTAGAAAACAAAACATAACAATGACCTATTCATCTTAGAAAACAAAACATAACAATGACCTATTCATCTTAGAAAACAAAACATAACAATGACCTATTCATCTTAGAAAACAAAACATAACAATGACCTATTCATCTTAGAAAACAAAACATAACAATGACCTATTCATCTTAGAAAACGAACACTCACCTGCTATTGTGACTGGGGCTGCCACGTGCACTATCAGGGCGCCCCTGATACGATCTCCGGAATAGTAGACCAGATCCGCCTGCTCCAGGCTTAGCTCCAGAATGGCGGAGCTGGTCATTTTGTCGTGGAATGCCAGCATGGGACTGTTGGTCCCGCAGCAAATCATTGTTTCTGGTGACGCACTCGAGTCCACATGCTGTAAGCACAGAGAGGATCAGTTTATTAAGCTAATAATTTATATGATCGGTATATTAAGCCTAGATAGGACCAATGTAGGCTAATAAACAAATATGTAATCAGTAGGCATATATTATAAAAATAAAAATTCAGTAAAAGTAAACGTTTTAGCAAAGATAGAATCAGTAGAAGTAATCATTTTAAAAAAAAAATAGTAGAATAAACTTTAGTACAATGTAAATCTATAGAAGCATGGATGTCTATATTTGCAAAGAGAGAAAGTATGCAAAGAAAGAAAAATTTTACTAAGAAATGTAATATCAGTACGTATAGTAATTCCCCAATCAATATGTACGTGGTGTGTCAGATCAATATTGTACGTGGTTGTCAGAACAATACTGAACATGGTGTGTCAGAACAATACTGAACATGGTGTATCAGAACAATACTGAACATGGTGTGTCAAAACAATACTGAACATGGTGTATCAGAACAATACTGAACATGGTGTGTCAAAACAATACTGAACATGGTGTGTCAAAACAATAATGAACATGGTGTGTCAGAACAATACTGAACATGGTGTGTCAGAACAATACTGAACATGGTGTGTCAGAACAATACTGAACATGGTGTATCAGAACGATACTGAACATGGTGTATCATAACAATACTGAACATGGTGTATCATAACAATACTGAACATGGTGTATCAGAACAATACTGAACATGGTGTATCAGAACAATACTGAACATGGTGTATCACAACAATACTGAACATGGTGTATCAGAACAATACTGAACATGGTGTATCAGAACAATACTGAACATGGTGTATCAGAACAATACTGAACATAGTGTGATGGTTTAATTATGTACGAAGTGTGTCGGCCCCATACTCTACTTACGATTAAATAATGTCTCGTTAATTGGAGTACTTTATCACCAGTTTAATTAACCCTGATGACTAAGACGTCTGCTTTCCCTCGTGGTCTCTCATTAGTACGATGTTTTTTTTGTGTGCAAAACTTTATTAAATTAAATAAATTACTTGGTCTCTGTATACGCCAACCTGGAGCCATGGTTGCAGTTTAGTTAGTTTATACTCTAATCCGTCTTTGATCAATGAACTAAATTTTCGATTATAAATTAACGATTCAGCTTGATTTCAATCTCTTACCAAATGATGGGTTTATGGTAATGGTAATGGTAATTTATATAGCGCTTCTATCCATGCTATTTTAGCATGCTCAGTGCGCTCTAGAAGACTATTAATCTGTGAGAGGTTTCACTGCTGCCGGTTAAGCGCATGTGATAACAACTCAATATTAACGTCATCTATTCCCAAAACTCCTGTAGGGCGACAGGGATCTGCCGGTGGCGGGGCTCGAACCCTCAACGTGTCAAGTGGTTTTTTGGTTGACAGTCGGTGAGCTAACCGCTAGGCCAGTCGGCTTCACATTAAACCTGATTAACCTTCGAGGCTTACTCGATAAAAGTCGTATGGTTTCACTGTGTAACAATGTAATCCTTTAGTTTTCTTAAATACTTTAGGACTTTCTATATAAAATACACTAGTTCAACTAAATCTATGTTTGATTTAAGGCATGGTTCGTGCAATAGATCATATAATGTCAGATACATCACGAAAATATTTTTCTACAAACGGTAATCAGGAATCAGGTAGAATGAAAAAAAAAAAAAACAGGTAGACTGAAGACATAAACAGAATGAAGACAGAATCAACTACACTGAAGAGATATCCAGATAGAATAATCAAAGAAGCAGTATAATATTAAAGACAAAACCAGTTTATATAAAGCCTGGATCAAATCGAATAAAGAAAGAACCAGTGAGAATTAAGAGAGAACCAGATAAAAAAAAGAAATATGGAGAAAATATAAGGAATAACAATAGACTGGTGGAATAATTAACATCTTTTGGGGTAGACCATTAATTGTGTCAACAAATATTCTTTGGTAACTACTATTAGGCGAAACATTAAAATTAGGTCGATTAAATAGATTTAGTTCATACTTTCAGAGTTTAAATTTCTAATTTTCTGGAGCGAAAAGATTATAAGGTAAAAAAAATGTATTATTATCAGTGGAGTAGCCGGGATTGCACGGTAAGTGTGGGTGACAAATAATGCAAGGTAGGAGAGGTAGTGAGACAGGGAAGGCAACTATGTATAAAGTATAAAGTGCGGGGTGGGGAGAGCAATAATGCAAGATTAAATAGTGAACGTACGGTGAAAATGGAAGGCTAATTCTCAACTGGTGCACAATTTCCCACTAAACTATTGAACAACTAACATTGTATCAAAATATCAATAGTGAAACGTAAAATTAAATTCATGAAACATTTCAATAAAAATAATAATAGTAAGCAAAAAGAAAAAGAAGTAGGCCTATGCCCTATTTTTTAAATCCTTGCATTGGAAAATAATGTGGGGGTGGGGATGCAACTTATTACACCCCTTACCCTTCTTCCAACTCGTGGCTACGCCTATGAGAATTATTATTATAGTCAATTTGAAATCGGTTCAATAAGTTTGAAAAACTTGCTAAATTTAAATATAGTTATATACCTTTCAATCTCAATCTATTTTAAACATAAAAACACAAAAGTCAGCGTATAAAACTGTGTTACTTATTGGGGGGGGGGGGGTTAAACATTACTTACATTATTTTATAGAGGGGTGAGGAGTCACTAAAAGTATAAGCTTCTCAATTGTTGACGAAAGGGAAGGTAGTATTGCCTAAAAATTGTTGATATAATTAGGCCTAATAAGGATTCTATAAAAAATATAAACAATTTTTGCAAATAGGGCATAGGCCTACATTTAGAAATATTGGCCATTTACAATTCTATGAGTGTAGGTGATTTATGATATGTAGGCCTATTTAAGTTTCAAGAAACAAGAAATAATGCAGGCTAGCCTATAATTCATAGCCTCGAAAAAAAGTAAGCCTATACAATGTATGCATAGCTGTTTAGCATCTGCCAAAGATATGTATCAGTAATATTGAATGATTGTTTATTTTGGCAAGAAATAAAAATAGGCCTACGAATCTTGAAAAACAGCACAGAAGTAGGCCTACACACACTTGACACAACACTCCACAGTGAATCAAATGACAATGAAGACATGTAGCAGAGACTAAAATAACCTACTGCCTGCTTTTGAATTGCTTAGGCAAGGCAACATATTATCTTCTGCCTGTTTGTTAGCAAATTACATAACTGCATGGTGACCTGGTTTGCACATACTTTCTTTCTCTATTATAGTTTTTGTCGTTTCGTTTTTAAGAGCGCCCTGGGCATGCTTTGTATTAGCATGGAGTGAGGCGCTATATAAGTGACCAATTATTATTATTATAGTGTTTAATAATATTATAGTAGACAAGTTTGTTTGTATGTAATAGCCTAATAGCACTTGTCTAGCTCTAGAGCTAATTACACGGGGCGGCATATAGCCAACCGTAGGTAATGAGTCATTTGTGAAAGTGCAACGAAACCCAACCTAGCAGTCGTTCTGTGCACAAGTTGGGAGATTTGCAGACTGCAGAATTTGCACGTGGAGTTACAACTTGGAAAGGCTTGGAATGCACATAAGAATGGACACACGACACACGTGTGTGTTATAAATAGAAAGACACCAAAACTACAGGAAACACGTGTGTAACATAAGCAAGGGGAGATTATTGTTGTAGAAATAGAATATTTTATGTGCGTGTGTGAGTCACTGTGTGACTGGCTCCTCTAATGTAGTTACAGATTTAAACAAAAGTCTCTTTCTTATGAAGTCTTCACCAGTCTACTCATTAGGCCAATGATTTTTTTTTAAAGGAAGGTTGGCATCAGGTGTGTAAGCATAGTTATTTTAAATAAGACTGGAACTCTGGAATTCAGGACGAAACCAAGCACCTCTTAAACTCTCAAACCTTTTTTAAAACTAGTTTGTTGGTTTTGGTTTTGGTTTTAATTCCTAAAATGTAGGTATGGCAGCCCGTCGAATCTGTGGAAAGGAGGACGATAATGAAATACCCCAGCACATACTCACAGACATAGGCACATTTAATTACATTTTCATGGCATTTGGCAACCTGCAAACGATTTTAGCCTATAGGGGCCTATATAAATTTAGAATGGCACTGATTTCTCTTGAATGCGATGTTAAGTGAAATGTTTAATAAACTACCAGAACAATTTCTTATATCCTGGAAAATGTGAGTGACGTCAAGAGTTATCGTAATTTCATTCTGTACACCTGGAAAGGTTTGACTCGTGTTGCAACACATATATAATTTTCCTTTACAAATGAATCAAAGGTACATACATTAGACATAGTCTATAGACCACAGTAATATGGACACTACAGCTCTGGGTGAATGTGATTTCGTGTGTAGATCAATTCAATTCAGAACTGACGCTTTAAAACTCATACATTTCTAGTGTCAGATTTGTAATTATTACTAAAACATTGTGTGCGTTAAAAACGTGTTATAATTGCAATTTATAATTGGTTGTTGTTGTTTTTTTGTGTGAATGTTCGACCGTTAGGCTATTTAATTGAATCCACTGATCTAAGTTTAGGCTAGTTAAATAGCTGTACGTATTGCTTGGTGATTGGATTGTTAGAGTTAAAATGCTGTTGAGTTTATGTTTGGTGCTATTAACATAAACATGGTTTTTGTCAACCTTATCTGTATCTAGAATAAAAGAATTTAAAAAAGCTGTTTCCTATCAACAATACAAATGACCATAGGTTCTGTAGGCTACATATAGTAGATCTATTAGATATTAGACCTAACACGCACACAAATCACACTTTCATAGATCTACAGCATACGCCTAAGGCATCACAGAGCTTTTCACACTGTATCATAAAGAACATAAGATCAACAAGACGTAGTTTTATGTGTAAGCTCGATATTCGCATACGCTACACGTGTTTCATAGCACTGCTAAATCGATACGCTAATAGCCGCTGGAAGCAGGTGAGTACACACATCCACACACACACACACATCTCCATAACTCACTCATTACAGTTAGTCCTCCTTGCGAAAATCCTGACGATCAGCAACAGAAAATAATATTAATCCAGATTAAATATGAGCGGTATTGACTTTCATCGTGTCTTCTTCTGAATAAACTCTACCACAAAATGTGTCACTCCAGTTTTTCTCTAGTTATCACCCTCCATCCTGGCCTCGGAGTGGACAGTAACTTAGCCTTCGTAGCGAAACCTGCGCTACAAAACTCACTGTATTGATGCGCCTAGGTTTAAGAAACAAGAAAGAGGTGGGGAGAGAAAAAAATACACGGCGAGCTGGGTTTTTCTCTTTTTTTATTTTGTGTTTTTTTAAACAGCTCGCACGCGCTTTACAAAATATTGATCGCGCTCGTGCCGAGCGCAAATAGAGTAGCGGTTGGCTGCCTCGTTTTCACAAGTATCGTGGACATTTATTTATTTCTGGAGCCGAGAATACTACAGTAGTGTAAAATGTGAGGATTGTGAATCAGACACAAGATTCCCATTTTCTTAAGCACCCTAGACACATCTATATAGATCTAAATACGTTTGAATATTAGGGCCTACCTAGTTTGTCTTTCAATTTTGGCAGCTTGAGTTATTATTAGGCCTATATTATAATTTTTAAACAGATAAGAACTCTTGGCTATGAAGCTTATATTATAAGAATCTAGTTGTAAATATAAGACTCTAGACGTATGTAATAAAGTTACAAGCAAAGTGTGTCTTATAGTGGCACGATTAGGCCTACAATCTAATTATTGATATTAGATCTAGCACATGGAGAGAGAGAGAGAGAAAGAGAGAGAAAGAAAGGGAGGGAATCGAGAGGGGGGGAGGGGGGAAGCCCATCATAATCTAGCACGTTAAATTTTTCCTGTCGCTTCTAAATTCACACATCACAGTTTGGCCTATTATAATAAATCAATTAAAACAGATAGGCTACATTATATTGCAGGCCTACAGCGTGGCCAATCTACAGGTCATCGTGATTGGGCGGGGAGGGGGGGCATGCAATGTGTAGACACATGTAAAAATATATAAGCTTATAGAATATACTCCAATAAATAATAGACTCTAATAATGCGATTAGATATCAACTAGATCTGTGTGTCTCTATATGCATTCTGCGTTAATAATGCGATTAGATATCAACTAGATCTGTGTGTCTCCATAGCCATTCTGCGTTAATAATGCGATTAGATATCAACTAGATCTGTGTGTCACCATAGCCATTCTGCGTTAATAATGCAATTAGATATGAACTAGATATGTGTGTCTCCATAGCCATTCGGCGTTACAGAAAAATTATTTTGCCACACCCCTTGTTTTTCCTTTCAATTACTTCTTCTTCGTTCTCAATATAAGTGAATGGAGGGGTTCAAACAACAAGGCCTATACTGCCTATAGCTATGGTGAATTGCACGGTGGTTTCCAGGTCTGTCTCTTTTCCATACAGTTTGGTGTTGGTGGAGGTCATCTGCGGCCAGAACCTGTTGCGAGCTGTTTTGTAAAGTGGGCAGGCTTGGAACTTGAGGCACATGTTCTGTGTTCTCAGGAGACATCCTACATGGGCAATCTTCACTGGTTCCAATGTCTAGCCTTCGGAACATAATTTTGTCTTTGTCTGTTATGCCTGGTCCTGAGTCTGAAGATAATTTTTTGGGCTTGTCGGGAAAGGTTGTAGTAGGAGTCATTTTTGTCATGTTCTGGATGATTATTTGTCCATTTTTGTCATGTTCTGGGTGATTATTTGTCCATTTGTGTCATGTTCTGGATGATTATTTGTCCATTTGTGTCATGTTCTGGATGATTATTTGTCCATTTGTGTCATGTTCTGGATGATTATTTGTCCATTTTTGTCATGTTATGGATGATTCTTTGCCCATTTTTGTCATGTTCTGGATGATTATTTGTCCATTTTTGTCATGTTCTGGGTGATTATTTGTCCATTTTTGTCATGTTCTGGGTGATTATTTGTCCATTTTTGTCATGTTCTGGGTGATTATTTGTCCATTTTTGTCATGTTCTGGGTGATTATTTGTCCATTTTTGTCATGTTCTGGATGATTATTTGTCCATTTTTGTCATGTTCTGGGTGATTATTTGTCCATTTTTGTCATGTTCTGGGTGATTATTTGTCCATTTGTGTCATGTTCTGAATGATTGTTTGCCCATTTGTGTCATGTTCTGAATGATTATTTGTCCATTTTTGTCATGTTCTGGGTGATTATTTGTCCATTTGTGTCATGTTCTGAATGATTGTTTGCCCATTTGTGTCATGTTCTGAATGATTATTTGTCCATTTTTGTCATGTTCTGGGTGATTATTTGTCCATTTTTGTCATGTTCTGAATGATTATTTGTCCATTTTTGTCATGTTCTGGGTGATTATTTGTCCATTTTTGTCATGTTCTGGGTGATTATTTGTCCATTTTTGTCATGTTCTGGGTGATTATTTGTCCATTTTTGTCATGTTCTGGGTGATTATTTGTCCATTTGTGTCATGTTCTGGGTGATTATTTGTCCATTTGTGTCATGTTCTGAATGATTGTTTGCCCATTTTTGTCATGTTCTGGATGATTTTTTGTCCATTTTTGTTGCATTTGTTCTTTGATTTTAATTACTTCATCAATATAGGCCTGTGTGGGTTACAAGATAGGCTACCATAAATAAAGTAGGCCTAGTTCTTTGAAAGTTATTTGTAGTCGGCCTGCTATTTGATGCACAGATCTAGTAAACTAGTAGGCCTATCGCCAGAATTTTTAATTTAGGATAGGCCTACTTCAAATTATTTGTTATCCTGCTTATATTGATTAGATCTCTAACAGGCTACATTTTATTCAAGTATTTCAACCATAAATAACTACATTTAATACGAATAAGCTAATATAGCAGCTTTCTAAAATAGTAGGCATAGGTTAGGCCTACAATGCTAGCCTACATTAAAAAAAATATAGCAATATAGCCTATAGGCCTATAGATATATAATCATGCAATACCACCATAAGCCTAGCTACCATGTAATTTTATTTGCCTTCATACGGTTTCCTTACATATTCTTTTCGTCTGATATTCATATATTAATATTATAATTAGACCGACTGGACTAGGCCTACTATTAGGCCATATTATGTGGGTCTTATCGAAAATCGGCAATTTGATTCGTTTTGTCTTAGCAGAATTCGTTTTTTTTATTGCTTGTTTCTTTTGAATTCCGATTCAACATTTGTATTTGTCAATTTTTTGTTTATCTGTTTTAAAAATCTGTTTGCAAACGCAAATTTATATTTATACTGTGTTATAAGATGTATTAAAACGCAGATCATTTTAGCACGCTATGGCCATGAAAGTAAAGATTAAAAGTATGATAATCTTTAATAAAAACGTATAATTTTAATTTAAACGAGCCATTGTCATTGTTATCATTATTTTTATAGTTTATTATTTAGGCCTATACTTATATTATACTATACTACTATACAGTACAGTATAATATACTATAACTATAGTATTACTGAATAGTCAGAATTGAATTCTGAATAGTGAATAACCTTTACCTTTAACTTAACTTTAACGTTTTTGTTTTGTAACGATGACGATAATCATGATAAGACAAGATAATAATAATAATTAATTTGAACTTACCAAGTACTACGTACCGAGTGTAACCAAGTGATATTATTTTAAGTGATCTCACTAAAACTTTTTACTTTATTATAAATTATAGTAGGCCTGCGGCCTACATAACATTATATATAATATAGAGTCTATATTATTATTCATTAGGCTGCCGCTATTCGGACACGGGTCCCTTTACTTTAGCATGAAATGGCTATTCGGACCCGGTTTCAGTCAGAATTCCTTAAAACTCATAGAAAACATCCAAAAAGAGGGAAACAAACACAAAATATAGTTGTTTTACCATATATATTTTAAGAAGTAGCACAAAAAACACCAAATCTATTTCTATCCTTTATAACCCAACGGATACTTTAAAACTATTACCAAAAATACAACAAAGCCATCCCTAACCTATATAAACTAACCGATACTAACTATTGATCACTAAGTCTATCGGGTCCGAATAGCCACTTTGTATTCATTATCATTATAGATATGATATAGATATAGTTATAGATAGGCCTACCCTATACTATATTCCTATAGGGCACTATAGGCCTATATGGATAATATGGTCTGTAGCCACACTGTAGGCTACTATTTTGCAATAATCAATAATTTTTTTAAAAATCATAGGTCATAGCCTATTATAGTGACTAGGCTAGTCATAGTAGTAGTAGTAGTAGTAGTCCTAAGTCGCCTGAGATTTCTTTTAAAATATTATTGCAAAATAGGTAAATAGGACAGACTAAGTCGCTAAGTGTCAAAGTAGTAAATAGGACAGGCTAAGTCGCTAAGTGTCAAAGTAGGCCTTATAATAGCCTAAGTAATTTAGTAGTAGTAGTCCTAATTTAATAACTTTTTTTTAGGCTTAGGCCCTAAATAATAAAACTATAGGCCTATATTATATATATTATTGAAGCCTAATTATTATAAGGCTTTTATAAATTAAATTAGGCCTACTACTATTAACTTATTAAGTTAGGCCTATTGTCAAACTTTTTAAAACCCCACAACCCTATGCCCTATTTTGTTGACATAATGAATGGACGACCCCTAACAAGTGATCAGATTATTCAAATTTATTTAGAAGTAAAGCATTTTTTTTTCGCATTTACACAAATGTACTAATGGTAAAATATTGGTAATTTTTTTACGGACAATTATTTCGTGCACTTTTTGTCCTGTTGACTGACGCATAGACACTCCGTTTATATTAATTGGATCAAGTTTGATGTGGGGGCCTGGACCAGTCTAGAGCCGTGAGAGGGAGGTGCAACTCAACTCTTCCTCACTTGAATCAAAATAACACGAAAATAAGCATGTAATATGGAATTGAAATCATGGAGAATTATAATTACTAGAGCTTATATTATGAAATCCTTAATGATTTGTCTTTCTACTAGGTCAGTGATGGCGAACCTTTTTGAGGCCGCGTGCCCAAAGTACAATACAAGACCAACTTATTTCTTCCAACGTGCCAACACAGCAATTAAAATCAAATACCATAACTTAGCTGTTCTGTTTTTGGTAAATGCTTGCGTGCCCACAGAAATTGCTCTGCGTGCCAGCTGTGGCACGCGTGCCATAGGTTCGCCATCGCTGTACTAGGTCTTATTCTTTGGTCAGTCATTAAATGATTACTAGTGGTTATGCCCGTCAAAATGACTGAGAAACGAATGATCATAATGAGTTTTGTTAAAAGAGAGTGTTTAATTTTTTTTTAAAAAAACAGGCGTGAATTAGGAGAACCAGATAACATAGTAAATGAACGGTGTGAAAGGAGATTATTCTGAAAGTGAAAGGGCTCTCAATTTAGTACCTTAACATACGGTGATTAGTAATAGGCTTACGTTTATAAAAAATAATAAATTGACGAATTAAGCAATATAATTGTTTATATATAATAAAAATTTCTTATGGAGATCATTTCCAATTTATACATTTAACTTTTGTCAAACGGCCTAGGAGCCTATAGCGAACAAACATATACCGGTATATATATATATATATAAACAAACTCACAGTAATTATATATACTGATTGTTAGAGTTTTCTTAGAACTTAAGTTATTGAATAGGCTCCAATCTTTCGTGTCCATAACAGGATAATAATACTTTAGATTGTCCTTTAAATTCCTTTATAAAATACTTAAATAAACACTTAATACTATATTTATCGCTCTAGACTAGTTAGATAGATTGTATGTTTAACTGGTATAAGTACTATCATATAAAGTTGCCATAAGACTGAATATGGATTAGAATAAATCAAACAATTTTATTAACTATTTACTTAAACGTTTATAATATATAATAAAATATATATACTTTTTCTTTATTTCATTTCAACTATGCTGCAATGGTTTGTGACTGTCAAATGTTGTTTTTTTGCATAGGGTAAGTATAGTGAAACCGCATTTTTTAAAATAATAATACTAATAGACCTGATTATTTTTTTAGATAGGTTAGAGTTAAAGTTTAAGTCAATATCTTTTCTTCTTAAACTTTTCAGCTCTAATTTAAAAATCAATTACAAATAGCTTATAACTATTTTGAGTCCATATTTTTTTGGCACCTTGCTACATACTAATAGAACATATTTGACTTGTACAATTATTGCTGTAAAATGTTACTGAATTGTTTTTCAGCTGGACTGGTGTAGCTACATGGAAATGGATAGCCAATGATGACAACTGTGGAATATGTCGAATGGCTTTTGATGGATGCTGTCCAGATTGTAAATTGCCCGGTGATGAATGCCCCTTAGGTAGTCTTTTTTTTAATAACATATAGACGGTTTAATGTCTTTGGACTTTGTAATGAATAGTCTTATAATTTATACAAAATTAATAGTTCTTGCTTGGATGAACAATTTGTCTGCAAAGTCCAAGTCTACAAGGAACTGATTCAGGGAGTACTGGATTCTGGTTTTTCCTGTTTTAGTTGACCAATAGTAGTTACTAGTAGGAAGATCATTGGGGAGAGCATGGCACTTCTCTTTGCTGATGGGATTTCCTTCTTTTCTCCTTTAACCTGTTTGTCCACGTTCGTCTTCTTGTTTGAGAGTATTCGGGTGACCTTGTTAGCGTGCTGAGATCCCTCTTTCCTTCTGCCTGTTCGACCTCTGTCACTAAGGCATGGGCATTGACATTATTGTGATGAGGATTGTATTGATTGTCTTTTACTCCACCAGAAATACTTTTTGAAAGGAGGGGGGGGGGGGGGTCCAGTTGATAAATACATATTCCACTATTTGAAATAAATACTGGATTATTTTACAAATATGGTCTCCAAACTTTTCTTTAGTCAAAAGGTTTTTAGAACCACTTTGGATTAAATGACTCTAATTTTATTATAAATAGTGAACAATAAAACTTGGGAGAACTGGTTCCTTTAAACTAGATAATATAGTTGTATAATAATTTCTATTTATGAATGAAATTTTGAAAAATATTTTTTTTTTTTTCTTTCAGTGTGGGGTCAGTGTTCCCATGTGTTTCATATTCACTGTATTGTTAAATGGCTGCAGTCACAGACTGTGAGTTCTCCATGTCCAATGTGCAGACAGGAATGGAAGTGGAAAGCAGGATAATGGACATTATTTCATGTGTTTTTATTGAATGTAAAATTTAAAATCGACCATTAAATACAATTTCTTGTGTGTTATCATTTTTAGTTTAATGGTGTATTTTTATGTATAAGATTTTAAGAAACATAGTATATAAAAATTAAGATAAAAATGTATTTTTAATATTATTTCCTTGCTAACAAAGAAAAAGCTCAATAAAAATCTAAACTATGGTAGTTGTATTACAAAAGCATTTGCTAATAACAATGAAAATTTAATGCTTATCTCAGAATGTATGAAAATTACTGGTATATAATTATAAAAGCTAACATTACACTATTTTACACTGTGTCACTTTTGTACCAGTACTTCAATAGTAAATATTGCCATGCTGATTGCATTTTAAACACATATACATGTAATGACTCAGTGCAGTAAGTTAATATTTTGTAATGGACACAATATTTTTTTTATAATTGTAAAGAATATTTAACTTTGTTGAAAGCTTAAAGTTAAAGCAGAAAAATACATTGTAACATAATTAACACAGGTGTAATATTACACTCCTAAAGTTAAAACAACTATCAACTAGCATAAAGTCATAAAGAGCTATTTTAAGATATAGCAAAAAAAAAAAAGGCTATTGATCATAAGACTTATATGCCATCTGTGTGTCAAAAAGTAAAAAGGCCATATCAGCCAGACTATACTGATACAGTGAAACAAAGTCACATTACAATAATCTGTAAATGTTGCAATATTTTAATTTTAAAAAAGTTAGGGTTATAAATATCTTTGAAAACACTGTTTTAAGTTCAAGTTAAATAAAAGTTTAGGCCTATGTTTAAGGCAGCATCAGTGCCATGACATATGCAATACACAAATTCAAAACTAAAGCTTACAACAATATTATTAGAAGTTCAACTTAATCATTCATACAAAAATCTCAATCTAAAAAGTGTCTTCCCATATAATTTGTGAGTGAACAATGCATGCATATAGCCCTGCTACTCATAATGGGATCTGACTGCAGAAATTGGCCAAATTCTCCCGGTAACTGGTGTTGGCAATACTGTGTGTGCTTTATTGTACTCGAGATCATATATCAAGCTTTGCATACCAAATACATACTCCAAAACACAGCGTCTCTTGGAGACATCAGACATTAAATTGGCATCAGCTGAACCTAGTAATCACAACAAAGAGATATTACCAATGCAACCAACCCGATCCTCTGCTCCGCTTAGATCTATATTGCACTCATTTCGAGAGACATTTAAGGATTTTAACAGCCAGTGGAACCGATGAAAACTGGAGATAATTTAGGCCTACAATTTAGCCTTGTCTGTATTCGAAAAAAAAAAAAGGTGCGATTTGACTCCAACACTGTTAGCCTATAGTGTTTGGTAGAGTACCTTCTGTTCTGTTGTTCGTACAGTGGTAGATCTACCCCGGGTTACGAACTTAATAGGCCTACCTACCTGAACTCGGTCCGTAGCCTAATTAACCCGAAACATTGAAATCAATGCTATTACGAAGGCGGAACGGCCTCCAGATTATTAGAACCTTGTTGATTTGAATATTATTTATATATATATATATATATATATATATTATTTATTTATTAGTCCAGGATAGTATTGATGGTGAAGACCTATCAATCGGATTCTACTCCATACGAATGCAACAGTCTACTTCCTTGCAGTTGGCTCAGTTGTAAAATAAATAGTGTAGATTCTTAGTGGAATAAGAAAGTTCTTGACTATAGTTATGATGTAATAGTTCCACAATGCAAATAATAATAACAGTCAAATCCGTGGTGAATTCATAACATAAATCTTTATTATAATAAGGTAAGAATAGCCATGATGAACACAGTTCCAAATATAAGTATAAAAATAATGTAGATAATAGCGACTAAGTTCCAAGTTAAACTGAATGACTATTTAATAGAGAAAAATAAGTACTTTAATAACATGTTCTACTCCTTACAAAATATTAGACCCTCGACTGAAGTCCAACCTCGTGCGGGCTCTTTTATAGCATAAGGTAGAGCCAATCGGAACTAGGGGAAAAACTTCCACTCCCAAAAACACAGACACAAGTCTGGTTAGAAAGTCGTTTAATTAATGGAACAACAGAGTCAGTTTCTCTTTGTTCGAAACTGGCGGATAGGGCGAGGTCAGGGTTTAGCGTGAAAACATTAATCTTACTTAATTACATACATTGATTAAACTTCCCACAATATAACAATCATGCCAGAACTCAGGGTGCCCTTAGACCTTAGCAAAATAGACATTAAGGCGCTATTGGAGACGTTTCCAATTAAAGTATCTATGCAAGTGGGTGAGCGTATATGTGTTTTCTTCAGGGAGAAATGGGGGGGGGGGAAGACAATTGTAGTTGCTGATTACAATTCAGTGTCACGACTCGTGGATGGCAGGCCAAGTAACTTAACCACCCTAGTGGAAGAGTTGTAAATGATAGCGGAAATGGAGGGAAGGGGGTTAATTATCTCGGCTGACACTCCTTCTCTAGAGAAGCGACACGAGGTCAAGTGTCAAATTACACTCAGCTAGAACGTTGACATCTATGTCTAACGGTTGAATCCTACGGCGTTACATATAATACACTAATATAACACCTCACATCTGTATTAATACGTCGTTTCGTAACACACGCCCCTCCTACGAAATAAGGAAATTACATACAGTTTAAGTGGGGAATTTCCTGTATAATAAAAAAAAAAATAGTTGTACATATTATTATGCTTGTTCAATGTTATGTAAAGTACAAAAAGTCATTTAGAAAAAGGCATCAATAATAGTGAGTTAAATAGTTCAGGCAATTATGTAATATTTGAGAATAAAATTCAAGTGTTATAGAGGCAAAAATTGATAAACATATAATATATATACATGTTCATTGCATTAATCAAAAAGCATTCAATTTTCATGATAAATGTTCACGAGAAGTTAAAATGATATTAAGGAATAAAGAAAAATCAGTAGGTAATGTCCCTATCAATCAGCATCATCCGGTACTATTTTACATACGAGATAAAGTGTCTGCCACAACGTTATCTTTGCCTTTAATGTGGGCCAGATTTAAGTTGTAAGATTGGAGGAACAAACTCCAACGGATGAGTCTTTGATTTTGTTTTACCCTGGAAAGGAACACAAGGGGGTTATGGTCAGTTAAAATATCAACAGGATACGGTGATCCGTTTAGATAGAAGTCAAAGTGTTTAAGTGCCAGAATTAGCCCCAACAGCTCCTTCTCAATTGTGCTATAATTTCTTTCGTGTGGGTTGAATTTCTGAGAGTAATAGCAAAGAGGGTGTTCAAGGGAATCATCCCCCTCCTGAGATATTACTGCCCCCATGCCTGTATCACATGCGTCTACAGCTATCTTAAATGGTTTATTGTAGTTTGGTGTTATCAGCACAGGTGACCTTGAAAGCAGATCTTTTAGTTTATTAAAAGCCTGATTACATTCATCAGTCCATCTGAACTTAACATTTTTCTTTAAGAGATCAGTAAGAGGACACGCGATGGTGGAGAAATTCTTACAGAATTTCCTGTAATATCCCGCCATACCCAGGAAACTACGGAGTTGTTTGCGTGTTTCGGGGATGGGGAACTCACGAATAGCCGTGACCTTGGCACCTACAGGTTTAACCGTACCATTTCCCACTATGTGGCCTAGGTATTCTATGGTTGCATGGCAAAATTGGCTCTTAGCCAGGTTAACAGTGAGATTAGCCTGTTGCAACTTTTGGAATAACAACCTTAATTGCTTTAGATGAGATTCAAAGTTGTCGCTATACACTACAATGTCGTCAAGGTACGCGTGACAATGTGGTATGTCTCGTATAATAGAGTTAATCAGGCGTTGAAAACTTGCCGGGGCATTCACCATGCCAAAGGGCATGACCTTGAACTTATAAAGTCCATCTGGAGTCGTAAATGAAGATACCTCCTGAGCTCTATCCGTCAGTGGGATCTGAAAATAAGCCGTCAACAAGTCGATCTTCGTCACAAAACTAGCGTCGCTAACCTGGTCAATCAAGTCGTCTATCCTCGGGATAGGATAGGAGTCAGTCTTGGTCACAGCGTTTACCCTCCTATAGTCTACACAGAAACGTAAGGATCCGTCAGGTTTTGGTACCAGGACACAAGGGGATGACCAGTCACTATTGCTAGGGGTGATTATGTCGTTCTCGAGCATGTAGTCGACCTCTTTGCGGATGTGCTCCAACTGGATCGGATTTACTCTGTATGGATGTTGTTTAATAGGCGTTACATTTTCATCTATAATAACATCATGCCGGATTAAGTGAGTTTTCCTTGGAATATCATTAAAAAGGTCAATGTTCTCAAAAATCAAACCTTTGATAGAGGACTTTTCACAATTTGGTAGGTGTGCCAATTTGTTATCCAGGTCCTTAAGGGATTCTGAATTGTGTAATTTACTCTCGGCCAGCTTACGCTCAACTTTGGGCAACTCGATCTCAACCTTTGAGACAGTGTTTATTGGCGCAATGTCGCTCTGCACTAGTCTGGGGATGTAAGGCTTTAACATATTAATATGGCACACCCTCTGTGATTTCCTCCTATCAGGGGTTTTCACAATATAATTTAATTCACTAAGTTTGGCTACCACTTCATACGGTCCGGTGTACTTGGCACTCATGGGTTGACCAATCATGGGTGTCAGCATCAGTACTTGGTCGCCAGGGTTGAAGCTTCGGGTTTTTGCCTTGGTATCATAGTAAGCCTTCATCTTGCTTTGTGCCTGTAAAAGATTAAGCTTTACAAGGGTTAATGCATTATATAACCGAGTCTTAAAGTTCTCCACATAGGTGAGTAGACCAGTTTCTTCAGTTGATGACAACCAGGTTTCTTTCAGCAATTTCAAGGGTCCGCGAACTGCATGACCGAATACCAGCTCAAAAGGGCTAAATCCGAGGGATTCTTGGGCAGCCTCTCTGGTTGCAAAGAGTACGAAGGGAATTCCACGATCCCAATCTCCTCCATGTTCAAAGCAGTATGTTCGAAGCATGTTCTTGAGAGTTTGGTGATAGCGTTCTAAAGCTCCTTGGCTTTGTGGATGATACGCACTCGACATAGCATGGCGGATGCCTAACCGCTGTAGAACTTGGCGAAACAACTTCGAAGTAAAATTGGAGCCTTGATCGGATTGTACGGTCTTAGGGAGTCCGTATCGTGAAAAAAATCCGATAAGTGCGTCGGAGATCTTGTCAGCGTTGATGCTGCGCATGGGAATAGCCTCTGGAAATCTTGTAGCAGAACACATGATCGTGAAGAGGTACTGGTGGCCAGCCTTGGTTTTAGGTAGTGGACCGACACAGTCTATGATGATGTGGCTGAATGGCTCCGAGAATGCCGGTATAGGCTTTAATGGAGCAACCGGAATGGTCTGGTTTGGTTTCCCTACCATTTGGCATGCATGACAAGATTTGCAGAACGATGAAGTATCTTTGTGTAGTCCAGGCCAGTAGAAGTATGAAAGAATTCTGTCATAAGTCTTATTGACACCTAAGTGACCAGCATATGGCGAATCATGAGCCATATGTAAAATGTCCTTTCGGTACACGGTTGGTACTACAATCTGGTGTATCTCGTTGCAATCTTCGTTGTCAGTGTTTCTCTCTTTCCATTTTCTCATGAGTAAACCATCTTTTAGGTAATAACCTATATTCATCTTTTCCACCTCCTTCTCGCTTACTGCTTCCTTTCTCAGCTTTTCGATATCCATGTCTTTCTCCTGTTCTAAGGTAAGTAATTGTCTTGGTGACATGTTACTTCCTTTAGTCTCGACTGAGGGACCACTAAGAATGTCAGCCAGGAATGTCGCTTGTAGATCAATTTCTGGTTCATTTTCTGTTTGTGCTGTGGTTTCGTCAGACTCTGGTTTCTTTTTCATACCTCTGGTAAGGACGCATACAGAATTGTCTGTAGTCTCACTTCTGTCAGGGTTATGAATTTCTTTGGATACAGGGCGTACCTTGTCTCCAGCAATGTCATTTCCTAATATCAGAGAAATGCCATTAATAGGTAGTGCTGTCTGCACCCCAATAGTAACAGGTCCATTATAATATTCAGACTTCAGCTGAATACGATGTAGAGGAACTAGTATTGTTGCCATATCTACACCTCTCAGTGCGATATTCTGTCCTGTGTAAGTCGATTTCGAAATAGGAATAGTATCCTTGAGTAGTAATGAAGTCGATGCTCCCGTGTCTCTAAGGATTCGAATCTTTCGTTCACTGAGTTCATCATCAATAGATGACACATATCCTTCAGTAATGAAGGGTAAAAAGTTCTTGAATAGATCGGTGTCTATAAGATCTTTTTCTTCAACCTGTTCTATATTACTGCAAGAGGTGAACACTTCTGTTGCTAAGGTTCCATCTGTTTTACTCACGGTAGAGTTCAGATGTGAGTTTTCAAAAACCATGGTCTCTAATTTCTGGAGTTCTCTAGGTTTTGAAATATCTGGACATGTCATTGTGCTTTCTGTCGTATTTTCATGACTAACACTAAATGTCTCTGTTTTAGCTTTTGTTACCTTCTTGTCAGATTGGTATAAACGAGTCTTAGGATTGGTAGCGATACATGTTAGTACTATATTCTTTTTCTCTTTACTTTGTCTGTTTTGTAAACTCCAACAGTTTTCCCTAACGTGTCCATCCTTTTTACAGAAGCTGCACGTAGGTTTCTTTTGCATGGAACTATTAGTCGTCTGCTTATCAGTTTTTTGCTTATTGTATTCATCTTTGCATTTTGCATTCTTTTCCACTACTGCATATTGATTCTTGAATTTGGATTTATCAGGTTGGAAGGTTCGAGTGTGTTGATGAATAATGATGTACTCATCTGCCAATACTGCTGCTGTTTTGATGTTTTCAACACCTTTGTCGGATAAGTGAATTTTTACATCGTTGCGAACGCAATTGTTAAATTCCTCTGTCAACATAAGATTTCTCAGTTTCTCATATTCGCCATTCACATTTTTAGATCTGATCCAACGATCAAAATGTTTCTCTTTGATTCTCAGAAAATCAACGTGTGATTGTTCTGGTTCCTTCTTGAAATCTCTAAAAATCTTTCTGTATTTTTCTGGAGTCAAAGCATAACTTAGTAGGATTCGATTCTTAATCAGTTCATAGTCATTGTCTTCCTCTACGGTAAGATTCAAGACAACGTCTAATGCTTTACCTTTTGTCAAGGCTGAACGTAATAATACAGCCATCTTATTCTCTGGAAAGTGATAATCTGCGGCCTGCTTCTCAAACATCATGAAGAATTCTTCGATGTGGTTGCTATCGAATTCTGGAATGTATTTTCGATATTTGTACAATTCCAATTCGATTTCTGAGTGTACATGATTGGTACTGCGAGCCCGTGCTATTTCAATTCTTTCCTGACTAGCAATTCTTTCTTTTTCAATTTCCAATTCCATTCTCTTTAATTCTAGTTTGAACCTTAGTTCTTCACTAAGTCCATTGTGTATGCTTGACTCACAAACAGTGACAGTGTGATTGGTCTTTTGTGATTCAGATAAATTTGACTCAATTGATTCGTCTTCACTAGCAGTATGTACTATCGATTCATATTCTTCCATCAATGTACCTTGCCTTTTTAAGCAATCAGTAATTTCTTTAATAAGTTTATTTCTTTCGGGTGTTGTTTCAGTTATCTGGATGTCTAACGTTTGAGCAATGTCTTTTAGTTGTGTGAGTGTCATTTTGTTAAGTTGATCTGAAGTAAAGTTAGTTGATGCTTCCATCTTGTTTTTAATATTGGTAAAGATAAGATAAAGTGTGGTCAACTTACTTTTGTCCTTTGAGTAAAACACTTTTCGACACAAAATTGACACTATTACGTTGAGTATAACTGGAACATAATTTGATAGAAATTTTCCAATTCAGACAATATTGTAGATAAATCTTCTTTTTGTAGAATCTTCCTTTATTTTGCAAGATAGAAAGTGCAATATCGTGGACGATTTGCCCCCAAATTTATTACGAAGGCGGAACGGCCTCCAGATTATTAGAACCTTGTTGATTTGAATATTATTTATATATATATATATATATATATTATTTATTTATTAGTCCAGGATAGTATTGATGGTGAAGACCTATCAATCGGATTCTACTCCATACGAATGCAACAGTCTACTTCCTTGCAGTTGGCTCAGTTGTAAAATAAATAGTGTAGATTCTTAGTGGAATAAGAAAGTTCTTGACTATAGTTATGATGTAATAGTTCCACAATGCAAATAATAATAACAGTCAAATCCGTGGTGAATTCATAACATAAATCTTTATTATAATAAGGTAAGAATAGCCATGATGAACACAGTTCCAAATATAAGTATAAAAATAATGTAGATAATAGCGACTAAGTTCCAAGTTAAACTGAATGACTATTTAATAGAGAAAAATAAGTACTTTAATAACATGTTCTACTCCTTACAAAATATTAGACCCTCGACTGAAGTCCAACCTCGTGCGGGCTCTTTTATAGCATAAGGTAGAGCCAATCGGAACTAGGGGGAAAACTTCCACTCCCAAAAACACAGACACAAGTCTGGTTAGAAAGTCGTTTAATTAATGGAACAACAGAGTCAGTTTCTCTTTGTTCGAAACTGGCGGATAGGGCGAGGTCAGGGTTTAGCGTGAAAACATTAATCTTACTTAATTACATACATTGATTAAACTTCCCACAATATAACAATCATGCCAGAACTCAGGGTGCCCTTAGACCTTAGCAAAATAGACATTAAGGCGCTATTGGAGACGTTTCCAATTAAAGTATCTATGCAAGTGGGTGAGCGTATATGTGTTTTCTTCAGGGAGAAATGGGGGGGGGGGGAAGACAATTGTAGTTGCTGATTACAATTCAGTGTCACGACTCGTGGATGGCAGGCCAAGTAACTTAACCACCCTAGTGGAAGAGTTGTAAATGATAGCGGAAATGGAGGGAAGGGGGTTAATTATCTCGGCTGACACTCCTTCTCTAGAGAAGCGACACGAGGTCAAGTGTCAAATTACACTCAGCTAGAACGTTGACATCTATGTCTAACGGTTGAATCCTACGGCGTTACATATAATACACTAATATAACACCTCACATCTGTATTAATACGTCGTTTCGTAACAATGCTATAAACTCTATCCGTTTCAAGATGGAACCTTTTTTTTTTATTAACCCCCAGTCGTTTACTTGACAAAATGCAAAGAATACGTGTAGTCTTCTCGTGTTAAATACAGAGAAAGAAAACAACCAAATAAATTAAACGTTGCTTTTCATTGATCTAAACCATAGAAAAGATTTTCAACTTTCTATAAAATTTAAGGTCTTGCTTCTGCATCTTAGTTACGTACAGTGGCTTAGCTATAATAGGGAGGGGCATGGGGGGACATTTGTCCCCGGGCGCCAAAATGAGTAGGCCTATTAAAACTAATTATTTAATTTTATTTTGATGTAAACTAATGTATCCCAAATACGTTTGCAAGATTGAATTTAGGAGCTCCACAAATATCTTTATTACAAACCAGTTGGCAAGCATGATTTTAGCGCCCCCAATGAGCATTAAGGGGCGCCATTCTACTCATAAACAAATAACACATCCACAATGTCCAATGTAGAATTGCTGATGGCGTTTTTTTTTAAACAACAAAGATCAGTTCGGGTTCAAATATTATTCTTCATGAAAGTGGCATCTGGTTTTAACAGTTATACAGGTTGAATAATTTTGAGTCGAATAAAGGATTTTACGTGAGTACAAGAATTGATAACTCTCGGATCTATAGTAATCTATACCCTTTCAGCATAGAGGCAGTCTATCGTCAGTAGCAGGTAAACTTTCGATTACTGCGTCATGGTTTAATCTTTAAACGCCGACTAGCAAATGGAGAGGAAGTAAATCGCCCGTGGCTATTATATTCACCAATTAATAAAGCTGCTTACTGTTTCTGCTGTCTATTGTTTACATCAGGGGTCGGCAACCTTTTGCTAACAGCTAGTAGTGTGCCAAACTAGGATTGCTAAATCATTCAGCGTGCCAGCAGCCTAAAGTCAACCTGCTCTATTATATTTTTTAGTTGTTTTTATATGACAATTAATTTAACTCCTTAGCAAGACCAAGCCCAAAAGCAAAGGAGATTTATAGAGAAAATTATTAAAGCGTCTTATATTTAATACAAAATTAACGAGTTTGTGATTATCATTTTTTTTTAAATTTGCATTTACATTAAATACAATAATTTATTACTAAATTTTCACATTCAATGGTACCGGTACCGTAATTAATGTCTAAACATTATCCTTTGTTAATGATGATGAGGATCTAACACATGCGCAAATTTATTATACTTTGATCTCAGTTTAACTGGGAAGTAGTTTAACGTGATTATATTCGCAAATAACTTTGACTGACTATTATTTTTTAAGCGGAATAGATAAATTGTAATCATACAGATTGGGTAGTTAATGAAATGTTTCAAAATATACATTCTTAAGTCAAGTAATACTTATATAATTTTCAGATATTTTATTTTACAGTTTTATCATTTCAAAGTTATAAATTGTAAGCCATTTATTGTAGTTTTTTTTAAAAATAGAAACATATTAGAAATATTAGCTCAAATAAAACGGGCTACTTATCCCCCTTTATTTAAAAACGTGTCCACATTTCAAGACATTAGATTCAATAGTGATGCCAAACCAGTTATGTTTTGTAAGATAACGAATATTACTGACTAATTATTATTTCTTTACATAAATCCAACAATATGGTAGGCCCTATTCATTACAAGATTTATTTATTAGAGGATTAAAATAGTTTACGTTAAACAGTTGTAAATAAACATTTCCTGCATTAATTGTCTGTCCATTTAAGGAGTTTATATTTTATACATTAATAATTACAGAAGTTACATAATATAGTGCTATTGAAAAAGTCTCTTATATTTATTAAATTAATAATACAAATAAATTTGTTTTAGAATTGCTTATATTTATGTTTAATTAAAGAAGATGAGCATAAAAAACTACTTTTAATGTAATTTGTCTGTATATAAATTAATGAGTGTATGTGATCTTTTTGTATTCTTAAAACCGCTTTCATGTGCGATAAAATCTGTTCACAAGTAATTTGAACCAAAAGCTGAAAGTAAAAGAGCGAATGCCTAGCAGTTAAGAATAGCAGGTGACTTTGCTAAGCAGCTCCCTTCCAGATTTTTTCCGCAAATGGGCATATTTGGATGCCCATTTTTTAAATGTTTAAAATTCAACTTTCTGCATTTTAAAATCGCCAATATCCCTCCACTTAAAAAAAAAGATCTACATCTAAGAAGGTTGTAGTAATATCAAACCAGTTAGGATTGATGTGGTATGATAAAATGAGTCCATCAATTTGAAAGTCTTGCCTTTGATTAAAAAACTCCGCTTTGACTGCTTCGATGTACTTCTTAAAAAGCCCAACTATATATCTAAATATATGCCTTAATATAGGTACGTACATGAAGTTAAATGTTTTGAAATTGATTTCACGGCAAGATAGCCTATGTCCAGTTTCAATGCAAATCCATTCCAGTAGACCTTGTAAATGCAAGTTCAACTCACTTAAATGTGTCACTGTGTCATTCAGAAACATCGGCTTCAACGGTCAGTTTTCCTCATTCAGAACCAGAAAATGTTAATATTTTTAATCAATACAAAAACACCTCTTGGAGGTGTCTCGCGTGCCATTGAAAACTACTCTGCGTGCCAAGTTTGGCACGCGTGCCTTAGGTTGGCGAGCCCTGGTTTACATCATCAAGTTCAAACTCACGATCTTCATTTGAGTTAACCAATGGTTTCAACAAATGGAGAAAGCCAGAAAAAAACTATTGTCTCCTGAATACAGTCTCGCGGCCACCGTGTGAAACGTGGGCCCGTCCGCATGGAATGCCCTCCCACTACAGCTTCGACATAGCCCTAGCTTTGACACCTTCAGGGGCCGGCTGAAGACCCACCTATTCAAGTAGCAGTTTATTATTTTTCATGTATACATTTTTGTCTTTTATTCGTTGTCACTCCGAGAAGAGGCGCAGACTTTGTGTCATGTCCCCGGGCGCCGGTGGCACTAGCTACGCCACTGGTTACGTATTAATTAAGCCTCTTCGACTTATTGGCGTAACTTTTTGTTCTTTATGATGGTGTACCCATATGCTGTAGGCCAGGGGTCGGCAACCTGCGGCTCGCGAGCCGCATGCGGCTCTTTCGATGTCAAGATGCGGCTCTCCAGTTCCATGCGCAAATATTACTAATTATGTTATTTTATTTTCAAAACTCGTAAAAAATTTTATACTGCTAATATATAGCCTATATACTGAAAACATGATAAAATCACTAAACAGAGAACAGTGATAATAGGTGGAGTAATAATAATAGCCAAATAATAATACTTGTCTATCCCGTTGGGAACAGTTCCATGCGCCGTCAACAGTTACAGACATAATACAGACAACGAATAAAAGTCGAAAATGTATACATGTACAGGCTAATACTGCTACTTGAATAGGTGCGTCTTCAGCCGACTCCTGAAGGTGTTGAAACTAGGGCTCTGGCGAAGCTGTAGAGGGAAGGCATTTCAGGCGGACGGGCCCCCATAGGAGAATGCACGTTGGCCAGCGGACACTAGCTTCGCACGAGGGATCTGAATAGTTAGTGCTTCAGAAGCCGACCGGTAGCCAGTGCAGAGATCGGAGCAGAGGAGTGATGAGTCGACTTCTTCTTTTTAAGGACCAGTCGAGCAGCACAGTTCTGGACACGTTGGAGGCCCTAATTGGGAGGAGGCTGAGAGGCCAGCCAAGAGAGAATTGCAACAATCCAAGCGGCAAAAGAGGATAGAGATAACAAGCTTAACACAAGCTTCCTTAGTGACGGATGACGGCAATACGACGCAGGTGGAAGAAGCAGATTTTGGTGAGCAAGGAGATGTGGGGCTGCATGAACAGTGTGGATTCCAGATAGACGCCAAGGCTCTTGACAGTCGGGGATAAAGGTACTGTTGGGTCGGCCAGCTGACGATCGGACGCAGTGAGGGACACGAACCTCCGTCTCGTACCGACGATAAGAGCTTCAGTCTTCTCTCTGTTCAACTTTAACTTGTATTCCGTCATCCAGTTCTTGATGTCCAGATTGAGATGGAAGCAAGGAGCCCGTCGAAGTCTTCAGGCTCGTAAATGTTATAGAGTTAGGTGTCATCGGCAAAATAATGATATTTCAGGTTGCTGCGTTTGATGACAAAGGAGAGATGTTGGGAGTAAAGGGTGAAAAGAACTGGGCCGAGGACAGACCCCTGTGGCACACCATAACAGACTTGAACAGATAGAGTCGACAGACAGCTGAAGCTGACAGCCGCTAGTCACTACTTAGACTACTATATATATCACCCAGCCAGCAACCCAGCGGGTGGTAGTTCTTCGGAGCAAAGTTGTGAGTTGGAGGTCCAGAAAAGCATGCACGTCACACTGCATAACTGGACAGTTCCAAACTCTAAAAGAAATGCCGCGAGTTGAGGCACTCATATTTGACGCATGGAATATTCTTCCAGAATGCTACAGTGAGGTGAAGAAGGTGGCATTTGGAGTGCTGACGATCTTAGAGTCAACATATTTGTGCGAGCAAGCGTTTTCTTGCATGAAATATAATAAAAAGTAAAGTAAGAAGCCAACTAACAAATAAAAATATAGAGGCGTGCTAGAAACTGAAAACAACAAGTTATGAGCCAGATTTAGCCAAACTTTCAAAAGGCACTCAAGGCCAATGCTCCCATTGATGTAACTATTGTAATTAATTATCTATAATTCAATAATTATAGTTTTAGGCCTACTATTTGATTACTAATTTTATTATTCTAGCAGAGCTAGCTAAAATACTTTAATATATTTTGTGCGAAACATTTGTATGTTTTATATGAATAAATAGCCCCCTATTATTTCATTTTTAAAGCTATTTATTTTAAATAAAAGATCCATTTTGTAGGCCCTTTAGGTAGGCTAATCCTACTCCTAATCAAATACGATAATATTGAGAAAAAAAAGTTAGTGGCTCTTTAAAAACTGGTAAATTGTGTAAATTGTAACTTTTGGCTCTTCTGCCTCAAAAGGTTGCCGACCCCTGCAGTAGGCTACTGATAGGCATTGAGCGATGTCACAACACACACACGAACACTATTTACATATATTAGTCTACTATTACGGTACATAATTTTTTGTTTCTTTACCTCTAGCCTACTATTATAAATGTGTGCTTCCTATCAGCACGCCTAGGCCTACCGTTCTCCTAACTCATAATTGAGGACAATAATGAAAGAGAAAAACTGAACAGAGTGTCACTGCTAAGAAATCTTTTACTAATGTGTAAGCCTTAAGTAAAAAAAAAGTAAAGTTTCCCTTCGGACCAAACTGATCATAAGGCTGGTGAAGCAGCGTTCACCAGTTTCTGTGACCACGGCGTACTAGTGGATGTGTGGCCAGCACAATGCCCAGACGCCTTTACTTAACCCTTAACTAATGTCAGGTAGGCCTACCCATCATCAGAGCTGGGTAGACTCAGTGACACCCTCTGTTACTGCTGTGTAGTAATTAAGGCTAATTAAATCGAGGTTGCGCACGCGTGCAAAACTATAGGATAGCCTATGCCTGCTAGACTAGCGTTATAGGCCTAAGTAGGCCTACTGCGAGGTCTTCGTTTGTACTAAATCTATTAGCGATCGTATGTCTCCAACGTTTAACCTATCCAATCTGTCTCTCTTCGTTCGTAACCTGTGGGCACTGTTCGTAACATGCTGAGACAAAAAACATCTAAATTGTTGTTCGTAATCTGAATCGTTCGTAACCCGAGGTAGGCTTATAGACTGTAGGTCTACTGGCAAGTGCATTTAGATAGTCAATTACTGTTCAGCCTGGCGCGCCTCAAAAGCTATAACTATAACAAAAGTAAGAAAGGTCTTTTATCCAAGAGATATTTGCTAACGATGCTGCCCTCGAGATCAGAAGGACTGCAAATGTTTGTGAGCCCTCTAGCAGACGCGCATATATCATATAGGCCTATTTTAGGCCAATTATAGAGAGAGACCTATTATGAAATAGCTTGGGAAAATGAAGTTGTGTGCAATGTTTTCGGTGCTCTGTAGACTGTTGTGATAGATGTAGGCCCTACCGGTTTTAAAGAGAAGGCTGGTAAATTTTTCTCTTGTTGAATTAGTCTACCGTGCCTACCTCGCACACTCTCTGATTCCCACTAATCAGGCTCACAGCGTTCACTACAGTCACAGTTTTATATATTTTGCCTAGGGCCTATATGCTTAATCTGGTGTTCTATTTTAATGGTACTGAATAGATACATCAGGGTAAAATTAGAAAACTTTCGATCGAATAAAGTTTAAACAATTATAAAATCAACATATATAATTACCGTGAGTTTGTTTATATGTTTGTTTATATATATATATATATATATATTTATATATATGTTTGTTCGCTATAGGCTCCTAAGCCGTTTGACTATTCGGGCCAAAAATTAAATGTATAAATTGGAAACGTCCTCCAAAAGATAATTTTATTTTATCACTTATAATCATAAATGTGTTGATTTAAAAAATCCAAAATGTCATATCCATCTATGCAAATAAATATAACGGTACATAGCAAATGGCCATTTCCGTTCATTTACTATATTGAACGCGACATTCACTATGTTGAACGCGAGGGTCTTTCCGGGTTTTCCCAATTCTACTGTTGTTTTTTTAATGTGGCGATACCTTTTTTAAAAGCTACGCACTGCAATTTGGCTTAGAGAGTTTCAATGGTTTACTTTAAACAAAATACTAGCGTATGACGTAATGTCTATGAAATTATTTTTTCATTATTGATGTTTGCATTATCCTTTTAAGTAAAAGTAACCAAATGTTTTAATTATTTAATGGATTTACGTTGTTATTGGAGAATATCCTTTAAAAGGCGACTTTATACACCCTATAAATTAAATGATACGAATTATAAAAAAACAAGTTAGGCTTATAAATGATTACTTTCAAATACCGGGTACCATAAGATTGACAGCAACAATATATAAATCATCAACATATATAATTACCGTGAGTTTGTTTATATGTTTGTTTATATATATAATATATATTTATATATATGTTTGTTCGCTATAGGCTCCTAAGCCGTTTGACTATTCGGGCCAAAAATTAAATGTATAAATTGGAAACGTCCTCCAAAAGATTATTTTATTTTATCACTTATAATCATAAATGTGTTGATTTAAAAAATCCAAAATGTCATATCCATCTATGCAAATAAATATAACGGTACATAGCAAATGGCCATTTCCGTTCATTTACTATATTGAACGCGACATTCACTATGTTGAACGCGAGGGTCTTTCCGGGTTTTCCCAATTCTACTGTTGTTTTTTTAATGTGGCGAGACCTTTTTTAAAAGCTACGCACTGCAATTTGGCTTAGAGAGTTTCAATGGTTTACTTTAAACAAAATACTAGCGTATGACGTAATGTCTATGAAATTATTTTTTCATTATTGATGTTTGCATTATCCTTTTAAGTAAAAGTAACCAAATGTTTTAATTATTTAATGGATTTACGTTGTTATTGGAGAATATCCTTTAAAAGGCGACTTTATACACCCTATAAATTAAATGATACGAATTATAAAAAAACAAGTTAGGCTTATAAATGATTACTTTCAAATACCGGGTACCATAAGATTGACAGCAACAATATATAAAATAAAAACTAAATACCGAAAGAAACATTATCAATACTGTTTTATTGATACAATAAGCAAGAACAAAAATTAAATACCGAAAAAATCTTTCTCACTTTAGTTTTTATTTCATTGAAATATTATTTTCTATTTTTTTTAAATATTTTTTACCTTTTTTATTGTTTTGTATTTACGTTTTTTTTCTTTCAGATTGTATATTATTTTTAATTTAATATAATTAATAACAAGTCAAGTCAACACAACTGTTCGCTACATTTTAATATCGAATTTAAAAGTCTCTTTAAAAAACCCGGACTAGCCTTTCGGCTCTTGTGTCCAGGGCGTAACGCTTAGGATTGAGCAATCTCTGTCCAGGCTCCAGCCACCCAACGACACGCCCAAGGCGTGGCGTGCCGTGTAACGGGGAAGGTTTCCGCAGCCCAGCGATCGTTCACTGCGGTTCCCCTAAGGATCATTATCGTAGTGGCTCGCCCGTATACCTGCACTGTCACCCGGTAGCACAAATCCTATACTATAGGTACATGCATCCAGGCACCGGGTGGTTCTCGAGACGGGATTGCAGCGTCCATTGCTTCCTCCCCCTGTGCCCCATGCGTTCGCCCGCCAGTGTATTCTTAATGGGAATGTATCGGCGGTTTACACACTACGCCAGTCCTTGAGGCCACAATTCTTATGCATATGTCAGGCTCAGGTCGACCAGAAACAAAAAAAAAAATAACAAAAACTAAATACCGAAAGAAACATTCTCAACACTGTTTTATTAATACAATAAGCAAGAACAAAAATTAAATACCGAAAAAATCGTTATCACTTTAGTTTGTATTGTATTGAAATATTATTTTCTACTCTTTTTTTATTATTTACCTTTTATTGTTTGGTATTGTGTTTTTTTTTTCTTTTAGATAGTATATTATTGTTAATTTAATAGGCTATTTTTAATAACAAGTCAAGTCAACACAACTGTTTGCTACGTTATAATATCAGACGCTTGACAGTAACAATTATTATGCATATGCCAGGGTCAGAAACAATTAAAAAGAACAAAAACTAAATACCGAAAAGAAACTTCATTTTAATAGTCTCTTTTCTTTCTCTCTTAACATTAATATTAACTTAACTTAACTAATATTGTAATATTGTAGTCGTTCGTTTCTCCGTCATTTTGACGGGCATAACCACTAGTAAATAAATAATTGATTGTTATTGTTGTTAAAATTTTAGAGGTATTAGGAGGTTTGTTCACTTTTCTAACCATTAAAGTCAATATTTTTAATGTTTATTGGTTGAACTTTTTAATTATTTAAAAATGTCTGCTCCCATAAATACTAAACTTTGACAGAATAAAAAGGTAAAGCAGGTTTAAAGACTGAGACTATGACAAAATAAAGTTAGGCTGCGATATTAAAAGCTTTGATAGGGTTCCCGCGGCCTCCTGAGATATCAAGAGGCTCTGGTAATCTCATGAAATTTGAAATAGTTATCAAATTCTGCTATTTGAATAGACTACGCCGTCACTACGCCGTAGCACTACGGCTACGACTACGAGTACGGCTGTTCGGACCCCGGTCTCTTTAGTTTAGTGGCCTTTAGTCCACTGATCTATTATTATACCTATTATTATCTAGATATTATATGACTATTCGGCTTCAGTCGGAATTACTTAAAACTCACGAAAACATAAAAAAATAAAGAAAAAAACACAATATCAATATTTTGTCTTACCATAGTAGACACTTCAATATCGCTGTTCCGCGCATGTCAAATGGGGTCAATTTATAGCCATTTAATTTTTGCAACACATTTAATGGCGTCTGTTAAAACATAGTCTAACACAATTGACCATAAAACTGAGCATTTAAATCATCCACCAACATCCACACATCAATTGAATAAAAAAATAGAAACTTTTCTAAACTATGTCATTAATTTTATGTTAAGATCGTTTTTTTCATAAAAAATTAGGATTCATTAACAGGGTAAGTTTAAAGTGCTAAAATTAATATAAAGTGTTCAGAAGTGGAAATAGTTAATCTTATTTGAGAAAATATATTATATATACTTGATAAATTTTCTAATTTCATTCGTGCCTGATCATGCCTGATTTAATTATGAATTTTTTAGTACAGTCACTGTCTAGGCTCATTAGAACATTTCCGTCAATGGCCAATGGGTTACTTCTGCCAAAAATGTGTTTATTTATAGAAAACATTAAAAAGTTTAACCGAAACTTTGTTAAAGCAAACGTCCTCAACTATTTTTTAAATTTTAAAATAAATGAATGATTCCTTGTTATAAATTATGTATTACTGTAAAGGGCTTGTAAAGAGGAATCCAATAAAATATCATTTATTAAAATCGGATCAGAAATTTAAAAGTTTTGAATTTTTAAGTGATGAAATTTTAGTAACAAAGCCAATGCAATGCCAAAGAAGGAAAACTGCATTTACATAAACTTGCATAGATCAGTGATTTATTAAAACTTAATTAATATACTTCCGGTGCAAAGGTTAAAAAAACCTTACATCATAATTTGATCTCAAAAATGGCAGGTTTTCTCTTTATTAAAAAACACACTATTTTCAAGCGCTAAAAAATTTATATCTCCCCTCCCAGTTGACCTAGAAATACAAATGAGGTGTCATTTAAAAGATCTCATCTAGCTCTATCTAACAGTGTTGGTTTTATGGCTGAATTATTAATATGAAATATTTATTGAAGTGCCTAACCATAGATAACCTTCTATTTAATTTAAGAAATAGCACAGGCACAGAATTTGACAGAAAACACCAAATATATATATATCCCTGTCCCTATCCTTTATAAGTTTTTATAACCTAACCCTAACCGATAGGTTATCTATTCTATTACAAAAATACTACAAAGCCATCCCTAACCTATATAAAATAACAAAGTGTCTGCGCGTCCGGCGACCGGACAAATAGTGCACGAGATATGTGTCCGGCGACCGGACAAATAGTGCACAAGATATACGTCCGGCGACCTAAGTCACGTGACCGACCCAAAAATAAAAAAAAGAAGCTACTGGCGCATGTGCATAATCGTTTACTCTTGCACGATCTTCTTAAATACTATTTGTTGTAACCTATTATCAAGATTTCCTGGCCTAGTGGTCAGAACTGTCTGCTCGCAACCGGCATATCGCGGGTTCTACACACCTGTCACCTTCATTTTAAAAAAAAATTCAATTATAGTAAAACGAGATATTTTTTGTTCAAAACCTTTCATTTATTAACGTGGGTGGGCATAACTTCATTCAAAGTATCAAAGAAATAAAAATATGACTGTTAGGCCTAATTCCTATTTCTTTAGAAAACATGTTAAAAGTCATTACCAAACATCTTATAAAGTCGTTAGTCATTAGTAAACAACTTGACTTGTGTACAATTACGATGAGCCATTCATTTATGCATATGGGTGGACATAATAATCTCATTCAATTTATCCATTCAAAGTAGGCTATTAAACTAATAATAAGACCATTAGGTCTAATGCCTATTTCTTAATAAATGTGTTAATATCAATACGCTCTACGTCTCTCGTTTGTACTTGAAGTTGGGTGGTCAAATAACAAGCCCGCCAGAATAATATCTTCCGAATAATGTGTCCGGCGGTCACGTGACGTACTCGTCGTAAAAATATCTCTCACAATATTTTGTCCGGTCGCCGGACGTATATCTCCTGCGCTATATGTCCGGTGACCGGTCCGATCGCAGGACGTATATATCCCGCGTTATTTGTCCGGTCGCCGGACGCATAGACACTGCCATAAAATAAACTAACCGATACTAACTATTACTAGTCTATCGGGTCCGAATAGCCACTTTGATTTGAATATTTTCCGAAATTAGCCTTCTTTTTAGTATTTAGGCTATCTCATTATTTGGAGGCCTAGGCTATTCTCATTCTTCTCCTGAAATAAGAGCTGCCAGGAGATAGTAGGCGTTATATGGGCTCCAAAAGGAGGACATATAAATATAGAGATAAAAAGGAAGACTTTTTTATTGTTTTATTGAATCAATTTTTGTCTATTGATCTATTGACTGCAGAATTAACCAGTTTAAATTGTGTTTAAAGTCTAGAGATGGGAATCGAACCGAACCCGAACCGAACACACCGAACTCGAACTGAGGTTTCTAGCGAACCGAACCGAACCCGAACTCTGCCGTTGACCGAACCGAACCGAACCCGAACTTTAAAGTGACGGACTCCGAACCGAACCGAACGAACTTATATAAAAGTGACAGAAACAAAAATATTTAAATCTTGTCACTAGCAAGCATTCGCCAGTAATGATAACATTTGTATTGATAGTAATAAAAAAAAAGAATTATTTTTTTATAACCATCCCTTCCCCAACACCCTTTGATACATCGGCTTTCAGGCACATAGAAATGCGCGGCGAAAAAGAAAAACAAAACATTGCTTAAACAAACATCGACTGACCGTCAACGTAAGTGACCTAGATAAATGTATCACAAAAGCATGATTGCTCTTCCCGCCTCTGCGACGTCATACTGCTTTTATCTTCTCTCCTGTCTTCACCCCGCTTCCTAGCTGCCTTTACCCCACCAAAAATAATTAGCGTGTTTATTCTAATAACAATCAGGGATAACACGCCTTGACTTTTTTCCCAAGAGCTTGTTTTTGTTCATTCCAAAATTAGGAGATTGGCTTTTATTTTTGAGAACCTAGGCATTTTAACTTGTTTTTTTTTTTAAAGAAAAAATTAATATGTTTGTATGTATATTATTGGCCAAATGTATTTTGCGACGCGAAAAGAAGCCTAAAAGTATGTCAATTTCATTACTACAGCAGCGGCGCTGTGGCTAAAATTGAGTGAATGAGTTACGTTGCAACTAGAGATGGGGGGATGAAGAGGTGTATATTTAACCTCACATTGGAAAACAAGATAAATTGACCAGACATCATGGTAAACACTCCAGCCGCTTATTTTGAGTGAAAACAAAAATCCAGACTATATGTCATAGATGATAAACTGGCAGTATAGGAAACAAAGAACATTACGGGGTGGGGGAGGGACAAATTGTGTAATGTAGAGGGGTGGGGCAAGTGATAGCACATTTAATGGTATAAAGGGAGAGGGAGATAACATTTTAAAGGGAAAACCTTGCACGTTTTGGGTAGGAGGGGGACAATAAAATAGCAGGCTTTTTTGCATGTGTGCACAGGCTCACCCTAAAAAATTTAAATACTAATATTTCTTTAAAGTATGAAAATTGAAACGTAAACAATTGATAATAATATTACATTTTTAACATAATTGTTTTTAAATCCTTGTTTTTGAAAAAAAAAAAAGAAAGAAAAAAGAGTAGGGGGCGGGTAAACAATAGGTCACAGAGACTATTTTGTTATAATTTGGCATTTCAGGTTACTTTATAAGAACTCAACTTGTGTTTTATGACATTTTAGAGCGTTATCACTGATAACAATGAGCATTTTCAAAAAAAAAATTGTTTCTGTAATGGCGAAATTTTTTTAAATTTCTATCACGTCGCTTACACCAGAAATACGTCGCTTACACCAGAAATATATTGCTTACACATGAAATACGTATATTAATTGTATTAGAGGCCGACCGAATTTCGGTTTCGGTTCTGCTTCGACGCAGAAAGTAGGCCAATAGCCTCTTTCAGTGTGGTTTCGGTTTTGGCCGAAGCTAAAAAGTTTGCTTTCAGTTTGTTTTCGGTTTTGGCCGAAAGTGATATTGACTTTCGGTCATCAGCCGAATATCTTGCATTTGTCATTTTTGTATTGTTTTGTCTAATTTTATCAAAATTTTGTCATAATATTTAGATACAAAAATCTAAAATAAAGTATGTATTGCCTTTTAGGTTATTAAATCTTAAAGAATATTCAAATCTGAAAAAAATTATATATAATAGGCCTAGGTGTATATAGCCTACAACGGTTTATTACAAGTTCTATGGTTTAGGCTACTTAAATGGAGTAGACTACTAATAAACTAGTTAATATTTAAAATCTTTTGTTTGGAAATTTAGTTTTTTTTTTCGGTTTCGTCCGAAAGTGTTGTTAAACTTTTGGTTTCGGTTATGGTTTCAGCCAAAAGTTAATTTAGAACTTTCGGTATGGTTTCGTTTTCGTTTCGTTTCGGTATTTGGTTTCGGTCGGCCTTTAAATTGTATTTCATATAACAGAAGACCCAGAAATAACACTTAGGCCTATTGTTGTTTTTATTTGCATCAACCTATGTAGGCCTATAATTATTTGTGAGTTTTGAACATGCGGCAGAAGACAAACATTATTTTAAATCAGTAGAAAATTCAGTTTTAGGCTACTATTTTAAGATTTTTTATTTACAGTTTAATTAAAACGCTAACATTGTAAGAGTTCAGTTGTTGTCGAACCGAACGGAACCCGAACTTAAATTATTACCGAACCGAACACGAACTTTGTTTTTTAATATTCCGACCGAACCGAACCCGAACTTGGGGTCCTACCGAACCGAACCGAACCCGAACTTATGGTCTCACCGAACCGAACCGAACCCGAACTGCTAAATTAGGGTTCGATTCCCATCTCTAGTTTAAACCAGCAGTCAGTACAATGTTACTACTCAGTCACTGTACTAGCACTACTGTACAAAATAAAAAGTCAATATTATTTGAAAATTAAACAGTCATTTCTATATATATGTATATTATTAATAAACTATCATTTGTCATTTTATTAATTATTATAGATTGTAGGCTATTTAATATAGGATAAAAACCGACAACGCCTACAACATATTAATATTTCTATGAGGAGCCAATGTTTTGCAGATGATCCTCGATCATTATCATTAGCTTAGCAATGTCAGCATGTACAAATGCATAAAACTGTTCACAGTTGAGATTTTTCAAGTTGTACTTTGTAAAAAATAATGTCCTTGACAGTTTACAGACTTTTACCAGAATCAGTGTGATTCTTTCCTTTGTCCTTTACATCCTTTGCCTTTTGTTTAGCCTCATAATTGTGAGTCAACAGCAGAGATACTATCCCCATCTGTCGCTAGTAACAATAAAGCTGCAACAAAGGTTAATTTGAAAGGTCATGGTGTAGGGAAAGAGGAGAACCTGACACCAAATTAGATAACACAAAATGTAATTCATTATATTTTCTGCTAAATACTCCTTTGTTTTACTTTACCCAACACAGCCGCGTAGTGACAGTAAATATAAGGAAAAAAAAAGTGCACTAAAGATTTATTTACTGTAACTGTTGTACAAAACATAAAATATTACAAAAGCCGGACATTTTAAGGGTTTTTAGCTTACCCTGCCAGAGAGAGGACATGAGGCTTTGCCGGATGTCTGGCAAAAGTACATGAAATTTCCTGAAATTTGACAATCGGAGATGTAAAAACATTTTGGTTTCATGGCAGACATGGTTTTCTTGCAATGCTAAACAATGCCTTTGTCCCTTGTGCAAGAACAAATGCATATAAGTACTATTTCTTCCAGAGTGGCATTCGGGCATGGAATGGTTTGCCTGAACAAACCAGGAAAACCAGTAACTTAACATCATTTAAAACATTAATAAAAATGCAAGACTAGACTCGGACCACAGATGAGCGTAGACCGCAATAATATTCTTTATAGAAGGAGCGTCTGTAATGTATAAGATAAGGAGTCTATAAAATAGCTTTAAAAATTTGTTTGATTAAAAAAGCAAATTTTAAATTACAAATTTTGCATTATAATTTATAAAATATAACATTTTAAACTATGATAAAAAAAATGCCCCATTTTTTAAACTCGTACTACAAAATTCATACTCATCCCATGATATAGTTATTTTTTTTTGTGCTTTGATTTTGCAGTATCCTACCCAAGCTAACACAAGATTGAATATTGATATTGAAGATGCCGACAGTAATTGCCTTAGACGTCTCCCTCTCAATGTCACGCTCTGTAGTGTTGACAGAAACTTCGGAAGAATATCAGCGACGTCATGTTGCTATACATGGAATCAACACATTTTTAGATTATCTTAGTGCCAATTATAAGCTAGAATTTGTTACTTTGGTAAGTTTTAAGTTTAAGAAACCATCTAATCAGGAAAATTACATTTAAAGTTAATTTAATCTGCTTATATCTGTTCTGTTTTTATGCCTGGACACTTAAAGCTTGAATATATATGATATGGTGGCTATTTATTTTGGTGCACTACATAAATCCGATTTATACAAACTACCTATATAATATAGATTATTTACATTATTATTATTTTAAACCTTTTTTTTTCCCATAATAATGCAGGCTGCATTGATCATTCTTTTTTCTTTAAACCATTATCCAGGAAGTTATTTTAGTATTTCTTATATTTTTCCACAGTTTACAAAAATAAATTTTTATATATTTTTTTGACTAACTTTTTTTGTATATATTTTACATTTTTCGCTAAAAATTCCAGAATGAAGCATATGAACTTTGATTCATTATTCATCTGCCTTTATTTTTTTGTATGACATTTGGTATATCTTAAGTAAGGATGTTAAAACCGTTTTTTTTTTCAAAACCGGTTTTTGGTTCTATAAAACCGTTTTAAAACCGGATTTTGCCCCTCCCCCTTCCCCGCGCAATGTCACAAGTCAAATGTACGTAGATTTGTAGGTATTTTTGAAAAATACTTCAAACTTAATTAGTGTTTACAGGGCATTCAAGGGGTTGATTAACTTGATTTGTGTGAATACAATATGATTTTGTACTCTTTACCATAAAATTATCTAGAACTAAAAAAAATCTGGGCTAATTGATTAAAACCGATAATAGCTTTCAATTTTTCAAAAGTGATAATCAAATTACCGATTATCGTTTACCATAATATTAAGAAGCATTTGAAGAGGCATATATAGTAACGTAAAATAAAAAAATGTATTGAGAGGTTTCGCGTAGCACAAATCAAAAGAATGTGTATTTAATCGTGCCGTTAATAATAAAGCACATACGCGGTGTCTAGCCAAATTGTTCATAGTCACAGGGAAGGGCTAGTTTGCGTCTCTACATTGCGTACATCAAAGTGCAGCACACATCTATAAGAGCCGACAAGTAAAAAGATTCATGTTCATTGTAACTGTAACTTAACAATTGGTTTGATGTTTTTATCGCAAGCCATAGACTAGTTGGTATTTGGAAACACAAGAAACACAATATCTAAGACTAAATAGTGTTAGCAAGGCATTTCAAGAATTGTTTTGTGGGAATCCAACATTATTTATTAAATATATTTCCATTAACCCCCCCCCCCCCCCCCCCTCCCAAAGGGTCTTTATTTTGAAGTAATGATTACTTTCCAACTTCCAACCAACAAACTGAAATCCGGTTTTGAAAATTTTGAAAATCAAAACCGAATTTAGGTTTCAAAACCGGAATCCGGTATTCTGGTTTTCGTTTAACATCTCTAATCTTAAGGTTTACTATAAAAAAATATATTTTTAAGTACAAATTTGGAAAAAAAAAACGTTGAACATGAAACAAACACCTGGACAGATTGGGTTAAAGTAGTTGTTTTTTTCTTTCTATAGATAGCATTTTCTTACCTGTATGAGCAACTTTCAACATTTACCAGAGACTATAACATTATAAGAACAGCACTAAACAAAGTTGAAGCATTTAGTAAAACTTGCATTGAGGCAGCACTAAATGGAATCAAACATGTGACATCAGATGAATGGAGTAATTCGCCATGCCAGGTCTCTATTTGATTTTTAGTATAGTTTTTTTTATTTTATTTTTCAGCCATCTATATATATATAGTTGATGTAAAAATCATAATTAAACGTACAGTATTTACAAATGTCTTATGAATCACATACAAATGTTTACAGGTTATTTTGATCACAGATGGAAGTCTTGGAGTTGGAGTAGGCTCACTAAAACATTCTTTAGACACCATGAATACCAGACAATCCGTAGAGGAAAAATTCCCTTTACCATTCCCATTTCCCTGTAAACTTCACATTGTTTGTATCGGCAATCCAAATGATTCAGATGTACGGAGTGCCCTGCCTTATTACCAAAAGTTGATTGACACTGGAAATCAAGGGGGGGAGATCTTTCTTCTGGATGGAGCAATCTCATTTAAGTTAGTTAAGTTTATTTATTTTTTTTAACTTCATATTTGCTAATAATTTAGCACCTTTATTGTTGCTTTATATTTTGAATTCCTTTTTCTCTGTTACAGAATAATTCAAAACTTTAATGACGATCAAATTAAAATGTGTAATCAAATTTTGTTTCTTTTCATCTTCTAGATCTGTAGAAGATGTATTTAATCGTCTGGCAGAAAAATATTACAATCCATATTGTGGAACATTGTCTTGTGGTAATTTTAACTGTGCTGTTCAATTATTTCCTAAACCAGAGCTATTTGTAAGGTAGGCAGCAACATTGTAATTATAGTAATTTAATTATATTGTCTCATAAACTTGTTATTTTAAGTAGAAACAATGTTGATTATTCTTAATGCAGTTTTTTTTTGTCATGGTTAAACTTAAAGTTTAAAAGGGACAATGATATAATCTCTAATTATCATTTAATGTTTTTCTTCTAAGGCATTCAAATGATGAAAAGGTTACTTATAGTGTGTCAGAAAAACTAGAAATAATAGGATTCCTAGAAATCAAAGATGTTGGAAGCCCGCCAACAATAGCGAGACATCTTATTTTACCAAAATCAACTAAGGAAAAGTCTGACTGTAAGTTAAATTTCTTGCATAAAATATTAAAATATTTGTTATTGTTGTTGCTAGTTATCTATGTTACATATTTTAATATTCTCAATAATTGATGCATGATTTATATAATGTATTATCAATACAACAGCAATCTAGATAGATCTTAGATATAATAGGTGTCAGCAGAGTACCAGTTAGCCGTAATATTTGATGCAAATTTAAATTGAGCAGAATACCTTTAATTGTAATTTAAAAACTTAAACCTATACATTTTTAAATTTGTTTTGGCCAATCTCATTTTGCTCTTGCTTGCTTACTCATTTGCAAAATGGAAGTTTCCTCCTGGTGTTAGTATATCTGGTGCATTCTTTAGTTTTGTTGATTGTTTGTGTTCATGCCACTTCAAATGCCCCACATTGTTATTTTTTTTGTCTATTGTATTGTATTACGCCTGTAGCCGTCACACTTCTGCGCACACAAAAACTTTTTTTTTACAGTTTATTTTTTACTGATTGTTATTTCATTAGCTTCTAGAAACCTTTGTTTTTACACATTAAGTTTTATTTTCTTTATACTGGCCTTGAATGTGTTTACTTCTAAGTCAATTCTAGAGAAATTCTTTTTCTCAACTTACTCTTGCAAAGTGTTTATATAACGGCCGGACTATTAACGAAAGTTTTAGTTTTGTACAAGCCTCGGAGTTGTATAGCTTCTATCATTGTACAATTTATTGTTGCTATCTTTAATTGTCATTGTATTACTTGCATATTTATGTATTTCTGCACTACACTTATTTAAGGTAGATTCTGTATTTTTTTTTTTTTATATTGTAATTGTAAAATTTATTTTTAATTCATTAAACTGTTGACATATCTTTTTTGATCAGTTTTTAATTGTTGATCATTTGATAATGAATTTGTTTAGATTTTTTGGTTTTCAAAAGCTACTACTCTTTTCTATATTGGGTTGTTAATCAACGAGCCAAATCAAATAGTAAAGTAAAGTAAATAAAAATGTAATACTAGAAATATATAGCATAATATTTAAATATCTATTGATCAAAACTTTAACAATTGAACATGAAATATTTATTTTCCTTGTGTTCTAAAACTGCTTTTTTTTAAAGCCAAAGAGAAAGATGCTAAGAATGGAAAACCTGAGGAAGAAGATGATAGTCAAGATGATGGCAAAATCCCATCTTTTACAGTTCTCTTGCATGGAAGTTTAAGAGTGGAGAGTATGGTGGCCATTGTCAGAGTTTGGTAAACTTTTTAAAATTTTCTCAGTGCTTCTTAATTTGTTAAATTTTACATGATCACTTAATACATCTAAGATACATTAGATCCTTAAATGTTTTAAAAATTTAGGTTTGTTTATAAATGAATACTTTCAAACATATAATGATAATTACCTGATGTTTATGATATGAAATAATTATTTATTTTTTGTATACCACATTTTTTTGTTTAGCAATGACTGGTATGGTATGATATATTCATGGGCAGACAGTAAGAAAAAGTCAAATTTAATGTTGGCGTTATTTGATCCTGGTAAGAACAATAAAATAAAATTTATTTGCAAATGCAAATCTAAAAAAAAGATACTAAAAGATATTTATTCATTTAACATTATGAGTATCAATGTTTGATTCAATGAACATATTAATGATTTAATGTCAGTTTAATTTAAAAAAATATCTTTGTTGTATGTTTTACCATTTTAGATAGGTCAAGTTCTTTAACTTATTTGCTACTATCGCGACTGAATGAGCATACCCCCTCCGTACTAATGCGCCCAAAAGAGGTGCCACGTGTGTGACTAACCTATTGTCGTATATTGATTTTTTTCGCCATGCGCTCTGTTGGTTTTTTTTTTTTACTGCAAGCACGGCTTTAAAAAAGTGGGAATATAGTTTGTTTCGTTAAAAAAAACTGATGTTTTTATTATGATTTGTTTTTTAAAATACGGGTAGTTTTCACCGGACTTTTGTCTTGTAATATTTTTTTATAGCCTTCGCCTTTATTTTTTATTTTATTAATCAATAGCTCTATACCTCCAAATATAACACTTAACAGTTCTGATAATAAGGATGCTTCAGATATAGACAGATGAATTTCCATTACAAATCGATTTCTGGGCTTTATTATACTTTATTGGACTTCGTCACTAGGCCTAGTGCAAATATTTAGCCAAATCCTAGGGTCTCAACACGCGGCGAATGATTCTACCGATAATTCGTCATTTTTTTTATGTATAAAAGTATATATTTCCAGAAAGCTAAGGGATTTATCTATTTTATGGTGTAATTGTTATTAACTTTGGGGAATATTTAGTCATAAAAAAAAATATTTAAAAATAATTTACTAAATTCAATGAGGAGTTCCCTCCCTTTGGCTAGTATTTTGAGGGGTGTCTTTGGAAAGTAGGTTAGTTGCAAATGAAGAGTTCCTTTTCTTATTTCTTTGCCTATGATAAGACTTAGTCAATAATCAATGAGTAGGGCAGACATAGATAGTTTCAAATAATGTAAATATCTCTTATACCTGATGAGCCTTCCAGCTCTTTAGTCTAGAACCCTGTCCAAATGCATGCTGCCATGATAGGGTATACTGCAGGCAAATGTACCACACTTTTTACCCCCTTAAGAATTCCTCTAGGTCATTAACAAGGCGGCATTACTTCTTATACCTGCATATTGGCCCAATAGTACAAATACCAAACAAAAGGCTTAGTCATAAAGAACCTGGTTTGGGGAGACTGGTATTAATTTACCTATTCCTTCCTACCCACTGAATTTTGGTAGCCTCTGGCCGGTGCAATGTTTTTTGGATGCACAATGGGGTACTTCCCCAATACATTAGCCCACTGGGTTAATCTTGATGGAAGCATATCAATAGTTTACACACTTTGCCAGCTTTGAGGCCCATTGGTACAGACATGAATTTCTAAATACCAACCACTTACACTTGGTTTATATATATATAGCATTAACCTTTAAACTGTTCAACAGGTCAGGATTCAGTCCCTTGGCTGGGTTCATTTGATAATCTTACTTCATGCAAAGAATATTCCTCGGATGATGATGAGAAAAAATCCTTATTTCCTGTCAGGCCTGCAGATAAACGCAGTTATGCTCAGTCCTGTGTAGTCTGGATTAAGCCCTCAGGCTTACAGGTAATCATTTCTTCAGCAACAACAAACATATCTTCTTTTTTATCATACATGTGTTTTATGTTATCGTATTAAGTTCTAGTCAGAAACTGATGCACAAGTAAGCTTATGTCAAAAGATAAGTTTAGGACGCAATAATCTTCTTTATAGGAGGAGCGTCTGTAACGTGTAAGATAACATAAATTGATAAGTGTTGCTTACATCAGTAAAAGAGTAGAAAGTTTAAAGAGAAAAACCAACAGTCTGTTTCTGTTTTTTTAAAGGGTTACTTGTTTTAAAACTTTGAGATTTTCATTATAAAGAATGAGAAAAGCAAACATTAAATTGGTGATGTTTAGAATCAAATTAGCATTTGACAATTTTCTTCAACTATTGATTATGTGGTTTTCTATTCTTTTAGTCTGATATCCAGAAAGTGTTGAGACATGCTAGGAAACTTCCTGATAAACTTCATCAATTTTATAAGGTATTACAATTGTTTATAAATAGACCTATAATATGGCATTTAGTACAAAAAGATATTTAATAGCAGATAGCAATAAAAATAATAGCAGATACCAATAAAAATGAGTTGTATTTATTTTTCATGTATAAGCTCAGAGACTGTGTTTTTATGCACTACTACTTATTGACTAAAATACCATTATAATCAAAAATGCTCTGTAACTATTACAATATATTTGTATTATGTGTCGATGACTGAGTTTTTTGTGTGTCTAACTACAATATTCATTTCTTATTAGGAATTAAATCGTACAAGAAGAGCAGCCCTGTCTTTTGGGTTCCATTCCCTGCTAGAAGCCATGGCGGTCATGCTTGAGAGAGAATGCACCTTACTGCCTGGTACAGCCCACCCCAACGCAGCCCTACAGCTCACACATGCTGCTAATTTTCTAAGATCAGAGCACGCCTTTGATGAAAAACAAAACATTGCACCTCTCCTAACAAACTTTGCCGGCAACACTGGATAATCTGTGGTCTTTCTTCTTTGATTTGTAAATATGTAATTAATAAAATTAAATTTCCATTCTATATATTGAGCATCATTTCATTTGTTTCAGACATGGTGTAAGATTTGTGGATAAGTCAATTTAAATGCTTTTATGGTATGGTGTTAGACTGAGTACAGTTAATATTAGCACTCTTCCATAAGTATATGGGTATTTGAGGATATATTTTATTTACATTAGAAAATTACATTGGGTATTTTTAAGTCTAGTTGAATGAATAAAAACACTCTTTTATTACTTTTAATTTTCTTTTTTTTTCATAAGATTTTGCACCTAATAATAGTTCATTATTCAGCCTTAATAAATTCAAGATAGTATTTATAAAATACCAAATTCAATCCCTTGTTAAAATAATCTTAAATTTTACAAAGTTTGTAGACAACAATTTTGGTCAAATAATTTTTTTTATTTTTTTTGAAAGGCACTTTAAAATAAACAACATGAATTCATATATTGAGCTTGTTCACATCATTAGCTGCCAAACTTTTATAAAAAAACAAGGACATTTCAGATTTCATTAACTTTTTCACTAAAATTTAAACAAAAATAATTATTGAAGCCCTATTATTATGATGCACACAAATGTTGCAAAAAAGAAAACCACCAAGTACCATCAATTTAGAGATAATTAAATATGTTGAAATGTTACATACATAACAAATTTTCAATGAGCTTTTTTTAGCATAACACAATTTTTTTTAAAGCACTACAAAAAATAACTAGCAAAATAAACATGAATTGTATTAGTCTATTGAATTAGTCTATAACGTTTAGTATCCTTCTTTTTAAAGATCTAATATGTGATGCAACCCCATAGAATGGTACTGAAGTAGGGAAAATTAGATGTTTAGTTCCACGTGTTTAATGGAAGCCAATTCTATAATTTGATGCAAAAATCACTAAAACTAAAATCAATCAAAAAATTGAAATGGATAAGTTAATATTAACAGGATTAATAAATACTAACCAATTATGATGAAATTTGGCAAAGTCAATACACAAGTTGTTATGGTTGTATGCATTTAAAATAATATTTAGTTGACTTTGAAATAATTGTATATGTTGAGGACATTTAGCTGGATTTTTTTTTAAAGCTGTATAAAAACACATTTTTAATGAAGTAATTTCAAAAAAAAATTTGTGTTTAAAATTGTAAAGATATACAGTAAATTAAAGCATTTAACATTAAAAATCAATAATTATCTGAAAAATGACCTGGAACCCTTTTTTTTACCCATTTGTTTGCATCTAGTCAGAAATCAGTTTTTTCAGACTTCCATACCATTTCATGGAGTAGCATTACATAGAACAAAATAAATAAATACTTGATATTAAATATTCCATTCTCCCCACCCTCCCCATCAAAAGATTATAATAGAGTGTTTTGTTTTACTAGCCTTAGTGCTTGAATAAATAAGCTGATGTCTTATTTAGGTTAGAAGTTGATGAAAATCCCTGGAGGCACAAACATACAACTTTTTTGCTATATTTACATGTACCGGAAGTTGCCCAACTTAGTACCAGTATAATTTACAATGCATCATTTTAATATTGAGTAAATACTTATTTATATATATGCCAAGGGTGTGGCCTAACTGGTGTGAGTTTGATTGGCACTTAGAAGTATTAGGTTGGTATCACAATAAAACTTGTGATTTTATGTTTACAAGGCCGGAGGGTTTCATGGGGTGATTAGACTGATAAGTAACATACAAACAGTTGGGTAAAAGTAAAAACTACTAAGACTAAATTGGCCACACAATCATCTTGAATGCTGTTAAAGGAAACAGATGAAAATCATCAGCACTAAGAACTAAAAGGATATGAAAAGGATATAATTTAAAGATAACAAAGGAATGGGACAGAGCAATAAAACAAGTTTTAATTGAAAGGACAAAATATTTTTAATCTTTTGATTAAACAAAGTTGACTACAGATAAGTTAGTTTGGCAACAGTCATCCATATCCATGTCTTGTAAACAAAATATTAATTCAATGTACAATTTTCAAAAGTTAGATAAAATAAGCAAAAGTATGTAGATGTAAAAAAAAAAGGGAATATCTCTATATTGGTTATTTCAGAATTCCTTACATGCTTCACAATAGCCAAACATGTATTACCGGTATCTTATTTGATTCCATATAAATTGTATTTACACAATGCTAGAGATTCCATTAAGAGACAAGAATGAACACAAATAGTATTTGATAAGCAAATGGAATTCACTGAATGAAAAAGAGAAAAAACAAAACCCACAATCATTAATGTTATAGATCAAGATAAAGTAAAAAATTTTAACCAAGGGAAAAAACACTGAGGTCTTTGAACACAATAAGAAAAATTAATAACTAAAAATTAATAAAACAAATACCAGTACATTCCATTTTCTGTTGTTTTCATTGAAATGAAAGTTTAAAAAGTAATCTTTGATAATTTTAATATCTGCCTTCAAGTGGTATAAAAAATTGTTCTAAAAGAAAAAGGGACTGTTGGCCTTATAAAAATCATTCATAAATGCAGAAATTTGGTACAAGAAAATGTGTACAAACACTTCACTCAAATTACAATAAAGTAAAAATATTGTAATAATATATCATTTCAATCAAATTTTGCTTTTTTTTCTGGAAAAAGGTGGGGAATTTACCATAAACAAAATCTATAAATATAATACCAGGTAGGCCTATATGATTTTGCCAATGGATTTATTTTCACATTTTTTACTTTCAGAAATCTGAAACATCTTTGTAAAATGTTTTGATTTTTTGTTTAGGCTCCATGCAACCTTTTGTTTTCATTTGATAATATCAGCAGTTCTAGCAAACAGACATTTAGTCTTCCTGTTGCATCAGCAGTTCTAAAGCATTAACATTTAAAAACTTGAACATAACTGTAATCTTTCATGCAGCAGTAGGCCTATAAGATAATGTTATTTAAAGACAATCAGCAAAAAAGATTTGTAATTAACTGTCTCTCACTCTTAATTCCACATTACTAAAAGCATGTCTTAAGTTATGTTCCAAAGTCAACTGATCACCCATATTTCGAAGCTGTCTTCCACAGTTAGAACACAAATAATGATCACCCACAAGCCTGAGCAACTGACCAGAGATCATTTCTAAATAATTAGCAGGAGCACTAAAAGGACGCTCGGTAGCAACACCTTGTCTAGGTCCAGATGGCATTAGAAACACAGAGTCTGGAACAGTGCTAGAGCAGTCTGTATGATCAGAAGATGTCGTTAATTGGTTTCTAAAGTGGTGTGCTTGGACATGCTGTTCTACGGCTGCTCCTGCATGTGTGGATGTATTGCCACAATCTTCTAGCAAGGCAGGAGATGACGAAGTGGCTTCCAGTAATTGTGTTTGTCTGTGGATGTGGCGGCCATCTGAGCAAGTTTCATTACACTTACAGCAACTCCTTGGCATATTCATCTGTTTGACTTCATTTTCTATTGCTATGGAGTCTTTGGAGTTATCTTTGGTATTTATGCCCATATTTGTCAGTAATAATTGAAGATTAAAGTATACCCTGTAAGCAAACAAAAATATATCAAATTAACCCTCAGTTGATTTTCATTAAAATTTTCCATTATTACTTTAAAAGGGAAGAGAGGGCTACAAAATACATTTTTTTAAATTGTAAGATATCTTTTGAGATGTTAATAAAATAGACCTATGTTTTATGTATTATTACAATTTAAAGGCTTGCTGTCAATAGATTGTTAATGAAATGATGATCCACTAAAATATCTAATAAAATCATAAGTTAAGTTGATAAGTATGTTGGCTAAACATCTTAATTTGTTGATTATTAATAATTAACACCTTTTGACATACTACACATTCACATAGACTACATAGTCATAGTATAGTCATAGACTATTAACACCTTTTGACATACTACACATTCACATAGACTACATAGTCATAGTATAGTCATAGACTATAGACTATGATAATGATAGATTATAGACTTTTAATTTTATATTACTTTAATATTTAATAGGCTATCTTTATATATAGTGCCTACTTATAATAGGCCTACCGTAAAAGGTATTTATAGGCCAACCTTTTGGAGTAGTGGCTTACTTTATACTTTAATACTACTATCAATTACTGAACTAAAATACTTTACTTTAAAATACAAAGGCATGTCTATTCTATCATCTCTATGTAGGCCTAATAGTAATACTAGTAATAGTTAATAATAACTTAATAATATGTAATATGTCTCTAAGATAGTAATAACCTAACATCATATAAAACATTAATAAAAATGCAAGACTAGACTCGGATCACGGATGAGCGTAGGACGCAATAATCTTCTTTATAGAAGGAGCGTCTGTAATGTATAGTATAATAGTATAGTATAGGTATAGGTATAGGCCAATAGGCCCTAAAATAAGATTATAACTTACTTTTATTCCCATTGCCTATTTGTAAAAGTAAAGATAAATCTAGGCTACATAAGACAAATACAATTTAAACTTCTTAGTCTTACCTTAGTCGTAAAAGTCAATGATTACAAATCTCGTATGACATTTGCCTAAGCTAGAAGACTTTTATTTTTCTTTGTGATTTATCCCGGATATCTAACTAACGAGCCCGTGTGTCTTATTTTTAAACCCTAGTCATTGGAAATTTATTAATCTTTAAATAGAAACCGGATGAAGAGTTTCTGTAGGCGTGTTGATTGGATTGGCTTATGATCTAAATATAGAGCAGTCATGGAACGATCTATTTTTAGGACATCTCATATGCCATGCATATATAATAGATTATAATAAAATCGTTATATTTCATTTGTCCATTCATGTTTGCATATTTGACGTGAGATATATGATTTATTTAAGATATTATTATTGTGCCTACTACTAATTAGTCTCAAGTTTTTAAATGACTAATAGTGTAATTATTTTGTTTAATTAGGCCTAAGTTCGATTCACAGCTCGATAAGGATTTGACCAGAGTTGAGATGAAGCCACTTAACCCCGTAACCCCCCCCCCCCCCCCCACCTCTTCCCTTCATCCTCTTTTCCAAAAGGCTGCTTCACATTTCCAATAATTAAAACAAAGAAGCGTAGGCCTACAAGCTTTTATTTACTACTGCATCTACGCCTAGGAAAAGACCAGCTCAGATGGACAGGCCATGTTGAGTGGATGCCAGAATTTGCGCCATTTGTTTTGAATGCGATTTTTACTTATTAGGCCTACTTAATATGTCTTTTATCTCTTTGAGTGTATTTGTATAAGGCGGTGGTGATGCTATTGCTGTATGTGACTGATTGAATATCATTTATTTTAACTAGCATTCTGCGCTCCATTTTTCTGTGGTTAGGCCTACTGCCATTTCATCACAAAAGAGTAGCCTAATTGAAAGAGCTGTAAGCTTCTCATTGCATTTAGTTATTGTTTGGTCATAACTTCTATATGACTCGATATCGTTGTGTCCCCTTGTATAGTATATTGTTATAGGTGTCTACTTATTTTCAACATAATTGTATATTGTTCAAAGTATAGGTCTACTTTTTACGGGTTCCCATTGTGGGATTAAAAGTAAGCTTATCTGATAAAGGCACACCATCTTACACCCCATAGCAATTTATTCTTTCAGTCTTCACCCCCTCTTTTTGCCCCACACGTAGGCTTATTGTCATATAGATTGCAGACATTTCTTCTGGAAAGATTTTTATTACGTCATTTGCCCAAAACTACCAAAGGGCGACAGAGATTGGTCGGTGGCGGGGTTAGAAGCCGGGTCGTAGTAGCAGGCTACTGACCTCGAGACAAGCCGGCCTCGGTGGAATAGATACTTCCAGTTTCATAGAGGCAGGGTAGTGGAGATAAATATGGAATTCAATATTGAGGATTTGTTTAATCAAACCAGGTGTTGACCTATTAGTAGTTTAATGGGAGCTGGCGTCTCTAGGAGAGCCCGAAGTGAAGTTTAAGTCTGGTTGCCCTAGGATGGACTGATGTTGTTGACAACCATAAATGTGTAGGGAGGACGAAAATAACCTGTCCAACTTTTTTAAAAAATGTGAGTGCTTAAAGACAACCACAGACAAAGTTACCATGCTGAAAATGAAACGGAGTCTTTTCATAGTCACGACGAAGCATCCGCCATGTTGTTACACGTGGTTCCGGTTAGGGCATATGCTGATAAAAACAGCGACACATGCAATGTGCCAGGTAGAACAAACAAAGAGAAAAGAAGAAGAGACACGTGCGAGAAAGACACAAACGGAGATCTAATCCCATTACAAAAAAAGAGTCGAAGAATATTATATAGGCCTATAGCCTACATGATCAATTTCACGATTTAGACTTAATTTTAAAACAGACCACATGGATTGACAACGCTAATATAAAAATACAATACAATCGAAACCTCAGTCCAATTGTATAGCCCAAAAATATACATTTTTTTTGGCTTTTTTAATAAGAATTAGTTTTATAAAATCTTGAGCCAACAGGATTAAGCTTACAAGGAAAATTCGACATTCATAACACATACTCAATATATTTATTCATACCAATTAGGTTTAAGCTACTGGTGTAAACTACTTAAAACATTTTTAAAAAATCGATACTAAAACTAAAAGGTTGATTAAATTATAAAACTTTTATATGTAAGTGGAGGTGCACTGAGAGTCAATGGGCTCTAGTCTAAATACACGGAGTGCTCAATCACTTATGGTTGTCGGGAAAATGCATACTTTTATGTATAGATATATGGTGCGTGTGCTAATGCCAATTTTAGACTTTGCAGCAACTAACGTCAGGTACCCATTAATTAAAACGCAGGGACATAGCCATCACCAGGATTCGAACCCAGGTCATTGGTACGCTGGCCGAAACACGCTGCCGCTCAGCCACTCTGCTCCAATGATATCATTATAGATATTTTTTTATATGTACCTATTTAAAACAAATGCAATATTCACATGGTGACAACGCTTTCCTTGTGTTTAAAAAAATCATTACTATTGTAAGATTACAGCGGGGTTATTAATATCTCATTTAATTGGGCTTTTGCGATCAATTAATTAAACAAATGCTTAGGTTTGTTGTCATATTTTAAAGGTTGAAGTCACCCTTATCGGGAAATCGTTCAATTATTTTTTGTTGTCGACCATTTAAAAACTAGACAAAAAATATAGCCTGTATTTGAATACAAGTATAGGCTAATGGTGAAATAATGCGTCAAGACCATGATATTTATCAGTGAAAAACACAAAACCATGATATTTATCAGGGAAAACACAAAACCATGATATTTATCAATGAAAGACACAAAACCGATAGTAAAATTTATCAGAGAAAGACACAGAACCAAAATATTTATCAGGGAAAGACAAGATCTACGAGAAAACAGTGTTGCCAACTCACCACCGGTGGTAGGAGCGAAGGTACCGGGTTATAATAATCTTGGTAAAGGCTGGGCATTGTGCTAGCCTCACAGCCTCTTGAATGTCACTGTCTGAAAGCTGTTTCACTTGCCATTTGGATCAAATTATATGAAAAGGATACATACTTTTTTTTTTTACTTCTAAAGTAAGATACAATATTTGTTTTTAAAAAGTTTATTATGAAACAGTGCACGTGTTCAAATTTGCCCGCTACTTTTTCCAATTCGTCCCCTCCCCCAGACTTTGTTCAATATTTGCCGCACAACCTTGCGCTCTTGACCCTTAGGCTACGTTACAATTTGGGCTAATGCCCTTGCCTTACAATTTGAGCAAAGGCCCTTGCCTTACAATTTGGGCTAAGGCCCTTGCCTTACAATTTGGGCTAAGGCCCTTGCCTTACAATTTGGGCTAAGGCTCTGTCTACCTTACATTCTGAGCTTTGGCCCTTACCTTACAATCTGAGCTAAGCCATATATTCATGTAGTAAGTAGCTGGTTTTAAATTTAAACTTATTTTGAAGCTAGAAAAACACAATCATCAGCATTTATGTTACCATCACCTATTCATTTCTGATCTGAAAAAAAAAAAGGTTAACACCAGATAATCTTGATTGAAAGTTTGGCAGAGAGGCACTTGTGTAACAAAAACAAAACAAAAATGAAAATGAGCGTCTGTGGAAAGAAAAGTTAGTAGGTAAATATTTTAAAAGTAGAAAATTTTTTTTTTTATTTTTTTTTTCTTGAGGCTGGGTTTGTAGCAGTCACAGAATAGATTCTGTGGTAGCAGTGTTGCAAGCTAAAAGATATTATGTAACTTTAAAAATACGGAGTAGCGTCCCCTTTCGTTTCCTAGTTTTTTTAATGAGTTATATCCCCTGGATCAACGTTTCTAAGTGTTTCCTTATCTATATACTATACCAATTTGTATAGTAGTTTTTTTTATAATTATATTTCGTGACCCACTAACATTGTTTTCGCCATACTAGCAGACAAAATTTGCACATTGTCCTCGAAACTAGCTGTAGTCTATTCTTGAGGGCTCTAGTAAAATAGTAAAGTACCCTTCGAACCAAACTGATCATACGGCTGGTGAAACAGCGATCACCGGTTCCTGTGGCCACGGCATACTAAGGGATGTGTGGCCAGCACAATTCCCAGCCGCCTTTACTTTACCCCAACTAGTGTCAGGTAACCATCAGAGCTGGGTAGATTCAGAGACACACTCTTGATGGTTTTATATCATATATTACAAAATGTCTATTTCGGGGCTCAACGTACTGTTATAAATCTTTCGCTGTGGGGTCACGGTAGCCATGCTGATCTGGTGTACCAAAGTTCCCAGGTTCGAATCGTGGTGAAAGCTAGGATATTTTACCGAGCCAGAAGCGTGTCCCTGAGTCAACCCAGCTCTAAAAAAGGTAACTGACAGCAGGAGTTGGCATAAGTATGGCAACTGGACATTGTGCTGCTGACCAAACATCCGCCTGTGTGCCAAGGTAAAAGAAATTCCTGAACGTTGCTTCACATGCCATGTTGGATAAATCTCTAGACAGTCTCTAGACCTAGAAACACTAGAGGAAAGAAGAGCAAAAAGCAAAGTAGTAATGATACATAAAGAACTCGTATATAGAAATACATTACCACAACAACCTATTAAAATACTCAGATAGACATTGGGATAGAAAAAAAATTGTCTTGTTCCATAATTAAGGACAAAGGCAAATAACTTTTCTTTCTTCGCGTGTGGCATCCGGGCTTTTGGTTGTCTAACAAAACCAAATAAACTCATTACTCAACATCATTTGAAATCCTCATCTAAGTGCACAACAAGACTCAAACCTGGGGTCAGCGTTATAGGACGCAATAATTTTCGGTATAGAAAAGGCTTCTGCAACATATAACATAATATAAGAGCCTTCTGTATGATCTATATTCTGATAATATGTGATTTCGAAGTTGTTCCTGTATTCGGCTCAAATACTGTATATCTGAAACAAGGAAGGCATATCCGATCAACGTAATATAATGTATTGCGCAAAAAGCTTCTGTATAGAAGGGACGCCTGTAACATACTATACTATAACTATTATAATTGCCTTAAAAAAACTGACCAGCTTTCCGGCTCTTATGTCCAGGACGTAACGATGTCCAGAGGTGAACCTGGGGGGGGGGGGGGGGGGGGGTTACACCAAGGTTCTGTCTGGGTCCTAGTCACCACACCGTGTACTTTCGAGTTTCCACAACCACATGCATTATTTTCTCTCACAGCGGAATTCCTCTCGGATCCACCTGCAATGTCGCCGGGTGACGCAAACCCCATACTTTAGGTATCGGCATCCATGCACCAGGGCTGAGTTGAGGCTGGATTTCTGCACTCACTGCTTCCCTCCCCACCGAGCCTCGGGGCCTTCTCGGCGGTACAATGAGTCTCGGACGCGCAGCAAGGGCTGTCCCCCATGCATCCGCCCAGGGTTGTGCTCTTGATGCAAGCGTACTGGTGGTTTTAACACTTCGCCAGCGATGAGGCCCATGGGTACAGTAGTGCTCGTAACATAAGATTCGAACAGTTTAATTCCCGCAAAGCACTATATTTTTACAAATAATAAATGAAACACACACCGAACCTAATATTATGTATTTCAAAAGTACTTTTTAGCAAGATATGCCATACATTGACGAATACATTCATATAGATCTAATAATTATTTTTTTTGAAACAAAAAACAACACAAAATACCTAACCTGTAGATTTAGTCTTGCATTTCGGTTAAGATTTTAAACTATGTTAACTTTCTAGATCTCCTAACTAAGCTTTTAACAAAGGCAAACCCATTCCACGCACGAATGTCACACGAGAAAAACTAGGCATATATTATATCAAATTTGTCATTGCTTGTAAAATACAAAAAGTTTAGAAGCGGTAGGCCTACTAATTAAATTAAATCTAAATACTTGTAAAAAAAAACAAACCAGTTGCTACAATCTAGCTATTTACTGCATTAGCCTTCTTAGTTAAGCCGTCTGAAGTAATAATGTCTGATTTTTTTTTTTGCGATGCCAACTTTAATTGATCGCGAAGGAATTGAGCTCCAAAAAGCAACAAATTTAGACTTTTTTCTCACATTTTTTTTTCTAGCTTTTTTTTTTTTTCATTTTAAATCCCAGCCTGGCAATAAAAGCGTATTCCTGGTCGCCATTCATCCCGCTGAGTTATCTTCCCTGTTTATAAGAGTGAGCTTTATTTACCCCCCCTTGGGGCTATATATAGATAATAATCTTGGATGCTTTTACAGAAAGAGGAAATTAACCAAAACATCGGAGAGTGTGGGTTTATCCGCTACCTGGTTATAATAGGTGTTAAAGTTTTTTTTTCTCCCTCTTCAGATTTTATAATTCGCGTTTAGATATTTGGACGTTTGCTTGTGTCTTTACCTAGTCACACCTTTAAGTAGGCCTATACTATAAGCTTAAGTAGCATCCCTCAAAGTCTCAGATTAATAAAATAATATATTAGAACAACTAAGACCCCATTTTAATCTTTCTTTCAATCTCTGTTTGCATGCATGTTTGTCTATCTGTCTGTCTGTCTATCTATTTATATCTATTAATCATCTATATATATATATATGGGCTATGTTTGTCTTTCTATTTATCTATCGATATATCTATCTATATATTAATCATCGGTCAGTCTTTTTAAATATCTATATAGCTTTGTATAATATGTGTGTATAATATAACCACAATGTTGTATTATGGTGGTGGGACCATCACACTAGCAGTTATCAATATATAAAGTTGCTTTTACACTATTTACACTTGTGTAGGGTAGTCTCCCTTGGACGACTATGATTTTGATGACTATTTATTTATTTATAAAGCACTTCTCTCCATGCTATTACATTTCTGTCTGTCTATCGGTCTATCTGTCTATCTATCTGTCTATCTGTTTATCTGTCTATCTGTCTATCATCTGTCTATCTGTCTATCATCTGTCTATCTGTCTATCATCTGTCTATCTGTCTATCATCTGTCTATCTGTCTATCTGTCTATCTGTCTATCTGTCTATCTGTCTATCTGTCTATCTGTCTATCTGTCTATCTGTCTATCTGTCTATCTGTCTATCTGTCTATCTGTCTATCTGTCTATCTGTCTATCTGTCTATCTGTCTATCTGTCTATCTGTCTATCTGTCTATCTGTCTATCTGTCTATCTGTCTATCTGTCTATCTGTCTATCTGTCTATCTGTCTATCTGTCTATCTGTCTATCTGTCTATCTGTCTATCTGTCTATCTGTCTATCTGTCTATCTGTCTATCTGTCTATCTGTCTATCTGTCTATCTGTCTATCTGTCTATCTGTCTATCTGTCTATCAGTCTATCTGTCTATCTGTCTATCTGTCTATCTGTCTATCTGTCTATCTGTCTATCTGTCTATCTGTCTATCTGTCTATCTGCCTATCTGCCTATCTGTCTATCTGTCTATCTGTCTATCTGCCTATCGGCCTATCGGTCTATCGGTCTATCTGTCTATCGGTCTATCTGTCTATCTGTCTATCTGTCTATCTGTCTATCTGTCTATCTGTCTATCTGTCTATCTGCCTATCTGCCTATCTGTCTATCTGCCTATCTGTCTATCGGTCTATCTGTCTATCGGTCTATCGGTCTATCTGTTTAATTATATTTTCATATGTAACCTATGTATTCATGTAAGTCAAATGCTGCAGGTGAACCAGTGTCCCCATTACGTTACATTACAAAAGCAATTCTTATAAAATAATTTGCAATTTTTAGAAGTAAAAAAGAACTATTCAAATATAAATCGTGGAACACATTACTCCAAGTTTTTTTTTCTAATTTGCATTAAAATTATGTTTTGGTATTTTAGTGGGTTTTTTTTTTTACATGAACTTATATAAAACGGTGTGCCAAGATATTTTTTGTCATTCGGGCCTCACTTGTAAAGATATATATATTTCTTTCACACTGTTCGACTAATAAACCTACTGTTTTCAGTTAGTTACACAAAACAGTTTAAGAAACCAGATAGCCTTTTATTTATTTAACTTCATTTTTTTGTTCATACAGACAGTCAAAGAGAATTTATCTATAAGAAAAAGAAACAATAATTTTACTTACCTAAACCTTTTAAAATTATAATAAACTTTTTTATAACATTGAAAGCACTAGAAATAAATTCAATAGATTTATTTGGTTGACAAATAAATACATGTATAAACATTAGCACATTCCAAAATATTTTTTTTTCCATATCCCTAACTAAAAGCTGGGCATAATATTGCTACGGTTTAGTAGGGCGCTTCACTTCTTGTTGGAGAATCCCTCCGATGCAAGGTCATCAAGTAAGATATCTATCATAGTTACATGCACAGCTTGTCAGTGTCCATTGTTGCGGTCAGTCACGGAGAATGTTTTCGGCATAGCTCACGCATAGCTGACATTACTTCTTTCGTTCTGCTGAATTTTTAAACTTGACGTGAGACACACACAATTATCTACTTTTCATTTTTTTGTTTGTTTTTGGTGTTATAATTTTTTCGTTGAGTTGGTGTGTGTTGTTTATGTGTGTATGTTTTTATTTATGTATCTGTGTGTGTTTCTCTTTCTGTGTCTGTGTGTGTGATTGTTTCTCGCGCTCTCTCTTTATCTTTCCGTGCGTGTCACTGTGTGTATCGCTTTCTGTGTGAATGTGTACGTATGTGTGTGTGTGTCTCTCTCTCTGTCTCTCTGTGTGTTCTCTCTCTATGTATATATGTATCACTCTATATGTGTCTCTTACCATGTGTTTCTGGGTGTGTCTCTTTCTCCCTCGCTCTGTGCCTTTGTGCTTGTGTCTCTATGCGCGTCTCTTCCCGTGAGTGTCTCTCACATTGTGGGTGTCTCTCTGAGTATCCCTTCTTATATGTGTCTCTCCCTGTGCGTGTGTCTGTCTGTGAGTCTCTCCCTGTTTGTGTGTCTTTTTGCGTGGTCCTTCCTGTGTGTCTCTCTTTCTGTGTGTGCGTGTGTTTGTGTCTCTCTCTGTGAATCTCCATCTTTGTCTCTCTTTGTAGCTCTCCCTGTGTGTGTCTCCCCCTGTGTATCTCTCCCTTGTGTGTCTCTCCATATGTGCGTCTTTCTTTTTGTCTCTCCCTGTGTGTATGTCTCTCTATGTGTCTCTCCCATTGACCGTGTGTGTCTCTCTTTGTGCCTGATTGTGTGTCTCTTTTTGTCCTTTTCTAAGTATGTGTCTTAGTATGTGTTTGTCACAGTGTGTGTGTGTGTCTCTCTCTCTCTGTGCCTGTGTATGTGTAAATCTGTGGAATGTGTAGAGTGTGGCGAAGCCAGGGAGATTGGCTTCTGTGGCACCCGATGCATGGATCGAAATCGGCATTGATTTAAAATGTATGTTTTCATTTATTAGTAGGATAACGTGTGTTGTGTTTAAAACGTGTCAGTTTAGCGCTTACCCGGACTTTGGCACCAGGGGTGGCCGCCTCATTCACCCCTTTTTAGTTACGCAATTTTTTGTATAGATATATAAAAAAAAGTAATTAATTTATTAAAATTATCTTTTCGTTAATTAAAAATAAAGAATGGATACATTAAAGAACCGTGAAGCTTTCAACTAAACAACGTTGGTCGCAAAGCCAAACTATTTATTAAAAAAGCCGAAATAAAAGGGGAGAAATAATGCAAGCTGGCAAAAGAATACAATTTTATAAACATAAGCAGCCGAGTCCGCAAGGGCACGTAACTGTACATCACGATGCCGTAAATGTAGACATACAAGTTATCTTTTCACAACCGTGCGCTAGGGCAGCGCGCATTCGCGGGGGTTTCTTTATAGCCGTAAGGACTGCTGGTGTTTCTGTTTTATTTTTCTTCTTTTTTGGTTGATAGTGTTATGACTTGTCGAGTCGTAGTACCGGCATCATACAGAACCGTACTACCTACAGGAGGTGTTTGGTGTACTACGGGTCATTGTTCGGTTCATGTTGAGATACTTTAACGTTTTCGTTTGTAGGCCTAGTAGCTAAGCGATTTGTTTAAAATTAAATTATTTGTGCGTTGTGTTAAGATTTTAACGTGCGATAAATAATTTTTTTAAAATAAGTTTACATAGATATGAACAAAACATATAAATATAGTATAAAGCTTTTAGTATGTCTTTTAATTGCCATTTTTTTACTTTAGTTTTTAAATGCGTTTTTTTTTCGGTATTTTTTCTTTGGTGTTTTTTTATGTAAAGAATTGTGTGAACTTTAATTTTTTTGTTTTTGTGTAAACGAAATTGATTTAAATGTTTCTAAGAAAATATTTATAGGCCTATGTAAGTTTTTTGAGTTAACTGTTCAGTATAAAGGTCTGCCAGTTATTTATTTATTCAACGTGCTGCCAACTTCTGGCTAGGTGAAAAAAAAAAGCTTTGATTGAACTAAGGAACAATGTTGTAAGACTTTTACATCCCAGAAAATAAGGACTGATGTTGTTCTAAACAGTGTGAAGTGTTGCAGGGAGAGTTCAAGTGGTTAGCCTTTTGTTGAACTCAAACCATGAATTCACGTTTAACTCTCTACTTAACGGTCAATCGGTTCATTCTTCTAGTCTACTTAGTGCTTTTAGTGCCTGATTCTGCTCTGGCGGTCAGAATTAGGTCTAGATCCAAGTCTAACAATGCCTTAGAGCCTAACGATGGGATTCAGGCTGACGAGCCCAGAGGGTGAGTAGGCCTACACATAACTTCTTTTGGTATTCGTCTATTTACTATTGTCTTTGAACTCAATTACTTTTCATTTTGTGAAATAACTTAAAGCTTATAAAATTATCTCCCTTGTCTGATTTTTTTTTGTTCTGGTTAAGTTGTACGTCTGTAGTGAGAGCAGCACAAATCTAGATGTGTTCAAGTGATAAAGATAATGTTTATATAATTTATATACAAAAACGTTCCCCCCCCCCTTTTTTTTTGTTTGTTCGGGCATAGCTGTTCAACGGCTGTTTATTTCACACCCTTCTATGTTTACTCTAATACAGGGATCTTGTGTTTCATAACTAGCAGAGTATGTTTTAGCGCCGAGGACTGCAAGCTTACGAATTTAACACTTGTTATCAGTTGTCTTTTAGTTGCACAAAGTTTTTTTTTAACAGTTGGTTAAGGGTCATTACACGTAACATGCAGGACTATTTGCCCGGTGCCTGCGTGTGTGGCTCAAAGGCCCGTGGATACATTCTAAATGTCATTCCACAGGGCTCTACATTTCGAAAGGAATTTTACATAGAACGCGAGACTACTGTTACTTACAAAGTTAAGGAATGAGCTTTCCTTTTTAGACTAAGAAATAATGAAATTCAACAGTGGAATGTGACTTCAATTATAGACTAATAAAGATCACAACAGTACAGTGTAGCTTCACTATTAAACTAAAAACAGGTACTTCAATAGTTGACGGATTTCTCTATAATAGACTAATAAGTAGGCCTATCACTATGGTGGACAGTGGTTTCAATATTAGACGAATAAGTATCACAGTATTCTCTCCTTGATAATGTATATAACTAACATTTCACCAATGGCTAATTAGACTATGTGCTTACCTTCTAAACTATAAATGAAACATCATGCAATATAGTTCGTGTCATTATTATTTTTATCTCACCACCCCCTAACCCCTCCCCACCACACAGACTTTCTCCATTTTATCCTCTACCCATTATTCCAAATTATTTTTATTTTGTCTTCTTAAACATGCTTGGTCCGTTTATCTGACATTCAGTCTGTCGTCCTCTTTCTGTATTAGGGCCTACTCTTTTTAACTGATCCCCCCCCTCTCTCTGTCTCTCTCTGTCTCTCTCTCTCTCTCTTACCTTTCCTTTTTCTCTCTATCTTCCGATCTCACCATAACTATTTTCCTCTTATTCATCTTTGTGTGTGAGCGTGTGTTCATATCTTTATATAATCTATCTGCTCCTTTCTTTGTTTCTACATTTTCCTACAGAAGAATAACGCTCACTTCAATAGCGATGCCACCCCTACTTCCTTACCTCCACCCTGCCCCTGTTTATAAAAAATTATTATTATTCCAAACTAAAACACATTCTCCCTTTGATGAATTCTTTCCCCTTTTCATTTTCGCTTTAAAAAGTTTGACTTTCCACAAAACTACATCCTTTTTATTTATTACTTTATTGGGGGTTGAAGCGTGCGGGGGTGGGAATCTGCTTGAAATAAATGCTGTTGAAAAGACAAAATAGAAATAACGAAGAATATGTAAGTTATATTTATGCATTAGTTATAATAACTACACATTGAATGAGATGGGTATAAAACATTGCAAATTGCAAATCGCTTAATATTTTTGGTTTTGAATTCCTGACGAAATTAGTTTAATCTTTAACTTTTTTTTTTATCTTAATCAGCTCTTAAATTATAAAAAAAAGAAAAAAAAAGCCGCCAGCATCAAAGAATTAGTGATGGAATTCGTTTGTGTCGACAGTAACTGACAGACTCATTCTCGTGTATTTATTTACGATCATCTTTGCAAGCAAACATACATAATTTTTACATACACTTATATATATCATAATCTTATATGTGTTCAATCTGTCTGTCCCAAAACTCTCTCATTCCCTCTATCTATCATCTATCTATCTATCTATATCTATCTATCTATCTATCTATCTATCTATCTATCTATCTATCTATCTAGATCTATATCTCGATCTATCTCTATCTCTATCTATCTATCTAGATAGATAGAAAGATATGTGATATATAGATAGATATATAGATAGAAAGAAAGAAAGATAGCCAACAAATGAAGAAATACAATGTAATATAGCGCCATACAAGTGCGCTTCAAATTTAAATAAGCACTACTAATTTAAAATTTGTCATAAATAAATACATTAACTAATTATATATATATATATCTTATATGCTACAGACGTGCCTTTTTACACAGAACATTCTGGCATCCTACGCTTATCCTTAGTTTGAGTCTAGCCTTGTTTTAAATTATGTTAAGTTACTGGCTTTTCATATTTGTTCAGGCAACCCATTCCTTGCCTGGATGCTACACGGGAAGAAAGAGTACGTCTCTGCATTTTTCATGGCATATAGATAAGAACATTTTCCCTGACCTTAAATTTTTCTGAGGATTATAATATATATGTATAACAGTATAACTAAAACTTAATATATATATGAGAGGATGAGAGTTTCTGTGTACATGTTCGCCACAGGCTAGACTTCCAGTAATAGTCCCTGCGCACTAGAATGATAAACGCCTATAAAAATATAATATATATGTCTGTTTTACAGTCACACAAAATTGATAATAAAAAAGTTGTTTTCGGTCACGCTAACTTAAACATAAGATCATAGTACCTCAAGTCCGTGTCAGTTTACCTTAATAAAATAGCAATCTTGTCAAATCATTACACACATGCACAACAGAGTGAGAGAGAGAGAGAGAGAGAGAGAGAGAGAGACAAACACAGGTTCAAAAATGAATTGTATAGTATAGGCTACATTTTCTATTTTATGTATATGAAATGCAATATTGAAAAAAGACGAAAATGACATATACAAAATGTCAAAGTGAAAATTCGGCCGACAAAGAAAAGTTTACTTTTAAAGTAACAAAATTTCGTTCTTTTATTTTTTATTATTATTATCTCGAAACATTTTTTTCTTTTGTTAATCACAGTGTCAAGTATTATTTGTTTCTTTGTTATTTGCTTGATAACATGCTTCTTTATTATTTAGTTTGTTGTTTGCTTGTTTGTGGTTCGCTATTTTGTCTAGACTAGCTGTTTCGTAGCTGCTTTTTTTTTTTGTTTTTCTTTTTGCTTGTTGGTTTGTTTTTTTGTTGTTTGTGTTTTTTTTTTATCTAGGCCTACTTTTTTTGTTTTGTTTTTAATTTTTTTTTGTGAGGATGGTATTTTTCACCGATTTTAACAAAATATTAAAATTTTTAAATAAAATATAAAAGTCATAACTCTAAAAAACTACAATTTCAGATGTTTTAGAAAATGTATTAATTTTAATCGAATTTTAAATATCACAAGACACATTTTCAACCTGATAAATTCATGGCATTTTTATAAGTGAGGGATATAGTTCATCTGTCCAAAGAGAAAACTGAAATTACGATTGGCATAAAATGGCAATTATTACGTGCAAGTCATATTCTAGCTTAAATTTAAATATAATCTTCAAGTTTAACAAGCATATCCTATCATGTTATATTTCTGGTTACCATGACAAATTCACAGCAACCCATTCCATGACCCAAAGTCACTCGAGAAGAAAAAGGACATAATATCAGCTTTAGTCGTAAGAGAAAACAAGAAATGGATAATTGTTGTTTTGTTGTTTTTAAACTTTATGTCAATATTTCATTTAAAGTATGAATCAAATGTTTAAGTTTTATTTCTAGACCGATTAAAATGAACTACGTTAATGTTTAAAAAAAAAGTATTTTCTTTCGAAACACTACCGACTTTTATTCAGTGAACGCTTGACATTTTAATAGATGTATATACTTAAAGTAATAATTCTATATATAGTAACAGTTAAATGTTCTGAACGCTCTAGTTTGAACTTGCTCAAGATTCTGTTTTTAGAACCATGAAGTTTATTGTGACGGAAGAGATAGTCCGAGTTTCTAAGGTGCAATGAAAATGTCATTAGCTTTCATAATGTTGCTCTATGAATCATAAATGCTGATGAAGTAAGGCACTATCGAGAGAACAGTCTTAAAATTCACATTTTTCCATGATATAGTCTACCACCATTTCCTGACAGAAGTGTGTTTGACCTCACTAAACTCTCTTGAGCGGCAATGTAAAAACTAAGGTTGCTTTGCAAGGGTCTGGCATGCAAGGGCTGGCTTGCAATGAGTTGGTTGATTGGCTAGTGAGTTGGTTTGGAATCGTTTGGTTTTCAATGAGTAGACTTGCAATCGGTTGTTTTTTGGGTTGGCTTGAAATAATTTGACTTGTTCTGGGTTGGCATGCAATGGATTGGCTTATTTTCGATTGGCTTGCAAGTAGTTGACTTGTTTTGGGTTGCTTTACAATGAGTTGACTTGCAATGGGTTGGCTTATTCTGTTTTGGCTTGCAAGTAGTTGACTTGTTCAGAGTTGGCATGTAATAGTTAGGCTTTCACTGGGCTTGTTGGTAAATAGCTGACAAACTGTTGTCTTGTAATGTGTTTTTATGTTATGTCAAAAAATAAATAAGAGACGTGTTTTGTATATATTAGTTTTAATAATGATTCATTTGGTAAACCTTTATATCAAACACTTATGATTGAAGACATTCAAACGATGTAAAAAACATTAGAATACAGGCTTTTTTTAGTAGGCTAAACACACATTTTAAACAAAGGCATTCAATTAATCTCCTAATGCAAATTATTAACCGAACAATCATAAAAAATACATTTAGCTTTGAAATTGTAATAGATGTAACTCTTAATGTAAAAATAATATCACTTTTGTTAAAAAATCACTTATTGTAAGTTATTTTTATTGTTCACAAAAAAACTAACAACAACATTTGTTCAAAAAGTCTTTATTCCCATTTAGTAGTTAATGGACCTTCAGTCGTTTTAAATGTTCTAGACTATTCACTTTTAAATACTATGACTTAGTATTTTAATGATAGTGTATGCCTGACCGGGAGGAATGTACACAGTAATTTATTTATCTTTTGTTATTATTGTTGTTGTTAATGTTCTTATTGTTGTTGTTAATGTTATTATTGTTGTTGTTATAGTTATTTCTGTTGTTATTGTTGTCGTCAATATTTTTGCTATTGTTGTTAATAAATTCCTAAAATTCATCTCTTTCTCATATTCCCCCCAACCCAGATCTTAAAATTGTAATCGTATTTCAATGAGTATTTTTTTATTGCAAAGTGCTGTTATTGATTATGTTATTTCTACTGAAAACTATTTGCTTTCATATTTACGTGTGTGTGTATAATAGATAAAATATGCAATTCCTTAAGTCTTAAGGGATTAAAGAATTGAACGACCATCCAAAATATTGAAACCATTGGTAGGCCTACGTAGAACGGCCATCCAAAATATTGAAACCATTGGTAGGCCTACGTAGAACGGCCATCCAAAATATTGAAACCCTTGGTATGCCTACGTCTTATGACAATACTCATATTTCTCCCCCCCCCCCTCCGCCCCCCCCCCCCCAGTTCCACCGTATAGAAAACTAATCTACACGAAAATCCTAAGTCTAAAATTATAGAACTGGTCAAAAGAAACTTAGGTATAAAGCCTAGGAAATCCCCTTTATCCCAAAACCACAACCTTATCCCATCAACGAAATTGAAAAAAAATCAACCCACGTTTTTACCTGCAAGTTGACACAGAGATAAAGGTCAGCGCTGTATAGAGGATTATAATATACTGAAACAAGGCTATTATTGGGCATTAAATGATTTTTTTTATATTTACTGTTTTTTTTTTCGGCCCACTTGAACTGTATGGGCCCCGCAGCAATGTACCGGTTGCACATCTTTCTCTCCATGATAAAGATGAAAGTGTCATGGTAGTTATTAGCTATATGCTTTTCTTATCGAAATGGGGGAAGATGTTGTTTTATTGCCCCCCACCAGCATGAAACAGTACACGTTCTACTTAAACGCCCTAAACTAACCAACGTGAGACAAACATTATCCCTTCCTCAACCTACCATTACCAACACATTATACAGTAATAAAGAAAAGCTTTAAAAATATATTTAAATGGGTTTCTCTGGTATTGACTACAAGAGGGCCAGACTAGTTGGAAAAAGAAATGTAGTTCCTCGTCAAATTCTGACTTATCTTGTCTTATGCCTTGGGCACAGAAACTGGTGAATGCAGCTTCAACAGCCCTATAATCAGTTAGGTCCGAAGGGCACTTTACGTTACTTAACGTGGATAGGGAACATGTTTTTAATGTTTAACTGTAACAAAAAAACAAACAACAGATTCTTTAAAAGAGAAGTGTCTTTATTTTACTATCGTATTCGCCGTACACTTACTCCTCTCTCTCACTTTCTTGGGCTTTTAACAGCCAACACCACATACTAAATGGTGGATGCGTTTCAATAATGTACATAACACCTTTTAACACCTCTGTACCACAATAAAGAACCTTAATTCCAGTTTATTGGTGTCAGGTGGGTGAGAATGAGCTGAAAGGAATACAAATGACTCTGGGAACTATGCACAGGTCGTGGACCAATGAAATGTGACCGGAAGCAATGCAGACATTTTGTTTATTGTGTTCTATTTATATCTCCCATGTACATATCTGGGGAATCATTTTAGAACGAGGTCGTACGTTTCCCCATATTTTATATTCCGTTGGTGGTAGGGGGAAAGGGGGGTGGGTGAAGAATGCATACGAATGTTATCATTATTCCAGGTCTCAGAAAGTTTATGTGGAAAAATAACAACGTGCAGCTGTTCAACTGGAAGCTGACTCAGCAAATATATATTTCAAACAAAAAATGGAAAGAATATCTTAATACTTAAAGTATTATCCCTTTCCGACTTAGTTGGTTCATGGGACAAGAGAAACAGTGTTCACACGTTTCCGACTTAGTTGGTTCATGGGGCAAGAGAAACAGTGTTCACACGTTTCCGACTTAGTTGGTTCATGGGGCAAGAGAAACAGTTCACACGTTTCCATGATCACGGCAAATAAAGGATATTGTGTGGCTAGCACAATGTCCAGCCGCCAGGAACCCATAAGAGTTAGGTAGACTCTTGGACATCCCCCCCCTGCCTTTCATGTGCAGCCTGGATTCAGACCTGGGGGCTTTTGGATTGGCGATCCGAACGAGACCACCACAGTTGTAGACTTAATGATACCACTCTATAGGTTCCAGGTTCGAATCTAGGTTTTAAAATTGTCAGATCTGAAAAGCGTCCCTTAACCTAACCATTTCTGAAGGTACCTGGCAATAACTGAGACAAAGTAAAGTCGGTTGCCCGTTGTGCTTGTCACACAATCCCCATTAAAAGTAGTGAACCATATTTCACTAGATCAGCGTGCTCTCGATGGGATAATTACTAGTTACAGCTTAATACAGAAATATGAATTGTCAAAATGGTTTAACTTGCTGGTTAAAACGGTTGCTATTATCTTTAACCCTCGACATAGATCATTCTAAGACTCAAGTGACAAGAATCAGTAGAGGGAGTTATCAAATCCAACATATGGTATCATGCAGTGGGTCCTAGTGGATTGGAACGCACTTCTTAAGATTCATTCCACATTGTATCTATGACTAATTGTCTATAATCTATGGCTTACTGTTGTTGTTGTTTTTTACCCAATAGAGTCTTGAGGTGTAATTCTTTCCTATGTATCAGTGTTTCAGCGCGGCTGATGTGGCATACAAAAGGTAAATAACTCCAAAGTTAATTTGCGGGTTTACGAACGCCGTAGTTTCCCCCTTTCAACAAAAGACAACTCTTGTCCAGGGGCTTAACTCCAATTTGTTACTGTCTTGGCAATTCTATTTCAAGAGGGTTTTTAAATACACACATGCACAATGCCACCTTTTCTTATTCTCACGCATGTAAGGGGAGGTTAAAAAAACAAAAAACAATTAAAGCAGTTCGGCTTTATGTATCTGTATGCATATGTGTGTGTGTGTGTGCTACCTGCCTATCTGGCATGTCTTCTATATTCATTATTCGCATGTCACGGTAAGGCATCAGTTGATGCAAAAGATCAACCCCCCTCCCCTTTCCAAGCTGATGTTAAAGATGCGGAGATATTTTTGTTTTAAATGCCGTCCAGGTAGAGGAATCCCTAATTGTTGTTGTTTCTTTTTCGTTATACCCCCCCCCTCTCCTTAATTTGTTTTTGTTTTCATTAATTTGATGGGGGTGAAATATGTACTTGAAAAATCTGTTTGGATTTGACACCACGAGGAATTTGCTGATCCCGGTGGAAGCTCGGGCTGGAGTACTGGATTCCTTGATAAAAGATGATACAATTCTTAATGTTAAGTGCCCGAGCGGTGTAGTATGTGAAAAATTGCAAGTGAATTTTGCCATGAGTCAGTCGGGTTGGTTAGGTCGGGCGGGGGGGGGGGGGGGGGGGGCGATCGGAGTCAAGGGCGGAGGCAGGAGGTGTCGTCTGCTTGAAATTTTTGAATTCGTTGTTTTCTTCTTTTTTGTGGGTGTTATCTTGGATCTAATTGGCCCAGGTGTGTGCGTCTGTAGTTCAGACGTTGAGATAAATGGCATTAGTTTTAAAACGAATCTCTAGTTACGACGCCATGTTTGCCCAGCAAGAACGGGAAACAACCGAATTAATTATATGGCTCATTGGCCTTATTTTTCACAACATGTCCTACATATCCACCTTAAAAAAAATATGTCTATTCAGTCACATACAAATTTATTTTAATTTCTTATCTTATCTTATCTTATACATTACAGACGCTCCTTCTATAAAGAAGATTATTGCGTCCTACGCTCATCCGTGGTCCGAGTCTAGTCTTGCATTTTATTAATGTTTTAAAGATGTTAAGTTACAGGTTTTCCTGGCTTGTCCAGGCAACCCATTCCATGCCCGAATGCCACTCGGGAAGAAAGAGCACTTATATGCATTTGTTCTCGCATATGGGACAAGGAAAGTGTTTTTGTCTTTATGTTTATCTGAGCTTTGCAAAAAGTTGTTATTGGGTTGTATTTCTAAATTAGAGTTTAACGCCTTGTGTATTATTACTACTGTACTTTACTCTTTGCCCTTCTGTCCTCTAGTGTTTCTAGGTTTAGTGATTTGACTAATGGTGTTACTCTTGTTACTTGGGAATATTCACTGGTTATGAACCTTGCAGCTCTTTTTTGGATTTGTTCTAATTAATTTGATTTAATAAATACCGTGCCATAAACATCGTATACTCTCTATAATATAGAAAGAATTGCTTTTATAAACGTATTCCCTGTACAGGCAGTTTCAATGAAATGCAAAATAAAACTATGATATAACTTGCTGTCACGATCGCGACCGGCTCTAGGGTTTTTGACGCCCTAGGCGTAAACAAATTCTGCGTCTCATTAAAGTGCCGCCTTCGGCGGGGAGAAACTGAGTACTTTCCTTTTTTCTAAGTCAACTTAAATAAAATACCCTTCGCCTTTAATTACCAAGTAATATAGTAGTAGTATAGTATGCTAGTAGCGCGAAGATGTACTAAAAGTTAATTTAGCTTATATTTTAAAATCCCCAAATTAAAAAAAAATCCTCAATTATGCGCCTCTCAAAAATTTTGCGACCAAGGGGCCTCCTAGGTTGCCTATATGGACGAGCCGGCCCTGTGTCATTTCAGCACATTTTTAAAAAGGGGGGAAGCATGTAAGATAGATATCTCTTGCCGAATGCGCAATGAGGTCTATGCAGAAGTCTTTTCCGGTCACGTGATCATTGTTAGACATAAACAATGAATTGAATGAGATGGGCACTTACTGCGCTTCTGTTGGGTGCGCAAATTCTACCTCTAAATTATCATGTAAATAATCTAAAATCTTTTCATAGATTTCCTTTGAAAGATCAACAAAAAGGTGTTGTTCTTTAATAATTGTATGTCTATAAACATTGTTGCTTCCGTGAGCATCATTTATAATATCACAATATTCAAGGTTATGTGAAAAATTAAAATTTTTAATAAGCATAGGTGCCATTAAGATCAATGTAAAATCAGCCATTTTTGTTTTAGTTTACATAGGATCACGTGATCGATTTTCTGTCTCTAAGGAATTGTGCATAGACCTCATTGCTTTTTAAAATGCCTGTAAATTAAACGAAAAAAAATGTTGAATACGATTTCATTCATTCAATATGTTAAGCACTAAAAGTCGGATGTAGTTTGTAAGTGAGTGAAAATAAATTAACCCTTTCAGACCAAGCTTGTCCATTGTGCGAACGAAGCACCGTTCACCAATTTGTATGGCCTCTGCATGCAAGGAGATTGTGTAGCCAGCACATTGGCATGGGAAAAACATGAGATCTGAACTCGCTGCCTAAAAAATCTCATCATCCCCATTCCCGTTCTAATTAGGGGAAACTGGGGTAAAATGGGGTACTTAAGGAAAAAACTCTTCTATATTGACAAAAAACATCAAAATCAATACAAATTTTGCTGAAAATAAAAGAATACGACATTGACAACATTGTAACAAAGCACAAACACCATAGAATGTGATTTTTTTAAATTTATTGAACTTAAAAAAAAAAATACACAAATACACCATTTTGCCCCATGCTTGGGGCGAAATGGGGTTCGGCATGGGGCAAAATGGGATCATGGCAAGAACTTGTATAGCCTAACCATAAAAAAACATCAAAATTATTCACTATTAATACACAGTTTACAGACATACATTGGACTTTTATTTTTTTCTTCATGCGAGTCTTATTTGTTCAAAGGATGAAAGACCAAATAGCATTTTCTCCATCTTCTTCCTAGTTCAGATTCTTGTTCAATCAGTTTCAACAGAAAACACAGTTTTAAATGCACCTAGGGCTGAAAAAAAAACAGGCCTAATTAGAAATTGCATTGACAAATAAAAATAATTTCATATTTACAGGCCTAATTAGAAATTTCATTTACAAAAATTAAATATAAAATAAGTTGTATGGGGAAGAACCCCATTTTACCCCACTGAAACTACCCCATTTTACCCCATTGTGGTGGGGGCACAATAAAATGCATTATAATCGAAACATGCTTGATTTTATTGTTACATTTAAGGCCATATTTGTCGACAATAAGATATTATTCAGATACAATACAAGATTTATTTCAAAGCTTAAATTATTAAGTATCAGTTTCTTAAGTCGTAGCCTAATTTAAGAAAATTCGATGAAAAATATGCAAAAATGTGTATTTACCTTGTAACAATAATTCTGCGTGAAAAGTGGACTATAGCTCAAGATGGCGTCGTCTCGTATCGTGTTACTTCAAATTCAATCATTTGTGATAGTTTTTGAGGCTCTGAAAGGGTTGTATTTGCAAAACCCCATTTCACCCCAATACCCAATTTTACCCCAGTTTCCCCTACACAATAAATACTTTCAATATTAATTGCATTAGTTAAATGTAGTCTATCCTATTAGTGCTCCATGATCCACAAATACGCAGTTCTTTTCGCAAAGCTTATGAGTTGCGGTTGTTTTCTTGTATTTAATCTTTTTAATACTTTTCTGTATATAAATAACATCTGTATCATATAAGATAATAAGATAAGAAGATATTATACAGGAACACTTGTGAAGGTAGAGAAATTGAATGTTTAAAAAGCCTGGATGGAAAATAAATATAACGGAAACTAGAAGAACACAAAAAAAAGTATTTAGCCAAAAATATTTATATGATAAGAATAAGAAACAAAATCAAAGTGCAAGCTCTATTTAAACTACGTAGGTCGCAAAAGCCTTCAGTATAGAAAGGGTATCTGTAACATAAAATACAGTAACAACAAATATGTGTTTATTGCACTGCACCTCTGCAACTGACTTTATTTATGGACACAATAGACTTCAAAACAGTCACACTGTAAGGCAGTATAATGCAGCATTTAATAAATGCGTATCATTAGTCTCGCTTACCGTTCGTGTGGCAAGTCTGCGTGATTGATTAATAATGCATGTCTCAACATTTCAGTTATTTCTAAAGTAGAATGTTACGATTGCAGTTGAGGATTGTGAATTTTATTCTGTAGATATGTAAAGACTACATGTTATAATATTTGCATGTACAGGCTGCATGTTGATATTGACATGTAGGTCTACAGACTGCATGTTATGATATTGACTTGGGCAGGCTGCATGTTATGATATTGACTTAGGCAGACAGCATGTTATGATATTGACTTGGGCAGGCTGCATGTTATGATATTGACTTGGGCAGGCTGCATGTTATGATATTGACATGTAGGTATACAGACTGCATGTTATGATATTGACTTGGGCAGGCTGCATGTTATGTTATTGACTTAGGCAGGCTGCATGTTATGATATTGACTTGGGCAGACTGCATGTTATGACATGACTTGGGCAGGCTGCATGTTATGATATTGACTTGGGCAGGCTGCATGTTATGATGTTGAATTTTTGAACAAAAAAAACTTTGTTTTTATGGGTTGTATAATTATTACCTTCGTTTTTTCGTTTTGTCGCTGATTCAAATTTCATGGTCTTAGATCTAACTCATAATTTGCTGACGCTAATTCAATACAGAACCCTTATCAGTGGTTTAAATTTAGTTCAGCTTTTCGATTAGTGTTTAAAATGTATAATGGTTGGCTTTTTTTGTTGTTTTGTTCAGGCAACCCATTCCATACCAGAATGCCACTTAGCTTGTTTGTAAAGCTGTGGAAATATTTCTTTCATGTGTTCAAAAGTGCCTCTTGCTCTTGATCAATTGTACTGGCTCTGAAATCAGCATTGATGTACTTTCTAGCTCCTTACAAGTTGCTGGTATCGAACTTAATCGAAGAACTGAATTGAACGAATACTTAAAGATACGATTTCTTTATTAATCCAAATAAAAAGAAATAGTTGTTGCTTGTATAAGCGAACAATAGTTCATGGGAGAAAACAGTTTCAACAAACTGTCATTTTTTAATTAGAAAAAAAAAGTTTGTGTGGGATTAAGTTAAAAAAAAAGTTTGGTAACTCGCGCCCGACTTCCGCAATTTTCTTCCTGGTTTGCCATCTTTACATTAAACCACCCCCGCTACCAGGCCTATAAACGCTTTTTATTTGCAATTCCAGAGAATTGTTAAGACTGTGTCTGCTGACTGTACATCTGCTTTTCTCAAGGATAAGGTTCTACTTGTTTAGTGCCTGGATAAACATCGGAGAATTCTTAGGAACCTAATTCTAATTCTGCTGCAAACTGTTGCAGAAAAAAAAAACTACCGGAAATCGATGTCTGTGGTATCTTGTATCTATGAGATTAAAATTGCTATTGAAGCGATATAGGAACACCATTTTTTTTTAAATATTCCAATATTATTATATTACAGGCACTCCTTCAGTAAAGAAGATTTTTGCGTCCTAAGCTCATCCGTGGTCCGAGTCTAGTCTTACATCTTTATTAATGTTTTAAATGATGCTAACTTACTGGTTTTCCTGGTTTGTTCAGACAACCCATTCCATGCACGAATGCCACTCTGTAGCAAAGAGTACTTATATGCATTTGTTCTCGCATAAGGCATAAGGAAAGTGTTTTTGTCTTTATGTTTCTCTGAGCATTGTAACAGGGTAGATCTACGAAAAAGGGGTTTATTAAAATGGTATATTCAAAGCAGCTCAGTCAAAAAATATTAGATCTAAATAAAATATATGAGTCGAAAAATCTTTGTTCTATTTTTTTTAATTGTCTTAAGACGGATAGTTGTTGTATAGACAGAATAAAGAAAACATAACAATTATTAGAAAAGTTAAATACGAAACAATGTTATGTAGTGTCTTAAGAATGAGCTCTAATGGGCGAAATGAATTGGGAAAACTTTACAAAATATACAATGAATGAAGAAAACAAGTATTAGATTCATAATTTTTTTTTTAAACTTCAATAATCAATCATACTTATTCACACAATGAAAGTCTGCAGGCACTTGTGTTCAAAAATTCACTTTCATTTTACTTGATTTTTTTTTTTTACATTCACTATCCATAATTTTAGGTCTGATAATGTAAATATATGAAAATCTTATTTCTGGTTATTTTCATAATTTTAGATATAAAAAAAAAAGAAATTCAACAAGTCAATAATGCTTTAAGGTCTACTATTCTCTCCTATTAGAGAATATTGTGGTTCTCAAACTTTGTTCTTTTTCTTATTTGATGGTCTCTTAGTCATTTTTTTAATATCTTTGCATTCTAGTACTGATAATTTTCTAAGCTGTTATAACAAAAATTCATCTTTAAAGTGCTTTTTGTGTCTATGTTATATGTAAAAGCAAAGTTGTGATAAATTGATGGTATCTTTTCACCAATTTGGATCGCAAAAAAGTTGACAATCCTAATTCCAAATCTTTGACACCAACTGCAACCGATATCAGACATGGTGCTATTCACGTCATAGCTTTACAGTTAGCTGGGAAACATACTTTAACTTCTGAGTTGAATTTACCAGCACAATTAATTAGCAATCTTTGCAGAAACCAAAGTTGGACCCTTGCTGTGATATTTCTGCTATTTGATAACTTGAAACACTCTGTTTGGGAATTTCCGATCGCACCCTGTCCACTAGACTTCCGGTTTAGTAATTCGCTGTGATTTTATCAATGGGAAATTTAAATTAAAATCAAGATTTTTATACAGTGGGAGTCTTTAGGCACATTTAGGAGTCATTTAGGTCAGCGTTTTTGGCTGCGCACGAAAAAAAACAACACTTTAGCTCTAGAAATAGAGCAAGCGGTCCATCTTATTATAGTCTTTGCAGAAACGAAATACCAATGGGCCGTATTGCTGCTGAGAGTTAACACCCTTGCCTCTTATACAAGTCAATCTTTTATGACTGACTTGTAAATTACTAAATTGTAAATTGTAAATTACAAGTCAGTCATAAAAGATTGACTTGTATAAGGGGCAAGGGTGTTAACTCTCAGCAGCAATACGGCCCATTGAGCTCCGTGCTGTAAGTTATTATAATTATTATTTTATTTTGTGTGTGTTGGTAGCAATTTGACTTCTTAACCTTGCAGACCTGCGAAGACATTTCTCTGTCAACAACCGTTTTATCTGTTTACAGAAGTCGACAACTTTTGTTTTTTGATGCTTCGTTGTGAATGTCTCTCTCCAACTTGCTCGGCTTTAGAGAAATGGATGCCAATAAATCATAACACAAAACAACACCCGTTGTTTATCCTTTTTCATTTGAATTTATTAAAGTAAAACCCAAATTTCAACTTTGAGAAAGATCTTGAACGATGAGTTCCTTCACAATCGGCCTGGAACTGCTTCATGATCTCCCATCGGACAAAAATTGGAGGGGGTAGAGGGTTTAATAAAAAACCTGATATCCTCTCTACTCCCCCTCCCCCTTCCCTTATTCCCACCTGTGCTTGAGGAGAAACTGAAGTAAAATCTACATTGTATACCTAGAGTGTTATAAAAGAAAGTAATGGAGTGAAATTCTGGAAGAACGAAAAGAAAAGATTGTTAGTTTCATTAATTTCCCATTAATTATTGTCACATGCAGGTATTTCTTTGTTCAATGGATACATTACCTGTTTACTTTACCATTGTCTTAGGTCAGGGCATTAAATTTAATTTTAACTTTAACACTGAGGAGGCTAATAATATACATTTATAAATGAGTTTAATAAAATTCATCGTCTGGGTCTGTTTGTTATAGCTCAATGACCTTCATGGGCGTAGCCACGGGAATGAATAGGAATGTGTAATGGGGGAGGGGGCAACCTCACCCCATCCCTCACACACTTATTTTCAAACATCCAAAACCGTTAAAAAAAAATTGTTTTTTTTTACAAATTATGATAGAAATTTTAATTTACATCGAGTTTACTGCTAACATTTTGTAAAATCGTGTAAACATTCCCATTAATAATTCTTTTTCTTTTATTCTTTTAAATTTATTTTTAGTCTAAGTGTTTTAATTAAAATTTATGACTGCACATGCTGCTGCAAATTGTTTTCTATTTCAATGTTTTTCAACACTCCAATAACGGAAGAGCCTACTATTAGGCTATGTCAGTGCTGTGTTAGTTTAAAATTAATTTCTTGACAGTAATAATACATTCTGACTATTAAAAATTTGTCGTAAAATGAGAGTTAAAAATTGTGAGATATTTAATTATTCTAAAATTTCCACTTTTAAATCTTGTTATTTAGATAAAAAGATAGTGTTTAAAAAAAATCAATTTGATTTCAAATTGTGCGCAGGCTAAGATGAACTAGCTATTAGACAATAACGTTTGCTACTTACCGCGTGCCTTTACTTCCTGCATTGTTTCCCACACGTTTCACTATTTGCTTTCACCCTTGCTCCACTTTAGTCTTCCAACTCCCCCCCCCCTACCCCCACTTTGCAATCCTGGCTACGCCACTGATGTTATTTACAGAATCATGCAGATTTTCGAAGTTGTTATAATAGAATCCAGATACATTATTGATCCTAAATCTTTATAACGAATGTAGAAACAAGCAAATAAGTTCTATCTAATTTTTAACATTACCGAAAGTAAAAACTAGATATGTATGTAATAATAATAGCCTATGCAACTGATAATCTAAAGGATTATATTAAAATAAAATAATATTTATATCAAATAGCATGATAACTAGTTTAGCCTACTATAACGTGTTAGTTTTATAAAAAATAAATAATTAAAGAATACATGTGGAGTTTTACTTCAAATTTTGGCCAGTTTTTAAAGCATTAACACAGACTCCAACGTCAATTTTACCCACCATAAAGAATAAAAACTTTGTTCTTTAAACTTCAATAATACCATTTTTTAAGCATCGTCTGAAATCTGACATCAATGTGCTGAAGACAGTTCTTTATTGCCGTTGATTTAGACATGTGTCTACATTCGTCCTAGTTTAGTCATCATTAAAACCAAGCTGGACCATTTATAAACCATTATCCCCTCCATTTACGTCGATTTGATTTACTCTATATTTACAATGCTCACTGATTTAAGACGTACAGGTTATATTGTTGACATGAACAGCTAAATAAACTCCTTTGTATGGAGTGTTTGGTCCGAGTCTACCTTCCAGCTCTCCCCATATCGACTCAATTATTACAAGGTCTGCTAGCGCTGTTTCATCTCTTTCCCTTGTTCCTGGCGTCATCCACTTCAGGCTTCCCTTTCACCAAATTATGTCTTCCTGTTATAAAGACCTTTCCTTTCTCTTAAAGATTTAAAAGGCTGGAATTTTTTTTGTATGCGGTTCTTCGGTGCCGCCGCTTTGTTCGTTACGTTGAGTTTATTTTGTATTAGACTTTGCCAACCTTTACAGAAGTTGCTCTTACTTTGTTTTTGGGAGTCAAGTATGGAACAAAATTTCAAGGAATTGTTTGACAAAAGCTTTTTTGTTAACTCATTGAGGACGAAATAAAGCAGAGGATGTTTCGAGTAAGGCTAAGATAGAAAATATAAAAAGGGAATTCGGTCACATTGAGATGATGAACGAATACCTTATCAACCAAACGCTTATTTAAAAAAGACAACACTTTTTCTGTATAGAAAATGTAGACAAAATGTTATATCTAGAAATATTTTACACATGTAAAACTTTTTTTGGTATTTACTACAGTCCGAAAAACAGGTTACAAAACTAAACTTTGCTTAAGTTTTTTAACTTGGCGACTTTTTAACATTTTATTTTAACTTGTTTATAAAAAAAAAAGTAGATCTAACATTTTTATCTTTAGTTTACAGTTTAGAAATGACCTTTTAAATAGCTAACTACCGTAAAACCTCCACAATTCAAATATCCCCCAAAAATAGAACATGCGTATTTTTTAATGTTTTACATTCATAAATTCAAAATATTTTTATTTTATTCATCAAGCGTATTTTTATAGGGACCCTTCCACTTGTCTCCCCACTCCCTTTCTCAACGGTTCTACGTTCTACCACCCGTCTTTCGCTGTGGGTCTATGCAGTCCTGCGGAAGCTGACATCTGGCATCGGCCGATACACGGGTTAGATAACCTTTGGGGAGGAAACGCGGCAAACGCAGTTGTGTGTTGGTTTGTGCATCTTTCATGGGGGCCCGGCGTCATAATTAACTTTCTATTGCATTGTTTCTGGCTGCCTTTTAAAGACTTCTCATCAAAAGGAAACCAAACAAAAATCTATGTTTGTTAACGTGAAAAGACTGTGTTATATTTTGAAGCGTTAGATACAAGAAATCCTATTTGATGTTTTATTTTGAAATATCTTTTTTTTTCTTAGGACATGTATACTAGACACGAACTTAATGAAGACTGAATGTTATCAAATAAATGATGTAATGTGTGTATTTGCTTGTTTCTATTAGCTGTGGAGGTGTGAATAGGGAAATGGTGGTGGTGGTGGTGGGGGGGGTGTCCAACAAGCTATACCCTCTCCTTCACCTCCCAGAGAAATCAGATGATTCTTGAGACATACGAAATGCACCCCCAAAATACTGAGAGTTTTTAATAGATCTAGTTCTTGTATGAAAGATTAGAGGTGTGTGATGTTTTATACCACCACACGCTCTTTGTATAAGGTTCCGTTTAAACATATCAACATTTTATAAAGAGTTGATATAATATAATATCAGCAGGGCGGTACTTAGGATTGTGGGGGGGCCCTGTTCCCAAGGGCCAAATGTATGTGTAAGCCTGTGTTTTAGAATGTGTGGGGGCTCCTGTTCCATGGAACATGTGGAACTTGCCTAAATACGCCTCTGAATATGAGTATGAGCATTCAATGCGAGGGTAGCTTCCGTGTTTATTTTGAAGTTGATCCTTACCAGTGCATTTGATCTGTTCATCCTTCAGTTGTCATTTTGTAAATTTTATTTTCACTGCGATATTTGTCTGTTTAACTTTTTGTTCCTGTGGTTTGTGTTAATTATTCTATAACTTTAAAAAAAAAATCAATCTAACACCTCCCAACGCAAAAACCTTTACCTATGAGATGCATGTTTGTATTGAAAAAAAACTACAAGAATTCCAACTTATTACATTTTTAAACATAAATATAGTAGATCTATAGGCTACCAGAAGAAAAAACAACAACTTTTAAAAATGATAAAAACATGTTTTCTAACTTAACATTTTGCAGATTCTGGAGCACTTATTGCGTCATTCTTTAAAAAAAAATAGAGATAGAGCTTGCAGATTAATTTTTATTTCAAGCTTAAAACTGAAAACACTTTGTTTGCCTGCTGTGAAGCCGATCCCGTAGAGTTATCTTTCCTGCGTCATAGAAAATAAAGTAATAATTACATAAATAATAGTTGTTAGATCATAGACTATAATAAGATGGACCGCTTGCTCTATTTTTAGAGCTTATATCAACTTTTTTCCCGTGCTCAACCAATAAGGCTGTCTTAAATTACTTCTACGCTCCTCGTTGTTTCTTAAATGTTTCTGCTTTATACAACTTTCGATTTTAATTTTAATTTTTCATTGAGAAAATCGAAGCGATTCAATAAAACGGAAGTGCAAAGGAAACAACGAATCAAAAATTCAGAAAATCAGAGTTTCGATTCATCATATAGCAGAAATACTAAAGCAAGCGGTCCATGTATATTATAGTCTATGGTTAGACTGCATCATAAAAAAAAATATAATAATTCCGGCTATATGTTAAGTTTTAGTTTTGGATTAAGTAACAGACGTGAGACGTATGATCCTAACAAATAAACACAACACGCTGCAAAATAAAGATTCTGTATTGATCTGTAACATTCAATAATCGTCATATCTTCTTTTTCTTCATATTTTTGTGGAGACCCCGTTAGAATCGAGGAAAGAGTCCACAATTTAACTACACATAAAATAAAAAACATTACAAACAAGAATTATAAACAGATGACAGAGTTTCACTTGAGGTTTTTAGTCCAGCTCTTCAGTAAAGATTTGAAAGCCGGCACAGAAGGGGCAGTGATGGAGGCCTTGTCCCGGGTGTTCCACAGTCTAATATAAAATAAAAAATATAGAGCTTACGATGTAGTTTGGTTAAAATGAATGGACTTCTGTTTTAAAACATTACATGTTGTTGTTACCATCAAAAACCTATATTTTATATCAATTTTAAAAAAATCAGGATCGCGCATAAAATTATTTTGTAATTTGACTATTGTAAGCTTACATTACGCCCCTTTGAATGAAACGCTCAACAATGGTTCTTTCCCCTCTCCCCAACTCGTAGAGGAATGTTGTACACCTGGTAGCTAGAGTAGCCTGCCCCTGACGTGAGCTTTGCTTTCCGACAAACCATCTTTATAGTTTGTTTACTTGTTTACCAAAGCCAGTTATTCGTCGCCCATTCGTTGTTATCTCACGAGAATAACTCCGCTTAGATTCGCAGCTAAAACATTTCTTTTCGATGTTTGTTTCATCATAAACATAACCGACTTCTTAAGCAGGCCATTTCCCATGTTTATCAAACTAGATTTTCATTTTGTTTTTGTTAAATCACTGGATTACGTTTGTGTCAGGGAAGAGAGGTCAACACCAGGAGTCGGCAACCTTTTCAGACTAATTCATTCAGCGTGCCATCAGCCTATTAGTCAACACACTCTTTTCTTGTAGAAGATACTATAATTCTCTTTTTTCGGAGTCTTGCGCGCGCCATTGAAAATGGATCGGCGTGCCAAGTTTGGCACGCTTGCCGTAAGCTGCTGGCCCCTGGTCTACATTATTTCATTGTAGGGAAGGGGAGCGGATTTAAGAAATCAGAAAAATTATATTGTCCTAGTCTCTAGACGAGTTTGTTTATGATGTTTTCAAGCATGTGATTATGTCGCCAACCTAATACACAAAAGCACATAATATAAGCCCTAGACTTTCCACTTTTTCATGAGATAGTCATACTAACCAGAGCTACCCTGACATGACATTATATTGGCCCAATATTAGGCTAAGATAAAATATTAACATAATATTGGACAATTGTTTGGTCAAACAAAATCAGGCCACGTTTAAGCATAATATTGGACCATATTGGGCTAAAATAGCGTGTTGATAGGGTAAATTTAGACTCAGGGGTGACCTAAGAAAGGAAGACGGAAGGATTCCATGTCGATTATATTCGAGTTTATATTGGTGGTTCATTGTAAGTATCTTACAAAAGGCACAACTTTATATACTAAATTAAAATTTTCTCATAATAAAAAACTAATATTTCATGAACACCTTTAAATCGACAATATGAATATAGATAAGAAATCCAAATCTTAGTATAACAAAATAATGACATTCTTCATTTAATAATTAATTTTATTTAGGGCTAGATCTACCCTTATTTCCAGATTAGTTCTACCATGGCCTTATTGTATTTTGGTAACGTGGTCCTCCTTTGCACTACCCTGAACTACCTATTATATTATGTAGGTCAGCGGGCGGCAACCATTTTTAAATAGCAGAACGCTGTATGGCAGACACGGATTATACTTTTCCGTTATTGTAATAACTTATTAACGAATTTGCAGTACACAATGCTAAAGTTGTTTTATTCTTAAACTGGCAAGGAAAAGTTAAGGGCATCGATAGACCAAATCTGGCCCACTGTTCGCAGCACAGAGATCCCTGTAATAGAGTTTTACTCTGTGCTATTAAATGTTTATGTCGTTCTTTCCCCCCCTCCCCCCTACAAGACAAATGCCTGGCCATTTAACTCTCCGCCTACGCGTCTTTTGCATTGTTATTGTGTGTGTGGGTTTTTTTTCTTTCTAGAACCTGCCTTAAATTTCTACTGCACCCAATTTCCAATGGACTAAACATTGTTTGTTTATATACTCTGCAGACCTAACGTGTGCGGGCCACGGTTTAGACGTCAGTGTTGCAATGGGTGGAGTAGACCGGAATCCGGAAGTCTGTGTATAATTCGTAAGTTGTTGTTTTTTTTTTTGTTTTTTTTTAATGCCGCAGCGTATCCCAGCTTATACGCTTAAAGGGACCCATTGGTGAGTGAACAAATGTATAAACCAAAGGAAGTAACACATACCCGTTACTATCTAAGAGTACGTGTTTAACCCTTACACTACTAAAGGCTTTCATTTGGTGAAGCAAAAAATATCTCGATTTTTATAAGTGATTTTAGATGGGGTTTTTTTTTGGTAGGACCATGTGTGGATTGCCAACTCCATCTGCCAATACCAATATGATTTTTGTTTGCTATTTAGAACGTGCATCCAATCCACCCAGTCAAAACCAGTGTTATTAAATACAATTGTTAATGTTAATGAAATTGAGCGTACTGATCCCACCGCTCTATCTTTAATACAGGCTATACATACAACACTGTGTATAATGTTGTTTGTGGTCACATTAAAACAAATTGATGATTATTTTTTGGAATTTGAGATTGCAGAGTTACCCTCAATTGTTTGGTTTGTAGACTGCTTCGGCTACATTCAAGAACAATCATAATATGTTTAGATATAATTTTTTTCATTTAGCTTTTCCAGTAGTAATACTTTAACTTAGTCTTGAATGGCCTTTGTGCATTTTTAATGGACAACCAAGATATGTAAGCCTGGTGGTGTCATACATATTTTAAAACAATGTAGCCTACACATTATTTTACTATTAAAGCTTTCACGCTACGAATGTCTTCTATCTATATGCCCCCACACTTCCATTTCCAGCAATCTGTATAGCAGGCTGTGGGAGCGGAAAATGCATAAGACCAAATATGTGTTCTTGTCCAAACCAAAGACGTCCAGCGCCACAGTGTTCGGACTCCGATGGTCAAGGTAGGTCACTCTGTCGTCACTGGGATAGTTCGCAGTCGTGTGCAGTTAGACATTGGTAGAACGTCGCCATTTACTTTACAATTCCCACTTAATAAGAGCTAATAGTCTAAGTAAGTAGGGTGTAACATTACTTATTGTTCGTGGTTTTACTGCATCTATTCAGCATTTATGAGGTGGGGGGGGGGGGGGTAACAAAAGGTAACAAAAGAGGGCACTTTAAAAAAACAAAGACAAATATAGGCCTATAAGTTGGACTTTGTTGAAAATTAATCGGAAAAGTGCGATTTTGGTTTTGTTTGTTTGTATTAATCATATTTTGCAGATCGGTCTTTAACTTACATATGTGCGTTTTAATTATCCTATATTCTAACTGCAACATTTTTAATTTTTTTGTAATAGTTTCAATTTAATTGCAACAAAAGGTACCAGTTAAGGCTTGTAGAAACATGTACGCAAAAAAAAAACGGGTGCCCTGGTAACCCACATTGTTTGTATTTTTCAGACAGGCTTACTTAAAATTTGTTTAATTGTAATAAATTAAATTGTCTTTTATGAAACATTATTTATATTCCAAATTACTTATATAAAGGTGAGGGGTGGCATCAAAATTATTTTGAGTGCTTAGGACTTCTCAGGCTCCAGAACCGGCCCTCGTGCACGTATTTCAACTTTATTATATCTAATCTTTTTGTTTTATTTAATTTCATTTTTTTTTTATTTGCTTATAGAGAAATGTACAGGCGGATGTCTAAATGGAGGAAAATGTATTTCTAAAGATAAATGTGCCTGTACATATGGTTATGTGGGTAAAAATTGTGAATTGGGTAAGTTACGGTCACACAACGTATTTGATTAAAATTGAAGTGACTTATTTTAACAATTTTTTATTGGGTTGACATTAGATTCTTAACGTATTTTGTATTAACAATCCTGAATGTGTACATTCCTTTGTCAACCATTTCATGCTAAGTATAACTGAAAAGAAATTAATCAATAGCAATGTGTTTGATATCAATGTAGAGAAAACAAGCAATAGGCAGAGCAACAAATGTTGCGCCATCTAATGCTCGTAAACCTTTGTGGCTACTAAAAGCGCTTATAAAGACTTTTGTCAAGTTTTGACAATGTTAATTGTTTCTTATAGATTAGGGGAAACGTTGGGATAAATGAGATAATACCTTAGATAAAGTTGTGAATTATTTTAGAAAGCCTCAACCAGTTTTTGAATGTAGATAATTTGTCTCTCGCTTCCCTATATTTAGCATGTTCAGTACGAATCTTTGCAAATTGACTGTTAGTATTTCTACAGAATTAAGCCTGTTTACTCACTCTCAATACATTACTTTTGATGTTTCGTTTTTTATGTTTTGGTTTTTAGTAACGCAAAGATTTCAATTTTTTTTCGTTACTCAGACTTTAGAACCGGACCTTGCTTCACTCAAATCAGTGACCAGGTGTGCCGTGGTCAGCTCACACGTGTCGTCTGCACCAAAGTTTTGTGCTGTTCGACTATCGGTGTGGCCTGGGGAAAACCTTGCGAGCAGTGTCCCAGCATTCCACACCCCTGTAGGCGTGGCTATGTCCCGAACCCGGACACCAACACTTGCCAAGGTGAGAATAGACTTTATAACTACAGACTTCGCTTTTCGTTTTCTTGGTATTAAACTTAGTTGGTAGTTTAAAAAGATTGGATCAAAAACTTGAAGTCCTCCCTCCCCTTGCCAACTGACTCTTTGGATGGTTCCTGACATCATATTCTTATAATAGACCTTTGAGGAGCTTAGAGAGCCTCTTTCCATGCATGGACGGTCTCTTGTCAGCCACTTCCTGTCTTTTTTTTTCTTCGACTTTGGCTTCTTGCATCACAAGGCTTTCTCACGTCTGCACAATGTGTCTTCTATGCTGTTCGCCGTTGGTATTCTATTCTGAGGCTTGTCTAATTCTGTTTTCAAGCTCTTTTCTGAAAATGTAGTCTAAATGTTTCATTTCAGTCTCGCTTGTGAAAAGTTTTTTTTTTTTCTTATTATTTATGCTATCTTTCTTTATTTTTTTTTAGTACTTTCTTTTTGCGGATCTAAATAATACACTTTTTTTGTGTGCTTAAAATTGTTGAAATATTCAAGACTCAGCATCAATTTGTATGGAACCTTTTGTTTTCCGTTTAGATGTCAACGAGTGCCATGCCATTCCAGGACTTTGTGTTGGTGGAGAATGTGTCAACACATTGGGTTCCTACAGGTGTCAATGCAAGGAAGGACAGACACAGAATCCTATTACCAAGGTCTGTGAAGGTAAGATACTTTGCTTTATATTTATATTTATAATAAAAGGATCTTTGTTTTATATATGAAAGTAAAATGTGTTGTTTTATTACACTAGTAAGATAATTCGCTTTATATTAGAAAGTAAGATAAGGCCTATATTGTTTTTTTTAAAGAAAGATACTTCGATTTATATCACAAACTGTGCGTCTTCATATTAGCGAATGCACACACATAAATTTACGTATAGACGTACAGACGTGCAGGTGTACAGACGTACATACATATATATATATATATATATATAAATAAATACATAGGCCTACATACATGCACAAAATAATGTTTAAGCCCCCCCCCCTCCCCAACCCACAGGTTCCCTGCACCTATTCACTTTGAGAATACAGAGAATGGAATATTCATAGATCAGGTGAACGCGTTCCTGACAGACATGTAACTTACCTTGTAGCCTGTCAACATGCAATGGGTCAAATTTATGCAGAACATGGTGGCTTTTGTAAAATCTCAAATTGTCTAGTCAGCGTCAGCAGTTGGGACCAAATTTCACTTGAAACAGCCAAGACTATTTTACACAAACGCACACGCACGTACATACACGCCCTCCCATTGTAACTGTAGCTAGATAATGCATGTGTAGCAGTGAGAAAGAGGTACATCTTTGAAATTTTTTTTAGCGTTGAAGAAAATAAAAAAGAAGACAAGATGCATGTCATTGTACAAGCGTGGGCGTGGCAACAAAGACATGTTCTCATCATCGGAATTTCCATATGCACAGATACACTCAACGACACAACACTTAACAAACAAACACTTACACATTCAAATATATGTAACACATTATACTGAGAGCACGAGTTTTGATGATGACTTTTATACCCTATTGTTTAGCTACACTTGAGATAAGAAGTTCTGAGAAAGAGTCTAAACAGTTCTAGAAAACAAGCTACATGATTCAGAAAAAATTCCAAAAAAACATTATCCATATGTAAACTCTTTTGCTGAAATAATTAACGTGTCTTAGCAGCCTGAATGGATAACCGCGAATAACATTTTTTTTTTTTTTTTTGGGGGGGGGGGGGGGGGGGGTAGTAATGCGTGGAAAGTCGTGGGCAAATTTCAAATTATGTAATAAATGCTACTTAGTATTTAATTCGTGCAAAGTTAATTCAAATTGAACAATGTACACTTCATTTTGATAAGATTTAAGTTAGTTTATATTTTGTATAAAAATAATTTAATTATTATATATGAATATTTAGCCGTTGATATGCTAAGGACAAACCCTATTGCTTTAGTTATTATAATAAACTTCCCTCTAAAACTGAACGTCTATAGATTGTAATATTGGTTCATACAGCCCCACATCTCCTTCCTCACCAAAATCTGCTTTTTCCATCTGCGTCGCATAGCCGCCATCCGTCGCTATCTTACCAAGGAAGCTTGTGTTAAGCTTGTCATCTCGCTCCTTTTTTCCCGCTTGGATTACTGCAATTTGCTCTTGGCTGGCCTTTCGACCTCCTCCCTTCAGGGCCTCCAACTGGCTCCAACGTGTTCAGAACAGAACTTTGCTGCCCGACTGGTTCTTAACTACCCATTAACCTCCGGATCTCCTACAAACTGGCGTCTCTATGTTACAAGTGCCTGAATGACTCTGCCCCAAACTACCTTCGCTCCTGTCTCGAGCTCTATACTCAATCCCGTCCACTCCGCTCGGCTTCTGATACACTAACTCGTCAGATCCCTCGTGTGAAACTGGTGTCCGCTGGCAAACGAGCATTCTCATACGTGGGCTCGTCCGCATGGAATGCCCTCCCACTACAACTTCGACAGTGCCCTAGCTTTAACACCTTCAGAAGCCAGCTGGAGACCTACCCATTCAATCATTAGTTTATTATTATTTTATTATTTCTCATTTATACATTTTTGTCTTTTATTCGTTGTCTGTACTTTGTCTGTAACTATTGACAGCGAATAGAACTGTTCACAACGGGAAATGCGCTCTACAGGTCTTACTATTATTATAATTAATTTTTGAAAATGTATTTAAATCAGAGCCTTCGTAAAGTAATAAAGCAGTTAATTGACATTTCTGTCAACAGTAAGATTGTCAGGTTAATGAATGCTTGAATTGATGAATGAGTGATTGAAAGGATGCATAATTGAATGGATGAATGAGTGATTGAATGGAAGAATGGGGAATTGAATGTGACGGATAAAACAAACGTAAACTAAGTATTTTTAGTAAAGTGCTCAAACAAGTAACTGAAACCGTCCTATATATTCTTTCACGCAGACATCAATGAGTGTGAGCTGACTCCAGGCATCTGTAGTAATGGACAGTGTATCAACACAGAGGGCAGCTACTTTTGTCGATGTAATACTGGTTATGAACCATCACCGGATAAGTCAAAATGTATTGGTAAGTCCAAATGTCTGAATTCAAAAAATATCATAATCTGTTAAAAAATAAAACTTAATAAACTCATTAACTCAAAAGTTATTTTAATGATAACTGTAAATTTCGAAAAGAATGTTGGTCTGCTTATTGTAAATAGCAAATTGATAGATATTTCCTCCCTTTAACTAAAAAAAATCTACATGATGTAAAATGTATACTGATGTGAATTATCTCCCCCCTCCCCCATTTGTTATAGCTTCACAACAAGGTTACTGCTACACACGAGTGTCTGGGCGTAACTGCCAAGGACGCATACAGGAAAGAATGAATCTTCGAGACTGCTGTTGCTCAGTTGACATGGGGAAAGGATGGAGTTTAAATGGACAAATGTGTCAGCCATGTCCTGCTACCGGCACTGGTCAGTTCGTTTTATGTCTGATATCCTTCGAGTTGTTGTCACTAGAAATAATAACACTAGTTCATTATGCATTAACAAAAAATGAGTTTTTTCTATGCACATTTAGCCTTAGTAGCCGCAAGTCTTAACGTGTATGCATGCATAAAAGTTCACAAGAAAAAACATTTCCGGTCGAATTTGATCATTTTATTCGAAACATGTCTGTGTGCTAGGTTACTGGTTGTACGAACATTTGTTGGGGATTAAAGTTTCTTTCATTTCCAAAAGATGTTTACAAAAAAAAACGATGTATTGTGAAAGTCAGAAGTGAAATTTCACCTTTTTATAATATTATTAAAACTTATTGCTTAATGCAAAAGATGTTTTTTTATTCGTTTTTATGAATACAAATTTTGTTTTTCAATATCCAAGAAAACGCAACTCTTGACTAGTTTATTTTATAAACAAGCTACATGCTACAAACACTTGAGTATTAATTATCGCCTACTCACTTTTGATGTTAAAAACGGATTCCTCATAAGTAATATTGTATCCTTTGTTTAATTCTAAAAGACTAGAACAAGCCGTCGAAGTTGAAATCAACTGTCAATAACCAGCAAAAGCATGCCTTTTTGTTTACGGAAATGCCTAAAATAATTAAACATTTAAAAATAGAACCGGAAGTTCACGATCACACCAGTTCAAAAGTTCAAAAGGTCACGCCTAATTAAGACTTGTCAATGAAACGTAATCATTTAATTAGAGAAATAGAAAAGATACTTCTAGAATTGCTTAAAGTGGAATTCTTCTATTATCAAACTATGGAAAAAGTCTTCCACAATCCAAACCGTTTTTAACACAAGATGAATACACTTAAGATAAAACTATGCTAACATTACTTTTGATTCAGCCCAGACCCGGGAGATGATAGTTGAACTGTGTAACACATGGAGTCAAGTAAGACTAGGCCTATATCCAACATTCTGCTTGTCAGGAAATACTTTAAAGTGAAAACCTTTTTTTTTCAAGCGCAAACAAATTTATTTGAAAATGTTGAACTTGTTAACAAAATGGAAGAATATAAGAAGTGCATTTTTCCTGTTTTTGTAAAAAGTTAATCAATCAAGCGTAACAGATGTAATAAATGGTGCTGTTTTTACTTCTTCAAATTATACTATTAAGTAACCAATAATGGATTGAAAAAAAACAATTTTTTTTTCCTATTTGCAATGCTCTACCTTTATTGTTATTACAGAGCCGTGTTGCTATAGTAAATATAATATAGAATGTAAAAATCTGAAAAAAAAAAAGAACTGATTTAAAATATATTAGTAATCCGTACTCTTACAGTAAATTACTTTACATATTTTGATAAATATCTTATTTTATCTACGTTTTTTTAAAGTGCAAGCTGATTGCATTTAAATTTGTATTTAGTATCAATGTTTACATTTTTCTAAAGCTCGTATACATGTTTCTAAATTGTAATTATATTCCAAATACTTTTCATTAGATAACAACACGAATGTGAAACAATTTATTAAGAGTATTTCTAGTTCTTCACCGTACGTGTAAAGTATAGGAGTTAGTAGGTGCCCACATAAATCTCCTGAGTCTTAAGTGGGGCGTGGAGCGTGTGGCCAACACCAGAACACGCGCTCCTGACAAGCACTTTCATAGACAAATGAAGATAGTGCTGTTTCTCCACTTGGGCGGTCAGGAATCCTATTTCTTACTGGAGAATTTCATGCCTCGCTAATCTGTTTGCTGATAAATTAAAGGACATAAAATTATAAGAAACGTGTTAGAGAGCTAAACCTCGCCACTACTACGAATCGGATAATGACTCATTACAAAGTTGTTTTTTAGAAGATACACCCAAAGCATAAAACTCATCTCAAGAAAATCAACAGTTTTTTTTATTAAATAATATTTGCGTTTGCTACAATAAAAGTATCTGTAAAATTAACTCGTAGGCCCACTTTTTTACGTGCGCCTGCTTACTTGTTTTGGTAAATATCCAAAACGTTGTTTTCTTTCCCCATGTTTTAAAACAAATTTAAAACAAAAACATATTTACACATATCCACACGTCTATCTTTCTTCAACGAAATGTGTTCGAAAACTGTCAAATTTTTATTATCTTAAGGTGTCAGTTAGAAATATTTGGAGGGTTCAAATTTAACGCATTCAAATGTATACTTCCGCTATGTGGCAGCACAAGTGCACCATCGTCTTCCTTTACATCTGTGGGCGGTTATAAAACAAAACCACTATTCGCTTATACAGACTGTGGCTTTTGGAAGGGGGGAGAAAAACTTTCACGGAGAATAAAAGGGCAGCAACTGCACATAAGGCTGGAGTAACGGCCCCTTAAACCTGACATTGTTTAGAGCCCAACAGAAAATAAAAAAGAGTTGTCTTTGATGTTTAGACTTTTCTTCCTAATGCCGTAAAAGTGTTATCACATTCTGGCAGGCATGAAGAATTCTGAGATCTTCAAACTTAGGTCTGGTATATGTGAATGAGATTCAAAGGAAGGAATTCCTCCTGGTACACTTGTACTGTAACGTATTAGCCGGCATGTGGTTCTGCTATCTTTGAATAACTCTTTAGTCTCATAAGCGCGGGTGGGTTTCTTCTTTAACTTGGACGTTTTTCCCTATGCACAAAGACTTGCAAGGAATGCTGGGTATTGTCGTTTGCTTATCCCCAAATATAGAGCAATAATAATCGTAGTGTTTTATTCTGGTGTGTCGTTCCAAGCGTGTTCCAGGCGTTTTGGGTGGCGTACAAAAGAGACTGTTGGTGAACTACATATGGGATTTTATGTTTTAAGTTTTTTTAGTTGCGTGGAATTAAATTATAGAGAATTTCAACGCATGCCATCTCTCATAAAGTATACACTCTACATATCAAATATATATTTAAAAAATTGAGACATGAGATATAATTTTTGTATATGTTACAAACAAAAATGTAGCTAGGATTGCCTGGCGAGATTGGGCGATGGGGGCTATATAATACAAGGTAGATAGACACATAATGCACGAAGGCTGGGGGAGGGGGGGGGGGGAGCAATAGCTGGCTAATTCAGAACGGGTAGACAGATTCAGGCTAAACTTTTGGAAAACTAACACAATGTATTTTATCTAATTATCAATAGTTAAAACGTAAAAAAAATAATGGTTTGATTTAATATTTTAGAATTTTAATTCTAATTTAATTTTTTTTTTAATTATGTTACTGGGAGGGGCGGAAAGGGGTTCTGGAAGACGTTGCGAGAAGACACGTAATCGCTACCCACCCTGCCCTCCTCTCTCCCGTCTGCAGCTACGCTTACGGTTACAAACACTCCTTTATACAGTAGATTATAAAATTATTGGCCCTACATTTATCCGGGGTTGGAGTCTAGTCTTGCATTAGGATAAGGACTTCAAAAAAATGTTAAGTTGTATGATATAACGACCAGTACAGATAACTCATTCCATGCCAATAAGAGCATTTTATCTTGTCTTGAGTAGGGATGTTAAAACCGGTTTGTTTTCAAAACCGGTTTTCGTTTCTATAAAACCGGTTTAAAACCGGATTTCGATTCACCCCCCCCCCCCCGCAATGTCACAAGTCACAGGCCGGAAAAGACAAATGAGCGTAGTTTTGTAGGTGTAGGCTATTTGAAAAATATTTCAAACTTAATAAGTGTTTGCATAGCATTCAAGAGGTTGATTTGTGTGAATACATGATGATTTTGTACACTTTACCATAACATTCTTTAGAAATAAAAAAAAATATGGGCTAATTTATTAAAACCGATAATACCTTTCAATAGTGATAATGTGTGCCTTGTAAAATAATGTATTGAATAGGATCACGTAGCGCCAAACAAAAGTCAAAAGAATGTGTATTTAATGCTGCCGTTAATAATAAAGCACAGACGCGGTGCGGTGTCTAGCCGAATTGTTCATGGTCATAGGACAAAACTAGTTTGCTCTCTCCATTGCGTACATCAAAGAATCGTCGTCGGCATCCGTCCGTCTCGAGTGACGATGGTGTAGCTTCATGGCTGAGGTATCCAACTGCACCGCCCGAGAATGGCTGTGTAGGCCAACCCGGGAGGGGCAATCCCTGCCGCATTTGAGGCACATCAAACAGTAGCGCACATCTAAACGATGAGCCGACATTTGGTTTGATGTTGTTTTTATCGCAAGCCATAGTTGGTATTTGGAGAAAAAAAAAGAAACACAATATCTAAGACTAAATAGTATTAGCAAGGCATTTCAAGAATTGTTTTGCGTGAATCCAACATTATTATTTTTTAAATAGTTCCACCAGAACCAATAAAAAAATAAAATAAAGGGTGTGCTACTTGAAGTAATGATTACCTTCCAACCAACAAACCGAAATCCGGTTTTAAAAATCAAAACCGGTTTTCAGATTCAAAACCGGAATCCGGTATTCCGGTTTTCGTTTAACATCCCTAGTCTTGAGTATGTTCACTTTACTTTGTTTTGTAAGCAACATATTTTATCATATTTATTGACTCACTTATTGTAATAGAAGATAAATCCGTTCGTTTATTTGATCTGATTCACTACTTGTTGTCAAAAGTAATTTCAGAAATTTCCCAAAACGAATTTAAAATGTACAGTATAGGGCCTACTTTCCAAATGGATCAGATATGGTAAAATACATCTATCCATTCCATTTTCTTTGACATGCATGCCATTAAAAATTATGAAGAAAACTAAGGTAGGCTCTTGTGCAATCGGAGCTGGGTAGGCCCAAGGACACACTGCATACCCGATGAAGCAGTAAGTGGCTTTAAGCCGGGCTCAAACCAAATACCCTTGGAATTGCAATCGATCGCCCCCCCCCCTCCACCGCGTTTTTTTTTTAAATTTGTAAATTAAAGTTACATTTTACCAAAAAACTCATGACCATTATACTATGTTGTCTTCAGATGCCCACAAGAGATTGTGTGACCCACAAGAAAGTAAAAAGTTTGATTACTGTCAGTCCCTGGACAAGCTTTGTGAAAATGGACGATGCATTAGTCTAGAAGATTCTTTCAGATGTGAATGCAATCCAGGATTCAAAAACGACTCACAGGGCAATTGTGTTGGTATGTTAATTTATCTGATCTTTTTGCATGCTAATAGTGGTCGGCAAAGTAATTATTACTAAAAATACTTAGGCTAATCTTCGTTGAAACATGTCGTCCTTAAATAATGATAGAAATCCATGAACAGTCATAATTTACTCATGTTAATGTTTTAAATATAGACAGATGTTTATTACATTGCATCACTATTTTGCTAAATAGTTGTGTTTTTAATTGATGATGGCGATGGTTGTTTGAATAGGGCATCTCTCCGTGCTATTATATTTAGCATGCTCTGTGCTATGAAATTAGGCCCTACATTATACAACTATGGAATTGTTAATGCCAATGAAGTTTTTAATACCGATTCTGGTATTTTTCACTTGATCTTAGCAGTAATTCTAATACACATATTATATTATAATATGTATGAAAGATTATATTATAATGTATTTTGCTGATTCATCAGATATTGATGAATGTCTTCGACCTGGTATATGTAGCCATGGTCGTTGCACTAATACTAAAGGTGGATTTGAATGTAAGTGTAACCCTGGCTTCGCTCTATCAAAGGATGGAACATACTGTACAGGTATTTACTTACTCTGTCACTTTATTATAGCTAAACTTTTCATGTTCCTGAACTGATAAAGATTGAGAAGTTAATCACATAAAAATGCTTTAGAAGTTGGTGCTTAATAGGAATTTACATAAATGGTAAAGTCCAATGATGTACTAAATTTACTTGTTAACGGCTAGGTAAATCAAAAACACCTGGTCCAAAAAATGATAAAAATTTTAGAGCTTTATTTTATGAGATGTTTGGCTCTAGTGTCTAATCGGGTATGGATGAAAGAGATACAACCATTACTCAATGGTCACACATGAGCTACTCCGATGAAATGGAGGCAGCATTGGTGACCTACACCAGGGGTCGGCAACCTAAGGCATGCGTGCCAGACTACGCGTGCCAGACTTGGCACGCAGAACGATTTTCAGTGGCACGCGAGAGACCTCCAAGAAGATTTTTTAATGCAAGTCAAAACAACGTATGTCAGCATAACTAATTGGTGCCACGTGGTAAACTACATGGGAATCACACTGAACGTCGGCTGCTTTGGGAATGTTTGTATTCAAAGTTCTCATCATTGAACTTGCGATCTGTAATCTGGGATATTGTTAATACAGTCAATTTTATAGTTTCTTTCTTAAGTATCTTTTAGAAGAAAGTAATACAGGATATTGGTAAAATCTTGGTTAAATTCGTTTCTGGTCTGGAAACAATTACGGTGTGTATTGATAAAAAACAATTCCGGTATTGAAGCCGATGTTTCCGAATGACATGGCGACACATTGCAGTGAGTTAAACTTGCATTTACAAGGCCGGGGTCGCAAAAGCACTTGAAGTGGAGGGATATTGGAAATTTTTTTATTAAAAAAAGGGCATCGAAATGTGAAGATTCTGAAACGAATAGCTGCTTAGGAAAGTCATATGTTGTCAAATGCAAGGCATTGTCTCTACTTTCAACTTTAAGTTTTATTTACCTAGTGAACATATTTTATCGAACATGAAAGCTGTTTTAGTCATACCAAGTGGTCACTTAAACTTGACCTCTCATTAGTAGCTAAATATATACCTGACATTGAACAATTAGGGAAGAGTAGACTATTCAATGAAAAGGCGCTCATTAATTGAAACATGCTAATTACATTCAAAAGAGTTTTTATGCTCATCTCTCTTAATTAAGCATAAATAAAAAAATTTCTAAAACAAATTTTTCAGTTTTATTATTGCAATAAATAAAACAGGCTTATATACTTGCAATATATTTTGTAATTCTTGTAATTATTAATGTTTAGAAAATAAACTCCTTAAATTGACTTTAAAAATGCAGAAAATGTTCATTAGCAACGTAAATTAATTTTATACATCTAATTACACAATGAAAAAAGATCATAATGCTGAATTTAAATAAAGAAATAATTATTCAAAAGCAAAACTAGTTATATTTTTTAAAAATTAACTCGATTTTGGCATCACTAGCATCAATTTAGATATTTTAATTAAAGGGAGATAATTAAACCGTTTTCTTTGAGTTAATATTTTTTAATATGTTTAATTTTTGTTTCCTTTAAAAAAAAAATAATCGGCTAACAAATTATAACTTTAAATGATAAAACTATAAAAGATAGTTGGAAATTATACAAACATTTTATGAAAAAAGAATTTATATGAACATTTTTAAACATCTAGTTAACTACCCAGTTTTTTTTATAACTACGTATCTACGTGTTCCAACTAGTGTGGTATTTACCAGTAATAATATTTTGGACTAAATCGCAGTATGCTCAGATCTAACAGTAAAGAATATACTGTACAGCTATAACTAAAATTATATCTTTATAGCTCAATTCATTAGGTGTTACATTAACCATTAATGTGTAATTTGAGAAATGAAATTGTGTATTAGCTGTGAATGGATTTTTAAAAAAAAACGATGATAATAACAAACAGGTTTAGATCTATTTGTTATTAAATATAAATTTAATGATTTTTTCTATATCGCTCCTTTTCTTTTGGTCTTGGTCTTGCTACGGCACTAAAAAAATGTGTTTTTTTACAAATAATATAGACTAGTTGAGCAGTCTGACTTTCGCGCTCTTGGCACGCTGAATGATTTAGAAATCCTAGTTTGGCACACTATAAGCAAAAGTTTGCCGACCCCTGACCTACACTTAATTAATGTAAAATAAGTGTAAGTGTAAAATACAATAGGATATCAAAGCAAAACCGACACACATCAATACTCCAATTAAAAAAAAATAAAACACAAATTTCAATGGTCTACAGAAATATGATTCTTAACGCTTAGTCTGGTCCTACCATATCTTTGAACTATTGAACTATAAATATATATTTTACTTTGTAGGCTTAAATCTACTACAATTAACTGTCCAGATCTACTCTTCCCAACAGCCTTGGTACCTTCACCTTTCACACCATTCCAACTCGTAACCATTTAATTTTCGTAAATTGTCATTAGGGCCTATTTACATTTTTGCTTTTATTTGTATGTTCCATTTTAGATATGAATGAATGTGAGACAGCTCAGATGTGCGCCAACGGCAGATGTATCAATATGGATGGCTCTTATAAGTGTGTGTGCAACCCAGGCTTTAGACAGTCACCAAACCAGCAAATTTGTTACGGTATATAGACTTCAGCATCTCATCTGCGCATCTACGGCATTGGTTCTAAACAATTTACCAACGACCAACAAGTTAAATTCTGAAATAGGCATAAATACGCATTAGTCAAAATTAATATTTCGTTTTTATTTGTTGTTTCTTTGCTTTTAGATATCAATGAATGCACTGAAAATGGCAGAGTTTGTCAACACGGCCAATGTATTAACACAGAAGGAAGTTTCCGATGTGATTGTGATCCAGGATTTCAGTTGTCGCCAGATGGGGCTTTTTGTATAGGTTGGTAGCTTATTAGTTTCACCTAAAAATAATGTATTAAATATTCTACTCAAACGAGGCGACCTTTGTTGTTGTTTTTTTATTAATTAAAAATACAAACACTTTTTAGATCAGAATCAGGCTTATATTCAATATCACCCTAAGGCCTAAGAATCCAAAACAAGTAGCCTAAGTCTCAGCCAGAGCCCACACAAGCCAATGTAGTGCCCCAGGGCAAACGTTTCAGTGCCGCCCCCTTGCATTATGTAACTGCTTTTTTTAGTGCTATATTTAGAACTATAAGTGTCGCCCCCGGGCATATGTGTACTCTTTTGTCACCTAAGTTAAATAAAAAAAGGTTAAAGTTAAAATAATTAATTTTTATCGAGTGTTTAACTGAAATTCCACATCTATTTTAATTTTTAAAGTATAACTGTAACCTTTTAAAAAAACATAACAAAAAGAAATGTAAGAAACCATAAGAGAATACAAAATTAATTAATTAAAAAAATATGTGTAGGCCTCTCTATCTTATACTTATACATTACAGACGCGCCTTCTATACTCTATTCTATAAACTATTATAAAGAAGATTATTGCGTCCTACGCTTATCCGTGGTCCGAGTCTAGACTCTAGACTAGGCCCTATTAACTAGACCTAGACTATTAGATTAGTCTAATCATTAGAAATAAGTTATCTAAAACTTTGTCTTCGTCACTTCCTAAACTGGATTTTGTGCCGACAGTCCAGTATATTAGTTGGCTAGACTGTCAGGCATAAATGATAAAATTGATAAATGGACTAAGAAAATAAAAAAAATACCGGACATGTAGTCATATATATAGGTCTATTACAATATAGGCCAAGCCAATTTTTCCATGGGCGGCATTCCCTGGATGGAAAAATAGGTGCTGGTATTTTCTAAAAGTAAAATACGGTAGAGGTAAATGGTATTTGGCAATCCTTGCTCTAGACTCTAGCTGTAGAATGTAGAGTTTTGAAGAGCAATTTTAAAAAAAGCACATTTACAAAACAAACAACATTTATTGATCATTAAAATTAATAAGACAAGATGATATCCAGAATCTTCTAGATCAGGGGTCGGCAACCTAAGGCACGCGTGCCAGACTTGGCACGCGGAGAGATTGTCAATGGCACACGGAAGACTACCAAAGAAAGGTAAATCAAGGATTTCTACAAGAAGTTGACTGCTAAAGCAGGATGGCCTTTTGGCATGCTTAATGAATTAGAAATCCTACTTTGGCACACTGCTATCAAAAGGTTGCTGACCGCTGTTCTAGATTATGTTCCATTTATAATCTCATGATTGAAAGTAGCCTACTTAACATTCACATTTGTCTTAATCTTGCAAAAACGTAATAGCCTACAAATTAATTCAGTTTTATTTTAGTGTTTGTTAATTATTTAAAAATATTAATGTCATATAAATGCCAATGTATTTTCTGTTTCATTAGATTATGATGAATGTAAGCGTACAGGGATGTGCACTAACGGTAGATGTCACAACATGATGGGAAGCTATAAATGTATTTGCAATCCTGGCTTTCAAATTGATTCTTCAAACCAGGCATGTATAGGTATGCTGTAAAAAAAAATACAACTACTAACCTGTTTATTTTATAAGTAATAATATTGTTCAATGATTTATATGCATTTTTCTTTTTACATGACCTGGACTAGAATAATATTAATAATAGCTTTCCTTGATTTTCTATCAGATATTAATGAGTGTGAGGTTCATCCCAGAATTTGTAACAATGGAGTGTGCATAAATAATCAAGGTAGCTTTAGATGTGAATGTCCACAAGGATTCATTCTGGGACCAGATGGAAGGACATGCCTGGGTAAAAGAATTAAAAATATTTCCTACTGATGAAATTTAAAAATAATTAATTTCTTAAACATTTGTAAAATACAAAATTTCGTAAAACCAATAAGCACCCATTCTAAAGATGTTATTGACAATGTTTTGTATTTATTATCTAAAGCTACTGTCTTTAAAAAAGTGTTGATGACTTCAAGTTATATTTTTATGTTGACAGATGTGCGTCTTGGCTTGTGCTATCCTGACTTTCGAGATGGCCAGTGCTTAAACCCATTGTTTCGTATCATGTCACGGTCAGCTTGTTGTTGCAGCCTATCTGCCCCTGGTCAGACTTATGCATGGGGTCAGTCATGTACACCTTGTCCTCGTATGGAAGAGCCAGAGTTTATTCAGCTTTGTCCATTCGGCAAAGGAACAGATCATGATGGAAAAGGTCTGAATGTTTTGTTTTTTTAAATCTCTGTGAAATTTTTAGCTTGCAATTATTTTCAAAGAAGAACAGGTATCAACCTGTTTTCGAACCTGTACACGTTGACAGGGGCGAAGCCAGAAATTTTTTCCAGGGGGGGCTAAACTTTCGCGTGACAAATATTTACCAAATACCAGGGGGGGCTAAACTTTCGCGTGACTAAGATTTACCAAATTTTTAGCAAATTTAGTGCATATTTTTTAAAAATCAGTTGAAAAAAATATTTTTTTTTTATTCCAGGGGGGGCTTAGCCCCCCTCAGCCCCCCCTGTGGCTTCGCCCCTGCACGTTGACTAGCTTTTGGGTTTTTAATATCGCAACCTCCATCTATCTGTGATTGCTTTCATTGCATCTTTTTTAATGATATTTTCCATTAGCATAGTAATTTTTACATACCTTCAGTGCTGCATGTACCACAGGCTTGGATCCCCTGCTCTAGATAATAATCTCACTCTATGATTGTTGTCAGTGTTAAACTTTGAGCCTTTTTCATGTTTCTAAAGATAAATATGTCTACAATCACTACAGATATTAATGAGTGTTTACAACAGCCTGACATATGTACTAATGGCATATGTGAAAACATTGAGATGGGATACAGGTGTATATGCAATCCTGGATACAAGCAAGATGCAGCTGGACTCAAATGTTTAGGTTAATACAGATTTCATTTCTAGTCTACTGCTTAAAACTGTGGATAAATAGAAGTCTCACTAAAAGATAGTAATTTCTGTATCTAGCTCTTGTACTTACATTGAGTTGAGATTTTCTTCTTTATATAATATGATAGACATCAATGAGTGTGAAGCCAACCCAATGCTTTGTGATGGAGGCCAATGTAGAAATACACTGGGAAGCTACCAGTGCATTTGTCCCAGTGGTTTTCGCTTTAGTATGGCAACAAGCATGTGTGAAGGTAAGAGCATTTTTACCCCACAATAAAAATCTTGATGCAAGTACTCAGTTATCTAGAAGCACAATGTGGATTTGTGTTATGGTGGTTTAGGGTTTAAATGAAGGGAAAAAACTGCAGAATTATCTATTCTTGGTCTGGAGAGTTCTTCTTTCTGAATCTACTCATCTCTGACATGAATTAAAAAAAGTAAAAGCTGGTCTCAATCTCCCCTGTATATTCTGGCCAATGAAACTGGGGAATTCTTCTTCATTAGCCTTATTGACCTGTCTTCTAGGGGAATTCTATCTTACTAACATTTTCAGCTATTAACTTTACAAAATGATAGAGGGAATAATGTGCTAATTGTATACATTGTATAAAAGTTTTTTTGTATTACCCTTCATCATTTCAATATTGGATCAGATCTCAATGAATGTGCAGAGAAGCCATGTATTGGAGGAGAGTGCATCAATACACAAGGAAGCTTTAGATGTAAATGTGGACCTGGAAAGATCTTAGATACAACAGAACGCATCTGCATTGGTCAGTCAACTAAATCTTTCTTAAATTAAATGGATTCATGTATTATATGGGCCTGTTCCTTAATTCAATTTTTGAAAACATTTTTATTTTCATTCAACCAACCAAATGTATAAATGTATAAAATTTGATTAGATTCTAATCAAGCCTTATAACATGATTACACAGTAAGGAATATAGGCCTAATATTTAAATTAATATCTTAAAAGTTTAGTAATCAATACATTACATAAACTGATAATCTTAAATTTGCATGCATGTACATAGTTGTTTTTTTTAACATCAAAATTATATTTTAAACAGAGTAATATAAAAAATATATATTTGGATTCCTAACTATATTTGTATTTTTGTAAAACCCTGCCATTTTGGTATTGATTCAGATAATCGTCAAGCTACCTGTTGGTTGAGTATAATCAATGGAAACTGTGAGAACAGCCTGACTGGTTTGTTGACTCAGTCTGAGTGCTGTGGATCTATTGGACAGGCTTGGGGAAGTCCTTGTGCACCTTGTCCATCTCAAAGTGAGCTCACTTTAGTTCTAGTTCATTTAAAGTGTGAACATTTTTGCTTTTGAAAGATGTTAATTAAAGCCACTAGTTTTGTGATGATGGAGCTGATAAATTATGTCTACACTATAGCTGAGATGTCATAATTAATTGTTTAAATTAGGAAGAAAAACAGTTCAAATAATATTTCTTTAAATATTGATATCATAATAGAAATATGTTTGCTAGACAATATATTCTAATGTTTGTTGGTTAATTATTTACAGTGGAGCTTCATTGCCCTAAAGGATTTACTTTCAAGAATGGTGTCAACTGTGTTGGTCAGTACTGGAATATATTGTTGCTTGTTTTATTAATTACTCAAATGAAAAATATCTCAAATACCAATAGATATGACCTGGGCTGTGGAGTAGGTAGATAAATGTTCCGACTCCAACTCCGACTCCCATTTTTTTGTACTTCTGACTCCAACTCTGACTCCGACTCCAGGTACCAAAATTTCCTTCGACTCTTCAACTCCGACTCTGACTGATAAATGGTAGATAAATGTTCCGACTCCTCATTTTTTTGTTATTCCGACTCCAGGTACCCAAAATTCCTCCGACTCTTCGACTCCGACTCCACAGCCCTGGATATGACCCTTGTGGGAAATGTTTTTTTATATACATTCTTATTTATAACTTTAAAATGTATTTATTTATTTAAACAAGATATAAAAATATCTAATAAAATTTCATTCTCTAAATTTTTTAGTATTATTTAGTCTTTAGTTTTTAAGCCATATATATGTATTTTTATTACACATATTTTAATTTAATATATTTAGAATAACTGGATCTTTCCTCAGACATCAATGAATGTGAGCGTATACCAAATTTATGCAAAGGTGGTGGACAGTGTGTGAACACAGAAGGCTCATTCCATTGCACTTGCCCTCCTGGACTTACACTGGACAGTTCAAAACTACGATGTATAGGTAATTGCCGACACATTCTGTTATTGGGCCATTGTTGTAAGAACTGCATTATGAAATTATAGTGATGAAAATAACATTAAACTTTGTTTAACTTTTTTAAAAATCTCTGTCATTGTTATTAAAATATATCAAATGATATTATATAATTATCTATGAAATTATATTAATAAATAAAACATTGAATTTAATTTAACTTTATTTATCTCTGTCATTGTTATATAAAATATACAAGATTTGAGAAAAAGTAGCTGTTATCAAGAGTATTCTAGAATGTTCTGCAGCAAGCCATTTATGGGAGTCTTCACAAAGGCAGACTGCTGTTGTTCAATAGGACTGGCCTGGGGAGACCCTTGTGCCGGCTGTCCAAGAATTGGGTCAGGTAAAGAATTCTCTGATTATTTTGGCCATTATTATTTATACCTTTCTTACAAAAGAAATTCTAGTCCTTGGCAGAATCGGCAAAATTTCATTGATGCAATTTAATCTTTTAATGATGAAAAAATAAAAAAAGAAACATGACCTTAAATTGTTTCCACAATTTTTGTTATAACTCCATTTCCAGAGGAACATTCAGCTTTGTGTGAAGACCATGAAGGTGGGGAACCAATCAGAGGTAAAAGAATGTGTTTTCCATAGTCATAGTGATTCTTTTGAGGTAACAATGTTAAGTAAGCCTAAGTATTGAGGTAAAATTATAATATATATATATACAATGCTAATGATGGGGGGGGGGGGGGGGGCAAGATTTCAGTTGGCATGCTGAAGGATGGGTCTTTGTTTGAATTCTGGTAAGGTTAGGATTTGTTCCTAAGACTGGAGGGTGTCTCTGAGTCTACCCAGCTCTGATGTGTACCTGACATTAGTTGGGGTAAAGTAAATGCAGCTTTGCATTATGCTGGCCACACAATCTCATAGTAAGCCATCGCCACAGAAACTGGTGAATACTGCTTCACCAGCCCTATGAATCAATACTTAATGGCACTCACACACACCTATATCATAAAGTAACAAATGCACATAACTTTATACAGATATAAATGAGTGCACAATGTTTCCTGGACTGTGTGTCAATGGCAGATGTAAAAATACTATTGGAAGCTTTGAATGTGATTGCAATCCTGGCTACGCTAAAGACAGCCTTGGCACAAATTGTACAGGTCAGATTTTATTGCTTCATTATGTATTGCTATTTCATAATGCCAACTTTGATAAATGAGTTACATTTTAGTAGATCAATGTCAATAGTTGTAAGAATGTCCTAAAAAAGTATAGTTAAGTTAGAGGCATTAAATGATATTACAATCAACGGTCATCCAGTTTTCATTTGTTAAAAATGTGTTTACAAAGATTGAATAAAAACAGGCACTAAATCACAGAGAAAAAATGATAATCTGATAAAGTAGGATGCAATAATCTTCTTTATAGAAGGAGTCTCTGTAATATATAAGATAAGAAGTAAAAACATTTTTGCTTATGACTTATACATGTTATAATAGAGAATTCTTTAATAACTGTCTTATACATATTATATTAGAGAATTCTTTAATAACCATTATTTCAGCTTCTTTGAGTACTAATTCTATAAATTATATAAGTAGGCCTAATCTTTCTTTCCGAGTGGCTTTCTGGCATGGAATGGGTTGCCTGAACAAACCAGGAAAACCAGTAACTTAAGATCATTTATAACATTAATAAAAAAAGCAAAACTAGACTCGGACCATGGATAAGCATAGGACACAATAATCGTCTTTATAGAAGGAGCGTCTGTAATGTATAAGATAAGAAGATAAGATAAAGTATGCTGTAAAATTTATTTATTCTAGCGTTCAAGCACATAAATATTGTATACGTTTGTATAATGCTAGATAGCAGCCAATAAAAACTGTTTAATCTGCTGGATTAACATTGACATTGGTTGTAGAAAATCAATAATAATATAAAATATAATATAAGCTAAAATGCATCAAGTAAAAATAAAAGCCGCTGGTTGCAAGTAGAAATCAAAAACAGAAAGTAACTAAACCAGTCCCAAAAAGACATGAGGTCCAAATGAAAGAGCATTCCCATTGGTTAAAGGTCAGTTATAACAAGACATGAAATGCACAGTCTTTGGAAGAGTTTAACAGGAACTTATTTACTTATAAGTTTTACAGACGTTCCTTCTAGATAGAAGATTATTACGTCCACTAGGCCCAAAACTCCTACAGGGCAGCAGGGATAGAACCCCCCTACGTGTCCCCCTCACCTCCATAAAACCACATTGATCTTGTGACACCTTTTGCAGTAGCCAAGCTCCTCAATCCTTATCTATAATTTTAACATTATGAAATATGATACATAGACATGTTGATCTAGCATATATGAGTCAAAGGCTTGTTTAGGTATGATATGTACGCCACCTGATTTATGATATTACGTATAAAGCATTTAATTGTTTACTTGTGGTACTCATATACCTAACGGTCTTGTGATGTAAATCTGACAGATATTGATGAATGTAGGATTTCCATGGTGGACATTTGTAGTCCAGGTAGATGTGTTAATGAGCCTGGATCATTTCATTGTGAGTGTGGGCCAGGTTATAAGGGAATCATGATGAATCAAATGTGTGTAGGTAAGAAAAATAACAAAAAGAATCTTAGTTTTGTGTTTTGATTGAAAATTGTGCACTTAAACACTTTTTTAAAGTTTTGTTTTGTTTAAGTTGTTATTTATATTTTTGTGAAAATATTCATAATTTGTCTAAAAATGACCTCTATAATTACAATACAGAAATTAGTTTTAAAAATCTAATAACAAAATTTTAAGAGCTGTTTACATTTTATTAGATTAGAGAATTATCAATTACACGGTGATGTTTTAATATTTTAAATTTTTGTCTCATGGATGTAATTGGAAATTTGAAAATCAGATATCGAAGAATGTGAAGACAGTAGATCATTGTGTCGAGGAGGAAGTTGTATGAACACACTGGGAAGCTATGAATGTGTTTGTCCTGATGGCCATGAGTTGGCCCCAGATGGCCAGCTCTGCAAAGGTAGTTGCAATAATTTTAAGAAATTATTTAAAATTACAATTCATTCTTTAATTAGCATAGATTGTATTTCTTTTATTATAAAAAAAATACTTTGTGCCAAAAGATGGGCAAAATCTTCTCCTGTTTCTGCTTTCTGATATCAAGAAGGACTTTCTAATATTTTTGCCTCTCTTGTAATTTCAATTAAATATGATTGCCTTACTAGAATTTTACTTCCCTTGATAAATATTGATAAGTATTCTACACTTATACAATTGTTATCTTTCTAGTCCCTTACAACTGTCAATGAGTACATTATAAGATTTTTTATCTCCCTAGCGATTCACAGATCTTAAAAAGTCGTATAATATAACTTTTATTTTCCTTGTTTATAAAAATCAATAAGTGCATTAAAATATGTTTATCTCCCTTGTTAACAAATATCAATGCTTGAATGAAAAAATGTTTATCTCCCTTGTTGTCAACAGCTCTCAATGGGTGTATTGAAATATGTTAATTGTATTCCCCTTTGTTGTTTCCAGATATTGATGAATGCTCATCAAGTAGCAGTATTTGTTCTAATGGACATTGTGAAAACTTTATGGGTGGCTATCAGTGTATTTGTAACCAAGGCTACACAGCTAATGAACTCAAATCTATGTGTATTGGTAAGACTTTTAATCAAACAATTTGTTTTCGTTGTGACACTTTATCTGTTGTTTTATTCAATCATACTTGTTCAGCTGTTACATTACTCTTTTTAGCTTAGAAAAATCCACCATGTTTAAACTTCACATGTTACCTATAACAAAAAAAACTACTTTATCACTATGCATTGTAAAAAATATATTTAAAGAAAATTCTGCCTAAATAGTCAAAGCAAGCACTTTATTGTGAAGAAATATATTATACATTTTAATATTATAAGAAAATACTACTGTGTAGATCTAAAGCCTAATGAAAAGTTGGTTGGATACATTTAGCTTTAACTAGGCTATATACAAGAAAATGAGGAGAGCAGACTTTCAGTAGGCCCCTATGCCTTAATAAGTCCTTCAACAGTCACAATGACAAAATATTAAATGCTGGTACAGTGGTAGATGCCAATAGATAGTCCTGATTAAATGCTGGTACAGTGGTAGATCCCAATAGATAGTCATGATTAAATGCTGGTACAGTGGTAGATGCCAATAGATAGTCATGATTAAATGCTGGTATAGTGGTAGATGCCAATAGATAGTCATGATTAAATGCTGGTACAGTGGTAGATGCCAATAGATAGTCACCATTAAATGCTGGTACAGTGGTAGATCCTAATAGATAGTCATGATTAAATGCTGGTACAGTGGTAGATGCCAATAGATAGTCATGATTAAATGCTGGTACAGTGGTAGATGCCAATAGATAGTCCTGATTAAATGCTGGTACAGTGGTAGATGCCAATAGATAGTCCTGATTAAATGCTGGTACAGTGGTAGATCCCAATAGATAGTCATGATTAAATGCTGGTACAGTGGTAGATGCCAATAGATAGTCATGATTAAATGCTGGTACAGTGGTAGATCCCAATAGATAGTCCTGATTAAATGCTGGTACAGTGGTAGATGCCAAAAGATAGTCATGATTAAATGCTGGTACAGTGGTAGATGCCAATAGATTGTCCTGATAAAATGCTGGTACAGTGGTAGATGCCAATAGATAGTCCTGATTAAATGCTGGTACAGTGGTAGATCCCAATAGATAGTCCTGATTAAATGCTGGTACAGTGGTAGATGCCAATAGATAGTCATGATTAAATGCTGGTATAGTGGTAGATGCCAATAGATAGTCATGATTAAATGCTGGTACAGTGGTAGATGCCAATAGATAGTCCTCATGTAAATTTTTATTTATGATTTCAAAACTCAAGCTAGATTAATGCCAGAAATAAAGAGTTTTACATAAGACACAACTATATAGGTCAGTGCTATATGCCAAGTTGACATAGGAAAATAATATAATATTAACACAAGCACCAGTAGCGTCAGCGGGATTGTAAGATAGTGGTAGGGCAAAAGAGTGCAAGCTTGGGGCAAGCAAGAGGGGTTAGATAAAGTGCCAGGAGTGTTGTGCAATAGGAGGCAATTTCTGAACTCATGCACAGTTTCATCTTAAACTATTTTAAATTGGATATTTTAACTAAATATCCTTAGTTGCAAGTTAATATAATATTTTGATTGAGTAAAATTTCAAAGCTTTAAATTCTGATTTTCTGAAGAAATATTGAATCCAGCATAGAAATTATTTATTCTCTAGAATTATATTTTTTGTTAAATTACTGACACAGGGACGACTAGTTAAAACAATAATGCATGTACAAAATCATTTCTTTGAAAAGCCAAAATTAGCACACTTTAAAACAGCATAAAATGACCATAAATACATATTTTTATAATGGCATAGAATATTAAAGATAACAATATTTTAAAGGTAAAATATTGTGAATACAAATTGTATTTGTAAAAATATGTTAACTGTGTATAATTGTGTTTTGCTTTACTTCTAAGCCAAATAAAATAAATAAAAAAAGATATTTTTGAAGAAAATGCCTTTTGCCCTTTCTCTCCCCCATTTCGTCATGTGGCTATGCCTATTAATAGCATTGCTAATTCATGCATGTACTTGTATAGTATATTATTTAAATTAGATATTGAAAATATCTTAGCAGTGATATGTCTATAATGAAGTACTGTTTTTGACATAATGCAAAAAAATGTATCCCCAAATCTAAAAAATGATCCAAATAAAAATGTCTGTACAAACCAATGCAGATATCAATGAATGCGACTTTGAAAATGGTGGTTGCCAAGCTGTGTGTGTCAATATGCCTGGCAGTTTTACCTGTTCGTGTGGTACCGGGTACCTGCTTCTAACTGATGGAAGAACCTGCGTTGGTAAGTTCTGCAAGTCTTTCATTGACCTGTTTAATGACTAGAGACTGAATTTGTTTGTTGGCTCACTACAACATTGTTGTGTGGTTGTTTTTTAAGATGTTGATGAATGTAAAGAACAACCTAACGTATGTGATGGCGGAAGATGTGAAAACTTACCTGGTTCATACAGGTGTGTCTGTACTGGAGGTCTGAACCCTTCAATTGACCAGAAGAGATGTATAGGTAAGTTAGTTTTGTACTAGTCAAAGATAACTTTTATGTAAGCCTGTTATATTTGAATAGCATTTGACCTCAAGTACTAATTTAGAATTCTTTTTAAATAATTGTTTGTATTTTAATTAATCTACTTCACATTTGCAAAGAAAATTTAATACATTTTAATTTTTTATTTGGAATTGCAGATACAGATGAGTGTCTGGCCAACAGGAATCTTTGCCAAAATGGTATTTGTCAAAACACTCATGGTTCCTATGTTTGTAAATGTGATATTGGCTACTCAGTGAAAACACAGATCAGGGCTACAGGATGCACAGGTAGCATAGCATTTTAATAGAGTTGACTTAGAGCTTTACGAAGACTGTAGCTGGTTAAATAAACAACACTATCTTATGTTATTCTTAAAAGTCTCTTATATTTTTTTTAGCAGAAATTTATGATTGGCCTTCAAATTTCATTTCAATTTATTTAACAACTTTCCATTTTTGCCCTTTGACATCATTATTCTGTTTTATGTTTAATATCTTGGAATAAACTCCAAAATATAAATGTAATCAGTTTGCATCTTAAACTATACAGATGACAAATAAGCAACATTTTGTCCACAGATGACAATGAATGTGAATCAGGTGCTTCTGGTTGTGACCCCAATGCTGCCTGCATTAATACTCAAGGTTCTTTCAAATGTGATTGTAAATCAGGATACACTGGAGATGGTTTTGTTTGTCACGGTAATGTTCTTCTCACAATGTTAATGGCTCATTGGCTTCAAGCTGGTGTGGCTAGTTATTTGTTGTTTGGTTTCTGGTACATTTACTCCACTATATATATTTCTGATTACAAATTTGTATTAGTTGCTTTTTTTTTTTTTAGAAAGTAATTTTAATTTTTCTTGAGCTAAAAGGAATTACATTTTTTTTGTACTAATTACAGTTCCAAAGGACAGCATCTTCCTATTGTGTCTCCATGGTCACTTCAAAATATATAAATTAAACCTAGAGGTTTTTTAGCATTCTTTCTGTGCTGTATTTCATAAATAAACTCATTACAATACTACATGTGGCGCACGCTCAGGGGCGAAGCCTCAGTGGGTGCTGAGTTGGGATAAGACATCCCCCCCCCCCCCCCCGGTAATTAAAAAAAAAAATTCCCCTTCCCTGGTATTTGGTAAATATTTGTCACTTGAAAGTCCAGCACCCACTGGAAAAAATTTCTGGCTTCGCCCTGAGCATGGTGGTAGGGATAAATCTGGTTAGACAGGGATGCTTTACTTATTACTAAACTACATAAATTGATAAATCTGGTTAGACAGAAATGTTTTACTTATTATTTAAAGAAATAATTTGATTTTATTGAATAAGCTTTTGTCAATTTTTCTCTTCTGACACTTTATTGAATCTCAAGGTTGTTAAGGTTATTATTAAATGATTCTAAACTGTTTTTAATACATTATTATATTTAAATAAAAAACATAATAACATTTACATTGTGGGTTGATAAAATGTCAAGTAAAAATTTAGATGTGTCAATATATAATGCAAAGTAAAGCATTGATACAAGAACAAAGTTGATGATGTCACTGCTGTCTTATTGACAGATATAAATGAATGTATACGTAGCAATGGAGGTTGTCATAGAGAAGCTGCCTGTATAAACACACCTGGAAGCTTTAGGTGTATCTGTGATGAAGGTTTCAGTGGAGATGGCTTCCATTGCCAAGGTATATTAGATTCTATTTGTATTCCATTCATAATTGTAAAATTATATTATTCTTGTAGCCTAGTTTTTAAAAAAATGCAAGTGTATTTATCTCTTTCCCGGTATAAATAGTATCAAAATGGTTTATTAAACAGTTAAATATCTCATCGTAGTTTAGACTGGTATAAGGAAAGGTAAGCGACACACTACTGAATATTAAATATAATTCAATCATTTATTTAGAGACTGAATATTAAATATAATTCAATCATTTAAGCAAACCAATACTTTTTAATGACTCAAACTTTCAGTTTTTATCGCACAATTTGTAAGCATAAACATCTCTTAGAAGGTGAATAAATTGCGGATTTCTTATGCAATGTGGTAGTTAATTTACTTAGAATGTATTAATTTTATTAAAATTATCAATGTTTACACTGGTCACTTATAACTTCAGATGTTGATGAGTGTATGGTAGATCCCGGGCTTTGTGAAAATGGACAGTGCTTCAACTACGCCGGTGGGTTCAGGTGTGAATGTGACATGGGCTTTGCGCCGACGGAAGATGAAAGGTCCTGCAAAGGTCAGTAGATTGAAATCATTGATGGTGTTCACATTTTTTTTAAAGAAGGGAAAAAAAAAGTCCATGTACATTTATTTAAACCGCTCTACTACATTTTCAGATATTGATGAATGTACAATGTTCCGTAACCTGTGCGTCAATGGGAAGTGTGAAAATGTATTTGGGATGTTCAGATGTAACTGTAACCTTGGATACAAGCAGGATGCTACTGGTGGAAACTGTACAGGTAAATGGATATAGTACTTCTTAAAAAATGAGAAACTTTACAGGAAGATGGATATAGTACTTGTTGATAAATGAGAAAATGTACAGGTAGATGGATATATTACTTGTTGATAAATGAGAAACTGTACAGGTAAATGGATATATTACTTGATGATAAATGAGAAACTGTACAGGTAGATGGATATAGAACTTGTTGATAAATGAGAAACCTAACATGATAGGGATACATTTATATCTAATTAAATACCCATATAATTAAATGTAGTTGTTTTTTTAACTGTTTTGTTGTTGCTTTTAAATTAATAGATATTGATGAATGTGAAAATCCTGATAATTGCCAGTATGGGACCTGCGTCAACCAACAGGGCAGCTACGTCTGTCAATGTCCACCCAGCTTTGAAAGCAATCCAACTGGGACAGGATGTGTAGGTATGATCTACACATTTATTCAATTAAAATAGAATTAAAAGTAATTAATTGTTGAATAATGTGAGTGTAGGCTACATTAGATAAATATATATGTTACACATTATTTGTGAACGTTGTGTTGTTTCAGACAAGAGATTAGGATTTTGCTACATGGATGTTCCATCTGGTCGATCTGGTGTTTGCAATGACAAAATTGGGGAAGAAGTGTCTAGAGCCACTTGCTGTTGTACTGTAGGAAAAGGTTGGGGAGAAGTGTTTGGAATATGCGAGCCATGCCCGAGAAACGGAACAGGTGAAATAAATGTTCTACAATTTGATATGTATTTGTATGTTCTGAAAATTTTGCTTTACAAATCAGAATGAATAAACCAGACTCTGGGTATAATATTGTATACATTATTTTTTTAAATCTCTATCTGTTAGCTGAAGCTGTTGCTCTCTGCCCTGGTGGACCTGGCTTTAAGCCCAATCCAAATACTCTTGTTTTAGAAGGTTTGTAAAAGTAAAAAAAAAAAGAATGTTTGTAAATAATTAGTAGAATAATCTGTAGAAATAATCTGTAGAAATAATCTGTAGAAATACTCTAGTCTTTTAGTACATGAATATTTTTCAAGAGATCTAAAAAAAAAAAAACCATATTCAAGTGATTTGATTAATTTAAGCTATTTAGTTGTGTATAAATACAATTGCTTTATGTTTTTTCTCCAGACATTGATGAATGTGCTGAGTTAAGTGGGCTTTGTGAAGGGGGAGAGTGCCAGAGTACATTCGGTTCATTTGTCTGTATCTGCAGGCCAGGATACAGACTGGACCAGACTAGAAAGAAATGTGTTGGTCAGTCAATGATGTCTTTTTTTTTATCATGATTTAACATCTTATTATTATTACTTAATATTGTTTTAAGTGTAAATACTTATTGTCATACAATATATATATATATATATATATAGTTGTAATTAGAACTGCTGCGGCTGCAATGGAAATATTTGGTTTAAAAAAATTGATTTTTATTATAAAGCCTATTGTATCTATCTGCAGACATCGATGAATGTGAAGACGACCAGAGGAGATGCGGGGTTGGCAGATGTATTAACACAAATGGTAGCTTCCAGTGTGTGTGTCCTGATGGGTACATTCTCATGGAGGATGGTGAAACATGCATGGGTAAAGAAACAAACTTCTTTTGTAATGATAATGTACCTACATAATAAAATCTGCAATGGTACAAAGGAATAATATTGATATACAATTAAAGATATCTTTACTTTTTTTACTTGAACTAAACATTAAATACTTATTTCCCTAAGCCAAAAAAAACTAGATGAGAGGATTGTGTGACTAACACAATGTTCAATGGAAAGTTGTAGTGTGCTTCAACATTCAGCCCAATATGCAATGAAATTATAGTCAAGTCTTATGCCTATTTAACTTTTGATTCTAGATATGAGAAAAGAAAACTGCTACAAAGAATTCCGTAATGTTACAAGCCGTGTGAGAGACGTGGTTTGTTCCAATTCACTGACCATGCCACAGACCAGGTTCCAGTGCTGCTGTTTATTTGGTGTAGCCTGGGGAGAACCTTGTACTGTTTGTCCAACAAGAGGATCAAGTGAGAACCATTTAATAGAAAACTTTTATACAAAGATATAATATATGTCTATACTTATACTATTAAATAGACTAATCTCTTTATAGTTCCTATTGTTTACATTGCAAAATATTTATTTAAATAAAAGTATTAAGATCTTCACCAATCAAGGACAATTTAAAAAAAAAACTTTTAAAAGGAAAGCAAATAATGAAGTGAAAGGCCAAAAAGACAAAAATGACAAATAAAAAAGATTGTCAAGAAGAACAAAAAAAAAGTAAAAGATTATTTAATTATCAGTAATGATGAATTAATTATTGGGTTTTATATTAATATAACTTTTATTTCCAGAGGAATTCAAAGCTCTTTGTGATGAAGGTCCAATTAAGATTACAGGTAAAAAGAAAATGTAGATTTTTTTAAAACTACTTTACATCATTTTTTTTTTGTTGCAAAATTTGTTAATGTTTTGAACAGAAAATACAATAAGGAAAATATAATAAGGAAAATACAATGCAATCATTCTCTTACTGTGCAGATATTAATGAATGTGAAGTCAACCCTGACCTATGTAAAAATGGTAGATGCATTGACTTGCCCTACAGTTTCCGATGCGATTGTTCAAGGGGCTTTGTTTATGACAGCTCTGCACAGACTTGTGAAGGTGAAGGTTTTTTATGTTAGGGAAATAATTTTGTTTTTGCAAATCTCATTGCAAAAGATATTTTAAAAAAGCTAAATTTTATGAGATTTCTTTTGGGGGTGTGGATTGTTTTTTTTAAGGTTTATGCCATTTTTTTTGTATGTGTTTATTAGCCTCTTTGCAAACCATCCAATTAAAAACTGAGATGTGTATTAGTTTGTAAGTGAAATTCTGGTAAGTCTTTGCTTGTCACACAAATGTTTATATACATCTGAGTCACTTTTTAGCATTACACAGAGAAAAATCTTTTTCTTACTGCTTATACTGTAGCCTGCAGTAACTCTTTCTGAGTTGCAGTAAATTTATTTTGAATGTAAACTTTTGTATGCAGTTTAACAGATGCAATAAAAAATTATTAATACAGTCGTTAAAGCTTTATAGTTTGCATAATAATAAAATAAATGTTACAATGTTATTGCTTAACATCATGATATAAATGTTAAAAGTAGAACTGCTACTTAATAATATATATGTTAAGACTTTATTGTTATATAACAAATTATAGTTGTCAAAGCTGTATAGTTTACACAATGCTGTGTATGTTAAAATGCATGAACTAAACCATAATTCCATGTCTGGTGTACAGATGAAAATGAATGTATTCGAGATGTAAATCCTTGCATTGGAAATGCCCAGTGTGTCAACATTCCTGGGAGCTACAAATGTAGTTGTCCAGATGGCTACACCTTGAGACCGGATGGACGTAGATGTGAAGGTAACTAACATTGCATTGCTGCCAACTCTTAAGTTTAAAATTCTTACCTTCTGTATACATTAGCGCATATAGTGTTGTTGTTTTTAATAGCCTATACATTTCATGTTTTATTTGAATAGATATCAATGAATGTGAGGAGTTGGCAGGTGTCTGTAGGAATGGACAGTGCAGGAACTTGGATGGTAGCTACAGCTGTACATGTGATCATGGCTTTAGATTATCACCAAGTCGAGAAAACTGTATAGGTGAGGATGGATTATGATGCAGAATGGACAGGGCCTACCATAGAGCTTATTTGTAAATTATAGACTTGAAGTATTTATTTTAAACTGTGGCTGCAGGGATTTGCTTTCTAGTTTTATTATTCAACTCATGCATTGTGAAGTATATCACAATACAAAGTCAACTATTAAAATATGTATATACATTGACTTAGTCAATCAAATGTTTTACTCATTTTCAAACATATATTTTTTTTAATAGTTTTTATTTTTGTATAATCTACTTTATTCAAATAGTATTAAGTACGCTTCATGGTGTTGTTGTTTTTTATATTCTGAATATATGATTTATAGTTGTAATATAATTTGTTCAATGTTTTTAAGATATTGATGAATGTGAGTCCAGGCCTGGGCTGTGCAGAAATGGAACTTGCTTCAACACTGATGGTAGTTTTAGATGTCATTGTAACTCAGGGTATACACTCACAGCTGATGGGGAATGCATAGGTAGCCTACGTTTTGCTTAACCCACTCAAGTTTACAAATAAATTCTCCAGTTAGTTTTTTCATCTACATCTCAGTAGTTCATCTGATAAGCTCATTTGATCATTGCCTTTTTTTTAATGCACTATAAAAAAAAAAGTAAAATATCCCCCAAAGCCAATTTGGTTCATAGGGCCTGTAAAGAAGCATTCATGAGTTTTTCAAATACAGAATGGCATGTAAAGCTAAAATATTTTATCTTCAGACATTGATGAATGCATTGCAATGATTGGCATATGTACCAATGGCCGCTGTATAAACACTCAAGGCTCATTTACATGTCAGTGTCCCCATGGTTACACCTTATCTTCTGACAAACAGCACTGTCGAGGTGAGAACGATAAGTCTACAACTTGATTATCTTTATCTATCTTTTTTTTTATTTCATGATGAAAATTTAGGAATCTATTTATCTCAACATTAGGTTACAACAGAAATAATGTTAGTGAGAATTCATTCACCATTATTCCATCAAATATTTTTGTTTTATCAACCTTTTTGTTCAAGGGTCTTATGAAAATATTAATTATAGATATAATTCTAAGCATAAATACTTTTGTCTTCAGATGTTGATGAGTGTTCAGAGATGGATGCCATGTGTATGAGAGGAAAATGCCAAAATATGGACGGCTCCTTCATCTGTACTTGTCCTAAAGGCTATAAGCTGGCACAAGATGGGAGAACATGCATTGGTATCAACAAAGTTTTCTTGGACACAAATTAAAGTGGCATTATTTTAACATGAATCAATAAAACAAATTACAAAAATCACTTATGAAAACTGTAATGTAATTAACATATTTGTTTTCAGATGTCAATGAATGTCAGAATTTAACAAATGCTTGTTACCGGGGAAGATGTGAGAATACTGAAGGTGGATTTCGATGTATTTGTCCTCCTGGACTTGATGTGACTAAAGATCAAATGGCCTGCATAGGTAACTACTTTAAAAAATATTTTTGCAGTAAAATATTTGTACATCTTGAAATTAGTTTCAGTGAAATAATATTTAAAAATTGTGAACCGTATGTATTCCTGTTTAGATAATAGACCAGGAACATGTTATGATGGCTGGGAAGCTGGACGCTGTGTTGCTCCAAGGGCTGGAACCTTCACCAATGCTGAATGTTGCTGCTCCGAAGCCTCTGCTTGGGGACCCTCTGGTCAATGTAATCTCTGCCCTTTACTTGGAGAGGGTGAGATACACATTTATCTAATATACACCCGCAGATGTTATGATCAGTTTGTATTACTTCCTCTTTGGCCAATACAATATTGATATAGAACTACTCAAAATTAATTTTGTTTTTATTTGATCATGTGACTTATATTGATGCTTTAAAAAAAAATATTGCTGTTTTTTTTTTTTTTTTTTTTTTTTGTTTGTTTTTTTATTTGCTTTCTCAAATCATAACATGACAATGTTGGAATACAAATTGTTATAAATATCGCAATCAATGTGTAACTGATAAGTACTGATCAATCATAACATGACAATGTTGGAATACAAATTGTTATAAATATCGCTATCAAAGTGTAACTGATAAGTACTGATCAATCATAACATGACAATGTTGGAATACAAATTGTTATAAACATTGCTAGCAATGTGTAACTGATAAGTACTGATCAATCAGCATAACTATTAGTAGAATGGGAAATTTAATAAAAAAAATGAGGTCAAGTACATTTAATTACTTCAATGTTATATGTATTGTTTTAAAAAATATATATAAGATGAAAATTCCTATTTCGAATTGGGGATCTACATTACCTTAAATTTCTTGAAACATATATAATTTTCATTTATAGGACCTTTGTTTGATATTGTGGTAAAAGCTGAATATGTTATCCTGAATTTAAGGTATCCAAGATAAGTAAGGTACCAAACCATCTTTTGGGTAAATTCCAGGAGATAAGCATTAGCCTGCTACACAATCTGCTTGCACAAAAATGAAACTTTTGTGCTCTTCCCTATGAGATCAAGAAAAAGTCCATCAGCATTTTTGAAAAATATTGTGTAAATTATATCAATATCAGGACATAGTTTTAAACTGTACAATAAGAACTTGACTTTATTTTTCTACAGAGGGATTCAATATTTTATGTCCTGAAGGCTATGGCTTTTTCCCAGATAAAAATGGAGTCATTGCAGGTTAGAAATGTTTTTTTGTTTTTTTTTTATTTATAAGTGCATCTATTTTTAAACTACCATGTTATGTTTCTGTATAGCCATGAAGACTTCTACATCCATCAATAATTTTAAAAATATTTTTTGTTTTTTTCCCTGCAATGTTCAATTAAAGAATTAAAAATCCTTTTAAATGACAGACCAACAATAAAATATTTCTCAATGTTCTCTCAAGAATGTGTATTTTTAATGCCTTGTCTTTTTTTTAAGATGTTGTAGTGATTACATGCAATTAATAATTAACTAGCTATAGGCATATAATATCTTTGACATTCATATTTTGTAATGTTGTACTTGTTAGATATAAATGAATGCAAAATGCATCCTGGAATTTGTATCAATGGAATCTGTATAAACATGGATGGTTCTTTCCGCTGTGAATGTAGAGATGGTTTTGTATTGGATGCCGATGGAAGAAATTGTAAAGGTAAAGAATGATTTCTGACAACTTAAATCTTGTATAATTTTAAACTCATTGTATCTCATGTTTATTTCGTTTTTTATGCCTTTTTTGTGCTGATCATTTTTTTGTTTAAAGACAAAGACGAATGTCGAGAAAGAGATGTATGTGGGAATGGAACATGCCAAAATACTATTGGTAGTTTTGAATGTACATGCAACATTGGATTTGAAGCAGGTCCTAATGAGAAATGTGTGGGTAAGTGTATCTTTGCACTAATTTATTAAAGACAAAAATATTGTAGATATCTTGTGTAAGTCTGAATGCGATGTAACAATCTCTACAATATTTTTTCCCCAGATATCAATGAATGTATAACCCCTTTGAATCAATGTGCTTTTCGCTGTGCTAACATCCCTGGTTCTTTCCGCTGTGTGTGTCCCATGGGTTACAAAATTGCTGCAGATGAAGTGCACTGTGAAGGTAATATGGTATTAAATCAAATTGTAATGTATAGTTGTACTGTTACTTCTTTTTACTGGTATATGTTGAATAATTTCTACTATGTTGTATTTTTTTACATTTTGCCAGTACACCAGTCTATGACCAGACAGTTTTACATTCATTAAACTCACAGCATTATATTATTACATAAATATTTTTCTCTTAACCTGATGGTATACTGCAATGCATACACTCACTGTGGTTGATGGTAACAATTACAGTATAAAATATTATTAAAATACCCGCAGTATTATAGTAGTTCTCCTGGCTCAGGTCAGAAGTAGTTAGAGGAGCACCTTACACACTGGTATTGATGCTGGAGGGGAAAAGCCTCGACTGATCACTGAAGAGAAAAGAGCAGCAAAGAAAGAAAATGTAAATACTTCACCAGCCTAAGTCTGGATGTCCTGCACTCAAATGTCAGAGCACCATTAGAGTCTGTATCTTGGAGATTTAACTCTAGAGTCACAGCAAACACTGAAGACGTTGTTTAAATCCTCCCCAAATGCGCATGGAACATATTCATCTTTCAAGCCTCTGGAACAGATTCTTATAGTAGTAATAAAAAGCAGGTTTTGTAGGAAATTTCATGACATTCAATAAACATAATGAATACCATTATTATATTTCAGATGTTGATGAATGTTCTACCCCAGTAAATAAATGCAAGCATGCATGTAAAAATACTGTAGGATCATTTCTGTGTGTGTGTCCTGAAGGCTTCACTCAAATTGGACAAGAAGACTGCAGAGGTTGGACTTCTGTTCATTTAATTGACAGAATTTTGTTTTTAAAAGTTTGACATTGCCACCTTAAGAATGACTATTTATTTAGTCTCTGTGTAGAAAATAATTTATTGGGTGCCAAATGCAAAGTCTAACATAATACGGGAGATATTTTTTGTTCACTTTGTAAGCAAACTTCTAAATCTAGAGATGAATAGCAAGAACAATTTATAGGGAGGAGAAAAAAAGTTCATTGTTTCAAACCTGCAGCCACTGCCATTTTTTTAAAAAAGGGGTTTCATGTGGCTTATATTTCTGTAATTTCATCAGTGGCCTCCACATGAAGCCTTTAAAGTTTAGAAAACCTATCATGCATGCTACCATCTCATGGTCAATTAAATCTGGCTTGAAACACACAATCACATCACAAGTAAAAAAAATTCTACTTTGAATGATGTGATTTAAGTATATATAGATATATACTTTTATACTTACAGTAGATAAAAACATTAATATGGTTTCATTTTATAGTGAAATGTAATAGTAATTATAATGAAAGCATTATTTTTCCAAAAGTCTTCGTAGAGTTTAACGTCATTTGCCTTAGCAAATCCTCAACATTTAGCCCAAAGTAAAATACAGACAAGGGGAAATGTATACTGTTTGTTTCTTTCTACAACAGATATTGATGAGTGCAGAAACCCAGGAGTGTGTGAGAATGGAAGATGTTATAACACACAGGGAGGCTACAGGTGTGACTGCAATCCAGGGTTTAAAACCACAGAAGATGGCAAAGCTTGTTATGGTAACTTTATTTATTATAATTCTTCTGAAATAATGCAGACTTCCAAGTATTTATTAATAAAAAAACATAGTTTATGGTGAAAAGGTCAAAGGGTATCAATAATCTAGACCATAATTTCATATTTTTAGTGAAATAGTACTCTATTTTTACATGTATACTTAAATCAATTCAAATCTAAAATGACATCGTAAACATAAGTTAAAACTATAATTAAATTCTTTTTTTTTTTTCTTTTTTTTTTTATTTCACACTTATGTGATTTTATTACTCAATACAATATAGCAAAACTTTAAAAAAAAATACTATGGAATTAAACAAATGTAAAGAAAACTTTTAAAGCTAGTCGATTGAACAAAATTATTCTTGGTCCTAATTAAAAGATCGACGTGAAGATTACTGTTACATGGAGCTACAGGGTGGACGGTGTGTACGTACCCCAGATCTAGCTCGCCTCACCAAGACAGAGTGTTGCTGTTCCCTGTCCGCTGCCTGGGGTAGGAACTGTGAGAGGTGCCCTGCTGTTAACACAGGTACTTTATTATGTTTATAGATTAATAACATCCAATGGACCATGACAAAGTTAACACAAACCAGGGAAAACCAGTAACTTAACATCATTTAAAACACTAATAAAAATGCAATACTAGACTCAGAACACTGATGAGCAAAGGATCCAATAATCTTCTTTATAGAAGGAGCATCTGTAACATATAAGATAAGACATTTTATATAAACTATATTTTACAGTCTAAATTTCAACATTTATCAACGATAAACCTCAGGCAAAGAAAAATAAAGTATCCCTATCTGACCTATTTGATATATTGTGATTGTGAAGCAGTTTTCACAAGTTGCTGTTGCCATGGCTTACTATGGGGATTGTGTGGCCAGCATGATACTCATTTGCCTTTACTTTGCCCCAATTAATGTTAGGTACCCATCAGAGCAGAGGTAGGTAGAACCAATGACATCCACCAGACACAGAAACAAATCATAACCTTCAGCAGCATTTCAACCTGGGACATTCGGTACGCTAGCTGAGAACATAGGCCCAATGTTATGCAAAGTACAAGAAGAAGATAACATTAATGTACAAAGTTGCAATGTACCAAAAGACAATTAACTAAAGTACAGAATAGAGCTCTCTGGAAAAAAAATGGAATGAAATTTGTGAAGGTTTAATCAATTATAAATGATTATTTTCAAACATTATACATTTTTACTTTTACAGTATTTTGTTTTTTTTACTGATATTTTTATACATTTTTTTGGGTTTAGCTGGAGAATGTGTTTATTGAGCTTTAAACAAAAATAACTTTTTTTACCATATTGTATTTTGTTCTTAATCCAAGATTTATTTATGATGGCCACTGAAGTCATTAGTTTTTTACACTTGGTTATAAACATCTTTTTTATAACTTTTTTATACTTGGTTATAAACATCTTTTTATAACTTTTTTTATACTTGGTTATAAACATCTTTTTTATAACTTTTTTTATACTTAGTTGTAAACATCTTTTTTATAACTTTTTTATACTTGGTTATAAACATCTTTTTATAACTTTTTTATACTTGGCTATAAACATCTTTTTATAACTTTTTAATACTTGGTTATAAACATCTTTTTTACCTGATGTACAGAAAGTTAATGAAAAACAAAAAATGTATTTGTAAAACTGTAATAAAAAAAAGAAAACATTCAACAAGTAAAGAATATTAATCTCTTGATTTCAACTTGTTGTAAAGAATATTAATCTCTTGATTTCAACTTGTTGTAAAGAATATTAATCTCTTGATTTCAACTTGTTGTAAAGAATATTAATCTCTTGATTTCAACTTGTTGTAAAGAATTTTAATCTCTTGTTTTCAACTTGTTGTAATCATATATTAATTTTGTTCACAGCTGCTTTCAATAAACTTTGCCCTCAGGGTCCTGGATTAACACCAGATGGTAAAGGTAAGCAATACATTTTTTATTTGAATTTTGCTTCTTACAATTTCTTTTATATTAAAGCTTTGGTGAGTTGTTTTTTTTTTTAAAATATCAAATGGGTCATTTTATGAAGGAAAAAAACTACATAAATAGTCTAATGTATTACATTTAAGCAATGATGCAATTAACTTGACATGACATATTTGTACAATATTAAATTTTAAAAAAGGGAGATAATGTTTACATTGAGAAAGTTTAATATTGGTTTTGTCCATTTATTGTAATATATTTCTATATAACCCTTCAGACATTGATGAATGTGCCAGTATGCCTGGAGCCTGTAAAAATGGCAGATGCCTGAACACTTTAGGCTCTTACAGGTGTGTTTGTGACAAAGGCTACAAGACTGATGTGTCAGGGAAAAGATGTGTAGGTCAGTGCTGAATAGTTTTTGTTTTGTTGTTTTTTCTCACTTTACATTGCAGTAAGCTTTCAAATAAATCAGCTTTGGAAAATTGTTTGCATAGGATCTGACTTAACCTGGTTACTTAAGGGAAGGTGGTTTATACATTTCATTGACATATTTTCAGATATTAATGAATGCAGACAAGATCCAAAACCTTGTGAGTTCACCTGTTCCAATACTGAAGGAAGCTTTATTTGTGGTTGTCCTCCTGGTTATGTCCTGAACATGGACGGCCTGACATGCAGAGGTTAGCCAAAACTTTGTTTTGTGGTTCCATTTAAATTATCTATAACCTTTAATAGAGCCACTATCTGAAGGTTAACGGTGTGTGGGCAATATACTGGCCACACAGATATTTCATGGGCCCTAAAACAGGCATTAGACAATGATAAAAAAAGAAAAACGTAAAGAAAATTCATAAAAATTAGTTATTACTCTGTGAACAGTATTTCAAGGGGACTGTAAATACTCTATTTCAACCCTGTTTCACTATCTCTATGCACCAAAAGAACCTAAACATTAACTTTAGTCTTGTACGTTTTTTTCTTAAGTAGTTTCTCATTTACAACATATTGACTTGTATAGAGTAGTAATAACTGTAATATCTTAGCAATATCTTTATATAACAGTGACTATTCTTTCCTTAGATCTTGATGAGTGTACTACCATGAGACACGACTGTTCTGGGAAGTGTGTCAACACACCTGGCAGCTTTACCTGTGAATGTGATCCTGGCTACCGCAAATCACGCACCAACGGTTGTGATGGTAATGACACAAACTTAAAATGTTATCCGCCCATAGCAAATATTAATAGGCCAAATATTGTAAAATAATTTTTCTGTAAAACAATAAATGTCAAAATATTAATTGAAGTGGCTATCACGTTTTCAAATTATAAGAATAAAAGATACGAGAAATTACTATGACATTAATGGAGCATGGTATCCGAGCGGCAGCGAGATCGACTGCCAATCCTAAGGTCCTGGGTTTGAATCCTGGTGGAGCCGGGATTTTTTCCCAGGACTTGAGGGTCTCCCTGAGTCTAGCCAGCTCTGATGGGTACCTGACCTTAGTTGGGGTAAAGTAAAGGCAGCTGTCCATAGTGCTGGCCACACAATCACCTAGTACGCCGTGGCCACAGAAACTGGTGAGCGCTGCTTCACCGGACCTATGGATCATTCGGTCCGATGGGTACTTTACTTAACTTTTACTATGACATTAATGTGTTCTGAACCTATTTTTTATGTTGTTTTTCAATAATATCGACAGACATAAATGAATGCCTAGAGAACCCTAATCTGTGTGGTCCCATCGGTAAATGTGAAAATACAAGAGGCAGTTATCAGTGCATTTGTCCCAAGGGCTACAGAAGGGATGAGAAAGGCACTCAGTGTATAGGTAGGACATTCTCTTCATCATTAATTCATTTCTCTGTTAGAGAACTGTTGATAGCGTGTTGCCAGGTGAGTGTCAACGCTTTCACGTCATGCTATATCATTGTGTACATGTGTCACAATTTTGTGTGTCCACAGACATAGATGAGTGTAAGGATGGGAAATGTGACGGAGATTGTGACAACATGCCGGGCAGTTTCAGATGTGAATGTCCTCCTGGCTTCACACAGAGACCTGGTGGGCAGTGTATAGGTATGTATCAGTTGTTGTTTCACTCTCTGCTCATTCATTTCTAAATGTATCTTGAGGTGAGCTGATCACTGGCCAAAATTATTAAGTCTTCCAATACCAGAAATCTATATTTCCTTCATCTGATTTTTACTCCTGTTGGTCCAGTCAAGTATATTTCCTCCTTACAAAGGATCATGGGCTATATTTTTAAGCACAAAAATATGCAGAATAGAGAATCCATTAGAGGATAGATAAGTCAAAAAAATTTTTTATTGCTTTTTTTTTTAGCAATTACTGAGGATCTGTGAAGGGTTGTAATTGCTGTAGAAACTGGGCATTGACACATGGGAAATAATCTTTGGTTCTGAGGGCATTAATGGTAAAACAATCTTTGATGATTGTAATATGTGCAACAACAAAATTGTAGGTTGGTACAGAAAGGGTTTATGGCCAGATTTTTCAAGTGCCGACTGGTCACCTTGTCTTTAGCCTATTAATTAAAGTTGGGTATTTTTTTTATATTCATCAATATTTATATGATCTATTTCTTTCATAACTGCCAACCTTTAGGCAACAGGAAGTTAAAACATCAATTTAATTTAATGTCAAGTAAAATAGAAAAAATTTCAGACCATGTTAATTTATATGGCTAGTTAATTAACGTTCATCAGTTTCTGTGGTCATGACATTAAAGGGGATTGTGTGGTTGACACAATACCAGATGACTTTTACTTTCCCCAAGTATTGTCAGGTTCCCATCAGAATTGGGTTTTGTCGCACATACTCTCTACAAGCTGCATGGTATCCAACCCCAAGACCTTGAGAATAACAATCTGTCTCATAGATAGTAATCAGAACAAGTATTGGGCATGAAATTTTTTTTAAATGAAATTTGTATTAATTAACCTGTGTAATTGATTTTATTAAATGTACAGATGAAAATGAATGCACTGGTGACTATGTTTGTGGTTTCTTGGCATTGTGCATCAACCTGCCAGGCAGCTATGACTGTCAGTGTACCGGTGGTAAAGACTTTGATACAAACACCCTGAACTGTGTTGGTAAGAGATCCTTGTTTTACATTTAATGATGTACTTTCAAGATTTATACAAGAATTACTTCTCTATAATTTGATAGTATGATCAGCTTTATATTAGACCTGTAAATTTTTTCTTTCAAATCAATAAAATGGTTACCGGTAGTTCTATGTTATTTTCCAGTTACTGAGAACTATAGCATTCTTTGATTAGTCTCCCTTTAATTGCTGTCTAATTATATTATTGGTATGCACTGTCAAAATTAGAATAAAATGTTTCTAACTAAACAAGAAATATTCCGGTATTTCCTTTTTATGGTAGTATAGTAGTTTTTTGTATAAACATTTGTGTGTCATATGTTTGTTTAGTCTGAGATATTGAGTTTAGCATTAAGTGAAGAAAGATTTGTTAGGCCCATAAGTATATTTACATTTTTTTTAGAATATACATTTGTAAAAGAAATATATGGCTACATAATAATATGAACATTATTTTAGGCATTATAATTATTTAGAATATTTTACACCAATGTTAAATATACCTAACATGTATTCTTAGTTTTTTTGTAAATGTCCATTTGTTTTATTCTCTCCCTTAGATGGCAATGCTTGCGGTGATCACCCTTGTCTATTTGGTTGTACCCCATCTCAAGGGTCCTACATCTGTGGCTGTCCACCTGGCTATGAACCAATGGGAAAAGGGTAAAGTAGACTGTATACATCTACAGTCTAGTTATACATGAACATTATTCCATCACACAAGGTCTATGTTTGATAAAACTATTTACATTATTCAATGTCAGAAAAGAGAGATTAATGACTTATAGTTCACAACGCTTCGACTGCCATAAACATTTTTTTAATCATTTTGATACATTGTGATATTAAACTTTTGTAAGTGCTATACGGTTTATTTATTTGTGTATTATAATGTAACAAAAAACTATTTTTTGTCATGAATTACAGCTTTCTTTTGTTACTAAGAATGTTAACAAAAGTGTAGAACTAAATCAAATTCAACTAATAATATGTATTTAAACAAAAAAGAAAGAGAAAATTGACTTTGATTTAAAAAGAAATAAACATGTTTTAAATACTTTGAACTATGTTTTATCTGCTCTGAAATGTCAGGTATTTAAACCTATATATGTCCAATGAAATGTTTACTAAGTGGTACATCACTTAGTGATACATCACATATTAATTTTTCAAAAGGTAACCAGAACTTGGCTTTTGCTTTCTTTGGCTCAATTTAAATATGAAAATAATTTGAACATTACAATTTCAAGCTTTATTTCAATTTGAACCTAGATTTATTTTTAGACTTTCCAAAACTTGATTTCAATATATTTGTTCCCTCCTGCCAGTCACTGCATCACTACAGCCTCCTCGGCAACCACAAGGTATCCACCAGGGACAGAGCTCCCTCATGAGCCAGGCCCCAATACTTCAGGCAAACTGCCACCTGGGGAAGGATGTTATCACTGTGACCAAGACTTTGGTGAACTTCCATTGTCTAAGAGGGCCAGAAGAAGCACATCCAAGTAAAACTTTCCATTAACTTTATGCTTTGTCTCTTAAATACAAAAATAAAAGCTTCTAACCACTACTTTCTTGAAGGCTAAACAATTTCTTAATATATCTTAGAATTGACAGATGCTCATTCTAAAGTGAAAATTATTAAGACTTAAGCTTATCTGGTTTAAGAACTGTCTTGCATTTTTATAAATGTTAAGTTGTTAATTTCCTGACTGGTTAAGGCAACCTATGTCATGTCCATATCCCAACCTAGAAGATAAGAGTCTTTGTATAGGGAATAACAATATGGTTTTTATCTCTATGTCATGTCCATATCCCAACCTAGAAGATAGTCTTTGTATAGCGAATAACAATATGGTTTTTATCTCTATGTCATGTCCATATCCCAACCTAGAAGATAGAGTCTTTGTATAGGGAATAACAATATGGTTTTTATCTCTATGTCATGTCCATATCCCAACCTAGAAGATAGAATCTTTGTATAGGGAATAACAATATGGTTTTTATCTCTGTGTCATGTCCATATCCGAACCTAGAAGATAGAGTCGTCTTTGTATAGGGAATAACAATATGGTTTTTATCTCTATGTCTTTATGACTAGCTTTGAAGGGGGCATGGTGGCCGAGCGGCAGCACGTAATGATGGCGAAACGAAGCTCCTGGGTTTGAATCTTGGTGAAGGTTTAGGATTTGTTCCCAGAACTGGAGGGTGTACCTGATGGGTACCTGATATTAGTTGGGGTAAACTCAAGGTGGTCGGGCAGTGTACTGGCCACACATCCCCTAGTATGCCGTGGCCACTGAAACTGGTGAATGCTGCTGCAGTTTAGTCCGACGTGTACTTTACTTGAAATATATAAAATTTTTACCAAAATGAAATAAATTGTTAATAGCCCTTTGATCATATGGTACTAAATATCCTAAATTTGTGAGAATTCGACTAGTTATAAATAATATATATAGTGTTTCTTTTTTTCTTTATTAATTTGTTTATCTATGATCACTTAGCTATATCCAAAGCTCTATATTTTGGTGAATACAATTACAGATTAACAAGGGAAGCAACTAGTCTGGATGAACTCATTGACTATTACTCAACAGCTAGTGGCGGAGCAAGAAACATCTCTACTGGAGACACTGTCAAGAGGAGAAAGAGTATTCCTGTCAAACTTAATCACAAAAAGGTTTGTTTGTTTTTTAAATTACAATTTTGTATAGAAATACTATCCTAGCAACACATAAGCACATACTCTTTATAAGAAGGATACAACAACATTAAAAAACATGGTATCTATCAGTCCTCAAGGGATGATTGAGTAGTCTTGTGGAACTCTGCTTTCTCCTGGCTCTCCTCTCTGAGCTATTGGCTGCCATGTTGGCTTAAGCTATTTGTGTGCCCCCTTGCACATTTGCGCACCAGATGGTGTTGTCCTTGGTGAGTTCCTCCTATGAGGTTTAGTTAATGTCTGCTGGTAGCATGTCCCTTTTGCATACATTCTTGAACAGCAGGCAAGGCCTGACTCTTTTCCTTGGGCCCTCTGCCAGCTCTCTGTACAGCAAGGCCCTGTGGATTCATTCAGAGCCCATTCTTCAGACATGGCCTATCCACCTCAGGCGCCTCTCGGTCAAAATTGAGTTTTGATCTCGGCATGTTAACTTGCCTGAGCACCTCCAGGCTTATTACCATTAAAACAAAGACATAAAAAAATATTAAATTCTATTTTTATACAGGTATATTTATAAAGGTATAAAAATAAATCTTCAAAAAATTGTAGAGAATTTGTGAGAAAATAATTCTCTGGTAGTTTTTATCCAAAGCAGCAAGAACTGCATCCATTCTTAACTTTTTATTTTTTAGTGGAATTCAATTTTCCACATTTTTACAGCCACTAACTCTCCTCATCATTACTACAGTCATCTTGACTCTGAAATAGGTCACAAGAAATCTCCAGCCTTTTCAGATTCTGACTTTAATTAGTTGCCGAGCTCAAATAAGCAGATAATATAATCAAGTGCATTTTGAACCAGAGATGCAGTACACAAAGTTTCCATAATTATTCATTATCTGGCTTTCAATTTCACTATTTAAAAAATCTGGTTAGGCACTGGCTTGTGTCATGTTTTGCTTTATCCCCTTTTTTAGAAACTACGTCTTCGTCCGGACTTTATTTATCACTAGGAAGGAATCTGTCAGTAGTCATTCTGGCAACTTATTCATTTATTCTAAAGACTTATTCAGTTACTTCATGAACATTACATTGAAATATATTTTTTTTTACTCTCTTTTATTGCTATTTTTTGGAACCATTCAATCTAACAATTCATTTTTTGTTCAGGGTGATATTATAGTTGTAAGCTGATATATCTTTGTTTACACTTATGTATGTTTTATAATAAACTGTAAATAGATTCTGTCAACAGCTGTGACCATTGTTAGGTGTGTGTTGCCAATTAACTGGAGGCAAAATGCAAATACATAAAATAGATCTCATTCAGATAATAAATTGTGAAATTGTGTTTTTTTATGGTATCTACCGGTAATATATAAAGGCTAAACAGTAAGGTTTTAATCAATGGTAGTAAAGATAAAATAAATAATGAGCTGGATTGGCAGCTGGTACACGGTTCTCTCCCTTTCCTTACATGCCAATATTTCATTTTTAAAAATCCTTTGTTGTTTCATGGTCAACTTGTATAATTTTGCATTGTCAGGGTTGTCTCTATCCTTCTTCTTACATGTTACAGTTGCCCATTTATACACAGAAAGTTTATTGTCTTTTTGCAATTTTATAGTTTGAGTCTAGCCTTGCATTTATCTAAATGTTTTTTAAATGATGTTGCTTTGTTTGTTTCTTTGGCTAATTCAGGAAAAAGAATTTGTTTGAAATGTTTAGCTTTCTTTATAAGAGGGCAATGTTTTCTACTATACACTAACTATTACTGTAACTTTCTCCTATCTCTCTATCATTACTCTGATATGTTCTATAATAAAGAAGAATTTAGTCAGTCTTCTGACTATAACCCTGTCTGTCTCCATTTACTCCCCATCTGTATTGTTATTCTGTCACCAAATTCTTATGATTCTCCTTTCAAAAATATTTGAAATTACGAAGTAAACTTTTTTTCTCCCACAGATCAGTTTGAGTGAATTGTCCGGCAACCCAGCAAACTGGAACACCACTGACATCATAGTCATGCAGGTTTCACTCAACCAAACCAAACCCCGCACAAAACTCATCAAGGTGATCCCCGCCCTCACGGCCCTGAGGCACAACGTCAAGTACCGGATCAAGTCAGGCAACAGGGAGGGCTACTTCTCCATGCACAAGAAGAAAGGCATCAGCTCCCTGCACTTCACCAAGGCCATCCACGAAGCCAGGGTATTCCATCTGGAGATAGAGTGCAAGCCCATTGAGAGCCAGGAGATTGTGGAGAACACAACCTACCAACTGGAGCCTTACATTCTCCACTTAGAGATACATGTTGTTGATCAAACACAATAATGAGGCCACATCCTTCTTTTTTTTTGTTGCATCCTTTATGACATCTGTTGCTCCAAGTATAATTGTATGTTCTAATACCTGATGTATTGGAGTTTTTTTTTAGAGATGTTGGTATAAGTTCATGTATGTTCATGTGTTCATATATTTTTATATATGCTTATATATGTTCATATGTGTTGATATATGTTCATGTATGTTCATATATTTTCAAATATGCTTATATATGTTGATATGTGGTCATATATTTTTAAATAAGCTTCTGTATGTTTATATGTGTTCATGTATGTTTCTACATTTTCAGATATGCTTATGTATGTTCAAATATGATCCTGTATGATGATAGTCCTTCATATGTGCTGCTCGTCCATAATTTTTGTGATATATTCAGGCTAGTGTTGTGATCCTCACTGCCTTGTGTTCACTGGTCATTATAAAAAATGTTTGAGGGAAGTGAGTGTTTAGCATAATAGTGTATTTGTATTTTTAGTCTGAGTGTTGTAATGCTAAATGTGTTGTGTAAGCATTGGAATATTCATTTCACATTTTTGAACTTACTGTTGTTTTGTTGTAGTTGATATTTTTTGTAGCAGTTTAATTGAAGGATAGAAAAATACAATGGTTAGAAGTGGAGGAGCTTTCCCCTATAAATTCATTTTTTTATTTTTATGAAAGCCAAACCATCCATTTGAACTTATTTTGTATAAAACAAAATACAAATTGAACAACAATCTCTTAATTAAAAGAAAAATTGATTTTGAGCAATATTTTAAACTGCTCAAGCTGAATCGATGCATACTAGTTAAGTAATTTTCCTATCATTAAACTTATTACTTTAATTGACACCTGGAACATTTTACAAAATGTGAATCTAAACAAATGAGAATGTTAACACTAATGAAAGTAGTTCTTCAGAGATTTTAATACATTGATATTTTTTACATTGATGATAGATTCTATTACGATTCTATGATGATACTTTTTCATTTTCATTGATTCATAGGGAATTCATTGCAGCTTCATATTATAAACCTATTCAGCCTTGCTTTAGTATGTAGCGAAAACACAGTTAGAAACCATGCTTCATTAAATACTTTATTACTCATTGTTTTATTTCTGTGCCTTAAGAAAACAAAACAATCAAAATTCTCTTATTATTGTATCTACTTTCAATTATTTCTATAAGTTGTTTTTTTTATTCTCAAATCTAATCAAATATATACACATGATTATTATAGAGTGCATTAAATAGTTGGCATAAACTTGGAATCAACTTGTTTCCAAACTTTCTATTAAATTAAACTATGCAATAATGTTATGCTGTAACATTTTTCAAATTATAACCAATAAAAAGGACACTACAGCCTGTCGCTAAAAAAACAAGGAGTTTTGTTATTTGTATTTTGTTTTTAGTATTCTTTAAAAACTAAGAAAGAATTAGTTTGATATCTAAGAGACATGTAAGTTGGATATATAGTGGCCTTGCAAAGTATATAGTAATGTAACTGGCTACAAAGGTTTCTAAACTGCATTGTTTCTTGAAATATAATTATATTATATTATAATTTTTGGACCAAACTTCTCAAATAGAATTACCTTATTGCAGTACAGATTACTATAGACATTAAATTAACATTAATGTGTTTCAAAATAGTAAGTGATTTTAATGAAATTATTAATCAATTTTAGATATAGGACTTAATCTTTATCCCCTAAATATTTATTTTAGATATGGGACTTAATTTATGTCCATAATGTTTATTACAGATATAAGACTTAATTTACGTCCATAATGTTTATTACAGATTGATCTATAATCTATAGGGTCTGCAAGAAAATCAATCTATATTTTACAGGCCATGTCTTGTGACTAAATCTTAATTGTGTTAATTTTACTGCCAATAATTGACATTTTTATTTGGACCCCCAGTTTTGTATAGGTTTTGCAATCAAATCAAACCAGTTAACAAACATACGGTAAGTTAATTTTTCACCGTTTCTGCATGCTATTGCAGATTAAACAAAATTCTCATAGTTGCTTACTCCAATTATTGTAAGCTATCTGGTCTTTTGAACAAGTGTTAATATAGTTTAACCTGTGTATTTAAAAACAAAATCTACAAAGATTCATTAAAATTGTGCTGTTTGTAATAATATTGGAAAAGTTATTCAAATGCAGTAGTAGGAAACCAAAATTATTATTTTTTAAATTGCCTCTGCACATAAACATAATTTAATAATGCATAAAGAGTAGAGTTGGTGTTTTTTTAATTGAAATTTATTTCAACATAAATAGCAAATAAATATAAGAGTATGCCTATATTTAGAAAGATACTTATGGTATGTTCAACACAAAAAATAAATTCTCAAAAATATTTTTTTTAATTTTAGTACATGGAATGTTGGCAGTTTTTATGAAAATGAATTAAAAACAAAAATGAAATCAGTGTATCAATACTGTGCTACATTATTGTATCATTACAGTGCCATATATCACACACACACACACACCATGTTCATACATCACTGAGGTTACATAATATTAAAGTTGTAATGGAAAAGAGAAAAACATAAGGCTCAAGATGAAACATAATGCATAGATTAACTGAAGATACATTTAAGGATAACTTTAACCACATTAGGATAAAGTTGATCATTTATAAATAAAAACATAATGCATAGATTAACTGAAGATACATTTAAGGATAACTTTAACCACATTAGGATAAAGTTGATCATTTATAAATAAAAAGAAGAATAGATCTTCACAACATGAAGACCTTCACAGAAAGAAATTGTTCTGTTCTATATTGAAACTTATTAAATACATTAAAAGTTGCATACATAAAAACCTACAGCATATTTTTTTTTAATCACACAGAGTTTACACACTGACTAAAAGCACCAGAAAAAAAAAAGATTTGCAAATGTAACAGGAACAGTAAAGGTTATGTCTAGCTCGCCATGGCTCGCCTGTGTGTAGGCTTACAGATGTAAGAGTAGCTAACATCCATAGAGAAGTATGCGATAGATCGAGGCTAATTCTGAACACCTGCACAATGTCTAACGTACTATATATTAATTATCATTGATTTAAACTCTAATTCAATATTTTTATGTTTTAAGCTATCACTTTCTAAACAACAATATTTTATCCAGCAAAATGTGTACATTTTCTCAAGAGTTAGGTTTACAAAACAGTACCACTGATACATCAGATGGCTAGTCAAAACATGAGTTTTAAAAGAAGGGACTGAAGTCTAACCAGGTCATGTTTATAGGCGTCACCGACAGAATGAAGAATCCAGTCTTTTTTTTAAACTTGCGAACTCTGCATACGATTCACTAGCATATTATATAGACTCTCTAAATCTCCATGATATAAATATAGCCTACCTTTGGGCACTTTAGAGTTAATTCACATTTTTATATGGACAATTTTAATAGGCTTGAGGGCACTTTAGGCCTGTAAAAAAAAATGTACAACCATACGGACCTAGACCAATTTTTTTTTAATCAGTTGATCTATCTTATCGTTCTTTAGAGAAACACTGTCCTAAATTAGGCGTAAAACTAGTTGGACTTGTGGTACGCAAAACCCTGGAAAGAAGGGGGGTATGCCCTCAGTTTAGGAACACTTTTATCTAGGGTCAAACTAGAACAGGGGTCTCAAGCTTGGATGAAGGCATGTTGCCATTTTATAACTTAAGAGATGTGTAAAGGGTCGCATCTCACCCCCCCCCACACACACACACACAACAACCCGACCCTAGTATGCCTAAACAATAAACACTTATTCAAACATCTTAACTCATTTTACTACTTATCACTAATAATATGCCAATTTAGGCATACAATTTAGACACAAAGATTATACCACAGTAAACTATCATTATTATTACTAACAAAGTAACAAACAGTGAGTAGCCTACAAACTACATTTGTAGGCCTATATGTAATAGTGTCAATACTAGGTGTCTGAATTTCACGACTAGTAGGCCTACATTTTTTGTAAGCTTACTGGCGGGCCACAAAAATCCACTTGTGGGCTTCATCCGGCCCGCGGGCCGCGTGTTTGAGACCCCTGAACTAGAACATATAATAGAATCTACGTCGCGTATAAGCTTGTGTTTTTTAAGTTTTTATCTTTTCGTGGCATGGCAGTCATGACGTCACGTCGGAAGTGTTAAATCCACATTCATTACGTCCAAGTAAAAAAAAAAAAAAAGAATTAACACCAAGTCTAGAAAACCATTTAAAATAAAACATTACAAAATGTTTCCAAATGTCAGACAGAGCTATTTTCGCCGGGAAATATCCTTAAATATAGATAGCTATAGGCCTGTCAAGAAAAACGCCAGGTACGAAGAGAAGCATTTCGTGTTTACATTTCCTGATTCTGTTCTCTTATCTCATTATCTTATGCCGTACAGCTGCAGCGTCTATACAGAAGATAGGCTAAGTGTGCCCTACGCTGGGGTTAATTTTAAATAATTAATTGTAGGCCCTAACTTAACGTTTTGCAGATTTTCACAATCAGTTCTATAAGATTCCAATTAGGTCTATCAGATTATTGGTTTAATAATTCGTTTTAATTTTAACAGAATGACAGTGTAGTGTAAAGGTAGACCTATTGCGATAAGTAACCTACTGCTAAGGCATACGTATGTTATATATAATATAGCCTACTGTACTGATTAATCCAATGATTAATTTTTCTAGAGATTTGTTTACTTTACGGACTAGTCTACGTCATTTATATTTTTGTTGTGTTTTATCTTGGGGGGAGGGGGGGGGTAATATAGGCCCTATTAATAGCAGTAAGGTTGAATTAGGTAGGACAATTAGGTCAATAAAATATTCAGGTCATGACACATATAATTAAGGCCTAGGCCTACATGCCTTATGTCTTCTCGTGCCTTATCTTTACTTTTGTATTAAAATAGCATGATTGTTATTGTTGAGAAAAAAATATTTCCATTTATGTTTTGTTTAATTAAGGTCTTTATAGTCTATATACAGGTATTAAGCTTGTTTGACGCGCGTTATATTTTATACATAGATCTATATGCCTATTTTTTTTTTAAATCTTCACACAATGAGACTGTCCTAAATAGGCCTACGTGTGTTCACACAGCTGCAAGACTGTTCTTTTTATTTTGCTGTGATCAAGACACAATTTTAGGGCTTCGATCTGTAGTAATTTGATTATGGAGAAGTCAATACGTTTTGATGACGACTTTTTAACATGCCTATTATTTATCGATGTAGGCTCAATCTTCATTGAACAAATCTGGTGAATTTGCTTGATGTAAAAAGAAATTATATTATCTTGACAGTTTGATTTAATACTAAATCAATTATCGACATTTTGACCACTGCTGAATTGCGCTTTAAGATATTTTTGTTTCGTTTACATTTCTCTCTCATTGATGTTATGATGACGTAGAAGAATTTCAATATGCACTCGTCTTATGAAATACTGTTAGATCTACTTTAGCCAAGATGGCGGTGTTGATGTAATATTTGGAAGTATTTTTATTGTTTATATTGTTTATTGTAAATATAATTAACTTCCGGAGAAGGAAAACTCTTTATCACAAACCTCCACTGCCTGGTGGCTCAACCCATGCACGAGGAAGGGGAGTAAACCCCTAAAACAAATCAGGAGCCTTAGTCCCTAAGGCAGTACGCTTTCTGCTCGTCACGTAGCATTCTGGCAACTTCTGCGACGCAATTGATGCCAAGCTGTATTGGCTACGCCAGCGATGGCGAACCTATGGCACGCGTGCCTCAGCTGGCACGCAGAGCCATTTCTGTGGGCACACAAGCATTTACCAAAAACAGAACAGCTAAGTTATGGTATTTGCTTTTAATTGCTGTGTTGGCACGTTGGAAGAAATAAGTTGATCTTGTATTGTACTTTGGGCACGCGGCCTCAAAAAGGTTCGCCACCACTGGGCTACGCCTTTCCCTTGTCTACATCTGATGCGTGGAGAGAGGGGAACTGATGCAAGGACAACATCAGCCTCTCCTTAACACAATGCCCAGGCTTGCGCCCTGGAGATGACACTCCAGCCTTGCGATTTAGCGTCGACAAAACACGGAAAGCGGCAGTTACCGGCTATAAGCCATCTGCTGCAGAGGGCAGACTTCGTCCTATCGAAGAGGCTGGAAGAGCAGCGAAAAAAATTAAAGAACATATACTGCCCCTGACCAGCTCCAACGGTTCGCTTTCAAGTGCCAGAGATGCGACAGAACCCAATGAGAGGTCCTCACAGACACAGTTAATGCTGCGGGGCTGGCGATGTCACAAAAGCGCAAATCTAATTGTCTTCCGAGACTAAGGAACCAAAGAAGAAGAAGTCTGATTACACATACAAATCAGTACTGATTGTGATTATCTCTGCTATCAGTGGAAAAATTATTACAAAACTTGCCTATCGCATAACTCAGTAATTTTACACTATTTTCATTATTAATTACAAAATAGTATTAGGTCAAAAACACGATCGTTCTATCATATATATTCATTCCAAATTATAATTTTTTAAATTGTATGGACATAATATAGGCCTAGTTTTAATAACTCGAAACACAGTATTTTACATATATACAAAATGATGGTCATAATAAAAATAATGCATATTACGCATACTCAACACAAATGTCCCTATAACTATAGTCAAGCTAAAGTAAACCCAATAATTATAAATCGTAAGCTGATTGTTACAATTAACACTAACAAATGATTAGTCATAAAAATGAATTAACATTTAGCTTTTATGCTACATAGATCCTACATAATATGTAAAATTTCATGTTGGCTATAAACTGTATTTAGAATCTGTTATATAACAACAGACCAAGGTTATAGACCAATGCAACCAATGTTAGAGTGTGCTAGGTTCCCATTGGTGACAGAATAAAAAACTTCGTGCAATAAAGCCTCGTTCTGATTCACTGGTAATAATGTCTTCACTAATCAATCTCATTGAGTCATTGTGGTTAATCCAACATAAGTTCTGAATGAAATCTATTGGATTAAAACTTTGAGAATTTCATTATAATATAAATTTAAACCAGACACTAATTTGAGTGGTAGACTATATGACGTTATTAGTGCTCTCTTTAGACTAAATACCAATACATTAATAGATATACAATAGATAGGCCTATCATTCGTACAATAAATTGTTGTTTCCACTAAAACCAACTGTTCAATGCCGCGACCCTTAGCCACAATATCAAATATTGCATATTCAAGGAATATATTGAATATAGAAATGGATAACGACTATATAAAGTAAGTCAAATGTATAAAGCAGAAAAAAACAACTCTAAAAGCCTTGCTGGACGGATAAGGTTTTGGGAGCTTGTAAGATTGTTACGATCGCTCAATTAATTTACTGGAAAATGTGAAGTTGATCAGTAAATGAAGCCATTTTCCCAAATAAAAAGCTCAATTATAAATAAAATAAAGGTCATAATATAAAACTGCACTGTTGTTGAAAGCAGCCAGAGAAAAATAGGTAACAATAGTCACAGGTCAAACGCAATTATTGCATAGCTAAATTCGAATACTAAGCTTATTATGAAAGAAAGCCATGTAGCTTGTTGTTGTTGAATTTTTTAAAGTTCAGTTTCTCAAATAACATATAGATTCTAGTCATCTAGATATTTGAGAAAATAATATCCACAAAGCTGATCAAACATATATTTTGTAAAAAAAAATAATATTTTCAAACTCGTAGAAAGAATGGTTTTGCTGTAGCCTTTAAAAAAACACTAATTCCACAATAATTTTAATTCTTTAAATTGGTAACTCCAAAATATTTGCTAAAGTAGTGTCAGCCTTATTAGGCTTTATTCCATTGCTTGTATTTCAAGAAATATATTTTTTTAGAAAGAACCCAAGCTTGTAAACGGTTTATTGTGATTCCATTTGTGGTTATATCGTTCTTCAAATATAATGGATAAATCCAATGATATGTGCAGATAGAGAGAATACAAGAATGTTCTTCATGTGACTCGAGTAGTAAAATATTTGAATAGAACATACACTAATGCGGAGGCTGGAAGTTTTAGGGCTACAACCCAATTAGTCAAATATAATCCATGGGCTAGCAGCATGAAATGATGACAGGAACAGTGGGTAAAGCACAGCCTTAACATGTTTGAAACAGCCAAACACAGCATGCCGACTACTGTGTACATGGCGATAGCTTTCCGGTCCGAATCTTCGTGCAGGTGGCCCTCGACGCCCAGCTCGTAGAGTTCGTGTTTATAGTTGCGCACCACCGAGTGGCTCAAGCAGGCGTAGAACAAGACGTGCACCATCTGGATCACCATGCACATTAGGAAAATGAACGTGGACGACTTTTGCCGGACGCTGATCATACACGCTTCACCGTCGTAGAACACCGCGTCCGGATAGGACGGCTGGAGAAGCGACAGGACTGCCCAGGTCAACATGGCGTTGACGGCTATGGACAGGCAGAAGTTCAGGCTGGCGGGATCGACGGGTCCGTCCGTGACCTTGGATCTGGGCGACATGATGGCCACGAGGCGGTAGCTGACGGTGAGGGCCGAAGCGTAGAGGAGCATCATGACCAGAGTTATCAGGATGGACAGCGACGCGTCACACTCCAGCACGGTTATGGATGAGTACAGGTCAGCAGCCATGGGACACACGATAGCCGACACGAGGGGGTCGTACAAGATCGTTGAGGAGACGGTTCTTTTCTTCACTGTCGTTTCTGTCTTCGACCATTTCAAATACAGCTTCCACGCAATGATTTCACTAATGACTATTAAAGGAACACTAATACAGAGTATAACTCCAAGAGAGTAAGGGTCCATAGTTTCCTGAAATAAATGTAAAAAAAACAAATATATTATGAAACGTAAAAAAAACAACATTGTTTACATACTACTTATGAAATATTATAATCATATTCATAAACTATTCTTGTTAAATTATTACAACTTTAGCTAAACCACATGCACAAGCATAGAAATGCGCACACAAAGTTACCTTTCTATTTTCAAAAACGTTAGTTGCATTGCGAATTATGAACCTCACAGTTAGATCAGCGTGTATCAACTTTAAATGCATATTGATTGATTTAGGCCTATAACCGCTTAAACACACAAACAACATACAAATTAAAAACAAAGAAGAGCACCAAACTTCGTCCCAGTGGTGTGAGTTTATAACACAAGGTATCACAAATCAAATGTGGACAAACATACAATAGACGCAGTATTGATTTTTGTTTAAAACTTATGAACAATCGTGTTCAATTGAAACGGAGACAAAACCCAGCCGTCAGAGGTAAACACCGCACAAACTACCTAACTCTGGGGTACTAAGTCTGTTTACAACCATCTCCCGAAATAAATGTGTTGTATCTGTGACCCGGAGCAAAGAGTGAGCTGCGGGTTTAATTGCCTCACACTACTCACTACTCGTGCTCTCCTGGAAATTCTGGCACACCTATTGGTAGGGCATTGTTGCCAACCAAGCTTTTTCTGTGCTAGCACTCAATACAGCTACAGAGCAATATATTAAATAGGGATGGGGAAACCTAGAGCGTAATTTTCAGCATCTACTGCCTACAAGCTAGGGTTAACATATTCAAAATGTTCAAAACCCTTAGGTATGCGTTATTGTCAGCTTCGTGTAAATTAAAAACAAATCTAGCTGTTGTTATTTCATTTTTAGTTGACAAATTAGTGCCAAGCCTACTGTAAATGATGTTTTTTTTTAAAGGTAGCTTTTAAAATAAATATCTTTTTAAAGTAAATCTTTAGAAAGTTTAGTACATTTAGTATCATAAATATAAGCCATCTAATCTAATTGTTTCAATCCACTATATAACTTAACCACTTTGTCACCATATGTAGTAGTTATAAGATATTGGATCTCTATAGCCCAGACAGTAAGAAAGAAAAACAAAAACTCAACACTCCAACACTTTCATGTAAAATATATCATTTACTATAGGCAAACTGTGAATTTTTTTCATCACTCGGTGCTATTCGGGTGCTTTAAAAGCCCCGAGTAAGCCAAAGTGGGGCTAAACGTAGTTATACCTGCACCAAGTCGAATTCATGAGATCATGTCTGCTACAGCTGAGCTTTAATTTGATTTGAGTATTCTAAGGAGCTTGATTCCGTACACCTGGGGGGGGGGATAGACCTACCTTTTTGAAATATACCTTTCAAACGTAGGCTATATAGAGGAACTCAAAAAAGGACGATCTAGAGGATTGCATACTATGATCTAGAGCAGGGGTCGGCAACCAAAGGCACGTGCGCCAGAGAAGCTGGAATGACCTCTCCAGGTTGGGGTGAGCGAAGTGGAAAAGGAGGCCTCGATGGCCTGTGCGATGCTTAAGAAGGCCAGCTGTTGCCCATGCAGCAGGCACATTAAAAGTAATAAAAGTAATAGGAACTCACTGTATGATTCATCGGCAAATAATATTAATATTGCCCTAAGAACAACAAGAAGTAATTAAAAGCGCCATATGTTGTGTTAATTTAGTAAAAGCGAGCACTTTAAACGGTGCACTGTTTACGCAATAGTGCAATGAGCTAGATACGCCGAACAATGCTCTGTTATATTACACACTGAAGTGAGATGGTTATCGATAGGAAAAGTTCTTCGTGATGAACTTACTTTTTTTTATTATCAGAAAACAAGACTGCACTTCAAAGCACTTTTCGGCGATAAAAGTGAACTGCATAAAAACGTACTTGGTTGAAATCTTTGCCATTTTGAATGAGTTAAATTTATCAAATGTAACTTGCCTTAAATTTGTCTGAAAAGATCCGATGCATGCAGACGAAATTTCATCGTATTTTTCTCATCTATCTTACACCCCATTTCCGTTTGCCATAGTCCAGGGGTTGGGAACCTATGGCTCGCGAGCCAGATGTGGCTCTATTGATGGCTGCATCTGGCTCGCAGAAAAATGTTCGATTAAAAAAATGTTTCTTTAGACTCCTTTGATCTGCATATTAATTACATATCAATATTTCATTCAACAAATGAGCTAAAGTCTACTGCAGCTCAGCATGAGAAGTGGTCAAGGAGATAAACTCCGCTGACCTAAAAAAAAAAAAACTGAAAAATAGCAACTCTGCTTTCATTGTAATTTAAGGGAAATAACTCTTGCCTTACATTACACAAAATGCACACATTTATTTGAATTTTTAGTTTTAAACATAGACCTAATGTATGGCTCTCACATAATTACTTTTCAAAATATGTGGTGTCCATGGCTCTCTCAGACATAAAAGTTCCCGACCCCTGACATAGTCAATGCACAGTAAAAGTTGAAGATGTTCCTGATACAACACAGTAGGAGTTCCTTGAACTTTTTAACAACGATGCAGATAAAAATGATTTCTTTATAATGCCAATTACGCAATTCTGGATCAAGTTTTGGAAGAAATAAACTATCGTATTTTGACTGAGACTGTGTTGCGCCTTCTTCTTCCATTTTCAACAAAATATCTTTGTGAAAGTGGTTTTTCAAAATACACAAGTAGACTTGTTGTGGAAGATGATCTTCGTTGTGCTCTTGAAAAGACTATCCCGAGAATTTCTGATCCGATGAGAAAGATGCATTCTCAGTTTTAGCACTTACGCTCGTATAGTAATTAAAAATACATATTTTGCAATATTATTATAAGTATTTGTATTAAATAATCTATAAGCTTTAGTTATGTTCCGTTTGTAGCAATGAAAATACATCCTGCATATCCGATATATACATTACCATTCATGCTAGTAGCAAAAATACAGTTGTAAGGTAGCAACGAAAACAAAAATAGTTGGGGTTGCCACAGCGTGAGAATGTGTATTAATGGGTCGCACATTAAAAAGGTTGGGAACCACTGATCTAGAGAATCACATAATATGATCTAGAGGACCGCATAATATGATCTAGAGGACCACATAATATGATCTAGAGGACCACACAATATGATCTAGACGACCACATAATATGATCTAGACGACCACATAATTTTATCTAGAGCAAAGGTCGGCAACCTAAGGCACGCGTGCCAAACTTGGCACGCAGAGTGATTTGCCTTGGCACGCGAGAGACCTCCAAAAGGTGTTGTTGTTTTTTGTTGATGAAAAAATACACATCATTTTCCGGTTCTGAATGAGGAAAACTGGCTGATGAAGCCGATGTTTTTGATTAACAGAGCGACACATTTCGGTGAGTTGAACGCATTTACAAAGACGAGGTCAAACAGCACTTAAACTGTTAGACCACTGGAATGGATTTGCATATACCTTGAGTGAAATCTATTTCAAAACATTTAACATCATGAACATTCCCACTTTAAGGCATATATTAAGATAGATAGTTGGGATTTTTCAGAAGCACATCGAAGCACTCAAAGCGGAGTATTCTAAACAAAGACAAGACTTTCAAATTCATGGACTAACTGGCTTGATCTTACTACAACCTTCTTAGATGTACAGTAGATGTTGTTGTTTTTTTTAAATGGAGGGATATTGGCGATTTTAAAACGCAGAAGAAATGGGCATCGAAATGTGCCAATTTGCTGGAAAATCTAGATGGAAGCTGCTTAGAAAAACTATTAGCTATTCTCAACTGCCAGGCATTCGCTCTACTTTCAGCTTTTGTTTCAACTTACACGTGTGAACATTATTTATTGCACATGACAGCTGTTTTAAGCACCCAAAGAGGTTACTCTCACCTCACTACTCAGAAATGACTACATTTTAATATGTATCGGTCATTATAAATTAGGGAAGAGGCTTCAAGATAAGGCGCTCATTAATTAATAATTGATATAGAATAGATAATTATATTAAAAATAGTTTTTATGCTCATATTCTATAATTAAACATAAATATAGTTTAAGTAATTCTAAAACAAACTTTGTTTTTAATAATGTAATAAATAAAAGAGACTTGTATAGCATTATATTATGCAATTGTTTTAATTATTAATGTTTAAAAGATAAATGGACAAACAATTAATGCAGGAAATGTTTATTTACAACTGTTTAACGTAAATTAATTTTACACCTCTAATAATCAAATCTTGTAATCAATACCATAAATTTATAAAATTTATAAAATAAATTATAATTTGTCATTAATATTTATTATATTACAAAACATAACTTGTTTGGCATCACTATTGAATCAAATTTGGAAACTTTATTAATTTAATTAAAGAGAGATAAAAAAAATGCCCGTTTTATTAGCGGTAATATTTCTAATATTAAATGCTGTTACTTATTTTTCTTTTATAAAATAATAAATGATTTACAACTTATAACTTTAAAATGATTAAACTGTAAAAAGTAGATGAAAATTATACAAATATTATATGACAACAGAATAACAATTCCAGAGGACCACATAATATAATCTAGATGACCACATAATATGATCTAGAGCAGGGGTCGGCAACCTATGCCACACGTACATAATACCGCAAATATGATCTAGAGGATCACATAACATGATCTAGAGGATCACATAATATGATCTAGAGGACCACATAACATAATCTAGAGGATCACATAATATGATCTAGAATCTAGAGGATCACATAATATGATCTAGAGGACCACATAATATGATCTAGATGACCGCATAATATGATCTAGATCTAGATGACCGCATAATATGATCTAGAGGACCACATAATATGATCTAGATGACCGCATACTATGATCTAGACAGAGCCTTTACAAGCTTATGTAGCGCCCTGGGACAAAAGTTTCAGCGCCGCCCCTTGCATACTGTAACTGCTTGTTTAGTGCTATATTTGCTATATTTAGACTACATTTGCCGCCTTCCTGGAAGTGTCGCTCCCGGGCATATGCCCCTCTCTGCCTCTCCCTATGTGAGGGCACTGGATCTAGAGTACCACATAATATGATCTAGATGACCGCATAATATGATCTAGAACCAATGGCACGCGTGCATAATACCGCATAAAATGATCTAAAGGAACACATAATTTGATCTAGAGGACCGCTTAATATTATCAAGGGCCGCATTTTTTTAAATAAAGTCCGCATTGTATTATTTATAGGGCCAGCTTGATATTATTCATAGTGCCGCATATTAAAATAATCTGTAGGGCCGCATAGTATAATATTGAGGGCAGCAGTAAGCGTGTAACAACCGCCAGCTGGGCGCTCCGTCTCTTTCTTTCTCTTTCTTTCTCGTACACATACTTCTCCCTCTCCCGCTCTCCCTCTCTCTCTCTCTCTCTCGCTCTCTCACCTATTGTATAAAGATGTTAGGGGAGTAAACAGATATCGTCTGCTTCGAGTTCAAACATTTTTGTTTAGAGGCTGCAGCACACAATAAATACTAGAAAACAAAACATGTGCTCTGCTCAATCTCTATTTATATGGATCAGTGAAGATGGATTAAAATGCCAAAATGAATATAGCAGGGATTGGCAACCTTTTAGTAATAGTGTGCCAAAATAGGATTTCTAATTCATTCAGCGTGCTCTAGCACTCAAAGTACATGTAGAAGAGATTTGAATAGCCCTTTTTTTTTTAGGGCGAGGGGGGGATCTCCCGCCTTCCGCGCGCCAATGAAAATCGCCCCTCCGTGTCAAGCCAGGGAGGTGTGTCGAAGGTTGCCGACCCCTGAAATATAATATACATTTTCGAGTCTGCGTCATAGTTTGAGTTATAGACTTCCGGGTCAACAAATCCTCAGCTCTTATCACTGGCATAAATAACTGTAATCGTTTCTTTACATCTTTGCCCCGAATAATAATAAATAGTCAACATTAAACACCATAGTTCGGCACACTTCAAATAAAACATAGGCTAACTTTTATTATTATAAACGATTTATTATTAAAGTGTTTTGTGACTGTTCTAGCATACACTGTAAGGCAGGGGTCGGGAACCTTTTTGTCTTTGAGAGCCATGGATACCACATATTTTGAAAAGTAATTCTGTGAGAGCCATATATTATGTTCAAAACTAAAAATTTAAGTAAATGTGTCCATTCTGTATAATTTCAACACTAAAAGTACAATAATTATGTCTCTGAATTCTTCTGATACTGAGTTGCAGTAGACTTTAGCTGATTTGTAGAATGAAATATTGATATGCAATTAATATGTAGATCAAAAAGTCTAAAAAAAAACATTGTTTAAATAATCGAACATTTGTCTGTGAGCCAGATGCAGCTATCTAAAGAGCCACATTTGGTTCGCGAGCCATGGGTTGAACACTGTAGCGTCTCATGTAATAATGTAATTTTTAAAAAATTTAAATTCCCATGAGTTTTTCCTAATTAATTAATTAATCATATTAATTAATCATATTGTAACCACTTTAATCATACTGATTATTGTAATACATATAGGTCTACGACAATAAAAGTGAATTGAATTATACTAATTTTATAATTTTGAAATTGGAAATATGGTGTTTCTTTTAGGGCGAGGCGGGCAGAGGAGGGGGGGGCGGTCTTTAAAAAAGGACCAAAAAAAAGGAGGGGGTCTGTGGTAAAAATTAACCAAACTCTCGCGACATCATTTCTGGAAGGCCCCTAATAGTGGAACTATTAAACAACATTTGCCTATTTGAAACAACGTCAAGTAAAAATAAACAGCGACGATGAAAACAACCATAAAGATCAAGTGAGAGAACTCTTTGCAATATATATAATATATGTATCTATGATTGTTATTTTTATGCTAAATGTTATACTTATCATTTCCATACAAGCAGCGATGGAGTTTTTTTCTAAAGGGTTTTATTGCCTGCACAAACTTTTTTTGTAATAAGGTCGTTATGTTATAAGTTTACCAAGTGCCAACCTAAAGTTGAACTTTGAACTTTGAACCATAGGCTACTCCTTTATTTTACCTTAGGTGACTTTGGTGCTGGAGATATGTCAAAAGCATTCACTGTACACATAGTACTTATCTTAACTGCAGTTAACTGGAAAATATCAACCCGTTTTTTTTTTTAATGCTTTCATCGCGTGACGTAATCAAGATTTCAGTGTAGGGAATTGTTATCGGTTGCTATAGGTCATAGATGATATCAATGCTAATGTGTCAGGAATTAGAAGTATTAAAAAAACGGGTCACTAGAACATAAAAAGTTTATGCGATGCTACATGATTGCACACATCTTGTCGTATTATATAGAATCATGACTTGCCTACATCTTGTCATATTATATAGAATCATGACTTGCCTACATCTTGTCATATTATATAGAATCATGACTTGCCTACATCTTGTCATATTATATAGAATCATGACTTGCCTACATCTTGTTATATTATATAGAATCATGACTTGCCTACATCTTGTCATATATTATATAGAATCATGACTTGCCTACATCTTGTCATATATTATATAGAATCATGACTTGCCTACATCTTGTCATATTATATAGAATCATGACTTGCCTACATCTTGTCATATTATATAGAATCATGACTTGCCTACATCTTGTCATATTATATAGAATCATGACTTGCCTACATCTTGTCATATTATATAGAATCATGACTTGCCTACATCTTGTCATATTATATAGAATCATGACTTGCCTACATCTTGTCATATTATATAGAATCATGACTTGCACACATCTTGTCATATTATATAGAATCATGACTTGCCTACATCTTGTCATATATTATATAGAATCATGACTTGCCTACATCTTGTCATATTATATAGAATCATGACTTGCCTACATCTTGTCATATTATATAGAATCATGACTTGCCTACATCTTGTCATATTATATAGAATCATGACTTGCCTACATCTTGTCATATTATATAGAATCATGACTTGCCTACATCTTGTCATATTATATAGAATCATGACTTGCCTACATCTTGTCATATTATATAGAATCATGACTTGCACACATCTTGTCATATTATATAGAATCATGACTTGCCTACATCTTGTCATATATTATATAGAATCATGACTTGCCTACATCTTGTCATATTATATAGAATCATGACTTGCCTACATCTTGTCATATATTATATAAAATCATGAATTGCCTACATCTTGTCATATTATATAAAATCATGAATTGCCTACATCTTGTCATATTATATAGAATCATGACTTGCCCGTAGGAAAAGGTCGGGACATAGGCTACAACAACGATCAAAATATTCAAACAAATCAAAAGTTCAGGAACTATAATAATATATCATGAGGTTGCGTTAAACCCAGGATTGGCCCAAACCCAAATGTGCGCGTGTGTGTATGTCCGCGCAAGGTCATGCGTTATTTAGTGGACGTGAATGTCATGCTCACTGACCTCCTTAAATAATAGATGCCATTTTTGTGTGGATGGACATGTAAGGCCTACACTTACGATACATGCTTACAAAAGTTATTTATAAATGTCATTCGTGTAACTAAACAAAATATTGCAGGCAAAGACAGTATTCCATTCATGCTTGTCGTGATTACTTAGAAGCAGATAGGGATCAATTGTGTTTTTAAGGGTTAAGCACGCTGAGAATATGTGGATAGTGTATTTAGTGAAGAAGGTGCTATATATAGAAGGCGGAAGAAAAATGCAAACTAGAAGATATTTAGATACTACGAGATAATATATTTTGTGTCTACACCAATAACCTCTAAGCCTTAATTAAATAGTAATAAATGACTACATTTTTAATAGTATATAAGCATACGAAATCTTACTAATTAAACTTGCCATACACCTAAAGCAATATTATAATCATGGTTTTAAATTACGAGTTGCTCTGTATAAGGTTTAACATATTATAGCATTCAATTCAACGAACGTTTAAAATTGTTTCTAGCTTCGGTAGAATTCAACGAACAATAAATCTCATAGTTTTCTTTAAACAAGATTTGTATACAATATTCTACAATAAAACGTACAATCATATTTGCTATCTTCTAATCTTTTTAGATCATTTATATTGGCTTCGCTTTAGTTGGTGTGTTGCAGTGCCCTCACATAGGGGAGGGCAGAGTGGGCATATGCCCGGGGGGCGACACTTCCAGGGGGGGGGGGGCGGCAAACGTAGTCTAAGTAATGCAAATATAGCACTAAACAAGCAGTAACAGAATGCAAGTGGGCGGCGCTGAAACTTTTGCCTTGGGGCGCTACATTAGCTTGTAAAGGCTCTGGTGTGTTGTTGTTATTTTTGGTGGCAAAGTGCAAACTTTTCGGAAGGATAATAGACCCCTTCTATCAAACTGAAACTTGTCACATGGACGTGTCGCCCAAGACAACACATTCTATCAAATTAATTAAAAAAACGCATATAAAGAATTTACACGAAAAAGTTGTGTTTCGGTTTGTTCTTAATTTTAATTTTCAAAAAAGATCTAATGTAAAGTTAGCAGCGACAATCTAAAGTTCTCTTTTCGGAGTAAAATTTTTACTTTTGTTTTTCTTCAGAATCTTATAGTTAGATAGTATGTTATGGTATATAATGTCTTGTGTATTGTTGATAGTAGTTTTCACAGTTTGATATTGAATTATATTTCTACTAAAAAAGCTTTTAATTGAAAGCAGCAATCAACTATTAAAACATTGACTATAGTGTCACTATAGCAATCTATGTTTTTATCAATAAGTCTCAAACTATTGATTTAAGGTTATTAATCAATAAAAACGATTGAACTAGAGAAGATTAAATATTTAATATGTGTCAACTGCTATTGCCTCTTGCATGCAGGTAAGATTAGAACTAGAGTACATGTAGCTATAAAACTACCAAAACACCAAAACACCAATACACCAATACACAGAGTGACATCGAAAGAGAGAGAGAGAGAGTCAGAGAGAGAAGGGGGGGGTGCATAAAATACCGGCATTATAAATATTGGGATAAAGCTACTAAAAAGACTTATGAAATTGCTTAACACTTTTTTAAACTTGGTTTAGCTTAATTTTAAAATAGAAAACGTTAGTCTATAAACTATATTAAAACATATTAGACTTTCAGTCTCACTACCTGGCAATCAAAATCGTAATAATAAAGGGTCTTTTTTTTTGTACTCTTCTGAATGATAAATATAAAAAAAAAGCCCTGGAAACAAGGGTGTATTCGTATAAATACTATTTGATATTTTTGTTATGAAACAGCCTTCTAAAGATTGTGTCCCTTGCCACCCACACATGCACACACAACGAATTTAATATATTTTACAGATTTATAAATGATTTCATTCATACATTCCCTAATATGTCAAACATAAACACGGGTTAATATAAGTTTGTTTATAAGTTTGGTTGACACGAGTTCAAAACTAGCCTGGTATAGTTCCCGCCCCCCTCTACCCCCAAAGGGCATTATTTACACCTTTCATTTGTGTGTGCCCCCACCCAACTCACTTTATGCTGTCTCACCCTTGCCCTCCTTCCTCCACCAAACTTTCCACTTTTCCCCGCACCTTGCAATCCTGGGTACGCCACAGTCAACCGACCCTGTCACGCCACAATCAACCGGCCCTGTCACGCCACAGTCAACCGGCCCTGTCACGCCAGTCAACCGGCCCTGTCAAGCCACAGTCAACCGCTCCTGTCAAGCCACAGTCAACCGGCCCTGTCAAGCCACAGTCACCGGCCCTTTCACGCCACAGTCAACCGGCCCTGTCAAGCCACAGTCAACCGGCACTGTCACGCCACAGTCAATCGCCTGTCTTCCGCCTTAGCCGATAGAGTAGCCTATAGTTGAATGGTAGACTTGAATCAGCGTGTTTCTAGGAATGTAACACACATGCAGATAATTTTAGCTACTGAACAAATACAAAAACTGGCAGATGGTACTTCAACTAATTTCACATTGCACTTGCCAGACAGTCTAATTGAAAACATATGGCGAAACGTTCATTTGCTAAAGACGTGAATATAAAAACTGAAATTAAAAGTTTCATTTCTTTTTTTCAAACAGACATTTAAATTCTTTCATGATTTCATTTTAAGAAGATAAACATAAACAATTAGAAAGTAATTTCAATAATTAGTAGCAGACCTATATCAGATATAGCGCATAATTTGGGCATGGTGGCCGAGCCGGCAGCGCGTTCGGCTGACGTACCGAAAGTTTTGGGTTCGATTCCTGGTTAAGGCTAGGATTTAGTCTGGAGGGTTTCCCTGAGTCTACCCAGCTCCGGTGGGAACCAGACCTTAGTTTTAGAAAAGGAATGGCGGCAATGTGTTGGCCACACTATCCCCTAGTATGCCGTGGCCACAGAAACTGGGGAACGCTGCTTCTCCGGCCCTATAACCAATTTGGTCCGAAGGGTACTTTCCTTTGTATAGAGCATTTATGTATTATTAAATTCTGACAGCCTGGGCTCGAAAACAATACAAATTATCGACCGCTACGTTATTTCTATTATCATAGCATGATTAGTGCGTCGTATAAAGTGTCTAATTACACTGTACTGTGTTTAAGCCCATGTAGGCCTACATTTAGACTAGAGTTTCCAAGAATGGAGAGATGAAGCGATGTCCATAATATGACGGAAGTGTTTGCTGGCGATCTCTCAAATTGCAGTAGTATGGCTTATTAACGTGATTCTAAAAGATTAAAAATTATAACTGTATAAATCAGTTTTCGTTTGGAGTATATAAAATACAATTATATTGTTTTCAGCAGCTGGGGGCGAACTTACTCTCTCTCTCTCTCTCTCTTTCTCTATTCCTCGTTTATCCCAGTTAGCTAATCTGTTCCAGGCTCTACCGCGATACGTGAATTTCCCGTAAAGTATTGTACTTTTCGTTGTTAATCAGTTAAACATTTTCATAGTAAGAACTTAAAATAGCTGTTAACGAACCTCTAAATACGTTTTTTTTAAATAATTAGGGCCTATTAAAGCCTTCTGGCCACGAAACAACACCAATTTAATTACCGAATAAATTAGTCCAAAATAGGAGAAAAGACAAAACATTACGAATATCTTGTTATTATTATTCGTGTACGTTTATTTACATGCACACATAGTGCTAACACACAATAATATATGTTTGGAGAAAAAAACGCGATATAGTACGGCCGCAAAAGTCGAAGCGCTATCAAGAGAAATAACTAACCAGTTATTGTACATCACACGGGTTAATCCTTCCTAGATTTTCAACCTCAATTTTGTGGCCAGGTAGTTTTGCTTTGCGTGGCCCGGTTGCAAGTTGAGAAACTCATACATTTTGTTACGTTAATTAATGAGTTTTTTTTTTTTTATACAGACTCTCATCTCCATCCTCTTGATGTTTAAAAAAAACAAAAAAACATTTGATGAAATGTTAAATAAGTTGACTACATGTCTACATCACACTTACCAAATAAGTTTCTTTAATTTCCGCTTTACTTCAAATACAATAGACGCCTCCTACAATAAATTGTCCAAGAACATGATAAGATAACATGATAAGAACATGATAAGATCATTAGTTAACGAGCTTGGACGTTTTTTGTACTTCTCAGAAATCCTCATTTGATAGAGCGTGATAGTAGAAACCAAGTCGGCCAAATGATACCACAACAAACATATACAAATGCCCCCCCCCCCTCCGGGGTCAGCCGAGAGGGTAAGTTAGAAGCAGATTATGGAGTGACACATGGAGAGTAGGTGTTGAGCAACATATGAAGTGGGTACAACATTGTGTTTAAAAGGTTGGGAGGGGAGTGTCCGGGTGTGTGGGATAAGGGGGGGTGTGACACAAATCTATTCATTTTCAACCTTTCATTCTATATATAGCCTGTACACAAGGATGGTGATTACACACGAGGCAGTTGTCATTAATTGACACAGTCCTAGATCTATGTCTAGGGATACAGTTGTAATAAATTCGACAAGTTTTTCAAAGACTACATGATGAATCTCCGCTTTCCAACATGAGTCACGTGACCATCTTTCCCACATTTATACGCGCGCGTGAATGTGTGTGTTAAAGAGAAATTGAGAGACTAAACTGAAAAAATAATAATAAGGGTTACCAACTACACAAATAGATGAAACGGTTTTGAATACTCACCCCCCACACACACACACACATACAACTCACATACTAAATAATCCGCTTTTTTTTTTGTTTTAGTGTCATCTCGACCCCATTTCAAGTTGGAGGACTTCTTAATAAGCTTCAAGTGCTGGATTGTGCAAGTAGCGAAGGTCTTGTCTAACATTAGGGATGACGGAGTCATTGTTAGATTACTTTGGCTGCCAAATACAAAATGTGTCCGGACATTTTTTTTTTTTTTTTTTTTTTTTTTTTTTGTAAATAGACGAACTGGAAAATACGCTTTAAAGACCAAGTGAAGAGCTTTTTATCAAAATTTAGATAACATTAGATTTTGATAGTAAATAGTGTATTCAGTATCTGAATGTTGATAAAAATCATTTAAACATAATATCAAAGATAACTTTTAAGTAATTAGTTCAATATTTGCACTTAAATGTCTGTGTTTTTTGGAGGAAAAATCCAAATCTCGTAGCCATTTGAGATGATTTTATTTCCGGCAACATAGGAAAGTGACGTAAGAGAAAGAATTTAGACTAGGAAAAATGAATATTGTCACGTGTTTTGAATCTATTGCCACATGTTTTGAATCTTTTCCCGGTTCTTATTTTTAACAAAATGGTTAAATATAGATTTATAGCGTCGAATTTTGTTTATTTGTTTTCTTTCTCAAACGTCACTGCCGTATGAGGCTATTCCAAATCTCGTTCCTTTGAGAAAAACCTCTTCACTTGGCCTTTAACTCGTACAGTATTTCTAAAACGTTAAATGTTCACCTATCTGTGTGTTTGTTTGTTTTTCTCTCTCCTAACTTAATCTCCCATTCTTTGTTCCAAATACCTTTGTTTTGTTCCCACCATTTTTTCTTGTTGCCAATTCTTTCTCCCCCCCCCCCCCCCCCCCCCCCAACATTTCTTGTTTCCCATTCACTGTTCTTCAATCATTTTCTATCTTTCTGTTCAGTAGAATTGATCTGATTTCAACAATAGCCATGCTAAGACATGTAAATTATTCAACGTCTTGAGGTAAGACACGTATATTATATGACGGCTTGTGGTGTGTAAGGCATGTAGATTATATGACGTCTTGTGGTGTGTAAGATGTGTAGATTTTACACCATGATAAAAGTAGGGTTTGATTTTTGTCGATGCAGTAAGTAGATTCGATAGACTTTATTGAATGGGCGGCTGGTTCTGCTGTTAGTTCACCCGACTGTAAAAAAAAAAACGTCCCGGGTTCTAGCCCTGCCGCCGACCAATCCATGCCGCCCTACAGTAGTTTTGGGCCCAGGGTACGTACTAATCTTCTATCCACAAGGAACTTTTTAACAAGTCACCAACGACATTGTCCAATTTAATTTATCAACGAAATTGTTCAATTTAATTGTGTGCTCTTTAACTACAACAACACATGATATTTCTGGTTGATATCCTTTAATTTATATATAGCCCAATTACTACTGCGCGTCCTAGTATTTGAGATATTGATATAAATATATATATATATATATATATATATAGGCCTATATATATATATATATATATATATATATATATATATATATATATATATATAAATATACATATATACTAGGATATTAAATCAACATCAACCATTATGTGTTTGACCCTGGGATTTTAAAAAATTGGCAAAACATATTTTTTAGGCGGAAATAGTTCAAATGGTATGGTCATTTTGAATGGGACTGGGTGGGCGGGGCGAATAGATCGTGTTCGTCATATAAATATAGAACACTGGTTGGGAGATGTAACTTTGATAGAAACTGTTATCATAGTTAACGAGTCTATGTGCAAAGCTTCAGCTCGATAGGTAGAATGGGTCAGTTAGAGTTCTTAAAATTTGGCAAGTCACAAGGTTTTGAGACGTTAATATTAGGGATAGACTTTTACAAAAGATGTCGTCTTAATGAAAGAAAGTAGAAACCCTGTCAACTTCCTGCAACATATTGGAATGTCAAGAATCCGAAATAGATTCTACAAATGTTTAAAAAAACGAAAACTAATCCACTTATACAACACAAACAAACCAAGCTATATTATAAAAAATCTCAAAGAAATACACATTTACTAACCGACCTTTTAAAAATTATGAAATCCAGATACATGTTTTATAAACGTATTACAAAAACATAAAACACAAATTGTAAAGCTATATATCCATATCATATAACCTTAGCCATTCAAAGCATGCGGATTCAACAAAAACTAATCACTTAAACATTAAAAGTGGGATGGTATTCCTGTAGGGCTCTGCTTACTAACTCAACTGGGTGCCACACTGCTTCAACATTGTTTATCACTGAGTCTGTCGGTTTGTTAGATTTTAAAAAGTAAAATAGTCCCGTCGGGTCAATTTGATCTACAGGGCGTTCACCCATTCCCGCGGCCAAGGCATAAAAGGATGTTGTGTGGCCAGCACAATGCTTAGTCGCAATTACCCCCCCCCCCTCGACTAATTCCACTAGAGCTTGGTAGACACCCTCCAGACCCGAGAAAAAAAAATCCAAGCCCTTACCAGGTTTCGAACCCAGAACCTTTAGTACGCCAGCCAAAGGTACGTCCCCCGTGCTCCATATTTAATATGTTTTTAAAGTAACATTGATATGACTGTAAAGAAGATATTTGTTGTCGACATTGGGGAGGCTCAAGCATTGAAATAGAAAAAAAAGACATTTAATATTTTTTTAAAAAATGTGTTCACTTTAATAAGCCATGTAACCCCCTTTTTTTCCACTAAGGATCCGATAAGCGAGGGTTTGCGTATGTTGAACTAGTTCACTCCCATGCGCGTCATTCTGTTGGGGTTCGCATTCAAATAAAAACAAACATTTCCATAAACGGGATTATTACAAAAAGATATCAGTCATTATTGAAAAAGGCGGCACTATCTAAATAGTTTGCTTAAAAACATTCTAAGTGGAATCGAAACCACAATCACAGAGTTGCTTGAACACTATACCATACCATACTAAACCATTTCTTTTGACATTTTGAAAAGGTCTATTGAGAAGCACGTAAATCATAACTATTCAAACCTTTAAGCAAACGGTTAAGCGGATTTTTTTGTATCGTTTGGTCCAAAGAGTGTCAATGGGAAGTGTACTGTTATTTATGGGAAAATATTTAGAAAAAAAAGTAAACAAATTTTATTAGACATTTCCTTTTCAAGTTAAACGTACTTCTAAATATTATAATAACGGGTCTGTGTCATAGTTACTTGTCAGAGTGTGCTATTCTCTACTACTCAAGCTATGTTGGAACTCGTTCATGTAATTAATACAGCGAGGCACAAAAAGTGGAATCGAAACTACGTTCAGTATCGCGATACCGGAAATCTTTTGTGTTCAGGGTGGGGGGAAAAAAGGGGTGGGGCTACTAACCTAATCTGATTGTATAAGTGCCTTACTACATTACATTATTATCAGTTATTGATGGATGGCAGATCCGTGTTTAGTAGTTTAAATATGTTTGCGCAAGAATAAAAGTATTTCAGGAATTACTACGAGGGTTTACTGTGTGCATACACTTCTTAAAGATAAATTTGCATAGACTCTTTACTAGACCACTATACACATTCACAATTAAGAGTGTTTGTTAGCTATTTAGTCATTCTCACGATGGCCGTGTAGAACAGGGGTCGGCAACCTTTTGCTAACGGTGTGTCAAACTAGGATTTCTAAATCATTCAGCGTGCTAACAGCGTAAATTGAATGTCAACCTGCTCAATTATACTTGTTTTATTATTTGTTATAAGACAAACTGAAATTCTTCCACTTGATATTGTTATTGTACAAAGTACAAAGGATATTGTCATAGTACTTTTTATATCCGACAAGACCAAGACCAAAAGCAAAGGAAACGTATAGCGAAAATCGTTAAATCGTTTTAATATTTAAAAAAGTAACGTATTAGTGATTATCATCCTTTTTATACCAAACACAATATTTTATTACTTAACTTTCACTTTTAAGGTAATTATTTTATAAACATTATCATTTGGCTGTCAAGATGAGGAGCTAGCAACTGTTTGATTTGATTATATTTTGTTCTCATTTATAACTGAGATTTTATTAAATTTATTCAACCTGACGGAAAGTGATGTAATATCTTGTAACCCATATCGTTGAGCGGAATTGATATGTATTAATCATACAAACTGGGTAGTTAATATAATGTTTAATAAGAAATGTGCATATATAATTCTTTAATAACATAATATTTATTTAATTTTCAAATACTTTTACAGTTTGGTCATTATAAAATTATAAGTTGTAGGCCCTTTAGTCTTTTATATAAGAAAAATTAGAAACGTTATATTAGAAATATTAGCGCAAATAAAACGGGCTAATTATTTCCTTTTAGTTAAAATAAAGTTTTAAAATTTCATTCAATAGTGATGCCAAACAAGTTACCGGTATGTTTTGTAATATAACAAATTTAACTGACTATTACTGACTAATTATTATTTCTTTATATAATTCCACTATTATGGTATTTATTACAATATTCAATTAGACAGGTACAATTAATTTACGTTAAACAGTTGTCAATAAACATTTCATGCATTAATTGTTTGTCCATTTAACCATAAGGAGTTTATCTTTTTAACATTAGCCTAATAATGACAACGACTGCATAATACAATGCTATTAAAAAGTCTCTTATATTTATTAAAGTATTAAAAAAAGATTTTTTTAGAAAAACTTATATTTATGTTTAATTTTATAAGATAGTCATAAAAACTCTTTTAAATGTAATTAGTCTGTATCAATTAATGAGCGCCTTGTCTTGAATGCTCTTTGCTAATTTATAATGGCAGATACATATTTAGTCATTTCTGAGTAGTGAAGTGTAAGTGACCTCTTTGAATGCTTAACACAGCTTTCATGTGCAATCAATACTGTTCACAAGTGTAAGTTGAACCAAAAGCTGAAAGTAAAAGAATGAATGCCTGGCAGTTGAGAGTAGCAGATGACTTAACTATGCATCTTCCTTACAGATTTTCCCGAAATTGGCACACTTCGATGTCTATTGATTTCGGATGTTTAAAATGCAACTGTTAGCGTTTTAAGATCGTCAATATCCATCCACATAAAATACACTTACATATAAGAAGGTTGTAGTAAGATCAAGCCAGTTAGGCTTGATGGGGTATGCAAATTAAAATAGAAAGTTGAATTCAGCGGAAGTCTTTAGGCAAGTTTAGAGACATTTAGGACAACCTTATTGGCTGCGCACATAAAAACAACAGCACGTACGCTCTACAAATAGATCAAGCGGTCCATCTTATTATAGTCTTTGGTTAAATCAACGTTTTCAATAAGTGCAATCCATGGATGTCTATTTCATTTGAAGTAGACTAGAGAATTTGCAATAAACTGGAGAAAAAAAGAAGAAATTTGCTTGGCCGCTATGTCTGCTCCAAATTCGAGCTTCGACGGTGACCAGCAGCGGATGTAATGGTTAAAACGCCAGTCACTCAGCTGCGCAATAAAAGACTGCACATCAAATCGCAGAGCAGGATTCTAGTAGACACCTGGAAGGGGATAGAAAATAGAAAAAAAAGGAGTGAGATGACCTTCTTCTTGGACGGCGCAACAAGACCTAAACCGGTTCTGACATCGCAACCTTTATAGTCCATTAAACACTCCAGTGTCAACAGAAATTCTTCCACTTGATATTGTTATTGTACAAATGATATTGTCATAGTACTTTTTATATCCGATATAATTATTAATGCTCGATCGGCTAGTTGTGTGTGTCTCTCTACTCCATTGAATAGCCAAGAATGGCTTCTTCCTTGGGCATTTGGCTTAAATGGTAGCGGTGGATCCTTGAAGTTCATCATGGTTGATGATAAGGGACAGAATTCTTGCTGTTGATGCCGCATTCTTTTCATTCCAGTAATCATTATAGCGCAAATCGCGCCATGTCCAATACTGTACTGGTTCATCTAAAATACAATACAACAAGTGTTTGACTTGCTTAGTCTAAAGGTTGACCGAACTTCGGTTTCGGCCGAAGCCACAAAGGAAGCTTTCGGTTTACTTTCGGTTTCGACCGAAAGTGGTATTGACTTTCTGTCATCAGCCCAATATATATTTTAACTTTCAAAATTCAGACTGCAAAGCTAGTGCTGCATCTAGTACTCTGCTTATTACTTATTGATAATTTGAATAAAATTATAAAAAATACATTTATATACAACTGTTTATTACATGTTCTATGGTTTATTTAAATGAAGTACCCTTAAACTAGTTAATATTACACAAACATGTGCAGTCTTTTTACATCTTTGTTTGACAATTACTGTTTATCTTTCGGTTTCGGCCGAAAGTCAACTTATAACTTTCGGTATGATTTCGTATTCGGCCTCTAGTTTAGTCGACGTTGATGTATTCCTAAGACCAGACAGTCACTGTCGTGTATAAACTTTTCTTTTATTTGTTCCTCCACTCAAATCAAACAAAATTTGTAGGAATGGTCTGGACAAACTGACCGGAACCAAACTGACCGGGACTAAAATGGTTGCACCAAAATGTCTTTCAATTTCAGAAAATACCGAACATCTCTCCACCCTTCCCTGCCGGGTATCCCGCCTATGGGGGAAAATGGATAGGCCTACATTTAAAAAGCACTTAAAGACCTTTCATTTTGACTAGTACATCTGCCACTGCAAATCACAACAAGAGCACACTGAGCATGCTAATTTAATGGCATGGATAGAAGCGCTATAAGAAGTGCCCATTCTTATCATATCTTATCTTACATGTACGGTATTTGTTTTATACCGGACACCTGGCAACTCTAGCGCCACAGTACCCGGCGCTAAATCATTACTACCGATAATAAAAAGCCAACTGGAAAAACAAGAGGATTCGGTTCGCCTTAAGCTGCTTTAATGTTCATCGATAGCCCTGCACGTGTTCTGTAATGTTGAGCTTAATCCCTACAAGTGGCTATAATCCCATATGCTTTATTCTTTGAGTGCTGGTTTTTGTTTTTGTTCCTGTCAATGTAAAGCCGTGACGAATGTAAAAGACTGTGTAGCGTGAAAAAAAACAAAAAAAACACTACATTACAATTCACAAGCACGAAGCACACAACCAACATAGACGGTACACGCTTAACTTAACGTTGCTTAACGTTTTTGGTTTTGTACAAATCACTGTGTAGGCTGGGGAGCGCCAACCTTTCGCCATTGAAAATCGCTCTGCGTGCCAAGTTTGGAACGCGTGTCGAAGGTTGCCTATCCCTGGTGTAGGCTATGCCAAGATCTTACAGTAGCCTACATCCTTTAGGATGATGTCCATAATAGAACGTATGCACTATTTCAATAATTTTACCCCCCCCCCCCTCTCTCTCTCTTTCACTACCCTTCCCCCCCCCCCCCAAAAAAAAAAAAACACTTCCCAACTAAGATGGCAAAAAATGTTGCATCTTTACTTTCGAAAAAAAAAATTCTGATAGAAAAAAAAAGAATTATAGTCTATTTATTTCATTGTTCAATTGTAACATATTAATTGACTCTCTCAACAAATTAATGGGAAACTTTATTGACAATTTCTTTGGTAATAATTCCGTTTCAATCAATTTTTTAAAAGTTTAACTTTTTAGCTTCAATATCATATAATATGTGAATGCGTATCACTTTCTAAACACAGATGATGTCGCTGTTGAACAAAGAGTGTGCGGTAAGATATTACAGTATGACTAGATATAGTCATGAGTGCAATTTGTCCTTTAGGGTGCTGTAACATTGATTTTCTTTCTTAACAAGCATATCCGATTTAATTTATACAGGATGCTATTTTTTAATTAACTTTGTTGCCACTCTCTCTCTCAATGAATTCCTGTATAGTAAAATCATACAAACTGTTTACCGTACATCAAATCATACAAACTGTTTACCGTACATCAAATCATACAAACTGTTTACCGTACATCAAATCATACAAACTGTTTACCGTATTTCAAATCATATATATTGCTTACCCTAAATCAAATTTTTTTAAAATGCTTTAATACCCTTCATCACATCATAAAAAGTATTAATGCAACATGATAACACCATAAACAGAATCAGCCAAGCGTCAAATATCCAGTAAACATTATTTGCAGGACAACTAAAGATTAACCGATCAATGGTTTATAGCAGAGTGCGCGAAAAAGACAACAAACTTGCAGTAAGGCGGGAAATCAATGGGAAGACAATTTGATGTTACACATTGACAGCAGCTAGAAGAATGGAACGTTTTACAGTGCATGCACATGATGGTTCATATAGAAACAGTCCACCAATCAATGAAGTGGTAAGTTGGTAACAAAGGGCTAAAAGGGAGAGAACTCACGAGCATTAATGTCAATTTTACGGAGTTAGGGTAAATTTTACGCGAAACTGGTTTAGAGGCGATAAGTGAAATATATATATGCTAGTGGTTATGCCCGTCAAAATGACGGAGAAACGAATGATTACTAGTGTTTTGCTAAAAGAGAAAGAAAAAATAACTGGTCTTCTGGCCCTGGAACATGCATAAAAATTGTTGTCAAGCTTGTGTGTGGTAATTAATTTTTTTGTTTAATCTATCTAACCTCCCTTTGTTTGCATTCGCCTAAAATGTTAAGCTTTAGCTCTCCTGCCTCAAAGATCTAATATACTTCAGAGATAGCTCCTTATCTCAGCCCCACTTTGTAAACACCACATCAATATATCCACAACACATGGATTTCTGACACCCGAAATTAGATGAATAACAAACAACGGATCCTGATTTTGGAGATCAAGCACTTGAAACAGTATGGACCCAGGCCCCACGAGAGGGGGGGTACAGCCGGTACGCCGTACCGGGGCCCATAAGAGTTTAGGGGGGCCCATGAATATAAAATTAAAAATTAAATTGGCAATTACGCAAGTAACTGGTAAGAGTAACACCAATAGTTCAATCAGTAAACCTAGAAACACTAGAGCAGGGGTCGGCAACATTTTGCTTATAGTGTGCCAAACTAGGATTTTTAAATCATTCAGCGTGCCAACAGCGTGAAAGTCAAACTGATCAACTACCTTTTTTTATAAGACAATTTATTTAGTGCCGTAGCAAGACCAAAAGAAAAGTATCGTAATAGAGAAAATCATTAAAGCGTTTGATAAATTAAATAAGAAATTAACCTGTTTGTTATTATCATCTTTTAAAAAAAAATCCATTCTTATCTAATACACAATTTCATTACTAAACTTAGATCTACACATTAATAGTTATCCACATTTGAATTTAGTTGTCAAGATATTATTCTAGTAATAGATATAAAGTCTTTATTGTTTGATCTCAGCATGACTAAGATTTACGCTAACAAATTATTTAAACCTATAGGCCTATTGCGGAAATTACAAATGGAGTACAGTTAAGAGGAAGAGATACGTAGTAATCATACAAACTGGGTAGTTATTGTAATGTTTAAAAATGTACATATACATTCTTTAGTCATACAATATTTATATAGTCTCCAACTATCTTTTGTAATTTGAATGTAAAGAAACTGGTGAATGCCCTATGATCAGTTTGGTCCGAAGGGTGCTTTACTTATTAATGTAAAGAAAACGGGTTGATTATCTCCCTTCAATTAAATTCTCCAAAATTTGATGCTAGTGATACAAAACGAGTTAATTGTTTTAATGGTAATGGTAATGGTAATTTATATAGCGCTTCTATCCATGCTATATTAGCATGCTCAGTGCGCTCTAGAAGACTATTAATCTGTGAGAGGTTTCACTGCTGCCGGTTAAGCGCATGTGATAACAACTCAATATTAACGTCATCTAGTCCCAAAACTTCTGTAGGGCGACAGGGCTCGAACCCGCGACGTGTCAAGTGGTTTTTGGTTGACAGTCTGGTGAGCTAACAGCTAGTGTACTTCTGAAAATGCTCATCTATCTTAATTTGCCTTAAATTGAGGAAAGAGTTAAATGTTTTGATTTCACGGAAAGATATGTCCAGTTTCATTTTAAATTCATTCCAGTGGCCCAACACTTCAAGTTCTGTTCGACCCAGTCTTGTAAATGGAAGTTTAACTCACTGAAACATGTCGCCATGTCATTTAGAAACATCGGCTTCAACAGTCAGTTCTCCTCATTTAATACCGAACATATATTTTTTTTTATTAAAATACACCCTAATTGCTTCCAGACAAGAAACGAATCTATCCAAGACTTTACCTATACTCCGTATCACTTTTTTCTATAAGAGACTCGAGAAACAATAGATTCAATCACAGATTGCAAGTCCAATGATGAGAGCTTTGCATAAAAACATTCCTGAACTTAAACAGTCGACGTCCAGTGTAATTCCTATGTAGTTCGCCATGCAGCCCCCACTAATTATGCTGACATACGTTGTTTTGACTTGCATTAAAAAATATTCTTGGAGGTCTCTCGCGTGCCATTGAAAATCGTTCTGGTGCCAAGTCTGGCACGCGTGCCTTAGGTTGCCGACCCCTGCACTAGAGGACAGAAGGACAACGAGTAAAGTAGGCCTAGTAATAATACATAAGGCATTAAACTCTTATTTAGAAATACTACACAAAAAATAATCTGTTACAATGCTCAGATAAACATAAGGACAAAAACACTTTCCTTATCTCTTATGCGAACTTATACGATAACAAACGCACACAAGTACTTTTTCATCCCGAGTGGCATCCGGGCATGGAATGGGTTTCATGAACAAGCCAGGAAAATCAGTAACTTATCATTTAAAACACTAATAGAAATGCAGGACTAGACTCAAACCATGGACGTGCGAAGGACGCAATAATCTTCTTTATAGAAGGAGCTTATGTAATGAATAAGATAATAGGTACATTGATCAGACATGGAAAAGCCCCATGGCCCCCATCCATTATATTATAACGATATATTATCGGCAGATTTTGGATGTTTCCCATCTATCAAATCATATATATACAACTTATCCCCTGTTGACCACTAATGAATCGTTTCACATTGTTTATTTAATGCTTTGATCGTGTTTAGACCTGTACTATTTAGGATGTAGTCTACCTATCTGGGGTAACGGTGTGCTCTCTATCAAGGAGTTCTTTTCAACCAAATTAATCATCAATCATCAGTGAGAGTCACATTTTCCCATTTTACAAATCTTTCTAATATTATTTGCATGATCAATACTGAAGCAGAGGAACAATTACAATAATTTAAACTAAGAACTATGTACTTGATTAATTTTTTTTGTAATAGACCTGTAAAGCTGTGATTGAAATGATAACACTCTAATGGTAAATGGTAACACTGTAACGAACACTTATTAATAAGACAGTTTCACAAAACGGTCCACAGACCTTTTAAAAAGATTCCTGATTTTTCAAACGTATGTAATACAAATAAATCATCTAGATAGGACTAGTTTTAGAAAAAAAAAGTGGGGGGGGGGGGTGGAGGAGGGGGGGGCCCAGAAAAGATCTCGTTCCGGCATCTTTTTTTCTCTCGAGGGCCCTGTATGGACCTAACAATAGCCAGCATTATTTACTTAAGCCCACGGTACAGCACTACTTAAACTTACGGACACATTTATTGGGAAACAAAAGAGAAAAAAAAGCGTATTCATACCTAAATGCCAACTCATCAACTATTAATTTCCTTTATGAGTTACTGTTCATTTCGTTTAATTTTGCAGCATTTATCCAAATGTCGATACCAGCGTTTCCCAAAAGTCGAATCGTTGAAATCCTTTGTCCCATTGCTATGACGCGCGTCGTACCTGAGCCTGGTAAAATGTCTAGGAAACAGGAAATTCCAAATATAACACAAAGAACAAAGAAAAGATTGCTGTATGAAAATCACTCAATTGCTCAATGGTAGAAACATCGATTTAGTTGGCATTCATTTCAATAACCGTTTCCAATCGGATGCCTTTAGGTGCAGTTAAAACTTTGCACTAACTGACCCCCCCCCCCCCTTAAGTGAAAATAATTTTGGCATTAATTGGTATAAGTAGAAATTGACCTTTATTTGTTTACATTCCGGGCAACATATTAAAGTAATACTAGTTCATAATGGAACAATCTAAGCTATAACTATATATACCACACACAGTTGTGTCGTTTGAAAACGATTACCAACGAATATCCGTAGAACATAATAACAGTAATAGGGAATATATTTTATACAAACTGGTGCTAAGATTTATTCAACTAAGCTTATAAGAAATGTTACATTGACAGTTAAAAACAAGTTTGGTATATAAAAAAAACAACATGCGTAATGAACACTGAATCACTAGAATAGGATCTATGTAACGTTATGGAGCTAGTGCTTTTGTAAACCAACTGTTTATTTGATAATTTTTTTCTTTGTCTTTGGTTAAGCGTTTAGTTTTCAGACGATTCTGGAAATAGTTATAAAAAAACATTCGATTCTAATTAGGACTGGCATAAATTCTCTTTATTCCCGATTGGCGTGCGGGGAGGGAATAGGTTACCTGTGAACAAGCCAGGAAATCCCCCCCCCCCCCCACCTAAAAAAATTTCTTTTAAAAAGAATAGTTAAAACAAGAGCACGATAAATCTGTATTTATTTATTTATTTATTTATTTATTTATTTATTTATTTATTTATTTATTTATTTTTACATTTTCGCCGATCGCAAAACTCTTTGCAATTATGTAAATTAGAAACGTTTTCTCCTTCCAGGTGTACTTTAAACATTGACAGCCTTTCCGAAAACCTTGGATAATTCTGTAGAGATTACATATACGAGGTTATCCTTTCCTAGATATTTTAGTTTCAGTATATTACAAATTATAAAATTAAGGCACGTAGTTGCCAGTAGGTCACTACACAGAACAAAATATGTTAATTATAATAATAATCATAGTTAATAGTTAATCAAACAAATTCAATTGACTTTTCGTCTACGACACTTCGTCTACAGAAAGTAGGTCTACCGACAATACGTCTACCACGACAACTCGTCTAACGATACTTCGTATACCGATACTTGGTCTAATGCGACAGTTGGTCTATTGACACTTCGTCTATCGCAACAGTTCGTCTGACAGACAATTCGTCTACCGCGATAGTTCGCTACCAGACGGTTATTCTACAACAACACTTCACGACAGTCTACGTCTACAGATTTATCGTCACTACGCCTACTGACAGTTTGTCTAAAGACATTTTGTCAACCGACATTTAATGTTCGTTTAACGAAAATTAAAATTAGAATTTTGTTACTTGATTTATCAATAGTTGGAACATACTTTAATTTTCTGTCTGTTGATCGTACACCTACTACGCCAGTAGCAGTGGCGTAGCTAGGGTCATCTGCGCCCGGGGACATGACACAAAGTCTGCGCCCCTTCTCGACAGAGTCTGGGGGCTCACTGAGTCTCTTCCACATTAACCCCATCTGATACATACAGGAAAGTTAATGACATCTGCTCTTTGTGACTTATGTCTGGAGTACAATCCAATATTACTGAAAAATACTTTGCTTCCTGATGTCTCGAAGGATAGCATTCACACCAGCATCAGCTACTACAGTAATGAGCTCGTTTTGAATCTTCTTCAGGTGAATGATGATGAATTTCTGCATTGGTAACACGTCGAAAATGTTTCCCCATTACTGGATCAAACATTGTAAGTAATTCTACTAGACCCAGGAAATTTCCATTACTTGACTCTTCAACTGTTTCAATGGACCCTCTGAAAGCTAAATTGCGCTCCGCTAGAAATTGTACAATCGCAACTAGCCTTTGAAAAACGTGATTCGTAACGTTTAGTCTCAGAATACTTAGTCTTGCTCCAGCTTCACAGCAACTAGTCATAGCGTCTAAATGCCCATGCGATTTTTCATGTTCTGCTAGCCTTGTGGTACAGTTTGCCACTGGTCAAACCATTCATTTACAAAGGAGCTTTTTTGTTTTCCCAGTAGGCGACAGTAGAAACAATAGATGTTGTCTGCTGACACAGAATATATCAGCTAAGGACGCAAAATACTATCACCATTGCTCAGCGTTCGTTTGCAATGCACTTTAGAGAAATGCTTACCATCCTTATTTTTCAGAAAATTGTCCAAAGAAATCTCAGAATTAGCGCGGGGCCTATGAAAGTGCGGAACCCACTGCGGCCGCATAGGTTGCAGTGGCCTAAGACCGGCCCTGCTTGTTATCTATCTTTCTCTTTTCAATTTATGTGAAGTATAATCCTTGCACTCACGTAAAATCCTATATTCGACTCAAAATTACCCGACCTGTATAATTGTTAAAACCAGATGCCACTTTTAGTATATGAAGAATAATATTTGAAACCGAACTGATCTATGTATTTTAAAAAAAACGCCGTCAGCAATCCTACATTGTGGATGTGTCATTTTTTTATGAGTAGAATGGCGCCCCTTAATGCTCAATGGGGGCGCCAAAATCATGCTTGCCAACTGGTTTGTAATGAAGATATTTGTGGAGCTCCAAAATTCAATCTTGCAAACGTATTTGGGATACATTAGTTTATATCAAAATAAAATAAAATTATTAGTTTTAATACTCATTTTGGCGCCCCCTACCGTGGCGCCCGGGGACATATGCCCCCCCTGCCCCCCTCCCCTAGCTACGCCACTGGCCAGTAGATCTATCAATAAAGTCTAAGTACAGCTGTTCACAATCAATACTCTACCGGCAATTAATGCTAATAACTTTGTAAGCACTAGTTTGAAATTACATCTTTGAATTTTTAGTAATTTATGTAGATCTAGTATATTTAAAGAAATAAAAAAAGTTATCATTCGTGAAAAAGGGGAATTTTCGGTTCCATTACGATGTGATTATTTTATCAATAAGTAAATGAAGCTTTATTTTAAAGTATGAAATTGCTATAATTTATATATCTCGACCATCTGACTTGACTTACATGACTTAATCCCTGTGGTCCCCCATTGTATCTATATTCGGATTAAAGCTAAGTCAAGGCGTATTAGATGTCTTATAAAGACTACACATAGCCTCACCACTAAGTAATATAAAATAATAATTTTTTTTATTGATTATTATCAGGTGTTAATGACTGAACAATTACTAGAACAAACGCAAAAGGAAAGTGATAGGTCTACTGATCAATTTTTGTAGCGTCTTTTGTAAAGGGCCTACACTGTTCAGTTTATATATAAATGCAACATAAATATAATAATTATCTGAATAAAATACGTGGCGTTTGCGCCATTACTCTTCAGTCATAAAAGTCTCTATAAAACATACAAATTAGTTCTAATCTATACCTTTTTTTAACATTTAGCGCTCTTGTCATTTAGTATAAAGTTTTGTCCGATTGTGTGAAAATCAATCACAGATATAATTGTATTTAATCACAAATAAAATTGAATTTAACGTTTACTAGGCGTACGAGTAAATACAATGCTCTTATACCAGTGTTGACATTTTCGTTTTTCTCTAGTAAACTGCACATGCGCAGCATTTGACCATATGGAAAATGAAAAGATCTTTATTTCAATATGATTGATAGGCGTCTAATCAATGAGGCAATGCAATTTTAAGCACGCCCAGTGATAAGGTGCTCTATGTGGATACTCCATGTTTTTTTTTCCGTGTTTTACGTATGTGGTGTTAAAAGGGAGTATGTCATCAGCACAGACCATAGCAAATACGTGTCCTCTGTGGGAACACTAAGGTTAAGTGAGCGTGCGTTCGCTGTTTACCCAAGAACTCAATATTTACATTTTAAACAAAACTTGGAACATTATTTTTTCTAAAACACATGCGTATTTAGACTCAATATTTACTGAATGTATCAATATTCAGTGTAATTTAAATTTAATTTACATTCTATTTTAACTACACCTATTTACTACAGATGTTTTTATAACGTCGATTACGATATGGTTGGTCTAGTCTTGCATTTTGGTAAGGTTTTAAAGAATAATGAATATTAAAAATTTTAAGGTTTACTGAATAAGTACTAAATGTTTACTGAATCTATAGCCTACTTAATATTTATGGAATCTATTCTTAATGTTTACTGAATCTATACTATACTTAATAAATATTTTTCAATAAGCGAACCATAGCTCATAGAGTTTCTTTCTACTTTCCATTTATTACTAACTAAACATGGCTCTGTAGAGATTTACCAACAATCGATTAATTTTTGAAAGCTTTCATATTCTTGACATTTTCTTTCTGTCCAGTCTATGTATAGTATTATATAGAGTATGCTGCATGTGTGCTTTTGACTGAAGCAGAACACAATGAACAATGTGTATTTGATTCTGGGAGAGTGGGACAGCTGTATTTTTAATCCAGGGAGGATTATTATAATACATCAAAATGTTCATGAATGACATGAAACGTTAAAAATAAGAGACTTCTCAACGATTATCTTGTCTTGTATGTATATGTCAACGTAGTCTGTTACCGTTGGTACAGTTGACGTGGACTGTCTACTGAGTTTGATTGATATGACAGAATGGACTCGGTCTTTTTTACAGATAGAGATGTGTCTTTCGTTAATTTTTCAGAGATATGTTAGGTCAAATTTGCAGAGGTAGGTTAGGTAAATTTTACAGTGGTATGTTAGGTCAATTTTACAGAGGTGCGCCTTATTTTGTTTTACAGTGGTATGTTAGGTCAAGATTACAGAGGTATGTTAGGTCAATTTTACAGAGGTATGTTAGGTCAATTTTATAGTGGTATGTTAGGTCAATTTTGCAGAGGTGCGCCTCATTTAGTTTTAGAGTGGTATGTTAGGTCAATATAACAATTACAGATGTATGTTAGGTGAATTTTACAGTGGTATGTTAGGTCACTTTTACAGAGGTATGTTAGGTCAATATTATACCTACGATTAGTTACGTCAGCTCTATAAAAGTGTACGTGGTTTAAAAAAAAAGATTTGATCAATTTTACAATGATAAGTGTTATTGTTTTTTGTGTTCTATGAACAAACCTATGTCAAGCCATTTTGAAGTCGGTGTGTTTGACATCAGATTTAAATGTGTAAAGAGGTACAGACTAGAGATGCGTCTAACAAAATTTAAAGAGTTCAGAAAAATGGCACCTAGCAGTAGGGCGTATTGAATATTGGTACTAAAGATTTGATTATTTACATAAGCAAAACGAATGCTTCCGATTGGAGGAGTTTGAGCCATCAAATTAAACTAACCCTGTCGTAACATGGTATAATGATTAACTGCTATATCGGAGGAATTCTCCTATAACATCGTACTCCGGCAGATCAACCCATTGCTGATAGGTCTAAAATCTCAGATCTAGAGTCTAGATTCTAGATTCTGGCCAACAGGGTTCTAGTAACAATTTTGAGCTTGAATCCATACTTTGCTGCATTGACGAAAGAGTAGATAAGATAAGAAGATAAGAATTGGCATTTCTTATAGCGCTCCTATCCATGCTATTCAATTTAGCATGCTCAGTGCGCTCTTGGTGTGAATTACAGAACAAGGTATTTGGAAATTAGTCGGTTAAAGAGGAGTCATCATCATCAAACCCTTGACCGTTGTGGTAGTTGGGATAGTGAATTGACACTTCAGCGGTCATTTTTCTCCATTTGCCTAACTTGAACGGCTGGCAATAGTTCAGTCAGTTGCAGCTTTGTACAATCTTTTTTATATTGTCAAACCAACATTGCCGCTGTCGGTCTTTCCAACTTCCACCTTCTAAAGTGCCTTGGAGGATGTTTTTTTTTGGCAGGTTATTATGCTGCAACACATGACCCCATCTATGTCAGCTTGCGACGCTTGATTGTTGCCATAATGGTTTCTTGAGGGCCCGTAATTTAGGTTATTCTGTCCCAGACATAGATGAGGAGCAGATCCAGAAAGGCGACAAGTGACCAAACAACTTATTCTAGAGCAGGGGTGGGCAAACAATGGCTTGGGAGCCCATTGTGGCTCGCCACAGCGTTTTCTGTTTTGATGGTCTATCAATTAGACATATTGTATGTCCACAAGATATTTAATATTTATATTTATATTTTTGTAATTCCCTATGATATGGGTAACTTTTGCCCCTCCCTCCCCCGGGCATTTAACATTTAAAGCTATCATTTGCGAACGCAAAAACAAAAATCATGTTTTATACCTCCAACCGACCCACCTCTTGTTGCATCATGTACATTTTTGGACATCCTAGTCTTGCGTACGTAGAAAATTAGCTACTCCCCCCCTTTTTCAACCTGTAAAAAAGATTGATTATTCCCATAGTGACAAAACAATTATTTTTTACTATGTATGATTTTTTAATATAATGTTTCCTCACATATACACCTATTCAATATATACGATAGAACGTACACATTTTATTAATTTTCTTGAACATTGATTCAAAATAATTCATAAATTAGAATGATAAAAGGGAAAGAAAGATAAACTAAAACGTGACGTTTTGGCGCTGTCGTTTTGACGCGGGACGTTTTGGCGCGAGCCGTTTTGGTGCAGGACGTTTTGGCGCGAGGAAATAATTGAGGAAAACATTTATTTGTTAGTTGTATAATTAATGAATTTAATAATAAATAATAATAATTTTAAGCGATGTTCTTTAATGTACTATTCAAATTTAAAAACGTTGTGTTTTTTTATATATGTATAAAGACTTGTGTATCCATTTATGGGCGTAAAATGCTTATCGATCTATTTATATATGTCGTCTTAATAGGGAGGTTGTATGTTGTTGTTTTTTGCTCCACGCATAGAACGTTAGATCTATATGCGAAAATTACGCGTACTAGTCTTTCAACAAAATTCTAATAACTACACAGACATGTTCATGAAGGAGGTGGCCACACCTTTCAAATAACTTGACTGTTGTAAAATAGTTGGGAGTGATTAAAACCAGGGTCAATTGTAGACAAGATGGTCAGAGATTAAATGATAACAATGGACGTTTTAGAATACTGGGTGGGTAGTAAAAAGATAAGGAGGTGACTTGGTATATGAACAATTCGTTCGTGGAGACCAGCCAACAGTGAAACGCAAAAAGTAAGTGGACGCTGATAACAGAATCAGTAAGATCGTTTAAACGTATAAAAGCAGAAACGTAATAGAATAAGCTTACTTAAGAGGACTAGCCAATAAATTTTAATGGAGCCATAAAAGCTTGTGCATTCAGGATATTGTTAAAATACATTGTTTTAAACTGTCATTATTTAATATTATTATATTATTTGTCATTATTTACATTATTTATTATTCAATCAGTTTATAAAAAACTAAGTTATTAAAATGTATTAATCCAAAATATACATTGTTTTGGTATGTTTTTATTTACTATTGGTTTCATTTATTATAAAAAAAATATTGTTTTCCTCAAATGAAGCTATTAAGTTAATTTGATTAAATGATGTGATATCTTTTTAGTCCATCGCGCCCAAACGTCCTGCGCCAAAACGGCTGCGCCAAAATGGTCGCGCCAAAACGACTGCGCCCAAACGTCCTGCTTCGTGTCTAAATCAAGATATGAAAATGTAAATCAATCATGATATGAAAAGTGTGGAATAAGTAGGCCTAATCATATAAATTAAATCGTTTGAAATAGAGTTTTTAATGGACTGTAACTGTGACTCTTTATGGTAAACAAAACAACAAAAAGTGAATTGCGGCTCTAGACATCATGCATGCCTACCCCTGCCATAGTGTACATCTTCCTAACAAGTTGTTTTTTTAACTACCCTTGCGGCTAAAACTGGAAAAAAAAGAAAAACTTGTTCAATGAAATTAAAAACTTGTTCAATGAAATTAAAAACTTGTTCAATGAAATTAAAAACTTGTTCAATGAAATTAAAAACTTGTTCAGTGAAATTAAAAACTTGTTCAATGAAATTAAAAAACTTGTTAACTGAAATTGATGATTAGTTTGTGAATGACTCAGAACTACTTTTAAGTGTTGGTATTTCTTCTTTTAAAGTTAAAAACTACAATGTTATGTTATAGTGTCAACTAAAAGTATATTTACTTCAACAACAACAAAAAAGGTAAGTAAAGTTATATCCTCATTGTGCCTGTGTTGCATTTGGGAATCGGTTATGTGCCTTACTGGTAACTTATTCTAGGCTGTAGCAAGAGGAGCGCGGCATGCTTTTGTTTGTTATTCAAGTCTAAGGCTGTAAGCTCTATTGTCCTTTGGAGAATCCATTGGATTCGGTAATCGGTATGAGCTTAACATCAAAGTTGACATTTCTAGGTGGCTTTAAGAGTTTGTTTTCTGGAAAGTATATGGGCGACTTTACTTTATAGAGCATTAAGTTCTAGCTTTGAAATACAACACAATAATAATGCATTTCAATTCTCTGACATAGAAATAAAAAAACTTTTTTATTCCATATGCAAGAACAAAGGAATGTAAAATTATATTTCCCCTGGGGCGGAATACGGAATGGGTTACCGGAGCAAATCAGGAAAACAAACAGCTAAACGTCATTTGAAACCCTAATCATAATGCAAGATCACTGGTTATAATGAAACTACCCAAGACAATGACGTGATCACTGGTTATAATGAAACTACCCAAGACAATGACGTAATCACTGGTTATAATGAAACTACCCAAGACAATGACGTGATCACTGGTTATAATGAAACTGCCCAAGACAATGACGTGATCACTGGTTATAATGAGACTACCCAAGACAATGACGTGATCACTGGTTATAATGAAACTACCCAAGACAATGACGTGATCACTGGTTATAATGAGACTACCCAAGACAATGATGTGATCACTGGTTATAATGAAACTGCCCAAGACAATGACATGATCACTGGTTATAATGAAACTGCCCAAGACAATGACGTGATCACTGGTTATAATGAAACGACCCAAGACAATGACGTGATCACTGGTTATAATGAAACTGCCCAAGACAATGACGTTATAGATACATTGGAGCAATGTGCAAGGGGAGCACTGGTTATAATGAAACTACCCAAGACAATGACGTTATAAAACTATACACATACCATAGAATTACTGGAAAGTCTATTGGAGAACGTGTGGCTCGATTTCCTTTCGGCAACATGTCACAACTACTCCCAACTACTCTACGGACATGAGTTTGATTACGAAAGTAAATTATGAAGCTACGCGTCAGAGCGTGCCAGATGGTAGAATGACAGTGGCTAAAGAAAGTTACTCACCTTTCTCTTGTCCAGTCAAGCCTACCGAATATAAAAAGGTGTAACTTTTCGTCCCACCCTGAACACGATTTTTATCGAAATGTCTAAAGAGACAATGTTAGCCTATAATTATAATATAGGAAAGTGGTATGTTGGCAGCACACGTTAAATAAACGTAGACAGAGCAAAAGTGAAAAAAACGAAGTAAAGATATTCAGTCTATTGTGTCTACAAGGCTAGCCTGAATCGTTCAAATCATCCCCAGTAAGGGGTGGCATTGTTGTGGGGGTGGCGGACCAAGGTGTTTTCGTCGTTTAGGCTACGTGTCATTGTTAGGCCTAGGCCTGTGTGCTTTGACACTGCTTTGTTTGTGTCCTTTCTTATTTTAACAAAAGACACATGACACATGTAATTAACTGTGTATTTATGTTTTAACACAAACCCATAGTAGAGCCGAGCACACATGCATAGATCTTATCTTATACATTACAGACGCTCCTTCTATAAAGAAGATTATTGCGTTCTAGATCAGTTATATAGATCAGTTAAACACAAACTAGTCCATATAATATTTTATATCAAATTGTTTACACTGAACGGTTGTTGTTTCTTCAGTCCAAGAAACAATTTCAACAAACAAAAAGACTTTAAATTTATCATACTTTAAAATATCCCATGAACCAGTTCTCCTGAAATAGGTCCATAGCCTTAATATTTAACACAAAGTAAATTCGGATACATTCTGACTTATTTTATTGCATGCATGATTGTATGCTGGAAATGATGGTAATTTTTTACCTGCATTAGCCCACGAGTTTTTTTAGGTTATGTATGAAATATTTGTAAAAGTTCATGCCCAAATTCAACGCAGGTAAAAAATGTTAATAAATTCATAAAAATGATAATAATAAAGTTATTACTTACAAAATCTTGGAACGGACATGAATCCTGGCGTAAAACAAATTTACTAATCCAGTTTCGATCTATATATTAGCTCAACAATTAGGCCTAAAGCTAAAACAGATTGGCATTCTTTCTTGGAAAAGATAATAGATTTTCAGTCTTCAGCAGACGACATATCGACCAGGTGACATTTTCGGTGTAGGCCAATGTGTAGAGAGTGTAGAGCAGAGAATTGCTTCTTGCACCGGTGCTTCAAGGCCGAGGACACGACACGCTTCACGGGTCATGTGAACGAAGGGAAGAGAAGTCAAAAAGAGGTGAGAGGGGGGGGGGGGTTCTATTGTGTAGAGTGAAGCTCCGAAAGTGTGTAACTGGTTGAGGGGGGGGGGGGATGAATTAGTTCTGTTTAATAATTCTGACAAGAGTGCATTAAATCCACAAACACAATTTTGAATGCTCATGAGTTTGCATGAGCTTTTTAATGTGCACTGCGCGTCCAATAAGTCTCGCTTGAATCAATCGCTACATAAAGATAACATGACCTCGCAGTCGTGGCATTGTCTAGGAAACAGTGGCGTTACCAGTTTAGAGACCGAAGGTGGGTACGGAAAGGTCGGCCGACCTAGTTGGTAGAGTTTAGGTAGGCGCTAAATTGACACACAAAAACTAGAAGAAGAGAGAAGATTTTTTGTAATTAGTCAGGGAATAGAACGTTAAATTGTTACTGCCTAAAATGTAAATATTGATAAAAAAAATGCTTTCAACACACCATTTCTTCGCGTTAACTAACTTACACATATAATATGAGAACTAATATTCTGGATATGCGCCTCCGCCTTGCTCGATGCACCATTTTCCCCAGTTAGGCTACTGCTAAGGCTGTCTCCGGTTCACTTACTTTGTGAAATGAAAGCTTTACACATAGCGTAGCCAAAAGAGGTAGCCTACTATCCCAAACGAGTTTTTGTTTGTTTGGTTACACCTATACTTGTTATCTTTTCTCTCTACGATCTCATTTCTCTACCAGTCTCTTTTCTCTCTCCCAGTCTCCTTTCTCTCAGCAATCTCATTTATCTACGAGTGTTCTTTCTCTCTACGATCTCACTTCTCTACCAGACTCTTTTCTCTCTCCCAGTCTCCTTTCTCTCAACAATCTCATTTATCTACGAGTCTTCTTTCTCTCTACGATCTCACTTCTCTAACAGTCTCTTTTCTCTCCACAATCTCATTTCTCTACCAGACTCTTTTCTCTCTACAATCTCATTTCTCTACCAGTCTCCTTTCTCTCTACAATCTCATTTCTCTATCAGTCTCTTTTTCTCTACAATCTCAGTTCTCTACCAGTCTCTTTTCTCTCTACAATCTCAATTCTCTACCAATCTCCTTTCTTTCTATAATATCATTTCTCTATCAGTCTCTTTTCTCTCTGCAATCTCATTTCTCTACCAATCTCCTTTCTCTCTACAATCTCATTTCTCTACCAGTCTCTTTTCTCTCTACAATCTCATTTCTCTACCAATCTCCTTTCTCTCTACAATCTCATTTCTCTACCAGTCTCTTTTCACTCTACAATCTCATTTCTCTACCAATCTCCTTTCTCTCTACAATCTCAATTCTCTACCAATCTTCTTTCTCTCTACAATCTCATTTCTCTACCAATCTCCTTTCTTTCTATAATATCATTTCTCTATCAGTCTCTTTTCTCTCTACAATCTCATTTCTCTACCAATCTCCTTTCTCTCTACAATCTCAATTCTCTACCAATCTTCTTTCTCTCTACAATCTCATTTCTCTACCAATCTCCTTTCTTTCTATAATATCATTTCTCTATCAGTCTCTTTTCTCTCTACAATCTCATTTCTCTACCAATCTCCTTTCTCTCTACAATCTCATTTCTCTACCAGTCTCTTTTCTCTCTACAATCTCATTTCTCTACCAATCTCCTTTCTCTCTACAATCTCAATTCTCTACCAATCTCCTTTCTCTCTACAATCTCATTTCTCTACCAATCTCCTTTCTCTCTTCCAGCTCATTTCTCTACCAGTCTCTTTTCTCTCTACAATCTCATTTCTCTACTAGTCCCTTTTCTCTCTACAATCTCATTTCTCTACCAGTCTCTTTTCTCTCTACAATCTCTTTTCTCTACCAGTCTCTTTTCTCTCTACAATCTCATTTCTCTACCAATCTCCTTTCTCTCTACCAGCTCATTTCTCTACCAGTCTCTTTTCTCTCTACAATCTCATTTCTCTACTAGTCCCTTTTCTCTCTACAATCTCATTTCTCTACCAGTCTCTTTTCTCTCTACAATCTCTTTTCTCTACCAGTCTCTTTTCTCTCTACAATCTCAATTCTCTACCAGTCTCTTTTCTCTCTGCAGTCTCATTTTTTACCAGTCTCTTTCCTCTCCACAGTCTCAATTCTCTACCAGTCTCTTTTCTCTCTGCAGTCTCATTTCTCTATCAGTTTCTTTTCTCTCTACAATATCGATTCTCTTTCAGTCTCTTTTCTCTCTGCAGTATCATTTCTCTACCAGTCTCCTTTTCTATAAATATTGTTCTTCAGTTTATTAGCAATTAACTTGCATTTTTTTGTGGGATATACACTATACAGACTATAGACCTAGATTTCATTACAGAGGTTGTACCAGTTCACGAAATGTCATGTGGGGATTTTACCATACATTCGTTTCTTTCGGGAAACATTTTATTGGGTTCTCCTTGTTTAAAAAATCCTTTTACATAAAACACAGGTTTTTAAGGTAATGAGAAGGTGAAAGGAAAAGCTGACAGAGATTAACTTGACATTTTAAAGACTCTACATCCATGGTTGACATTTTAAAGGGTCTACATCCATGGTTGAAATTTTAAAGGGTCTACAGTCTACATCCATGGTTGAAATTTTAAAGGGTCTACAGTCTACATCCATGGTTGACATTTATTTGTCAATGAAAAGTGCTGGCTACTTAAGCTGTCATGTAGAAAAGAAAAGTGTCCAGTCACATTACAGAGAGTGAGAGAGAGAGGGAGAGGTGGGTAGTTAGCTAGCTAGCTAGATAGATAGATAGACAGACAGACAGATAGATAGATAAATAGATAAATAGATAGATAGATAGATAGATAGATAGATAAATAGATAGATAGATAGATAGATAGATAGATAGATAGATAGATATAGGATAGACAGATAGATAGATAGATAGATAGATAGATAGATAGATAGATAGATAGATAGATAGATAGATAAATAGATAGATATATAGATAGATAGATAGATAAATAGATATACAGATAGATAGATAGATAGATAGATAGATAGATAGATAGATAGATAGATAGATAGATAGATAGATAGATAGATAGATAGATAGATAAATAGATAGATATATTGATAGATAGATAAAAAGATAGATAGATAGATATATAGACAGATAGATAGATATAGAGATAAATAGATGGATAGATAGATAGTTAGATAGATAGATAAATGGATGGATGGATGGATGGATCGATAAATCGATAGATAGATAGATACTGTTTCTTATTTGAATTGATTTTGAAATATAATTGGTTTTAATCTGTAAGGTAATTTTAATATTTCATATTGATTTTAATGTGCTGATATATTATATTATCCAGTTATAGGTTTGCCTTTATTTGTTTATTTTTAAAACTTAACAGAACATGTGCCAATATAACACATCATGTTTTGCAGCGAAATAGAGCTAAAGCCATCGTAAGTAGCCTGGTAGTTCTTTGTTGTTTTTTTACCAGTTAGGTGTAAGGCCAGAGCTTAATCTGTGGTATCAACTGGTATCCGATACACAATTGTTTGATTTTAATTCCAGCAGATTTAAACAAAGAACTTCATTGTCCTACATGTTTAATGGTTTGTCTTCTTTGTTGTCAATGTATACTTTTCAACCTCTTTATAGCACCTTCTGTCTTCCTCTTTTTGCCTCTTTCTTTTCTCTTTCTTATTTTTTTTTCTCTCTCTCTCTATGTCTTTTTCCGTCTCTTGCTATAAGTAATACTTCTTATCACTATTTCAATTCAAACGTTTCATGGTTCACACCTCCACACCTCCACACCATTGGCTATTTCGCCGCCATCGATCCATTTATTTCATTGTTTTACTTCATTCTATAACATTTCTGTCATCTGCATAATTCAATCAATTCTATCTATCTCAACCAGCCTCATTTCTCTCGCCAGTCTCATTTCTCTCGCCAGTCTCGTTTCTCTCGCCAGTCTCGTTTCTCTCGCCAGTCTCGATTCTCTCGCCAGTCTCGTTTCTCTCGCCAGTCTCGTTTCTCTCGCCAGTCTCGTTTCTCTCGCCAGTCTCGTTTCTCTCGCCAGTCTCGTTTCTCTCGCCAGTCTCGTTTCTCTCGCCAGTCTCATTTCTCTCGCCAGTCTCATTTCTCTCGCCAGTCTCATTTCTCTCGCCAGTCTCATTTCTCTTTACAGTCTCATTTCTTTTTACAGTCTCATTTCTCTCGCCAGTCTCATTTCTCTCGCCAGTCTCATTTCTCTCGCCAGTCTCATTTCTCTCGCCAGTCTCATTTCTCTCTACAGTCTCATTTCTCTCGACAGTCTCATTTCTCTCCACAGTCTCATTTCTCTCGCCAGTCTCATTTCTCTCTACAGTCTCATTTCTCTCGCCAGTCTCATTTCTCTCTACAGTCTCATTTCTCTCTACAGTCTCATTTCTCTCCACAGTCTCATTTCTCTCGCCAGTCTTATTTCTCTCGCCAGTCTCATTTCTCTCGACAGTCTCATTTCTCTCGCCAGTCTCATTTCTCTCGACAGTCTCATTTCTCTCGCCAGTCTCATTTCTCTCTACAGTCTCATTTCTCTACCAGTCTCATTTCTCTATACAGTCCCATTTCTCTCGCCAGTCTCATTTCTCTCTACAGTGTCATTTCTCTCTACAGTCTCATTTCTCTACCAGTCTCATTTCTCTACCAGTCTCATTTCTCTACCAGTCTCATTTCTCTCGCCAGTCTCATTTCTCTCTACAGTCTCATTTCTCTACTGTCTCAATTATTTACTGTCTCTTTTCTCTACTAGTCTCATTTCTCGATGATTTATACTTGGATCTTTTGTAAACATTTAGTTCAATTTTCTTGACAAACTGTGCTGTGACCAAAACTTGATGTTTTGTAGTGAGAACTCGTTTCGGAATGTGTCCTTTAGTCAATTTGAAATTTCTAGTTTCGATCCTTGAAATTCATTTTACTATTAAATGAAAAATGTATGACTATTGAATGCATGTATATTCTCTTGGCTCATTTGAAATTTGTCCTTTAACGCAACCTTCAGATCAAGCAGCAAGAGATGAAGAAATTAATTCTATATTTTCTCAAATAATTAATGTTGTCTGATATTCGTTTTATCAGTTTAGCATTTTAATTGTAATTAACAACAAAAAAAAACTTTTGACATCGAAGTCAACAAAATGGATTTTTAAAGTCTTCGTCATGCAGCAGTAAAACATAATGACTTTGCTACATTTTTTGAAAACAGGAAAAATAACTGGACATCTATGAGAAGGCTGCCTCACTCCCCCATTCAGAGCAAAGAAAGTACAAACATTTACAGTTTCATTAACCCAACATTTTACAAATGTTTTAATTTTTACAATTTTGTTTTAGCATTTCGTAAATTTATTTTCCAATTCATTGTGAACAATGTAACAGTCGTGCGTGTCTAAAATAGATTATGGGGACTAGTTCATGTGGAATACTGGTAGACCTACATGTGCATGCTGGTTTGCGAATTGTTCATCACTAATAGTTGCTAGGAAAAGAATTATGGGTAGTGAAATAAAAACTACACTATTATTCCCTGAGGCACAGAATATTCTTGTAAGACTTAATACGTACACATTCTTAATTCTTCTATTAATCTGGGAAAAGTATTAAAAGTGGGGCCTTTTTCTTAAAAGTTCGCCCCCCCCCCCCCCCCCCCAGCGTCAAAACCTGGCTACGCCACTGGTGCATGCTGGTTCTTTAGGCCTTAGACTACTGTGTATTCATGCGGAACGGCTGGCTTGTCACTAAAAATTATGTAGCGAAATATAAAACATGCAGTAAGTCAAGCATATCCGTCAATACGTTAATTATTTATAATAGATTTATTTATTTTATTGTTTTTTTCACATATAGATCTAGTCACAACAAGTATCAGTCCTTACGACGATAATACAGATGTAAAATAGGCTTATTAATTTAATTTGCAACATTTATTTAAATTATTAGCGTCTAGATCTATATTATTTTTAAAACCCAAGTCACATTTTCATATAACAGTGCGGCTTCTTTTTATTGGAAGATCTATGTCAAGTCATGTGCTGGATTAAATTTGGAAACGTTCGGCTTAAGGGGGTCAAGAAGTTACGCTTCCGGCGAACTAGGTTACGATTAAAGACAGTCAAGTCTTGTTGCTACCACTGAGTACCAATAGTCTAGATCTACTTTGCGGTTAACAAAGGAGGTGTCAAACTGGTGATTCGTAAAACTGATAGGCAACTAGACCGTAGCGTCAAAGTACCGGATGTCAAATTCCTAGAATGGTTCCCACAGTCATACCCCTGCACGGCTGGTTTTTAAAGTTGCGTTTCGCCCCAAGCTTTTATGCGCGGCTTGCTGTGAGAATGTATCTGCCTGTTTCGAGACTAAGTGTGTACGGGTTTCATATGTGTTGTGTTCATGTGTGTTGTGTTCATGCGTGATGTGTTCATGCGTGTTGTGTTCATGCGTGTTGTGTTCATGTGTGTTGTGTTCATGTGTATGATCTGTCAAATATGTGGCTTGAGTGCGTTGCTACAGATCAATGTGTGCTGATCAAGTGTGTTATACTATTCGTACGTCTATAATATTATGTGTGTTTAAATTAGGGATGTTGAACGAAAATCGGAATACCGGACTCCAGGTTTTGAAACCGAAAACCGGTTTTGATTTTCAAAACCGAATTTCGGTTTGTTGGTTGTAAGGTAATCATTACTTCAAGTAGCACACCCTTTTTTATTTCATATTGTATTCACACAAATCAACCCCTTGAATGCCCCGCAAACACTAATTAAGTTTGAAGTATTTTTCAAATATACCTACAAAACTACGCACATTTGGCTTTTCCGGCCTGTGACGTGTGATATTGCGCGGGGGGGGGGGGGGGGTGAGACCGAAATCCGATTTTAAACCGGTTCTATAGAACCGAAAACCGGTTTTGAGAAAAAAACAAGAGTTCAAAATTCCTAGTTTAAATGCTTGTGCGTCTGAGAGTTTGTGTATCTGTCTAGTGTATGTATGTTTCAAAGCGTGAGTGTTCATTTTTTATTTCTCAAGGGTGTGTCAGTGTATGTTTATTTCTGTTTGACAATAAGCCCTGCCAGCATTGTTTACACAAGTATAGCCAGGCTCAATGTTTCCCATTTGACACTAATATAACGGGAAATTTTATTACGCTGACTTTTTCTTTGTAGTGTGTTGTCAAATGTGTGGTGTCATTCTGTATGTGTCATTGTGTGTGTGTGTCAATGTGTGTGTGTCAATGTGTGGTGTCATTGTGTGTGTGCCAATGTGTATGCGTCAACGTGTGTGTCAACGTCTGTGTGTCAACGTGCGTATGAAATTGGATGTGTGTGTCAATGTATGTGTGTCAACGTCTGTGTGTCAATGTGGGGATATCAATGTATGTGTGTGTCAATGTATGTGTGTCAACGTCTGTGTGTCAATGTGGGGATGTCAATGTATGTGTGTGTCAATGTGCGCGTGTCTATGTGAGGTTGTCAATGTGTGGGTGCCCATACCCTTTTTCAAGAACAAAAAGTAGAACCTTTCTTAGAATAAATGTGGTACATTTTAAATGAAAGCCTTAAAAGTGAAACCTTTACAAGCATTAAAAGTGGGGAAGTTTCAAGAAATAAACTACGGAAGGTTAGTAGCAGTGATGCGCAAAGTAAAGGTTCTCTTGCTAAGAGATAGTGACCCCCCGGACGTGACGTACCAAGTGCTGCGTCATCTAGAGCGCTCCTGAGCACATAATTATGTAATGTGGCCTCTTCTACCTAATGTGTTATAATGGCAACTTCAAGTATATACTCCTGCTCTTGGTGGACTGGTCTCCCCGTTTCAACAGAGACTGAATGCCCAGTGAAATAACTGGACATCTATGAGAAGGCTGCCTCACTCCCCCATTCAGAGCAAAGAAAGTAAAAACATGTACAGTTCCATTAACCCAGTTCTCTTGATAGGTGTCTTTTTCTAGCATACAAACTCTGTCTCTCAATGCCCCCCCCCCCCCGTGTGGTTAATCCAGAGACAGTCTGATCTCTATGGTCGAGCCACTAACAAGATGATGAGAACTAAATCCCATCAGCTGGCTGGCTAGATCTGTTGGGCTCCAAATACATGATCATGAAAGTCATTGCATGCACAACTGACACAGGACTTGACGATTCTGCTGTCATAATACCAAATGTCTAAATAAGCTTACAAATAATCAAAGTGTAAAATGCCTGTGATTCTATGTGTATGTTGTGAACAAAGCTTGAATGACATATTCCGAGGGTGGAGATGCTCTGCTGCCTGAGTGTGAATTTCTCGACAGACCTGATGGAGTTTCATGGCTAAAGCAGTTTCAGATCTAGGAGGGAAAAAAACTACAAAGAAACCAAGTAATATGGTGAAGAAAATTTTTTTTTTAAATGAGAAGTGTTCCAAACCGTTCGGATTGGACAGAAAGAGGATAAAAGTATTTGAAGATCGTACAAAAGAGTCATCAAATGTTCGAACAAGTATACATAATTTTCATTTAGTGCGCCAGACAAAGAGCGCTCTATGAACCCAAGAGCTAATAACAATACCCCGCGGCTCCTGCTGTTGGGACTGCTCAGGAAGTCGAGTCGGCTTCTCCAGCCAGCCTGATCACTTCAACAGAATCTCATATAAAGGACGAAGGGAACAACAGTAAGAGTAAGGCTTTATGCAATCATTGACACAACTATGGAATACCCAACAGATACACACTTGTTTTGTAATACACCTGTAACACCTGCGCTAGTCTACTCGTCAGTCGGGTCCATAAAGATTAATTTGAAATTTTCCGAAAAGATGAAATTGGGCGTAATTTAAGAGCAGTTGGGTATAAAAAAAAATGTGAGATTGTTTAGTAAAATGTACAGACTCTGCCTGCGGATTGATTCGCTTGGTCTAATTTTGTGTACAGCACTTCGGCGTTTTTTTTTTAATTATGGTCGCAACATCTTTGAACTCATACTGATTTTGCGCCCCGAATGGCATCTTATTCGTGGAACAGCTAGTTTCGCCCTTTACAAAATCACTCTAACGATCAAGCGTGAGAGCCGGGTGCAGACGAGCCGTAAACCAGCCGACCAGGTTGAGAACCATAGAGATAAAATTAATGAGCAACCTTCTACTCTCGCAAGACTCGAACATGTACTCAAGAGGGGTGTATCACTGGTGTATGTTTCGACCGTTAATTAACTCTAGCCAAAATGACAGAATTTTGGCGAATTAGACTAGATTACCATCTGATATTAATTAATCGCCTTGATTTTAACTCAAAGGGCCCGAAGCAGATTTAGATCATCCATGTAAATGTTTTTTGATAAATGCCTTGTAAGAAAGAAATATTTAATAATTGCAAAAGCTGAGTAGTTAATGTAATGATTTAAAATTTACATAAATTTGTACACATAAAGTGTTTAATAAGTTAACATTTATATAATTTTCATTACATGTACTATCTTTTAAAAGTTTAATCACTTTAAAATAATAGTTTGTAAGCTGTTTTTACTTTATAACGAAAACAAAGAAACATTAGAAATATTAACGCAACAAAACTAGGCTAATTATCTCCCTTTAATTAAATGTAAGTTTTCCAATTTGATTCGAGTGGTGTCAAAGTAGTTTATTATTTATTAATTATTATATTTTTATACAAATTCAGTATATGGTATTCATTGCAAGATGTACTTACAAATAAAAAAATTATTGTACGCTAAACAGTTGTAAATAATCTTATCTTGCATTGTTTACGTCGATTTAAGAAGTTTATTTTCAAAACTTTTTTTAATTACAATTACATAACATAATAAATAATGCTAGCGTTTAAGCCTTAGATTTATTTTAAAAAAAAACAACATAAATTTGTTCTAGAAGTAATTATATTTATGCTTAATTAAAGATGTTGAACATTAAAACTAGTTTAAATGTAATTAGACTGCATGAATTAAAGGTTCTTTGCTTATTGTTTTCCGAGAAGACGAAACTGGCCGTCATTTCAGTGCTATTGTGTTATGGTGTATTTAAAAAAAAAGTGAAAAATGATAGTGATATTGATGGACTAATAATATAATTTCTTTCTTGCCTTTCAGTCTGATACATAGAGTGATACAAAAACAAGTTACAAAAATGTTGAAAAGAAAAGAGGAGAACAATTTTATTTTTACGAAATTCTTTTGTGTATAAATATTAATATCAGGCCCGATCATCTAATAGCAGAAAGGTAATAATTAGAAATTAATAGGATGTTCTTAAAACATATTATAGGCCCTGTATTTTGTATTTGGGACACAGTTAAAATGTTACAACTCAGTTCTCTTCTGGACTCTCTAGAAATTCTCTTTACATTTCTTCTGGTATTTTATCTAATCTTTAAGAATAAAAGATGAACGACGCAGTCATAGTTAAGCATTAGCGTTGATTCTATAAAAAATGTTTTATATTAGATGCCGCATCCAGGAAATCAGCTGTAGATGTAGATGCAATCAATTTTGCAGAATTTTTCAGCACTAATAGTTGCTCTGCAAAGAATTTGTTAGTGGTTAAAAAAATTTACTGTTAGTCCTACAAATCTGTCTGAGGCACCGGGTATTCTTGTAACACTGGATATGTAACTCTTAGTTCTTCAATTAATCAGGGGGGAAAAAATTTGCTTAATGTGGGTCCTTTTTCTTAAAAGTTCGCTCCTCCTGTCAAAATTTGGCTACGCCACTGATCGTTTGTGGATGTGCGTGTGTCCATGTGCGGATGTCTACGCGTTGGTGTCCATGTGTGGGTGTCGATATTAGTAGAATCAGCTTGTTTTAAACAACAAATTTATCATTATCTCTGTAGTACAAAATATTTCAAAGTTAAATAGATGCAACAAAACTGCCAAGTTTCCAAATGTATCCCAATGACGAGACTGTTTAACATATTTCAATATTCATGTGCAAATACCTTCACGCTCACAGGGTTACATTATGTAAAAAAGACTCCATTCTGTTTTCTCTATTCTATTGTTCTGAAGCGTGAAATCAATTAGTCTAGAGTTAATTTTTTTTTATGACCCGGTTATTTTTACAATTCTACTTCGCTCCCATTATCACCCATATTTTAAAATTAGGTTAAATCAACAAAAGCAATGTATTATGGATTTCATTTCTAGAAATTTCTCGTGTAGCAGTCGAAGGAAGGCAATCATGAGACTCGAGACTCTGTGTATACTCAGGATGCCAATACTGGCAACCTTGATAACGCCACTCTTGCGAAGATCTTACCAACTATGCTTAAGAGGGAGATAACCTCTGTAACTATTGCAGTCGCTGCGTTCTCCTTTGTTCGTATATAATATAATGTAATGATACTTGCGTCACGCATATCTTGTGGCACATAGCTAAAGGTCTGAAGGTGTCCTACCGAAACAGCGTAGAGAAGCCTTGGTGGTACCCATCTTGAAGAGGAGTAAAGACCCGGGTCAGGCTGAAAGCTACCGACCGATTTCCCTAACATCGTGTGTAGGGAAGGTAGCTGAGAGACTAATCAATAGGAGGTTTATGAAGTACTTAGAGGATAAAAGACTGTTTGCCCCATCGCAAGCCGGCTTCCGTAGTGGATCGATGGATCAGGCGACGCTCTTGGTTCAGAAAATGGCTGACGGGTTTCAGCGGAAAGAGTCCACACTAGCAGTGTTCCTAGATTTTAAACAAGCCTACGACAAGGTCTGGCAGCCGGGGTTGTTGTTGAAACTACAGAGGCTAGGTGTCACCTCTGACATGTACAAATGAATCTAAGGGTTTCTAACCCGAAGGACAGTGGCAACTCGTAACGGGAAGCGATCTCCCGAAGCGCGTCCTGAAGGATTGCCCCAGGGCTCTGCACTGTCCTGTACATTGTTCCTAGCTTTTATCAATGATCTGCCGAACTATCTGGGAAGCTCGTCGCTGCTTTTCGCGAACGATCTTGTAGTCTGGTCGACCGGGAGGAAAGCGCCTGCTCTACAGCGGACCCTCCGGCAGGATGTGAACACAGTAGCCTGTTACGCCAAGCTTTGGGGTATGGAGGCAAACTGCCTAAAACAGTTTATTCGCTCTTTACCCTTGGAATCGATATCCTCAAGGTGCCGATCGAGCTGAACATTGATGGCCGCGCTCTGGCATGCGACCAGAAGCCGGTCTATCTCGGAGTGACACTGGACCGGAAGCTAATGATGTATGACCATGTGAGGTTAGTTCAAGAGAAAGCCGTTTCGAAGCTGAACATTGTCAAGAGATTGGCCTTACTGGATGTAGTGCAAAGGCGAGTGTGTTGAGAAATCTCTACCTAGGGGCGGTAAGATCTCAAATGGATTACAGCCTCCCGGTACAAATCTATGCGTCTAATACTGCGTTGAAGACGTTGGACATTGTACAAAACCAAGCCCTCAGATTAATATGTGGAACGTTCCGAACCGCCCCGACAGCGGCTGTGGAAATCATGGCAAACATGCCGCCTCTGAATGGGAGAAGGAAGAGGGAAGAATATACGAGCGGTATAAACAGTTGGAGGAAAGTTCACCTCTCAGGAAGCTCGTAGATTCCTGGGAGGGCAGGAAACGGATCTCAATGCAGTCCTTCATGCACCATGCATTGAAGCTCAGCGAAGAGATCGGACTCCGGGCGACCGCACGCCCCTGCGGACGGGAGTGGAACCGACTCCTCACCTATCTTTCAACCTACCAGAGATACGGGCGAACCTGATTGAACCAGTCTTGTCTGGCTGAGAGGCGCGCAGCTGCTCTAATGACGATACGGGCATGCTCGGGATACGTCGAGGCATACACTGATGGGAGCGCGATCAGTGGGACCGAAGCGCGTTCTGGGTATGGTGCTCTTGTGTCGTACCCAAAGGCAGTAGACAAACGGGTTGAGCTAAGTGGGCCTTGCCGGCAAATATGCATCTTCGATACGGAGATGGAAGCCATCAGAGTTGCCGTATGGGGCAATCGGGAAAACGTTAGAAGAAACTCCAGCTGCTCGTGCTGATGTGGTAATCTTCAGTGATGCGCTTTATAATTGATGGTCATCGATGGCTTGGGATCATGGCCCGATCTGCTTGTCCGGCTGTTGGCTGCTATTTCCGACCTGATCCTCGGGTTATTTTGCAGTGGATTCCAGGTCATGCAGGAGTCGCTGGCAATGAGATAGTGGATGCCTTGGCCAAGAAGGGATCCCTGGCACACACTCTAAGGGATCCGTCCTTTTTTGAGAGTGCCCGCAGATCGATACGTGAGTGGGAGTCAAGACAATGGTTTAAGAACTGGGACGAGTCTGACAAGGGTCGAGGTGTGTGGCAGCAACTAAAACGGCCAAATCGAGCTGATCCGTGGTGGAGACTCCACATAAGAGAACAGGCAACCATTGCCCAGTTCCGGAAAGGACACTGTCCCATTGGTGCCTATTTCGGACGATTTAGGCCCACTTTCGATTCGCGGTGTCGACATTGCTTTGAAGCAGAAGAGACGGTCGGGCATTTGCTTTTAGACTGCCCTACCTTGCAGGAGGAAAGAGTGGATGGGAACGGTCAACTGTTTGCACCGAACCTATATGGTGATTTAACTGTGCTACGTACAAGTGGTGTTTATCCTCCGAACCCTAAGAGATTAGTCTCGGTTGGATCACTCCGGTGAAGTGAGGTTTAAAGTCTGTGGCATATAGCCCGATTGTTGTTGGATATTACATAGTTGTAGCTCACCAGTAGAGACCAGGGATCAAGGAAGCTTCCTGGTTTGCAGGAGAAAAACACAGAAGAATCTTCACATATTGTCACCCAGCGTAAACTGACTCTCAACGTAGATTAGAGATCAACTTAAATTAGAATAAACACCAATGGACTTCTCGGTGTGAAAATGATGGATATAAAATGAATTCAAGAATAAATAACGAAAAGGGTCCAATAAAGTAAGATCCAGCTTTGTAGGTTTTCTATATGATTACTCTTTATTAAATCCGTTTATATACTTAAACGCCCCCTAAATTTCGAAGTATTATTGTATAGGTCTAGTTATCACGAACAAAATTGTTCCTACGTCAGAAAATTATTAGACTGTAAAACCTTAAAGTGCTTTAGTCGCTAAAGACTAATATTTTTGTTACCTAATTCAAGATGCATTTTGTAATCAATTTATTTCAGCTACAAATGATGTAATCGTCTTGATAACTTGACTAATAAATTTCATAGTTGCTTACGTTTTACGCACAGGACAAGACCAACATTCCGTATATTTATTAAAAAAAATAGTTTTTTTTATTTCTTGATTTAACGACATTCCCACAACAGAAAGCACATTTAAATGTGGTTTGCTTTAAATCAAGATTTAAAAGATTTTATATCAGACAACAGTAGATACATTAAAACCAGTTTAGAGTGCAAGGTATAAAACCACAACATGATCTTTTGAAATGTGAACAGATAAATAATGCTTAAACTTTTTAAATCTTTGTTGTTTTTATGTTGTTTTCTTTTGTTTTGTTTCGTTTTTTTTGTTGTTGTTTTTTTTCTTGTTTTTTGGATGGGGAGGGGGCAGATTTAGGGCCATGACCCAACATAGACAAAAACGACGGTTGTACTATTGGTGAAACGTTAGCATCATGGCAACGTAGTCGTAGAATCACGGAGATCACAATTAAGTTATGTGAAATAAACACTAAATGCCTAATTATACGCTAGCTTTTAGCAGTCTATACATCTAGGAAATATTGGAAACTAAAAAAAAAAAAATTGTCAAATTGCTATAGCTCGTGTTTGGCCGGGTATTTTCTTATGCAATACAATGCCTGGCAAAAAACTCAACCAGGCCAGAACCAGACCTGCTAGTTATGAAGAGTAACGTAAGAACAACTTCTATTCAAATTATATTGAAAATTCCCAAACAAAAAAAGGTATTCAGACTGTTGCCGTTGCTTTTATATATGCATTCAATTCACAAATCTCTGGGTCATGCCACTTTTAAACTAAGTATATTGAACCAAATACTGATTTGAAGTAAGTAACAATTCAATTGTTTAATCGTGAAATACAATTCAGCAACTTATATACAATAGTAAACTCAACATTCCAAAGCATATTCTAAACCCTAATCTAAACATGTTATGTCGTTCCCCAAGTCTAAGGTCGTATGCCGTTTCTGGAATTTCTTCACAACGTCAATTCTAACTCACGCTTGACAGTTTTTATCGTCATAAGTCACACCAAATTTGTTACGCTTAATAAAACAATTATATATATTTTAAACCCCAACACTGACTATTTCAGAGTTCTTCGTCAGTATGGTATTAAAAATGAAAATATTTTATTTCATCAAAAATGGATCTCGACTTTTTGAGTCACCCTCTAGTCGTTAATTGTTGTTGTTTTTTTTTGTGTGTTGTTTATCCACAAAGTCAGTTAGTGTTAGTGCTGGTTAGCAAAGTCGACAGCGAGCCCGACTCCCAAGCGCCGCATCAGGGGTTCGACCCTCGGCGCAGGCAGCCATAAATCCACCGCCGACTTGGAGAGGAGATGGGCGCCGCCAAGTCTACCAATCCCAAGAGAGGACTAATGGACACCCAGTGTCCATTAGCTCCCCATAACGACCGCCAAGGTTAAAGGACAAGAAGAAGAAGAAGTTTATCCAGCCCTGGTTCGTATCTAGCCTCGATTCTCGATGCATATGCAGTTCAATGCGTATCTCACCCTGGTTCGTATCCATCATATTCTGCACTAGTATGTATTCAACCCAAATGCTATCCAGTCACGTTTAGAATCCCCGAGTGATATCGCAAGTTGCACAACTTTCTGCGGGTCTGTTGCCTTACTGCCACAAACTATAATTTGTATGTATGATTCGGTATCTATCCCCCAAGTTATATCCAGTTGTCCCGATGGCCTGACCTTTTTATCGTCTGGTTCTATTTGGTTGGCATCTGATGGATGGGTGTAGGGTTTCTAACGGTGTCGACTTTCCATCGACATCTTATTTGACCTATTATATCTGTCATTCTATTGTATCCTATAGTGTGATGTCATGAAAAAATAATTTCAGGCAACACATTGATTTGGAACAAAATAATAATAATATTGGAGCAACCGTTATTTAGACACAAACATTTTTTTAACTTATTATTATTTTACTCTTTTAAGTTCAAAGGTCATAAGTGATATACCCAATTAAAGTTTAATTTATTTTTAAGTATGTAAGTATGTATATCATACTTTCTATTGTGGTTTTATGCAGCTCTTTGCTATGAATAAAACAGCATACTTTTGACGCTAGGAGATATTTCAGATTTCTTTACTACTTAAATTTGTTCGTCATATTTATATAGTCTAGTCGTTAGAGTAATAGTCAAGGATCCGATGCTTCTGTTCAATAGACTTTAATATTTAATCAGCGTGTCACCTGTTTAGATCACTACAGGAGAATGTCACCAAGTTGACTGCTGATAAGCTTTTTCCCTATAGCATAGGCCTAAATTAACCACACGACCAAGGGCTCGGTGAAAGAGGTAGTGCAAATGCACATTTCCAGCATAATAAATCAATAATTTGGTTTCATGTTTTTTTTATAATATTCATTGAACTAAAAAAAAATACTATTTAAGTTGTGATTGATTACCCACCAGTTCAAGAGTCGGCCACTATAGGCTTTACAAACTAAGGATTAGCTCCCCTTCCCTTAACTATAATTCTATAGATAAGTCCGTATTAAGTTCTTCCTGTAAACAGTATATGGTTGGTGTGTCTCTATTGAATTGTAAATTTATTTTTTTTGGCAGACAGGTTCCTTTGTAATAATGTAAATGTGTATTCCCCCCCCCACCTCCCCCCCCCCCACCTCCCCCCGTAACAGTTTTCAAACGTGTTCAAAAGAATTACGGTAGATTTATTTCTTCTGCCGCTTTTCTTTCTAATCCTTCTAACATTGTACATTACGTTTCGTTACAGAGAAGATCACTTCTGTACCCATGGGCCTCAACTCGCTGGCGAAGTGTGGAGACCTCCAATACACTTGCATCAAAAGTACATCCGGGAGATGGGGGGGGGGGGACTAACGCATTGTGGACAGCCCCTGCTTCGCGTCGAGACTCACTGTACCGCAGCGCGGCCCCCAAGTCTCGGTGGGCAGGAAGCAATGAGCTCGGCGTTCCCGCCTCAACCCCACCCTGGTGCCTGAATGCCTATACCTGTAGAATGGGATTTGTGCTACCGGGCGACATTGCAGGTATACGGGCGAGACACCACGTATAATACCTAAAAGGGAGATAAAGACCAACAAATTTTATTGTCCAATGCAAACGAGGGATTGTGTCACCCGAAACTAGGGCCTAGACATCTTTGCTTGACTGTCCGCTACCTCCACAAAGATGTGTTAGACATTGCTAGGTCTGGGATATAAAACAAAATTCCGAATTTTAACCTGCGTCCGTTTTTCTAGACCAGGAGTCGTCAACCTACGGCACGCATGCCTGACTTAGCACGCAGAACAATTTTACTATTGCACGCGTAGGTACCCTAAAAATGTATTTAAACACTATTTCTTACAGGAAATCGATGGCAAGAGCAGGATAAATTTTATTTTTGGCACGCTGAATAAATTATAAATCCTGTTTTAACTCACTATTATTAAAAGGTAGCCGATCCCTGGTCTAGACGGCCGGGTCCAGTGTGAAGAATGAAGAGAAAAGACGTAAAACCGCCAGATGTACAGACTGCTACTCAATACAGATGCTTCGATTGTTCCAGGGAGATCCACTCAAGAATCGGACTGTTCAACCATCGTCGAATTAGCATAAGTAGTCATTGAAGTTGTAGAGGGGCGCATCCATTGTCTCTCGAGACAGAAGGAGCCATTATTATTATAATATAGCATAAATATTGTCCTAATGAATTCTAAAAGTTTTGTTTTATTATTGTAATAAATATAAGAGGCTTATATACTAGCAATATGCTATGTAATTGTTTTTATTGTAATTATAAAGACTTAAATCGACTTAAACAATTAGGCTATGCAGGAAATGTTTTTTTACAACTGTTTAACGTAAATTAATAGTATAACTCTAATTACTATATAGCTGAAATAAAAAAAAAAACACGATGCTAGATTTGAATAAGGAAATATAAATGAATAAGTAATATTATTTGACATACTTGCCTGGCATCACTTTAAAATCAAATTTGGAAACTTTCATTTAATTAAAGGGAGATAATTAACCCGTTTTTATTTGCGTTAATATTTCTACATGTTTGCTATTTTTCCTTTATAAAAAAATTATAAAAAACTTTAGAATTATATCAATAAAATTAAAAAATATAAAATATAGTTGAAAGTTATATAAATATTATATGACTGGAAAATTAATATGTACATATGTAAACATTACATTAACAACCTACTATGTATGATTACTACGTAAATCTACCGCTCGGTTGCGATTTCGAGTTCTTCTGAGCTTAGTCTTTAAACATAAAAAAAAAATCTCAGTTAGGCTGAGATCAAAATAAAAGGAATTATATAGCAGTTGCTATAAATAATATCTTGACAACGTTAATACACTTTTTGAAATTAACAATTATTGAGAGATTTCATTAATAAAACATTTCATTTGTAAATAATGAAAAAAAAAAAAAAAAAAGATGATAATCACAACCTTCTTAATTTTTTTTTTAAATTAAATATAAAACGCTTAACGATTTTCTCTATAAAAGTTCCTTTGTCATTGGTTTTGATCTTGCTACAGCGCTAAATAAATTGTCTTAAGAAAAAAAAATAAAAAAATATAGAAGAGCGGATCTACTTTAAGGCTGTTGGCAAGCTGATGATTTAGAAATCATAGTTTGGAACACTATAAGCAAAAGTTTTCCAACCCCTGGTCTAGATGACAGAAAGTCAAAGAGTAAATTAAAGTAATAATAAATAAGGCATTAAACTATAAATAATTTATCAATACAGTACAATAACAACCTGTTGCAATGATCAGATAAACATAATTAATTACAAAAACACTTTCCTTATGCGAGAAAAAATGCCTATTATAAGTACTCTTTTTTTGCCGAGTGGCATCCGGGAATGGAATGGGTTTCCTGAACAAACCAGGAAAACTAGTAACCTAATATCATTCATACCACTAATAAAAATGGAGGACTAGACCACGGATGAGCGTAGGACGCAATAATCTTCTTTAGAGAAGGAGCGTCTGTAATATATAAGATAAGATAAGAAACAGGGAGACCAGAACGCTGAATAAAGTACATGAACGTGAAGGTACCCATTCAGAAACATTTAGGTATGAATGGTCAGATTTCTTTAGTATCCATGAATGCAGATGAGGCAGCATTTGACCCATACGGGCGGTCAATGCCTCTAAGCTTGAGAGGCTTTACTTTGCACATCACCGTTACTCACCTCCCCTAGTTTTTTTTTTCTTGAAAAGGCCCCATTTTTTCTTGAAAGGACCCCACTGTTTGCTTAAAAGAATCTTCTTTTCAGTATTATAAAGGCCCCACTTCTTAGCATTCAAAATGTCCCACTTTTTAAAATTCCTAAATAGGTCAAACGTTTTATTCATTTAAAAGACCTACGTTTTTTTTTCTCGTAAAGGTACCTCTTCACATTTGTATTCTTAAAATGAAAAAAAGGCACCAATATCTGTCATTGGAAAAATAATAATTTTATTCTTAAAAAGACCCCATATATTACAAAATGGGCGTAGGGGGAGCGGTCCCCCTGGCTACGCTACTGCCCTTTCCCCCCTTTCTTCCCTGCCGGGCGTCAGACATTTAACATGCTTTAGACCCCTACTGTCTTACTTATATGTTGGGTCGGTTAATGCTACATTTATTTGATTTTTCTTTTTTAAATCATCAATTAGCTTTGTCTCCTAGCCTAGAGTAATATCCGTGTTCTTAGTTGTATGTTAAATGCGCTCTGAGCTTACATTATGTTTGTTGGCAGCGCTATACAAATATTATTATTATTATTATTATTATATATTTAGATACATGTGATTAAACGTGAATGGGGTAGGGGCGGTAGGGGCACCAATGCTATTGTACGGGTGCAAACTATCCTAGCTATGCCTCTGTTTACATCCATCAATTTTGTGTTACTGTTTGGACTGTTTAAACTATATCAATTGAACAAAATATCTTTTAGGTTATCAGTGTTCAATTTACTTCAACATTCATGTGCTTGACAATAAGCTTAATTGATGTTTGACATTCATGTGCTTGACAATAAGCTTATTTGATGTTTGACATTCATGTGCTTGACAATAAGCTTATTTGATGTTTGACATTCATGTGCTTGACAATAAGCTTATTTGATGTTTGACATTCATGTGCTTGACAATAAGCTTATTTGATGTTTGACATTCATGTGCTTGACAATAAGCTTAATTGATGTTTGACATTCATGTGCTTGACAATAAGCTTATTTGATGTTTGACATTCATGTGCTTGACAATAAGCTTATTGGATGTTTGAAGAATACAATTACACGAGCAGATGTATTTTAAGATAAATGGACAAAGATATGTCAAAATTGTACCGAATTATTCTACTTTTAATTTAAGTGCGCACCACTTGATAGCTGATGCAATGAATGTAATCTATGTAAACATCGTGGCAGTCAATTGATAACAATCGTTGCACAAATACATATCACTTTACATGCCGATCTCGTTTATCTGGCACAACACTGATCTTCCAGACATGATAGATATCACTGGGTGATAATTCTTTTCAATCACTAAATAAACACCAACATAATCCTATAATACTTTTAAATTCTAAATAGTTCCAATTTAGGCCTACTAGGAGAAACCAAAATTAAACATTTCACTGTAATAAAATACATGAAAAATTTGCTTTAAAAGATTGCTATTTTGTTTTGTATTGTTTGTTTTTTTTTTGTCTTTTTTTATTTTTTTTTTTATTTCTTTTTGTTTTGTATATTGGTCATGTTTGTATCAGGTTTCTTTTTAACCTTATTTTATCCATTTTACAGTAAAGACAGGGAAACGCTTATCCATTAACTTTTCTCGTTCCAGGCACAAAAAGTAGAATACAAACAGCCATAGAAAGAAGTGAATGTTCTATTTAGCCCAAGAACAACACGGGCAGCAATCAACAGCTATAGTTTATTTTACTCTTTAAGTTGTATGGCGTATCTAGCAACCACACTGGCGATCTGGTCAACTCGTCCCACTTTCTTTTCATGGACATTTAGCACTTTAGCTTAGATCTATACTCTGGATATGAACTGCACCGGTACCCCGTTCACAACTGTGCTAGCCTGATTGGTGTCATCCTTTGGCAGACTTTTAATTATGCATCTTGGTTTAAAGCCTTTACAGACACCATACGTACTGGTTTTCAAATCATAAGAAATCAACATACTACTAGAATCTATAAATAACACACACATGATTAGATTAACCATTAAGGAAAATAAGCACGTGCTTAAGGCATCAAGGGAAGTGGCAATTTGAAAACTTCCCATAGCAGGAATATATCATGACCAATGACTAATCATATCATATTATCATAAATATATATATATCAATATCAAAGGGTGTATGAATATAGGTTTATATGTTTGTACATACCGCATAATCTTTTTTAATACTTTACAGAATGACGTGAAATTTGCTACAAATATTCTTTGTGTTACTACGGTGAACACTGTCAAGGTTTAAATTTTTTTTTAAATGACCACAGTGGTGATTTCGGTAGTAGATGCAACACTAGTAAAAAAAACGTTGCAACTAGTAAAAAAAACGGGAATAGAAAGACAACTTTTGTTTCACGTTAAAATTACCGGTACCAAATTTTTTATCATATGTAGGCCCTATTCGCAAAATGAGAAAAATCGATGGCGTTGAGGATGGCTCGCTTTTTTTGTGTGTATGACGTCGTCAAACGGAGGCAATGCATAACTGCATGGGTACTTACAGTGTATTTGAAAATTATTTTAGCCAGTTCGGAGAACTAACGGGACACCTATGCTATTATAATATATTTGTTACACTGGAAACGGTGTAGCTGAACCAGGATCATGACACACAAACATCGTATCATAGAATTCTTAATTTACTTTTAAATGTAGGAGAAGACTTTTTAAAATTGTATAAGTATGAAAATAAACACTTGAATCCCGCTTAATGGAAGTTGTTGTTAACAATCAATAAATTATATTTATAATTGCATTTTATAGGTTTTTGTTGGGGAGGGGGGGGGGCTAGTAAAGTGCGATGGTCTCAATGGAAATGAATCCAGCCCTGGATACTATACAGACCAATAGACCTTTTCATTTTATTAATTATTCCAAAACAAAGGTCAATGTATACGCATGCGCAGTCGCTAGGGGGCAGAAGTTGTCAATAAAACCTTCTTCGCCTTTGTTATTTTACTGGGGGCCTAGTGGTTTTTATGCGTAATTATATTAGCTTTTCATTTTACAAAAAAAACTACTTCATAAAAACTTTATACCCAGAAGCTAGGGAGCGAACTGTACTTTTCTTTTAGCTTTTGAACCAGTTTTTAACCCAAAAAACATTTTTTATACATTCTAGGCCTAATGCGTCTATGGTTACCATGTTAATAGGCTACATATTGGCGTCGAGCGATCAGTAAATCGTCTCTAAGCATAGGCCTACAAATAAAATTTTACATAGTTATAAATTTATAAAGCTTTGTTTGTGTTGAAGTATTAAAACGTAGGCTATACTGTATTAAGTTATTATTTGTAGCAATAGAAATCGTAGCTTTTAATTATATTTTTTTTTATCGTTCGATTTCGATGTCACAAAAGAACCTTGAAAAGTCAAAGTTAAGCTCATCACAGTTTGATTCTGAAAAGGCCTAGATCTATGTCCCATAGACCTATGCTATTGTTTGACTTGTTCTGGGGTTTTATCGTTAAAATATTGTATGTAGAAGTAGTTAAGCATATTATAACATATTAATAGACCAAGCTATAGGCTATATATATTATAATAGGCTAAAGTAGCCTAAAGGCCTATATAAATTATAAATATAGGCTTATGGCTTATAGGCTTATAGGACAGGCCTATAATAGCTATTATTTAATATAGTAGGCCTAGGCCTATATAGGCATATCGAATCGGCCTATCATATATAGTTAACTATAATGGGCCTATCCTAGGCCTACTACTATAGTAGGCCTATTAGCCTATAGTAGCCTAAAGGTTATAAGCTTAAACAGTTTAAACTATTAAACAATTGAAACTATTTAGGCCTACTATTTAGGCCTACTATAGAAAAGTGTTGATTAACCGATTGCGATTGCATGAAATAATTAAGCGAATATGAAGGTAGGCTATGCTATATTGGCCCTATTTGATAATTTGCAAACTGGTGCGTGTTTTCTTCATGAATTTTTAGTTATAGGCATGTTATTGAATAATATTTCATGCATAGGACTAATGAAATAACAATATGAATAGGCCTATAAAACTATATATCTATATCTATAGGCCGATCTATATATCTATAGGCCTATCATATTCAATATGGAAAACATAGGCCATAGGCCTACGCCGACATACGGTCATAGGCATAGGCCCGACTATACGACATAAGCCTATATATATTAGCCTCTTCCTACGAACAATATATATTTTTTTAAAGTTTAACATAATATTTGCTATGGCTATGGTTTTTATAATATAAATTATATTCGTGAAGATGCATCGGCTCTTGCCTCTGTCTCTGTCTCGATCAAACATTCAACATGAAATATATCTAGAATTATATTTGCCTTTTTATTAATCAAAACGAGCGATCTAGGTCTAGGGCTAAGTTAAGCAATAGCTTGAATAGCCGACAGTAATAAAAGCATTATAGGCCTAATTATTATTTTTTCGATACAAAACTAGTTCTAAACGTTTTTTTTTTTTACATTGAAGAAACTCAACAAAAAGTAATGACACAGTGATCACGATAGAATTTCGACCATAATATTAAGGTCCAAAGCATAGAGTCCTGGTCTAAAAAATTTTTTCTTAAAAAAATAAAGAAGCTCTAAACGTTATTTTTTTAACAATTCCCTTCCTAGATTCTTAGTTTAAGATCTCCGTGTGTTTTTATGGTTTAAAGTTCAAAAACAACTATAATAACATTAAAAAACCCCAACACCTTTAGTAAAATACTATATGGAAAGAAGAAACAAAAATCTTTGTGCCCCCAAAAGAAATATATGTCAGTGAGTCTCAAGGCCACGCCCCTTTTCCGGGGTCAAACTAAAAAGGTCTTTATACACGCGGATATCAGTGTGCCGGTGTTTATAGAATATGTTTGCCAGAAAATAATGTAACTGTTTAAACAATACGTTTCTCTGTTAGCTCATTTTGAAAGAGACACGAGTGATGCCGTTTGTATTTGTTTGTTCTAAAATGTATTTTATGTTTTTTGATTCAATGCTTAACAGTAACAACTTCTTAGCAAGACGTCAACAGTATTTATAAACAAACGTGCTAATGCGACGACAACATCAACAACCTCTGTGATTGCAATGTTGTTATACAAACAGTGCCAGACACTTATTTTTAGTTTGTAATAGTTTTTGCCTACTCATTATAACAATTTGCCTACTCATTATATCAATTTACCTATAGGCTACATTATATCAGTTTGCATACTCATTAAAACAGTTTGCCTACTCATTGTAACAATTTGCCTACTCATTATATCAATTTGCCTATACATTATATCAGTTTGCCTACTCATTAAAACAGTTTGCCTACTCATTATATCAGTTTGCCTACTCAATATATCAGTGTTTCTACTCTTCTGTTGTAGGTCTACTCTTCATATCTACATTTCCATAGCATCATCTTTAAATAATTTCGTTAATAATTTTTTAGTTTTTAATTGTTGTTGTTTTTTTTTTGTTGTTTTTTTTATAACTATTATGATATTTATTGCATAGAATCCTACGAAACAAGTAAATTTCAGCAATATTAAAACACGTGGAAAATCCAAGCAGAACCGAGCCACGTTGAAAAGAGGAATCGTTACTGTAACTAAAGTCAACGTTGCAAGTATCCACAGTAAATTAAAACTCGGGTTATTGTTGAGGCCAATAGTATTATTCTAGTGTCTAGTGGCTTGGTTCGTCTTTGTTTCATTCATTGCTGGCTGTTAGAATTATTTTCTTCCTCTACTCTATCAACAATCAATCTATTGTTAGAAAAAAAATCCCCCAAAAAATGTATTAAAAAACAAACAAATAACCAAAAGCCACAGTAGGCCTATATCTATGCTGTATTCTTATGGTAGTTTTTTAGAAAGAGGGTTTTTATTTTGTTCCAGACCTTCAACATTGTAGTTACAATGATAAAAAAGTTATACAATATAGGCCTACTAGTAAGCCCTATATTATATATTGCCCAATATCAATAATGTAGTAGAACGTTATGTAATCTGTCTTTTTTTTAAATTGTATATGAACTATATAAGAGAACTTTATGTGGGAATAATCTATTGTTTAAATAGTAGCCTACATGAATTATGTTGTATAAAACTCATGTAGTACGTCTAGTTTATTGAATTAGTTTACCGGTAAGAAGTACATTGACTTTTGTAGGTAAACGTTAAATACATTTTGTTAGTGTAGGCCATAGTGAATGTTGTAGGCCTATATAGATTTTGTGGTATAATTTTTTGTTGTACAAAATTTAAACCTTATTAATTTTATGTTTGCATACAATTTAATTCTTAGGCCAGTTTGGTTTTATATAAGGTTTACTTACTTTAATTATTTTATTTTTTTAGTAAGTTGTATTTTTTCTTTGTTTTTGTGTGGGGCATTACATAAGTTAAAATATAAATAGAGTAACTGTATATATTTAGAGAGAGTCTAGGCTATATATTTAGAGAGAGAGTCTAGGCTATATATTTAGAGAGAGTCTAGGCTATATATTTAGAGAGAGTCTAGGCTATATATTATGATGTATTTTAATTAACTTTTTTTTTTACTCAGTTCAGTTTTTATGTCTGTGAGTTTATTGTTGTTCTAATTTATTTTTTTTCTAGACGTAGACTGCTTTTTTAATATAATGTTTGTTAAATTAAGTGTATCCTTTATTACTGTTGTATACTAATAGAGTTTAATTCAATTGTAATTTACAGAAGATTCTTAGATACGTGCAGGTGTGTTCAACACAGCGGAGAAAAAATACCACCATTTAGTCTACCTGTGAAAGTTTGTAGGTTAAAATTGTTGTTCTTTTATTTTTTTTACTAGCGAGTCGACTTTTTATCTAAGCTACACACGCGCGGGAGTGTACTGCCAATACACACGAACATACACAAACACACACAAGAGTGCACTTGTAGTTTATCAGACAGTGGCAGAAGAAAACTCCAGACGTAAATAGTGTCTGTAAAAATAAAACATAAACACTGTAACGGTGTTCATTTAGAAGAGAAACAGAAAGAAAAAGAAAAAAAATCATGGATGTAAACAACACAAGTGCATCTAATGAGTTCCGATTTCCAATGTATGGGGGAACGAGGGCTGGAAGGGAAACTTAACTGCCACGTGTCAGTGTGATGTGTTTAAGTAGGTCACACTTCAAAGATGTGCCTCATTTTAAAAATAAATAGTTATCATGTAAGCTCGAAAGATATTTTTAATTCTAAAGACCAGATGTGGTAAAACTATGGTCCGCGAGCCAATTTTCAATGGGGCACAATCCCATAAAAACGTGTGTTTACAAACATGTTCCATCTTTATATTTGTTATTTTGTTTAACGATGATGTTTTCTTAAATGTAATTCACAGTGATTCCACATGATGTTTGATCTAAGTATTTACATTTTTAAAACACATTCCCTGTGAGTTGGGTAAAACATGCCCTCCCCCCTCCCCGTGTTTTCGACATTTATGGCTCCCCTGCCTGTTTTATAATGGATCTGGTTCGCACCTTCCAAATCCTTTTCTGCTATAGATGTTTGTAGTTTTATTCCTACCATTTTCTCTTACCTACAATATTAGACACATCACAGGGGGCGTGCAACAGGCTGCCCGCGGGCCATAACACGTTTCGCCAAGAAAAGTCTATGTTAACCAATGACACAATGTGTACAATAAAATAGGGAAATATTTAAAAAAATTAAATAAACAACAGTGTTTAGCATTATTTCAATTAATCGGACGAATTATAACTAAATATAGTATTCTTGAGTGTAAGGGGTAGATAACACATAAAAAGAATCAGACCACATTAATGCGGATTATTTCCCCTAGTGCAAAAAAAATACATTGTATAAGATGCTCGGGTGTTGTTTGTTTTCATATTTTATTTGCATATTTAATATGTGTTTACATATAATTTAAATAAGGAGGAGTCTGTGAGAAGCCCCTTGAGAATAGAGAGTGAAGCTCTAAGGGCGCCATGTAAGGGAGTGATGGTGTCCCCCTAGAGAAAACGAAATTTGATGAGTCGCTAAATGGTGCAGATGTCTCACCGCTCTCCGATTGGTTGGCTTTGGCGTGGCTGTTCTGCTGGTTGGCTAGCTTCTTATGCTTAGTTCTGTAAGTAATATAATAAGTATTGGTATAATAAGTGTTCAATAATTCTCGACAATTAAGTGCAATGTTTCACAATTGTTTAACAACATAGGAAGAACATGTGAACGCTATATCGTTGATCTTTATATTAAACACTTGCTCCGGTTAGGTGGTGAGGGTAATAGATTATTAATTCTAGTGATTTAGAGATAAGAGTCCCCCGAGGCGCTGTCTTGTTCAATGCAGCTCGGACATGGTGGGCAAAGAAGAACTGTTATTACAAAATACCACACAGTAAACACCCCTCGCCAATTTTTACTTAATCAATACCACCTATTAAGCTGCCAGTGGGCACAAGCAATACATTACTATAAAATTGAACAACTCCGTGTGAATATGTTGGTTAATAAAAGGCACATTCGTACGCAAAGAAAATAAACAAAGCTGTCACATCAAAATTACAATAATTTCATCAACGGTTCTCGTAGACAAACTGCTTATTAAATGTCCATGACCATTAGGCCTACCTCTATATAATTCTGAAAATCTATGCCATATTTTTACTTAGTTGCCTTAACGAAATTGATACAAGTCTGCGCTAGACATATACTCCGTTGGCATCAATTTGACCTTTTCTCCTTGCTATCTCGGGAACTAAATTTTGATTTTTTTTGTTTTGTTATTCAACAGATAGGCAACATTTATTCACTAAATTAGCTATTGCCGTTGAGTCAACATTAAAACTAAAAACACATTTGCCTAAAGTCCAAGATTCTCAGAGCTTTGTGACACAATTAGTAACTTTATCTTAACACTTCTGAGAGAATTGGCCTCTTTCTCTACCAGTGTTTACTCACCTTCTGTTCTGGAACCAGGCTTTCACTTGATTCTCACTCAGACCCAGAGACTGAGACAGGGTTTCCCTCTTATCTGAGCTCAGGTAACGATTATTCTGTTGGGTGACAAAAGCATAAAAAAAATTATTTTTTTTAAAAGCACACAAAAAAACTAAAGTGGTTCTGATATAATCACAGTATTATTTGCATGGATATAACGTTGACAATGATGTTCAAATGGCATTCGTTTTTAACCACAATTGTTATTGTAACGCTCGGTTTTTCACATCGCACTACCACTTGTAATGCGAGACCTTACAAGAGTCGGCTTTGGGTTAATCCGGCATCTGGTTTCTGTTTGTGGTGCACTTCCAGATATAGATTCCAGATTCCCTATAGATGCGAAAGCTAGACCTAGACCTACACATTTATTACGCATAAGCAATACAATAATATATAGCTAATAACCCATGATATTTTGTAGATATTATCTATGTTTAATACAAAATGCGCTTAATAAAGTACGTTGATTTTATTGACAGAAATACAAAAATCGCATCCGATATAAAAAAAGGACAATTCTTTTGGAATAAAATTGCATGAAATTTAACCTAAAGGGAGTATCGTGAGAAGAAATCATATGTGACAACGGACGACCATTATAACATAAAATGTATGGAAATAAAACAGAACTGAAAACTACAGACGCAGAAGTATCATAGCAATGGGACTATTGGCCTTCATATTTGAATTCTTTCTTACATAATGTATTTCACACCTTAAATTCTTCCTCCAAAGTATTCAACTGTGATATTGTGTAAGCCTGACGCTGTCTTCTGGCTCTCATCTTAACGGAAGTTTTTTTTGCGTCTGCTGGAGCGATGGATGCTGGTAATTATAACATTAAAAAAAAACATTATATATTTTTAAAATATTTAATTATTTATGTTGGTACATTTATAATGGTCTCGTTTATAGATCTTTGTGCGGAAGAATAATTAAAAATTATCGAACTCACAAAATATTATTATTAAATACAGATCTTATAAGCCTAAAGGCTACAGTAAACGATTTCGCTTTCAAATGCTATCATACAAAATTAAAATATGAAATATGCCTCACTTTTCTTATTAGAGCAAATACTGATGTTTACGCGTATATCATGTTACTCTTATAGTGAAATTGATAACCTCAACACATCAATAAACGTGGCTACATATTATGAACGATGATATCAATCGAGAACCAGAAAGGGAGATAACTTGACATTAAGGCCGTTCCATAATACTTGGGTTCTGCGTCATTAAGTTTGCGAAAATATGTTATTGTTTATTTCAATTCATTTATATATTAGTCGGGCCGGGTGGAGGGGGGTTAATTAGTCGAAGCTTATATGTGATGTTTAATAGATCAAACTAACTAGATTTTTTTTCTTACACTTTCATAATAATTATGAGAAATGGATGTAAAAAACAATTGGTTTTTAATGTCATGTATTGGGTTGGCCCGGTGAGACCTCGCCATCTATTTTAGATTCGACAAACATGGCGAAATTATCAAGGCGACCAGTACTGGATTTGAGTACGTGGTTCTGGGTATCCGTACGAGACACACGGATGAAACATCCTTGTTAGCTATAACTAGCTTCTGTTTTTATTTCGGACCAACCCTAAAGATATTTACCTAGAAACATCATGTACAATTTAATCGTATAGATTTAACTAATAACGTTACAATTGATTTTCGTTTACTTGCATGTCTTGGGTCGTCTTCGGCCAGCGTCTCTTGGTCATCGGACATGTCCTCTGTGTGCTCACTGTCACTACTGTGCCTTCTGGAGCTTTCCTCTGCACGTAAGCCTATCCTGACGGCAGGCGATGGCACCAGCCAGCAGGGAGGCAGCAGCAGTTTGGAAAAGTCCAAAGCCCCAGGCGGCGTCGCTAAATTGTTGGAGCAAATACGTTGCCATAATGACGAATTCCACCAAGCCAAACCACGGATATGCTCTTTGAAACCAATAGAACTCGCGCCAGTTTCATCGTTGGCAATTTTAGAAATAACAGAATTTTCCAAATAAGTGTGTGTTTCTTGTATTGAACTTTCTGATAGTTCGCAGACATCGATATTTTCCTCATCAGCTAATTGAACCGTATCTCCAGATTTGTCCTCCGAAGAAAAGCACGACTGTTCATTTGTAAGTTCTGTGTGTCTTGGTTGACGAGAATCGCCTTCGATACGAAAGTCTTCTGTTTTTACACTGCATTGAGATTTACACGTATGTGGACTCACATCACGTGACTTATTACCACCAATGGAGTCACTAAATAATATGTCTTGTATGGAAAGAAATCGGTGAGCCTTGTCAATGCGTTTCACGTCAGCTTCGGACGAACTGGGAAAAGCGCCAACATAATTTCCGGCCACAGGATCGCTTTCGTTCGCTTCTACGTTCAACCCTGAACTTTGATACATTAACTTTTTATCATCATCTTCCCCTGATACAAACTGTATAGTGTTACGTTTGACCGGAGAGGACATTTCTAATTACCCGTGTGTCCCCCGCAAAACTGAATTCAAATAAAGAAAGTGAACTAACTGCACCGTCTTGTTGCCTCCTGCCCCATTTATAGAAAAGATTCACCGAGCAAAGTTTGTTTTTTCTCTCTCTCTCTCTCTCTCTCTCTCTCTCTCTCGCCATTGTTTGTACAAATGTAATTTCCCTCTCGCAGTCAATCAATGTAATTAGCCGATATGTTCTTACAATTAGATAGCGCAACTGTTAGATATGCATCAGCTCTAATCGGTCAGGGGCGGCGACAATACATTTTTAAATGTTGGCTGTGTGTGTGTATGGGGGGGGGCATTATTATTTATAGCATTAGTATTAGTTAAAATATCGAGATGTAGATAAAGTGAATGCTCTATAAAAAAAATATCCAGGACATACCAAAATCGACATGGTCTTTATATTTCAATGGTTAATGTGCTGTTTAGAGTTTGGGACTAGAAGGATATAAAGGACGAATGAAATACGAAGACGAATATTGAGGTTTCCTAAACACTGTTATTGAGTGCTAGTAAGAAATTATACTGAAATTAATTTGTACTAAAACTAATGTTTTAAATTTCTCTTTTTTTTCCAGTGCCAATCTTAATAAGAGAATATAATAATTTTAAGAATTTGTTATTGTTGATATTGTTCTTTTCTTGCTGTTTGTTTTGTTGTTATGTATTGGAAAGTTTAGAGATATGTTCTTTCTTTTTCTTCTTGTAACTAGTCTGCAAAGATGTTCGCTCTCTTGCAGTCAACGCCGAGCAAACAAATTATGTCATTTTTAGAAGTTGTGTGTTGTTTTATAGAGTGTATTGGTAATAGTAGGTTGAGGGGGCAATGATGTGTGTCTGAAATTGATTAGCTTGGAGCTTTCCAGTCGAATGTGGTCTATTATTTCATCTGGGTTTGGGCAATGACAGCAATTTGGTGTGTTGGGTTGATTCTTTTATATGTGAGTTTATGTCTTTATGTCTTGTTCTTAACTGAAATATTATGTACATTATTGTTCTTTACGTTGTAGGCTACTTTATGTGGTCTTGCTTGTAGGGCATGTTCATTCAATGAGAATGTTTAATTCAAGTTTTTCCTTGTACCTGTTATCTGAAGTGTAACTGACACATCTTTGACGTTGGTTCATGTTCTCTCCCTTTCCCATAAATAAATTGTAGCTGTTGGTTTAGTTTCTTTCTTTTATTGCTTTTGTTTGTTGTTTATGTCCTGGATAGGTTATATATATATTATAAACAGTTATATATTATAAGCAGTTATAAACTTTTAAAATTAGTATTATATTTATTGTTTATATTTAACAAAAAAATACTTTGCGATAATGTAGGTATCAATGATAATAATTTTAATGAAAACGAGAATTGGTATTATTTAATTATTTTAATTTATTATATTATCTAGAAAGTATTAGGGCTTAGAGTTTGTTAAATTCGAGCCCCCAGTGTGTCTCCGCCACTGCTCGTCTTCAACTGTAAATACCAAATATGGACTCATTAAGCAATCAAATCAGGTGAAGACGATTGGCTGGAAAAAAAAACACCAAGTGACGCAATCAATTCCCTGGCAATTCATGTCAACACAATCGCTTGTTGTCGAACTGGTACCTCGTTTCAATGGAGAGCTCTCCATCCAGTGAGTGCCCAGAGCTAAATCCATCTGTTTCACCCAGACGTTCTGCCTTGCAAAGAACTGATTAGAGATTTAAGAACGTTGAATATTTTATAAATTTGCAATGGCGTGAAAGGGGAAACAACCCAACAACAACAACCACCAAAACAGCTTTAATGTTTCCTGGCCAATAAACAAATAAGAATGGCTTGGGAAACTAAGCACCTGTACCTAGAGAGCAGATTCGTGAAAACAATGTATCGTATTCATTGAGGCATCGATCCAGGCGCATCGCTCACACTTGTGTAAAGAGATAAATTTGTGAAAGAAGTTTTTCGCCTTTTAGTATTTCTCCTTTCTTTTATTTTATTTTCCTTAAGAAAAACGATACTATTTTAGTGGAGTAAATTGTCTTCATTTGGGTTTAAATGTATTTAATAACGATTTCCTTTTTTAATTCCGAACTAATAAAAGAAAAACGTTTTTCAATAAAAAATTGCTAATGGTAGTTCACATTGGTTTTTCTCGGAATGCAAGAAAAAATTATTATTTTGTTTTTCGTAATGAATTGTTAATGATTTTATGTTTCATTTCTTTTGATTGGGAGAAATTACGGAAGAGCTCTTCAAACGAAACATTCAGTAACAGTATTTGCATGCACTCAACACCAACAACTTGCAATAGAATGCTTTACACTTTACACATTTAATTTGATTCTAAAACGTATAATTATACTGTAGTGATTATATCGCACTTTGTAGCAACGCTAGATGTGTCTAATATTGATGATGTTTAACCTTTTTTAGATTCGTAAATGTTCGTTGAAGGGCGGTAAGAAAGAAATTTTAATGAGTCAGAAAGGGGGATAACCCCAGGCTTTGGAGCACAGTTCACACATTCGACTCTGAATCGTATAATTATATGTATTTGTTTTAATGTTATTGTATACATTAAAACATTGAATGTGATAATGTAACACTAACAATAAAATCTAATTATGCAACTAAATTCATTTTGTATTAAATAATAATACAAATCTGGACCCAGGGGTAGGCTAAGTTATTTTCACTGACGTGCGGAAATAACTCAAAGAAGGATATATTATTTTTCAAATCAAGTCATAACAACCTTAAGTTAGATTATTCTTTCCGCTATTTCTACGCCAAGTTTGTTATTCGTGGCCTCGATTACTTCTATGGTAACCTTGTGCACTCAATGTGGCAAAGACAATCTTTTAGCAGCTAATGTACCCCAAACATTGAAACAATGGCTAACATCAAAATTACATTTTAGGGGTGTTATAAGAACAACAACACTTTAATATTTCATTTATTATCATATCACTAAACACTAATAGCCTACTTTAACGTATGTTTGATACTATTGACATAATATGAAATACTATGAGATATATCATTTGTCAAAGAGATATGGCCTACATGTTGGCCTACATATCGTTAAAAGTGTCCAGGATCAATTCATATTTATATGTGTGCGTTCATTTGTGTGAGTGTGCGTGTGTTTGTGTGTGTGTAGGCCAATGTGTGTATGCGTGTGTGATGTCCATTATAATCAAACACCAAATATATAAGCCGAGTTATTATTGATATATCATAAAAAGCTTATTATCCTTTTTTTTACATTGAAAATTGACATTTTTATTATTTATCACATATTTTACGCTTGGGTGTGATAATGGGTGTTCTAATGGCTTGTTTTTTCAACTTTATATACGGCTTCCAAGTTTATATCAATTTTTCTTACTCTAATGTTGTATGTAACATGTTTAAGAACACGTTTATACAATCTGATAAGAATGCTAGTCCTACATGTTTATATCATTTTAAATTGTTACAGATGCTCCATCTATGCGGAAGGGTATAACAGGGAAGTCTAGTTCGTAATCAATTAATATATTTTATTGTGTTGCAGTTATAACCTTTTTTTCCCATATAAAACCTGGCCAACGGATTGTTGGTTAAATGGACTGGACTGGTGGGTTTAAGGTTTGAGTCCTGATCCACGCAATATTTGATTTTCTTAGAATTGATATTTATATAGCTTACACGGTGAATCCCTTCACACTGATATGTTCGTATGCCATTAACATTTTATGTAATCTAATTCACTGTTGTTAGAAATTAGATGTATCTATAGACCTAATGTGATAACTTGTAGAAAGTTATGATGATTGAAAATTAACTACTAACTGAAATTGTTAAATGGTGAAAATGGACTTTACTCTTGCTCATCAACATAAACTAATATAGAAAATACTCTGTCCAACTAATATTTGATTAGTCTAAGTTTTTTTTAAAAATAACCTTAAAGTAAGATGATCAACTAATAGGTCTTTACGTTTAACAAGCATAATATATATTTATAAAATATATTTCTATACATAATTGGGACATAAAAAGCTTAGTAAATGCAATCAGCACACGACCCCTAGAAATTGTGTTTATTATGAAATGAAATATAGAAATATTGAGCGAGACACATCTGTTGTCGGCCGGTTATTGACAGAAAACTTTCACCTCAACTTTATTTCATACATAAAAAAATATTCTGACTAAACTTTAACATTCGTCATCCCCATAAGCTTTGTGTATATGTGTGTGTGTGCATGGGCGCCCACAGGGGGGGGCAAGGGGGGGCACTTGCCCCCCCCCTGGAAAAGTGCCCCCCCCCCCCCGATTGACAGATAAAAAAATATGGACTAAAATAGACAAAAAAAATAAATAATTGAAACATTTATAATTAATTGTAACAAATGTGACTCCTTCCATTGTCATATCGATCTCATTATCTTTGTGGATTAATCAGGTAAACCACATTGATAATTTTGATAGTGAAGCCTTAAGTTAGTTTGATTTTCGGAAAAACGCGAGAATACAAAAGTAGCCAAAATTTCATCGACTTGTTACCTTGCCGTATGCCTTACTAGTTTTGCTAACATTACCAGCAACAAAATGTACGGTGGAGCGATCGTTCAGCACATTCGTCGGCATTTTACGTCTCGAAAGACGATTCATTTCCCTTGCAGGCCCTCATGTGGCTATAGAGGCCAATCCTGGACGTACAGGCACGGTCACACTTGCTGCAGTTGAATGTGGACCACATTTTTCTACACTGTCTTTTTCCTGGCGCGCTCCTCTCCCGCAAGCCTGAAACCTTCTTTGATTACTGCCCTCCAAGTGGGCCTATCCTGCGCCATGATCTCCCCACTGTTTGGGTCAATTTGGAGTTGTTTCATATCTCTTTTGCAGACATCCGCAAATCTCAGTTTTGGACGTCCAGCAGGTCTCTGTCCCGAAGCTAACGTTCCATATAAAATGTCCTGTGGAGGTCGACCCTGTGGCATTCGGCGTACATGACCTAGCCAGCTGAGACGTCTGTTACTGAGAGTAATACGGATGTCTTGACACTCTGCTCTTCGTAGGACCTCTGCGTTAGAAACCCTGTCCTGCAATCTTATATCTAAAATGAGTCTGAGACACCTAAGGTAAAAGGTGTTCAGTTTTCTCTCCTCCCAGGAATATGTGCTCCATGTCTCACAGCCGTACAGCAGGGTAATCAGAGCGCATGTTCGATAAATTAGTGACTCAGTGGAGCGTGTGAGCAGTGAGTTCATCCAGACTCGTTTTTTTTTGGGTTAAATCTTGCCATAGTGCCCATGGCTTGAGCTATTCTACTATTTATCTCCCCATCTAGGAGAACACTACTTGAGATTTTGGCTTTGAGCCTGTTTAGATTGAAGAGCTTTCCAGATCTGCTTGTGTGAAGGTAGACACCCTCGTTGCAGTCTCCATAAGCATAGTGCAGTAGACACTAATAGAATATTCCAAACAAGGTGGGGGCATGTACGCAGTCTTGTTTAACACCGCTGCGGACTTCACTGTGCACCTGGTTTGCTAAAAAAAAAAACAGGCAATGAAAGAGAGCAGTTTTGGAGGGAATCCTATTTTTGCCAGGAGTTTGAGGAGTCCACTTCTGCTGACCATATCAAATGCTTTAGTGAGATTAACGAAAGTAATGTATAATGGCTTATTCATCTCGCGGAACCTCTCTTGTAGCAGTCGAATGGAGGAGATCATGTCTATAGTGGATAAGTCGCTTCTGAAACCGCACTGAGACTCTGGATAGACTCTAGATGACAGCACCTGCAGCCTTGATAGTGCCTCTTGCAAAGATCTTACCAACAATGCTCAAGAGGGAGATTCCTCTGTCTTTTTGCGTCGCTGCGGTCCCCTTTGTTCTTATATAATGTAACGAAATCTGCTAAATGGCTGTGTGACGCGTCTTGGTAAATATGGTGTGCGGCTGGCTGGTCCTATTGTTGGTGTTGGTTCACCGGACTGTCAACCCTGCCGACCGTTCACTTTCGTCCTAACACATGTTAATATTTGTGATATTTTGATCTCAGATTTACCGAGATGTCCCATAATACGTTTGAATCCTTTAAAATTAATGTCCAAGCTATCATTTTGTGATATAGATACGTAGTAATCAGACAAACTGAGTAGTTATTGTAATGCTTAAAAATATACATATAAATTCTTTAGTTATATAATATTTATATAATTTTCAAATACTTTTTACAGTTTGATCATTTTAATGTTATAAATGTAAGGCATTAATTCTTTTTTATACAAGAAAAAAGTACAGAAATATTAGCTCAAATGAAACGAAATAATTATCTCCCTTTAATTAACAAATGTTTCTACGTTTGATTCAATAGTGATGCCGAACAAGTTCTGTTTTGTGATATAACAAATTTTACTGATTATTATTATTTCTTTATATGCATTCAACATTGTGGTATTCATAACAAGATTTAATTATTAGAGGATTAAAATAATTTAAGTTAAACAGTTGTAAATAAACATTTCCTGCATTAATTGTTTTGTCCATTTAAGGAGTTTATATTTAAAACATTAATAATTACAGAAATTACATGATATAGTGCTATTAAAATAGTCTCTTTTATTTCTAAATTAATAATGCAAATAAATTTGTTTTAGAATTAATTATAGGCCTATTATATGTTTAATTAAAATTAAATTGGGGGGCGGTGAGCGGTAAGATTTTAAAAGGGTGCGGTGAGCCGAAAAAGGTTGAAAACCTATGGCTTAGATCTACAATGTCAGATGAACGTCTGTCAAGGTTGTCCATGTTGTTAGTACACAGAGACAAAGTGAACAGCAACAAAAAAGAGTTTATGGACAAAATTGTAGATATGTTTGGTAGCGATAACAAACCTCCAGTTCTTGTTTAAATAATATATTTTATTTTAAATTTACGTTGTAATATTGTTTGTTTAAAGTAAGGTTTTTTGTATGGGTTACGTCTATTATATACATATATTGTGCTAATAAAAAATGTGTTGCTGCAGTATGCCCTTCATTACTACAGTGTACTACAATTACTACAGTGTTCTGTCCATTCACCATACAAATGCGCTCAGTAAATTAAAACTACATTAAAACATTACTAAAAAATATTTTGCCCCCCCCTAGAAAATTCTCTGCGGGCGCCCATGTGTGTGTGTGTATGTGTGTATGTGTATATGTGTGTGTATGTGTGTGTATAGGCTACGTGTGAGTGAAGGTCAGGATTAAATCGATCTGTAACTATTTCACTTTTTTTTTTAATTTCGTGTTGTGCGCAAAGTAGCTTTTGATAATAACCTCTGGATTTGGCTTGGGGTGCTAACTGCGTCATTTGTTTGTCATTTGTTAATGCCGATGATCTATTTATGTGAACAACTTTAACATCAAAGCTGAGTACTTAATATAATAATTGTAAATACGATCCTTTTTTAGTTGTTTGAATCTTTGTGAGTAGCGCAACCTTTTGCACGACTTTTAAACATGCGTCTTAGACTATTGCTAAGCATCATTACGTGGTTTGCAATTGCCCATGGCCAAGAAGAAGCGCTGCTTTCTACAGATAATGGCACTGTTTCTAGCACGGTTCCCATGACGACGGAATACCTGTCATTTACGAACACCACGGTAATGTCTGACTCCAACGGCACGTCCCAACAGGTCACTACTGTGCTCGTGGACTCCGAGTCTGTCTCTACGACGCAGAACAGTGGGAGCGTCACGCCCAAACTGACCGGAATGGATTTCTCCGACGACGGCAAAGCTGCAGATCTCTTCACCTATTTCGGCGATCTGTTTTTCGGGGATGATGGCGGCTCCGCCGAGAAAGACCAGCAGGCGAAGACTGGTAATTGTAACTTGACCGTTGGCCTCGAGGATGTGTCCAAGGAGATACCGTCGCACGTGTACGCTTATTTCAACAACGACGTCACGATTGAAGGCTTGATTAACGCCTTGTTTACCCCTGATATAGTAACGACACTCCAAGGCGTGTGTTCTCGTGGAAGTTGGTGTCTACCAAAATTCATCCATCAGGTAATCGTTTCATTGTCATGTTGGTACTTAGACAAATATAGCCTAGCCTATGTATATATATAGACACACACACACAGATATAAGACTTATAAATAGATAGATAGATAGATAGATAGATAGATAGATAGATAGATGGATAGATAGATAGATAGATAGATAGATAGATAGATAGATAGATGGATAGATAGATAGATAGATAGATAGATAGATAGATAGATAGATAGATAGATAGATAGATAGATAGATAGATAGATAGATAGATAGATAGATAGATCTAGATATATATATAGATATATATTTTTTTTACTTATATATATATATATATATATATATATATATATATATATATACTAGTTTTCAATAATGTTTCATTAAATTGCCATTAAATATGCAATGCATACTGTAGTAATCTTCTGTAAAAAAAAAAAAAAAAAAAAAAAAAAAAAAAAAAAAAAAAAAAGAGCGTCTTTGAAAGCGAAGAAAAGTGTGATAATAAAGTTAATGTAAATATTATGTCCTACACAATAAATTCAAACCTTTACCAAAATACACATTTTATTTTCCCTTTTTTTAACTACTTCATATTAGAACCACTAACCACAATTATTTACATTCCATTTGATAACACTTTGACCAAAAGGGCTAATTATGAAGTGCTCACAAGTTTTCGTGCTTATCATGATTCTTATCTTCTTGTCTCCTATGTTACAGATTTCTAGCCCCCCTTTACCTTTCCAAAACTTAATGACAGGTATCAATGAAAGTTGGATAGACTCACGATAGGCTACCCTCTAGACTCGGGGAAACAAACCCTGGCGTCCAAACTGGATTCAAATCCGAGACCTTTGGTACGGCAATCGAAACGCACTGCCGCCTGACCACCCGTTTTAATTTTTTTAATTTAATTTGTAAAAACAATTAAGTACAAGCAAAACTATACATGCAAGCGGACGACGCTAATCTCAAGTCAAACAATGATAACAAATACAGTAATAATTTAAAATGACAAAATTCAGTATTCAGTGTTGATCAAATGACTTATTGTGGAAAAAAATATAGCTATGCATTAAATAAAATAGAAACTCTGTAAGTAAAGCTACAAATACTTGGTTAGGATTATATCTGTTAAACGTCATAAAATTAAATCTACATAAATAGGAACAACATTAAGCAAGACATAGTTCCTCAATATGGATCAAAGTATTTCTGTAAAACAGTTTTAAATTAAATGAGCCAGCTGCTGATTGGCCAGTAGTGCCCAAGATTATATTCTTTTTTTTTCTCGTCTTGTATTCAAAGTCAGTTTTAGAAACAAGTGATCGATTCTACAGAGAGGGACCTTTCTGTTCTCTTAACATGCTGAAAAGTTTGAATGATCTAACTGACCTACGATCCGATTGTGACGAAAGGGTAAGTCACTGTTTCGTTCTACTTAGCGAAGTTATTAATTCTAGACTCTAGACGACCTCCTGTAAATATAATTTAGTAAGAGGCGACTGTAGAGACCCAGAGCATAAAACTACAACAACACCACGTCTGCTCGGTTGTTGTATTTGTATTTTTTGTTCGGCACCCTCTTCCATTGGTGTGACCTGGATTAGGCCTACACTTACATTAAAGGCGCCATTAGTATTCAGTAAGTGTTCAGTTTATAATTCCTGTCCTGGTTAATAGTGTCTATGCTACAAAAAAACTAAATGTATGATAATGTATAAACCACTAGCGTGTTTATATAAAGGGCAGTTTGATGTCTTTAGTTAGACTAGTCATGATAGTGCCATGTAGTGTAGGCTACTTATTATGGTGTAATACAAAGACGAAATACGCGTTATATCGAAAGGAAATGGACGAATGGGGCAAGGGAGGGAGGGGCTAAGGGCATTTCAAGGGATGCAAAAGGCTATTTTTAGACGTTTACTTTTGCCTCACTTCAGATAAAGATCAAGTCAGTGGAGGAAGTATAGATAGACATTATAGATTTTTCATAACATGTTAAAACTCATAAAATGTAGACTACACAGTGTATTATATCGAGTGTAATCAGACTATATTAAAATACCGTTTGCAACTAAGTACAAAAAATGTAAAAAGCCTTAATCTAAATATACTTGAATACACACATGTTTGTATTGTTTGTTTATAAATACTTTTGTTTACGAATGTATTTACAGGCGTATTTGTGCTATTTATACCTAATAGACATGTTAGGATATGCATTAACAAATTGCTTCCCCAAAATCTGAACATTTGATCATTTGGCGATCGGTACTTTAATACTTCTAACTGGAGTAACAAACCGTCACAGCCTTATAAGTTTGTCGATATCCGACAGACCCCCAAAGGTATGCGAGAGTCAGAAAAATGCAATGCCCAAGAAATGGCTCACCTTTTAAAATCCTAAGACAGTCAACAGTTTGTGTTGGAAAATTGAGATTAATATTGCTTGACATATTTTAATGTAGGCCCTATTTGGCATAGTAGACATATTTATATGAGATCACGATGACTTTTATAGAGGAGCGGTCCTTATTTAGAGTATATATATAACCTACCAATCTTTGAGTCGTCACGATATAAACTACTATGGTTCTTAGAGATTACAGACAAAAAATAGTTTCAGTGTGTAATCCTAATGCTGTAAATTGATTTATAACCTACGGATTGATTCTTTTGTTCTTTTTGTTCTCTAAAGGCTTTGCGGTTCCTCGTTGACGCCATTCAACTGTTGTGTACCATGGATGCAAAGAAAGGCCTGACTCGTGAATGTTACGCCCGTAGTTTGGAGACTTTGTATGTCACATATAGTGACATGATACACCCTTCAGGCTCGGTTAGTCATTTTGTAGAGCAACTGCTTATAAAGCTATATACACAGGCTTACTTACTTGATACTTAATAATAATTATAATATGTCAAAGAAATAGGTCCAGTGTATCTGATTTTAAAGTTACACACATAGATTTAGTTTCTTGATATTTCACAACAATTACATGTAGAAGAAATATGATCAGTTCTAAATCATCAATATTTATTTATTACAATTGTTTTTTATATTTTTGTTTCCAAATCTAGTTGAAGGAACAATTAACAAATAGAGACTGTAACGATTTCAGAATTCAGGTTCGTTGATGTTGATTTTTAAAGTATTTTAATACAGTGAAACAAAACAGTTTACCCAAATCATGCAAGTTACATCCAGGACCGGCTCTAGGGTTTTTGACGCCCTAGGCTAAAACCAATTCTGCGCCCTCATTAAAGTGCCTTCGGCGGGGAGAAACTGAGTAGTGTTAGGGCATACTTTCCTATTTTCTAAGACAACTTAAATAAAATACCCTTCACCTTTCAATATCTAGTAATTCGTATGCCTATGCTAGTTGCGCGCAGAAGTACTAAACTTTAATTTATTATATATTTTTTAACTCCCGAAATTAAAAATAATAAATCCTCAATTATGCACCCACACAAAATGTTGCGCCCTAGGCGGCTGGCTCGGTTGCCTATATGGACGAGCCTGCCCTGGTTACAATAAGAATTCTTATCAATTCTAAGCTCTGACTTATTAGCTTTTTACCACGAAATTAATGAATGAATGAGGAAAAATGCGATACACTATAATTTCTTCTGTATGTACCCATCCAAGACTTGACCCATCTCAAACACGTGTGTGAAATGGAAAACATGTTATTGGATATTTAGCCTATGAAATAAACACGCACACTAAAGTTAACTAAGAAAGAAAACGTCATTGTTTTGTCATCGTTATAATGTAGGCTAAATGTTAATAAAATTTACAAATATGTTAAGTTTAAATAACTGTCTTTAAATTTTTTTTAGTTTTTACAAGAATTTAATATTATGTTTACTCAAATCGTCGATTTTGAAAAAAAAAAGGTTCTGGAAGGGCCCTGGAAGAATGGGGGGCTGTGTCTATGCAACATTTATGATTTGATAATACTGACACACTAGAAATGTATACATATTTTTCTTTCCTTAAACTTGTTTTATTTGTTTTTTTCTCCATAAAACAAAAGATGGTAAATACATATCTATGCGCCCATGATGTCTGTCCTGAAATACAACAATCGCTTTTAGAAAAGTGAGTATTTATTGAAATGTAATTATGGATTGCCAGATAATTATTTTTCGTTCATAACATGATACTTCGTAACAATTGAAATCAGTACTTTCATTTAAATTTCTTACTAATCTCGGTAACTATTAAAATCTATTATTAGTACATAAAGTATGACATTCTGATTAAAATATTTTTCAAAATAACCAAAATGTTTAGGCCTTCTGGGAGTATATTATAGTTAAATTTGAGGTGTGGATGACAAACTATAAGTGCTCAAGTAAAAGTTAATGTAATTAGCATATCATCAGCATATGGCGCGAAAAGCTGGAAAAGCTTTCCAAAACCAAGTATAGGCCTACTGTAAGCAGGGCCCTCACAAGCCTTTGTGGCGCCCCAGGGCAAAAGTTTCAGCGCCGCCCCTTGCATACTGTAACTGCTTTGTTTAGTGCATAGGTTCTCAACCTTATTCGGCTCACCGCCCCCTTTTTCAAATTTTTATCTCTCACTGCTACCCCCCCCCCTCCTTTCCAAAATCTGAAGTTGAACTAATGAGTCGAATTTGCCAGATATAATTTGTATTGGCCTACTAGATTTGTATGCAATTTTATCATCATAAAAAGAGCTGAAATATCATAAAAGGAGCTGAAATTAATACATTTGTTTAATTGTTGTTTAATAAATAATAATAATAAAAAATATACTGCAAAAGAGGTTTTGAAAATAAAACAATTTTAAAGTGAAGCTTGTTCCTGGTATGTTGCTAGTAGTTCGTCTACGTTCCAATAAATAGGGTGTGGAAATGGAATAAAAAATGTTTTGCCAAAACCAAAAGACCTAGAGAAATTGATGGATGTCCTTTTGCAACCAAAAGTCGTGATTATAGCCCATTTCTTCATTCAATTTTTATTATTTATTTGTTATTTATTCTTCTTGCAGTTGTAAAGGTAGGGCTGATTTTAATACTTCACCATTAGAAACAAAGGTCTAATAACCAATCAGGAATGTTCATGTTTATAATATTATCTTTAAATTGTCGGTTGAAGTAATTATTATTTGTTTCAATGTATTGAAGTAAGCATGTCTTCGTCAGTTGTTCTTTATGAAGAATTATTCAAGATTTCTGCGTCCAAAGTTGTGCTTGTACAATAGAAGTTTTGACATAAATGCAAAAGAAACAACAAAAAAACACTCTTTGTCTTCTTTTAATTAAGGTCAATTCCCTGAAATCATTTTTTAAAAACTTATTGAATTCAATTAAAAAGGGATATCAATTTTCAATTGTATGAGATTTTCTCTCAAATAATTGTCTTTGGTTTCCAAAAACTTTAGCATCGAAACAAATATCCATACAATATATTTAAACTTTAGATGACTAGTGTACCTAAGTGGTAGTAACAAACTCTTTGTAATCCTAATTATTCTTTTAAAAATAGCCAAACTCTCTGAACATTCTATCATTGAATGCGTTGCTTCTGTTTTGTTATCTGCAGTAATTACGTATTGTAGTGAGTGATGCAGGCGATAACTGAGAATTTTAGCAAATTAATGTTGTCGATGAATCAAACACAGCGAATACATTTGGCAGAGATTTCTTTAATTATGACATCAAGCTATGATTGAATCCATACCATCGTCGATGGAAGTATTTCTTTTTTCCCTATAAAGTATTCTAGTTAAAGTAATATAATTTGCCTTTAGTGTCCTTAATTATTTTTCTTTAGCAGAACTAGCAAAATGTTCCCTTCTATAATAAAAAAAAACAACATAACGTTTAATTATTGTCAGGTAGCGTGGACTCCCATCAAGTTGTAAAAATGTGGAAAGTTTTTAGGTACTCACTCAATATACTCTCACTTCATCACGTGCCATTTCATTAATTCGTCTTTGCATGGTGTTTTTGCTCAATTTATATTTCTTTAATAAGTCGATATCAAAACTGGTTTTTATAAATCAAAGGCTATATAAATCTAAGTTATTCAAATTAAAACCAAAACAATCTGAATGAAACTGTGATAATGAACAAAAGCACCGAACTTCGTTTTCTAACGAGCTGAGCAAGATATTTAATTTATACTCACCCTAGCCCCTACTTCCTCTTCTAAAAATCGAATTCACCGCCCCTTCTGCATTTCTCAGATACAGTCTAAACATAGCAATAGATCAAGGTTAAGTACAGAATGGGCTTTATATGACTTTTACGTCACAATTACACAGTAGACATAAGTCGATAAAGCCTTTGTCAAAGCTCAAGATTACCCTTCTTATAAGTGAAACAGATCTTAATTTTGGTAATTAAAAAATCAGTGGTGTTGAATCTATTTCAAGTAGGCTACTTTCGTACCGCCCACTGGCCCTTCAGTGATCCCTACTGTTGCCGGGAACATCAGCGCCCCCTGGGGCGCTTAGTTAATTATTATGATTAACGACATTTTAAAATGCAATTTTTTTATAAGAATATTCTAGATGAGCCAATCTTTTATGAAACTTTTGTGAGCCTATTAAAAAATTAAACATTTGTTTAAAACAGTTTGAGTGTAATTAAATAAGAAGTCAACTTCTACTAATCTATATTTATTCATTATTCCTTTTGTTTACAATTTGTGTTTCAAATTTTATTTCCCCTTCAACTCTCCTAAAATTTCTGGTATGAACTAAGGCTAAATGTGCCGCCCCCCTAGAAGTGCCGCCCCCGGGCATATGCCCCCCTCTGCCCTCCCCCATGTGGGGGCACTGACTGTAAGTATACTGTAAGTAGTCCACTCGCAACAGGGGATAAGTCATTTTAAAAAAGAGTTATCGCCACTGTCTTCAAGAATAGCATAATATGTTGTTGTTGTTGTTGTTGTTTCGGAGATCTTTAGCTAAACTTTCAGAAAAGTCTGAATACTCTAATATATTTGATAAAAAATAAAAGTGCCATTCAAATGATGGTAAACTGTCATGTAAATAAGACAATTTCTGGAAAATCACTTTGTGTTGACTTCACACCTTTTGCAAGTGGACTACTCCAGGGGTCGGCAACCTTTTGCTAAGAGTGTGCCAAACTAGGATTGCTAAATCATTCAGCGTGCCAATAGCCTAAAAGTCAACCAGCACTATTATATATTTTGTAGTTACTTTTAAATGATAATTAATTTAGCTCTGTGGCAAGACCAAGGCCTAAAGCAAAGGAGATTTATAGAAAAAATAGTTAAAGCGTCTTATATTTTATTTGCATTTACATCAAATACAATATTTTATTACTAAACTTTAAACATTCAATGGTAGTTTAATGCCTAAACATTATAATCATTTGTTATTAATGAGGTTCTTTTAAACATGTAAATATTTTTTACGGTATATATTTTGATTTCAGTTTAACTGGGATTTTACTTTAATTCGATTACGGTCTCCTAATTCATCAAGCTATCATCGTTAAGCGGAATAGATAAGTTGTAATCATACAAACTGAGTAGATAATGAAATGTTTGAAAATATACATATACATTCTTCAGTCATATAATATTTATATAATTTTCAAATACGTTTTACAGTTTGATCATTTTAAAGTTATAAAATGTAAGCAATTTATGGTTTTATAAAAAAAAAAAAATTAGAAATATTAGCCCAAATAAAACGAGTTACTTATCTCCCTTTAATTAAAAAACGTGTCCACATTTCAAGACATTTGATTCATTGGTGATGCCAAAAAGTAATATTTTTTGTAACATAACAAATATTACCGATACTGACTAATTATTATTTCTTTATATAAATCCAACATTATAATATTCCTTAGAAGATTTAATTATTATAGGATTAAAATAATTTACATTAAACAGTTGTTAATAAACATTTCCTGCATTAATTGTTTGTCCATTTAAGGAGTTTATATTTTAAACATTAATAATTACACTAATTACATAATATAGTGCTATTAAATGAGTCTCTTATATTTATTAAATTAATAATACAAATAAATTTGTTTTAGAATTGCTTATATTTAGATCTATGTTTAATTAAAGAATATGAGCAAAAAAACTATTTTAGATGTAACTAGTCTATCAATTAATGTCTTGAATGATATTTGCTTGTTGTATAATATCGGATAAATATTTTTCACTTCTGAGTGGTCACGTGTAGGTGACCTCTTTGTATGCTTAAAACAGCTTTCATGTGCGATAAAATCTGTTCACACGTGTAATTTTAACCAAAAGATGAAAATAAAAGAGCGAATGCCTAGCAGTTGAGAATAGCCGGTGACTTTACTAAGCAGCTTCCTTCCAGATTATTTTCGCAAATGGATATATTTGGATGCCCATTTTTTTTTTAATTCAACTTGCTGCATTTTAAAATCGCCAATATCTCTCCACGTAAAAAAAGAGCTACATCTAAGAAGGTTGTAGCAATATCAAACCAGTTAGGCTTGATGTGGTATGAAAAAATTGTTAGAAAACTCCGCTTTAAGTCCTTATCGCTGTACTTCTGAAAAAGTCCAACTTCCTTTCTTAAAATATATACCTTAATATAGTGATGTACATGTAGTTAATGTTTTGAAATTTCACAGCAAGATATGCCCAGTTTCAATGCAAATCAATTCCAGTGGTCCTTGTAAATGCTAGTTCAACTCACTTAAATGTGTCGCTGTGTCATTCAGAAAAGTTGGCTTCATCAGTCAGTTTTCCTCATTCAGAACCGGAAAATTGTAATGTTTTTTTATCAATAAAAAACACCTCTTGGAGGTCTCTCGCGTGCCATTGAAAGTCGCTCTGCGTGCCAAGTTTGGCATACGTGCCTTAGGTTTCCGATCCCTTGACTACTAAATTATTTACAATTTCAATCAACTCAATTAGTATCGACCTTTTTAACCACGATCTTTTAAAAAGTCCTATGCTGTACTTATTACAGCGAGTACCCGTACTATTACTGCTACAAGATATGAAAGTGAGATCACATATTTGCTACTTTTAAAATAGACTCGAGTAAGTTGTTAGGTTGTGGTTCTTCTTAATAATTTTTTTTACACTTATTTCAAAAGTTTCAACTCCTGGAACGGAATGACGTCAGTAGCTCTTGGCGTCGTTCAAGTCTGCAATATTACTAGGCGGTGCCAAGACGCCCCCGACATCCCCAGAGATGAAACTACCACATCAATGCAGGGGATGATGTCGACTCCGTTGTTTGATATAAAGCTTAACAACGTTGGTGACGACGACGAGGAAGAAGATGATATGTTTTATGACGATAATTACACAAATGAACTTGAGAAGATAGAAGAAGAAATCGAAGAGGCCCTGGAAGAAGAAATGGAAGAGGCTCTGGATAACGCTGACAAGACTTACGACGGCCCGCCCAATGACTATCCCAAAGAAAACACCGGAAGTGTAAATGATCCGAATTTTAGTGACATCTCAAGTGTAAGTAAATATAAGCTGCATGTGTCCCAGAAAATAGAGATCTTTGTTGTGTCCTACTAAAATAGAGATCATGCAGTGATTTGTCCGACTAAAATATAGATCAGTGATGTGTCCCACCAAAGTATAGATCAGTGATGTGCCCCATCAAAATTTAAATCTGTGTCATGTCCCAGTTAATATAGATCAGTGATGTGTCCCACCAAAGTATAGATCAGTCATGTGTCATAGAAAATATAGATCAGTCATGTGTCATAGAAAATATAGATCAGTGATGTGTCCCACAAAATATACATCATTGATGTGTCCCACAAAATATAGATCAGTGATGTTTCCTACAAAATATAGATCAGTGATGTGTCCCACCAAATATGGATGAGTGATGTATCCCAGAAAATATAGATCACTGATGTGTCTCACTAAAATATAGATCAGTGATGTTTCCTACAAAATATAGAGCCGGGATTTGTTTTACAAAATATTGATCAGTGATCTGTACCACAAAATATAGATCAGTGATGTGCTTTAAATATATATTTATTATATCAGTGATGTGCTTTGCAAAATAATATATATATACACGATGGTGAACATTAAGTTTCAATATTCAGTTACAGCCGATGTTGTCAGAATCCCAGATATAGAGGAACCGCTTTGAACAATCGCTGTGCTGCGGAAACCTTCCCTGTTACACGGCACGCCACGCCTTTCGTCGTGTCGTTGGGTGGTTTGAGCCCGGACAGAGCTTTGGAGTGCTCCCCTTCCCGAGCTCAACCCTAAACGTTACGCCCAGGACTAAAGAGCCATTCGGGCTCGTCCGATTTTATTTTTTTATTTTTTTGTAGACCATACAACTCACGTCTATGAGCCGAGTTTAAACTCGATGGAATAACGGGAAGTGGGTAAAAATTGGATTTCACCAGCTGCAGACGACAAGGAGGACAGAGATGTGAAGCTAAAAATAAAATCGATTAAGATATATAAATAATGTAACAAAAAAACTAAAAACTGTTGTCATTGTCTATATAAAGAACTCTAAGCTTATAATATAGTCTGGTGTAATGTCTTTATTTTTTCCTTTTATCTTTAATCAATAATGAGTCAGCTACATAAGAAAATAATCAAAGGTAATTAAATAGTATTGATTAATTTACAGAATCGTGAAGTTGATAAATTAGTTTTAATTAAAAAGAACTGTGCGTCAATCCCTCTACCTCCTTAAGCAAAACTTGTCTAGGACTTTAGTTATTGCAAATGCCGAAAGCAAGCTTTGTTTTCGTTGCCTTCAATAGTTTAATTAATACAAAATATATATGTAGGCCCTATTGTTTTGTTACTTCATTCTTTTAAATAGCCTGCACATATTTTGCTCCTAAAATGTTTTTCTATCATTACAGGGTGTCGAGTCTGATGAGGACAGAACAGTTATTTTGGGTCTCATCTCCATGACTGTCGTTTTAGTACTGGGTTTAATGGGCGTGGCATTCGTTGGCTTCAAGCGCTATAGACGGTCCAGGTACAGCACTTTGAGGCGTGGCTACTCCCAGCTGACAGAGGAAGAATCCAAGATTTTGAGACACGAATACAATTGATTGAATTGTTGAGAAAATTGGAGTGGGTGAATTGTTGGGGAGGAGGGGGACAGGGAGGTTATTAGAACTTGTTAGAAAATATAATAGTGTGTTCACTTTTCATAACTTTAGTTTTTTTGTTAGGCCTATCTTAAAAATGTTGGGAGGGGAGGTGGACGGGCCTGACTGGCGATAGTTTAACATTTTATCATTTAAGCTGATCAGAATGTCGGAAACATGGCATTAAAGTTAAAGAAATATTTTTAGATCTAATAGACTCGTATTAAATATAGGCCTAGGTAGACCTATACAACTTTGCTAATTATTGAGCGTGGTCTCTCAGACATGAGACACATCCCTTATATTCCCACCAGACCAGAACCACACCTTTTTTCACACAAACACTCAAAAAGAAAAAGTGACAATAAATTTAAGTTTACATTTAATTTTTTTTCCGATCTTTAATGTTCAGAATTATTAATAAAACGATTTAATAAAAAGATTTCCAAAACATAAAATAATGTGCTAAGCTTACCTTGTAAAATTTAAATGTCTTTAAACAATTTTAACGTTTTTAACAAATATTTCACTTATATTATGGTTTTATTTTGTGTTCTTTCCTCAATGATGTTATAAATTGGTTTCTGTCATAACTAAAAAGTATCATTTACTTTACAAATATATTTTCTAATCATTGTACATATTCTGCTTTTTAAAGTTTTCTACATTGTTGTTGAGATGTGTGCCTTGTGGGTCTAGGCCTACTTGATTGCACCATCTGCTACTGAAGTAAAGTAAACTTGAAAAATATCGATTCTTATCAGATACTGGAGTTATATACCATTTTTATTAATACAGCATGTCATTGTGGACTTTGATTTAAATAAAGCCTGACAATATTTACAATATTGTTTTGTTGTTTAGCGACTGTCATAAGAAAGTAATATAATTGATGAGTTATGCCCCCTAAAAATAATTGCACATGTGCGCACCTGTCACTAACATTAACATAGATAAGACACTAACAGCAAAATTGAAAAATATATAAACATTTGATATTTTAAAAGGATATCTATTTCTTACCCATAATCTGTATGTAACAGCCGACAGACTATTTTCACTTGACAGAATACCACTGTTTAATGCATAGGCAACTGTATGTGTTAAAGTGCCATATGTGTGATACTTGAAAAGCCCACTGTTATAATTTATATTGTCACAATCACTTCAAACATAATATCTACGGTAAGCTTTCTAGTCATTGCTATATTTTTTTTAAGTACTATAGACTATTCAAAGAAATATGGGCCTAACTTTATTATTTTGTATACCGTATGTCATACTTTGCTTGATAATAATAAAAAAAAATTACCAGTATAGCATTTTGTTTCTGTTTGTTAAATTATTCACTATTGTCATCTAAAGAAAGGATGCAATAATCTGTAACGAATGAGCTATCCTTCAAAGTGATCTCAAATCTAGTGGTTAAAAAAACCTGAGTTCTTGTTTTTAAAGCAAAAATTGTAAAGCTTCTGAATCAACTTAAATATTTTTTATTAAGAAACAAATCAATATTTACACATTGAAAACATTAATAGATAAAGTGTAGAAATCAAAAGGATACATTCGATAGATTCAAATTTTATATTAATGTATTCATTTGGTAAGACATCAAAAATATTTCAAGATTTTAAATATTTTAAGTTTTCAAAACTTGCAAAATTGTACAATCATAAATTGGACATTGTGTTTTTTTTAAAGTGAGCTAATACCGACTAATAAAACTACTATTATGTCAATAGTTTTGTTATTCATTCAATCTGTTCTTAAAGTGTTATATTTTTTAAATCAAGATAAGCAAAATATGATTTAGCAATAACAAAAATTCAATTCATATTTTTGTTTAACTATTCACAACAGTGTTTTAAAAAAATGAGTTTATAAAGTACCATTTGTTTTTATTTACAAATATTTTTTTTAAGCATTTACAATTTAACTGAAGACTTAATTCTGCTTACACACCAGTAGTGACTAGTTTATATACAAGTTTAATCAAAATTATTAATTATGACCTTTTCAGTAAATGAAACAAACAAAAAAGACAGTTTATCTAAGTGGCAGCAATAACTTCCCAAAGGCCAGCTATGGTGAAGCCATCTTTGAGTTTCTCTATGGCCAATCCCAGCTCCTCAGAGTAAACCGGCTCCCTGTCTTGCTCCTTATTACCATCAGCAAAGTAAGCCTTCAATAAAATAGGAATAGTGTGAATGGTTTGAGTTGTAGGCTAGTACTACTAGTACTATGTTTAAAATAAATGTAATTAAAGGGAGGTAAGAAAATAATTCTTACAGCAAAAGCATCCGTTTGACCATCATATTCCACCTCAACATCATCTTGTAATGGTGCTCTTGTCATGGATTCTGTGACTTTTGGCTGAATTTCATCAAATAAAAAAAAATTATTCTTACATTTATTTTTTTAGAATCACGAATCTTGTTTCTACCTTTCCCCTGTTCAGACCAAAAGTCTTTAAGAGTCTGTAAAGTACAATCACATGACACTAACCACATCATGTAATGGAATTATGTTGACATACATTATTTCCTCATTGCCGTTTGCTTTATGGGATGTCAGTTATCAAAAAGAATTTACTAGGACTAATATATCAAATACAATTGTAAACAATCATTATAATTAAGTCTTTTATAACTAATTGTTCAATTCTGAACAAAAATATTTAAAAACTTTTCTTTAAATGGAGTCACCTGATCATCAATTTCATATTCTACACCGAATATTGGACAAGCACTATAAACTCGATGTAAATTTTGGATCATTTTAGCTGTAGATTGAAGTTTCTCTTGAGGATCAATTCTAAAGCCAAGAACATAGCCTCCACTCTATAAAGAAGACAATGGAAAGATTATTTACACATTTTAGTTGAAAAAGATTTTTTTCTACATTATTTATATTTACTTTTAACAACTAGAATTTATAGCTTACCACATGCGTTGTTTCCACAACAAGTGCAACGCCAAATTTGGAATCTCGTATTTTGACAGTTTTCTATGGATACAGGGAAACAGAAATTTTATGTATCTTTATTTCTTAAATATTATTAACATAAATTAATTCAGAAAAATTCAAAACTTAACATCCTTTAAAATATTTATCCAAATGCAATAGACTTAAACAACGTATAATCATAAGACACAATAATTTTCTCTATAAAAGGAAAGTATTTAACATATAAAATATGATAAACAAGTCCTATTTGGTTTTATAAAATGCACAGCTTAATTTCTCTAAAATTGTTACAAAGACTTATAAGGAAACTTTATTATAAGAGTTAAATCTCTGAAGATAAGCTCACCATTTGTAAATAGGGTATGCTGACGTTGAATGATTCATTGATATTGGCATGCCACATTAGCCTGACGTTTGTAATGTAGAATGTTCCCAAATTTCCCTACATAAAGCAAATATATACCAACATTTAATGAATTTACGTTTAATACATATTTATCATAAATTTCAAGTGAGGTATATAAATTTAACTTTTTTTACTTGGTGCGTATATTATTCTTCCTTCTTTACTAAACAGGCTGCTGGCTCTATAGCCTTCAATGTCAGGCAAACAAATGTGTCTTTTTAGCTGTTTTGTGTTGTTATAAAGTGCATTGGTAATGGTAGGATGAGAGGGGGGGGGGTGCAATGATGTATGTCAGATTTATTAGCATGGGTTATTCCAGTAGGATGTGGTCTGCTATTTCATGTGGGTTTGATCAATTTCTACAATTTGGTGGGTGTGTTGGGTTTATTATGTTTAGAGTTGAGTGCCATATATTCTGTTCTTAACTAGAATATTAGGCATTATTTTTTGTGAGGGAGAAACTTTGTGCGGTCTTGTGTGTTGAGCATGTTTATTTGTTGTTGTTTTCTTATGCCCATTGCTTTAACCATTCTTCTTTGCAGTTGTTTTTAGATTACCTTTTACAATATTGTAGCAGACAGGTCTTTCATATTTATCCATGTCTGCTTCCATTCTAGCCTACTTATCAACTTTTTCATTGCCTAGTATGCCAATAGGTCATTTGTATTTATTGTAAAGTTATGTTGATGTTGTATGTAATAAGGTATTTGATTGTAAGTTCTAGCAAGGTGAGTTTTTTTTTAACTTGGTGAGGTTATTGTTGTGGGTGCTCATTGGAAGTCTGTGAAGATGTTTAATGATATTTCCATCTTTTGAAAGCTTTTTTGTTTCAGAAGTGTGTGTGTAAAATGTCTTGAGAGGACCTGGATCCAGGATATGAGACAATTCCATAGAGAATTTGCAGTTCTCCAAAAAAATAAATAAAAGGGCAACCATTTGGAGAGCTCTGTGCTTGGCAGAGAATGGACAATAGGCCAGTCCCACCTCATAACACAGAAATCCTGGCTCAATACAGGTCTGATTACAGAATGCCTTCAACGGGTGCTGAGCTCAAAATAATTACTTTCTTGAAACACAGGGTTTGAAAAAAGCCACAAGAATCACCAGAAAAAATATATGCCAATAAAACTTGATTTATATATATTTAAACTGTTACACTAATCAGTATGCATTTAAAAAATCAATCAACCTGATCACTTGACAGATTCCATACACCATTCACTTTGTCGTACACTTGTTCCTGAGGTAGAAGTCGAACTTGTTTATCTTTAATCAGAGCCCCACGAAGTTTCAAATCTCGATAAAGTTTTGAAGTGTCATAAGCCCTGATCCAATAAAAAAGAGCCTTATAAAAAAAACAACTTAATGGGTGAGACATGTATTTTAAAGACTGTCATGTCAGCATTTTAAACTTTATTGCTCCAAAGTTTCAACAAGACATGTAATTAAACACTGTAAGTTTTTATTATCAAAAGAAATATACAATAGTTGTTACTTTGCAGTCAAGAAATTAGTGTCTACTTCTCAAAACTGATGATTTATGTGAGTGGGCATTGTGCTTTTGCTTTCTGATGCTATATCAAAAAGGATAGTCTAAAAAATGCATGTAAGAATGGCAACCACCCTTCCTCAAGGGACAATGATATAGTTAAGTTCCCCTTCCAGAAACTTGAATAATCTGGGAACTGTTTTAAGATGATTGGGTGTTGCTCAAGCAAGAACCTATCCCTCTCTTCACAACACTATCTATTCCAAGCTAAAAGCTTGTGCTGATATCACACCTATGAGTAATTTAACTGTAAAATCTAATTTTTAGATTATCAATCTATTACAATTACCTTAGGTGTTAGATACAAATATAAAAAAATGCTTCCCATAGTTATGAAAAATAAAATAATTACCTATATACAGACATAATAGAAGTAAACAGTCTTGGTGAACCTGGGACCTTTAAAAAGAGAATGCATAAATAATATATTCCTGCATTACCTAGGTAAAAATTGCCAGGGACTAAATGTTAAAAGCTAAATGTATTTGAATGATAAAAGTAGGTGTGCAGATTTGGGCTTTTCTTCTGCTTTATTATAAATACAAATATTAGACAGATATGCCTAAAACTGTTTATTGGTAAGTGCACAAACTAGCATTTCTCTCAAGTCAAACTTTAAGATTCAAATAAAATTTAAAATTATTAATGTGGATGATATTTTATGTATGCTATTATGGACTACTATTGTGAACATGTAATGTAAATGCCTTTATAATGAAAAATAAATATAGGCCCTAATAATATGTGAATCGTACCAGATTTGTGAAAATAAATTCAAATCGTGTTGAATGGAGCTTACAAAGTAAATATAAAGCTTCAACAGTTCCACGTAGTTTCTAAAAAAAGTTTGTTTACAGAAGAAAAGAGATATTAAAAAATACTTTTAAAAATTATTTACATCTCTAATTATAATATTTACCACAAAATCTTTAATAACAAAATTAGAATACATTAAACTTTTTCTAAAAAGAAATATTTAAACTAATATTTTTTTAATAAGACTATTTCAAACAAAAAACTTTCAATTAAAATGTGACTTACAGATTGAGCAGCTTTTGTGGTAATTGAGATCACACAATTAAAACCAATGGCTAAAAAATATATTGAGTTATATAGTTAGAATATGTAATTAGAAACTTGTATTTTTTTAAACATATTTATAACTTATTTATTTATAATTAAGAAATAAAAAACTAATTATTAAATTCTTACTTTTGTCTTTCTATAGCCTATTTTATTATTTTTTTAAAAGAATTTTACTAATTAGAGTCAAATATGCCCTAGATAAATTGTTTGACCTTCTATGCAAATAATAAAATGCGTTCTTACACAAATTAGCTCGAGGCATTTCCAAAGAATGCCACAGCACTCTGAGATTTGTCACCATCAAACGACCTAAATATAAAATAAATCTTTCTCTTATAATGCTTTAAAATTATACAAGAATGTATTTTAAATCTTTCTGCCTAATATTGAAATCAATAATCTAAGAGATGATCTTTATGCATACCTCTATCTCCATTATTTCCTTTTGTATCTTCAACAGCATCTAATTGGTCAATTAACTTTTCTCCTGGCCTTAACCTCATTTGACTGGAACAAAAAAAAATTATTATGTTTTTCATTATGTACAATTTTATATATACAATATTTAGGTATTGAAGCATATTTCAAATATACAAATGGCATTATTAAAATTCTAGAGAGTTTTTTTCCTGGAGTAAGATTTTACAATTTAAAAAATGCCCAATTTAAATCCACTGTAAATAAAAAAAATATGTTTTGTTCAAATGGGCATTTGAAAAACAAAAACACTAAACATTTTTTTTCAATACCGGTAGTCTAAAATTGGAGATACTGTAGCCACAAAATCTTTTGAATGCTGATTCACTTGCACCAAGAATCATCATGGTCTGATAGGAGTACTTTAGGAGTATAACAGCCCTACTAAACTAAGATAGGCCTACAAGGCTAGCGCTTTTAGTACTGTGAAGTCTTCATTTGTACTGTAGGCAAGGTTTGTCTCCAACGTTAAACCTTCCTATCTGTCTCTCTTTGTTCATAACTGAGGCACTGTTCAAAGCCTGAGACTAAAACATTTCTAAATTGTTGTTCGTAACCTGTATCATTCAAAACCTGAGGCATTCTTACCCAAGATACCACTGTATAAATTTAGGAAATGTGTGTGTAAGCTTAACATTTAATTTTCAAAGCAACTATAGTTTTTAGATAGTAATGACAGTAGAAGTAGGCCTACTTATTAGGGTTGCCTGATAGCGTTTCAGAAAATACCAGACACCTTACCACAGGTCCTCTCCTGAGTAGGCCTACCATGCCCATGGAAAAAATGGGTAGAGCCTATTTTTCCAGCAAGTATTTTTATTTTATTATCCTTACAGTCTGCTGAAATATGTGAAACTGACACCTCTTCACCCATCAACCCTTCTACTTATAAATAAATAGGCTACTCACATGTTTACAGCATTCGTTAGTATGATTAGTCATTATTAAAATTAAAGGTTTACACTTACACTATTATATAAGCCATAATTAATATAGTATATAGGCCTAGTCTACTTTTTTTATATACAAGCTACATTGCCCGGTGTTGCCCGGGTGAAAAAAAACAGGACTATATAGGGTGCAGATAAAAATTGTATAAACTAAAATTAAATGAAAACTATAAATATAATATTTAAATTATTATTTTTTTACTAAAGAATTTTAGGAAAGTAATTTAAAATAAATATTGTAATCGGGTAAAAAAATAGGCAAGTATTTTTATTTAACAAAAATCTAAATTGCCTGTTTATTTTGACAATGTCTTTTGTTTTTAAAAGTTTGAAAAAAAATTGTAAAAAAAAAAGGTAGGCTATAGGCTAGCCTAACTGGAGAATCGTACCAGTGTCGCCTGCATAGCAGTCAGCTACGTTAACCACTGAGCTAGCGAAGACACATGTCTGTTGTGAAAAATTATTAGACAGTAGGCTATATAATTATATAGCCCAGGTCTTGGCCTAAATAGGTCAGTGACACAAACTCACATGTTTTCAAATTGACCAATGGCCCCCAATGGGGATCTGAGGGGACACAAACACGATCTTTTTATATAGATAGATATAGGCATATGGATTATGCCTACTACTTAATACTATACTACTACTACTATAAAAGTAGGCTATAGGATAGGATAGGCCTAATCTAAATATTAATTGAATGACTTGAAAAATCATAATATAGGACTTTTTAACAAATCCAGTGAAAATCCTTAAACAAAAATCAAACATATGCAACATAACATCACCACAATTCATGAATATTTAAAAAAATTTAAGAAAAAAAAAATTACTTAAGTTTTAGATTTAGATTTTATTTTAGACGAAATTAAATACAAAAAATATATTAAAAAAACATTTCGTTTAGCTGAGGGCTTTCAGCTTTGTTTCTATTTCGATATTGAAATGTGGGCAAATATATGACAGTGTTAAGAATCTCGACACAGACACTAAATAAAACACATAATTACTTTAAACTAATGTCGAAACGAACATCGCGATCTTCCCAGAGTGGCTCAAACGCCATTTTGACGCTGAATAGACGCTTATAGCAACTGTGGATTTTAGAACTCTTTTCTTTTTCAGGTGGTAAAGTTCACCGAAGAGAGCACTGACCTATATATACTATGGTTAAATTTCTAAAACTAACTTGATTTGCTTCTCTTATTCTGTGTTATTCAAGACTTTTCGTTAAATTTTCTGAAAAGACCATCCATTTTTTTTAACCAAAAATGTAAAACATGTAGATATATGATGTATATATCCAGTACATTTTAGTATTTTATTGTTTGTGTGTTTTGTGTTATGCCATCATACTTCAATGCCCCCCCCCCTGTTATTTTATAGTTTACATTGCTAAATTCCCGGCGTTGCCCAGGGGAAAATTAAATAGGCCTGTATAAGCTACAGTTAAACATTCCATAAACTACAATGATCAGAAAGATAATTTTAAAATAATTTGTTTGCTACAAATTACCAATGTAAATATTAAATAAACCTTTACATCCAATTCGCCTCTTCTTAGAGACGTATTGATTCCCCTTGTAGGCCTACTTAGAAAAAAATATATAGCGAGAAATTGTACATAATCTGAAAACTATATTTCTATATTTCATATGATGGAGTTAGCATATTTAACTTTTGAGCGAATGTTTTTAGGACAAAAAATTATCTTTCATTATTTTTACTCAACATAAGAGTTTATAAAAATATAATTCAACTGACTTGTACACTTGGAGAATTAATTTGAACATGTCTGACTCTTTGGATGTGAGATAAGTAGCATTTAATTCATTTTACTCCATGTAACATGCAACCTAATATTATTATAGTCTTTCATTCATGTTTTAAAGGTAGCACAAGATGTCAACTAAGTAATTATAAAGAAGAAACATAGTTGTGATACACATGATTATTAAACGAAAAAGCAAAAGTATAGTGATCTCAACACTTTATTACAATAGTAAATACAACAAAAACATAATGTGAAAATTTCATAACAATAATGATTGAACAATTGGATTTTTTTATTTCTGTTTTGAAAAAAGGAAACTACTAACCTAACATTCTTTACCCAATTATTAATCTTTTTAGTTTTAACACCCCCGAAATGATAATCTCTTTTAAGTAACTTTTTCTATATCATGTGAAATATTTTTTGAGGGACATTTTTTTCAGGAACAAAAATACATACATTTAAAATGTTACAGTTACATACATAAAGATTTTCTAGATCTTTAAAAAAAAATTAAATTGAATTCCAAGCATCATTCTATACTGAGAATCAAAATGTTAATGGTATTTAATGATGAGTTAATTTATGTAAACTTTTTCATCTTTTCTCTTCTTCTGCACGACTGTGCCAGGTTTATGCTGAGCATCAGGATGGTTAGCCAGCTCTGGTGGACAAGATGAAGCTGAGCTCTGTAGCAGAACCTGCTTGAGGTCATAAAAGGTTGCATTGTCTTCTTTAGTGAGAAAAGTAATGGACACACCACCTTTTCCAGCTCTGCCTGTCCTACCAATACGATGAGTGTAATCTGAAGAAGAAAATAAAGATAAATTCAAGTTAAATTTTTTTACTAAATTGTATAAAACAATTTTTGTCAGAGTAAGTCACTTAATATAATGTCTTTAAAGAAATATCTTATGATCAGCAAAAAAGTATAACCTTCAATGTTTCTAGCCATATCATAGTTGATGACCATTGAAACATCCTTGATGTCAATACCACGTCCAGCCACATCTGTGGCCACAAGAATTTCTTTAGAGCCTCCCTTAAGACTGGCCAAGGCAAACTCTCTCTGCTCCTGTCCTTTGCCACCATGAAGTGTGCAAGCATTGTGCTGTAATAGAGCAATGGAAATCATTTCAGCATACATAATTGTTGAAGTCTTGTTTTAATACCATGAAACATTTGAACTTTTATACTTGGTAACATTGGAACTTAAGTTTACAAATAAACTAATTCAAACTAAAGTGTTTTGGCGATTAAAAAAAAAGTTGCTAGGAATCTATTTTAAGGAAAAATAACATTGCACACAAAGGTAATTATACAAAAGGTTATTTACACCCATTTTTTCCAGTGACTTTGCAAGCACATCTGCTCCTTTCTTTTGGTTGACGAAAATGATGATTGGTGGATCAATTCCTTTATTGAGAACATCTAAAAGTTTCTTCCTAGGAAACACAAATTTAAGTCCAATTAATAATCTATTATATTATATTATAAAATATATGTACACAAAATACATTTTTAAACAAAAAAACAAAATTGTAATTAAATTCTTGGTGTAATGTCTCTGAAATTGGCACTCACCTCTTTTCATTTTCACCAACCATGTAGACCAGCTGCTCCACTCTGTCAACTGGTTTACCAATATTACCAATGTAAACAACAGTAGGACGCCTCAAAAATGTTCTGGCCAATCTTTCAATAGTTGGCGGCATAGTTGCTGTAAACATCACAGTCTGAAAAGGTGAGAGATCTAATAAGCTTCTCCTGCAACGATGATGACAACCAAAAAAAAAAGCTACTGATTTTTAATGAAAAAAAAGTAAAACAAAATATATCATACTTGTCTGTATTTTTTCTTAGTGTTGAAATTTTTCAGCGTAAATGCATCATCTTCTGCTTCTTCTGTATCTGGTTTCTCATTGGTGACTGGCAAGTAATCAAGAATTTTTCTCACTTCTGGCTCAAAACCCATGTCAATCATTCTGTCAGCTTCATCCATTACAACATAGGTACATTGGTTGAGAACCAAGTAACGGTTTTCCAAAACATCAATAAGCCTACCAGGAGTTGCAATGACAATCTACAATGGTATAAAGAAATGAAATACTTTTAAATGATTGTCTTATTCATACAAAATAATTGTATCAATGATATTCAGTTAATAATCAAGAAACATTGTGTCCATACCTCACATCCTTGTCTTAGTTTGAAACCTTGTTCTTCACGAGATATACCACCAATGATGGACACTGTACGGATGCCAAGATTTTTACCAAACTTAATTGACTCTTCCTCAATCTGTTGTGCCAACTCACGGGTAGGTGCAAGGATGATTGCATATGGACCTTGGTCAGCATCCTCCATTCTGAGACAAAAAGATTAAAAGTTTATTTTTTTCAGAAAATATTTCCATTGTGTTACAAATAATTTTAGACATTCATGAGTAGAAAATTTTTGTATAGCATAAAAAAAACTGTCTAAACACAAACGCAAAGTTTACCTTTCTATTTTAGGAAGTCCCATAATCCATTTCAATAAGGGTATGAGAAAAGCTGCAGTTTTACCACTGCCAGTTTCAGCAACACCAATGATATCTCGATTTTGAAGACCAATGGGAATAGCCTGTCTTTGAATAGGTGTGGGTTCCTGTAAACAAAACAAAAATTATATTTATTACAAACATTTCACATGTATAGATTCTGTGAAGGTATTGCCCCAGAAATCCTTTCATTTTTTACAATTGGAACCAGTTCACTGTCCCTTAGATACTGTAGTTGGGAGAAAACTCTTGTTACAAAAAATATATGGATAAAGCCCAATGTACACAGCACATCGTATTGTGGACATTATTAGATCCTGGCAGTCCAAATATGCCCCAAAGGCTGTAGTTTGGGGACCATTGTACTCGCACTAGACTCATACTTAATTATGTCTATGAACAACATGTACTTCTCAAAGACAAGTAAAACTGATGCCAATTAAAATTTAAAAATCAAAATATAACTAATTATATTCATGAACTTTACCTTGTAACCAATTTCATCTATAATGTCCAATAATTCTTTAGGAAGGTCTGCCTCTTTCCAAAACCTTATTGGATTTGGAATTCTACCACCTTTGCAACTTATATTAAAGTCTTCTTTAAAAATACGCCAATCTCTTTCAACCATGTCCTCAACTGGTTTCTCTGACCAATGGCGGTCATCCCAGCGTTGTTTAGCCTCTCTAGATGCCACAGATTTTAACCGTTTTCTTAAAATAAAAAACATTGAATTTTTTTTTAAGTTTTTGTTCACTTTAATAACACATTATGATCTATTAAAAAAGAAATGATACATTTGAAATAAGCCTTTAAATGCACTTTTATAGTTACATTATAACCTAACCTAAAAAGCTAAATATATTTTAAATATTACTTCTCTTGATCTTTCTCTGCCTCTGTACGCCTTTTCTCCATTAAGTCCCCATAAAATTTTGACTGATCCTTTTTCTGAGCCTTAAAAGAAAAAAAGTTCATGCACCTCTCTTTACTTAAAAAAAAGAAAACTAATGAAACACTATAGATACAATGAGATATTATAGTTTTAAAAGCAATTTCAAGATGTTGATAATATTTTTTCAATACCTTAATGTCAATGCCAGCAATGTTTCCTCTGCCAAAGAATTGCACCTGATGTTTGTCTTTGTAAAGCTGATTATAGTCATTGGATGTATCGTCCCCGGCATCCCAGTCAAATACAAACTTTCTGTCATTTAGACGCCTGATTCGTTTACGCTTCTTTATTATTCCCAAATACCTCTCCTGAAAAATAAAATGTTGATACATCATTTTTTCATCAATCACAAAGAGAAAAACGGAGGCAGAGGCTTACTTATAGAGTGACCTAAATGGTCCTCTAGTGCAAAAACAGTCCTACAACCACTAAAAAATATAAATGCCCCCCATCAACCAATCACCCAATGCAGAACTAACTAAACTGAGAAAAAAAACAAAGAACTAGTTCTTCAATGGAGCCCCAGGCACATACAAGGAATTGACACAGCTGACAACCTGGCAAAGGTCAGAGGCAGACAAAAAAAGATGGATGAAGTCATAGTAATAATTAAAAGAAAAACTACCCAAAGATGGTCTGAGTTGCTTCCAAAGGCGTATGTGACACTTATCACAAGCTTTCCTGACAATACCAACAATATAATCTTCAGACTTTAGACAGGATAAAACAGGTTAAAGCAACACATGTTCTGAAAACTACAAATCATAGACAGTGGATTGTGCCCTTGCAGCACAGCTCCAGAAAATGCAGAGCATGTGCTTCAGACCTGTCGCTTGTACCTTTCTACCCTGTCAAACCTATAACACCAACAAACTTCCCTAATTGATAAACTATATGGTGAACTGGAGCCACCTCACAGCCAGTGTGATGTTCATCACAACTAACTCTTTCAGTATACCATTAGAGAGAACAAATAAGAGGCCTGATAAAAGTGCTACAGAAAATTATTTGTTTATTAATAAACAAAAGTAAGATATTGAAAACTATTGACTTCTTACACGAATTGCTTCTGATTCTTTATCTTTATCTTTCTCTTTAACTTCTTTAGTTTTACTCCTATCCTCTCCGGGTACATCTTCTCTTTCTTTCTCTCTTCTCATTTGTCTGTCTCTTCTCTCTCTTTCTCTGTAAAGATCTCTTTCCCTGTCTCCTCTATCATCTGTTATTTTATTATCAGTTAAAAAAATGAATGTATTAAATCTCTAATATAAATGGCACAAGACTAATGAAAATTAAGATGCACCAGGTAGCTTAATAACATTTTTTTAAATCTTTTTTTTTATACGTTATCATTTAAAGTTTACAGTATACCGGTACAAAATGGAACTTATACGAATAAAAATAACCCTTTACTGCCAAAGCAAGAGATTTAACTCAGTTGCTCTATTTCAATTAAAGAATCTATTTTCACAGATTTAAGTTAAATATTATTTTAGCAGTGATGATATAAGATTATAATGTTTTGAAAAAGGAAAATCAGAATGAAGAAAAATACAAACCAGAGAATTCTTTAGCTGATTTCAAAAAATCAATCTGCTTATTTCTTTCTTCATTCATCTTTCTTCTTGACTCATCTGCTGCTTCTTGGCGTTTTCTTAAAGCTTCAGCAATACGTTCTTCCTTTGTCAAAAATTTAGGCTGGAATGCATGAAGATAAATAATCAGCAAAGTCAAGGCAAAATCACCTTTTAAATTTCAAGTGTTCACACAACAATTTTCATAAACTCTTTAATGAATTGGTGCAGAAAAATAAAAAAAAAGGATAATTAGTTTTTGTAAAGGTTGATATTGAATAAAAGCTTAAAATGACAACAGTTTCAAAAGATGATTAAATGTTTTTCTACTGTGATTCATAGATTATGTTTGTTAATTTAGTCACTCATGACTTCAATTACCTTACTAAGGGCTGCTTCTTCTGCCTTTTTCTTAGCCAGGAGTTCCTCCAAAGATAAGGGAACTTTCTTATCAGACTTTTGATCTTTGGCATCATCTTCCTCATCTCTGTTGTCTCTGAAGATAATTATGTAATACCATTTCACATAAAATGCTATAATTTAACCAATTCATGTTAATACCTACTTTTTCATCATACTAACTAAATACAGTTGTCTATGTCTAGAGAGAAAAATTAATAATATTAGTTAAAGCTTAAATAATAAATAAGGTTATGAAAATTTTACTCTGCCAGCTTACAATTATTTTTGACAGTATACTCAGTATACAATAATTCATTAAAAAAACATCATATTACTTTTTACCGTCCTTGAATTTTGGCGAGCGTGATCTTTTTCTCTTGTTCCTGTCTCTTTCTTTACTTGTGCTTCTGTTCCTCTTTCGCTCTTTGCTTTTACTACGTTTTCTATATTTAAAATGCCATAAAAAAAACTTTTGAACAAAAATTGACATCAGAAATTTTTTCTTTCAATTAATTAAGAAATAAGACAAGATATATATAATTTTTTTTTTATTTTTTTTTTACATTGTAGTTTGAAAAAAAGTAGTTGAATATGCCGTAAATTTGTAAAATAATAACCAAAACCTAAGTGCCTGTACAGACATGTTTTTTTATAATAATACCCAACTATCTCTCATAAATTAATTCTCAGACTTCACAAATGCTTTAAACTTTTTAATACACCTTTTTTTGTACCAATAAATATGTCCTACTAGCTATATAGGCCTACTGACGAATGAGCCTTCAGATATAAAACATGATTTTTAAAGATTCTGAGAGAAAATAACTTTTTAACACAATAAGAAAATAAATAGCGCACCTCTCCCTGCTCCGGGATCTATGTCGAGATTTCGGCTTGTTGCGTTCTTTAGATCGTGATCTATCTCTTCTGGGCTCTTTCTTTTTTAATTCTTCATTATCTGGTTTGCTTTCCGTTTTCAAAGGACTACGTGACCGGGAACGCGCTCCTGGGCTCATCTGTGATGAGAAGACAACAATTACTCTTACACAGTAAAAGTATAAGACTTGGATTTTAATAGTAATAGAACCGAATAAGATCAGTTCAATCATGAAAATTACTGTACGTTAAAGTTTAGCTTTTCTGTTTATGTGAGGCTTAAAATTATAATTATTACCTTATAATAATTATACAATCATACCTTTCTGCTATATAGTATAAAAGTTAATGTACAGATATTAAATATATATTTGACAATGATTCTAATTATATTTATTTCATTTTTTTATCTAACTCAAACTATAAATATTAATTGTTATTAAATTTACTCCTAAGATAATAATAGGGAGTAGCTACCCCGAAGGATATTTTATTACCGGGTATATCATATATAAAATTAAAGGTAATTTTGTCCTGGTTATGGAACAGTTGGTTTGGTTCGATGATGAACCTTCTTTAATTTTGTATTCAATTTTACTCCTTTTGTGTATTTTATAAAACAGTGTTACTTCCCTTGAGCTATGTATTGTTATTAAACATTGATTACATTGTTACGCCACTATTGCTGATTTAGTTTTTTGTCCCGTAAAGTTACTCAGTGATGAGTGCCTACACACTAGGCCTAATCTTGTCAATAGCTCCATCCAAAAAATTTTTAAATGGCATTTTTTTAAACCCTACATTTGTGGGATAGCTAGGCCAACACCCAAAAATTAGGCCTACCATTCAGAATTCATAAGTTACACTAGTAAGTGACTAGTGTAGTTAGTATAGTGACAGCTAGTTTAGTTTATAGTCTATTCTATAGTAAGTAGTTAGTAGTAAGTTTTAAAGTAGTTAAAGTTAAGTCAAGTAAGTGAAAGTGTCCTATTTTGCACCACTTTGCTACTTTAACTTACTTAAATTTAAATTATAATAATAATTAATAATATATTTAAAAGATGGTAACTTATGTTGATATGTCTACTGAATAATAATTAAATTTCATTCCGATTCCATGATCAATCAGTGAATCAGCTGCAGGGAGTCAGGGAGTTCGTAATAAAAATGTAAACAAAAGATGAAAAGTTAAAAAAAAATCATTTATAATAATTTATAAAATAAATTACAAGTCATAAAATATCCTAATAAATTAAGCATAATGGTTTAAGACAAACTTAGCAAATTAATTGACTGTTCTCGGTACTCGTTTATTTTATATATTGGGCTCACCTTGTATATAAGTATACGGTTTTAGAGCGCTATTAAACGTTTAAAATACGATTCACAGAGTACCAACTTTCTATTTTTACCTCATGAAATGAAAATATCGTAGCCGGAAGACTAATTTAATCATGCTATTCTTACGGATGAATGTTGAGCTATCAACTATACTATATAAACGTGAGCGGTGCAAACATAACTAATGGTCAGCTACTGTAATTTTTACGTCGCGTTGTTTCAGGGTTAATTAGTTTTGAATGCAGATAAAGATATATTTATATTAGTCTAGAGTCTAGATCTATATGGTATAAGAGAAAATGCTGACCGAGTACAAGAACTCACCTCCAGTGTGGAAGCTGCAGCTAAATATGTTGGTATGGAAATCAGCACAGACAAATGTAAAATAAATCTAGGCATAGCCATAGGGCTCAAATAATAATATAAATAGGCCTAGCCTACTCATTAGCGGCGGAGGCAGCACAGGATGCAGTAGACCTATAAAACTCAACGGCCACATTTCGGAGGAGGTTGAAACATTCAAAAACTAGGGTCAACCCTTACTAGAGATGGAAGGTCGATAAATGAAATAAAAACTCGACTAAGCCTGGCCTCCTCCATCATGTTCAAACTATATGGAAGATATGGAAGCGCAATAGGGGCCTATCAGCTTCCTAGTGAAAATAAAATTATAGCCTACCCATAGTACTTTCCGTATTTTTATATGGCTGCGAAAGTTGGACGCTGAATGCAGAGGCCGAGAGAAGAATTCAGGCCTAAGAGAACCAATGATATAGAAAGTTATTAGGAATACGCTATTAAGAAAGTAAATAAAATTAATGTCTTGCTCCAGATTCATAATCTGGCGGGTAAACAGGAGGCTCTCCTTTAAACTATTAGGCCTAAATGACGAAAGCTGAGATGGTTTGGTCATACTTTAAAGCATGACTCCTTGGACAAAACCATCCTAAGACATTGGAAGGAACTTGCAGAAAAGTTCGACAGAAAAAGAAGTGGTTGGACGTTTCTGCAAACTGCTTAGCCTACTTTCTGACCGGGACGAATGGATAAATCTCGTTATGCGCACCGTCGTACCGTAATTACGTAACACCCTAACGACGAAAGTCACCGATCTGATGATGATGATAAGAGACAGCATCGGAAAATTGGAAGAAATGAGTCTTCATGAGACTATCAAAGAAGGGCGACCTTGGAGACTGAGAGAAATTAGGCCTAATCATATTTTATGTCATAATATGGGCTTTAAGCTTATAGTTATAGGCTAGCCTATATATATATAGATTATATTAGGCTAAGCTTAGGACTTCGGCCTATTATAATCATTTAGATCTATTAGGCCTAAGCTTATAGCATGGCGATTATCTGTTTTGATCTCAAGCGTTGCCTTCATATCCGAATTGTTGGTTAGCCTATATCGCGTGCCTCTTCCCGACTGACATGCCAAATAGGCTACTGCTGATAACTCGACCATCATGGAGTAAATGTCTACAGTAAGATATGCGCTTGCCGCGTCCGGCATGCTTCGTGACAGCGCGCGTTGGCAAAAGTTTATATAAGTTTACAGACGTCAATTCTAGAATATGCTTATTCTAGAACAGTAATGGCGAACCTATTTGAGGCCGCGTGCCCAAAGTGCAATACAAGACCAACTTATTTGTTTTAACGTGCCAACACAGCAATTTAAAAAAAACAATTGAGGATTTACTTTATAAAAAAAACAGCTCATACAGTTGTCCGAACTAATTAATTTTTTGTCCAAAAATAATAGATCTAACAAATTTACAGATCTTTGAATGATACAAACAGTCTTTTATAAGCTTATAAAAAAAAATCATGAACTGTACTAAATTAAAAAAGTATTAATATATTACAATTACACAATTACAGTTATTACAGTTAACCGTATGTAGTTGGCATGATTTTGCTTAGCTAATGTGATTTTTGTTGTTTTGTGCATGCTGATAATTTGTCAAGCCTGGCTCATACTCCCTAACTTTAAGAGCGACACATGCAGCACTCAGGTCATCTGTCAGTCTGTTTCTGGTATTAGATTTGATATAATTTAAAGTTGAAAACAACTGCTTACAAGCATAAGATGACCCAAACAAAGTAAAAAGTGCAATCCCTTGTGCTTTTATCTACTTGAAATCATTTTGCAGAGAATTCCACACTTTAAGGATTTCATCATCAGTGCTACCAACTGTGCTGTCCTTTGCCGTCCATTCACACCCTATCGTCTCAAGTGTTTCACGCAGATAATAGAATTCATTTTTTCCAGATAGTGCTTTCTTGAAATTCCAATAGCTCCATTCCCAATTTCCTAAATCTAACCACAATAAGATAAGATAAGATAAGATAAGATAAGATAAGATAAGATAAGATTGCTTTATTGATCCAAATGAATGGAAAATTGACTTGATTACATAAATTCCGTTTTTTCAGCATACCTAAAACAATATTAAAGAACCATTTGTACTCAAACACAATAGACATTCACGCACACTATCATACCATTTATCATACAAGAAAAAAAGTAGGCCTATTATTTAGGAGTCAGCTATTGAGCCATCGTATTTCCTGGCTGAAAGGTGATTCTTTTGAAAGAGTCTTACTGACAGTGGAACAAAAGAGTTCTTAAATCTCTCTGTTCTTGCCCTTATAGAAAGAAGCCGACCACTTCGACTAGATATTATGTAGCTATCATGAAGCGGGTGTGCATGATCTTGGAGGATTTTATCAATCATAGACAGGCACCTTGAACTGAAAATATCCGCAAGAGATGGTAATTCTGTCTGTGTAGTACGAGAGGCTTTGTTTATTAGGCGGTCTATCCGATGTTTGTTCAATGTGGTGGTATTACCATACCAGCAGGTGATTGCAAAGGTTATGATGCTACCAACAGTCGCCGAGTAAAATAGATTCATAATGGTTTTCTCTATGTGAAATATTTTTAGTTTATTAAGACAGAAAAGTCGTTGGTGCATTTTCTTACAAAGGATTTGGCAGTGGTCAGACCAAGTCAGTTTGTCAGTAATTGTGACGCCAAGATATTTATATTGCGAGACTTGATCTATTATTTGGTTGTTTATGTGCAAATCAGTCAGCTTGCGTTTTTCTTTCCGGAAGTCTACAATCATTTCTTTCGTTTTTGTGATGTTCAATATCAGGTAGTTCTCTTCGCACCATTTGTAGAAATCTGAGGTCGTACTGTGATAGAGACTGTCGTCACTGGAAACAAGGCCGACAATGGCTGTATCATCGGCGTATTTCATTACAGATTACTGTATCGATTGCTGAACTTTGAATGTCATTGGTGTAAATTGTGTATAGAACGGGAGAGAGGACACACCCTTGAGGCGCTCCAGTGCTTATTTTTCTTATTTGTGAGGTACATCCCTCTACTCTGACAAATTGAGGGCGGAAAGCAGGAAAGTTCTTCAGAATTGGCTTTTTATGGGGAAGTAAGAAAACAAGGTTGTCTCCATCTTACCTAACTGTACAAATATATTATTGAAATTCTACTTTGTTGCTGATAAAATTCTAGAAAATTCCTTGTCGATTTTCTGATGGCTTGTAGAATTGTCGGTAAATGTTATAAAATTTTTGTAAGTGCATTTTTACATATGGAAAATATTTCAACTGTTTACTTTCTAGGTCTCTTTCAAAGCCTGTAGTTTTCTTCCAAATGTTCTGATATCACACACATCATTTCTGCTGTTTACCCCGAACCTTGCAGTTTTTTTTATTCAGTTCATTGAAGTGTGCTGCAAAATCTTAAAAAAAAAAAAAACATGAGGGTGCTAAGCCAGACCATATCAGTGAGCCGTGGATAATCCTGCCCCTTTTGAATCATAAACAGCCTAATTTCATCCAAGCTTGCTAAAAATCTCTTTAATATTCGTCCTCTGCTCAGCACCTGAAATTAGGGCCTTCATGTATTGTACATGAGTAAAGTACAAAGAGCTTCTTGGTGTATAATACAGTTAAACGGAACGAATTGGTGTTTTTGCTTCTTTAACTAAGAACTGTAATTAATGAATGTTTTAAAAGATGTTAAGCTACTGATTTTCCTGGTTCGTTCAGGTAACCCAAAAAAAGCTTTCATAACAGCATTGTGGATAACTATCCCTTGTGTTCTTTCAGGCAAAGATAACAATTTCACCAGCTTTTTTTCTCATTAATGTCACCAGCTGCGTAACACAAAATTACAGCAAGCCTTGCATTATTTTTTACATCTGTGCTTTCATCAAAGCACATGGAATATGGTTTATTTAAAAATAAAATAAAAAGAATAGCGGCGAAAAAAAAAACGAATTAAAAGTATTTTAACAAATCGACGTTGGTATCGTCGTTCCGACAAAAATGATCCCATTCCTAGCGGTGTTGCCATAACTAAGCTGTTCCATTTTTGGTAAATGCTCGCGTGCCCACAATAAAGGCTCTGTGTGCCAGCTGTGGCACGCGTGCTATAGGTTCGCCATCGCTGTTCTAGAATCTAGATAAAAGATTATTACGTCTACTGGACCCAAAAATCATGCAGGGCGACAGGGATATGACATATAATCAAGTAAGAAAAGAAAAATAGCCGGAGGATTAGCCTATGCTAGCGGGAAACGAAACGGTGACGAATGTAGGTAGACCACTGTCCCCGTTAGCGGGCTCCGTGGTTGGTGCTTTGCACGACCCAAAACTCCTGACATTGATTGTAGGCCTAAATCTTTTTTACGTAGGCCTATTCCGTGTCTAAATCATAACCATGCATCACCTATCGAGACAATAGGCCTACTGGGGAGTCATGAATGAAAACAGAATAAAAAAAAAACTGAGCTAATTTTAAACCTTGTAGGCCTATTAATCCTGGTGCCATGTCAATTCTGTCTGCTGACCATAAAAGGCTTAGTCAATGCCCACAGAATAGAAATATAATTCTATAGGCTACCTATTCATGGTCTAAATCATAACCATGCATCACCTATCGAGACAGTAGGCCTACTGGGGAGTCATGAATGAAAACAGAATAAAAAAACTGAGCTAATTTTAAACCTTGTAGGCCTATTAATCTTGGTGCCATGTCAATTCTGTCTGCTGACCATAAAAGGCTTAGTCAATGCCCACAGAATAGAAATATAATTCTATAGGCTACTTATTCTGTGGTCACGAACCGAGGAAGCCGGCTGGTCCAGCGGTTAGTTCACCAGACTGTCAACCAAAAAACCAACTAATAGGTCGCGGGTTCTATCCCTGCCACCGACGGATGCCTGCATGTCGCCCTGCAGAAGTTTTGGGCCTAGTGGACGTAATAATCTTCTACCTAGAAGGAACGTCTGTAAACTTATATAAGAGGAAGGAGAGGCATGAGGCACGTGTAACGTCACCCAGCCTCTTCCAGACCATCACAACTTTTGTTTTAAAGTAAAATAATTCTAAATAGTTCTATAGAGAAGGCCTAAAAATATTTTTTAATTTTGTTAGAAGTCAAGTTCATATTAGGCTATACCATTAGGCTACAAACATTCAATTAAACTTTTGATGAAGGCTTAAATTATTTATTTAACCATTTTGTGCATTTCTTAATTTAATTGTTATAACTTTGGCTTTCCCATATTCCATGGAAGTATAAGCTTATTTTAACATTGTCAGGATGGTTATTGTTTTGACTAGACGTCCACTGTGTCAGTGCTGTGTTAATTAGGGGAGAGGGGGGCACGTTGATACACATTTTACATTTTTGTACATTAATTGCAAACCATTATATTTAGAGTGGATATAAATACTTTTATTTGTTCCCCTAGGTATCCTGCATCTTTTTATCTACAAATTGTATTCATTTGAACATATTTAAAATAAATATAGCTCTAAAAGCAATGTAAAATAATTTGTATCAACTTGCCCCGTGCAGGGGCAAGATGATACACATTATGGGGCAAGCTGATACATTGAATAAGATTTAATAATTACACTTGTACAGTGACAATTTAACAAAGTAAACAACCCAAAACTATTATTTTATTGTTTATTTTATTATTTAGAACAATTTTGGTCAATAAAACTTCTATCATGTTGGGACTTTCTTTTACATCTTCGCACCATCTGAAATTACAAACAATTAAAAAAAATTATATCCCTGGCAATTTAATACAGTTAAACTAAATTTTAAAATCGCAATAATCGTAAAATAATATGATAAATAATAGTTTAATAGTAATGTATTTAATTAAACCTTTTTATTAGATGCCCGTATAAGGCCTAAGCATTAAACGTAAACCCCTAGGCTAGTTCTAATAAATAGGAATAACACTAGCTAGACATAAAAAGTAAAGCAAAAATAAATGAAAATGATTTAAATGTAAGCTAAACTCAATGAACCTAACACTCTTATTAAATATAAATACATTTTTGTAAAACATAAATATTTTTCTATGTAAATAGGTAACCGGATATAGTATCAATGTGCCCCGAAACGGCTGTATCAACTTGCCCCACTACACCACATTGCATTAATTCGACTACATTAAAAACAAAACGCAAAAAACATAATCGTAATTTAAATAAAAGTATTTAGGAATCCCCATTTAACCTAAATAAAAAGATGATAAAATAAAAGTACTTACCGTGTCTGTGAAATCTCTTACGTAATAGTAAGTCAATATTTTTCAAAAGTCGCTCAAATTTCAATTTTTCTCACAGTATTATCAATGTTGATACGAGCGAAGCCATTTTTATATCGAAAGTAGGGGAAGTAGAAAGCTATTTCCCGTACTAACTCTTATGCGCATACGTAGTATAATAGCTGTAAAAAACAATTTGTATCAACCTGCCCCCGTATCAACCTGCCCCCCTCTCCCCTAATTTTAAAACCAAATTCTTGAGATAATACAGGATCTAAAGCAGTGGTTCCCAACCTTCTTGTGCCGCGACCTATATAGGCCTAATTATAGTATAGGCTACGCTTCTCATGTTGTGGCGACCCCCAACCATACAATTATTTTCGCTAATTATAACTGTAATTTGTTACTGTTATGAACTGTAATGTAAAATTTTTATATGTGCTGAGCATAATGCGGATGTCTTGACACCCTGCTCTTTGCAGGATCTCTGCATTTAGGACTTTGTCCTGCCACCTTATATCTAGGATGCGTCTGAGACACCTGGGATGAAAGGTGTTCAGTTTCCTTTTCTGTCAGGAATATGTGCACCACGTCTTTTGGCTGGGGGTTTTCAACCTTGCTATATTACCCATGACCTTTGCTGTCCTACTGTTGAATTCCCCTTCAAAAAACCACATCATTTGGTAGTTTTGATCCGATTTTAAGCAGCAGAACTTGTCGACTACGTCTAGTGGTTGACCACTAACAGTAATGCATGGAGCGATGGTAGCATTTTGAGCCAGTACTTTTGTTTTGACTAATTCCACTAATGCCGAGGCAGAATTTTCGGCATGCAAGCATTCAATTTATAATGAGCGTCTGGAGCTAATTAGTACATTCGGTTACGAAAGCTGCATCATCGGCATAGAGAAGTTCCCTTACACTTCAGTTTTAGCTCTGAGTAGTCAGAGCCTATTTAGATATTAGATTGATGAGCTTTCAGAATATCCTTGTGTGTAGGTAGACACCCTCATTGTGGCCCCCATAAGCATAGTGCAGTAGGCACGAGAAGAATATTAATTGCATTGTCATTGCAAATAATTAGGCTACCTTTATTTGAACACAGAGCAGGAATTTTTCAGGTTTACACAGATTAGTGCGTGGGTAAAAACATTAATAAAAAATCAACACAATGTTTCCATAGCCTCTCAAAAAATTGTTGTCCATTTACCCCAACCCTCCTCACGATCATAAGAAATTGCAGAACCTCTTTATATTGAATGACATCATAAATGGAGAATATCTAAATCTATTGCATAGGTCCACATTAATAATCGACATAAGCTGCCTTGCCCATACCGGGTATGCCTTAAAAGTGTTAAACAGGTCTTAAAAACTTATTTCTTCTTTAAATTTTAAATTACAACATAATTAAATTAAAGAAAATTAAAAATTTCCACGCCAATTCCATGTTTTAAATGAAAATTTTAATTTGAAATCAACATTTCAGTGTCAACAATATGTAACAATTAACATTGAAACAACACAGGCCTGCTAAATGCAGATGATCCTGAGATGAATTTTCTAAGGTATGATAGAATAAATGAGCGCTACATCAACCTTGAAGTTGAAGAGATGCCTTTACTCTAAACGGGGGACATCTCTGTGGCATCACATCTGCTGGGGTCGGCACACCTTCAGTCACCTGATGTGTGCTATGAATGGAGGCATGTGTAGTAAACTTGAATACTCACAGAATGACATAGCTTTTGAATAAAAAACATTTCTTAATTGTCATGGTTTGTTTACTAAGCTCAGCTCTGTATTTTATGCATTATTTGCTGTTTATATGTACACACACACTTTCACCAGTACCGGTATAAAGATAAAAAACATAAGAAACTATTTATTGTCTGTATTCGTTTCAACAAAAATTACTAAATGTTTTTTATGTAATGCATATTTGAACTTAAGAATTCAACTACTCATAAATACAATGTAATGTCAATAACATAACATGATAGCTGTAACATTATTCTTTGTGCATAGTCTTCTTTACCACTGACCAACATCATAGTTTAAATCTAATACCTCCTGAAAAGAAAATGTATATAAAGGAGTGATAATAAAAAAATTAACATAGAACAAAGCCTAAAAAAACAATTTCTAATATAATATTAGTAATACTAATAGAAAGTAGTGGTGTTTCACATAATACTATACTTTTGAAATACAATGAAAACAAAATCAAATAGATACTAATAAAATGTTAAATCTGTAATTATGTAGTTGACAGAAACATTTCTTTATAATTGAAAAAAAGTTTTACAATTTTTTTATATATCTTTTTCTCATATGTAACTAAACAAAACTAGTTCTATTGAAAAACAAGTTGTTTTTTTACGGCTAACTGTAGAGCTTATATGAAGATAACTTACTCTATCATGACAATATAAATCTTTCACAGCTTTAAGTGTGTGGCTGTTGTTGAGACAGACATAGCCTGAGCGACTGGGACAATATAAGGCTACCTGCAAAAAATTATTTATTTTAAAGACAAGAGAAAATCCTTTAAGTTATGGTCTCAAAATATAACATACGGTAAACAATTTTAATGTACACACACAGGCTAGAATGATTCATTTAGGCATAACCCACAAATAGTAAGTTAGTAAAATTATTTATTTAAAATGTTCAAGATTTCTAGACATACCTTCTGAGTGTCTCCAATTTGAAGTTTTTTCTTCAAAAACAAGGAAAGAGTATGTATTGTTGCACCACCAGTAACTCGAATGTATTCTTTATGCTGAAAAATCATAATTACCATTTCATCAATAAATTAATATCCTTTTATTGTACAAAAAATTAAAACACCAAAATTAACGTCCAACCAACAATCACTAAAAATTAAACAACCCCTAAAAACAAAAAGCATAGCCTTCCGAAGATTTCACCCTTTACCACCCACAGAGAAATAAAGAAAGCCAAAATAGCAGCAAACACACAAAAGCAGTGTTAATCATGTGCATTCAATAGGTTTATACCAATGTATTAAATGTAATGTTATGTGCAGGCTCTCATGTCACATACAAATTTACTATGTCAATGAGTACAATAAATGAACAAGTGATGTGTCTACAAATTTATTTAGGTTCATAGTACAGAATCGATAATATTCAGAATATGCTTCACATAAATGGACCTCCACAGTAGTAAACAGTCTCACACAACCTGTCACCGCTTTCCTCACATTAAATAATAATACACAATTATTTTCGACAGACTTCTTCCCTTCAGTTGTAGTACACAAGGTAGCTTACATTGTCCCTTAAATCTGTCAGTATCCCTCAGTCGCACCAAACTCCCCCTCTAATAACATGTTGTCACTATTAACAATTTGAAAACAAAGACACATGACTTACACTTGTTTGTCTAACATGGTTGCCTTTCCTGTCCATTGTCTACATAAAGTGTACAGGAGAAAAAAACAGTCAAAAACTAATATTGGGTTGATTTTTTTTTGTTGAAAATTTTTAATAAAATGTGTTTCCCCAGGCTAAACCCACATGTTCCAAGTTTCGGATATATGGGATGACAAATGGTGGGTCAATTAGCCTTTAAGTTTAAGTGGTCAGGTCACCAGAAACATTCGTACATACAAATTTTTGGGAAGTTAAAATAAAGAATTTTCAAAATAATGTTAAATGTGTTCTGAGCTTACATTACCAGTATCGCAACTGAACAAGGGCATTAAACCATAGCACATTAATTGTGTAGTGTAGTTTCTAGAACAAAAAATATACTAACCAATCTATGAAAATTATCTCTGGGTCTGTGAAAAGTAAAATAAAAATTAATAAATATTTACATATGAATTTCTTGTATCAAATATTACTTTTTTGGTTGCAGATTAAACTTTGAATATCTGTACTGCTAACCTTATACCTAGTAATAACTAATTCTTTGTGATTTAGCACACTGACAATACTACAAAATGCAAACCATAAAATAGTCTCAATTGTAGGCCTACATTTGATGTTAATTTTAAATAGGGACAAATTTGTTTCATTCCATTTCTATTACTAGAATGTATCTTATGTAATTTTAATTTAAAATACCAATATTTATCATGTTAAACAAAATATAAGCAAGTCACATTTAATATCAATTAACATACTCACTCTAAACATTTAAGTCTTAAGGAAATTGGAGGGATAAAAGAATGTTTTTGAGGCACATGGGCAATATGTCGAGTTTGTGTTTGATGTACTGGAGGATGAACTTTGGCTGTTACTTGAATTTGATTTTCTATGGAAATAAAGCAATAGTTAGATAATTCTTTCCTTGTATGGCACAAGCTATCTATGAAATAAAATATTGAAAATAAAATTAGATTGAATACATACTCTTAATTTCTTTGTTATGTTTTTCATAAAAGGCCTTTTCCTTCATTAATTCATCTGCAAAAAGCATTAGTAATATTAAATGCAATAATATTCATAACATTATAATTAATCACTTTGTTAAAAAATGATACAGTTAAAAATATTTCTTTAACATTTACATTAAATTCAACTTACACTACCTTTCTCCACATGGGGAAGAAGAGCGTACACGATATCTTGCAAAAGACCATCGAATCTTCAATTAGAACAGAAACAAATGTACCAATAATTCACATCATAACATTCTTTTTAAGGGCTGAAAAGCTAATTAAAAAAAGATAAATATTGATACACAAAATTCTCTAAAAGTGAACTCAAATGCATGCACTATGAAACATTTTTTACTTAACGTAATAATAAATATAGCAAAATACCTAATATGCACAAAAGGATCTGTTGGATGGATTAGTATAGCACACATTGGACAATTCAAACTTCTGTCTAGGTGCTTGACTATGCAATTTTTGCAAACTGAAATTTAGACAGCCAAATTAAAGACAATATATATATTTTAATACTTCATTAAAATATAACAATTCTTCTGGCTTCTGGTAGAGATTTTAAAGGCTTCTGATAGAATCAGAGATTCTATTAGCAGAAACAGCTATCAAATAACTTGAACAATCATGATTCTAGCAGTAAAGATCAATAACCAATAGGCCCTATATTAAATTAATTCATTTTTGTCAAAGGCAAAGGAAACTAGTTAATCTTACAATCCGTTTTATGCTTTTTCAAGTTGTCATTTTTATAGTATTTACAGTTATCATAAATACTTGTGTTTTTTTGTAAACATTTTACATACATATTATATAGATGTCTTTAAATTTTCTTTTTATTGTGCAGCACTACATGTGGGAATTGAAAGAACAACAAAATAGCTCAACTATTATGCCTTAGTATCAAACTAAAAGACTAATGAAACTTACATGAATGCATACATTCTGTAATTGTACAGGCTTCATACAAATATCCTTGACAAAGACCACAAATCAAATGTGGGTTAACAGACTGAATAGGTATCCATAATATGTTATGCTCATCTATTCGCCTTGATGTACATTGTCTCATTTTCTTGCTATCTGTTTTATCTGTGGTCATGGCCTATGTACACAGTACAGTAAAATACCTACAAAGAAGATCATTTTTTACAATCAACTGCAATTTTTTAGGATTAATAACACATATTTCTTTTATTTTAAGTAGGCCTACATGTTAAAGAATTAAATCCATATGCAGTTAATTTATGGCACTGTCTATTCTCTTTTTTGTTGTTAAAGGAAATGTGCAGGTAGGCCTATACTCCCTGCCCTATGAAATACTTTCTACTCACGGAGCCTTAGCTATTGCAGTGCAGCAACAGTATTTTAGTAAAAAAATTTAAAATTCTACAGATGCTGGAACAGCTAACAACTGCAAGGGCATCAAACTCTGATGGATACCCGATTTTATTTAGTTTGAGTAAAGTTGAAGCGGCTAGTATGGCGTGACCACAGAAACTGGTGAACGCTGCTTCACTGGACTTATGAATCAATTCGGTCTGACGGAATACTTTACTTTTTTATGTAAATCTATGACTGATCATAATTATTAAACAAATTGTTTATACTAGTACTAGGCTATAAAGTATATAGTAAAAAATTGGATTTGAAAATATATTTTTTTTCTACGTCTAATTATTGTTTGCAAGGCATTTTAATGACTTGATTCGTCCAAATTGGACATTATATTCTTAAAAAATCCTTAATACAGAACAAAAAACTTGTGAGCTAACCTCAGGCAAAAGATTACCCCAGCCCGTTATATCATATAGCCTAATTATAAAGTTATTATAGAATATTATTAAATATATTAATATTATACAGATCATTATTTATATTATATACATCAGATAGGCCTATAGACTATAGTCAATAGTCTATACTTAGACTATACTACTATAACTAGTCTATAGTATATAGCCGATTATAGCCTATGTGTTGTGAGTTGTCATCAGTCAGTTGTCAGTCAGCCCGGCTTAAACTTAAAAAAAAAAAGATAAAAGTAAAATATAGCAGAATACACTATATCACTATAATACTAATACACAGGTCACAGGTAACTGGCACTACTTATTACTTAGCCTACAGTTACAGATTACACTGAATTACAGTAACAGTGTAAGTGCAATTCAGTGACTGTGAGTAGGCCTAATTGAAATGTGATTGCTACTGTGGTCTGTACCAGGCAAAGTGTGGTCAGTGAGTCAGTGGTACACTGGCACTGGTAGGCAAGACACAAACTGCAGGTTGCAAAATTGAATTTTAGCTGCCCAGGCCCAGACTAAAACTCAACTTGACTCAAGACAAGCCCAAATCTGAACCTAACCGTGACAAACGCGGCTAAAATGTTAAATGATTGTTAAATTATACAAATAATTCTAAGTAAAAGTAGGCCAACTAAACTACTAAACTCAGTAACTAAACTAAACTAAAGCAGGGTAGGCCTACCCTGCAACTGTCGTTAAAGAAAAAAAGTAAACTTTAAATTGAGTAGGCTTAAAGTCGGTGTAAAAGATAAAAGGTTTTGGTAAAGTTTGACTTTAGCATAATACTATTAGATATTTGAGAAAATAATATAAATATAATCTACTGCAGTAGCTGACACTTTACTTGATATACAACGTGAAAGCTGAAAGATGATTTCAATGTTCACCACTAATTGCCAACTCTCCAATTGTGTTGTCAACTATCACGACTTGTAGGCCTATTCATTTTGCATACTCTGCAAAGTATCAAAACAGGTTAAACATTATTAAACATGGTTATATTTATAGTGACAAAATATTACGTGCAAAATAATGTTGTTTTTGTTAATGAAAAATTGTTGAATATATGAATATAGATCTAGTCTAGGGGCTGGGCATTTTAGATTCCGTTGTGCCTGTGGCTTTTCTTTTTTTTTGCTTTTTTTTTTAGCACGGCCCACTGCTTACTAAGCCTAAGCTACGCATTTTGATCGAATCACCACTTTACTTAACAACATTACGTTTATTATGGCATATGGTGTTCAGTGATATATTTTTTTTTCTTCTACAAGCCTAGCTATAGTTATCTGCCTTTATTATAATTAATTATATTATTATTATAATATAAACTTCACTTTTTTCTAACTAAATGTGGTTGGCAAAGGCCAAAAGGTCAAACTCTTCGAATGGCCTTTGGCGCATTTGCCTATATAGGCCTAAAGTCCTAAAGGCTAAAAAAAAAACACTAAGAAGAGCCTATAATTTGATAACAATATTGTCATTTCCCTATGGTTGGGATCTTGGTAGGGGAAGAATGGGAAGGGGTCCGCGGAAGACTAATAATAGTCCTATACAGGCTCAACGAGAGGGGGGTAGGCTACAGCCGGTACGCCGTACCGGGGCCCATGAGAGTTTAGGGGGCCCATGAATATTAAAATTATAAAAACTAAATTGGCATTTGCGCAAGTATTTTTTATTGTTGCTATTAAGCTAAGAGAAGATGCTCCGAAACCTCCTACAATCTCACGTGGCGCTGCGGGCCCTTAATTTAGATTTTCTTTGAATGTGTACTTGAACATTTTGTTAAATATGCAATGAAGTTGTAGTATGGGGCCTGACTTCGATAGCATTTAGGACCAATTTGCTTTATTTTTCTCCAGAGACACTTACAAATATAGACCTATGAGCCTTACAGACTTAAAGTTCTCCCTGCTAGCTTGATTAATAGCCTAGGGCCTAGGCCAACATACTCTGTATACCTGCATACTAGTACGGGAGTCAAAGCTAGTTAGTCGATCCTTTTACACTTTATAGATCTCCTGTGCGGTAGCCAAGAGGGTCGGTTGAAGGTATCATAATTTTAGACACATGCAAATACACATTATTCAGTTGCAGCCTTAAGAGGTGGAAAATAGTGTCAAAGCTTCATGGCATTTCTAGCACCATATGATCAGATCGAATTTAAAGTGTAAAGCCATTTGTAGCTCATCTACCAAGGGTTGGGTTGGCTTTGGAAGACCTGTTAAAGCTGAATCTTACTCCGAAAACCAGAAACGAAATCCATGAAATCTATATTTTAGGTTGGTTCTTTCACTTGAATCATAATGTCAGTCGTGTGACACAAACCTATACTAGACCCTATTGACTTCTGCAACAAAGTCATTCAAGCTGTGATGCGACTATAGATATGGAAGTTGCAAACATAGAAATCTTATAATATGCACAACCAGGGGCTGTGCGAAATAGTTGGAAAGCAATGTGGAATGAAGCTAAGCTTGTTGCAGCCAACCTGCAGATAGAAGTAGCCTACAATTGTTTAAGAACAGTAATACAGCTGCCAGAAAAAGAACAAGATTTCATGATTAGGATACACCTGATAAAAATGTGAATGTGATGAATGAAACAGAAGAATAACCTAACATCATTTAAAACAGTAATAAAAATGCAAGACTAGACTCGGACCACGTATGAGCGTAGGACGCAATAATCTTCTTTATAGAAGAAGCGTCTGTAATGTATAAGAGGAAGCCCACTTTCGAAAACACATAATATTTTATGTTGTATTTGATAGTGTTATTGGAGGGCTTACAGTTTACAGTTCGGTTCAATTCAGTCAAAGATATTTCTGACACATTCTGCTTTCTTTGGAACTATCAAAAAATGTCAGAAAAAGAATATAAGTATAAAGCTGCTAAGTTAGCAGAAAATTATTATAATGACATAAGTTATGAAGACTTTCTACAGGAAATAATTCACATAACAATGGTTCACAATGCAAATTTTGGTAAAGAACAGTTAGGTGCATTGGAACTGTTAAATACTTTGGCAAATTTCAAATTAGAAAATATTTTTCCTAACATCAGTGTCAGTTCGAGGATGTCCCTTACAGCACCAGTAAACTTAAGCTCATCAAAAATTAGCTTAGGTCCACCATGAGTCAAGATGGCCTGAACAACTTGAATAGGCTCAGTCCTATTGAGTCTGGCACTGCAAGACAAATAAACTTTGACACTTTAATTCGTATTTTTGCCAAGAACAAGGCACGCAATTTAAGGCAGTAGTTTTAATAAAACTAGTCTTTTTCTTCTGTTTTATTTATCATTTATGTAGGCCTGTTGATGTATTTTCTGTTGACTATTTCTTTTCACGAAACAGTAAGCATTCAAAAGATGAAAGATTTGGGTATATTTGTAAATAATTAATGATTTGACAGACATGCATAAATGCGATTAAGATGTATATTTATGAACTTTTTTTGTTATAGTAGGCCTACCGTATTGAAAAGTTGTGAAGTTGTTAAACGTGTATACTTTATATAAATACAATTTAAAACGCAATGAACTTGAAATCTTTTATATTGACTTGATATAATATTGCTATTTATTTATTACAGAGTTTCACCTGCCATAGATATGTCCCAAATTATTAAATCAAGTATCTGTGACAACTACAAGTAGCTTACCTTAACATGTGTCTCATTTCTCAATTTACTCTCTCAATTTTCACATTCAAATTAATCCATATTAAAATGAATTATGACAAGTTAATTGACAATTTAATTGTCCAACTTTAAAACCTCCAATACTTCTCTAGTTCTTTTCAACCAAATTAATCATCAATAATCAGTGAGAGTCACTTTTCCCATTTTACAAATCTTTGTAATATTATTTGCAAGATCAATTCTGATTAGATCTAATACTGAAGCGGAGGAACAATTAGATCTACAATAATTTAAACAAAAAACTATGTAGGCCTACTTGATTTATGTATTTTTGTAATAGATTAGACCTGTAAGGCTGTGATTGAAATGATTACACTCTAATGGTAAATGTTAACATTTATGAGTTTCACAAAATGATCAGAGACCTTTTAAAAAGATTCCTGATTTTTCCAACGTTTGTATTACAAATAAATCATCTAGATATGACTAGTGTTAGAAAAAAAAGTGTGTTGGGGGGGGGGGGGGGAGAGGGGGCCCAGAAAAGATCTCGTACCGGCATCTTTTTTTTCTCTCGAGGGCCCTGGTCCTATATTCTGAAAGTGTTGGGTATTTTCTAAAAGTCATATGGCCTGGCACCTATTGCCATTACAAGTCATAACGTTATGACTTTTAATTTTAATAATCAGTGACGCGCTGCACGTTACCCGAGAAACGTTTTGAAACCACCACATTAACATATAATAATATACCACTAAATCTCTATCCTACACACTACTATACAATCGGCAATGGTAATAAAGTAATGGACAAAAGAATATCCAAAGCAAAGCCAAAAATATATAGGCCTATATAAACTAAACCGTATTGCACAGGTGACAAGTGGCAGTATCATTCATTATATTATACACATATTATATATTTAAAAAAATACATTATTATTAGCCTCTTTTATTCTTATATTATGAATAAAGCAATTGATGGTAAAATAATCAGAATGAAATAATGTCACTGATAAAAAAATGTATAGCTTAGCAGCTTGTCTGTAGGAATTTAAATCATTAACTGCATAACTACTTTTGCCGCATACTCAGTACAATATTTCATCTTCGTGACGTCACTTTACTTTTGTTTCAGGGATTCGATTCTACAGTTCTACGCTTGTAAATACTAGCTATTATTTCCCTATAGACGAACACTATGCTTCAATATACCTTATAATCTGTTGTGCTTATAACGTTAAATAGAAAAAATGTCGTTCGCTGGACTAAAAAAACAATTTAACAAGGCCAATCAGGTAAGATAGTTTTATAAATTAAAGTATAGGCTAAATAATAATAAATCTTCCCTTCAGTCCTTCAGACTTCAGACCCTTCCTGCCCCTGGCAGCCTGGTCCTGGCCGCCTGGTAGCCTACTAGAATAGGGCCTACTACTTTTTAAAATTGTTATTTTCATAATTTTGTCTTGGTCTTGACATTTTAATATTTTATTATAAAAGTAAAATAGGTTTTAACTGGTAAAATAAGTAATTAAAAATCACACAACAAAAGGTGGGACGATAGAAGTAGCCTACAGTAGGACCACTAGGACTAGGAGTAGTAGGAGGTTACACTGACTGGTAGGCCTGCACTCATCACTCAGTACTCAGTGACAGTGTGTCATAGTCATGTCAGTGCACTGCCTACATTCAAATATTCTGAGACATTCAATGATTCATAAATGATAAATCATTAAATGGTCTACCGGACTCTCCAGTACTCTATAACTTAACTATCCTATGTCTAAGTGTTCACTGTTTATAAGCTTATAGGCCTACTTTTAAATATCCAGTAACTGTGAGTAGTGTGAGACTAACTATAACTGAGTATAACTATAAGTTGAGTATAAGGTAGGTACTTTGATAAAAAAATTCAAAAAAGGCATAAAAGGATTTAATAAGGCTATTGCTATAACTGCTATAACTACTATAAAAGTATAAGTCAAGGACTGTAACTAACTGTAACACACTACTGACTACTGAGTCTACTGTCACTACCTGACTTGTATAACTATAAGTATAACTGACAAACTTGTGTAGCACTGTAGGCTAACTACCGAATAAGTTTGAAATAAGTCAAAAAGAAAATCTGTCTTAGATTCTGATTACTTTTCAGTCCAGTCTTAGCTTTGACTTAGATTTGATTTTATATGTTTTATTTTTATAGTTTTAAATCATTGAAATTGTCTTGTTTAATATAGAACAAAGTCGTTCTTGTACTTATAGAGCTAACACAACCTAAGCCTATGTATGGGCGTATTGTAGTATAGGCCTACTTTAATTTAGTTAAAATCTAAATGTAAGAATTGAAGGCTTTATGATTTATGTAGGAATATACACATTTTATTTCATCTATTAAATTTTAAAGTAGTTTTTTTTTTAAAAAAGAAAAATATTATAAAGCCTACATTTAATAAGAAAATTTCACTGTCAATTTTTTTTACTTTGGCCTATATAATTTTGTAAATTAAACATTGAGTGAGACATTGAATTTCTATTATTAGGCCTTTTATAAACCGGCCATTTAACTAAAAGTAAAAAAAGCCGCCAAAGTCTACATTCAAAACCAGTTTAAAGTCAACATTGAAGTCGTGAGTTTTACCGCAGACTATACAGTCCTGTTTGTAATTTTTCATTCTGTAGCATTAATTAGATTCAATGTGCTGCATGAATTGACTATTTTTAGGGGCTTAAATAAATGATAAACAATTTTCAGACAATAGTGTCCTTTTAGTGGTACAGTGCTTAAATCTATTGTAGAAAATGTAATATTAGAGGTTTATATATCAAGACAAGAAATGCATTAGCCAATATAAATTTGTCCTAAATCTGGAGAGAATGGTTACTCAGAAAATAAGATTAAAAAGTGTTTTACATTTGTATACTTAAATACTATTATATGTCTGGTGAAGAGTTACAACTTATATGTTAGTGATTTATACAATTACAACTCTTTCATTTCAGTATATGAGTGAAAAGATTGGTGGAGCTAAGGGAACAGAGTTAGATGATGAATTTGTTGAAATGGAAAGGGTAAGTTTCCATTATAATTGATTGTCTGATTGGCTACAATGAGCCGATGTCAGTGTCTAGGCTATTCTTTATTAATTGTCACAAATCTTTGGGACTGCCACGCTTGATTACTGTTAAATAAAGATATATTTGTAGATTTATTATCTTTTTTTTTTCATTCCAAGATTAGATCTAAACATTTTACTGAACAAGTTTCATTTTGTTAAGTTTTTTGTTTAAACACCATGTTAGCACCTAAATATAAATAATTGTAGAAGTTTTGTGTTATTTGTTAATTTTTTAAACAGGTTTATACAAGTTTCTGACATTTTTCTTTGTTGTGCTAAATATATATATATACACATACATGCTAAGAGAAAAGGGGAACATTATTAAATTGGGCCACAATCTGTAATTCCATTCAGTTTTCTAATCTTATCTGTTAAAATTTATATAATCTACCTATTTTTAGGGTTGACAGAATGTTACACTTTTTTTTTTGTGTACTAAACTCTGCCCAGTATCACACTTATCCATGGTAGTTTGGTCTGAGATTTTTCCCCAAAATCTCATCTTATATTTCCAGCTTGTAGTTGTAGTCTCCTTTCTGGTTTTTATTTATACGTCCATTAATCACTTATTATGTATTTTAATAAAGTTGGAGAGCTAGTTTTAAGTTTTATATTAACCTTCTGTCTTATTAATTTGAGGTTGAATTTAGCTTATAAAATGCTATTCTGTTCTGGACTTCAGGCTTTGGGTCTTCTTAAATTAACTTGATTTCAAAGTACTTAAATTTAAATTGTTGAAATGTTTTTTAGATTATATATGCCTTAACCTGTTAGATTTACATGGGTTGATTTGTTGGTGGTGGTTATCATCTGCATATCTTATTATTTCTAAGCTGCTTCATAAATTAAACATGTATTTTTTTGCATTACCCTATCTTGTTATTAACTTTGCTAGTTATTTATAAAACTGTAAATTTCACTTGCAAATTTTATTTCAGTTACTTTAGGTCAAAACATTCTCTAGAATATCAATTGATTTTATTTACCTTTTAAGATTTTAATTAAGAAGATTTTGAGTAATAGCACAATCAATTATAGTAGTTCTCTAAGCAAACATCAAATACATTGGGGGGGAGGAGAAAAGGGGTCAAAAACCATAAATATTAGTATTGTGATTTTGACTATTGAAGAATTTATTGCTATGGCTCAATTATTTCTCTATGGCCTATACTTTATGCTGATTTGAAATTGAAAAGATTTATTTAGTACACATTTTTCTGATATAATGTTATACTATATTGGAACTCTTGTGAAATGTCATATTTATTATCATATTTATGAAAGAAACTATTGAACTCTAATACTTCTTGTTGGCAGTCTGGTAAAAAAAATGAACAAAATATATATAGTATATATAGTAAGTATAGGCTTTTGCTTAAAACATTCACTATATTTTATACAAATGGACAAATAAACTGAATAAGCATTCCATTTAGTACAATTTGATATATTATAAATATGTAACTAAAAGTTAAAAAGAAAACTATTTTAAAGTATGCAGCAAAGTCATTGTAACTAATGGACATGTAACATCTCTAATTAAAACAAATGGGCAAATAAACCCACAAAGCTTACTCTGGTCTAACAAATGCCTAGATCTACTCCACCTTAGAAAATTATGGTAATTCTTATTTATAAATTGTCAAAATGTTCAAAAATATTTTAAGATATGCTGTTACATTAAAAAGTAATGTTCATAGATTAGTATTTTTGGGTCATTTGGATGATTGGAATTGCATGGTAAGGACATTTAAATACAGGGTTCAAAGTTCATACAGTGACTTAAATGTGTGTAATCAAAATCTTTGAACATGACCTGGATAAAATTAAATGTCTGCAAAGCTTGATGCTGATTGGTTGATTATTTTCATAGATTTTATTCTTGATGATATTTTTTTTTTAAGTAAAGCTGTAAATACTTTTTTTTTTAAATCATTTATTTAGTGCCATTAGTGCAATACTTTTGAAAACATTTTTAGTAAATGATATTTTGATTATTAAATATATATTATAAAATAAAAACACCTGTTGGCTAAGGCATGTTACGTGTGTATATTATACAGCAAGAACATAAGTATCCTTTATAGTGTGCTATGTCTCTTATTTCACCTTGAATTATTTATTCTTATTGTTTCATACAACCCAGTCTCTACAAGACCAACGTTTATGAACTTGTATTTAAAAAAAATGCAGTATGTAGTGGTTATTCTTTTACTATTTTACTACTCCATTCATCTTAGTGCAATTATATTAATTCTTTGTGCAATTCTATTCTATGTGCACGAGAACCATACAAAACTTCATATTCTTATTCTATACCATGTATGCATGTATTATGCTGCTCTTACTTGAAGTAGGCTCAAGTCTACTATTCATTAAGAAAACTGTACTTCTTGTTGTTGAAAATCGTGCTGTGAATGGGAGGATGTACTTAAAAGAAAGTGGGGTTATTTTTAGACAAGTGTGTCGCTGTTATTCCTTGTGGTGTCATGTTAGTGGTTATGCTGGCTTTTAAAAGCACTCGGGCATATTATTTTTGTTTTCAACTTGAAATTATTTATATTATTTTCTTTCTTGCATTAGCAAACGAATTTCTGTAATTCTTAACAAACTCTAATTTCTGCATTTACGCTTGAATTTCTGAATTTTCGCTGGTGGATTTTCTGCATTTACAAAAGTACAAAATTCTATTTGTAAGGGAGATAAAAAAAACTGGATCTTTTATTTGGTTACCAGAAATAGTTTGATCTAGTCAATAACTCACACTCATTTACGTTATTGTGAATTAAAAAAGACATTCCGTTTTTTTTTGTTGTTTTGAAAGGACATAAAAGATTTAGAGCAATAAACACAATCTCTTTTTAGGCTTTTTTAAAGTCCGTCCATTGTTGTTGATGTTTTTGACATGCGAGTGGTCCTAAAGTATTTCCTGCTCGTTGTTACAAAATAAAAAGTCTGGCTAGTACTAGTTAACGATATTTGTTAAGAAATAGTTTTATTATTTTAATAGCAAGAACTAACAACTTATATTTAAAAAACAAACAAATATTACATAACTCACCGGTACATATTTATCACATCCCCTCCCCTTGAGATTACTTTAAAAATTTTCTTAATATATATTATAGGTAGGCCTATACCTATAGACTATATCTATTTTTACAATTTTACATTCATTGAGACATCTCCATGTACTTATTGCGATGCTGAAGTTACTTTATATGACACATTGAATATTAGTACTTGAGTTATTATTTTGAAGATACGTTTTGGAAACGCTTTAGAGGAAAGTAGGTCAAGTGGTGCTACGCCCCCTTCCATATAGAATAATATTTTTAAAAGTTCAGTCTTCATTAAAAAATGTTTCTTGCCCCCCCCCCTTCCTTTCCAAGTAAAGTAGATAGGCATGCATGGCACACAATATGTTTGCGGTGCCTATTGTTCTGTTGTTACAACAGTTGAACGGTATTTTTGTTTATGGGCACGCGCTAAGTCAATCGATACTTTAACAACGCAAAATTGAATAGTCATTTGCTTGCTATATGACTAGAAAATAGGGATGCACCAGGAGCGGCACATTGGAAAAAAATTAATTAGAGAGAATCGCGCATTTGTTTTAAACGGGTCCCACTTAGTCGCTAAAAATGTGTAGGGATTCGCCCCTGACGTCACGAAAACTGACCGCGTCACCGCCACGTTGCTAGCTTATTAGTTCAATATGTTGCCCTTTGTAGCTGGTCCTTGGTATGTAATAAAACATCCATTGATAGGCCCTACCATGACACAAATAACACACACACATACTAGTTAACACACTCACACATACTGGTTAACACACACACAAAACAAGATTGTATTGCCTGTCACAATGTTTTACATAACATGTCTCCGAAACTTGTAAATTAGGTATGTGTCAACTTAACGTCCTCGATGCTAAGTAGGGATGCAACAACCCACGAGATGGCCCCTAGGTTTCGAGGTTCAGTGGGTCCCACGCCATAGCGACCCCCCCCCCCCCCTTTTCCGCGCTACGTTAATTTAACTTTTGTTTTTAAACCTGCTTCTGATGGGCCTCTGCTCTTTGTAGGCACTTATGTTTCATCCCGATCAGACTTACATAAATCTATATCGCGGCCCTATGCTGAGATTTTTACCCTGACATGTCTACACGTTTTGTTGGTTAGTTCTGTTCGCTGTGTTGCATTATTCAATTTGTTATTCTGTATGCTGCCGTGAATTAAAGTTTAAAACAAAATACGACAGCGAATTAATTGAAGTTATTTCAGGTATTTTCCACGATTGTTTGATTTCGGCTCAGAAGCCCACGCCTCTATTCTGCACATTAGACCGGCCCTGTTCTTGGCATTTGTTTTTCAGCACGTTGCAACGAAAAGTCTGTGTACATTGATTTGTTTTTTTCTCTTTCCTCTCTCCCCTTCTCATATTTATTCAGCACTGCCACCAACTTCCGACGTTTTTTTTTTCTTCCCCATTATCCCGAACGTTGGCTTAAAGTTTAGTGGTATTGTTCTTCACAGTCCGGCACACGGACTATTTAGCGGAGTCGGGGGAGGGGTTAAGGAGCAACCCTTGTTAATACACAATATTGCAATAATAAGCAAATCACTTCCAGGGCTGTATAAGCATGAGTTGAAATAAATGGACAACATTTTATCTCACTAAACATCGTTTTTTTGCGCGCGCACTCCTCCCCCCTTCCTTTTCAATGCTCAGATATAGATCCATCCACTTACACTGGCGACAATAATTGGCCAATGCCATGCATTTCGTTTGGTTCCTGGTCTAGTCACATTTAGTTTACGATCTCACAATCTGTGCATTTACAATTCTTTCTATCTATATTCTATTTCTATCTAGCCAAAAAGATAAATAAATCATAAATGTTCTTAGGTCCAATTGTTTTGCGTAAAACGTAACCTGAAATATTTCTGGTGTGTTAGCCCAATGGTTCTTGACTTTAATTGGGTTCAAGGGGCGTTGCTGTTTTTTCCTTTTCCATAATGTTAATTGGTGTAGTCCATTTCTGACTCACTATAGTTTGCTCATGTTGACATGATATTTTTACCTTTAATAAATTCAATAAAACTATAAAGATGACAAAAAGAAAAATGAATGTAGCTGTAGGCCCATATTATATACAGTGGACATCTAATGGCTAATTGTTGTGATGGAACACAATCTTATGTTTTTGATCTTATATATCTTATTATTTATCTATTGACACTTCCCCCTCAAGCATTTAGTTAGTGTGTTACCAGTCCAGTATCTATTTCTATGATTTCACAGTATTACGGCTTCAGTTGCCTCTTTGATCTAGGCAATGGTTATGTTAATCCTTCACACAAGCCATCAAAATCCACTAGTCAAATCTTTGTACCTGTTACTTAAAAAAAAAAATGAAGTCACTAGTATAATAATGATGAAGAATATTTAGAATAGTTTGAACTATGGGACTCTATATAGCTCCTTATTGCCTGATACTTTTCATCAATTACCTTCCCTCACTGAATGTGTCCGCCTTTCATCCATCACCTCAACTTCTGCTTATCAGTCAGTAATCTATCAAGGGTGGACATAGTTTTGACATTTTAAATATATAATCCTAGGATGAAACTAATAATCCACTGACAATTCAAAATAAAAGTGTGTATTAGATTATATAAAGCTCACACCTTTCTTTATTTATCAAGTATTTGAAAACTAGCATTTCTTTAAATTGTGGTAAAGAGAAAAAAGAACATTGGCCTACATTTGAATTACTTATCCTTTGGATGACATAATATTTAAACTGAAGGCAGATATCATCATCATTAACATAGATAACATCTAGTGCAAATTTCAGATAGACTCTAGATCTATATGTTGTTTTTTTATGCTGTATATAAATAGTTACAGTCTATACAAAATGGCTAGAAGCCTATTAAGTCGTTGGTTACTAAAGCTTTTGGAGTACTTTATAAAGTTATTGAATAGCATTAAAAGAAAGCATTATCAATATTTGAAATAGAATATTAATTAGCTAAGGTTCCATAAAAAGGTTTTATTTAAATCCAAAAAATAGGATTTTGTAGATTTATTTTGACAAATAGGATTTACAGTCCATTTTATTTAACTTGTTTCATTGATAGTTAAATTATTTGGGAATATAAGCTTACAGCTCTTTGAGGAAAGATCATTTCTAATAAATAGTAGTAAAACACATTATCAAGCTGGTTTAAATTTTTGGTAACTTGATTGTCACTTTTTGCTATCTAATTCTAATGTTTCATGTCAATTCAGTTATTTTTAAATGTTATTATTTGATCTTTTTTCATTACCTAAATCTAAGTCATATATTATAGGCGTACATGTTATGTCTAGTGCTTTATAGATTTTTTTAAAACAGACTTTTGCCTCTTCATTATTAAAATTGTCTCTATGTCCCAATTAATTTAGAGCAGAGTAAAATAAAAATAATAATCACAATATATAAAATAATTAATTTAAATTAAGTATTCTATTAGATCTAATTCTATTATTTGATCTCTTAAAACTTCACACATTTTGAAAAAAATTTGAATCATTCATTTAAGTTGTGTTATTTAAATTAAATACTAGCCAGTGATGCTTTGCTATTTATTACATTATTATATAAACCTGCTGTTTGCTGCATACTATGCTTGCTTTGGAATGAAAAAAAGGAATCATTCTATATTTGAACAAAAACAAAATAAAATAACTAGTACTAGAAATTAGTAATAATTTAGCCTTGAAAAAGCATCTTTAATATTCATTTCTAAAGCACTCTGCAATGAACATTTCTGGGAAATATGCATCATTTATCTTTTCAATTCTGGATTTATGTATAATTATATTAATTAATTACAGCCTTAGATCAAATATTTTCAGATTGACAAAATGTTGATGTTTTAAAACACATTATTTCTTTTTTTTTCTTCTCTGTATTTGATATTCTTAAACATATTTAAATTAACTTTATTATGTATTTGAATATCATCAGCGCATTGATGTATTGGGAAGGTTGGTGGATGATCTTATCAATAAAACTCATGAATTTCTTCAACCAAACCCAGGTAACTTATAAATTTTAAACTAAAGAAAAACTTTATTTTAACTCTTTTTTACCTCTTTTTTTTATTTTAATGAGCTTTTTTGGTTTTATGTTTGTTTTGTATTATTCTGCATTTTGAATCTTTCGACTTCATTGATTCTGAATTCTCAATTAATCTTCCCAAGTAATGTCTTTTTATGTAATGATGACAAAAACTATTTGTTTCTCAAACTTTAGCATCAAGGGCTAAAATGTCCACCAGAAATGCAATCTCAAAGTTACGTGGACAAGAGCAAAAAATATTATATCCACAACCAGAAGGTACACTTGGTGACTACATGATCAGACATGGAACTGATTTAGGGGAAGATTCTGTGTTTGGTAAGCCATGGTTTTTTGACAGAATTGTTAATTTGTGATTTGTTTCAGGAAAACTATATTGTTTTTTTGGGGGGGGCTTTTGTGAGTATAAAAGTGTACTTGATTTTTTAAATTTTTTTTTTGTTTGCAGGTGGCTGTCTTATTGAGGCTGGAGAATCCTTCAAACATTTAGCTGAAATAAAATATAACCTTGAAGACAATGTTAAACAAAATTTTTTAGAGCCTTTAAGTCAACTCCAAAATAAAGATCTAAAAGAAGTAAATGTAAGGCCTGTTTTTTTATTGCACTATCTGTAAAAAACAAAGTTATATCTACACTATTTATATATCAAATTAATTTATAGAACTGTGTTTAACCTTCCGTTTATTTTTCTGTGTAACAGCATCATCGCAAAAAGTTGTCAGGTAGACGTTTAGACTTTGATTGCAAAAGGAGAAAAAAAGATAAAGGTATTTATGAAAACTATTAAACTTTTGACATTCTTTTTTTCTGTATTGTTAGCTTTCTTTTTGCCATACTATTTTTTTTTCATAATTTTTTTATCCATCTTTAATTGATTAATGTGTGGTTTGTTTGTACTGAGATAATTAAAATGTACTAATTTTGTGTACCATTTGTAGCGTTTTTTTTTCCTTAGTATGTTTTATTAAATGTTAAAAGTTTTGACTAAACTAATTTGCTCAGTATAAAAGTGCATGATTATTGTAGCCAACAAATAGTTTACTTGCATTTGAATTTACAATTGATAAAAAGTAATGGTTTTACTTTTATATATTTTTAGAAGTGCCGCTCTGTAGTTCAATCAAAGAATATTAACAAAGCAAGTTTATTCATAACATAGTTGAAAATGTACTGTCACACTTTGATAATTCTGTTACCTTTTTCCCTTTTTAAATTATTTCTTCCACCCGAGTCCAAATTTCAATTTTTTCTTTGTTAAAACCCCATCACCCAGTCAAAAATTGAACAAAGCCTAGAGAAGACAGTAAATTGCTTTAATTTTGTATTTATCAAATTTTGTATTATTAAAAAAAAAAACATGCTTACTTCAAAATCCATTGAAAATATTTTTATTTTTTTCTTTAAATAATTAAACTTACTGCTTCTAAAGGCTGTCCTTCATAACTGGCATGTGTAGAATTAATATTTTGTAGTTTATACTGTGTTTTATACAATAAAGCTGCTTATGTTGTTTTTTTTAATATCATGCGCTACTTTTACTTACCTTTTGCTCTTATTTTCATGTCCTGTTTCCTTCAATCATAGGAGGTAAGGTTATAATTTACCTTCATATTATAAATCATGGAAATTTCATTCATATGTTTAGTTTCAAATATATTTAGTCATAAACTATTTTTTTTTGCATATGAGATTATTAGCTTTTGCTCTATATATTATGCTTTAAAATTATTTTTAGACACCAATTGAAAGAAAATACCAACAGAAGACATTTGGTTTTAGCTGTAATATAAGTTGACAAAAGCCAACATCTTATCTTAGATGTTACAAAAGCTCCTTCTATACAGATGATTAAATCTTTAGCTCCTAAATTGTTCTAGACTATTCATTTTATTATCATGTCATCATGGTGTTTAGAATTTGATTAGAATGTTTAACATAGTGTGTGTTTCAGATAATTAGATGTGTAGGATTTCAGAACACATTCCAAATATTATTCACTTTAAATAAAATCAGATTTGATAATTTATAATTGTTTCATTCTAATTTGATCAATAGAAATTTGTTTGGAAACTTAGTCTACCTCTTTTAAAGTACAATGTAATTCTTAAGTACTTATTTAATTTACATACACATAAACGCTTACATGCCTTAAATGTAAGTATGTGTTGAAATGATTTCAGTTTTGTTTTGTGTGCGTGTGTGTCTGGTGTCACCATATTGATTATTAACTTGTTTAGTTTCAATGGGCTACCTTCTATGTTTTTCTTTTCTTGAATTAATGGTCTTTTTTATTTTGTGCGTCTTGTTTATAGCTGCTGGAGGTAGTATAAAGCTTGTTAAAATTCATTTAGCCTTAAATTTCTCTTTAATGAATATTGTTGTTGTTTTTTTTAACTGGTCATGTGTTTTAGCATTTGTTGTTTTTCCTAGCATGAATATACAAATTTATATATCTCATAAACAAATGCTTAGCTTAAAATGTCTTTTTCCTGCCTATATACAAGATTTTATCAATAAATATATTTTACTCAAGACCTTTTCATTGTAGGAATTGTTCGAGAATATTTTTATTTTTGATAGGTGTTGGGTTAGGGTTACTTTGTTTTTCTTAATGGAATTTTATTATAATGTTCTTTTCATATTTTCTTCTCTATCCCTTTAAAAATAAGTTAAATTTCATTAGTGATTTTTTTGTAACTGTCCCTGTCCAATGTGTGTTTGGGTGTTATTAATAAAATATAATTATGTTAAAAAATAACCAACCCTACGAAGAGTGTCCTTTCTTCAAATATTTTCTTTACTATAAAAAAAATGCTGTATTTTCTGTCTACCACCGAACACTTCATTGATTTACTGGGCCTTTTTTCAAGCAGTGTCTGAGGAACACTAAAAGATATTAAAAATATTCTTTGAACAATAATATAACAGAAAATATTTTACGTCATAGTATGTATTGATTCCTGCAGCCCTAAGAAAAAGCAACTTCTAATAGCTCTGAATTTGAGCAGTCTCTTTGCCTCATTGTTACTTACCCCCAGCTTGAGTAGATCTCATCTAACAAATAGTATGTAGTAATTGTTGGAAAATGACTGAGGCATGATATAGACTACAGAATTTGTGTAATAAATAATATTGGTCAATGCCAGAATGATTAATTTCCAAATCAAATTTTTGATAAGTAAAATATAACGACCTAATATTTTAACAACATTTCTTATTTTGGATGTTCCTTATTATTTAATAGCTTGTAAGGTGATGGTTAAAAATTTTTTATATTTAAAAAAAATCTTTTCTTTCAAATTTATTCAGTTTAATTATGTATTTCTTTGTTTAAAAAAAGTGTTATTTTATGGGAAATTGGATTTAACCTTTACGCTCAACAGTTTTTGTACATATAATTGGAAAAGCTGGTTTAATTTTTTTTCCTTTACCATTCATTTGCATGACAAAGCACTGCTACTAAGTCCTAGTTACTCCAACAGTAAAAATGCATGTTCTTCACACAATTTCATTGGTTTCTAATGTCCCTTCCAGTATCTTTTGTATTTTACTCTTTAGAACAATGTTAAATCTATTAGGTTAGTGGTGCATTTAGTATTCAATTTGATCAAGTGTCTAGAACACAGCCATTGTTATTATGCACAAGCTTTACCACTGAGTTATTTGGAGAGTGCAAAAAATGAAGATGCAGGAATATTACACTAGTTAATTAGGGTTTAGTGATTGGTAAATTAATTTAATACAATCAAGATTGTTATAATTATATTGTCTTGATTTAGTGGGTTAGTACAGGTAACTTGATTTAGTAGATTCAATAGATTTTCCTGTCTTGATTTAGTGGGTTAGTACAGGTAACTTGATTTAGTCGATTCAATAGATTTTCCTGTCTTGATTTAGTGGGTTAGTGACAGGTAACTTGATTTAGTAGATTCAATAGATTTTCCTGTCTTGATTTAGTGGGTTAGTTACAGGTAACTTGATTTAGTAGATTCAATAGATTTTCCTGTCTTGATTTAGTGGGTTAGTTACAGATAACTTGATTTAGTAGATTCAATAGATTTTCCTGTCTTGATTTAGTGGGTTAGTTACAGGTAACTTGATTTAGTAGATTCAATAGATTTTCCTGTCTTGATTTAGTGGGTTAGTTACAGATAACTTGATTTAGTAGATTCAATAGATTTTCCTGTCTTGATTTAGTGGGTTAGTACAGGTAACTTGATTTAGTAGATTCAATAGATTTTCCTGTCTTGATTTAGTGGGTTAGTAGAGGTAACTTGATTTAGTAGATTCAATAGATTTTCCTGTCTTGATTTAGTGGGTTAGTACAGGTAACTTGATTTAGTAGATTCAATAGATTTTCCTGTCTTGATTTAGTGGGTTAGTCCAGGTAACTTGATTTAGTAGATTCAATAGATTTTTCCTGTCTTGGTTTAGTGGGTTAGTACAGGTAACTTGATTTAGTAGATTTAATAGATTATCCTGTCTTGTTTTAGTGGGTTAGTACAGGTAACTTGATTTAGTAGATTCAATAGATTTTCCTGTCTTGATTTAGTGGGTTAGTACAGGTAACTTGATTTAGTAGATTCAATAGATTTTCCTGTCTTGATTTAGTGGGTTAGTCCAGGTAACTTGATTTAGTAGATTCAATAGATTTTCCTGTCTTGGTTTAGTGGGTTAGTACAAGTAACTTGATTTAGTAGATTCAATAGATTTTCCTGTCTTGATTTAGTGGGTTAGTACAGGTAACTTGATTTAGTAGATTCAATAGATTTTCCTGTCTTGATTTAGTACTCTTAGTACCAGTATCGTGACTTAGTAGAGTCAAGAATATTATATGTCATTCTTTTTTTCGTTTAGTCTTTGAAAAAGAAAAAGATTTATAATGTGGAGGGGTGACAACAAATTCAAATTGAATGAAAAAAAGATGCTTTTGAAATGTTTATGTCAAATTCAATAACTTATTTTAAAATATTTGTAAATTGTATTTGATTTGTTTAAAAATTAATTAAACAAATTTAATGAACTAGACAATACTTGATAATTAAAACAGACATTTATTTAAAAAGACACTATAAAAAAGAAATACAAATTTTGTTATTTCAAATTATGTTTTATTTACACATTTTTAATAGGTTCTAATGTAACAGAGGAAGAATTAAGAGTTGCAGAAGATAAATTTGAAGAATCCAAAAATTTAGCAGAAAATGCTATGCATAATGTCTTAGAAAATGAGGTAAGCTGTCCCTATCAATCAAATTAAAATCTTATAAAAAGAAAAATCTCAATTAAATTGTTTTTGTTCTTTTTAAATTCTTTTTTAAAAATAAAATATTACTTTAATAAGAGTGTCATTAAACAAAAGTCTTTATCTTGATTAGAGACAAAGCACTATCTGTACAGAAGATGTCTTCTATTTCTCTGTTAAAAGTTTGTTGGAAGGCTTGTTGTTATACTTGTAAAGTTCAGTTACAGCTTCTGTTCAGTATCCCTTTGCTTGGGAGCTGTAATGCTTTATGTTGCTGTTGTTATTTTAATCGTAAAGTAAATTTTTAAAAATTCTTACAACTTACTGTAGGATGTAAATATTTATTTTAAAAAAATATTGAAATTGACATTTGTTAAATTATTGAATATTGGTATATTGTTTTTTAGTTTTTATAAAAAGAAAGAACAAAAACTTGTTCAAATTCTTAAAAAGTATTTTTATCTCCTTGAAACTTAAACCTAAAAGTGCTTTTGCAAGTGTTGTTACCCGTAGTTGAAGATAATTTTCTAAACCATTTTGTATCTACAAAAACCTATTATTTGCTAATTGGCCATGTTCTGCATTATTTATTACAATATGTCTTAATGTAACATGTTTCATTATTGCACTGCTAACAACGTTTAAAAAACTACGCTTTAATTTTAATATGTTGTTGTCTTAATGTGCGTCTTCAATTGTTATTGTCATTTACAGGTGGAATACATTAGTCAGTTGCAAGCTTTTATAGAGGCTGAAGTTGATTATCATAGACAAGCATTGAATACTCTTCAGTCCTTAATGGATGCACTGGAACAAAGGTATTCCTCTTTTTTTTTTGTGTTTCTCAGTTAATAGAGTAAAAGTAGCCACATATTTTATTGTTGTGCCCAATACAACTAGTGAACCCTTTCAGGAATCATTCAGCTTGTGAAAATTTGGGGAATATTGACCAAAGTTAATGATAGTTTTACTATTCTGCTATAAAGAACAAAGCAGCTCAAAAAACATTTATTTAAAAAAAAATAAGTAATAACTAATGATTTGAAGAAGTCCTTAATCCATATTGAGATTTTTTTATCAGATATTATTCAAGAGCTTAAAAATAATAGCGAAACTTTGTGTACCTGGATTTGGCAAATAGTACATCCGAATACTTGCATTCTATGCTCCGTGGAAATTTTATATTTTATTATAGTGTGATCATTTTTAAAATTTTAAATCATTTTTTTTACTCTTAGCCCTTTTTTTTAATAGAAAAATAGATTATCTATCACTGTTTTATTTTGAACTTATAATTGTCAACATTTTCATTGTTTCAAAATTAAAAGAGCAATTAATTGAACACTAAACATTCTATGAAAAAAATTATTTGCAAAGGCATTGATTCCTTTTAATTCATTAGCTATTCTACTTTTATTACCGTCCTTTTTAATACATTGAGTACTGTTTTTATAGACGCAATGATGCTGCTTCTCGACCTAAATCTGAACACATACCTAAGCGGATAGTACCTTACACTCGTAGTGAATCTCCTAACTCCTATGATGGCCCTAGTGAAAGTCTAGACACTGGAGGAAAGTCAGGCAGCTACAATTTTAACAGCATTCAAGCCCCCTCTTATCACCAATCTGGTAAGAAATATATCTTCTTGATTTATCCAATTGTGTACTTAACAGTTTTTTTTTTACAGTTACATTTTTTTTTTAAATCTTAAAGTTCAATTGTTCTTAGAATATTCAAATATATGTTAAAAAAAAAAATGTTTCAACATTAAAAATATATCAGTGAAAAAGTATTGGTTATTGTAAAATCATTTAGCTTTTTTTTTTTCTTATAACATTCTTTGTGTGGTTAAAATGTGTTTGCATTTTCTAACATTGTAGGCTATTTTATATTAATACAAGCTACATTGCCCGGCGTTGCCCGGGTGAAAAAAAAAGGACTGTCTGGGGTGCAGATAACAAATTTATAAACTACACTTACTGAATACTTTTAGGAAAGTAAATAAATATTGTAATAGGGTAATAAAAATAGTCAAATATTTTTATTTAACAAAATCTATATTGCCTATAGATTTACAATGTCTTTTGTTTTTAAAAGTTTGAAAAATTAATTGTCGAAAAAAAAAGTATAGTCTAACTGGAGAATCGAACCCTGGTCGCCCGTATAGCAGTCCACTACGTTTACCACTGAGCTATCGAAGACACATGTCCGATGTGAAAAATTATTAGACGGTATATTGGGCTAGGCCTAGATAGGTCAGTGACAAACGTGTTTTCAAATTGACCATTGGGGATCCTCGCGGGGCTTAACACTGTCTTTTTATATATATAGATGAAGGTTAGCTGCACCAGTTATTTATTAAATATGCTACAATACTTGCTACACTTGTATATAAAATATATTGCTTACATTTTAATGTAGTTTTTTTTTTCATAAAGAACACTTACTTTCCAAGTTTATGTAGTTGGAAATCTTTTAAAAGCTTTATTTTTACAAATTATGTTTAAAAAAAATAATACTTGTATCACATGGAAGAAAAAAAATCCTTTTTTTTATCTGATTCGTTTTTTAAAAAAATGACAAATAAATAAAGAAAAAAGATTATCTTCAACTATCATATAATTAATAATGATGAAAATTACTTGAAAAAAAATTGTTGTTTCATTTTATATTTTTCTAGAAACATAAATGAAAGACATACATATTCATTATCTTCAAACATAATTCATCATGAATAATAATAATAATATTCTGAAAACTGTTTAAAAATACAATAGATTATCATTTTATGTGTGAAACAATAAATGATCAGTAGTTATTCTGTAAATATTGTTCAATGGTAATACATTTTTTATACGATTGGGGAAAAGAAAATTAAGTTTTAATTAACCCATGTATATTATGTGGACAAAATTTCTATTACATGCCATCTCATTTTAGGCTTTGACCCTTATGATGATCAGGATCCTTTTGGATCTTATGCTGGTAAGAGGGAAACAATAATTTCATATTAATTATATGTTGTTCAGAAAAATGCCACCACCTTGCTTAGACTACCACTTTTAGTAGTTTGATTTTGGGAAGGAAAAAATAAGAGGTCAAAGCTTTGACAATTTTTTTATTTGATAATATTGTAAATAAATAATCAGAATAATGGCAGAGTAGAAATATGTGATTATCTGTTTTGATTTGTATTTCATTTGCTAAAATTTCACTAAATATCATTAATGCTTGCTTTTGCTAAATGTATCAATATTCAACAAATCAAATGTTAAAAAGTTCAATGCCACACACTCAAAAACAATTTGCCAATGTAATGCTTACATAAATATATGCTTCATACCAATTGCTTTGCTGCTATAGTAATAGTAGAGCCATTAACCTCCTTTTTTTCTAGCTGAAAGCTTCATTTTATTTGCTGACAATATTTTTTTATGTACTATATATATTATTATTTGCATATAAGGTCTCACTTTTTTTACAATAAATTTTGTTAAGATTTTTGTATTGCATAGGCCTACAATATACAATAAAAAAACTTTGTGGGCCATGGGACCTATTCTTTGCTTTTGGAGCAAAATTAGCATTTAGCACGGGAATATAATATCTTATATAATTGAAATGGACAAATATTTTAGATTTGCAAACCCCTTACGCCCTTTTCTGTTGATCTTTTGGAATTTTGTATTGCCGAAGCATAGAGTATTGATCGCAAATTACAATATGGGAAAAACTTAAATGAGTAAAAGCCTATCTAGACCTATAATATCGACCTATGCTTGCAAACTATCTTATATATTACAGACGCTCCTTCTATAAAGAAGATTATTGCTTCCTACGATCATCCATGCTACATTACTAGTAGCATTAGCTAAATACCTATTGCCTATAGGATATGGCCTACTAGGACAGTGTTTAGCATTCTGAGAAAACTGTGGCATGACTCTATGCAATATTTTTCACAACAAATATTGGCCAATCGACAAATTTCAGAACATTTTGGGAGAATCCTGAATTTAACTCTGTTTCAATTTAATTTTTTATCTCTATAGAAATAATGCTTGAAATGTCAATAGTGTGTTTCATTTTTCCTTAGTTGTATGTAAGAGTTGAAAAACATCACAACTTATTGCTAGTCACGAAGTTATTATTTTTTGGCGCACAGTCGCGTTTGAAATCATTACAAACAATGGTAATTGGGGCACTTGTACAGCGCGTCTATCCTTGATGTTTAGCCTAACAATTTAGCATGCTCATTATGCTCTGGTTCCATGTTTCAGTCGTACAGTTTGGGGCAGTGTATAAAAATCTAGTTGAAAAAAAGGTCTTTTAATGCCTCACTCATTTTTTCTTGTTCCATAATTTAGTCTCACTTCAATAGACATCTTTTTGTGTTAACACTCTAGGAATAGGAACTTGAGTAGGGACTATAAAAAATAGATGCCTTCCAAAAACTTTTCCATAGGGCTAATGGCTTTGTTGATCGGTCGATAAAAATACATGAAACGCAGCCTTTATTGGTTTATATTTTGCGTTATACGTTATCTAAATTAAATAATTTTTTTTTAATTTTAAATTAAAGGCAACCAAAATTAAAAGCTGAACTATCTGCAAGTCAAGTATAACATAAGTTAAACAATCCTAAACTAAGGGAGTGACCTATACAAGAATATATATGGTATATGTAAATTTATGCAATATCATAATGTACCGTAGTTGTTTTTTATTTTACATTAGTTTCCTTTTTTTTTTCTAAAAAAAATGTCAGCAAATATATTATTTAATTCATATGAGTTTTAATTTCTTTGGTGACAGTGTCAATGTGCATTGACCTAATCATATTTAACATATTTTATTTATCAATCAAAACTACATAACATCTCTAAGGTCTAAGGGATTGGATCAGGCAAAATTATAGAGCATGCATTAAAAATTACAGTGGTTAATTAATGAAAAATATGGCACTAATCAGCTTCTAAGTTTTGCAATTTGATTTAGTTTGTGTATTGTAAAGATTTATTGAAAAAGTTTAAACTGCATGCCTTTTTTTTTAATTTTGGAAAAAAATATTGTTAGAAATTATATTACCGGTACACCTTTCATGGATGAATATGAATTTCAACAATATAATATGATCATTTCTTTTATACTACTGTGTTTTCAGATCACAAGCATTAGACTTAGTATCACTGACTATCACATAGATCAATTATAATATTATATTAACCTTTGTTACTTGTAGTATACTGGCATATAAATTGGCAAAAGCTGATTTTACTTTTCTTGGCCCTAGCATTTTATTTTCTCTTTACCATTTAAAGATTACAGGGTGTTTAATATGAGTTAAATGTTTTTTTTTTCAATTCACCAATTAATGATTTTTCATATTTTTTGAAATTGTAATTTTTGCATTGCCTTGTGGGAAATTATGCCAGTGGCTCGTGGTATTAATGGAAAAATAATAGCCAGTAGGTGTGCAATTATTGTACAAATTTGAGTTAGGACTGGAAATGTAAGGGTTAAATTTTATTTTGGCACTAATATTTTTTTAATGTCATTCAGAATGTTAACTATGGTATTTTAGCGTATAAAAAAATCATTTCATTTCCATTGTTCTGTAAAATACAGCTGTTTTAATTGTTTAAAAAAATATCTTAATTTTTTTAATGACTTTGTTTAATATACTTTATTTAAGATTTTATGTTGTTGTTTTTTATAATTGCTTTAGGGTCTATAATTAACAATTGTGAGTATTTAAAGAGAGCTATTTAATTATTTTTTCAGTTCCTGATACAAAAAAGAAGCCTATGGCTAAGGCGTTATATGACTTCATTGCTGAGAATGAGGGAGAATTGGCCTTCCAGGAAGGAGATTACATTCAGCTCATTAGTCAGGTATTTCTGTCCTGTAAATGATATCTAGTAGATATTACATGGTATCTAGACTAACAGTTAAAATAAAGACAATGCACACATACTATAAAGTACTTATGAATATTTTGTTAAGTTTTGGAATTATAAATAATTTACTAGTAAAAACCCTGTCCAGCTTATTATAGGCTCTTTCTGAGACTTTTAGCATGTAAAATGGTTATAGAATTTCTCTCGTGTAAAAAATACTGTTCCCAGGGCCTCCTCATATTTCAAAAACACCAGGCGCTGTTTTGGAATTTATAAAATTTAAAAATCCTGTAAATTTCCTGGAATTCTACCAAGATATCACAAACATTAGTATTTGGATTTGTAAAAATATTTTTTTATTTTAAGTCTATTTAACGCCAATTAAATGACTTAAATTCTGTTGAAAAAGCTATATTACTTTTGACTATAGCTGTATACATGTCCATTTTTATCAATACCAAAATGAATCCTTAGGCCTACCACAATATGGCTTCAATAGGCTACAGTTATTTGAAAAGGGGAGAGATATTACTGGTTGTATCAACATTAAAATGCTAAAGCATTCTAAAATTAGAAAGGTCTTTATTTTATGTCAAGAAAAACGAACAGAATTATGGGCTTATCCCAAAAAAAACAGATTTATGTGGATAACATAGTTAAACATTAGAAAACAAACTAACTCGCAGTACACAGACATGTACTCAGTACCATAACTCATTATGACAATTCACAACTTTAAAAAGATAACAAAGCATCGCTTTATGACAGTTTAGAAAGGATTTAATCATAATTGACCTAGGCTCTTTGATACTAATTAATTTTCTTTTTTAAAGTAATCTGAAAAACTAATATTACAATCTGTATCACTTATTTTGCAGGTGGATGAGAATTGGTATGAAGGATCTGTGAATGGACAAGCTGGGTTTTTCCCCATCAATTATGTAGAAGTGATCAATCCTCTCTGATGGGCATTATATACAAAGTTCCAACCCATCTGCTTATCTTTTTTAAAGATAGACGCCTTTCTTCTCCATATGGAATGTTAGATATACTTTACTTGTCTTAAATTAGTTTTCTGTTGAAGTTATTGTATGTTTCTTAGAATAATTTCATGAGCAAAAAAAAAGGTATTCATATGGTTGTTATGTTAAACATAACATTTATTTACAATGATGAGACGAATGTTTTATTCCTTTTTTCTGTTATTTCAGATACTTTAGAAAGTTGATAACCTGATTAAATGTTACATTTGAAGACAAAAATCTGTGCATGTGCTTGAAATCAATATAAAATGGATATAGATTATAATGAAATAATTATATTCACATCTAATTAAACTCATTATGAGATGTCAGTCAAATAATTTGAAATTTTGTGCAATTATACAAACATTTATCCATTATAAATGGAAAGTTTTTTTCAGATATTAGCTTTGATACATCACATTTTTTAGACCCTTATTCAATGTATACATTCAACACATTCCCTACAACACTTACTTGAGTTCATTTAATTATTTCCTTCTAATAAATCATGACAGGTTTTAGTTGTTTTTTTTTTGTTTCCAAACAATTACATACTTCTTATTTTTTTTATTTTTTTTTAAAGAAAAATGTGAAAGCTAATGAAGTTTGTTTCATTTATTGGTGTTACAATGATTTGTTACAATTAGTTTGTTTATGTGTCTTTAGTAAGCATATTTCTAAAACACATTGCTGTATTTGTATTGACACTAATATAACAAGAAATACTAACACTTGACCTAATATCTAGAAAATGTTCATTTTAAACTTAAAAAAAAACCATGTGGCTATATAAGGATTTGAAAAGCTATTAAAATGGCATCTGCCTACTTTATCTTAAAAGTAAGATGTCCAAGCGTAAAATATTTGCTATAATGATATGGACTAAATTAAAGATCTTTTTACTTTGAAAAGAAAATTGTTTAAATATATGAATATATTAGGAATGTTATAGTAATTTAATATGGTACTTTGATGTTATTTTTGTATTTAATTGGCAGCAAAATGTCGTATGAGCAGCTTTTTGTGGCTTATTGAAATTTCAAGCATAGAAGTTGAAAAATACAGAGAGGACATTGAACTTGTTAATAAAAGAAGCATTATATTAATATAAATTTATTAAAGTAAAAATTTTTTAAAGTACCACTTAATTTATGGTAATTTATTAATTAGAGCTCGAGAAAACAACATGCGCTGTAGAAATGTAAATATTGAACTCAATTTTTAAATATGTATGCATTTAGAAAAGCTCCTTTTAATTTAACTCATTTAATATGTTAAGATAAATTATTTAGGTATTGAAATTTTTCTTTTTTTTTAATTTTAAAAAAGGTTGATGTGTCTCAAATTATTGGACATAAAAAAGTAATTATATTACAATATTTTTGTTTTTATTACATATCCAATCATTATCAATACTGATTGCTCACGTAACTATTTCATCATGTTGTTAAAATGTCCTACTTTAAATATGCATGCAATTTCAAACTTACTGCAAAAACAGTTTACTGATATAAACATTTCTGTTAGATTGAAAACTCTTTTGTTGACACCTTTGTCAGAAACTTATTAGGCATTTGAATAGTCTTTTATTAAAAAATTTTTTTACATAAGCATTAAAATGCTCAATTTTTAAAGAATGTCATACTGCTAATATTTATCATTTATGGACTGAGTGCAAACATGTCACTGATAGTCTCAGATAATGAATTTGTTTTCAGCACTTTCATATATTCTCTGCATGTTCACAATTATTCATGTATGGTCTTGTCTCCCCCAATAAAATTAACACATATTCAGATGCTATACAGAGTCTAGAATTTTCAAATGATTATACTTTGTACTATGTACTGAATTGTCAACTGTGACATGTGTATTCAAACTTTTTGTTCATTAAATTTGCATCCAGCAAATGAGAGGGGCAATTAAATCTTGATGTTTGTTTAGTGTGTGTCTTGATGTTTTATAGTATAGTTGTAAGTTATATCTGTTTTCATGGACTGTGATAGCTTGATTAGACACTCTTTAGTGATGTGATTTGAGATAATAGTCATATTATAATCAGTTGAACTCTGATTGTAGAAATCTTTTCTAAATGTATGCCTTTTAGTATATATATATATGTGTATATATATATGTTTATATATACATATACCGTATACAATTTGTTTACATTAGATAAAATATTGTTGATTTATTTATAAATATGTTCTGATTTTATCATAGCATCTTATTACTAATAGTAAGATTAATTTGTGTTAATTAATGGAAAAATAAATAATTGTAATAAATGAGGAAAAAAAGCTAACTAAACAGTATACAATATGTTATTTGCAAGTTTGTTGAATAATTAAACAAATTGTTAAAGACAATTTTCATTTAAAAATCTGCTAAATGGTGGAGGAGAAAATATCATTTCCTAATATTATATGCTTTATTTAATAGTGCTCTAGTAAAATTACTATAAATTCAGTTATTATTTTCTTCTAACTTTAATTTATTATATCTTACAATAACTTCAATATTACAACATCTAAATGACTAAACTCTGTATGTTTGTTTACGTTGAGTATGTTATTGATTTATGTTGTCTCAAAAATAGGGTTTCATTTAACAATTTGTTTTGATTTACTAATGTGGCTGGCATTATCACCTTTAATTTTATTTGGGGGATCAATTAAATGCATAATTTTATTATTCTTGATGTTTTTGAGTGTTTAATTTTTGTTTTCACATTTTATTTATTTCAAATTTGATGAAAAATTTTCTTTCTTTATCTCATGTCGTTTATTTTTTTAAATTATTTATTTAGAAACTAATTTTAATTCTAAATAGTATGTAAATAAAAGCTCATTTTTCCTGAAATATTTCTTTTATTGTTTGATAAAATCTGTTTATAATCAATGTTGCTGAAATCATGTACCGGGTAACTGACTAGAACATGTCAGTCCAAAATAAACATGTCAATATAGTCATTAGCTTAAATTGTGTGAGAAATATTGACCAAGAAAATCTGATCTTTCACTCTAATGTTTATGGTTTCAAAAAAGTTTGCTTTCATTACACTAGTAACAAATCAACTAGCCAAAACTTGTTTAAGTTCCATGCTTTGGACCCGAGACAATATGAATTGGTTTTATTATTTACTATCTTAGAATAAAAGTTGTGTTTCCTATTAAAAAAATGCAAAGTTTTTATTTCTATAAACAATATTACAGACATTGATTTTTTTTAAATCTTAGATACATAATAATTACAACAGTACAGTTATTCTGAGTTATACTTGTTCTTTTAACACTCATACTCATATGGTAGGCTATAAGTAGTAAAGTTCCTCCTGGACCAAATTGATCCATAGGTCCGGTGAAGCCTCGTTCACCAGTTTCTGTGGCCACGGCATACTAGGAGATGAGTGGCCAGCCCAATGCCCAGCTGCCTTCACTTTACCCCAACTATTGTCAGGTACCCATCAGAGCTGGGTAGACTCTGGGACACCCTCCAATCCCGGATAAAAATCCTAATCCTAGTCTTTAGTCAGGAATCGAACCCAGTCAAACGCGCTGCCATTCAGTTACCGTGCCACATTATGGTAGACTATAGTACAATCATATAGACATGACTGGCATGTAAAATAAAAATATGGCCTAGGCCTTACAGTACAGTAACTTGACAACTTGGAATTCAAAATTATTTAATTCTAATCAAACACTGCATGGAGTTGCCATGTGAGGCATGTGTCCGGTTTTGTGTCGGAAAGTTCGGCATAAATAATAGTATTTAAAAATACCGGACATGTAGACCTATAACAACATATAGGTATGCCCTATAGGCAAAAGGCCTAACCAATTTTAACATGGGCGGGATAACCGGGAAGGCGCTACCTTAGCTACGCTACGGGCTACGGGTATGCTTGCTTTCTTGCTATTAAACTTAAAACTCTTTGGAAACGTACGATTATTTATGATTGGTAGTACATGTATTCAAACCATCTGTGGTGCCATTAACTCACACTTTACACAGCGTAATTTAATTGTATTATTTGTAGATAATGCATACGTAGATAGTAATTCTAGTTATTATTAAATTATTAGTAATTTATTCTTTTCGAATGTAACTTTTTTTCATAAAAGTTTAGATTCTAGGGGGCTGCCAAGGGGAACAAAAACTGTCCAATGGCTTAAGAGTATTTAGTAGAAATCATCCAATCGATTGCGGGTATTTTGAAGAACGACTACTCCAGACAACCAAAATTTAAACTCTGGCTCTTTCGAATACGATTGTCAACAAATTGTAGCTGTGTCATGTTGGACAGTAAAAAAGCTGAGTGCCGTGGCAAAAAAATAATAAACAAATTGTCAGCCGAAGAAATGTCTTCTCTACAGAAACAGATTTACTATTCAGACAAATATACAGACGATGAATATGAATACAGGTATGTTACTAATGATGGCGTAGCGTAGCATTGATTCTACACTACATGATCGATCGCTTTTATCAGCGAGCGTGCTAAAACTTGAATTTGATTTTTAAATAAAAATAGCACGTCTGTTGTTTTGAAAATGTGACCTAGTCTGGTGCCTCGAAAATAAGCAAAGTTAAATAGATGTTATGGATAGTAAGACATGCACATTTCCCCCCTATAATCCTATATCTCGTTTTTCAGTTTAATTAGTTTTTAGTAAGTTGTTTTTAATTTTAGGCTAAATTATAAATTTTATGATAGGTCCTACCTGCCTAATGTAAATTAGAGGGGTTTATGGTTTATCTAATGTTTATAATTTATAGGCCTATTTGTCTAGCTCTAGTATCTACTAGTATCTAGTCTAGGCTACTCTGTCTCTAGGCCCTAGCTAGGCGGCACTAGGCCTATTTGAAACTAGCCTATTTCTTACATTTACACATCATTGGCATATGGCATATTTTTCATATAATCATATAATCTGGAAGGCGTTATAGGCATAGGGATAATTTTCCAAATAACACACTGTTACACAGGGCGTTATACAAAGATTTCTTTCAGAATTTTTTTTTTTCGTTTAAAGCACACGCTCAGTAATTGTTTTCCGAAAATTTCATTAGGCCTATTCATTAATAAGCATACTTGGGATCATATTCATAGCTAGATGAGATATTTATTGATTATAATTATAATATAAATAATTATGAACATAAAAAGCCCTAACACTGCCTAACAGCCTAACAATACTACAATAGCCTATTAATTAATTATAAACAATAACAAATGGTTACTTACAAAAAAATTCACGTATTTAACTAAAAATATCTCGTTTTACTATAATTGAAGGCTGCCGCTATTCGGACCCGGGTCCCTTTACAGGGTTCGTACCCAAGTCTGGAAAAAGTCTGAAAAATCCGATTTTGGTTTTCCAGACCCTCAAAAGTCTTAAATGTTCTTTTTTGTCTTTAAAAAGTCTGGAATTTTAAGGGTAAAAGTCTGGAATATAAAAAAAATGGTTCTTGAGTCTTTTTGTAACCAACAAGTCTTTTTGTATCCAACCTTCTTCCTTCCCCCTCCCTCTTAATTATTGGCTCAAATAAAACGTAAGCAGCATGACGTTTGTGAGTGTCAACTACGGTACCAAACGATAGCAGACTTCGCCCCCTCTCCGCTTTTGCGAGTTGTCGCGTTGGGTTTAGTAAGGGTTATAAGGAGAAGTTCCCGCGGCCTTCTGAAAGGTCCAAAAGTTATTTTTAAAAATACCTTTACCTCCCCGCGAAATGCGAAAAACCGCAAATAGTGTATGTGGTTTTAAAACGCAGATGTATGATATTATATACGGTACTAAATGCTTCCCAAACACTTTCTAAACACACTCTTACTCATTAATACAGTAGGCCTAAATAATGTAGTAGCCTAATATTGCATGCAGTTATTGAGACACATATCACATGTCTTTAAATGAACTACCGAGTAATATGATTGGTTGAACACACACACACAGTGTGCTTTATATAGATTTCTCATGCAATAGTCTTCCAAATATTTTGATCTTTGCCGTCCTCAAAGAAATGAAGCAATTGCTAAAGCACAGTAAACAATCAAAAAGTATGGTTAAACATGATCCTTCAATAGGGATTTACCAATGCATACTATAAAGTGTAGAGTAAAAGAAACCTGTTCAAATTGATTTTGAGAAAATTGGGGTAGGGATTTCTGGCTGAAATGTTGTAGAATTTGTTATCCATGGGTTAACATCTACAAGTTTTAGATTGATGGCATGTTAGTAAGTTTGTCAACTAGCCATCTAAAGGTTAGGCCAGTCGCCAGCCAGCACCCAGTATTAAGGGACTCGGCAAAAATGAATACCTAGTTAATGAAACTGAAGTTCAGAGAACAACACTTGACTCATCACTGTAAATGTCTTTTTAAATATTTTTCTTTTTTTAACGACACAGGCACAATGTTGGGCATAGTAATTGGACATGGAGTTGTTTTATAATATTTTTCCATTTTTTAAAATTGTTATTTAAAGGCTTTACTCAGTTTATATATAAACTCACTCATTTAACATTCTTAATTAAAGACTTTAGCCTATGCCACTATGGTCAAAAGGATGCGAATTAACTTTTTTTTTATAGGTAGAGAAAAATTACTAATTATAATGATGTTAGGCCTACCTATCTTCATTTAAATGTTGATAAATCTTAGGTATGAATAAAAGATAGCCTACACTAAAATAAACAACAAACAGGTTTAAAAAATACATCTATATACGCATTATATTTATTTAATTTTGTTGTATTAAACGGTCTAGAAATTGTTATAAAATGAATTAATTTTTCTTCAGAAAAAATATTAATATTAGGTAGCCCGAGATTTTTTCTTAAGAATTGGCAATTCGATGCTTTCATCACTGCATGCAAAGATTTTAAAGTGTCTAGGTATGGAAATAATGAAATAGTGACAAAAGATTTATATCATTATAATTATATCAAAATCAAAGACTTAATCATATTTTTTATTTTAACAATTTTAAAGCTTCATTACATTGAGCTGCCACTGGGGACATAAGCCAGGCCAAGGTTTTTAACCAAATACTTTGCCATAACACTGATAACACAGAATTCTTTAAGGTCCATCAAAGCCTGCGCTTAAATAAAAATAAATTTAGAACATGGCATAAAAAGCAATTGCCTTACTCAATTACTGGCCCGTGTTTATTTATTAGGGCGTATTGACATGTTTAGGCTATAACTTTATATAATATTTCAAACTTTTATCTATTGATAAAACACAGTATTTAATATTAGAAATTATAATTATAGCACTATATAATAATAAAATATAATATTCATAATAAACATAACACATCAAGTCATCTTTCTCATAATCTTGTGTACTGGTGCAAAGTAATTCAATTCATTATTTTTATAGTTTCTATTAAAATATATGATTTGTAAGCAAATGAGTACTGTCTGTAATTAAAAATTTTAACTTTTTTATGTGTTTCTTTTATAGACATGTATTGCTCCCTAAGGAAATAGCAAAATTGGTTCCCAGAACACATCTCATGACAGAAACAGAGTGGCGAAGTATTGGTGTTCAACAGAGTCATGGTTGGGTTCATTATATGCGTCATGATCCAGGTAATTGCTTTTTACTGTTTTAAGTTTATTTTGGCTACCGTACCGGTACTGCAAATAGTTTAACTCCATAATACCAAATGTATTTCTTATGCATCTCTTCCTAACTATCCAGATGCCACTGTTTTAAACTTCTGTACTGTACTTTTCCCAATACATGTACTGTTAAACAAACACCTCAAATCCCTAGATGGAAGCTGTTTTCTTCCCATTATGTGCTTGTCACATGTTTTGCCTTAAATTTAATCTGTGCCTGTATATTTTCTACATTTACATTAAATCTAGTATGTCTTATTTGTTACCAACGCTCCTTTTATACATAAGATAAGGTCCTACAATAATCCTTGGTTTTATTTCTAGTCTTTTAATATTTCCTGTATTAACGAAAAATAGTGGAGGCGATTTCCCTTGAGTTTAGGTTAGTGGTGCTAATTTGGATCTATTTTTAAGTACAAGAAGGGGCATGGTGGCCTTTCGGCAGCTCGTTTCGCTGGCGTACCAAAGGTCCTGAGTTCGAATCCTGGTGCAGGCTAGGATTTTTTCCCTGGTCTGGAAGGTGTCCCTTAGTCTACCCAGCTCTGATGGGTACCTGACCTTAATTGACGTAAAGTAAAGGCGGCTGTGCATAATGCTGGCCACACAATCACCTAGTATGACGTGGCCACAGAAACTGGTGAACGCTGCTTCAGCGGCCCTATGGATCAATTTGGTCTGAGGATTACTTTACTTTACTTTACTTTACTTTACTTTACTTTACTTAAGTACAAGTTTGAACTCTACCTATTATCAGAAAGTTAATTGATGTAATTGGACAGAAATGTTATTATTTGGTATGGTGAATAGTGTGTATTATTCAAAAATTTTCTAATATTGGCATTACTTTAATTTTAATTGGTTGAAAATAAATTAATTACCGTATATTAATTTATATACCAGATTAAAGCAAAATATTATAATTATAAGGGCTTCTGTAATAACACTGTTTTACTTTTACTCTACAAAGTACTGTGTTTCACAAAACTAAATCAAATTTTAATTTTTATATTCAGAGCCCCATGTATTGCTGTTTAGAAGAAAACTACCAGATAAATAGTGGAGTAAGTGTATTCAATTGATACCATGTAAAAAGAAGGAAAAAAATGTTCAAAAACACTTGTTCAGTCCAGTTGCTGTGAAGAAAACATTTCAAGCTAATGTGTGGTGCTCCAGAAGTGTTTTGTCTTCATTTTTCATATACATTGGTCTGTCCATTCATGAAATAGTGTGTAAATATATTTCTTTCATTACTAAATTGTAAAAATTGGTACATCTCCATTTTTTCTCATAAATCTGTGTTCATGATTATATTTTTTTTGTGTGGTTATGTTACAATATCAAATCTTGAGAATTGAGTTCTGGGTGTAAAATTAGAACATTTGTTTACAAGATGAATTATTCATGACTGATTTATGCAAATGGATACAAAGAATAATCAAAATGATTTCATGGGAAAATATTACAACCCATTATTTCATTTGTGTAAATTGTTGTAGTTAAGTATATTTTTCTGATTTGAAAGTGTGAATGTCTGAGCAAGATTGATTTAATGATTGTATCATAAATATAAAAAAAAATTAAACGTCATAAATTATAATCTAGTTTAGTATATTAAATGCAACACACATTTTAAAGAATTTATTTTTTCTGATTTAAAACATTGCTACCTGTAAATAGTGTGTTATCACTATTATTATTGCTACCGGTATGTAATTAAAATCTACTTATTACTTTTATTTTGCATTTACGTCTTTTGATATAGAAAAGCTGCTGTATTTTTGGAGATTTGCTCCATAGCACTTTGTTTAGATCTTCTGTAGCCTTTAAATTTAATTCCTTCTCTTGTCTTGTAGTAGTTTCTGATTGGTTTAACCTCTACATGATTGATTTAGTAAAAAGTAGGTGACACTGGTGCAGTTAACATTAATAATATGATTAGGGCCTTTTCAAGTTAATAGTAATAGTGGAATATACTATTTGAAAATGTCATGGTCACAAGAAGTGCATCTAATTTGTTCTTTTTTTTTTCAATGGCAGTTTGGTATTAACAGTTTAATAAAATTTCATTAAATTTAAAGGAAACAACCATGAACTGAAACAATGCAACGTACTACGTACCGATAGTCATCTTATTATATACTATGTTCCAAAAAGTCCAAATACTCTATATGATTATATGTTTTGTCCAGTCTCCATGTGTTGGATTGTTCTAAATAAATTTTTCCATACATTATACATTCTAGTTAGACAAATTTATGGGTATATATGGTATGTTTATATAACTAAGACTAATAGTTTTTCAATGTATGTGTAATAGTGTAAGAGAACATTTTTGTTTTGTAACTGCATGTATTCATATTTTGCTACATCCTTTCATAGTTCATAGAGTTGGTCAGCTATTTAAAATAAAATATATATAGTATAAAAGTATATGATTTTAATTTTGATAAAAACATTTCAAGTAGCAGTTGTGCTATCATTTTCTTATATCAAATCTCACCCAGTGTTCATGTTGTACCTAGTCATTTCACTACTTTCTTTATTTCTTCTATCCAATGTCCCAGTCAGCTCATGTGGGTTGCTATAGCAATAGCATGAACTTTTTTTTTAAAGGTAAACTAATGTAAGACTTCAGCATGCAACCTTTTTGGAGGTAATATTCGCTCCTCATAGCCTTATATGTTTTGGTGTATCAGCTTGTAACTTGTTGAAAAAGAATGACAATTCAGAATTCTTTAAGTATACTGAATTTTATGATTGTGATTAGACTAATTCAATAAAGGTAGAGAGTGCAATGAATTTAAAGTGTTCAATAGTGTTTTTAAATGTTTAGTCGAATAATTTATCTAGGGTAGCTTTTAATTTCATAAAATAGCACTGTTTTAAGGCATTAGTATTACTATTATTGCTGTTGTTTAGGTTACCATTAAAAATGAATTCAAGCTCCCAGGTTCCATTAATTACCCTATTTCAATGGTTTTTATAAGGGACTTAGTAACACAAACTGTATAGCCCATCTTGAGGCTAATTTAAAACTGCTTTTTTTTTTTTTTTCAAAAATAAATTAATGCTACATAAATAAATATAATGACAATTGACAGCATATATACCATACTGTCTTTACAGTTGTATTTTTTTCTACATTTTATTTGGTGTGTCATAAAAGAAAATTGTGTGAATTTGTTATTCCAATTACTCAATATATTTTTGTTAGTTCATTTTAGAAATTAACAAAGATGTTTTATTCAATAAAAATATGAACAATAAATGAAAATTTGACAAATGTTTTTATTTTACATGCAGTTTTATTTATCATTTTCAACTGACACTTCAGACACCATTATATCATTATTACTAGTTTGTATTAACTAATTGCACATTTAAAACAATTAATATAGATAGTAAATGTATCACATACTTTGTGCTTCACAAACAGTTTTATTCTGAACTTTCACTTGATTACTAAGTCTGATCAACAAGGCTGTGTTCTTTTTCTGAGAAAAGTAAAATATCTCATGAAATATGTTAGTTTTTACATTATTAACAGTCTTCAAAGGACTTTATTAAATTTAGCAAAATATTGTTAAATGTATGGACAATGATTTTTTATAAGAAGCCATCAATTACAGCATAACTAGACATAAAATAAGAACAATACAAAAAAGTTATACACCCCCAGTGTGACCCAGACAGACCCACCTTTACAAAGACAAAGACAAGTTTTTTGTTCTGTTCCTACACTATATTGGACCAATATTTAGTTGGATCAGATTTAAGATTTTATGGTTTCATAAAGAAAAGGTTATTGTTTTTTGAAGTTTATAAAAAAATTAGTGTCAATAAAGTCATGACCAATAAGTAATATAATAATAATATAGTAATATAGCTTGCTGCCAACATCGGTACTAGGCCTTGGCGTGGTTTGGGAGCTTGAGTACCCTGACAACCCCCAGAGCTATAGTTTTAACTCCTGGCGAATTCAACCAAGCTGGGAAGGTCTGCGCGGGTAGGGGTCAGACTAAAGCTAGTACCCTGGTCCTCTAGGTTGGGGGTTGGGCACAGGGTTAACCACTCTGTCCTGGAAAAACAATCTGGTTACGGAAACAGCAACAAAGTCAATACCGTATCTATAAACAGGTGCGATAAACCCAAGTGACTCATATGAATGACAGTGGTGAAAGCCATTCTTTGGAAGCCACTGACAGGAAGATAGAGGTCTTGAGTACCAAAACCAAGACAAAACTAGGATTTTGGAATGTACGCACAATATACCAAACTGGTAAACTAGCACAAGTGACAGCAGAGATGCGGCGCTACAGTATACACATTTTAGGCATCAGTGAAGCTAGATGGCCGTGATCTGAAAAAATGACAACATCGACATGAGAGACAGTTTTATATTCAGGAAAAGATGATAACCTGCATGAAGTAGCAGTCGCCATCATCCTTAGGAAAGGTACAGAAAAATGCCTTCTTATAGTATAGACTGGAAACCAATTAGCAGTAGATAAATTAAAATCAGAATGAGGGGTAGGCAGATTAATATGACCATTATACAATGCTATGGCCCTACAAACAACAGTGAGGATGAAACAAAAGACCTTTTTTATGAACAATTGGAGGCAGAAGTTACATCAGCACCACTTCATGACATGATGATAATAATGGGAGACTTAAATGCAAAAGTAGGACATGGCAACGAACGAACAATGGGAACTCATGGTTGTGGTATAAGGAACGAAAATGGGGAAAGATTAGTTGAGCTTTGTAGCTCTAATAACATGGTAATAGGAGGCACTTTGTTTCCACATCGTGAGATTCACAAGTTGACCTGGTATTCGCCCAATGACAGAGATAGAAACCAAATTGACCATTTGCTTATAAATGCCAAATGGAGGAGATCATTGATAGATGTTAAAGTAAAACGAGGTGCTGATGTTAGAAGTGACCATCAGTTGGTAATAGCAAAAGTGACGCTGAAACTGAGAACAAGACAGACATACAGCGAGGATACAACATACAGAAACTAAAAGATCCTCAAACTAAGCTCACCTTCATCACACAGGTCAGGAATATATTCCAGGCACTACAAAGTTTAAGCTCTGATGATGAGAGTAATAACATTAACTCTTATTATGAAAATGTCAAAGTTGCATACCAACAGAGTGCAGAAAAATGCTTGGGCTTTAGAGATCAGAAAAAGAAAAAAGAATGGATTACACCAACCACATGGTGTGCCATAGACCAGAGACGCAAGATAAAAAATCAAATGATCAGCACTAGGTCAACAAGACTACAAGAAAAATGCAAATACCAATATAAAGAAGATGGTGCGTGCAGACAAGAGGGCATTTGTAGAAGAGCTTGCAAATGAAGCAGAAAGTGCTGCAGCTAAAGGAGAGCAAGGTCAGTTATATAAAATCACCAGGCAGATTTGTGGCAAATTCCACTGAACACCAAATGCACCCATTAAGGATAAAAAAGGAAAACTGCTGACTAATTAAGATGAACAAAATAAACGATGGGCTGAACATTTTAGCAAAATACATAATAAATAACAACCATTGGAAGAAGCAGTAATTCCGGATGTACAGACAGAATTGGACATCAATGTAGAACCACCTACAAAAGAAAAAATTGTAAATGCCATTAAATCAATAATTAACAATAAAGCTCTAGGATCCGATAAATTAAACACTGAATTATTTCAGTCTGACGCAGAGACAGCAGCTAGTAAATTGGAGCCACTTTTCAGAAAAATATGGGTGGAAGCATACGTATCAGAAGACTGGACTAAAGGAATAATTATCACAATCCCCCAAAAGGGTGCACTTAGTGACTGCAATAATTGGCCTGGCATTACGCTTCTGTCAATCCCAAGCAAAGTACTGGTAAAGGTGATCATCGAGAGACTTTACTAAGCTGTCGACATCATTCTTAGAAAGGAGAAAGCAGGTTTTAGAAAAGGGAGGAACTGCACAGAACAGATTTTTGCTCTACGAAACATCATAGAACAATGTACAGAATGGCAACGACAACTTTATTGATTTCAAAAAGGCATTCGACAGTGTTCACCGAGACAGTCTGTGGCGCATTCTGAGAGCATATGGAATACCTGCCCATATGGTACAGCTGATCAAGAGCTTTTACAGCAACTACAGCTGTTGCATGAAAGGTAGCAACATATGGTTTGAAGTGAGGACAGTAGTCAGTAGTGAGACAAGGATGTGTGATGTCCGCATTGCTGTTTAACATATTAATTGACTGGGTGATGAAAAACACAACAGAAGTGAGAAACATTGGCATCAGATGGACTTTGTTATCGACACTTGAGGATTTAGACTATGCTAATGACCTGGCACTTTTGCCTCACACCTATCAGCAAATGCAAGCCAAAACAGACAGACTGAATAATTTAAGTTCACAAGCTGGACTAAAAATCAATCATAAGAAATCAGAAGTCATGGTGCTAAATACCACAACTATTATTCCAGTCAAAGTTGATAATAAAGATCTTCCGAAACTCAGAAAAATTCACATACCTAGGAAGCTCACTCTCACCAGATGGAGGAAGCAAAGAAGACATTCAGAACAGACTGAATAAAGCAAGAATTGCATTTAACAACATGACCAACATCTGGAAATCCTCTCAATATAGTACCAGAACGAAATTAAAACTATCTAACAGCTGTGTGCTTCCTGTCCTTCTTTATGGTGCCGAATGTTGGCGCATGACACAACAGGACCTTACGAAGCTTTCACTTTTCACACGAAAAACCTCAGGAGGATTTTGAATTTTTTTTTGCCAAGGAAAATAACCAACAAAGAATTAATGTCCCAATCCAACCACTTAGACATGGGTACTATCATAATGAAAAAGCGTTGGCGATGGATTGGCCATGTGATGAGAAGAGAGGAAAGGAACATCTGCAAGACAGCACTACACTGGACTCCAGAAGGGAAAAGAAAGAGAGGTCGGCCAAAAGTAACCTGGCGCAGAACAGTGGAGCAGGAATTAAAGGAATTTGGTCACTCCTGGGTACGCTTGGAATTGTCGCACGTGACAGCGAAAGATGGAAGGACTTTGTTGCTGCTCTATGCGCCCACGGCATTACGGGCAGTAAGTAAAGTAAGTAATATAGCTTGCTAGGATAGTGTATTAAACACATAACTAATTGTGTTTTCTGTTTTATACATGCAGATATTAAAAAAAGGACTATAAAAAATATAACATTTAGGTCACAATTTACCGGTAATATTTATTAGTTCTTTTTTTTTAAATTTAAAAACAAACATATACGTATATGTATGGCAGCTAAATAAAAAAAATTCATATCATTATTCTATTTACATAGATCATTATTTCATTATCTAATTTGATTTCCCATGTTGCTTGTAATTCACTTAACCTTATTCAACTTATTACCTTATTTCACTTAGCAGGTAAAAGTACAGTGTATAACAAACTAATTAAATTTGAGACATCTAAGTTTTTACCTGGAGTATATGATTGTCCATTTCAAGCTGTTTTCTTTCTTGCTGACTTGCTTGAAGCTAGTTAGAAATAAAATGCAATAAAAAAGCTATGGTACTGGTATCCTAGATAAAATCCATTTATTTTTGTCTAAGCAGAAGTAATGCCATGCAGCACAAACTTCTACTTGTAAATACTTGTATAATCCCTAGCTGATGTCAAATAGCCATCAGATTTGGGTAGACCAAAGGACACTTTCTGATTTGTAATCATACTTTGATTTCTTTTTAAGGCAGTGGTTTGAGGAGAATTTCTAACTATGGCAAGTTCTGTTAAATCTAAACACTAAATGGTTTAAATGTGAACAATAATACCTCTTTGAGCTTACTTTCAAGAAGCATTTTCTGTTCATCTATTGATGTCTTTAAAAATTCAATGTCTTCTGTTTCTTCAATCCCCATAACTGACTCATCCACTTTAGTTTCTCTGCAGCTTTTTTCAAGATCCTCCTCTATAATAAAAATGTATAATATAATTAATAATAATTGGTCATTTATATAGCCTATCTCTTTCATTATTTACAAAAACCTTTTGCGGCTATTTGATTAGACTCCAAGGTAAATATATTAATCTTAGCATATGGGACAAATATTAAAATGCTTTTTTTTTCATAGGAGCGTAGTATATAATGGATATATAAATCATAGACTGAAAAATAGATGTACCGTAGCTGAAATTGTGAGAAACTTCTCTGCCTTTTGAAAGAAAAGTAAAAAAAAACTGAAAGTCCATTTATGAACAAAGATAAAAGCATAATAAACTGTCAGCATGATTGTGATTGTGCTTGAGAACAAAAGGGAAAGTTACAACAGCTGATATTAACCAAAAATAAAAAAACAGCTGTTTTTGTTTTTTTCTGAACTCCATCCAACACTGTTAAGATGGCAAGTATTCAAGACAAAAGTCACCAACTGCAAGACAGTAACAGAATTTAAGGCACTGGAAATAAAGAGACATTGTCTCTTAGACAAGTCGCTTAATGCACTAATGAAATATTATAATTATAAAAAGTAGAAATGTTATTATAAGAAGTAGAGATGTAATTATAAGAAGTAGAGATGTAATTATAAGAAGTAGAGATGTAATTATAAGAAGTAGAGATGTAATTATAAGAAGTAGAGATGTAATTATAAGAAGTAGAGATGTAATTATAAGAAGTAGAGATGTAATTATAAGAAGTAGAGATGTAATTATAAGAAGTAGAGATGTAATTTTAAGAAGTAGAGATGTATTGATTTAGAACTTATCTGAAAGCATAAAAAATGTGTTCATCACCAGTGGTGTAGCACAAATTTTCAGGGTAAGGGGGGGGGAGGAATTAAGCAAGGTAGGGGATGTGAGGAATGGGCAAAAAGTGCAGGGTAAGGAGTATAATACATGGTGTAGGGTGGGTGCTAAGGTTTAGAGGGTGCTACTGCACATTCTGAGCACATTCACAGTTTCTACTCAAGCTATTAAATTAATTTATCTTAAATATCAATAGATCAAACTTAATATCATTTAAAATTAGCTTACCATTATTACCAGTAATTAAATAATTTTAAGTTTATCAGGGGAAATGTCTAAGTTTAAAAAATAACACAGCCCTGACACAGTAGATTCTGAGTAGATGGATGGCTAGTTGCATGATGCAACATGTTCAAAAACATTTCCATAGAAATTTAGTCAAAAACATTCCTATAGAAATTTAGAAAGCCTAAGTTATCACAATTTAGAACAGCATAAAATGGCCTATAAATTCATTTAAAATAAATGCATAAAAAAATTCTATTTTTTATTGTAAAGAATATTAATGTGGAAGCTAACAAAGTTTGGAAATCTGTTAACTGTATAATAAATATAATTGTCTTTGGAAGGAAAGATATAATGACTTAGTAACAACATTTTTTTTTAAATCCTTGTTTTTTTGGCTGAGGTCATGGGAAGCTTGTGCTTTTCTTGCCTATTACATTCATTACGAAACTAAACCATTGACTATAAAAATAGCTCAATTTTTCAAAATTTGAAAACAGTAAACAACTGTTTTTAAAAATGACTGTTTTTCCAGAATCCCTACCTTCAAAGAACAGTGATTAAGCTACTGTATTTTAAAACTGAAAAAGATAACCTTATATTTCTATGAATTGTGAGTTAAATGAATCTGTTAAATATGTGTGATCATAAATCAAATAAAAGGGTGATTTTTTTTGCAGCAGCTCAGACTTCAGACTACATAAATAATATTTTTCACTTAAATTAGAACTTTTAAAATGTACATTTGCAGATTATAAGTAATTGTTTGTTAAGTGAACTAAGTTTAACTACAAAATCACTTTGCAATATTAGAGAAAAAATGGAACTTTTTACTTGAACAAAAAGAAAAACATTTTAATGATAATTCAAAACTTAATGGAATATAATTCTAAAATAAAATACAATAATGCCAATGCTGTATAATTTGCCCTTATTTTTATTTTTACTCAAACTCAAAGCAAAGCCATATTATGGACAGCTTTCCTTAGAAATATACTATGTATATGTCATCCATGTTTTTTTATGATACAGGGCAACTTTTGTTTTCTTACTTTTGGCTACCATATTAGATGTTAATCTCCTGATCATCTTTAGCTCTTTCATAACATCTTCAACATTTTCATGAAGGCTAGCTTTTCTTTTCATGAAGTCTGATTTTTCTCCATACCTTGTACATTTCCTAGACAAATCATTAATAGAAAAAGGAAAAATTAGTCGATTTTAAAAATAAAAATACAACATACATATATACTGTACACACACTAGCCTATTTATGTTTTATGTTGTTGTTTTTTACTGCTAAAAAAATATTTCTATTGTTATGGCATTGATGTCTATGATGATTGAATCCGCCAATAGAGCATTCAAATCAATCGGCAGAACCATAAGATTTACTAATAAATATCCATTGTAAAAGATGAAAACAATATGTACAATAATCCAATGCAGTCAATGGTACAAGAACATATAAAAAAATAAGGAAGGGATTTATTATTTACAATGATTATTGAATAATCCTCTTTATAGCAGGAGCGTCTTATATACAAAATAAGAGAGATCTAGAACTATCTTGGCCTTTTTAGAAAGGTAGCTAGGTCAAGCAGCAAAAAAAAACAACACATTTTCTCCTCAATCAGGATAAATCTAGAAATTTACTTGTTTAGTTTAACATATACACACATTTATATATATATATTATATATATATATATACAGTGAAATCACATTTTTTAATTTTCAGTTGAAATGTTTGACAGCCATGAGCAAGACCAGAAAATATTTATAGGCTACTAGTATATTATAGTATATATATATGTAGAGAGAGTAATATGGTGTTCTCAGAAATGTTATTGATGTACAGTGATAAAATTTTCTGACATTTTTGAATTGATATCGTAAACATGCTCCTGATATGTTAAGGTTATAATTTTCACTGAAACCTTCTACAAGAAGATGTCGTATTGGTTATAATTTTGAATCAAAACTTCAACGGTAGATTAATTGTTCCCCTTTGACTATGATTAGTATGTTTTCAAAGCATCAATGGGTGTATAAGTTCATTACATCTTTTACAGTAAAGCAATTTCAGTTTTTGAAATGCAGATATGTTTGGAAGATGTATAAATGGGTTGATATTTGCATATGTTTACAAGTCAAATTGGAAGAAAAAGGCAATACATAAGACACACTTTATATATTGTTAAAAAAATTACAATTTGATCATTTTAAATTTTGATATTCCTCTTTTAATCATGGTTTTGTATAATCTTTAAAATAATTTGAAGTTATACTTAAAATATTTATAACTTTTTATTTATATACAATTAAGCACAGAAAAAGGTTATCTTACTTTTCAGTTGCCTTGCATTCATCTTCTTTATGTACAAGTTTCCATTTTAAGTCTGTATTAAGAGATGACACTTTAGTAATTTCTGTTGATAGAGAAATAACATTATGTTATGTATTCCAGAAACATTAGTTATAATTAATGTTTTTTAAATACAATGCTTACCAGTAGTGATTAGTACTTTCATCATTGATTTTTTAATATATTACCTTTCTCTAAGTCAATAGTGTTCAACTGCCGCCTTTTACCTTCTTCTTCAAGGGCATGTAGCTTTGATAAAAGACCACTCACTTCAACCACCAAACGATTTTTTTCTTCTTTGCCTGTGAATCAATAATGGATTCTCTTATTGTATTAGCACATTGCAAAACATTTGAAAGATGAGTGATTTATGAATTGTATAAAAGGTGCTATGTCACTTTTTTAAAAGGAAAAAGGAAAAGTGAGTTATCCCTCATGTTTTCAGAAATTTGTCTTTATATATACTGGGTATAAAAGATAATATTTAGCTCTAAATTCTTAGTACTTCAATATATTTGTTAGAAAATATACAGCGCCTATCAAAAGATGTTAAATTATGACATAATATTAATAATAGTCAATTTCTTCAAAAACTCAAGTGGGACCATAATTTTTAACCAGTACTGTGGTAGGACCTAGCTACTATTTATTAGTATTATTTAGTCTTAATAAAAACAAACCTTTTTCCCTCAAAACCTTACACTCACAGTCAATAAAATGCATAAAAATACCAGAGTTAATTGATTAGTTAATGCTTATATGATGCATTTAGTATTGTTGCATGACTTTAAATATCCTTTACTACCAGTATGTAGAAGTGGGTCAGGAAACTATTAAATATGCAATGACAATCTGCCGGGTATGCGTCCTTCAGATCTACACTAATCATAAATTGAAGCCATCTACTTGGATACTATGTTCTAGCTTGTACCATGGACAAAAAGTTCATATTCAAGTATGAAAATACTACGACCTATTAACTCTTTAACAAACATTATATCTAAACACCAACAAATAAAATATAAACCTGTCTGTTAAAATAAAATATCATAAATAAATTCTACCAGAAGAGAGTGTATAATATATAGGCCTCTCTCTATATATATATTGACTAATAGTGGAAATATTATGAAAACAGTTGAAAGGTTTTTGAAAGTCAGCACATAAATTTTAATAATTTGTATCCTATCTACATAGCAAACTTGAAGGGCCATGTTCTTTAATTTATTTAAATAAGTAAAGAAGATATTACAATTATAGTTTTTATTGGTACTACTAATAAACTAAAAAACATACACTATTTATTTTGTCGCTAGGTATAGCCACCAAATTCTATAATATATTAATATATACTATAATATTTAGAAAAAAAAACAAAAAACACAGCATTACTATAATAATCAAAATATAGAAAAGTGTGAAGCTACATACCTCTTGCGATTTTACCCTATAAAAAGAAGAAATTTTTTTGTCTGATAATAATATTTTTAACAAAGTGATGGTAATATTTAAAATTCTTTCTGTAATAACAAAATGTTTGACTTCAATTAGCCTTTAATATCAATAAAAAAAAATAACAAAGTTGAGTGGGCACATTTTTATTATGTTTTTAATTTAATATAGTGGGATGTAATACTTATGATTAGTTTTTGCTGATAAGCATCAAGAGATGAGATGATGTGTCATCATCATCAGCATAAATATGTGAATTTTGAAAAGGGTTAAGATAAACTTGATGAATACAAATCACAATTTCAAATTAAAAAATGGCTTCATGTCATTTATTTCATAAATATATAAAATTGTTCAAATATTTCTATTGATTAAAAAAATCTTTAACTTGAAAAAATTAATATACATCAAACTCAAAGAAAACTTTTAAAGATACAATTTTAATTATTAAAATCTGGCTTAAATTTTTGTTAATGTGAATTAAATAATACAAATTGGATTTATTTTTAAAAGTTATGATTTTGCTCAATCTTTTGTATAAAAGGATAAGATGAAAATATTTTAAGTATGAATTTTAATTTATTTATATTTTGTTTACTTGTTTCTTATAATATAAATATTTTTCAAGCTTAAATCAATAATAAAGGTTTTTAAAATTATTGAAAAAGTATAGCCCTTATAGGCCTACACTTAATGTCTTTCAGATTCTGTTACAGCCTGCACTACTGAATACTGTCAATGCAGCCAATTTGTACTTCTGCTTATTAATATTTCAGTTTTGGCCCTAATACATTATAAACATGGTGGTCAAGTGGCAGTGCGTTTGCTGGCAATCTGAAGGTCTTTGGTTTGAATCCAGGTGCAAGCAAGGATTTTTTTCATGGGTCTGGAGGGTGTCCCTGAGTCTACCCAGCTCTGACGGGTACCTGACATTAGTTGGGGTAAAGTGAAGGCAGCTGGGCATTGTGCTGACCACACAACCCCTAGTATGCCGTGGCCACAGAAACTGGCGAAGGCTGCTTCACCAGCCCTAGGATTAGTTTGGTCCAAAGGGTACTTTACTTACTTTACATTATTATAAACTGAATAGTCTTGAGATCCAAAAAATATATAGTGTCTGGTAAATATTAGATAATAATATTAGATCTATAGAGAAAGAATTTAAACAATAAATTGGACATAAATTCAAGATTTGTATTGATTAGGACCAATTTGGTAAATGAGGCATGACAGTCAGTACAGAATTGGTGATAATAAATGGAGCCTAACATTAGTAATATAGTAACATATTTATAATTTAGAGAAGTTCCAGACTAATATGCCCTGTCATCATTGATTATAATTATATCTAGACTATAATCTTGTTTAAAACTTTAAAAATATAATTTAAGTATTAAGGTTAGGTTCTGATTAGTAGGCCTATTAATCTAGTTAGTAGGCTATACAAATTTTCAAATTAGTGATTCTGATTTAACTCGGTCAAAAAAAAATCACCTCCAAATCAGACAAGGCTGTCTGGAGTTTTGCTAATTCCGCTGCATTTTCTTTCCTAGCCTCCGACAAAGCTGCTACTTGTGCCGGTATGCTTTCCCTGAGAGTTGCATCGATCATTTCACTAAAAATATCTTGGTTGGACATGATTGTGGACATGAAACATGTGTAATGGTACCCTTAGGCTACTTTACAAAATATCAGCATTGGCAAAAGTTAAAGATTTGTACTTTCTTTAAACTGCTGAAAACTACATTATAGGTTAGATTCAGTATTTAAATGATAAGTTCAGAATTCGAAATTACGAACATAGCCAAAAGTGGGTATCTGGGAAGATGGGCTACCCAAAAGAAATCGCTAACATTATTGATGCCTCACACCGTCACACATAAAGCCCACTCTAGTTAGGGTTGTTTGGTGTCTGGTTAGGCTAAATAGCTCGGTATTTCAGAAGACTAGGCCTATCAAAGAAAAAATAGGCGTTCACACATTTCTATGTGGCCTCAGCATACAAGATCTAGACTCTATAGGGCCTAGGGGATGTGTGGCCAGCACCAGGGGCGAAGCCACAGGGGGGGCTGAGGGGGGCTAAGCCCCCCCTGGAATTTAAAAAAAATATTTTTTTCAACTGATTTTTTAAAAATATGCACTAAATTCGCTAAAAATTTGGTAAATCTTTGTCACGCGAAAGTTTAGCCCCCCCCTGGTATTTGGTAAATATTTGTCAAGCGAAAGTTCAGCCCCCCCTGGAAAAAATTTCTGGCTTCGCCCCTGGCCAGCACGATGTCCAGCCGCCTTACTTAGGGCCTATCGCCAACTATAGACTACATGTAACTCAGGTGGGCTAACCGTCAGAGCTGGGTAGGCTCAGGTACACGCCGATTTTAAAATGTCTAAAAAAACCACCAAATAAGCCCGTCAGTTTCCACGAACAGCGCTTTGGCAAGACTGATTTTTTTTGCGCCCATTACTAGTCAATAGCTCCTCCACCGAGTCTCGGTGGTTCTTGCATGTGTAATGAAATCTCGGACGCGCAACAGGGGACTTCCCCCATGCGTTAGCCCCGACGTAGGCTACTCTTTGGGAGCGTATCGGTGGTTTAGGGCCTATATGCCTACACACTTCGCCAGCTTTGTGGGCCATTAATCACCAGTTCTCTCCAAATCAAAAATCAATCTAGAACTTAGAAATTTCCCTCTAGCATTTAGGCCTACCTTTTGTCTAGAAGCATGGGCGCCCGCAGAAAATTTTCTAGGGGGGGGGGGCAAAATATTTTTAGTAATGTTTTAATGTAGTTTTAATTTACTGAGCGCATTTGTATGGTGAACGAACGGACAGAACACTGAAGTAATTGTAGTACACTGTAGTAATGAAGGGCATACTGTAGCAACACATTTTTTATTAGCACAATATATGTATATAATAGACGTAAACCATACAAAAAACCTTACTTTAAACAAACAATATTACAACGTAAATTTAAAATAAAATGTATTATTTAAACAAGAACTGGAGTCGTCTGTTATCGCTAACAAACAAGAACTGGAGTCGTCTGTTATCGCTTATGCGAGAACAAATGCATATAAGTACTCTTTCTTCCCGAGTGGCATTCGGGCATGGAATGGGTTGCCTGAACAAACCAGGAAAACCAGTAACTTAACATCATTTAGAACATTAATAAAAATGCAAGACTAGACTCGGACCACGGATGAGCGTATGACGCAATAGTCTTCTTTATAGAAGGAGCGTCTGTAATGTATAAGATAAGATAAACAAATCTACAATTTTGTCCATAAACTCATTTTTGTTGCTGTTCATTTTGTCTCTATGTACTCACAACATGCACAACCTTGACAGACGTTCATCTGACATTGTAGATCTAAGCCATAGGTTTTCAACCTTTTTCGGCTCACCGCACCCTTTTAAAATCTTACCGCCCACCGCCCCCCCCCCCAACTTAATTTTAATTAAACATATATAGGCCTATAATTAATTCTAAAACAAATTTATTTGTATTATTAATTTAGAAATATAAGAGATTATTTAATAGCATTATATCATGTAATTTCTGTAATTATTAATGTTTTAAATATAAACTCCTTAAATGGACAAAACAATTAATGCAGGAAATGTTTATTTACAACTGTTTAACGTAAATTATTTTAATCCTCTAATAATTAAATCTTGTTATGAATACCACAATGTTGAATGTATATAAAGAAATAATAATAATCAGTAAAATTTGTTATATCACAAAACAGAACTTGTTCGGCATCACTATTGAATCAAACGTAGAAACATTTGTTAATTAAAGGGAGATAATTATTTCGTTTCATTTGAGCTAATATTTCTGTATTTTTTTCTTTTATAAAAAAGAATTAATGGCTTACATTTATAACTTTAAAATGATCAAACTGTAAAAAGTATTTGAAAATTATATAAATATTATATGACTAAAGAATTTATATGTATATTTTTAAGCATTACAATAACTACTCAGTTTGTATGATAAGGCCTACTACGTATCTATACCATTTAACGATAGCTTAAACATTAATTTTAAAGAATTCAAACGGATTAAAGGACATTTCGGTAAAACTGAGATCAAGATATCATTAATATTAACATGTGTTTAGGGCTAAAGTGAACGGTCAGCAGGGTTGACAGTCCGGTGAACCAACAATAGGACCAGCCAGCCGCACACCATATTTACCAAGACGCGTCACACAGTCAGTTAGCAGATTTCGTTACACTATATAAGAACAAAGGGTACCGCAGCGACTGCAAAAAAACAGAGGAATCTCCCTCTTGAGCATAGTTGGTAAGATCTTTGCAAGAGGCACTATCAAGGCTGCAGGTGCTGTCATCTAGAGTCTATCCAGAGTCTCAGTGCGGTTTCAGAAGCGACTTATCCACAATAGACATTATCTCCTCCATTCGAATGCTACAAGAGAGGTTCCGCGAGATGAATAAGCTATTATACATTGCTTTCGTTGATCTCACTAAAGCATTTGATATGTTCAGCAGAAGTGGACTCCTCAAACTCCTGGCAAAAATAGGAATCCCTCCAAAACTGCTCTCTTTCATTGCCTGTTTTTTTTTTAGAAAACCAGGTGCACAGTGAAGTTTAATCAGAGGCATTTGAAGTCCGCAGCGGTGTTAAACAAGACTGCGTACTTGCACCAACCTTGTTTGGAATATTCTTCTCGTGTCTACTGCACTATGCTTATGGAGACTGCAACGAGGGTGTCTACCTTCACACAAGCAGATCTGGAAAGCTCTTCTCCTAGATGGGGAGATAAATAGTAGAATAGCTAAAGCCATGGGCACTATGGCAAGATTTAACCAAAAAAAAAACGAGTCTGGATGAACTCACTGCTCACACGCTCCACTGAGTCACTAGTTTATCGAACATGCGTTCTGATTACCCTGCTGTACGGCTGTGAGACATGGAGCACATATTCCTGGGAGTAGAGAAAACTGAACACCTTTTACCTTAGGTGTCTCAGACTCATTTTAGATATAAGATGGCAGGACAGGGTTTCAAACGCAGAGGTCCTACGAAGAGCAGAGTGTCTCTCGACATCCGTATTACTCTCAGTAACAGACGTCTCAGCTGGCTAGGTCATGCACGCCGAATGCCACAGGGTCGACTTCCACAGGACATTCTATATGGAACGTTAGCTTCGGGACAGAGACCTGCTGGACGTCCAAAACTGAGATTTGCGGATGTCTGCAAAAGAGATATGAAACAACTCCAAATTGACCCAAACAGTGGGGAGATCATGGCGCAGGATAGGCCCACTTGGAGGGCAGGAATCAAAGAAGGTTTCAGGCTTGCGGGAGAGGAGCGCGCCAGGAAAAAGACAGTGGAGAAAAATGTGGTCCGCTCCGCTACATTCAACTGCAGCAAGTGTGACCGTGCCTGTACGTCCAGGATTGGCCTCTTTAGCCAAATGAGGGCTTGCAAGGGAAATGAATCGTCTCTCGAGACGAAAAATGCTGACGAATGTGCTGAACGATCGCTCCACCGTACATGTTGTTGCTGGTAATGATATCAAAACTAGTAAGGCATACGGCAAGGTAACAAGTCGATGAAATTTTGGCTACTTTTGTATTCTCGTGTTTTCCGAAAATCAAACTAACTCAAGGCTTCACTATCCAATTATCAATGTGGTATACCTGATTAATCCCTAATGATAATGAGATCAATATGACAATGGAAGGAGTCACAGTTGTTACAATTAATTTTAAATGTTTTAATTATTTTTTTTTGATATATTTTAGTCCAAATTTTTTTTTTATCTATCAATCGGGGGGGGGCACTTTTCCAGGGGGGGGGGGGCAAGTGCCCCGCCTTGCCCCCCCCCCCCCTGCGGGCGCTCATGTCTAGAAGTTATAAAACGTCTTGCACCTTGACTTCATTTTTGTCCATTTGTGTGTGTGTAGTGCAACACTAGGCCTAAGTCTGTGTTTATTTATCTTTGTGAGATTTGTCAGGAGTGAAATCGAAAACTGAATCGATTATGTAACATTATGTTCTTTCTCATCTGCTCTGCCAAAATGCTCACAGCAAGGAGAAAAAATCGGGGGAGTGGCAATAATTTATAGCAGCTTTAGGAGTTATAGGCCATATACCGCCTTGAGGATACGGCAGGATGACGCCAGTAGGCCTATAACGTGCTGTCGTTATAGGCCACTGTGGTCCATAATCAAAGAGGATTAGCATATAAATAGGCCTATACTGGAGCAAGGCTGACATTGGGGCCTCTCTAAATATAGGCCTAAGCTTGATATTATGGGGCCCTATGTGTGTTAGGGCCTATATGTCTATTACAGTGATGTAGACCTAAGGTAAGCTTATTAGTGAAACGGGTACCTGGGCGGAGGGCGAAATTGGTGCCTATTTAAACTGTTAGGCTAGTTTTCATTTATTAGTAAGCTATAAAGTAGGCTATGTAGGCCTATAGCCTACGTAGAGGTTATACGAAACATCAGTTAGACACAATACAAACTTTCGCACCAACCTTGTTTCCCTTCTCGCTTTGGCCCTGTCAATTTAGGACGATATAGTGCCGCGATTTAAAGTTTGGTCCAACACAGAAGCGATAATATTGTATGTTGCCAAGATTTAAATATTGGTCCAATATAGAGCCAATAAAATGCCAAGATATTAATATTAGTCTAATATAGTGTCAATACCATGCCAAGATAAAATCTTGGGTGCAATGATAGGCCTATTGGACATTTGAGTTGATGTTGGACCAATAAAGTGCGCCAACATGGTTTCTAGTTATAACTTTCCAATGTTGCCGAAAGCCTGTTGTTATAATCTTAAAATCAATTTTTGCCACCGCATAACCCAGTGCTTGCGTGGCTTTGTGGTAGTAATTTTTTTAAGGAAAAAAGGCCGGTAGTGGCGTTTTTCAAAACCTTCCACGTGAATTATTATTTGTTTGGAAAAAAGTAAGTCTACTTTTGTTATCATCTTTTGAAATTGTAATTAAACAGGCCTGCTGCCATGCTTTATAATTCAAATTAATTTTGCATGTAAAAAAGAATATAAGCGTAGCCTATAACTTCTCTATCCATCGAGGTCACGTTAAGAAAAACAATCTTCAATCTTCAGTAACTACAAACATATAGATTAGGCCTAAATGTTTTCCAATATAAGAATCATAGAAGTTTAAGTTATAAAACTAATTATTAGCTTACTTAGGTCATATCAAGGGCTAAAAATAGTAGGCCTACACAGAACCAGTGCCGTTGCTAGGGATTTGGGGGCCCGGGAGGCTTGGCCTCTTTAGGGGCCCCTGCATTTTGACATTCGACATTATGACATGAGAAAAAAAACAATTCGGACACTCCTTATTTGGGGGCCCCCCTCAAGTAGGGGCCGGGGGGACTTTTGAATTTGGACTCCCCCTCCCCCTCCCCTAGCTACGCCACTGCACCGAACTAAGAAGCGTTAGTAATTTTAATGAAAATAATAGGCCTAGGCCAAGGCTATATATCAAAAAGGCTGTTATCATTGTGTCTGTTCAACACACATTGTTCAAATCCTATAGACCTATTATAATATAACGAACGCTTACAATTGTAGGCTTGTCTAACTCATATTCACCCGAAGTAATGATATTCTGCTCTTAATTACAAAAACAATATAGGACTGCGGCGCCTCAAGATTAAAATCCAGCGCGTTATTGTATTGCCATCCCAAAGTTTAAATGTTTCCAATCTACGTAATGAACGTGATAGTTAATTAATTTTCTCCTTAGTTCAGCGATTGTAGTCCTGAGTTTTCCTCTCAGCTTTAAAGCATCAATAAAAATTACATGCGTAATTGTCCATTTTATTTTTTTAAATTTTAATAGGCCTACTCATGGGCCATGGCCCTCCTAAACTCTCATGGGCCGTTGTGCGGCTCACCGGCTGCACTCCTTCCCGTGGGACCTGTAGGCCTAATTAATTATTATGCTACTGCCTTTACACATTACTTAAAAAGCAATTGTTTTCCAGTTATGGGCTCTTTCATTCATTCAAACCTTTAAAAATTGGTCTAAGTACATTTCCATTTTGTATGATCATTGATTTACTCTCTAGGCCTATAATATAGTTAAAATACACATACAAATCGAGACATGGTTTTAAAAGCTACATGTAGGAGTAGGCCTAGCTGCTTAGACCAAAAAGTATCGTACACGCGCTCATTACAAGCAGGATAACTGATTGGGACTTAGGCCTACATTATAATATCTCGCATCGTTCAGAAATGGTGGCCTGGTTTGTCCCTCTTGCCTCGACTGTCGTCTCGTGCCTTATCTTCGCCATGGTGGCAGCAGAAAGCGATGATGCAGACAGTGCCAACAGTACCGATGCGTTTGATGTAAAGAAAGTCGACATACAGAGAAAAATTTATGGCGGGAAAACATTGGAAACTCCCCCCGACACGTAAGTAGCCTAAGCTTTGGCTGACATTGTACGGTCTGGAATAATAGCCTATTCATATTTTAGGTAGTCCTATAGATTTAACTATTTGTAGCTCAATGCTTACACACAAAAAAAGTAGAAACAAGAGCTAATATTAATTTTTTTTTATTAGGCCTAGATTCTATTGGTCGATTTATTTCTAGTTATTTAACGCTTTAAATTTGTAACACGCTTAGGTTTAAACCAAAAAGACCCACTATTAGGCCTAGTTATATAGTTATATTTAAAAGTATACAAGTCATAGGCCTACTATCATTGTTGGCGTCAATATTTCACAAACTCCCCCCCTCCCCCACCACCACATTGTTAACAACCTTAAAACCTTTTCAAAAACCTTCTCTCTCGTACTTTTTTTTTCAATAATTAATATAAGGCTTCTAAACAAACGTTAATACCTGTTTAACCGTTGTCATTAACGTTAATGTAAACTCTAGATTGACAGTCACAGAGGAGGTTTGGTTTAGCATAAAGATACAAGACTATGACGGTCAGGGCAATGACTACAGAGGTAACTTTACCGTTGGTTGTTTCGGAAAACTCACTCCTGTGACCTGCTTGAATTTCATATCTTTGGCCAAAGGTTACAAGAAAGGCAGAGTGAGTTGAACAATTCGTTATTTAAGCTTATTATATCTTCCCAGTTGGCATATCCTAATTGACCAGTAGCGGCTTATTGGTCAAACGTTTGGGCTATTTTTTTTGTACATTTTATTTAGTTCAGTATTAGGTCAGTGAAACTGGGTCATTGATTATAATATTTAGTTTTACATTGATAAACAGAAAGCAAACTTTGCCTTGTCTTTGATACAAAAGTATTATTTTGCTCGTTATCTTTACCGTTTTCTGAAATACAACACCACCAACTCGCAGTCAATACCAGCAAGCGAATATTTCTTCAAATGCTACAGCTGTCGCTTTAAAATTATTGATAAAACGATTGGCTTGCGCCTTTTGAAATATTGCAGCATGCTTTCTTCAGTGAGTGTGCTCTACAAAAAGTGAGCGATTAAGTTCACACGCGCTTTAAAATGCACGTGTTAGCAATTCAAGGGAGGAAATAACAAAGTTAAAGAAGACAAGCGGCGTAACTCTCGTTAAACAAAATTCAGTAATGCATATTAAATAATATTATGCACTGGTCATCTAGTATTAAAATAGATCTATAGACATCTGATTCTATGTATCTTTTTAGCTTTTTGGACTATATTACCATTATCTGATATTTGCAAAAGGGGAGCTGCAATTGATCCACTACACATAGGCTATTTATGCCTAGGCTAGGGCCTATACAAAAAGCCTAATTACTTGTCTAAGTCCTAGGTTATGGCCATACATTATGAGCAGGGCTGGATAAACCATTAAGCAAAATAAGCACGTGCTTATGGCATCAAAGGGGCTGTGGTGGGCCCCACAGACATTTCCCACACCAGGAATGTGTTATAGTCAATGGCTCAAATGATACAATGATGCAAATGGTAAGACTGAACCGGCTGCCACGAAAAAGTGCCCCACATTAAATTACAGAAGCAAAGTCTTACAGTAAGTTTGTATGATTTGTATTGTTTGTAATTTGAATTACATAAGACGTTTAGGGCCTCAAATGGTGATAATCCGGCCCTGATTATGAGAATACCATATTAACATCCACATCTATAAACCTGCTCCACAGCTTATCTTGAACTACAAAGGTACGTCAGTAGAAACAGTAGTCCGTGATTTTATGATCCAGATGGGAGATGTCAAAACAAAGTATAACACCGGTAGGTCAGAAGTCATACTGTATACCCGTTCGAGTCTGTTTGTATTATCAGTGATTGTTTTTAAAAAATTGTCACACCTCAAGCAGGTCGAACAAAATTAGCTATAGGCCTATGCCAGAAGTTATATGGGACTCCGTGGCCTGGAGGCCTGTGAAGTTGCTCCACGGTCCCTTAGAATCTATAGATCAAATTGGTCTGACGTGGATACTTTACTTTTTATGCTAGAATTTATATATCCATCCCTTCATCCATTTATATGTATTTAATAGGTTACGTGTTCACTTTTACATAGGCCTAATTTTAACAATTATTATTTTCATTTTTGCGCTCTAGAAGCTACACAAATATTTATCTTCAAATTTTGACAGGTGAAAATATATTTGGTGTCAAATTTTACGATGAAAGTTTTGCCATCAGCCACAATCATGCAGGCTGGGTAGGAATGGCCAACTCTGGTCCTAATTCTAACGGATCACAATTTTACATACTTCTCAGGACAGCCAGGTGGCTGGATGGCAAACATGTCATTTTTGGTAAAATAGTTACGGGAATGGTAAGTAGCTTTACTATACAGGATTTTAGATCAAAACATTTTTTTTAAGTTATAAAGATCATTGTTATTTAAAAAAGCATAAGTTATGGTGAAACACAGACCTGCTGTTATTTTTTATTATTTACTTCCAAGTAATCTATTTGATATGTAATAACTGTAGTGCTACAACAAATCATGCTTAAACAATTTATCATATACAAATAAATATATTTTGAGCAGACTTGCTATAACATATTACTCAGAAATAAGTTACCAGGGCTGTTTCACTATATTATAATAAAGCCTTCAGAATCACATGAAATTGTCAGAAATTCAAGTGGCAAGTATGAGAAAAGCTGTTAAAATAAGCTCTATTCTACTAAATTATCCATTAAAAGAAATGCAAGGGTTGTTATACTACTAAACGAAACATTCCCTTCTTAGTTACTTGTGCTACATTCTTATTCTTAATTGTTGTGAAATGTGTAACAAAATTTGATTACTGTACATATTTATATTATATTGTAGAATGAGATAATTAATAGTACACAGTAATAATTAGCTCTTTTGATTATAGGATGTGATCGAAACAATAGGTCGTGAAGAGACTGGACAACTTAACGTTCCACTGAGAAAAATTGTAGTAGAAAAATGCGGTATTAACCGCATCAAAAGTCCATATGTGCTAACAGCAGAACAATTCAACACAGATGGTGACATAGACTTAAGTCACAAAGAAGAACTTTAATACTTAGGGACTAAAACTTTAACAAATTAATTCATTGTATTTGAAGTCTGTTCCTTTTTTTTTCAAACTGAAAGAGTATCTTTGTGCATGTCTTATTGTTTTAACATTGTCCAGTTAGGCTCATTTATAGATTCAATCTATGTAAGATGTGTGTGTAATTGTATGTGCAGTAATGTCTGACATGTAATACATATTTTTAAGGAGAATGAATTTTTTTTATATAACTAAATAAATGTATTTATTGTTACAAGATTGATTTTTCTAACTAATTAAATATATAACTAGTCTAATTACAAATATTTCAAAAAGTCTTACAGTAAGCTAATTCACTCTGCTGTGTATTTAAACTTTCTAAAAAAATAATAGTATTTACATTAAAACATAAAATTAATTTTTTTTTTGGTTTTTAAAATTAAATAAACCAAAGCAGTCCATTTGTACTTTTTACCTTAGATATCTACTTGTTATGTAATTTTCTTAGGACCAATTTACAGCGCATTAACAAACAAACAACATATGAATGTTTTACTTCCTTAAAATCAATTTAAAAAAAACTTTAACAAAATTATACACAACAAAACAATCAATATTTTATCTTTTTGTTTAATACCATAATAAACTGGTGCATTAACAGCAAAGGATTTATTCAATGTTTTTTGTAAATGAAAAAAACAACAACCTTGAGTTCAAATAAAAAACAACACCATCATAAAAAAAACAATTTTCACTATATAAATTTCAGAGAAATAATGAAAATACATCTGAACAAAAAACCTACCAATCATCTGATTACTAGCACCATACTCAAGAACATTAAACAAAACTTACTATTGGCAGTTTCTGGAGAAGCATTATTCTAATTATAGCAATGGTAAAATAAAAACTTATATAAATAAATTATTATTACAAATTAAAACAAAGTATTAAACGAGTGTAAACAAACAATAATATAAATGTTTAATACACAGTTGTGATAACTCATTCCTTTATTTTGTGTGTCGCGCCTCAAATTTCATTAAGTAAAAAATTGTATTTAACCTTAATGGACAACAATGAGTTGTACACCAATTACACAAAGAAATGTATTACATTAGAGTAAAAATTTCATAAATTTGTAAAAAAAAAAATTTGATAAAAACCTGAGGTAAAAACAACCATCACATAAGCTGTGCAAAACTTAACACATTCTAAAAACAATACATAAAAAAACTCTTTGACATTCAATTATTTTATACCATGTGAAATAAAATGTGATTTTAAGCACAATTTTACAACACAAAAATATTTTTTTTCTGTAAAAAAAACTATTACTCTTGTACAGGCTTGCTTAGCCTGTTTATCTAATAGAAGTCTAGAAGGACAAAAAAAATTCAACTTTGTAATCTATGTATCAATGCCCAATCATAACAAACTAAAGTTACCTTTTAATGTTACTTATTTCTGTGCAATCAGTTATGTTTTTCTAATGGACCAGAGATGTTCATTTGAGACTGATCAGCACTCTGTGACGCTAATCCAACCCCTGGCTGTACGTACGCACCAGGCTGTGGATAACTGCCACTGTAACAACCTTTACCACCAGCGTTTGAAAAACCCTGATTGCCTGAAAACTGTGATCCAGAAGTTCCTGTTGCGTGACCGCTTGCTGCAGTTTTATCCAGCTGCTGGCCAAATGCAGGGCTGCTGGTGCTGCTGCTGGAACTGTGGTTTGTGTTGGTGGACGAAGCTGGACTAGGACTGGACTGAAGAATTTCACTTCTGTCTTTCCCATTATCACCATTATCACTTCCAGTATCAGATTTGGAAGGTTTTTCCTTTTTCCCTGATTTCTGGGGCTGTTTCTTACTTTGCACTGCAGGCTGCCCGCTACTCTTCTTCTTTGAACTACTTTGTGGTCGCTTGGCTTGAACAGCCTCCCACAACCTCAACAACTCCAAGCCAACTTTAGGCTCAATTTCCTGTTCATTGTGACCACACAAAAATGTTTGATTAGGGCACAAGTGATTATAATTATCTTAACTGTATTAGAATTAAAGGGAGCAATTTTATTTGAAAATAATGAAGTTTAAACAATTACTAAATTAATAAAGGAACAGAAATAATTACAAATTGTGCAGAAATATTTATGGATCCTAAAATGTCAGACAATAGTTGCTTCACATATGTGACCCATTCCCACAAAAGGTGACATAAGTGGTTTTTTCAACATGTTGAGCTATATATATCGTTTGAAAGGGCATTGAATAAGCTTTATTTTAATACCAAACTTATTATTATACGTCAATATTTCCTTTTTCTATGACACTTACTATCACTTAGAACTAGTCAGACAAAAAACTAGAGATTTGAGAAAAGGCGTTTTAAAGTTTATGTATTTGAAAATGTCTAAACTCCGTAGCAACCAGAGTCTTAATATCTATTTTTACATACCAATGGAAAGGGCATTCAATTATCCTTTTAGTGGTGTATATACGATATTATTTTATAATAAAACTGAACAAAAAATAAATAAATATTCACATCTCGCAAAGAATTTAGCAGTGAAGCCATGCGTTTCTCCATGTTGTGAAATTTTCATAATCTCAAAAACGGAAAGCCTAATCGTTACTCCTTGTATTCCAATAGCCAATCAGCGAATTTGTATTGGAAAAATATGGTATCGTAACCAATGATCAATTTATAAACGAATTTTCATTGGATAGAAAGAAAAGAATTGTTTATCCCAAACTTCAGGCTTAAATATTTTCTGATTGGTTTCTATAAATAAATAATGATCACAAGGAAATACCAAAGAATCTGCCCTTTTCAATGATATATAATTTTATGGGGTACTGTCAAGTTGTTGGTAGAAAACGATAGGTTAAATAAAGTCAAATTTTAGTAAACTTATGCTAAATTCTAAATCACATGGTGATCAAAATAATTAATTAAAATATTTTTAAGTAGAAAAAAATTATAAAAAACATATAAATTATGATTTAGAAATGGATAACCCAGTATTTACAAAAATAAATAATAATTCACCGGATATACTCCCACAATACAAAAACGCATGTAGCACAAATCGGTATTTGCGACATATGTCACCTTTTGTGAGAATGGGTCACATATTTCCTAATTTGAAAATTTTTTTTTTTGCAAATAGCAATTTAATAAGCAGTAAATTATTTTGCCTAGTTGACACAAATTAAAAAAAATATAAATCAATATTTCTGCAATTATTGATATCTAATGATAATTGTAAAAAAATACAAAAATTTGAGTATTCCTTACTGGCTTTAGAAATAGAAAAGCAAATGTAAATGTCCTATGTAAAGTGAATTTGTTCATTACCTGTCCATCACGGCCAGCATGAACTCTTCTATTTTCATTCCATGGATTATTCAAAAAGTTTGTGTTACTGAATGGTAGGGTAGCCCTGTGAAGTATTCAAAATGATTATGCATAAGTTTGAAAAATCTTATCATATTTATATTTCTAACAAAGCTTTATTTTTAATTAAATCCATATTGAATTAAAATAACTCCGCATAAATGTTTCAATTGAACAAATTAGAGTCCTAATTCGAAATTAAATAAACCACCCTCTAAATGACTGTCCATTGCTAAAAATTTCTTATAAATGTATAATCATGAGCTATGGTTTATCTTTACCTCATGTAGCCCACAATTTCATTGATTCTGAAGGAAAGATTTTTAAGAATCGGGCGGGGTCATTAAAAGCCTTGCAAACACTAACTAGACTTAGGAATTAATTCTATTTTCCATAAATCCCAGTTATTGTTTTTGGTATTGGATGAACTTTGTCAATTAGGCTTTACCAGCCACTGACGCCACTATGGAAGGAAGGGACTATTTTGTCTCATTGCTACAAACAATCTGATCTGTTTTTTTTTAAAAATAATACTAGCATTCATAATTTATATAAGGAACACTAAACAATTTTTGCTTGCGCAAAGCTAAAGTAAATAGTAATAAGGGCAACACTACCTCTTAATCCATGCTACACTAAATGTGCCAGTCAGACCAGAACCGGGAAAATCTGGGGATCTCATCTTATTTATTAAAGATGTCATTTTGGCATAACCTTGAAAGTTGGCATTACCAGGTACAGAGAATATCAAATATACAGGTCGACCACTCTAAAAAATTAATAAATCAGCCATTGTTAATGCCACTTTAATAATGAATGTCAATTTAATATACATGAATAACAATTGTAATGTTTTATATTTAAAATATTTTTTTTGTTATATGAAAGTTAGTTATTTAATAAATACAAAGCTACTAACATCTCTAAACAAACAGATATACTAGCTGCAATAAAAGCATGATTTCTAAAGGAACAATACTAAAAAAAAACACCTTTATATAAAACTTACATTAAATGCCCGATTTAGTTTGGTTTCATTGGAAGCAGAGGTTGCCCATAAGCCCTTAGCCTCAGACATGTCCACAATCTTTTGGTTATTGCATCTCATCAAAAAGTACCGACCATCTTCAATGCTGGTGCTGGGATTGACAGAAGCAGTGGCACCACCCACAGACACTGAAGATGATGGTGAGCCTGATTTTGGAGAGTCCAGAGGTGTTGAGCTTCTACTATCCCCTCTAGAAACTGTGCTCACTGGGACTGGTTCTGTGGATAACAAAATCCAGTTTTGAACAAATTTTATAACTTATATAGTATAATGAATTTTAAAGATTCATATTTTTTTCTTCAAACTTTTGTGTTGACAATAATCAATAACCAAAAAAATATAATAAATCCCAACATTTTACATCTATAAATATATACCTTCTAAAGATAATCAACAACAATCAATATAAAAAAATAAAATAAAAGTTTTATTTAAATTTCCACTTTAAAAAATCTAATTGTGAAAAAAATGTAAAAACAAATCTACAAGGTTTTATCTAATAGTGTTTAAAAAAAACAACAACATTTACTGGCATTTAAAGAAAATGTTTATAATGTATGTGAAAACAAGATTTTAGACTCAACTGTTAAAGCTTTGATAGCCACGTTGCTGAATATGGTTATAGCCTCGAATGCCACTGTTATTTCTGTAAAAGTGCTGCTGCTGAGCTTGGTATTGCTGATGTTGTTGGTGTTGCTGGTGAAGATGCTGTTGGTGTTGCTGGTGGCTGTGGTGTTGCTGATGGCTGTGGTGTTGCTGCTGTGGTTGAAAGTGCTGCTGAAAGCCGTAGCCTCCAGGGGGGACACCACCACCACTTGCCCCACCATTCCCAGGCCGGTTGTAGTAGTCCTCGAATCCAGTCCCCATGAGAGATTCTGAAACAACGGCAATAGGAACACTTTAGATGGGAGAGCACTGGTGAGAAGCTGAGCACATACAATTCATGTTTAAAACACAAAGTGACATAAGTGGTTTTTTCAACATTTTGAGCTATATATATGGTTTAAAAGGGCATTGAATAAGCTCTATTTTAATACCAAATTTATTATTATACGTCAATATTTCCTTTTTCTATGACACTTACTATCACTTAGAACTAGTCAGACAAAAAACTAGAGATTTGAGAAAAGGCGTTTTAAAGTTTATGTATTTGAAAATGTCTAAACTCCGTAGCAACCAGAGTCGTAATATATATATTTACATACCAATTGAAAGGGCATTCAATTATCATTTTAGTGGTATATAAGATATTATTTTATAATAAAACTGAACAAAAAAAATTCACATCTCGCAAAGAATTTAGCAGTGAAGCCATGGGTCTCCATTTTGTGAACTTTTCATAATCTCGAAAACGGAAAGCCTAATCGTTATCTCCTTGTATTCCAATAACCAATCAGCGAATTTGTTTTGGAAAAATATGGTATCGTAACCAATGATCAATTTATAAACGAATTTTCATTGGATAGAAAGAAAGGAATTGTTTATCCCAAACTTCAGGCTTAAATATTTTCTGATTGGTTTCTATAAATAAATAGTGATCACAAGGAAATTCCTGAGAGTCTGCCCTTTTCAATGATATATAATGTCATGGGGTTCTGTCAAGGTGTAGGCACAAAACAATAGGTTAAATAAAGTCGAATTTTAGTGAACTTATGCTAAATTCTAAATCACACGTTGATCAAAATAATTAATTAAAGTATTTTTAAGTAGAAAAAAAAATAAAAAACATATAAATTATGATTTAGAAATGGATAACCTAGTATTTACAAAAATAAATAAAAATTCACCGGAAAGACCCTCACTACACAAAAACACTCGCAGCACAAATTCATATTTGCGACTTATGTCTCATTTCGTCAGAACGGGTCACATATATTCTTCACTAAGTAACCAATTCATTACCAACTGCTCTAGGTCTCTGCCCTACTCCTATTGGGTTTTCAAGTCCCATAGCTTTCTCAGCATTGGTCAGCACAGCGTTGATTGTTTGAAGAACTGCCTAAAAGTTTTTTATCGTGAGAAGTTTATGAAGTAATAATACACAATTTCAAAGAAAAAATCATTGGCTTAGTTTATACTGTTATTTTTTATATACAAGTTAAAATATTGGACTAATTTTATAAAAACTATATAAATAAATAATTCTAATAATAAAAAAAGATTAACTGGTTACTTTATCAACATTAAATAGTTTAATTAAGCAATTATTTTCAAACAAATAAAACATTAAACAAAATAACGATTGGCAAGAATTTAACAACATAAAAACATGAAATACTAAATGACCTCTTCTGCTAGACTCCAAGCCCTTGAAGGATGTTTCATTCTATTTAAAAACAAACTGTGCCATTTCATTCGGAACTGTACAGCTAACTTGGCTTCCTAAACAGTACAAAATAAAACATTTATTAACATTTGCTACATTGCTTTAGCCTTTAAACAATAGTTAATTTTTTCAGTAAAGCCAGAATATATAAGGCAGCGAAGGTAAGGGGAGAGCACTCATACCAAAAAACAAAGTACTTTAAATAATAAACCAATTAAGAAGAAAAAAGAGGCCTTAGAATTGTCAAAACAGAACATTGTCATCAGGGTAAATCACTGATCTATAAAAAGAATGGATTGCGCCTTCTTAATAAATTGGTTTGAGCTAAGTGAAGACAAGGAAATCTAAAAATAAACAAAATTGTGTCTAAAACTTACTGCGCCACTGATCTTTAAATAGATCGGAACGGAATCTATGTTGCTGCCATTTTACACAATATGCACATGAATTGTTGCTGTCAAGCTTCTGACTTCTTATTAATAATATAAAACTAACAATAATACTATCAAAAGGAAAAAAAAAGAAAACAAATACCAAACAATAAAAAAGTTAATAATAAAAAAAGTAGACAGCAATATTTCGCAGTACGGGAAAACCCGGTCCCGAAACACACAAATTTTTAAAGCATTTCAAAGGGACACATTTGGAAATGGCGCCCGTTGTATAACCTTAACATACGATGATTAGTAATAGGTCTAAGTTTATTTTTAAAAATAAATTTACGAATTAAGCAATATTGTTGATAAAATACAAATTTCTTTTGGAAGACGTTTCCAATTTATACATTTAACTTTTAACCCGATTAGTGAAATGGCTTAGGAGACTATAGAGCAGAAAAAAACATCTAAAAAAATAAACAAACTCGTGGAAATTATATATATTGATCAGTGACAGTAGAAACAAAATGGCGGAAATTTCTTCAAGAATGTAACTTCCTTGCCTAATCCATTCTTTTTATAGATCAGTGGGGTAAATAGACTATTAATTTGATTAAAATGTTACACTAAAATAGCCCACAGGGCCCTCTATTGTTTTCTTTTAGTTTTAGATTATTTTTCAAATCAAGCTTTCATTGCACATTATCGTTTTTTTTATTTCAAGAATGTTACTAGGATGAAAAATAAAATCACAAGTTTATGTTTGCTTCTTTCAATTATCAATATAAAATGAATTAAAAAAAAATAGGCAAATAATTAATTTTTATATTTCAACAAATCAATCTGTATCATTCTCATAAATCTCATTATTTTATGGGCAATATAATGCAAAGTGCACCATTTGTTTTAGATAGAGAGTATCTTTAAGTAGAAATGTTTTTATTTACTGCTTCGGATTCAAAATCAAAGCTTATCCAGTCATCTAGCTTGACAGAAATATTGGTGAAGTTCATCTCACTCAAATTTGGATCTAAATTTTCAGACATCTCATCTTCATCATATTCTGTAAAGTAAAAAAAAAATCAAAACCATTAAGTAAGTAAGCTGTTTTTTTTTCTTAAGTTTTATATTATGCATAAAAATGTAAATGCTAAGTTTTACTTAATCTGACATGAAAATTAAGTCATCCTCAGGATAACAATGAAAGATGTTTTTGAGATAAAAAGGTTACAGAACATTTTTTGGGGGTTAAAATTGAATAAATAGATCTATATTGTAAAAGACAACAACATCAAGTACCTATTTGCTGTTGTACTATGGCATCAGTTGTAATCTTACTGTGTCCACCAAACAGAAACACAGCTGCCGGAGACACCATAGTGCAATATTTGGCTAAAGAAACCCTTTGAAAGCGAGACATCTCATCGTAAATGATCCACTTAGAGGGAAGAGATTTAACAAACTTCTTCAGGGATTTTGATGTGTGTATGTTGGTTGCAGAGGTAGTGGGCTGGACAACAGAGCTGCTATGGAATTTCACACTTCTTTCATTTCTAAATAAAAGAAAGGAATTTAAAAAAAAAATGTACATGAATTCCTAAATTGGAATTGTCTCAGAGATATAATTCTGATTCGAGAACACCAAAGTTTTACTCAGAAATCACAAGTACATTTAAGAAGACTGATGGTCTTGATGACTTACAAGGTACACAATCCCATGGTTGCATCTCTCTGCATGATGTTTGGGTAAGTTCCAGCCAATAAACATGCCTTTACTAAAGCCCAATTGTCAGAGTTGGTGTTTAAGTCTCGGATGTCACCAGCGCCCCTTGCTCTCAGAAATCCAGATGCTCTAAGTTGAGCTAGAAGTTGCATTCTGTCAATCAAATACATTATGTATAATAGGTATAGCAATATTATAATTCATGATTAGTAATCTAAAAAAAAAAGCTAAACATACTGGTTTTAGGAAAATATAATTATGTTTTGATTACACAAAAGTGTTTAAAAAATTCTGATATTGATATGTATATATATTAGTATTTCAATGGCTCCTATATATATTAGTATTTCTATAGCTCCTATATATTTTAGTATTTCAATAGCTCTTATATATATTAGTATTTCAATGGCTCCTATATATATTAGTATTTCAATGGCTCCTATATATATTAGTATTTCAATGGCTCCTATATATATTAGTATTTCAATGGCTCCTATATATATTAGTATTTCAATAGCTCTTATATATATTAGTATTTCTTTAGCTCCTATATATATTAGTATTTCAATAGCTCTTATATATATTAGTATTTCAATGGCTCTTTAGTTTCAAAAGACAATAGGGTTTTGTGTTTTTTGGAGTGGGTTTACACCACCTTTTTGTCTCTTTGCTCCTCTTTTCTCTTTGGCATTGAGTCAAAGGTTTTCTTCTTTAGCATTCAGACCAGTGTGTAATGTGCTCCACCAACTACTTATGTCCTGAACTAGGATTTCCTATTTTCTGATGTCCTCATCTATATAGCCTTGAGATCACACTTGAAGATGTTTTTAAATCTGAGATTTGGACAATTTGTAGAGCTTTTGCCATTGGCAAGTTCTGCTTAGGTCAAGTCCTTTGGAACACTCCCATCCTTCTTCCTGTAGACCTCGCTATACCATCTGAGATTGCATGGGAGGAGGAGAGTGACCATGCCAGGTACTTGCCTATTTTATTTATTTTGATTTGTGTTCATTCCAGGAGATGCCAAGATTGCGTCTAAGGCATAGAGTGTGAAAAGTCTTTATATATTTTTGTGTGAATTGATACTTACCTCATTCCTAGAAGCATTTCCATAGTTGATGAAGAGATATAATTTTTATCACAAAATGCTCTTTCCCAACCTTCAGATTTAGCTTTTTGCCATGCCTAGAGAAATAAAAAGGACAGGACTTCACATTTACAAAGTACAATTTATTCAAACTCCTAGAAGTTTTTAAAACAAACTTTTATTGTTTTTGTGTAAACAAAATTAAATATGGTCAAACTTTATATAAGCATAAGCAAAAAAAAAAAGGGACTCTAGATTAAGATTTAGATAACATTAAAAGCTAATTAACCTATACAATCTGAAGAAAATATAATGTTTTAGTATCTATATCTTTAAAATATTTATAGAAGCTGCTTACCTGAAAGGCTCTTAAGAAAACCATGTGATCACTATATGTTTCCTCTGCAAACCTTCTTCTTTTTAACATCACTGATCTCTTTTCTGATGGCAAAGCAGGAATGACAACTGGAACATAAGAATATTTAAAAAATGATGAACTATTCCAAATTATTGTAGAATTAACAGTTAAATATGTGATTGTGTAGATTCAAATTCTTACATGGCTCTTTAAAAGACAGAGTACAGACTATTGTAAGAACTGGATCTAAACACTTCAACACAACGGAATAAAGAATCATTTTCCCTAGTCTTGGTTCTATAGGCAGATCAGCCAGGTGTTGACCCAGCTCTGTCAGATCCTCAAAAGGATCAAATGCATCTATTTGCTGCAAACAAAAAATACAAACATAGATTTTATTATTTTTATGCTGAGCTTTCTTAAAAAATATAAGTAGCTATTAAAAAATAGTAAACCTTTACAGTTTTAAGCACAATGTAATTTTCTAGCTGTATACGATTGATAAAAAAAAAATACCTTCAGAATCTGAACAGCGTTGCGAATGACCAGCTGTGGAGGTGCTTGTGGACATTTGCTCAGAAAATCTATAACTTGTTCATTTACTGGGGCTAACAATTTGCACTGCAGACACAACTCCTATCAAAATGTAATAATAAAAAAACATTTGTAAAATCTATGTAAAGATGTACAAATAAAAATTAGTAAACAAGAAGAATTTGTGCTGTACACACAAAAAAGCCAACACATAACTAATAAAATAATTTTTTGTCAGATACCTGGAGAGGAAGCCTGAGAATTTCTGGGGTTTGAAAATCTTGTAGATGCATATACCTGGCCCTACTAAACAAATGATAACATTTGCCAGCTTGACACCTTCCAGCTCTATGAAAATAAACGATAAAGAAATTCTTTGTCATGTCTAGCATTTAAAACTGCCTCAATGGAAAAATATTTCTTTAACAAATAAGTGAAAAGAATGTTATTAAAATCAGTCATGAAAATGTGAAAGATTGATATGTAGTTCTAATAAGCAAATATTGGTTAGTAGATAACTCGGGTATATAAGTATTATACATCTTCATTCCCTCTGGAATAAGTAATTACCTTCCTTTTCTTTGCAGTGCGCTGGCTTTAGATATCCAGTTACTTTTCAGTGTGGTGAATGATGTCAATGCATCAAATGTTTTCTGTTCACAATAAGCATAAATAAATTGAAAATATAAAATAAACAAAGATACAGTTCAATGCTAAGTTTCAGTAGTTCCAATAGTCACGTTACCTCTTTCACTTTTCCACAATCAACAACAAACACAACGTCGTCAATTGTTATGGATGTCTCTGCAATATTAGTGGACAAAATCTAAAAATGAAAAAAAATTTGGTTTTAAATATTAATAGGAAGATATAAAAATTTTAAGATTAAACACAAGAAAAAATATAGGTATGGGCTTTTCCATAGAGCAAATCATTTTGAAAAAGGGTGGGGAGCAACTTCAAAAGTGGAAAATCCACATTGCAAATCTTTAGCAAATTCTTTCCCACACCAATTATTTTATCCAGGGACTTAAACATCTTTTTCAATTTAAGACTATAATTATTATAAACCTGGCTAAACAAATTTATTAGGATGAGTGGTTGTCGGATTAAGCTGTAAGTCTATTGTAATGTTTAAAAACAAAAGGAATACAGTTGACATGTTTCACTGTAGCAGTTGTATTAGCGTGTAAAGCACATAGCCAATAGTGTTGTGAGCTATTTTATCTTAGACATTGTTCGTTTATTTAGTATTTAATTTGTGAACTGTTTTATTTATTTATTTAGTGTTGTGAGCTATTTTATCTTAGACATTGTTCGTTTATTTAGTATTTAATTTGTGAACTATTTTATTTTGTATTTAATGCGGATTAATCTCTAAGCGTTATATCTGGTGTATGACGTCGTGGATAGTTAGGGACGTGGCGTGTGTCTTGTGTTTTATCTAGGGTGTGAATGGCATTATTTTTTTAATTAGATGCATAGATAGTTGTCTCTTGATTTTCTATGAATTGAGATAATAATAAAGTTTGAAGTGGTTTTAATTGTATCCTGAGTTATTAAAAAATTAACAATATTACATCAATGACTAGCCATCAAGCTCTTTTTAAAAGACTGTTTTGTCTCAGATTTTCTCAGCGTCTGAGGCAAGCTGCTCCATATAGAAGGCACCACAGATTCAAATGAGCGCACTGGGAATTATAAGGAGTGACTGTGATGAACAGTGCAGTTCCCTTGCTCATGCTTTGATATCAATTCTTGAAGGTAGGAAGGATCAGTGCCATTTATACATCCGTACGGAAGGGGCATAATTTTGTGATTTATTGGCTTTATCACTGGAGCCAGTGGAGATCCCTTAGAATTGGAGAGATGTAATCCTGCCTCTTTATCCTTAACATATTGCCAAACATGTTTAAAATATCAAAATTACTGCATCATACACAAATTGTTTATTTGATTAACAACAAATCTAGCTTAAAACTCGTATAATTTTTATTTATTACGTTTCATGAACTGCATTGTTTTTAAAATATACTTTTTTTCAATGTGTTAGTTTGTAAAGTATAAAATATTTAGCTTGTGAGGTTTGGGGTTAGTACACATGTAGATAAAATAGAAAAAGGGTAAAAGTTACAATAAAAAAGAAGAAAAAAAATCAGGAAATATTGACAGAAGCTCTTAGTTATAGTGGTGTCAATCTTCATAGAAAGTAACTAATGGTTTAATAACTATTTAACAATAAGTAAATTTTAATTGTGAAAAAAAAAAAATTAATTATAAAAAAAACTTACTATTTTCCTAACCCCATGTGGTGGATTTTTAAACACCTTTTTTTGATCAGATTGTTGCAGAGCTGAATGTAAGGTGTATATAACAAATCTAGAAGGAAAAAATGTTCACATAATATACTTTTAATCAGCTATATATTTGGAATATTCATGCATGCCGAAATGTTACCTACAGTAAAAAAAACAATACCTTGCATTCTCAAAACGTGGATCCTCTGTTATGGCAGTTTTAAGGCACACTATATCATCAAAACCAGGTAGAAAAACTAAAACTGCTCCTGTGTTAAAAAACAACATTAGTTACAAAACAAATTTTAAAATGGTTGAAATTTGATTAATACAAATATATATATTCATTTTCCTTAAGCTGATGCCTATCAAACAAGGCTAATGGCTAGGCCACACTAGAAACAAAACCACTGATTCGCTGCAATTCAATTAAAAAATCACGATGATTCTCCCTGTTTCAAATGTGGCATAGCGCGAAACTTGATTCACCAGAATCAGGATTCTTGATTCAAGCTGTGTCAGCAATTGGGAAGCGCAAACTAGATCAAGTGATAAGTAGCCTGGTTAAAAAACTAAACAAAGATGGCTGCGATCAAATATTCATGTTCGCTTAAAAGAACATGGTATATGCTCCATAGATCTTTCTTCTTTTGATCCAAGGTTTAACCCACCATTTTTGTTTTCTTTGTGCTTGAAGTATAACAGACGCAGCGGCACAGACTATAGGCCTATATATCTAATTACAACACGAACGTCAGCTATTGTGATGGTTGACATTGCGTATTTCTTATCGGTACAGACATTCTTGGGACAGTCTTGGCAAGCAGAGCATCTCCAACAATAAGTCTACTGTGTTTAGACTTGATTACCAACAAGGTGGAAAAGCATGTTTACTAAGCTATTTTGTTGCAAATGGAAGAAAATGGCACAACACAATCTCAGCCAAAATAGTTTATGACTGCAAACATTTGATCCAGAATTTTGTACCTGGCATTATGGAGAAATCAGTTCTCTCTGCATCGTTGTTAATACGCTCAATGAACTCCTTTGTGCTTTCACGGGAACATCTTTGAATGCGAATGGGCTTCTGGCAACTACCGGTACATAGTTATGTGGTGTCAGGTAGATTTGGAAAGTACCATGAAATTTCGGCTGCTAGCATGTGAAAGTGTTATTTCACAGAATTATCATCGTAACCATTTTGTCTGATTCAATGTCATGTTTTTCAAAGAACACAGATAAAGTAGACCAGGAGCCGTATGAGAAAAAAAAGTGCTGGTTCGATCCTTCTTTCCAACACTAGTCATATCTAGATGGTTTATTTGGATTACATACGTTTATAGAAATCAGGAATCTTTTAAAAGGTCTGTGGATCATTTTATCACATTGTCATAAGATTTACCATTAAAATGTAATTATATCATTTACAGCCTTACATGCCTATTCACAAACTTTAATCAAGTACAGTTTTTAATTTAAATTAATGTACCTTTTCTTAAACTTCAGTGTTGATCTTACAAATAATATTACAAAGATAAACGCTTATGGGCCCCGGCACAGCGCAATAACTGCACACACACACACACTCACTATGTGGGGCCTGAAGTAGACAGCATATACATTTCATTTGCATCCAATCTTTTTATGCAAAAGCTAAAGATTCATTTGGAATGATCTTTTTAGATAAATTAAGGCATATTACATTTTCCTCCTTGCAGTGATAAATTTAACTCATTTAAGACGACAATGATGTCAATCAAGTAAGTTATTGTCTGCAGTTCACTTTTATCACCGAAAAGTGCTTCAAAGAGCAGTCTTGCTTTCTGATATAAAATATATAAAAAACCAGTTCACCATGATGCCAAAAAACAATTTTTAATTTCTCTCAACAATCGTCTCACAAGTGTGAAATAGCAAGCATTGTTTGGAGCATCATAGGCCTACTCGTTGCACAATTGTGAAAACAGTCGACTGTTTAAAGAGCTTGTCTTTACAAAAGGGCACAACTTAGGACGCTTTTTATTACTTCTTTTAATTGTTGTGGCAATGTCTTCGTTGCTTATATTTGTCAATTTATCATACACTGAGCTCCGATTACTATTGGTCACTAATTCTGTTGTAATCCAGACCGAACAGAATCTAAACTAAAATCCAAAATATTCATGAAGTGTCGGGCGTTTATCGCAAATACTACTGCTTTTAACACAATGACTGCTTTTAAGCAGAGAAGAGGCTTTTTAACACAACTCTCTACACACGGGTTACTGGTCAGAATATGTGCATTATGGTGCCGACCTTGTCACAGCTATATTTGGCTCCTGAGACCATCAAAAACATACGTTTTCCAAAGGTCTTTGGCGACCCCCGTGAAATGGTCATTCGACCCCCAAGGGGATCGCGCCCCCCAGTTTGGGAACCGCTGCCTTAAAGTATAATAACTCACAGACACACATCCTTATTCTTAAAGTATATTTTTCCCTCCCTTGTTGCATCTCTATCAAGAAGGCAGACAAAAAAAAATCTTTTCTTTTTTTTTTACCTTCTCCCTCAGAGCATTGAATTTTATGAATGAGGCTTGTCACTAGCTCAATGTCCACCTTTTCATCATCAAAACTATGTTGGTAAACAGATAACAGCTCTCTGTCCTCTTCTGAGATCAGAAGCGAATCTTCACCAGCTTTGTCTGATTCAGTTTCAAGAGATGAGCTACAAACAATGAAAGTAACGTTATAGACTCTAGTACATACAAATAGCATGAAATTAATTAAAGGAACCAAACAAAGAAAAATAACATACTATTCTTTTAATGAGAAAAAAAGAAAAAACAACTTTCATTAGTTATTGCTAAGAAAAAATCAAGAGACAAATAATTGAATAAACAAAAAAAATAATTTTCTTAAAAACTAAAAATATCTGAAATTTATGTTATACCTGAATGTTTAACGTTGAAAATAACTTAGAACAGTTCAAGAAAAAACAATCTATGTATGAGACACACAAAATGAAACTTACCAGTGAGCTTTCAAGAGTTCCTCGATTTCATTTCTCTTAAATTTTATAGCAAAGTCTAAAGCTGTCCAGTTGTTGGTTGTCTTGAAGTTGGCATCAGCTCCCAATGTCAGTAAATGCTCAACGACGTTAATGAAACCTCGAGCTGCTGCTATCATGAGAGGGGTTGTACTAGTTTCTGACTGCACGTAGTCAACTGCAGAGTTGGAAAAGAAAAATATAACAGCCACATTATAATCAGAAAAAATTACTTTGGTGCTGTGAGCTAGAAATAAAAGTAAAATGAATGGGCAGTATAATCTTTAGGGTTAAAACAAGGTGGTGTGAATTTAGTAACTTGTAAGACTAAAAAGTATATTTTAAATAAGGGAAAAAAACTAAAGGAAATTATCACTTTAAAAAAGTTATTTAGGCTAAACAAGTAACATTTGATTTACTATAAAATCAAAACCTTTTTGTTAAGTTTATTGTAAAAATATTTTAAATAAAGTTGTATATTACTCTCACCACTGACATTCTCATTTGAGATAAGATACAAAATTTGATGAAACCGTTCTTCATTGCCAGTTAGCCAAACCTCTCGTAGCAGTCTGTCCATTTCTTCAACAATCCAAGGTTCAAGGTCCTCCTTTTCTTCCCCAAGCTGAAATTTTTTAAAAAAGATCATGTAATTCGCAAAAACACTTTAATAAAATGTACAGGGATATTAGAAGTCCCCAATGAATGTTATTTATTACCTCAGCATTATCAGATGTTGTGACATCAGAGTCTTCCTCTGTACCACTGCCAGGAGTATTGTCAGACAGTGTCAGCTGCTTAGAGCACCATTCACTCAACTGCTCCTCTTGTTTTTTAACTGAAAATGATGAAGTGTAATGAGGCTATACTTTATTTGTAGATTCAGGTAGTATAAAAGTATATATAAAATGAACTTAAGTAGAAAAAAACAAAGTAAAATATTCCTTTCCAGACCATGTTTGTAAAACAGACATAAACAAAAAAGGAAACCAAGAAATAAAAGCTTACATTTTTGTTTCTTTGTATTTTGTTTGTCCATTAGTTTATTGATATGTCCCGTCCTGCATTTAATAAACAACCATTGAATTTAGTTCTAATTTTCAATATGAAAAGTATAATTACAAAATATGGAACAATTAAACCTTCAATAAAACAGGCAACAAAATTTCTGATGGAATAAACCAAAAAGAGAAATACATTTTTTGTGACAAGTTGTTTATTTAATCAATGTGGGCTTCTGTGGTCTAGCGGCAGAGAATCCAATTGTCAATGCACAGGTCTCAAGTTTAAATCAAGTTAAGAATCTTTCCCTTAGTCTATATGGGGCACTGAGTATAATCAGCTCTGATTGGCACCTAACATCAGTTGGGGGAAAGTAAAGGTAACTAGGCATTGTTTTGATCAAACAACCTCATCCTCAGTAAAGGCTAATAAAACTAGAGCACTCTGTTTTATATCAGCATAATAAACCTCCAAGTCTGTATTGGAAACTTTAGTTTACATTCTAATTTCAGTTTCCTTTTAAAACATATTCATAAATTTCAATGTAAAATTCAAATTTTAGTTATTTATAACTATTTACTACTATTAAAAAACTAATATGAAACCTGTGCATTAATACCAAATGAAGAAAAATTAACTTACCATTTGAGAATGTCCTCAAGAAAATACTCATTTACCTGAAACAAACTTCCTGCAACTAAAAAAAAAAGAAGACTGATCAAGTCAAAAGATTATGTATAGAATTATCTCGTTTTAAATTTAATCTGTATTTTGTTTTAAATAACAAGAAACTTATTCAAAAATCATTGTAAGAACAATGGCTTCTGTTGTAAAATTAATGCATTTTGCATAAATGCAAAAAAAAAAAAAAACATTTTACAAACTAAAAAAATACCACTGGGCACTCTTACCACAAACTATTGGACAGTTATTGAAAAATACAGAAAACAATTCTAAGTTTAAAGTGGCACTCATCAAAATCAAACGAAGATTTGGGTGGCGTGGCAAAGCTTCTTTAAGACATAACAGAAGAAAATCAGTGAATCGATCTCTTTCATGTACTTCATCCTGAGAATAAAAAGCAGAGGCCATTGGCTTCAGATGATTATTTTACCTTCAGCATGGTACAAAAATGTCATATGTGCAAAAATGTTAACTTGACAAGTAATAACAATAGATGCCTCACTAAACCAATAAAGGAAAAATTGGAAACAGGAAAATGCCATTTTAAAGCAATTATGTGTTGTTTTTTTATTCTGTGTTTGTAAGACATAATATGTTAAATGTAAATGCTACTGTGTTTTCAAAAGTTGAATATCTGATTTAAAATAAATGACAAAATAAAGGGAAATGAAAATATATGTATATATGCAATGCATAACTGATAATGGTACTGAAGTAGACAAAATATCTATAGATGTTTTATGAAGACAAATTAATTTACTTATAAGTTGTGTAAAATTACATGAAGTAAAGTAATTAAAGAAAAAAATAATTCTTTTTTTAGCATTGCATTGCAGTAGAAAAGATTAAACAATGCAAGCAAAATTTAGCAAAATCATTTACAATAAGTCAATACACAAGTTATTAAAGTTTTAAATATAAAGTTTGAAAATTTCACAAGTATAATTTAAGATTTTCAACTTTTGCTAATTTTTGGTATTAATTGGTGCGGGCAGCATGACTTATCCAAACTACAAAAAATAATTCGTTTTTTTTGTACACTGTGACTATATGACTATTTATGATATCGGCTACAAGAATATGAGCAAACAAAAACATTGTAATTAACAAAAATAGGTGAAAAAAGAAATATTATAATTTTTTTGATTAATTTAAATTACTTACAACAATAATATGAGTTACATTATTGATACAAGCATCACCTCCAGTTAATGTTCTTAATAATACACCAGTAGTACAGAAAGTTAGCGCAGTTTTGGGTGAAATCCTGCAATACAAATATCATTCAAAAAATCAACATCTATAGATTATCTAAAAAAGGAAAAGATAAAACATTACACATCTTTCCTTTTTAATATAGTAAGTATATATTGCTTGTGTTTGTAATGGCATTGTAAGTATATATTGCTTGTGTTTGTAATGGCATTGTCAAAGATTATCTTGAGCAACAGGTTAAAATAGTGAAAACGTTTTGCTTTTAGTAATTTTATTCTGTATATTTTACAGTCTTTTTATGTGCTATAGTGCTAAATTTGAACTGATTAGATGTACTTAATACCCACTTGCTCTCCAGGCGGATCTGGTATCCCACAATATGGCCAAGCCTCTCCCCTCGCTCCAACGCCACTCTCTCGGCCACGCTGGTGGCCGCAATTCTTCTCGGCTGTGTACACAGGATGCGGCAAGGTTGCTGTCTCTCAAAACAATCATCTAAAATTAATTGCGGAACCTAAAGGTAGAATAGAAGAATGACCAGGATTAAGGAACACTGTCATAACGTATCACATTATTAATGTCACTTTAAAGAAAAAAAGTTATATCTTTTTGTATTACCTGAGTTGTTTTCCCTGATCCGGTTTCACCTGCAATAAGTATAACTTGATTACCATTGATACCTTCTATTATTGTGGAACCCATTTTGTAAATAGGAAGTGTTTCCCTGAATTTGTGTAGCTCAGAAGGGCTGCGTTTCTGAGGTATTTGCGGAACATTGTGTGTCAGTCTTCCAAAATTAGTTCTTTCTCTGTCTAAATGAAACAATCAAATTAAAAAAAAAAAAAACACCACATAACTATTTCAAAATCTTTTTAAATACAATCTTTTAAGTTTTATTGAGTTAAAACAATTGTTTACTTAACATGAAAAAGTAACCTTTATCAACTTACTTTCACATGAATTTGTGTTGCGATCAGTTAGTGTTGCTAGGTCTTGTTTTTCCTTAATAGTGACAGGATACTTATTTAATAATGTGTTTAATTGGGCAGCACTATGTGCGAGAGAAAAAAGAGATGGTAATGTCTTGGCATTCCTGCCTCCTTCCACTTTACGGACTGTTATATAACGGTTTTGTCCATTTCTTGAAGAGAAAATAATAAGAAATCGATTTAACATAAAATGTCTAAAAAAATTTGATTTTATTGAAAATATTTATACAGAAACCAAAAAATACTTTATTTTTTATTTTTGTCAATATTTTATATGTTTTATAAGTATCAAATGCATTTTATTAAATGCAATTGTCACGACAATAACAATAGACTCTCCAAGATGGAGAGTTATTAGCATTGCTTATAAACTGTTTTTGTCAAGCTATTCAATACATTTTTATACAAGAAACGGAATTAAAGCTCATAACAACTTAAAAAAGAATACCCTCTGCTCCATGTCTTCAAACTGCCAAGCTGACAACAATAGCGGTGGACATAAGCACGCTCAGTGGTTGAGAATGAAGATGGAAAACTTAATTCTGCACAAAGAAAAAGTAAAAGAAAATGTATTTTTTTAGAAATGTGATACTTTCATAGACATTAATCAGTTAAAATCATGATCTAATGAATATTTTAAATGAAGTTTCACAAGTAGCATATTAAAATGATGTTCGCATTTACAAATTAAAAAATTAGAAGTTTAAAACTCAAGATATATTCAATTAAGAAAAAAAAATTATATTTGTTTAAAATGACCATACCCTCTGCATCTGGGTCCAATCTAAACCTTTGAACGGCTAAATGAATTCCAATTTTAACATCTTCCCCAATGCAAACAGATTCATGCAACTTAGGTCCTCGCTCTGATCGATTGGGATCTTTTCGCGGCATTTTTCAGATTCCTAAAACTGAATCAGGTCACTGCCTAAATGTGGAGCAAAAACAAATAGGAAAATGATCTTGTTATTAATTTCTTTCATTTGAAAAGAAAATTTCCAAAATTAATTATTACTATATCATATCAAATATAGTATATAGATTACTATATCATATCAAATATAGTATATAGATTTAAGTACAATAAATTCATATGATTTGGCCTTAATAAAGAGAATAGACCTTAGTGATAACAACTAGACTATACAATTGTTTTCACGTCTAAGGCTGCCTTAAAAAAAAATCTATGTTCATAGTTATGATTCACTTCTGGGGCGCTGCACTGCAGGCGAATGGGATGATTTCCTACCTGCTATTCTTTTTGCCTATAGGCAGTCCAAACATGAAAGTACAGGTTATTCACCTTTTGAATTAATTTTGGCAAAAATCCAAATGGACCTTTAGATAATTTTAAATCACAATTACTAGACATTAAAGATACAAAAATGTCACCATTTGACCTAATAAACAAAACAGAAAAACAGCATATGAATTTGCTGTCAAAAAGAATCAAGAAATAAAGGATAAAACATTAAACAGCGAAAATGTTCATAAAAACATAAGGAAGTTAGAAATTGGAACTAAAGTATTAGTTTTTTTACCAATTGATTCTGCTAATAGCATGGAATGGTAGGGTCCTTATGACATTGTACATAAATTATCTGATGTGACATACAAAATTAACATTGATGATAAAGAAAAAAATTTTCACATTAACAATTTAAGAGCTTATGAAGAAAGCCAAATAATTGAAAATGAATCAGAAAATAAAGACAAAATAGAACACATCAATGTTATAATCATTGAGGATGAAAATGTTAGAGACAATCCAAATAATATTGATTATCTATGTGGCATAACCACAAAACCAACTAATGAAATTACAACATATTGAAAATGAAGAAGTTAAAAACAACATTGTGAACCTTTTAAATAAATTTGAAGACACAATAACAGAGAAACCAGGTTTGACAAATGTTATTGAACATAAAATAGAACTAACTGATTCAAAAGAACTTAGATCAAAAGCATATAATATTCCACAAATGTTAGTTGAGAAAGTAGATAAAGAATTAGACCAACTCATAGGAAATAATATAATAGAGAAACCAGGCGTAACCAATAAAATTAAGCATAGAATAGAACATTATAATGTTACAATAATTGGGAAAAGGAACTAATGTAAGACTCCAAATGAGAGCAATGAAGATACATAATAATCAATTGAATAATATTGAAGAATGCAATTGGGTTGAAGAGAATAGCATTAGATGAAAATATTGCATTATATTCATATAAGACTTTAAAAGTAGCTTTGAATAAAGAATTAATATACCTTGACATTGTCTACTAAGACATAATCAAGAAAGATTACACATAAGACTAAAATAAAGATGAGCAGTAGTAAAATAAATTAAGCTTTTTGAAATTAATATTCATTCATGAAACAAGTCATGATGAAGAAACTTTGTAAGGTTGTTGTAACATATTATTGTACCTCATCTATAAGAAATCATTAAGATTGTACAACTATAATTATAATATGGATAGATAATCTGGATAATGATAAGGATATTATTTAATATCCATATTCCTGACATAGAATAGGCAATATAATATCAGTATAACTGACATAGATTAAGCAATACAAAAAGATAAATGTCTATGGCTAATTGTCAATGTAAACATGAGACATCATTTTTTGTGTCTCTTGGTTACTTAGCCGGTGTTTATTTTTGTAGGACACCAATATTTTTTTCTAAAGTGAAATTTTTTTGTATATATATTGTTCAATTTTGTATGTGTGGATTATTATTACATGAAGGACTAGATAATATTAGTAATTAAGATTTGTTAAGATAAACATTGATATGAAATTTTTTTGATGATTGTAACAACTTTTTTTTGTGTGTATTAATTCAAAAATAATAATAAATTATTAGTTTTTCCTGTATGGGGGGAGTAATGATAAAGACGTATAAATAACTGTAATGACAATTTGATGAGGGAACAATGGTCAAGGGGAAATGAGCCATGTAAATCAATTGAATATTAAGATGTAAGAGTTAAAAGGGGAATTTCAATCATTGTTGTTGTTGTATGGCCTTGAATGTCAAGCATGATTTCTACGTCGCAGTTAGTTCTGGGGAAATTGCTTTGCTAGCTTTACGTCTTGAGATTCACGAGAAAAATGAGGAAAAAAGAGCGAGTGATCATGTGACGAGAGATGAATATATGTTAAACTTCAGAAACTTGAGCTGAAAAGATGTGTATGAAAGTTATAATGAAATGATTGAATATTGGACTCAGAGGAAGATGCATTCTATAAATTGGAACTACCGTATATACTCGCGTATAAGTCGCACTTTTTTTACCGAAAATTTCGACAAAAAGTAGGGGTGCGACTTATACACCCAACACTGTTTTTGAAAAGTTTGAAAAACATCACTACTCTGTCATACAGTTTGCTAAATAACCCATATAGTTGACTGTAGTAATGTAGAATTACTAGGATATGCGTAGGCCTACATTTTACATTTAGAAAACTTTCGTAGGTGTACATATTAATATCTTTATATAACTGAAATTGAGATCGACAAATATTTTAGGTTTTACAGACACCCGACCTCCCCAGCTTTTCTTTTGAACTTTTGGACCGATTTTGTATTGCCCAAACGTAGCGATTTTGTATTGCCCAAACGTAGCGTAAGTTTAAAGGCGTCATTTTTGGGTAGGCTTATTGAACAGTATGGAAATAATCGTAAATGTGTGAAAGCCTGTCTAGGCCTATAATGTAGGTAGGCTTAAGCTTAATAAGCTTAAGATGCGTTTTATTTAGTAGGCCTACTTAAGGTATAGGCTATAGCCTACTAATAGGGCAGTGTTGGGCATTCCGATAAAAACGCGCCATATCTAGGCAACTACGATCGGCAGATGGACACGTTAAATGTCAAGTGTGTTTTATTTTTCATTAATTGCATGTAAGAGTTGAAAAAAAACACAGCCTATTATTTGTCGGTTAATGGTAATTAGGACACTTGTATAGCGCGTCGTAAATGCGACATTGAGTCTAATGACGTACTTCAAAGACTTTTTGTGTGTAGAGTTACTATAGGGATAGGAACTTAAGTAGGGAAAGGGACTTAGAATACTTAGATGAAGAAACAGATACCTTACTTTCCCATCTCACTAATGTCTGTAGGCCTATTGATCGGTGGTTTAAATTAAATGAAGCCCTGCCTTTATTTGATTATGTTTACCTTATGCACGATTAAAACCATTTTTTAAGAAAAGTTTCCAAATTAGGGTGAATATTTAGTAACTTTTATGTTTAAAAGGTATGCATCTTTTAGATATTAAAATGCAGTGTAACCTGGGAAGTCGGGCTGCGACTTATGCGCGGGTCAATGACAACATATAAGAAAAAAAATCTTAAACTAGGGGTGCGACTTATACACCGACTTATACACCGGTGCGACTTATACGCGAGTATATACGGTATGTTATAATTCATGTTCATGTGATGGATATATATATATATTAATAAATGTTGTGCTGCAAATCAAGTGTTATTTAATCCATCATAAACTGTTATCTGTTCTGTGAAATTTATGACAGATCGAAGAATCTAGAAGTTATACTCATAATAGACATATAGAACTATGAAATACTATAAGTAATGAAGCAATGTTTAATGGGCAAAATAATAACCCATTAACACACATACTTCTTTTTTTTTGTTTAAAATATGCAGACGGACAAAACATCTGTAATCAAGACAAATTTCCATTTGTTTGGATCAATAAAGAAATCTTATCTTATGATTCATTTAAGCAACTCTAAAAAAAAATTCCAGTGTTTTCTAAAATATTTTTTGCCCTAAGTTACAATGGATGTCACATTGGTGTCGTAAGTTCTGTAACTACTACATATGTCACATCATAACATTTAAAGAAATAGTAGAAATATGCAAAGTCAGCAAACAATTTTATTAAAAGCTTTCCAGTAGTTAAATAGGGTTAACAATTTTATAATGGCAATAACTTTGGAATTTTCAGAAAAATTGGGCTAACATATAATTTGAAGTAATGAGGCCTACATTATATAACATAACATATATACTTTCATATAAGTTACACTTTTTCAACCAAAAATTTTGACAAAAAGTAGGGGTGCGACTTATACACCCAACACTAATTTTGAAAAGTTAAAAAAACATCACTACATTGTCATAAAATTTCCTAAAAATCACCTGTATTGTTGATTGTAACGATGTTGAATTACTAGGATATGCATAGACCTACATTTTACATAAAAATCCTTATGTAAGACCTTTGACTCTAGGTTTCAGATCTAGCCTGTAAATTTAATTCAAACTTAATAACATAAAAAGAAAGTTTGGAATGCATGAGTATTGCAAACGCAAAGAGAACTAGAGAAAAGGCGGAACCGAATGAATGAAAAGCCCTTTGTGAGCCAGTGCGTTTGGTCAAGTGATATGAATTAAAAGACCTGAAATCCACCAAACAAGGGCAAGTATCTAACATACTCACAAATACCTGCAACAAGATCTGAAAGACTGGAGAGTGGCCAACCCCCTGGACGCAGTCACAGGTTATCACACTCCAAAAGAAAGGTAACTTACAGCAGCTCATATCATCTTACATGGACTAAAACAACAAGCAGAGAAAATTGTCACAGGCTTTAGAGCAGGATGAAGCATTATAATAGAACATAGCTTAATCTATGTGTGCTATGTGAGAAACATCTTCAACACCAGAGAGATCTCTATCATATCTTCACAGACTTTAAAAAAAAGTTTTACAGAGTGTGACAAGCAGCACTAATGGGCAAACATGCAGAAGCCTCATAGAAATCATCAAGAGCCAGTACAACACCGCAACCATCACTGTACACTTCAACAGTACAGTACAGTATGAGACTAGTTTAAAACCACTGTTTGAGTCAGGGGCAGGGATGTTTACTCTATCCCATCTTTTGCAATCTCTATATAGAAAGGATTATGACAGCATCAGTGGAAGAACCATGCCAACCCGTGCTTTGCAGATGACAAAGATGGCCAAATTAGCAGTGAAAATGAACTGAAAAATCTCACAGCCAAACTGGAATAAACACCAGCGGTGTAGGCCTATGGCATGGAAATTTGCGTTGAAAAGACAAAGGTCATAAGTCATATCTGAAATAAAAGTGGGTTAAGAAAAGCTCAATCAAAGAGTTTTTTCTGTTAAATACCTAGGGACCATAAAATTGGATGAAAGCTTGAAGCCAGAATCTGTCAAGTGTAGCTCTAGCAACCGCAGCATTAAGTAAGATAAAGAGCATCTGGCAAAGTAAAAAAAGTATCCCTTCATTCGAAGCTCTTTCTAATGAGACTATATATAATGTGCACTCTGTTCACTGTTGGTTTAATCATTAATGTTGGTTTTCATGTATGGATGTGAAACGTGGATGCTCAAAGTCAAAGCAGATCTTAGGAGATGAATCAGGGCCTAAAAAATGAGATGCCCAGACTAGGTCTAAGTCTAGTCAGTAGCTGAGAGTCAGTAGTTTAAGCACTTTAACATTAGGCCAGTCCTAATCCTAATTATTATAAAAAATAATGTAACTTAGTAAAGTAAGTTTATATTATTTTATTTTTTTTGCATAGGGGCCTACGTTGAAATTAAAGAAACCTACAATATCAAAATACAGCACTAAAATTGTCGACTTTTAGTAATAACATTGCAAACTATTCTGTGAGCATCATGCAATTTTTATAAGTGATAATTTCAACATTAAATGCAAGAAATAGAATAGGTCAACTTCACATACCATCATTATGTTTTGAGTTTCTTGGAAACTAATTGCGTCCCTTGGCGGAAGTTTTGGTGTCAAGAGTTCATTTCCTTAACGTGGGTGTGGTTGGGGGGAGAGGGGGGGGGCAAAATAAGGCATAATCAAAAATATACATTTTTAATGTAGGCCTTCTCTTTCTGGGTGATTAAAAAAACAACAACTAAGATTCTATATTACCTTAGTAGACCTTTAACCTTTATACTTACCTTAGTCTTAGTATAATTTTAGCTGTAGGCCGTAGCTATAGCCTACTTAATACCTTGAATTCATCAGACATCTGAAATGACAAAATCATGTAAATTTTCATTGAGCGCGATAAAGCACTTATCTTCTTATTTTGATATATTCTATGTCCTATAACTCTATAATTTCCTTTCTTCCTGGGTCGTGATTCGATTGAGCAAGTCTATCTATAGAATAATAGAATATATTATATAGGCATAGGGCCTGATAATAGGATAGGCCTATATGTCATGTCATATTATGAGACTGTTATCACCAAATGAGATTTTCCCAATATTTGAAGTTAGAAAAAGGCTTTAATTTAATCACCTAATCTAATCTGAACTAATATAGGCATACTATTAGATAATTTTGTTTCTTTGGAAAAAGCGAAATGGCCATACAATCCATTGAGTCTTGAGTTCATTAAAAAAGAAATGAACGAAAGATTTTCTTTTCCTAGAAATTATTTATTTAGCTTCGAAATATTACTGATTTCCGGTTTTACTAAGCTAGATTCGATAATCACTTTAAACTTTAAAGTATTTATGTAAAGCCAGTAAAGATTTATTTATTCAATAATATTATATGTAAATTGAAACATATTCATTTTTATTATGAGAATTTCACACATGGATGACAAAAAGTCGTCCTCTAGCCAGGTGAGTTACTTCGACATAGATTTTATATTTGATTGGCGCATTTTTATACCAAGTTCCAAGTCCAAGTTGAAGTTTACTAAACTACTAAACTTTTAATTAAACACTAAATCACTAAAACTAAACACCTAAATTAACTAAATAGTCCTAAGCCTTAAACTCTAGGCTAAACTCCTAAACTAAACTATAGGGCCTAAATTATAAAAAATAGGCCTAAATTATAAATTATTTTAAAGTTAAACTAGTTACTAGACTTAAGTTAAAAACTTAACTGTTTACTAAACTAAAGTGAGGCTTTATGTATTTATGTTATAATACACAATGTAAGACTCAAGGCCCAAGGCCCTACAGTTAGTCTACTACTCCAGATTGCCAACTCAACATTACTTAATCCAAATTATGATATAGGATATAGGCCTATAAATATATTATATAGCCTTTATTTAATAGTCATAAATAATTACTAATGAATTATGAATCATGAGTCAATCATGACATTAATATTTTATTATTTAAGGATTCAAAGGAGTGTCAAGCTTCTAGGTGGCTATTGGTACTCTAGCCAATCAAAACTACCAATAGTCGCAGCCTTTATTAATAAATCATTTACCTGATGTGACTCACATGACGACTACCTGGGTTCCAACTCTGCAGCCGCCCGATACACATATATTATATGCCACTCTACAGCAGGTTTAGGTTAAGGAAGTAATAATATATTATCTAGAAGGACTGTATTTGATTTCATACAAATAAATTGTATTCCTGATTGGCATCTTGGCATGGATGGGTTACTCTACCTGACAGAAACAAACTAGGAAAACCAACAACTTAACATCATTTAAAAATCTAGACTAATCAACATGCAAGACTAGACTCTAATGAAGTGGATGCAATTATAAATTTAATCTTCTTCTGTATACGGTATAGAAGGAGCGCATGTGATACATAAGATAGAGATAAATTTTCACAATATGAATTTTTATTATTTATATAATTTATCATGTGTATCGCATCACTGGTAAAGCCAGTGACAGGTTGAAAAAGTCATACACCTACTTTAGCAAAGTGGCATTGAGGGCATTGGATAGCCCACACTTGACATTTACCTGCTACTACTTGATATTAGCAGTACTAGTGCCACTTAGGGAAAGTTTAACAATATTAAAACTAAAAAAGAATTTGCATGGGTGGATTTAGAGTTAGGCGAGGCCCTATGCTATCCCCCCCCCCCCCCCCCCCAAGAAGACCCTAATATAAAAGAATGGAAGAGAATGGAATGTAAGTGTTAATTGAAACAAAACAAAATAATGATATCAGTAGTAATAATAAATAAATAAAGTAAATAATAAGATTTAAAAAAATTAAATACCACATATCATGATTAAAACTATAAGTTCCTATAAGAGATTGCATGAATAACTTCGGTAACTACTTAATGGTTTAAAAAAAAGCGGAACATTTGCCTACAAACTGTTCAAACAAGAGTTTGAAATTAGCTTGAATACAAGCATGAGGGCTGTAGCCCAGAACTAGTTAATGTTTAAAGTCATAAACTACTATGCTACTACTAGGTAATAGATTTTTTTTCACTACTGGGACCCTAAAATAGTAAAACCTTTTTGTTTGTGCTCAAAAATAATACTTTATGTAAAAAATGAGACACATGGGTTAGAGACCTCTGAAATTAGGAGGACCTAAGCTTCAACCTAGTTAGAGAATTATGAGTAACGGGTATAGTCTAACTTGTATATATAATAAATGAAAAATTTTAACATAGAAATAGAATCTTTCAAAATGATAATATTTTACATACTGTACTTTAACTCAAACTGTCATGTTATACATACAGTAGTTCTTTTAGCCAATAACTATACTTTAGTAAATAGCATTTACAGTGTATTAAAGTTACTATCAAAGTAGCCTAAATTTTAGCAACACTTTAGTCAGAGGTTAAAATGCAAAGTAGTAAAATAATTTAAATACTCAGCATTTCCCAAACTTTTTTTGTGATCCTGTTTACTTTGTGACCCACTCACATTTTTATCACCTATGTAGTTAATATTGCCTAAAAGTATAAGTAAAAAAACATAATTATTTTTAGAAACAATTTTCTTGTTTTTTCATCCTGGTAATTATTTTTTGTGTGTCCTGGTACAGGGTCTAAATGCTGCTCTAACACAATAATATAAAACAATAATCAAAGAAAATACTCAGAATGATGTAGGCCATAAAGATAGTTTTCTTATTCCATATGTAGTTAAAAAATCCTTTCAATTCTCTGTCAACCAAAGTAGCAGCATTTTAAACATTATCAAAATGCAAACTAAACTGAAAAATGTAGGACTCAAATATAATCATTATTACCTCTTGGATCAGCAGTCATCTTTCTCATTTTGGCTATTTTAATTCAGTATTAATAGTATTATGTTTGTCTAATAATTCTAGTGGCTTGTATATTCCAGTAGAAAATTATTTCCACTAATTTTCAAAAAAGTTCAAATAAAGTAAACATCTAAAAAATAAAAAAATCCTATTCATCAATTTAATATTTATCGTATGTATAATGATTTTAATAACCTAAATGTTCTTCCTTTTTAATAGCAAAAGAACACTTTGGCAGAGTTATTGCCAGGACCTTCTCCTCCACCAGTATCTACAACTACATCAATAATAGCACAGAATCCATTTGATGACCCATTGCCGACCAATAACATGCTGGGGAAACCACCTCAGCAAATGCAACAAATGCCACAAATGCAGCCTGGCCTTTTACCACCTGGACAAGGGCCACCACAACATGGAAAAGTTTATCCACCAAATCAACCAATGGTATTCAATCCGTCAAACCCAAGTGCCCCTCCTATTTATCCATGTGGTGTTTGCCACAAAGAAGTGCATGAAAATGACCAGGCTGTGCTATGTGAAAGTGGGTGTAACTTTTGGTTTCATAGAATTTGCACTGGGTTAACTCCAGAGGCGTTCGCCATGTTAAAAGCTGAAGTATATGCTGAATGGGCTTGTGACAAATGTTTAAATTCAAAAAATATTCCATTGGTAAAATTGAAGCCATAATTTGGATATTCAGAGGGAAATTCATTTGACAATTCTTTTCTAAATCTCCACATTTTATATTTCTTTTGTGTGTTTTCATTATGTTAACATTTTTTCAAATGTAAAATGCATATCACCTATTGTTTAGTTTTTATATGATTATCAACTATAATCTTTATTTTATTTTTAGGCTTTGAATGTAAGTCACATAGAACATTACATTTTAAAGTTTCAAACAGGGCATTTTCTATAATTATACATGAAATCATAAAAGCTTTTTTTTTGTATTAAGTGATTAGTTTAAATTAATACCTTTGTCACCTAGGCTTAGGTCAAGTCCTAATTACCAGTATTCTTTAATCATGGTTATTTTGTATAAATAAACACTTATAGTAACAATTTAGATTATACTTGCTTTAACTTTAAAGTGTGAATATTATTAATTTAATCTACTTATTAATCTTTGTTATTGTACTTATTTTACAAAATATATCTTTGGGACAAAAATACTAAATTTATCAACTGTTTCACATTGTTTTAATGCATAATTATTTTTTTAATTTGTTTTATTTGACAATTATTTTGTATAAAATATATACTTGGGCCATTGAACAGTTTTTTTTAAATTATGATTGTATTTAACAAATATTTTATTATCATTGTATATAGTTTATAACCATTTAGCCAAAAATAGTGTTTAGATACAAAAGTCAATAAAAGCTTTGAATACCCTGTAAGAAAATTTTATCTCAATATTTTCCCTTTATACTATATGACTATACCTGCCAACTTTAAGTTAGATGCCCCATTAAAAAAGGAACATTAAAAATGTTGAGTTCATCTTTTTAATAGTTCGTATACCACTGATGACCTACTATTGTTCTCAATCACATTTATAAATATGAAATTTAAAAAAAATTCAATGAAAAATATATCAATATCATTGCAGTTTCATTTTCATTTAGTTTTTGCATTAACTTCAGAAAAAGTTTTTTGGTTATCTGCCTTGTTTAAATCAAGATGCATTTTTGCTGTTCTAGAAAAATGTCCTGCTTTGTAATTCTTGAAATAATGGCTACCTTGTTATACTTCCAAAATGCTTATACAGCTGCTTGAAGTTAAAGTATATTAAATAATATATATACAGTACACAAATTGATGTCCAAACTCAAATTGGTACAAAGGAGAGTCTCAAATGTGTCAAAGAGATGTTGTAACTTGGTGAGCCACACATTTTAGTACCGGTAATAGTGGCATAGGTTGGAAACAAGACTATTTAAATAAAGGGACACTTACTAAAACTAAAGGGGACAGAACTTGTCCTCTGACACTGTGCTGGAAAGTGAAGAGTTTTAATGAATCTATGACTGACTAGACAGTTAGTTTTGTGACATGGATAAGTTAAGTTTTTTATAGATAACATTTGAATTGGCAATAAATAGATTAGGAAAGTAATATACTTAGTAAAGTTTTTTTTATTGATTAGGTGACAACCATGAAGAAGACTTATTGACAGGCCTTGTGTTGATGGATACAAAGTTTAAGTATAATCACAATTTAACACTGATGCAATAACAAACAATATTTGAAGATTTATGGTATTAAAAAATATTTAATTTTTCTATAGCTAGTTACATTGGTTTTAGCTTTTGTGCAAAAGGAACTCTTGTTTTATTTAAATTGTTATTTTCAAAACAATATTTTTATATGTTAATACAATTTCATACTTAATACCAGTTTTGTTAAACACAGTCACAAATATTTTTTTATTGTAATCACAAAGTGACTATTATATTATTTTGACATGAAACTTCAAATATCACCCAAAAAAATGTATATAAATTTAATAAATTATAAAGTTAATGTTTCCAATCACATTGCCATTAAAATGCAAAGTATTATTTTTTCAAATAACAGTTGCTCAAATTATTAGAATTGGTACTCTATATAATTTTATGGAACCCTGTGCTTATATTATGTAAACAGCCAGTGGGCTTTGAGCATATGAATTTTGCCTTGATTAAGGAAGGCACAGCTTAATATAAATATAACAAGAGGAATTTAAATTGTATTCATCTAAATCTATTGAAATAAAATTCTTGTAAATGGAATAAAAATATATCACAGAAATATAATGCAATATAATAAACTGTTAGTTATGAAAACCACTTTAAAATATACCTTTTGTTTTATAAATTATACATAGTATGTACACATTTTAAAAGTTATATTGTTATATACTGGCAATGTTTGTTATGCAAAAAAGTGCATTTTAAACTCTTTTATTTTCACAATGGGAAGTTTATCTAAAAACTGTTTGAGCAACATGAGAATACATTTTAAAAGGTTTAATTACTTAATAATAAAAATCTACAAAAAATTTTAAATAGTGAAAGAAAATTTTTTGTACTAATACTCTCATCAACTTTCAAAATAAGGACTAAAAAAGAATTGCTTTTTAACCACAGAATGGAAGATGCATTGGAAATTATTTCTATAAACATTCTAAACAATAACAATAAACAACCCACTAGGTATTATTTGAAGAAAAAAATACTATATGTACATAAAATGCAAACAAGACCCTTGCAGTATTTGCAATGAAATCAACAATCAATATTGATTGTAAGTAATAAAGTTAATTTTTTTTGTTGCTCTGGTAAAAAATGTACATTTATAAATAGTGTATCACATAAACACATATCACAGAATAAGTTATTCTTATAAAAGACTTGTGTAAAGTTAACATCAAAGGGAGATTACATAACCTTCCCTGTAACCTTTAACTGTAAACAAAGGCATTGTTATCAGTTATTTCCAATTTACGTAGGTTCATGTTGTTGGGCAGGCCTCGCATACGTTGGAGATTGGTTGTTCTTTGATTGTCTGAGACCTTTGAATTTGAAAGAAAAAGATCCCCGCTATTGAACAATAAAAATTAAAGCAATAATAATAATAAAAAAAATGACAGATCAATTCAACATATAATTCATTACCTGAGTAAATAACTTATTTTGACCTCTGTTTACAGCAGGAGAAATGTCAGGCCTATATACTACAGGGGCTGGAGCAGAAACAACTGATAATCCCTGTGTTAAAGTTTGAGACAAATCTGGTGGAAAATTAAAATTCATGTCAAAATATTTCTAAACATTTTCCTTACAATTTTTGGAAAAATTGATGATAAGATTACTTTATTGATCCAAATAAATGGAAATTTGACTTTATTACTATTACATAAATTCCGTCTTTCAGATATGCGCTATATAAGCATATATTATTATTATTATTATATTTAAAACAATAGAACCATTTGTACTCAAGCACAATAGTCATTCACGCAAACTATCAAACCATTTATACAAGAAAAGTATCATTTAGGAGTGAGATATTGTATTTTCTGGCTGACTGATGATTCTTTTGAAAGATTCTCACTGATAGTGGAACAAAAGAGTTCCTAAATCTGTCTGTTCTTGCCCTTATTGATTGAAGCCGACCACTTCGACTAGATATGATGTACCGGTAACTATCATGAAGCTGGTGTGCATGCTCTTGAAGGATTTTTATCAATCATAGACAGACACCTTGAATAGATCTCCAAGAGATGGTAATTGGTAGGGCATGGTGGCAGAGCGGCCAACTAACATATCAAAAGTCCTGGGTTTTAATCTTGGTGAAGGCTAGGATTTTTCCCTGGACTCAAGGTGTCCCTGAGTCTACCCAACTCTGATGGGTATCGGTATCTGACATTAGTTGAGTTGGAGTAAAGGTGGCTGGGCGTTGTCCTGACCAAACAACCCCTAGTATGCTGTGACCACTGAAACTGGTGAATGCTGCTTCACCATTCATATGACTATTATCAATTGGGTCAGAAGAGTACTTTACTTAGCAGGAATAAATTTTTCTAACTTAGTTTTCATTGCTAACTAGTTTGTAAGATTATAAATTTCTTTTGATAAATGACACCAATTGTATCACAAGGTATACCAATAAGTCAATCAATAAGCAATAGTTCAAGTTTTTAAGATACAAATACCTAAACAAACTAAGAAACTTAATATGGAAGATTACTTTATTGATCCAAATAAATGGAAATTTGACTTTATTACTATTACATAAATTCCGTCTTTCAGATATGCGCTATATAAGCATATATTATTATTATATTTAAAACAATAGAACCATTTGTACTCAAGCACAATAGTCATTCACGCACACTATCAAACCATTTATACAAGAAAAGTATCATTTAGGAGTGAGATATTGTATTTTCTGGCTGACTGATGATTCTTTTGAAAGATTCTCACTGATAGTGGAACAAAAGAGTTCCTAAATCTGTCTGTTCTTGCCCTTATTGATTGAAGCCGACCACTTCGACTAGATATGATGTACCGGTAACTATCATGAAGCTGGTGTGCATGCTCTTGAAGGATTTTTATCAATCATAGACAGACACCTTGAATAGATCTCCAAGAGATGGTAATTGGTAGGGCATGGTGGCAGAGCGGCAGCACGTTCAACTAACATATCAAAAGTCCTGGGTTTTAATCTTGGTGAAGGCTAGGATTTTTCCCTGGACTCAAGGTGTCCCTGAGTCTACCCAACTCTGATGGGTGTCGGTATCTGACATTAGTTGAGTTGGAGTAAAGGTGGCTGGGCGTTGTCCTGACCAAACAACCCCTAGTATGCTGTGACCACTGAAACTGGTGAATGCTGCTTCACCATTCATATGACTATTATCAATTGGGTCAGAAGAGTACTTTACTTAGCAGGAATAAATTTTTCTAACTTAGTTTTCATTGCTAACTAGTTTGTAAGATTATAAATTTCTTTTGATAAATGACACCAATTGTATCACAAGGTATACCAATAAGTCAATCAATAAGCAATAGTTCAAGTTTTTAAGATACAAATACCTAAACAAACTAAGAAACTTAATATGGAACATTCGTGTCTTTTTTATTTTTTTGGTATTTAAGAAAACATAACAATAAAGGTTACTTGTTCTATCCTGACATTTAATATACCGGTAATTAAGGATGATGTTTAAATATGCAAATAAATTAGTGACACTGTCAACTGTCAATATTTTTCAAACATTTACCTTGTTCTCTTTGTTTAGCACTTAAAGAGCGTGCTTTTGAAGGTGTACTAAGATCTGAACGCCATTCAAATTGATAACCAGACTTGGTGGAATCAACCATATTTGCCATGTTGCGATATTCCATCTCTTGTATAGAAGCTACCAGTGGACCAGGTCGAGACACTGCTCCCAGAGCTTTTTTTGTCATTCTTGACCTCTATAAAATACACAGATATATATTGTAAAGTTTAATGAATAAAGAAGATGTTGAGACTCCTTATTGTATTACTTAAACTCAACAGGGAAAAATGATACATATTTCATCGAGTTTCTTACAAATTAAGGAAAGTAGGTTTATAAACATATTTTGACAACTTTTAAAATTAAACTTTTTAAATGTTTGACATTGCTTGGAATTTTAATAATATAAAATATTATTTAAACATCTTGCAGTAAATAAAAAAACGACAATCTAATTAATGAAGTAATATATTTTCTTTAATTTTATTTCTACATGTTTCATAAATTTTGTATTATAAAATGGCAAGTTGTACCTGGTAGTGTTGAAAAGTTCTGTCACTTTGGTTTGTATTTGGCAAAGCTTTGCTTGGAGTCTTCTGGATGTAGCTTGGCTGAAGTGAGGAAGATGCTACACGCTTAGCCAAATTGTAGGATGATAAGGCAGGAGAAGTAGGGAAAATAATGGTGGTAGTCAGAAGAGGTTTTTGAGATTCCAGACTTAAAGATGCAGTAAGTTTAGCATTGGCAGAAATAGAACGTTTCATTCCAGGAAAATATTTTGAATGAGCAGAGTATGGGAAAGCAAATTTTGATAGGATTTTTTTAGTGTTTGATTTGATATGTCTTACTGATTTTGGCTTGTCAGATGTTGGTGAGGATGCTAAAGAATGTTTACTATTTAACACAGAGTATAAACTTATTGATGTCAGATTTTTTCCTGGAGGCGGAGGATGATGAGAGCTAACTGAAGGTGATGATGATTGTCTCATTAAGCTAACACGGTCAAATGAAGATAGATGTGACTGAGTGTCTGGTTTCATAGAAGTGTTCAAAAGTGGTGCGTGAGTCAAATTGTACTTAACTACATTGGACAAATAGCTACTGTTAGGTTTGTTATTGCTAGTAACATTAATATTAGTAGAAGCTGAAATGTTATGGCAAGTTGGGTTAATAGTATGATTAGCAGCAGCCTTTAAATTAGTGTCTGTGTCAGTGAAGCTAAGCAGATTCAAGGCACTATGTCTACAATCATCAGTATACATTGAAGAGTGAAGTGTAGTTGGCTCAGGGCCAGGTAAGTATGCAGAATCTTTATAAGTATCCACAGAGTTAGTCTGAAATCAGAGCACACAAGAAGCTAAGCATCATTGATAATGTTCAAGAAAACAAAAGACTTTCATTTAAAAGTTTTTTTTATAAAAATCTTTTTAAAACAATCTAAAACAATTTTAAAAGAAATTAAGTCAACTAAAAATCTTAGCTACTGCTACTGCTATTAAAAAACTATCAGATTAATTCAATAAATAATAAATGGAAAAAAATATGTACAATAGATATTTTAAGTAAATTTAAAAACTATTCTGATGTCATAGTTACCAAATTGAAATGGCAAGAAATGTTTAAATTGAAATACCAACACATAAAGCTGAAGTAAATCAATAAAAGTAAAAAGTTAAAACAACAACAACTTTATAAAGTGTGAAAAAAAAGTCTCAATACTTTCATAGTTTACCTGGTACTGAAAATGATACTTTACATACATATTTTAGACTTTTTAAATCGCATGCATTATAAGAACACTAAATAGTTTATGTTTTAACAGAGAGAGTCAAATAGAAAAAACAACATTTGAAATCTACAAATATAGGATAAAAGAATTTTGTATTGCTTCAATAGTTACTGTTCACTAAACTATATAAAGTAAATATTTTGTAATTATTTTGTGTACCTTTTTTAAAATGAATAAAGAAAATGAATTTTTAAAAAATAAAACTGATTAAAAAAAAAGCTCCAATTAAACATGGTATATATATGTATACAATAAAATAAAACAGTTTTTTTCTGTAAAGTAAGTATTTATTAACATTGTTGTAAAAGAGTACACAAATAAAAAGTACTACCCAATACAAATACTAAAATAGAGTTAAATAAAAAGCTCAAAAGTCACATATTTGGAGTATTATTTGATAAAAATATGGATTTTTAAATTACAAACTTAAAAAAATTGATAAGGGAATTTAAAAAAACAACATTGTGTAAGTTCTATTGATTAGGTATTGTTTTTATTTTGCTAACTGCTGAACCATGAAAACATATTTTTCAAAATGATATCAAAATGTTTATAACAAAAACATTATATTGTGCTTTAACTGTTATTTAAATGAAGCATTACTCTCTCCATAGCACAATTCCTGGATATTTCAAAATTACTTTTGAATTATAAAAGGCAAATAGTAATTGCATATACAAGTAAAGCTTAGTTTATAATTGATATAGTTATATAACTACTGAATTTTCTTTAACATTCACAAGGCTATAGGTCAAATATAAATGGTAATGACTATTTCAAAGTTTAACACTGCTCAAACAAATACAACTAAAGAAAAATTAAATCAACAGGAACATTATTCCTTTTAAATTTTGTTACAAGGTAATAGTTCTGTGAATTTGTCTAAAAGGATAATACAATTCAAGTCAGTATGTAAGAAGATGCATAATTAATGCATACAAAATGGCACACCACTAAAGACGAGCACTGCACACTAAAAAAGCTTATTCTGAATGCATGCACATCACAAAGATATGAATTAATAAATATATTAACAAATAGGTAGTTGCTTTAAATAAACTAATTAATTGATTAGTCTTAAGCACGCAGTGTCACTGGTAACTAAAGCCTGGCCAGATACAAATTCTTAGCCTCCAAGAAAACTTTTTGAGTATGAAATTCTAAGAAATTCACAGAATTCAACAGTTCTTATTAATGCACCCTTCCACCCAGCCAATTCAGTTTAAAAACAAAATTCAAACAGTTTTAGTGAAGGCCTTCATAAATATTTTGATTTTAAATTATTGGTGTTACATGGCGATGCTTGCCGATATGCAGAGGAAATGAAATTGCTCACTTTTCCTATTATGACATCCATCTGAGGCTGAATTTCTTGATTAGTGTATCCTTGCTCTGGTGGAGTCTGAGGAACAACTGTCCTGGAGAATCTTATGTGTGGAAACTGATAATCTGCTGCTTTTTTAAACTGGCAACCAGGAGATGATATACTAGACAAACAGCGTTGCAATCGCTGGAAAGAACCTTCTTTACACAGAACATGATTTGGTCCAAAATATCGATCAAGGAGACATTTGTAATATTGTGTATCTTTAGCTTTGTTAGGAATAGGCTTCATCATTTCAAGTTCCTGTTTGGCTAGTTCAAGCCGCATGGCCATTTTGCTGCTGCCTGTAGGCTATAAAACAAAACTTACAAATAACTCTTTTAGTTACTATTGAACATTGTTGTCACAAATTCTTTCAAACATTTTTAGATAACCTATTCATAATCTTTACTCATCAACTTATTTTGTGTAATTTGTGATGTGGTTTCAAGTTGAAAGAAAATTCTTTACCTGAAAATACTATTATTTATCACCAAATTTGCATAAATAATATCTTTTTTTTAGTTGTTTTTTTTTTCTCCAGAAATTAATCTCAATTTTTGAGGGGTATCGGATTAATTACATTTTAAAAAGAATACAACCTGAATAAAGATTTCCCAAACACAGATATGGTTATTTCATGATTTACATATGCTTAACAGATTACATACTTAGAGAGGCATACTATTTTTAAGATTTACACATTGTTCACAGTGTTGCCAAAATTCAATTTACAATTTCAATGCTTAAGGTAATTTGTGTGTTTTATACCTGTCTAAAATAGGGGCAGATTAGAGCTAAACAAAATTTAAAAACAAATAAAAAGAAATTTTGTTTAAAAATGTAATTTTATCTACTTTATCTAAAATGGTTAGTGATCTACAAAGAAAATAATGGAGAAATTGGCAATATTTAGTAATACTAAACCTAGTCGATAAAGCCAGTTTAGAAAAAAAAGGGCTAGAAAATCCAACTAATTGTTGTCAGACTAGCCAGAAACATACCTGAGACAACCTATACGGAGCAGGCAGTGACTGCTGCAGATAGATTTAACCTTAAGTTGTTCAATTCAAACAGTAACAATTCTATTTTACTTTAAAAAAACTTATTTTTTCCTGTTTGGGAAACAAGGGGGTTTCCACTAAATACCCTAGACCAAACTATATCACAACCCCTTTAAATATATTAGTTTTTACATTTTTGAGACTTGTGTTTCCATTATTAGTTGCTAGAGTATTTTCATTCTTAGGACATTAGCTTTCAATACAAAAAAGTGGCAAATTTTTTAATTATTGTTCTATGACTCACTTAGCAAACTTAACTCTTCTATAATTGATAAACATTAAAGAAAAAAGATTTAAAATAAACATGTGCAGGCATTGTATTGTTATATTAAACAGATTTTTACAAGATTTTTGTATCATATTCCTGCAGTTTTAAGTACCATATTTATTTCAGGTCACATGCAGTGAATTATATAGGAATGTAAAAGAATACTGAAATATGTAGAAACAATAACAAATGTGCAATAGAAAAAAGAGATTATTTGAAATATATTATGAAATAGTGATAAATAGAAAGAATTTTAATAGTAATAAAAAAGTATGTAACAAGAAAATGTGAAACAAATTGAAATTTGTGCAATAGATTTTTTAACCTTTAACAACTATTTTTGTAATGATTGAACGAACAAGCAATGCATTAATGAGTTCTTTCATGCAAAGCCAATGGAAAAAAATAATTTATGGATAATTTTTTTTGATTCTGTGTGCTTGGAAAAGTGAACTTTAAGAAAGCAGGCTGTGTATTCAAGATAATATATTATTATATAAAGTTGTGTCTAAACATTTTAAGCCAACACACACCAAGTCAGAGAAAATTTAACTGCAAGAGGAAGTCATCAACACAAGCATAATGGCCATCATGCAGAGATTGTGCTGTCTAGGGTTCCCTTGCATGCCAGGTGGTGAAATAAAAGGATGCAAAAAAATCGATATATTGTTTCTATCATTGAAAAGTATTCTTAAAGCAAACATGCATCCCTGACTATAATTGTACTTGGAAGTGAGGCTTAAGGACATACCAAGGAAGACAATGACATCTCTCGACCAAATAAGTCCTAGTCAAAAACAGTTTCATTGTGTCGTTAATTAAATATCTATCACTCAAATTTGATTCAGAGCAAAAAATCCTTTTTTACTTTTTCTTATAGTTATAGTATAGTAATCATATTTTTATTTAACTTGCAGCCACTAGAAATGAAAATCTTACCAGGGTGTGAAACTGTCCCTGACCTGTCATACCATGACCTCTTTGATCAAGCCTGTTATTACTCAAAGTTGCAGGTGAGGAGTGCAGCAGACGATAAGCATGTTCAACAATGCCCAAGCCACGCACCAGGTTATCTCTGTGCAGCAAGCCAGAGAGGCGTTCTAATTCCTCTTCTTCAATTATGTCTTGTGGCTTTTTGGTATCAACTGGTTCATACTCCTTAAAATCCTTGTGAAACATTAAGATTTGTTGTAAAAACAAGACAAATGACTATACATATAGCTTTCTTTTACTATCCATACATTTCAGGATAATATTTTCAAATGTAATAAGTTCAAGTCTATGTTTATCAACTAAAATATGACATTAATTGTGTTATACAAAAATCATTTTTCAATTCTTTCTATAATTAAAACAAAAATCTGAAAAATATTTCTAACTACTGGGTAATTATAAAACATATATTGTGAGTATTAGAAATATAAAGTTTTAGAATGCAACAAACATGATTGAATAATAATGCTAATAAATAGGCAAATAGAAAAGTATAGATATGTATAGGTCAGTGATAAATAAGGTGCTCTAATTAATTGTAGGAATAACATGTATCAGTTGTTTCACAGGAAATAAAAAAAAATATGTGCATTCAAACATTTATATTTTGGTGGAATTAAATTCTTCATGTAGGCCTGTTTTATACAACCCTGCATTAAATGGACTTTATTTATTATTTTAAGCTTTAACATTTCTATGTCATACATTTTTTCCTTTATCAAAAAACTATTTTACTGATTCAGTTGATGCTTCAGTTTTAACTAGCTGTATGTATGATTTAATAAAAAGATTGAATTTTATTCTTCTTATACTTCATTGATTGGGCTCTTTGTTTTTTTTTAGTACATAAATCCACACACCTTCATTTAGACACTTCTCATAAAACATCTACATCTTAGACCACAATCCCTCTTCTTCTTCTTCTTCTATCCCATAACCCGAGCGAGGGTTGTTGGGGCACCATTTTTTGACAGTTGGATAATTTTGCGCCATTTGTTTCGGTCCTGCACCGCCCTCTGGGAGTCTGCAAGAGACAAGCCGGTCCACTCCTTGATGTCATCATCCCATCGTCTCTTCTGCCTGCCTCTCTTTCTTCCACCTTGCACTGTGCCCTGCAGGATGGTTTTCGCCAGGCCTTCGGATCTTGCCACATGCCCATACCATCGGAGTTTTCTGGATTTAATGGCACTGAGTAGATCCTCATGAGGGCAGATGACGTAGGTGATTCTCTCGCGGACAGCCTCATTTGTAACTCGATCTTTTGTAGGAGATGTTTAAAATTTTACGTAGGCATCTCATTTCCATGGCTCTGATTCTTTTCTGGAGATCTGTCCATGTTTCACAGCCGTACATAAAAACTGCCATCGCCAGGGAGCGCATCAGTCGAATCTTTGAGTAAAGTGAGATTGTCTCCCCCTACATCTTATATTACCATTTACTACTCATAAACCTACCTAACTTTCATAAACTGTCCCACCTCTAATAAGTCTACTCAACTTTCATAAATCCACCCTCCACTCATAAGGCTATCCACCATTTATATACCCACCAAATCAGAAATGAAAAATGTATAGTGCTTTCCACTGGCAATACTAATTTCACCCCTTCTGTCATCAGCATGTTTCTGTGATTAAGAGAATCACATGTTGATGATTTAAAGCATTTAATAAAGTATAGTATCATCTTTTTGTCTTTACCTTTTTCTTATAGCAGAAATGACATTAAATTATATTTCCATTGCAGCACTAATTCTAATGAAATAAGTCCACCAATCAAGAGAGATTTATTCATTTGAAGAAACAAACAAACAACAATAATGTTTCTAATTTTTTTGAAATGAAAGAAAGAAATTGTACAACATACATATTCCCAATATAATATTTCGCTCTATACTGTGTGGTAGAATAGGGTAAGAAATGCACAAAGGGGTTGCAAAGGATTTATAAAAAAACAACTTACAAAACTATGCTGTTTATCTCTGAATAGCAGAGTTTTAGAATACTGAAAATGGTAACATTCCAGTACTTGGTTAGTTCGAAATAAATTGTTAAAATGCTCACTGATCTAAACATATTGATACAAATGTTATCATTAGTCCCTGCAATAACAACATTCCCCTCTGGAGGATTACATAGTACTTACATACAAGATGGGAGTTCCCTGGGGTACCTAGTAAAATAGATTTACATACATATAATATGTGCAATGCATGAATATCAATTATCAATTTATTAAGTTTTGATTTAACATTTGATCCCTGAGCCCTTGTCCTCCCTCTTCAATGGATCGTTAGAATCAATTCACCTATTGTTTTTGCAATAATATTTTATTTAAGATCATTTATTGCCTCCTCAATTATTTAAAACAAATACATAATTTATCAACTCTGTTGTAAACCCTCTGGAATCGTGCATTATTCATCCCTTTCATTTCTCAAAAGTAACCTTAACTCTAAACATATACATAACTTATGAGTGCCCCCATTATTATATTTTGTCACAAGTAGTTTAAACCATAAGTGACCCCAATAACAAACACAATTGTTGTATGCCTGGAATGACAGTCAATAGCAGGGGTGGGTATATTATGGCAATATGGCCTTTGATGTGAATGACTTGCGCTTGCTTTAAAAAAATTCTAAATGTTTATGATAAATCTGTTATGATTTATTACTTGAATGAATAGTAATTCCCAATGACGTTTCATGTTGATTTTTAAAGTAATACATTTCTTATGATTTGAGTAAATGTACCCCTCCACCCACTTATACCATTTTTGGTTCCCAAGCCTCTCCAAAACCTCTAGAATCTGGCTCACAAGTATAACAATTTGCCCAACCCTGACATAGGGTAAGACTGAAATATCAGTCTGGCAAGGGTTTTTATTTTAAAAAGACGTTCTCATGTACAAATAGGGTAAGACTGAAATATCAGTCTGGCAAGGGTTTTTATTTTAAAAAGACGTTCTCATGTACAAATAGGGTAAGACTGAAATATCAGTCTGGCAAGGGTTTTTATTTTAAAAAGACGTTCTCATGTACAAATAGGGTAAGACTGAAATATCAGTCTGGCAAGGGGTTTTATTTTAAAAAGACGTTCTTATGTACAAATTGTTAATATATACTCAGAGGGTTAGAAAATTTCTAATATGACAACAGAAGAAAAACTAGAAAAAATCATCATTCATGGAACCAAGAAAATCAACAAACTTTAGCAACAACCTACTTCATGTACTGATGAATTCTGACTCCCCAGATGTCTAAGTGGTAAAGTGGGTCGGCTGCTTAGTTTTCTTCTCCTTCTGCCTGGACTCTCTGGACGTAATATATCTTTTTTGGTTTTTCCCTTTAACATCATTTCATTTTTTTCTTTCTTTCTTATGATCTCTTCTCTTTGTTGTCTTTGAAAACATAAAGAATTTGATTTTAATACAGAAAAAAAGTTATGGGGAAAAATGTACTTTAAAAAGGATAAAAAGAATTTAAATTTTAGAAGAAAAATCAATTATTATTTTCTACTACAGTAAAAAAACAACTTATACAATTTTTTATTCACGTTTTTAGTAGAACAGAAAGAAACTTTTAAAATCTGATAATTCACATCAAATGATTATTTTGCTTAACACTCCCAACTACCTCGCCATTTCCTGTCGTGCTTTAAATGCTGCTGTTTCTTGGAACAAAGTTCCACTACTGTGAAAATATTTATCATATCTCTCTGTTCCAGGACAAGGATAAATGCGCCGATAATTTCCCAAGTGTTTCTCCTCATATTTTTCCAACTGTTCCAGGTATTCGTTGTATGCTGCCTCCAATTCTTCTCTGCCATAAGAAATTTACATTCACATTACAAAATGTAGAACCTCTGCCTCTTTATCTTATTTAAGTTAACTGAACTACTGAAAAGATGACTCATATGGTCATGAAAACTTTCTTATCTTTATATATTAATTTTTAAAAGCTTAGCATTTATAAACTGAAAATGAAAAATCAAATGCAGTAAAAAGATGGTTTTAAACTAGTTACTTTAATGAAAAAGTAAATTACCCTACAATTTCATTTGCAATTTCAGAATGCTTGAAAGTTTTCTTATTATCACCAAGCTATTCATTTTACCATTACTTTTTGTTACCCTCTTAATCATTATTTTTCTTTAAAAAAAAAATCAAAATTCAAGGAAATACTAACTAATGTTAAAAATAAAATTGTTAATTAAATTCAGGAAATTGAAGTTGTCTGTAACTTAGTGAAAGCCACAAAAAAAAATCTACATCAAATTTTTATGGTGGCTTAATGACATGTATGTCTATCAACTTGGTAACTGACTTTGTTTCCTTTTTGACATATTTTCCTAGAAGTCTTTCTTTAATTCTGCGCTTCTCTTCCTCAACACATTTCCTCCTGTCTACAGCACCAAAGTTGACAAGACCAAGAGTATCCCAAATAAGAGCTCCTTTGATCTCTTTGTCAATACTAGCATCTGTAGTGAAACTTGGGGAGTGATTCACCTTGTTGGAAATACAAAGACATACAATCATTCATTCATAGGAACATAAGGAGGATAATCTAAAATATTGTTTACAAAAAAATATAATTTAAGCTTATTGAAAAATATATTCTAAAATTAAGTTTTTTCAAACAAAAAAAGTTTTTAAAAGTATTCCATTGGACCAAATTGATCCATGGGTCCATTCAAGACCAGTTTATGTGACCACGGTATACTAGAGGATTGTGTGGCCAGCCCAATGCCCAGCATCCTTTACTTTAACCAAATAAAGTCAGATACCCTTCAGACTCGGTAAAAAATCCTAGCCTTCATTAGGATTGGAACCCAGGAAGTTTGGTATGCCAGCCGAACACGCTGCCACTCAATCAATGGGCGATAAAAGATATGTAAAGAAAATGAAAAATCAGCTCACCTCCAGCACAATAGGCTTCAGTTTTCTGTCAAAAATGATGTCAAAGCCTAAAATCTCAAAGCAGGCACTGCCTTTGACATGGTTGGGGAAACAGGTTCTGTAATTGTGCTTCAGTACTGAATGGGCTGATATCAAAGTCTTGATAATAACATCATCAATTTCCAACCACAACTTATCCACATCATAACCATTTTCTCTAAGATACCTATTGATGGTACTGATACGTCTGGAGTGAAAAATTGAACAGTTAATTATGGACCTATTTGTGATGAACCCATATTTATATATATTTTTAAAATAATAATCATATACATTCTATCTTTTATAATTATCAGAAAAAATTATAATAATCTCTTAAATTTTGTGTAAAGTTAAATGTTACATTTTGATGTATCAAATGAATATGTGTTACTGTAATTTTAAGTTTTCTGAACTAAAAAAACAACAATCTTTCTAAGAATGTCATTGTTTGTAAAACAGTAAGTACCTTTTACTTCCTGCTTCATCATCTCTAACAAAGTCTTGACTGTGCTTGTTTATTGCATAGTTTGTCAGGTGCATATACACATTATCCTGTAACAATGACAACTCTTTTTTTTAAGGTTCTCAAAATATTAATTGCCTGCTCATTATGTTTCTTTCAGCTTCATAAGTTTAGTAAATTCATTCATTAAACACCTAGTTAAAAGTCATTCCATAATTCCAAATATGGCAAGTAAGGTAATTTTTTCATTGAAACAAGACAAAAATAATCTGCAGGAATATATCAGAAAATAAAAGTTCTTAAAAAAATGGTTGCCGCTGTAAATAGTATGCTTGTTCTATGAAGGCCTTGACCTCATTATATTCCTAAGCATTAGGAAATACATGACTATCATTGCTACAGTAACTAACATCAGGTAAATGGACATAATGAAGGGGTACTTGAATCCCAGATGCTGGCTGCAGAGAAAAGCATGGGAAGAAGTAGAGAAATATCTAGTCTGAAAGCTAAGTGATAAACCATTGTAATATACTAAACAATATATCTATATCTTTATTTATTATGTACAGACTAAGCTCATGTCACTCTGAGCATGTAGGAGATCCAATCATGCTGCAGTTATCCTACCTTGTTCAGGAGTACAAACACCACCCCACTAAAAGGTATATAAAAAAAAATAAAGAGAGCACACTTACACTATATGTGTAGTTTTAAAGTATTTAAGACAGTCCAACAATTATTGTTCAGAAGAAAGAATTAGAAGAAATACATTTTTAAAATGCCATGAATTAAAGTAGAAAAAAAAAAGTCTTACTGTGTTGCTATGGTTTGGCTCACTGTATTTGTTGGTAGCAAATCTGGCCAGTCCATCTTTAAAGACAAATATTCTCAATGGATCACAAGATGTTACTAAAGTATAGACACGCAAGTCAAACTTGAAACCATCAATTAAAAAAGGCTGTAGACAAAAGAATAAACATAATTATAAAAATGATAGATAAAAAAAAAGTATAAATGCTCCCCAACCCCCCAAAAGTCTGAATTTCTTTTTATTTCTAGAAGTTTTAACATACTCCTTGTAAACATGTTACAGATGTTAATGCATTTTTAAAAATAATGATATTAAATTAATGTTTTTTTTTCATACAAATAAAAAAATATATTAATCTAGTACAAATATTGCCCTGGCATAATAAAAAACAAAGCTTTAAAAAATGTTTTCAGGCACACTTTTCAACATACAATAAAGTTCAACATTGATTTTATGTAATTCAAATTTCTTTTTCTGTTTTTGTAAAAACAATATTGAAGAAAAAGTATTACCCTAGTAATGTAAACTTGGCATATCATGTGTTCATTAGGTTTAATGTCTTTCGGGTATTTAGTCACCCAAATTCCTCTGCCTTGACACCCAGACTCTGGTTTTAATATATAGGTTTTGTTTTTCTTCTGTCTTGTATAAGCTTGAAAATCACCATAACTGTTTAGATATCAATTAGATTTAGTTACATCAAATTATTTTCCCATTAACATAGACTGAAAATAAAACAGTGCGAACACATTTTATAGATTAAATTATGATAATTACAATATCTGCAGATTTATGTGAAGCAGCTTTTTAAAGGTTTCAAGAAAAAGTATCATACATTTTTCTACGAATGAAAGGTTTAATAAAGATAAATGTAATGATAAAAAGGTAATTAAAAATCATTTACACTGAAAGCAATGTTCCTAAAGGTGAAAACTAAAATATATTGAAGAAATTACCCATACTAGCTTTAAATTGCAAGAGTTCTTAAGTTATTTTAATAATTCTTTGGCCCTAATTCATAATAAAGACAATAAAGAAGTATAAAAAGAAAAAAAATTACTCTGCGGGAAGGCACCAGGTTTTGGGAAACACATTATATTCCTTTGGAAAGAGTTTTTGCATGCGATTTAAATTTCTGGCAAGCATATCTTTGCGACATATTTCACTCATTCCAGGAAAATGATTTATTTTCTGCAAAAAAAAACAAACAGCAAAAAAACAATGTAAGAACAAAGGTACTTTAACACTTTAAAAAAACATTAAATTTAAGTTATCAATGCTTCTTAATTTTATATGAGCTATGAATGAATAGTGCATTAATTAAAAATACATAATTCAATGAATAAAACACCATTGCAATAACTGAAAACATTACAAACTCTGAAATATGAGCAAGATTTGGTCAAATAGCAAAATATAAATAAGACAACAAATCTATTGTCTACAAGCACTGACCTGGTACTTTTTCATGTCCATTACTCTTTCCAAGGCCACAGAGAAGTCAGTCCAGTAGAGGGTCCAGTCATCTTCATCAGAAACCTCTCTAAATCCATACTTCCTAGATGTTCTTTTCACTGTGAGTAGATTGAATGGATGCAAATTTTACAATAAGATTTTTTTTCAAGTCCAAGTCAAAAGCTAACATTAAAATTGTAGAACTAGAAGATATTTTCTTAAATCAAGTTAAAATAATTTCATTAGTTTCAAGTAAACATAATTGTAAAATAATAATAATAACACATGTAATCATCTTACCAACATCATATTTACAATTGCTGAGACATATTGTGAGCCATCTGATGATAAATACAAATAAAAAAAACATTAGAATTAAAAAAAAACACATTAAGACAAGCAATTTTAAATGTATATTAATTTTTAGAGATAACTAAAGGGGAGATAATGCTCAATGCAGCTAAATTGTTCTTAAAATACAAGGATGAACCAATTTGAAACAGAAATTAAAAGATCAAAGTTTTTAATTAGAATTGATGTAATAACAATGATGGTTTGTACAGCTAATGTTAGTTACTGATAGAAGGCTACAGGAAATCAAATACAAGGACAAATTTCAATTTTGCTACCTAAGGAAGTTAATTTGCTATTTCCTAAGAAAAAAAAAATTAAGCAAATAATCTAAACAGCCATTTGATATATTTTAAACTTCTAATTAGAAGTAGCAATAGTTTAAAGGGACTAGCATAGTTATCCTGCATGAGTTAAGAGTAGGTTTTTATTATGTTAGTGAAACACAGAGAAGAAACTAAACCCTGAATTGTTTGAACAGGAAGAGGTGGAATACAAATTCTCTTGGGAAACAGAAAAATGAAATAGCTGACTAAAAACAATGCAAAATAAAGAATGGCACTAGTTAATTGAAATAAAAACATACTGACCTTTTTCTGAAGGAAAAGAAAAGGAAAGATCAGGAAATATTATTGTCTTTTAAATATTTAAAATTACAATGTCAATAAAAAAAAAGCTTTGCACTATAAATTAATGGCATGGTGCATTGAATTACACATAAATAAATAGGGCACAAGTGAGGACAGATGTTCTTATAAAAAATATGTTTATGCATCGATTCTACATTCAAAAAATGTTTCTTCTCTTTGAGTAGAGTTTTAAAAAACTGTTGAACAACGTTTTTTTTTCCTTATACTTGTTTATAGTATCTAAATAAAAAAAGGTGAGCATAATTGAATTAATTTTCTAGACCAAGAAATCTTGTATTAAATACTTTAATATTCAGGATTCCAGACAATATGTACTCTGCCCTCCCCACACCCTTCTATTCAATTGAGCAACAAAACCTTTTAAGGGGTTCAACTGTTAGTATACACTGGAAATGTATGGCTTGATTTAGGCTGACTCTAAGGAGCTGACTATTGCTTCTGGGACAGCATGCAGGACTGAATCGTTTTTTACATGTGTAAAAAATCCTACAGGAATGGAATCTCTTGTGAGTCACACGGGCAACAAATGACAGTGACCCTTACTATTACAAATTTCAAAGCAGGAAATCTTTCAGTCAAATTGGATTCTTTCTATGTAGTCGCAGCAGTATATTAAGTGCTGAAAATAGGAAGAGTCAGTAATAAGAACTCAGTAACAGAAATGTGTGAAACTACATGTCAAACCTTTAGAGCTAATCAGGGTTTAAAACATAAATGAAACAGTTGCTTCCCTTGTCCTGTCCTATCAGCTTCAACAAGAAGGCCACACAAGAACGAATGCAGTCGTTCTATGGGCTTTTTATAAGTTTTATTTCAATCATTACTAGCACTGTCAGACGGTCCCGGGTAATAAAATTGTGATCGCGCGCCCGTGAAATTGAGAAATCACAAGATTTAACATCCGTCGTCGACCCCCTTCCATCTGCAAGAGACAACGGTGTATCGGCGTAGCTTTTAGTTACTTTCTCGTGTAGATGAGTAGAACAACCCTTGAATAGCAGTTACACTTTCTCGAGTAGATGAGTAGAACAACCCTTGAATGGCAGTAACACTTCTCGTGTAGATGAGTAGAACAACCCTTGAATGGCAGTTACACTTTCTCGTGTAGATGAGTAGAACAACCCTTGAATGGCAGTTACACTTTCTCGTGTAGATTAGTAGAACAACCCTTGAATGGCAGTTACACTTTCTCGTGTAGATGAGTAGAACAACCCTTGAATGGCAGTTACACTTTCTCGTGTAGATTAGTAGAACAACCCTTGAATGGCAGTTACACTTTTTCGTGTAGATGAGTAGACCAACCCTTGAATGGCAGTTACACTTTCTCGTGTAGATGAGTAGAACAACCCTTGAATGGCAGTTCCACTTTCTCGTGTAGATGAGTAGAACAACCCTTGAATGGCAGTTACACTTTCTCGTGTAGATGAGTAGAACAACCCTTGAATGGCAGTCTTTCTAGCATTTTTCGCATAGACTGGTGTCGGTTGAAATTTCCTGTGCTTTCCTCTAATTTTTTTTTTCTGATTTTTCTTTGCTCCGTCACTCTGCTCTATGTGTCTCCCTGACAGAGGCGCGCCAGGTAGAGCAGTCGTCTGCTAGATTTTTCCAGTCTTGTGTATTTTTGCTGGATGCCTTCATGTCTTTTTGGCAAACCTCTTTGTAACATAGGTGTGAGGGTCAATGTTTTGGGCACTTTGTCCTGCCATCGAATGTTTAGAATGCGATGCAGACAGCTCAGGTAGAAGCCATTTAGCTTATGTTAGCATAGAAGCCCGTGTCTCATTGCCATAAATCAGTGTGCTGATTAAGTAGGTCTTAAAGAGGCGCAGATTAATCCTTTCCGTTGTGTTTAATCACAGAACCAAAGCCTTTCATTTGGTTCGGCTATTGCGCATATGCCTTACCAAGCTTACCGTTCATCTCGTCGTCTATAGTAAGCGAGCTGGAGATTTAACCCTTACAGTCCCGGGCGCGTATATAGCGGAACTGAAGGCAGCATAGATAGAAGTAGGTCGGTACGGGAAGGGTTAAGATTCTAGGTAAATGAAATTGTCCACAACTAGAGACCGACCGAAACCAAATTTTTGGTTTCTGCCGAAAACGAAACCATACCGAATGTGATAAATTGACTTTCGGCCGAAACCGAAGCCGATAATTAAAATTTCACTGCACATTCGGCCGAAGCCGAAATCAAAACCGAAAAAAAAGTAAATAGAAAATGTCATACAAAAGATTTTAAAAGTGCACTTTTTTTGTAACAGTAATATTATCTAGTTTATGGGTGCTCTATGTAAGTAAACCATAGAACCAGTAGGAATGTTTATAATTTTTTTTTCTCAAAACCAATTTTCGGTTCTATAAATCCAATTTCAAACCGGGTTTTGGTTCCCCCTCCCCTCCCTCCTGCTCCTGGGCAAAGTAAGTTATAGGTAGAAAAAGACTAATTTGCGTAGATTATACTAAAAACATAATTTTATAATCCAAATTATTAGAAAGGACCATTGATACTTAGAACCTGGTGATTTTGGATTGTGAGAAATAAAAAACTGTATTGTCATGAATTTTAAATTTAGACTTGTATAGACTCTTATTATAATATAGATATGATACAAGTTGCACACATTAAAGAATATTTGCTAAAGAATACTTGTATCAATAAATCCCATAAAAATGATAAACATTAAAAAAACAACAACACCTTCCTTGCATTGCAAATTTGATTGTTTTTAAAGTTGCCCTACTGCAAGTTGCTTTTCAATGTACATTAAAGTAAAAGCCTGTTTAAGTTTGAAAAATACTCTTTTTAGGTCAGTTTTACCACTAGACAAATATTGTCAGCTATTGTAATAAAACTGAACTGATTGAAGGATTTAACGGGGAAGATTCAAATGAAACACTAAATATGACCTCTGTTTTGTCTCTCTATGTCTTCCTTTTGAAGTCCAAACTATCTAACAACCCTACGGAAATCGGTCTATTTGTCTGTTAGGAGCGTTCAGCATCAGTAGGGGACATTCCAGTTTGTTTTTCCTTTTCGAATATGTGGATCAAAAAGCTGTGCCGACGACTAGCATTAACAACAGCGTTTGCTGTTGTATCGCAAATTCACAAGCAATATTCGGGATTTGAAAAAGAACTAAAAACAATAGGCACTCAAGTCGCCTCTGACAAAAGAGTGTTTGCAAGGAATATAATGTTAATGAATTTTTTTGTGAGAATCAAACAGGGTTTAAAAATATTTGTTCGAGATAAAAAGATAAGTAAATCATGGGACACAGTAATGAATGATTTCCTCTCGAATTCCGCTTTCCTTTAGCCTCCCTACTTCACACAAATTAATTCACAACAGCTTTAACTAAATGAAAGTATAAATAAGAGTAAAAGATGCAGCAATAACGTAGCAGTCTGAATTTTGAATGTTAAAATAGATATTCGGCTGACGACCGAAAGTCAATATCAGTTTCGGCCGAAACCGTAAGCAAACCGAAAACTAACCTTTTGACTTCCGCCGAAACCGAAACCAAACCAAAAATGTTTTTTTGCCTATTTTCGGCGCCGAAACCGAAGTTCGTTCGGTCTCTATCCACAACCTCAAGTTTTGGTCGTCGATAGGCCCTAATAATGGTGGGAGGGTAGCAGACGTCCCGAGCCATACTATTAAATTTTATTTTCTTTAAGCTGAAGGTCATTCCTAATTCCTTCCAGGCATGGGAGAATCGAGGCACAAAATGTTGTAGATTGTAGACAATTCCTAGGTTGTGAGGTCAGAGCTGCGTCATCAGCAAAAATCAGCCCACGAATAATAACCTCTTTGATCTTTTTCTTTGTCCCGGTGGTAGGATATGTTGGAGAGAAAATCTCATCAGTGTATGAAGAATCATGCGTGGGCCCGTCCACATGGAATGCTCTCCCACTACAACTTCGACAGTGCCCTAGCCTTGACACTTTCAGAAGCCAGCTGAAGACCTCCTACCTATTCAATTAACAGTTTATTATTTTACTATTTTATTATTTCTCATTTATACATTTTTGTCTTTTATTCGTTGTCTGTACTATGTCTGTAACTGTTGACAGCGCATAGAACTGTTTCAAACGGGATATGCGCTATACAAGTCTTATTATTATTATTATTAATCCATCGCTACCCCCTTTGTGGGGAAACTGAGCAGTACAGAGACAATTGCTGACTGGGAAAGACTCAGATGTAGCTTTATTGACTCAAACTGGGATAACTAGCTAAGAGATTTCTTGGCCAAATTACTAAATCTAGTCAGACTTTTGTAATTTGACTTAAATAAATCATTAAGATTACTACATTTAGACAAACTGACAGAGCAAATCACTTTTTAAAAATATATTTTCCCTTTTTATAGATGTTAAGTAATCCGTTCATATCAATATGATGCACAGGGCCGGTTTTTGCAAGCATCCGTGACCATGGCAGACGTGGGGACGTATACTAAACACAGCCATCCTTACTTATCATCAACTGTAATCCATCTGACCGGTTACCCGACACTTAAACATGCGACAGATAAACATGTGACACTTAAACATAGACACTTAACCACACGACAGATAAACATACGGACATTTAATCACACGACATTTAAACATACGGACACTTAATCCCACGACAGATAAACATACGTACACTTAATCACACGACACTTAAACACACGGACAGTTAATCATAGTGACAGATAAACACACTTTTTCACTATACCATTAACATAAATCGGAAAATAATATAGATTTTGTTGCCAATAGTAAAAAATCGGTAAAGAGGGAAGGAAAATACCTCATGGCATCAACAGGCCTACGGGGACACCTATGCTCTACGCCCACCCTTGGTTTTCCTCACTCCCATTTCATCGTTATTTATAATGAATTGAACATTAATATTTCTTCCTTTTTTTTTTTATTTTTATTTTTTTTTTAGCTTTTGAACTAGAAATCTATGTATACATACAACATTAGTTAAACAAAAAAAAAAGCGTTCAGTGTGTTATCCCGACTTTTTGCTCAGTAAAAGTCTTGCATACTATCTATGAGCAGGGCAATATAGAGATTCTTCATTGGTACGCTCGGTGAAGTTAGACAAGAAAACATGTACTACTTGTGCCAAGTGCCCATTTGCGTACGGTAGTTCACAAAAAAAACTAAAACAAAACATATCAGTACCATAGTCTTATACATATCTAGTGCTCAATTATAAATACTTTATTGTTCTTAATGTTTTGGTTATTAAAATTTTAAAACGTATTCATATTTTTGCATTTTTGGGAACTTAGTTATAAATAGAGTATTTTTATTTTTGCCACCATCATTATCAAATGAATTTTAAAAGCTATTTCTAAATAATCATTGACCAATGCAATTAAAAGCTATATGTGTCAATTCGACCCACTAGTACATATAAGAAGTATTGTGGTTTTTTTTTAAAAATAAAACAAGGTGTACGAGTTACATTGTAGCCGAATACAGTTAAAACACGAAGAAGGGATGGCGCTAGTGAAGACATAACGAATAAGTGGATTATGTAATTCTGGCCGTCCGATCGCTGGTCTGGGCAGCCACGCGTGAACTTCAACGTGAAGTAAGTCCCGCCCCTTCCCCCGACAGATAAACACACATTTTCACTATACCATTTCTTTTGTTAAAGATTATTTTGAAAATAAACTCAAATAATAATTGTCATTATTTTCACTCTTTTTATGAACAGTCTTAATATTATTTATGGTGCTCGGTAAATTTGGCAATGGTAAATTCGGAACCGGTATTTAAGGCAAGGTGATTTTGGCAAAGGTAATTTCGGAATAGGTAAATTCGGCAAAACACGCAAAGCGGTAAAATTGGCAACGGTAAAATTGGCAATCATATAATATCCACTGTTTTTATTAAAAGTATTGGTTAGACTACACTCTAGTCCATGGATAGGCAACCTATGCAATGCGTGCCATACTTGGCACACAGAGTGTTTTTAAATGGCACATGAAAGACCACCAAAATGGTGAAAAGAGCATGATAACATTAATGAGCAATTTGGCATGTTATTTAATTGAACGTCATCTAATGATCAAAGACAAACATTTTAAATAGGCGCCAAATGTCGCCCCTTCCCCAGCCCTGGCGTTTCTTACCCTCCCCCCTCAAGTTACGCCTCGGCAAATGTAAAGGTACGCCTATGTGTGTAAGGTAGCCAAATTGACTTTAGACATCAAAGCATACGTTTGTCTCCCCCACGATATTACGTAACTCTGACTACCTGACCGCCACCCCTACACCGTATGATGCTGGTTGTGTAAACAAGAGCAAACGTAGAGTGCCCCCTCCCCTCCCGCCCCCGACCAGACTCTCCTTTCAGGCACGACCATACTAAGTCCTTTACGAATGAGCCCAGGTTTGTTTAGATCGTACGGGAAAAATTGCAAACACATTACAACCCTCCTACTTTATATATCTATCAAAAACGAACACAGTCCTTATTCCCCTCTGCCGAGACACACGAATTTTCTTGACCGGTTACGTCAGGGAGAGTTAAGGAATTACTTTGCTGACCTATAGGCCTATTCTCTCAACACGGGTTGTTGAGTGTGTGGGGGGGGGAACACATGGCCACCATAAAACATTTTATCACATTCCATTGCAGTCGGCTATTTGCCGTCAATCAGTAGGTTAACTTTTGTCTTTGTAGTTTTAAACCTTGTACCTTCTATGTTATAACGATACAAGTATACATTACTTAGACATATAGGCCTACAACAATACATAATAGTTGGCTATATTTGACATAGAAACCTCGATAACTTACAAGATATTTGTAGCTAAATGTGCCTTATAGCCTAAGTAAATTGTTTTAAACATTGAAAGTACTTTTATACAATTTAAATGTTTTATTTACAACTCTCGTTTGTAATATAATTGAAATATATAAGAAAAGTAATTAACTAAATTATTTTTTTCAAAATTGTAATAATAAAATGAAATCCAATATCATTATCAATGTTTTGATAGAAATACTGATTTGTTTTACTAATAACAACAATGTTCTGGGATAAAACAAGAATTTAAACGAGTACCCCCCCCCCCCCCAACCTCTTTTAGTTTTCACTGCTTAGCCTGGTGCTACCAAGCTGGTCACTAACACTTTAATCGGTGGGGAGACGGGGTTGGGGAGACGAGGGTGGGGAGACGGGGTGGTGAGACGGGAGAGGGAGGGGCTAGAGTTTGCTTTTGTTAACACGGCGAGTCTCATTCTGGTGTTTAAAAAAGAAGAGGGAGATGGCAACTAATCTACATTATGTAACATTGCTTTGCCTTGTTTCCTTGTGCTATAGACAAGGGGGGGGGGGGGTTACATTGGGAGTCTATTTAAATGTTCCTTTTTATTTGCATTAGCTTGAGGGAGCTTTTTAAAAAAAACGGTGGTTTTATTCAGTTTTTCTTAAATTTAATTTTTAGTCAAACGAACTAATTAACTATTTTTTGTTACCTAATTTGTATGCTTTATATATCGGGGGCGGGAGGGAAGGGGGGCATTCTACGTCTGCTCTTGCAAACACTACCAGTATCATGGTGTAGGTCAAGTAGTCAGAGTTACGTAATCTCGCCAATGTGCTATAAACGGAGGAAGTTTATAGGGACGTTTTGGAGATAAGGGAATGCATTGATGCGTAAAGATCTAAACAGAACTACAAGTGATCGTCAGTTGGGCTACCTTACACACATACAACCTTTGGCCACCTTTGGGGGTGGGGTGCGGTGGGCTGGGGGGGGGGGGGGAGGGTACATTTGGTTCCTATTTAAAATTTTCGTTTTTGATCATTAGAGGACGTTAAATTAAATTACGTGCCAAAGTGTGCCTTAATGTTTCCCTGCTCTTTTCACCGTTTTGGTGGTCTTTCATGTGCCATTTAAAACCGTTTGGCGTACCAAGGATGGCACGCATTCCATAGGTTGCCAATACATGGAATAGATTGTAGTCTTATCAATGCTTTTACTAAAAACAGTGGATATTATATGATTGCCAATTTTACCGTTCCAATTTTACCGCTTTGCTAGTTTTGCCGAATTTACCTATTCCAAATATACCTTTGCCAAAATCACCTTGCCGAAAATACCGTTGACGAAAATACCGTTGCCAAATTTACAGTGATTCATTATTTATATATTGACAAAATGCTAAATCTAGAACGGTCTTTTTTCCCTTTCTCTCTCTCTTTTACTATCATTATTTTTGTTCTAATTTTCTCGACTATAAAACATTTTAAGAATATATTATAGACGAAAAATATACTATATTTGACCCACTAGTAGAATTAAGAATTATTTTGTTAAATAAACAAGGTTATGGGTTACATTTAACCACCTTGTAGTCGGATACAGTTAAAACACGAAGAAGGGATAGGGCTAGTGAAGACATAACGGGTTAGTGCTAAGTGCATTACGTAATGCTCGACGCCCTGCTGTCTGGTCAGGTGAAGGGGCGGGACTTACTTCACGTTGAAGTTCACGCGTGGCTGCCCAGACCAGCGATCGGACGGCCAGTATTACATAATCCACTTATCCGTTATGTCTTCACTAGCGCCATCCCTGCTTCGTGTTTTAACTGTATTCGGCTACAATGTAACTCATACACCTTGTTTTATTTTTTTTTTAAACACAATACTTCTTATATGTACTAGTGGGTCGAATTGACACATATAGCTTTTAATTGCATTAGCCAATGATTATTTAGAAATAGCTTGTAAAATATATTTGATAATGATGATGGCAATATTAAAAATACTATATTTTTAATTAGGTTCCCCAAAATGCAAAAATATGAATAAGTTTTAAAATTGTAATAACCAAAACATTAAAAACAATAAAGTAATTATAAATGAGCACTAGATATGCATAAGACTATGGTAACACCATCCATTCTGCTGAGCTTGCATCTTTTGCCTATCAAAGATTTAATTTATAGTGCCTCACTGAAGGTTGTTTATACAGAACCTTTAAGTATGTATTATTCGTTCTATATGTGCTGGTAAAGGTCCTTTGTTATCTACATAGATACAGTGTATATTCTGTTTAAAGGACCGTGAAACACGTGCAGTTAACCTTTATTGAGCTGCAAACTTTCTGCAATTTCTGCGAACAATGGCTCACCTTTCGTACCAATGAAGAATCTCTATTGCCCTGCTCATAGATAGTATGCAAGACTTCTACTGAGCAAAAAGTCGGGATAACACACTGAACGCTTATTTTTTTAAATTAATGTTGTATACACAGATTTCTAGTTCAAAAACTGAAAAAAAAATGTTGTATGTATAGGGGCCTACATAAATTTCTAGTTCAAAAGCTAAAAAAAAAATAAAAATAAAAAAAAAAAGGAAGAAATATTAATGTTAAATTCATTATAAATAACGATGAAATGGGAGTGAGGAAAACCAAGGTGGGCGTAGGGCATAGGTGTCCCCGTAGGCCTGTTGATGCCATGAGGTATTTTCCTTCCCTCTATACCGTTTTTTTTACTATTGGCAACATAATCTATATTTTTTTCCTTTTTTTTTTTAATGGTATAGTGAAAATGTGTGTTTATCTGTCGCTATGATTAACTGTCCGTATGTTTAAATGTCGTGTGATTAAGTGTCCGTATGTTTATCTGTCGTGGGATTAAGTGTCCGTATGTTTAAATGTCGTGTGATTAAATGTCCGTATGTTTATCTGACGTGTGGTTAAGTGTCTATGTTTAAGTGTCGCATGTTTATCTGTCGCATGTTTAAATGTCGGCACACGCATCTGACCTGGGTAGTTTCAGCGACACTCTACAGATCTGGGGACAAATCATAGCCTTCACCTGGATTCGAACCCAGGACCATTGGTATGCCAGCGATGTGCGTTATTGAGTGGGCTGTTTGACTGCCCTTGTTTAACAAACACCCGTTTGTAAGTAGGCTGTTTGAGTGCACTAAAAACAAACTTAGTAGGTTTGACTGCATTTGTTGTTTTTTTTTGTTTTTTTTTTAAGTTTGTAAGTAGGCTTATTTGACTGCACCAGATTAATGAAACTTTCTTGAAATTGTGTTTTTAACCCTTCCCGTACCGACCTACTTCTATCTATGCTGCCTTCAGTTCCGCTATATACGCGCCCGGGACTGTAAGGGTTAATTATACAGATTTAATCATCGTGAGATCACGTGCAAAGTGCAAAACATTTAAAGGAATTCTGGTATCGAGCTGAAACTAAGATAACAAAATCTCGTTGTTGTTTTTTTTTATAAATGTAATCGAATCCAACAAACAGCTTCTTAGACAATCAAAGTTCTATTGTTTCTGGCGTCATTTTCAATGTAATCGATTTACAAGCTTACGGTGAAAAAAACACAACTAAAAATGTATGTAGGCGTACATTCATCGAGCGCAGTTAAGGTGAACCATTCTATAGAGTATAGGTCCTGTTCAATGCAACAATGAATCGAATCTTTGACTACGAGATTGTCTCGGTTATTAAATGCACAGATCTTTGTAGGCATAAAAACAACTGTGTTCTACAAAAAATTTAAGATTGGAGTAAACTAACGGGGGAAATTCTGAATACGGTCATCCACTCCAAACCAGTTATTTGTACCATAGGGACAAGAAAAAAACGAATAATATACAAGTGTGTCCTGTTTCCGGGTAACACAATGCATTGTAACATTAAGATTTGGTTTTAACCAAACACGTACAACTAAATCTACCCACCCACCTACCACAGTAATCATGCAAAAAAAAAAAAAAAAGATATTCGCAAGATTTACATCTATGATTCACTATGAAAACCAGTTAAAGTTTATCACCCAATGCCCAACAAAAATAACTTTTTTCTTTTGTTCAATATATAATTAAAGCTTTAAATGTCAACTGTTCTTCCCGTCAACAAGAACACAATAAGATTGTATTGCCACAACGCTAGACAAACACATAACGTGTTTTACACACCACACAGTCAAGTCTTTGTCCAAACTCTACACAGCAAGCGCCTTTTGTGAAATTTGACACATTAATGAATTGATATCATAAACAAGTCGAATCTTAATAGTCTATACTTTAGTAAATAACCACGAATTCTGGTACAAGCAGGGGTGGAGACTTAAATTTTCACAACAATCGGTTGAATGAAACAGAGCCTCGTTTCGTGACCCGATTTCTTTTAATTAATATAATATTTATAGATAGTCCAACAACCGCTTCCCTAAATATTATAGGCCTATAGGTCTATATATTATGTGAACCGGTCTGACATGTCATTCTTTGATAGAGCCGTCTTAGTAAGCGAGAAGTGTTTGGAATATTTTGGAACACTTCGTTCTGCCGACTCCTCGCTTCTGGAAGTGCCCCGTTTCTCTCTGACGACCATTAGTCTTAGAGCCTTCTCAATATCCATTATGTTTGTTGGCAGCGCTATACAAATATTATTATTATTAATATACGGTAACGGAAGGACCGGAAGAAGATGGAGATGGGGGAGTAAAGTAAGGAGGGAGTATAGACCAATAAAAAAGAAAGAGATTAAGACATAGAGAGAAAGAGAGAGAAGGAAGGAGAGAGAAAGAGGTGTATCATCGTTGACAAAAGACCAACTTTCTACTAATCAATCTAAATATCCCAGCTATGAACAATAGCACCCAATGGTGGAATTTTGATGGAAACTCTCCGGCTACAGGTATACCTAAGGCAATCAAAAAAAGCACAATGGCACACACACTGAAAATGCTTTTGATTGGAACTGTTGGGCAGGAGACGCATGCCTGAATGCACCCTCATTATCCGGATCTATTATCATGTAATGCACCAACAATCGCACTTCTCACGGAAGCCGACCTAAAGTCTATTATCTACGGCTGCCATACACACACACAGTCTTGTGCCCGTTATAGTGTATAGCCTTTTATAACTATAGAAATAAACATGACCTAACATGGCATTGGGGTAAAAAAAAGAAGTGCCTAAGTATGTTCTCTGCTTTATCGTATACTTGTAACATATGCAGCTTTTTTTTCTTTTTCAAAATCTTTAAATACTTTTGAGCTACGTGAAGTCATGACTTTCGTATTATATATTCAAAAAGATCCATACTTTTTTTGCAGGTAAAAAAACAACAACTGAGGTGTTTAGGACAAATCGATCAATGTGTCAAAATTGAACATGGGTATTGAGGCTGTGTTTGAAACTTAATAACTTAATCGGTTATTGACAGTGGCGTAAGCATGGAATTTTTTCCCCTTCAAAACTAGGTTATTTAACAGTCCATCCTCCCCCAATTCTTTAAAAAAAAATATAAGCATTGCCCCTCCACTCCTCCCTCCCCCTTTTTCAATTAATATCTGCGTTTGCTCATAAATTCACAAAAATATACATAGACATAGTGATAAGTTGCTGATATACCGATATTCTCAGTCATTCTAGGATAAGAAATTACAAATATTTGGTCACTAGCCTATATTAAGCTGAAATAAAAATGGTTATACTTCCATCAAGTAAAATATTCGTTAACTGAACAGTAGTCCGGTTAGTTCATGGCCTTTATAATATTACATAGGTCACGGTTGAAGCTAACCACGTGAGCTTTCTTCTTCTTGTTTTTTTTTTTCGCAACTAATATTCTGATGGAAGCTATTCTAAATCTAGTTTTTTTTTTTTTGCTTTTTTTTCTAATGCGTATCAGAATGCGCGCGACATTTACTCTCTTGTACTGTGGTTTGCGAGGTAGCTGGTCGCAACAATAGATCAAAGCGGCAATAACAGCACCACTAGCATAGCTCACGAGGAAACGGAAAACCTATGGTCCTGATTTTCTGGCATTTGACTTCGACTTGAAATGTTATATTGATTATGGATTGATAAGTATGGCGGCCAGAAAGACGATGGTTACAATAAATCAATGCTAAAAGCAAACTAAAGAAAACAGCAAACGACAAAGAGTAGCCATGTACTATTTGACCAACTGCGGGAAATGTTTCCACAGTGTACAATTAAACTATTCAACAACTCTTCAAGTATGCAATTTCTAAGAAACATTTTAACTGTATCTAATCAAAATTTAATAAAACATGTAGGTCGACATAGAAAGAGTTGATATCCTTCCATTTTGTTGAAAAATGTTAAGTCAAACGTAAATAGAATTATAGAAATTTTAGCGGGTGAAAGACAGAGACAAAGTCATCTTAGACTATGAAGGATGAACACAAACAGCGAAACCAAGTCAAGATATTTAGAACAAGTTTTCAAAACTGATTTTCCTCAATGTTATTTGTTGAAATTTGAACTAAAAAATTTAAGCCTATCACAGGCATCAAAAACATCATCTATTCTAGTGGAGAGTACAATTATTATGTTGTTGGTATTAAAAGCAACACATTTTCGTCCAGAACACAAATAAAAAATGTTTTCCTTTTCTTGACCACTAAGGCTTAAAAAACCAGGCTTTATGGGGCCACTCTGTTCTAGTGGATCACCAAGCAGCATTATCTTTGGCAGCCACAACAAGCTACTTTAATTTGAGAAAACATTACCATGAAATAAACTGAAGTCCTTGGAATGCTGATCCAACTGGGTCTATTAACTACCTTTACGACAACCAAAATTTTCTATGTGGGTCACTAGTACACATACCTAAAGGACGTGTTTTGAATGATGCACTTTGCAGTGATGACCTGGTGATCAGACACTCTCGATTCTGCTAGACCTTAGTGCTGTGCTATATAAATAACCACCATCATCATCTTTCGGTGTGATTGACCATGAGCTACTGCTACTACTACTAAGGCTTCACAATGAGGTGGGAATCTCTGGAACTGCACATCTCTGGTTTCATTATCTGTCAGGATTCAGCTTCTTCTTGTAAATCAGGCCTCTTCAAATGACATTCCTCCTGTCTTACCTATTTCCATTTTGGGGCTTTGATTATTCTCTGTGTACATCAGCAGAATGTTTGATATATCTCAGAAACTATTTGCAGATGACTCAGATTTGTACACCCCGAACCTTCTGCTTGTGCTGCTGTTAGGGGTGTGGGGAACTGCTGTCTTATGGGGATATCAAGGATGTATTCCACCAGACTTAAATTAAATGATGACAAGACATGGGCAATTATGTGGCTCTGATGCCAGTCTTCAGAAGGTTCCTTTAGAATTAATAACAGTTGGTGCCTCTGAGATCCCATTGTCAAGCTTTGAGAGAGACTTTGGCTTTTTCATTGACAGTAAACTTACAATGGTTCCTTAGGTCAGCTCTGTAATTAGGGCTTGATCAATCAAAGGCTTTCGCTTACATATAACTGCATGGATGGCACTGCACCTTACTATCTTTGAGAAATCATTACAAAGCATTATCTACTCAGGGTTCCCAGTCTCGTTTGTCACAAAGAGAAGTCCTTAGGTGCCCTCTTTTGAATCTGTGATGCCTACACTATGGAACAGCTTGCCTCAGATACTGAGGGATGCTTAGATAAAAGAGTACTTTGAGAAGAGTTGCCAGATCATTTTCCTTAACTATTGTATTCATGCCTTCCCTACTCGTTGGAATAAGCATTGTACTTAGAATGCAAAAATGCAATGATATGGAGAGAAGATGTGCTATATATGTAAATAATATTATTTTTATATAAAACCTAAACAAAACCCTTTCTATCACAGTCCTATTTACTATCTTGTTGGTCTATGAGAAGATGTTGTATTTTCTTTAGCTTTTAAATATTTTTTTTGTCTGTATTATCTGTATGTACATGTATATAAAATCAAAAGTTTGTTTTGCATAAAGTTCTAAGCATGTACATCAAAATTCATACAGTTTTGTAGAAATTTTACATTTGTTCAAACTTGGTTCACAAGCTATTGGGATTTTAGATGGCTAAGTATTTTTTTAAACACCAGATGTCAATTTAATGTATTGAAAATAGAAGTCCTTAGTATGTTTCATATACATTTCTTTTTGCAGCTTGATATTTTGTTTAGGAGAGGATTAGCTAAACAATTAATCTTTTTTATGGTAAACTATATTTGATCGTATGATTTGGTGTATTAATCCGTATAGTAAAATATTAATTTGAAGTAATACAGTGTATATACTCGCATATAGATCACACATTTAAAAACAAAAATTTAAACAAAAATGAAGAGGGCAACCCACTGGATACAAATAAGGTTAAAAAAATCAACAGCCCTACTCTGCTATAAAGTCGCTATTGATTGTAGTGTGCAGAATTACCAGGATAAGTGTTTTAAAAAAAAGGTTCAACACAGTATTTGTCTGTTTCAACATGTTGTAGACTCAATTGTTTCTGTGCTCAGTTTGTATAGTGGAGATATAATAATAGTCCTTTATCAATGCCAATAACTATTTTTGACTCATTCCTTAATCAGCTTTTTGTTTTCATTCTGACCCCTTTGTTTGATTTTTAAACAGAACTTACCCATGTTCTTTAAAATGGGCCATTATTAATGAATTTTGATTTTTTTTTTTTATTAATTATCCATTGGCCTATTATTATTTTAAAGTAAAATAAAAAAAATGAACCCTAAAAACAGAGACTGTGGTAGGGAATGAGTTAAATGTATGAAAGAGTTAACATTCAGACTCACTTCTTTCTTTTCCTCTTCTTTTTCTTCTTCTCCTTTTTGTCATCTTCTGCACCAACTGGAACTTTGCTGCCACTGTCTTCTTCTGCACCTTCTCCCTCAAACTCATCAAAATCCTCATTGTAAACTGTTGTATCTGATAAAAACATTAATTGTTTGAATAGAAAAAAATGTATTCAACATAATCATAATAAACATTTGTTATCTTTCTTATTATATTTTGCCTTTCATCTCGAGCACACAAATGTATTATTAATTTTAAAATATTTTTAAAGAAGCAATCTTTATTTTTCAATTGTTAAAGAAAGAAAAAACAAAACAATATTATGATTGTGAGCCAACAATAGCAATGGATGGTTACAATGGCAAATTGTGGCTTCATCCTACCAATTACAAATGCCACACTTGTAAAGTTTATCTTTAAGAAATAATAACATGCTAAGCAACCAAGACAGATGGAAAAGGAGTGACCTAGCATTAGGATTTTTTTTCCAACCAGAAAATAGTCAATTTTTCAAATAAAGAGAAATATAATAAAACGTGTTGCTGTTTACATCCTGTATTAAATATTTATGCAGTAAGTAAAACCATCAATTTAAATCTTCATATGACTTATTTTTGCCATTGGATGGTTTTAAGAATAGCACTTACTGATTTTATATCACCATTTGTAGTTGTGTCTTGAGAATATTTATGCTAATTTACTACTACTAATTTATTTGTGAATAAAACAGAACAAAAGTATTTTGTAAAATCTCTTAGAAATTTTATATATTTTTAATATTTTGACATTGAAAAAAAAAAGGAAATGTGTTAAACAAATTTATACATTAAATAATTTTCAAAATCAATTTATTATCATAAAACTCAACTATAATAAATTGTTAGGAATCTATTTTCTGTAAACTATTACTATTAATGATGGAGCACAATGGTCTAGAGTACCATTGGTCCTAGGTGTGAATCCTGATGAAGGTTAGGATTTTTTCTTAGTTCTGGAGGGTGTCTCTGAGTCTAACCAGCTCAGATGGGTACCTAACATTAGTTAAGGATAAGTTAAGGTAGGTGACTGGGCATTGTGCTCATTCATTATGCCCTAGTATGCTGTGGCCACAGAAATTGATGAACACTGCCTCACCAACTCCATAGATCAAATTTGTCTGAAATGGTGACTTTACTTTTCTAATATAAATAAACTTTAATCATTCAAATAAGAACCTTCTTGCATGGTGAACAATATTTTATTCCAGTATTATCTTACTTCCAAAAAATCTATCCAGCAATACAAGATTAATTTCTAAAACTTTCTGTGACGTTGTTAGAAAAATCTCAAATCAAGAAATATTACTCAACAAAGTCATCTTACTTGCTTCTGTTGTATTATCATCTCCTTCACCAGCCTCTTCAGAAGGAAAAACTAACAATGGTGCTTCATCATCAACCAATGTAAGTAATTCTTCACTATTGCCTACTGGCTGTGAGGAATGGTCAGCTTGTTCACAATCACTCTCATCAGAACTGCTGCTGCTTATGAAATTCTCATCGACTGGATTTTGTAAAGGATTCTGTGAGTCATATTCGCCAGTAAGGCTATTCTTGGAGCTACTTATAAAAACCATGGAATCTTTATTCGCCAGCTTTATTTACCCTCCAGGCAACTGATTAAAATCTGTGAATGAAAAAAATAAACATAAAAATATTTTGGCCCTATAGATTCAAAAACAAACAAACAAGATCCATTGAACACCTAGTGGTACACTGAAGAAGTATATCTACTTATAATTTTTAATGATAAGCCTGTATTCATCCTAATTAAATGCCAGGATTATATCCTATTAAAATTATATATTTTCTAGGTGTGCCTAGTTGATGTTGCAAGCATTTGCAAATCATCATAATTAAAAACTGGACAAAATAGTCTTTCATCTAGTGGTTGCCAGCTCTAAACTTAGTAATAGCCCAGTGCTATTAGCAAATGTTAACAGGCCCTTTTAAAGCATATGTTAACAGGCATTTATAGAACAGCAATATAAATATTGCTACTAATTTGTAAACTTTAAAATAAAAATTAAGGATCTAATAGTTTTGCCTAATCTGGAATAATATTGTGCAGGCCTCTTTAGTCTTATAGTTATAAGGTCTAGATCAGGGGTCGACAACCTTTTCATTATAATGTGCCGAATTGGGATTTCTAATTCATTCAGCATGCTTAAAAGTCATCATGTTCTCTTCTTGTAGAAGAGACTTGCATTGCCATTTTGGCAGCCTTCTGCATGCCATTGAAAATCGCGCTGCATGCAAAGTATGGCACGTGTGACAAGGGTTGTCGACCCCTGGTCTAGATGGCCTTATGATGTACTATATTACTCATATATATATATTAATGAGACCATAACTAAACTAAACTGAAAACAAATTAACAAAACTGACTAAAACAAAATATAGTTCAAAATACATTGTATGCATGGGTGTAAGAATAATTTAGAATTTATGACATGAACAAAAACCTATTACATCCATTTTTTTAAAATCGTTTTTTTGGTGATAATTAAGAACAAAGGCTTATAAAGATCAAACAACAAAGTAGGGCCAATGATTAGATAAGTCAGGGCCATATTTAGGGTTGTGGGGGCCCTGTTCCCAAATTAATGTGGGGGCCCCTCCTGGCCTCGTCCCTGCCTTCCACATAACTCAGAAAAGTGCAGTTCATTCATGTTTACTTTCTGTAAAATCATAAATAAATTGTATGTTGTGGCTTAGCTCGGTTGGACTGGTGCGCTTAAAAATTTAGGGGAATAAATGAATTTTATTTTACATTTTCAACAAAAGGGATGTCACAAAAAAAGTCTTTTTGGGATATGTGGGGGCCCCTTTTGTGTGGGGGCCCCTGTTCGAATGGAACATGTGGAACATACCTAAATACGCCACTGGATACAGTTAAATTAGGTATAGAGTATAGTGTATTATAAATTATTTGTTAAAAAATTAATAGTTGAATTTAATATAAATATTTTAAAATTATAATTAAAAAAATTCTAGCTTGAAGATCATAAAATCATAGTATTCATATAAATTCATATTCATAGTGCTAGGCTACAACTACAACCAGAATTCTCAAATTTTAATTCGATGTTTTGAACTGGATTTTAAAAATATCTATAATAGGCCTATATTGTATGACACGAAAATCAAATTTAAAATGATCTTATTGACTAACAATTACATTTACCAGTAATTATCAAAATAAAAATAGTCAAAATACTATAAATTATTAAATGCCATTTAACATGGGTCTAATCAGTAGGGCCTAGGGCTAGGCCTACTACTGATACTGAAAATTGGAAACCGCTAGAAATCGATATTTTTATACATTAAGTTGAATGGAAAATCAATAATATTTTAAATAATATAATTCGTATGACTTACATAGAAATATACTTGTTAGCATCTGGAAAGGCAACATTGCCCTAACATTTTTTTTCTGTTATGTTTACATTATAGAGAAAGGATAAACGTCGATGGCGGCCATATTGTTTAAAGATGGCGACGGAAACCATTGACTTATTTTTTGAAATTTTACAATTCAAAACCACTTATAATAATTGTAGTCTAAGATTATAAATAGTTTTAAAATCTGTTTTCAACAAAAATGTATCTCTTAAAGTACTATCTAACTACAACTATAAGGTATGAATAAACTTAATGTTATGCACTATATTTTCACGTTGCTGGGCTATACCGGAAATAGGATATCGAAAGTATCGCCTACTTATTCGCGCAATAATTCAAAGTTGGTTAATAATATAAATGAGATTACGTTGTCTGTTTCAGTCGTGCTCAATATTAATACTATTTAATGTACCTCGAAATTCTAAAGTTGGTGTATTAAGAATATCCAAAATTATTATATATCTAATTAAATATATATATAGACTATACAAAAATAATAAATTATAAATAGCCTATTTATAGGCTGAATATATTTAAATATTTTTAATATAGGCTATCTAAAAGTTTTATCTATATATATAAAAAGACAGTGTTAAGCCCCGCGAGGATCCCCATTGGTCAATTTGAAAACACGTGTGTCACTGACCTATCTAGGCCTAGCCCAATATACCGTCTAATAATTTTTCACATCGGACATGTGTCTTCGATAGCTCAGTGGTTAACGTAGTGGACTGCTATACGGGCGACCAGGGTTCGATTCTCCAGTTAGACTATACTTTTTTTTTCGACAATTAATTTTTCAAACTTTTAAAAACAAAAGACATTGTAAATCTATAGGCAATATAGATTTTGTTAAATAAAAATATTTGACTATTTTTTTTACCCTATTACAATATTTATTTACTTTCCTAAAAGTATTCAGTAAGTGTAGTTTATAAATTTGTTATCTGCACCCCAGACAGTCCTTTTTTTTTTCACCCGGGCAACGCCGGGCAATGTAGCTTGTATAATATATTAAAAAGCTTTTAAAAATACACATAATACATCTAAGCTTATTACTGATGGATGACAACTAATGACAAGGCTGCCTGAGTGATTTCATATTTGTTTTTATTTCGAATTGAAATTGAGTGCAAACAAAAATCCTATTATAGGGTAGTGGGCCTACATTGTAGCTTTTTAAATGGGACACTGTGGCCAAGTAGCAGCGCACTTGACTGGCATGAATCCTGGTTGAGAACCAGTATTTATTCCCGGGTCTGGAGGATGTCGCTGAATTTTCTCATCTGATGGGTACCTTGCATTAGCTGGGGCATTTTAAGGAGGCTGTGCATTGCATTTGCCATACAATCCCCTAGTTTTCTGTGCCCACAGAAACTTATGCACAGCCTCTATAAATCAAGTTGTCTGACAAAGATGGTTTATAAATGAGAAACAATGCAAGAAAACATGAAAAGGTGTTGAATTTTTAGCAATTACTTGAGGCATTGGGCATATTGAATTCCTTTTTTAAAATTGATAAATGTGCCTAAAATTGTTTTAAGCTTAGTTTCTTTTACTGCATGTACCATTCATCACATAATTCTGTAAATTTGAAAATTTGTTTAGTAAATATAAAAAAAACACAAAAGAAATGCATTTTAAATTTTAAACAAGTTTTATTAAAACAATTTTGAAAAAAAAATCAAATACCCAGATGACTTATGGTCATAGGTCAACTAACGTTTACAAAACAGGTTTACCATTTACCCTCAAACAAGTTTAATTACTTTTCACATATCAATAAAGTTGATAACTAGTCATATCTTTAATCAGATTTGAAATAAATTACTAGATGCATACAAAATTGAATTTAAAAAATACCTAGTTTTAAAACAAAGTTAAAGATATAACACAACTAATTGATAAGAAAAAATATTTTGCTTTAAAATAAATCAATATTTTATAGCTTACAAATTATTGGTTTTAACTACAGTCGATTTATTGGAAGCGGTAAACAAATCACTTGTATGGTTTGCTCTCAGCTCTGTCTCACTATTGACAGTATGGTCACTGGCCTCTGCCACAATAAAATTGCTAGCTCTAGAATTGTAAGTCATGGGTAATACTGCATTGGGATTCACATAGTCACTGGGTATGCCTGGAATACAAAAACTACCACCAGGGGGCTCTGCGAGTGATGGGAAGTAGGTATAATAGTTGCCGTCAAAGTACATTCCGCCATAGGGGGTGAGCTCTCTTTCTGCAGCCACTGTTCTTGTGGATGCCATGGTGCTTATATGCGGATGCTGCTGTAGCTGAAACAAGTCAGGGCTACTCATAGTGCTGGCAGTGAACATGTGATGGCCGGTGGGCTCGCCATCTGGTAGTTTAGGCTGAAGCTGAAATGTGTGGTAGCTGGGCACCTGATTTATCATGTCCTCATTGATTTCTGTAGATTTGAAAAAGATACTATTAAAAAAAATTTTTTTATAAGAATACAATGCTGTCCAATACATTGTTGACTCTGTATACTAACAAAAAATAGACACTTAAAAAAAATGTGTGAATTTAAAAAGGCACTTTTTAAAAATTGTGCTTAGTCAAAAACTTTTAAAATGAAAACCTAAACTTTCAACATGGATTAGCATAGAACACAATAATCATCTACATAGAATAAGCATCTATGACATTAAAAATATGTAAAAATAATAAGGTATATTGAAAGGGTGCAAATTGTTTTTAAAAACTGCTATAAAGTTGAACAAAATGAAGCTAAAAGCTGATATATTAGATCAGGAAACTAAACTAAAAGTGCTCATTAAAATGTGTATTTGTATGAATTTTTAGATAGACTATTGTATATATACAATTAACAATGTGACCATAGGAATATACCGGTAATCTTAACTCTTACAAGTCTTATTATTTTTACAAAGAATATGAATTATTTCCCCTGTTTTTGATTTGATGAATAATTAGCTAGAAGCCCTCTCTTTTAAAGTGATATATAATAAATATTATATTTTCCTCATGCTAAAAATATTATAAAACTTAATACAGTTTTCTTCTGGAATTCAACAAACTATTTAGTGATTTTATAAAATAGTAGATCTATCTTAGGAACTGGTCACTGCTTCATCTGTGCTAGGCAGAGGATGCCGATAGAGGCACAATGGCTAGGACAATACGCCCAAAATGGGAGCTGTCTTACAGCCTGGAGAGGATTGGGCCCCGCCAGGTTTACTTGCCCAAGACACACCATGAAATGAGAGAGAGAGAGATCTATTAGCAAACATTTTTTTGTTCATTTTTATGTAAAAAAGTTATAAGAATATTTTATTTTTCCATTGTTTAGAAAAACTACATAAATAAACACTTTTTAATAGTATGTAAATGTAACCCATATTTAATTAAGTTTAATGCTTTGATAAAAAAAACCTTTTAAGAAATACTTTATCCCCTAAAAAATAATGAACAAGTCTAATTTTGACAAAACTGACTATTTACGGTAAATTTCTCCGGAAAAATAATAAAAACAAAAAAACAGTGACAAGTAAATTCTGATGAAAAGGAATTAAAAATATGACTTTAAGAACTTCTTTAAAGTAGATTATTAAGATGTGCAACTCTGGCATGCACATTCTTCAAAAAAATTTAAAGTTATTTCTAATTAAAAAATAATTTCCCACTTCCCACTGTATGAATGAAAAATTGTGTCTCTTATAAGTTTCTTAAAAGTTAACAGACGTTCCTTCTAGATAGAAGATTATTACGCCCACTAGGCCCAAAACTCCTGCAGGGCGACAGGGATCCGTCGGTGGCAGGGCTAGAACCCACGACCTGTCAGTTGGTTTTCGGTTGACAGTCCGGTGAAATAACCGCTGGACCAGCCGGCTTCACAGTATCCAATCATGTGGTTAATTATGTTGCTACTATTAACATTATGGTTATCTTTTACGTTTGCTGTTGTTTTCACTACAATTTCTCCAATATACCCGGTAGTTTTATGGACATTGAAATATAGTATTTTTTATAACCTTTACTAAAAGCACCAAATTTTGTCAGTGCCAACTTCCAGATGATGCTAAAATTTAGAGCTGCATTAAGCATTTCATGATGACCATATTAAACATGTCTCAGCAACAAATGAAAGATACCTATTTGTGCCCTAAATTGCATATTGCTGCACTTGTAGGTTACAGTATCTGTATTTGGCAATGTTTTGCATGGTGTACATCTTTACATTTTTTCTTTCTTTTCCTCTGCTAAGTCTTTCATTTTTTACCCCGTGCACACCAGCAGTGGTTGGAATTTATCATTTTTGTTTTATCAGCAGCTTTAGTGTTTCCCATGTGTTTGGGTCAATATTAATGTAATGTTAAATGTAAATTTTTTTTTAAATCTGTTGTGGTGAGATGCCTTTAAAAGGCTTTTTTTGGCCACCATTTTTTTTCCTATGTCCCAGCTCACCAAAAAGTAGCTTCTTTGGAAGACTGTATTCTACCAGCTGACAATTAACCTGAGTTGCGTATGTATATTTCAGCAACAGTTCTGTGTCTGGGACAATATCTTGCAGATTTTTTAAAGTATTTAAAGGCACTGTATAAGTATAATATACACACTACATAGTCATTGACTGAAGCCATAAGCCAACTTCCAGGTGAAGAATGGGGAAGGAGGGGGAAGAATAGAAATAATTACAACACTAGTTTACACTTTTTACATTCACTGACCCTTTTTGAAGTGAAGATTTCCCAAGACAATCAAATCCCCAGGTTTATTTTGCCTAACTGAATCTTCCTGTCCCCTCCACGAAAAAATATTTACTGAAAAATTGTGATGCCTTTGCAAAGTTTTGCAGCACTCCTGTCAAGATGCAGAGGCTTCCCGGGCGCCACAGCGAACACTTTAAATACCACTGAATTAGGCCTACTGACTATACCTATTTGCATTTTTAGACTTCTAAGTATACATTTAAGCTAGTCACAGGAAAAAATTAATTGTAACAAGGCAATGCCAAATGCCTCTGAAACAAATTAAACTTTAAAAATTTGCCAACACTTGCACTGTTGACTTAATCCATGACATTTTACTTTCAGGGTTTTAATGCATTAAACTTGCTAAGTTTCAATTTTATCAATATCAGCTAATCATTTCACCTATTGAAACAGCTTAGTTTCATAGTTTAGATAAGGGGACGGCAACCTTTTGCTAACAGTGTGCCAAACTAGGATTTCAAAATCCTTCAGCGTGCCAACAGCCTAAAATGAATCGTTACAAACTTTTATATTGAATGCAAAAAGTTTGTGATAATCATTCTCTTTATTTGCATTTAAATCAAATGCAATATTTTATTATTATAACGTTCACATTAAAAAATGTATGGTAATTATTGTCTTAACATTTTAATTTGTTAGTCAAGATGTAACACCTGCTAATATTAACTATGTTTTGATCTCAGTTTAACTGAGACCTCCTTTATTTTTTTTTTTAAGAAAGATATTTGAGATTGATTATTGTTAAGCGGAATTGATAGGTAGTAATCATACAAACTGGGCAGTTAATGTAATGTTTGAAAATATACATATAAACTCTTTGGTCATATAATATTTATATATATTTTCAAATACTTTGTACAGTTTGAGCATTTCAAATATATACATTGTAAGCCATTTATTCTATTATAAAAGAAAAAAAATAAACAGAAATATTATCTCAAATAAAACGAATTAATTATCTCCCTTTAATTAAAAAAATGTTCTACATTTGATTCAATAGTGATGCCAAACAAGTTATGTTTTGTAATATAATATTACTGACTAATTATTTCTTTATATAATCCAACATTGTGGTATTCATTACAAGATTTCATTATTAGAGGATTAAAATAATTTACGTTAAACAGTTGTAAATATACATTTCCTGCAGTAATTGTGAGTTTATATTTTAAACATAATTAATTACAGAAATTACATATTAGAGCTATTAAATAAGTCCCTTCTGTTTATTAAATTAATAATACTAATAAATTTGTTTTGAATTACTCATATTTATGTTTAATTAAAGAAGATGATCATAAAAACTCTAATTAAACGTAAATGTAATGAAACGCAAATGTAATTAAACGTAAATGTAATTAGTCTATCAATTAATGAGTGGTCAAGTGTAATTGACCTCTTTGTATGCTTAAAACAGCTTTCATGAGTGATATAATCTGTTCATACGAGCAAGTTGAACCCAAATCTGAAAGTAAAAGACCAAATACCCAGCAGTTGAGAAAAGCAGATGACTTTCCTAAGCAGCTTCCTTCCATCATTTTTTCCCGCAATGGGCACATTTGGATGGCCATTTTTTTAATGTTTAAAATTCAACCTGCAGCATTTTAAAATCGCCAATATCCCTACACTTTAAAAATCTACATCTAAGAAGGTTGTAGTAATATCAAACTATTTAGGTTTGATGGATGTGGTTTGAAAAAAATTGACTCCATCAATTTTAAGGTCTAGCCTATGTTTAGAAACTTCGCTTTAAGTGCTTTGATGTACTTCTGAAAAAGCCCACTTTCTATCTTAATAAATGCCCTAGGGATGTGATTCAGTTAAATGTTTTGAAATTGATTTCAAGGCAAGATTAGTCCAGTTTCAATGCAAATATTCCAGTGGTGCTTGGAAATGCAACTCACTTAAATGTATAGCTAGGTCATTCAGAAAAATCTGCTTCAACAGTCAGTTTTCCTAATTTAAAACCGGAGGTCTTTCGAGTGCCATTGAAAATCGCTCTGCGTGCAAAGTTTGGCACGCGTGCTTTAGGTTGCCGACCCCTTATTAGGGGAAATTTTCTATTAAAGCTGCTCGACTATTGAAGGAAAAACAGTTCTAAAGATGGTCAATAATAATCTAGCCAACAGCCAATTATAAATAGCTAAGAGCTAAATCATTGCCAAGTAGAGTATATAAAGCTATTAAGGCAGATGTTTCTATATTAGCAGTTATATTCAAAACTTTTGTTATTCAGACAATCTTTTAACATATATTGAATAAAAATGCCCTCTTAACATATACAATAACTCTGCCCTCTTCAATTCAATGAAGAGTTACTTTGAAAAGCTTAAGTTCCTATTAATATTATCTTATCTTATACATTATAGACGCTCCTTCTATAAAGAAGATTATTGCATCCTACGCTCATCTGTGGTCCAAGTCTAATCTTGCATTTTTATTAATGTTTTAAATAATGTTAAGTTACTGGTTTTGTTCAGGCAACCTGTGAGGATTTAAAATATATATAGTAGTTTTAGTGGGACATAATTTGTATAATCTCTAGCCCGGTGTTAATGTAGGGAATAAACGAGTGACGTTTTACGATAGAAACAATGACGTAGGAGTTAGATTGAACGTAGCGTAGATTTGGATATAAAGACAGACGACCTTAGAATTTGTTAGCGGCAAGACGTGTTTAGACTAGGCTATATAAACTGTTGTGTATTTGAATTCATCTTGTACATAGATTGCATTAAATATTGAGTTCTCATTTTATTACAAGCCGGCAGTTTGTTCATTGATTATTATTATATAATGTGATCTCCCTGAGAGTTGTATACATAGTATTTACAAAATAACGGTCACACAACCCATTCCATTTTATATTCATATCTGCCCCAATGAATGTTGATTCCTCATATCTAAATGTCATTTTAGTCATTTTGAGACTAAGACTTGTTAAACTATGATTAACACTGAATAAATTTGCTAAATTCTACCAATTGGCTTAAATTGGTTTAAATAAAACTGCTTACCTTTTTTTGTATCTTTTGCTGTAATCTTTGGGGATGGAAGACATATTGTTTTTGTTTGCTTTAGTTCGACCATTGTTGGAAAAGGTTTTAAATTTTGTCTTTTTGCATTGCTGCCTTCTGGTAGTGCAGATGAACATTCTGAAGAAAACAAATTGTTGCTATATTTTCTTAAAGTTAATGATTTATTATGTAAATAAAGTAAAGTTTAAAGAAAAACTAACCTCTTTTAGATAGACGAACACAACTATTGGCATCTGGTAGAATGTTGGCTTGTGGAGGTTTGTTGAGTGAACAGTAGACATTGGCATGGTTATTTTGATTTTGGCTTGCAATGTTGCCACTTGTAGAAGGGTTGTTTTCTATTGGAGACGACCCAAGAGACTTGGCTAAAGATCTTGTCATAATTCTAATTTTTGTTTTGGGCTCAACATAGGGTACCCCTTGCACTTGGCTGTTACTTCTGATCAATGGAGAAATACAATCCTTATTGTAGATATTATAACAGCAATCAACAGATAGTTTGCAAAAATATATTAAATTGTGTGGCTATCAATATTAACAAGTGCTTATAGCTTTTTAAAGACAATTGAAAAACACCAGCCAACTTCTATATGAAGATTTTATGTGTAAATATTAGAAACTTTTACTTCCTTATAATATAATATAATAGGTCTCTTATAATATAGGCCTCTTATAGTATAGGCCTCACTGCACCAGTTATTTTAGCAATAAAAAAACACCAGGTAAATTTAGTTTACCTTTTCTTTAAGAAATAAAAAAAGATTACTTTATATAATGAGAACTTTTTATTAAGTACTAAAAGAATAGAAAACAAATTACTTTTTATCAGTAGATGTTTGCTTTAGTGGAGCAGAGAAGTCTTGTGCAGGCATCTTGCTTGTGTTTCTTTTTTTTCCACCTGCCTCATGCAATGGTTCTAGAAGAGGACTTCCATTGCTCATAATGCTAATTATCTGTTCAACAGAGTTTTATTACTAACAAAAAAAATGTTTCTAGTAATCATGTGTGTTAACTAGTTTATGTGTAGCCTAAAATAAATTACTGAAAAGGACAAATATTTAGAAAAACCTGCAGTACATGCCTTACCTGTGATTGAAAATCTTGGGGTAAAGCTGCTGTGATAATCCTTAGATAATCAACTGTCATTTCCAGAATACTAGCCATGTCTGTTTTTCTTCCTCTGACATAAGGCAAAAGCACTCTGAGCTGATCACAGCTATCTTTTATACGTTCCCTGTTTAAAAATATACAAGAGTTGTTTTTACAACCTAAATTGTACAAAGTAAATGATATACTTTGTGTAAAACATCTGCCTAACAAAGTATTCAAACAATGCACAAAATAAATACTTTATATAAATGGCTTTAAAAAACAAACCTGTTATCCAAATTTTCTAATAGATTTGTGCCATTATAAATAACATTTAAAAAGCTAACTTTTATATGAAAAATAAAAATTAATCTACTTTTTAGAGCTTATAAAATTGTACATTTTTCTCATAAATTAGCCATGAATTTCTGTATTTCCATTCAACTCTATATCTTTAAATATCAAGAGGCAAAATCTTCAAATTTCAGAAGAAGGAAAAACTTCATATTGAATTACTTGCTCTAAAAATTGTTTTAAACATAGTTAATGGTTAAGGTGTAATAAATGTTATGTAAAATTTTAGTGAATTACAAAGAAAACATTATATGCAATGATAAAAATGAGTTATTTTGAATGCTACAAATCAGATCCCTAACTTACCTTCTCTTCTTTTCTGTGCATTCTGGAATTTTTTTGAATTTGCTGAAATTAAGAATATTGTTAAATACTTCTTTCTAATTTTTGTTTGTTTGGGTAGAACATTTATTTCTTTGCTACAAATAGGCCTACTTTTGTATGTTTTACTATATTTTATTATAATACTGGATTTTTGAAAAATATTCTTCTAATAGCTTTATATATATATATATATATATATTCAATATAACATGTCTTTTTTTATTTTATTAAAGGAAAGTAGAGTGGGCTAAAAATGTATTGCATGTATTTATTTTTCATTAATTTTTATGTCCAGATACGAATAGGCTAAATATTTGTATAGAATATTGATAAATAAAGTTAAACTCTGAACTACAATACTTCATGCAATGTTAGTAATTAGTGTCTAAAAAAAGAAATATACATGCTCAGAATTAACTTTTTTTTAAAGGATAAAACTAGTCACTCACCTTCTTTGTTTTTCTTTATTAGCATGTTCAGCTCTACACCAGGCAGGAGATTGTAAGTCTACATGACTGTCAAATGAACAAATACTTCATATTTGAGTCTCTACTAGGCTATTGTCAACAGGAAACTTAATTACAAAGCTATATCCTGGTGAACATTTATTGTATAACAAATATACTTCAATAATGTCACATTAATTCATTAATAAATAACTTAAAATTTAAAATTTCACTATTAGTTTTACCTTTTATTCCTATTTTTGTTTCTGTCCACAGCTGTTGATTTTTTAGACTCGGATTCTGATGTATTTTTTATGTCCATAAGGGAAATGTCATTGAGATCAAGAGAACCGGATATACTTTCAGACTGAGATGACTGACTACAGAGTATTAGTAAAATAAATAAAAAAATGTTAAAATCTTATTTCAATCAGTTGTATACAAATGCTTTCAAGAGACAAATATTATCAAACAAGTGAAAGTGTAAGAGTGAAATAATTTTCTGAAGGGTGTATACACTAAGTATAAAATTTCATTACCTTCTTTCACTTGTCCTGACAGAATCGATACTTATTGCAGATTCAGGTGTTTTAACAGATTCTGGAGATACTACACATCTATCAGAATCTGAAAAAAATATTTGATAAAAGAACATGTATGTATCCAGTATTCATGGATAAAGGGTATTATTTACATGAGAAAAGCATTAAATTATTTGGGGTCAATATCTCAAGATAAAAACTTACCAAATGTTTCTTTCCCTGTGGTGCACTGATACTTTTGGTATATCTGTTTAATGGTTTCTTTAGAAATTGGCAGAACACAAACCTCATCAAAACTTTGAAGTTTAATTTCACCTTTGGAAAAGTAACCAGTTAAACACAGCAAATGTTTTTCATTAAGCATTCTAGCATTGAAATTTTAAAGCTCTGTGTTAATATTTTAAAACAAATATTTACAGCATGTGGCCTAGAAAAAAAGTTGCTGTTTTTTTCACGTTATTCTGACAATAAAATAAGAGCTCATTCTATTCCACATTAACATTTTCTTGATTGAATTTACCATGTTTTATAATGCACACACTTAGAGAATATTGAGCTTTTTGCTAATCCATTATCTTGAATTTTTACCTAATTCATCTAATACAAATACAATTACTATAGTAAATTATATGTTCAAACCTTCATTAACTTTTTCTGTTAAAGCAACCAAAATGGCATTTTTGTTTTGTTTACTAGAAAACCTGTTTGAACAAAAAAAATTGTGTGGCTTGTTCATCTATTAACTAAAAAAAGTAAATTCTATAGTCTAAGCAATAAAAAAACACATCTGACATGTTTTTAAAAAGTTGTAAAAATTGAAAAAAGTATCTTTAAAAAAAAATTACCTTATGGCAGAGGATAAAGAAAAGAATTCTTTATTTAATAAAGAGAGTATGTGAATCCAAATAAGATGAAATGTCTCATTGTTACACATGTCAAGAGCCTCATTGGGTGAAACAATTTTGAAAGAAGCTGCATCTAATGTCTGTAACAAAAGTTTATGGAATATAATTAACTTATATCTAAGGGAATTCCACCCCTCAAAATATTAAGGATTTAATAATGTAATTATAACATTTTGTATTCTTTTATGCATACTAATAATTTAAGAAAAGAGACACAAGACTTTGGTAAAGAAATAAATGGGGATAAACAAATTTGGAATCAATAGCCTACAATAAAAAAAAAATTGCAAACCACTTTAAAATATCCATTACTTCTATTAAGACTGGCTGAAAACAAATGATTTATTCAGTAGCCTAATTCTGTCAATTATTCTAAAATTCAAATTTAAGTTCATACCTCTGCAAAGATATGCCTTAAGTTACTTCCTGTTTGTACATCTGAAATAAGTAAAGAACAGCAAGTTCCTCTTTTCAGGTCCATGGATTTTTCTACCTGTGTAGCTTTTGTTCTGGGTGGGCTTTCCATGCAACGACTGCCCATTTCCTAGAATAGTCAAACATTTTCAACCATTAAGCAAAGTTAACTTTTATAATTTTTTCATATCTGAATGTAGACATTTTGGTTTGGAAAATTATTGTACTTAGCCTTATCTCCAGGTGTAGTTTAGGTAATATCAACCAATCTAGCCTAAAATATAGGCATACTTGTGCATGCTTGTGTGTATGAATTAAGTCTAACGCATGTTTTCAAAAAGAAATAAAACTCACCCATTCGCTTGAGACTTCAAGCTTCTCAGTCATCAAGTTCTTACAAATAGCATCGTCAATGAAGCTGTCAACATCATCACTCTCGCCCTCGCTGTCAGAGCTTTCGGTACACTCGGCCGAAAATCTGTTATCTTTTAAAATGTACGCACCGCTCATATCTGGTGAGTAACTAGCCTGCTCTCTCCCCATGCTTTTGTCCTCACCAGTAAGAATATGGGCAATAATTGGGTGTGATCTATTGACGTCCGACGACAAATCTTTATCCGACAAAGAAGATGGTGGGAAGCTGAACAACGAGGAAAGCAAAATGTCCATGTTGACATTATTAGACCTGACACAGCTTTCAGATTTATGATCATTAGCAATGGCAGATGCGCACATGTAGGTGTCCGACGATTTAGTTGCATTATTAGTAGATGTTACGGAAGGGCAAGGTTCTGAAGTTGTGCGCAAAAATGTATGGTTCGCGGTAAAACCACACGAAGGAGTCTCATAATTTGAAGAGACAGTTGTGTTATTTTCAGGGTTAGCAAACCTCAATAAGTCTTTCAGTTTGATCTGAGTGATATGACTTCCCCGTATGGATTCGAGGTTTTCCATACGGTTCACGTGAGTCAGGGCTTCATCTTTTATCGGCTGCACATCGTCGACAATTTCACTCTTTTCTTGTTTTGCAGAAACTCCATTATTGGCCTCTATGTTCATTGTTAAAACGAGATCTTTACTTGACTAGAGTTTTGCACGAGTACAGTTCAACACACATGCCCTACTTTTACTACGTCATATTGTATTGTCCTTCTCCAATCAGAATCAGTTAAAATATTAAGCACGTTATATAATCAACACACCCTACTCTCTGACCGCTGACCTGTTTGTTTTAGGGGAAAAGGATTAAAAGCCTAATGATGAAAAATGTGTTTTAGTTTTACGAGGTATTGGCTACACATTTAAGAAGCATATGAAAATGTTTTGAGGATTCATTAATGCCGGACAAAGGATTTAGCACAATAATATTATGTTCAAAATTGAGGGCTGTCAAAAATTTGGAGTTATTGGTTGTCTTTCCATTTGCGCTTCCCATACACCCTGTGTGCAGATAGGCTATATTACTATTATTCAACGTCAGTTATTCTACACATCAACTTGCAGACAATATTATGTTCTTTGACTTACTAACCCACTTCACATTAAGCGTATATCTTATTAAATTATGTTTTCAAAAAATATATATCTAGGTCTGCTTTATGGCTTAGCCTATTTATTAAATGTCATAAAAATATTTTACAGTTGGCAAACACTCTCATTTTTTGTTTATGGGCTACACATTTCATTTAGATTTATTTATTTTGTTAGTTTTTTTTTTGTTTTTTTTACAAAATCGGCAAAAAGCTGTAGGCCTACTGACCTATTTCATCTTTGACGTTTAGTGGAAAGGAGTGTTGTATAATGGACTTGTAGATGGCTTATTGTTCAGCACACATTCAGAATAAGCTTAATAATAGGACAAGGGTAGGCAACGTTTTCATCATTGGACCGTATACAAAATTTAATACAACACGATGAGCCGTGCATTATGAAAATGTATTCACATTAATAATATAAAGAATAAAAAAAACTGCCGTTAAAAATTCTCACTGGGCCACACTAAAAGGCTTGGTGGACCGTGTTTTGGTCCGGGTCCGCCTGTTGCACACCCCTTGTAGTCTATGGGCCCATAAGACAAGCGGTGGGTTTTACTTTTAAATCGCGCCATGCATCTAAAACTTACTTACTTGCGCCCGTCACCTCCTGTCGGAGTATAGGCCACCAATCAACAACAGTTCTCCAGATTCTCCTATCCTGGGCCATCCTCTCTAGCTGGTTCCAGCTGAAACCCATCTTGGTGGTTTCGGCTTCTAGGTCACGCCTCCATGTGTTTCTTGTTTCTTCTTTTTTTCTTGGGGATTCCATCTCAATGCCTGCCTTGTAATGTTATTCGCTGGTTTGCGTAGTGTGTGACCTATCCAACCTCATCTTCTCTTCCTTATCTCCTCTTCAGTTGGGGCGTGGCCGGTCCTTTCTAAAAGGCTGACATTGCTGATGTTGTCAGGCCATCGTATTTGCAGGATTCATCTACTGGTGGTGAATGCTTGGAGTTTCCTGATGGTAGTCTTTGTCATCCGCCATGTCTCCGCTCCATATAGTAGGACTGATTTCACGTTTGAATGGAACAGTCGGATCTTAGTGTTCCTGGACAACTCTCTGGACTTCCATATGTTATTGAACTGTATAAAGTCTGCTCTTACTTTTTCCAATCCTTGCCTTGACATATGCATCTGTTACGCCCTGTTGATCTACTATAGGCTACTGCCCAGATAAGTAAATGACTGTACTTCTTCCAGCTGTCTTCCGTTAAGAATTAGTAAAGTAAATAAAAGTATCCCGTCGGACCGAATTGATCCATAGGTCCGGTGAAGCAGCGTTCACCAGTTTCTGTGGCCACGGCATACTAGGTGATTGTTTGGCCAGCACAATGCACAGCCGCCTTTAATTTACCCCAACTATAATGGTCAGGTACCCATCAGAGCTGGGCACCCTCCAAGCCCGCAAAAAAAAAAATACTAGCCTGCACCAGGGTTTGATCTCTGGACCTTCGGTACGCTGCCGCACGGCCACCGCCCCCCCCCCTTCCCTCCATCTAAAACTTAGATTGTTAGAATTTGTCATGCTTAAACTTTTTTTTTCTCTCGATAAAGGTATTTGACCAAAAGAGGCGCGTGTGTCAAACTAAATCGCACATGGGGGAAAGCTCAATTCGCACTAAAGCCTGCCAACGAAATAGATATACAACCGTATTTCTGCTTAGGGCATTTACAAACATGTGCTGTTTGTCTGAACATTGTAATATAACATTCTCATCACTCACCTTTACAGAAACGGTCACTAATGGAATGGTCGGGCCTACATATAATAAAAGAAACAACAACAACGAATAAATTAAAAGTAAAGTAATTCCGTTGGAACAAATGATCCATGAGGCCGGTGAAGAAGCGCTCAGCAGTTTCCGTGACCATAATAGCCTAACAATACTACTTCTAAGTAATGTTAAAAAGCTTGCATATTTCAATTTGTATGATTATATAGGCTAAATATATAGCACTAGTGAGTTGAGCTATTGTAGCCTAATAATTGTTTGAAGATGTTTGATACATTTGATAATGTTGATGATATGCGTATAATGACAATATATAATAATTCGTCGACGTTCCAGCCACAATATGCTGTTGACAACATGTGTACGCTAATATTTTGAGTGTATGTGTGTACGCGTAAAATTTTCAAGAGTTAGAGAGAAAGACAGGAGGAAAAAAGGAGAGAAATTATAAGGAGAAGTAAAGGGGCATGGTTTAAAAAAAAATAAAAGGGTAGACAACTCCTTTCACCGATATCTGCTTTCAATTAAATTCAAATTAAAGCACAAGTCTACTATATCCTTCATGTCGGTACATCTGAATTTTAAAAGTAAACGAAGTTTAAACTGTTATTATATAGGCCTAAATAAATAAGACTCTTAATAGAATATTTGAGGTAGGCTACTTAAAAAGAAGAGAAGAACATGAAAGAGAAATTGTGATATGCAGAGAATTGTGTGTGATAAAAATATAACGATTCAATTTTTTTCTCTAAATCACTATAAACTTACTTAATAAGTTATAGGGCTAATAATTAATTCTTTTGATTAAAATTTAAGTTTAAGATTGGAAGAAAAATTAATGTCAAGGGAATTAATCTAAATAAACTAAAGGGACTTCCAAAAGTACTGATTGTCCCGCTTTATCTGTCTCGCCTTCCCTTGCACTATTTCTCGTACTTGTTAAACTATGATAATAAATGTTCAGCAACCAACATATAATATAGCAACATCTGAACCTATACAGAGTTCAAAACAAAATATTTGGAGCCCCGTTTGTTTAAATACCGCCACACAAATGTATAAACGAATAAAATTCTTTTGGTAAAGAATTTAGAGTATGATGCTTTCATTAATCATCGTATATGCTAGTCCAGCGGGACACGAAAGCAAAATTATCGGGTCGCAAAAGAAGAAAATTTCAAATTTAGTTCAGGTTGTCTTAATGCATTAGCAATTGACATAACATTGTTGTATATTTTGCTCATAAATAGAAATTTTGTTGTATTTCAACATAATTTTAGCTACAGCCAAGTATACACGATATAAGCTTACTATATATCATGAAATAAATTGTTTGGAAACACATATCTTTTATATGTTCTTTATGCTTACTATATATCGTGAAATAAATTGTTTGGAAACACATATCTTTTATATGTTCTTTAAGCTTACTATATATCGTGAAATAAATTGTTTGGAAACACATATCTTTTATATGTTCTTTAAGCTTACTATATATCATGAAATAAATTGTTTGGAAACACATATCTTTTATATGTTCTTTAAGCTTACTATATATCATGAAATAAATTGTTTGGAAACACATATCTTTTATATGTTCTTTAAGCTTACTATATATCGTGAAATAAATTGTTTGGAAACACATATCTTTTATATGTTCTTTAAGCTTACTATATATCGTGAAATAAATTGTTTGGAAACACATATCTTTTATATGTTCTTTAAGCTTACTATATATCATGAAATAAATTGTTTGGAAACACAATCTTTTATATGTTCTTTAAGCTTACTATATCTCATGAAATAAATTGTTTGGAAACACATATCTTTTATATGTTCTTTAAGCTTAGGGCCTATAACACTCAGTTAATGCAATAAGGTTGTTAGTTGATCACAAAAAAAGGAGTAGGCCTATTAAAATAACCCGGTGCTGAACATGAAGATTAATGCGTCCTACGTTTAAGAGTCTAGTCCTGCATTTTAATTAGGTGTATAATCTATAGGTTTATCTGGTTTGATCAGGAAACCTCATTCAAGCCAGGATGCTACTCGAGAAAACAAGGAATTCTTAAGCACTTGTTCCTGCATATGGAATACAGAAAGTTCATTTTGAATGGCTTAGGGCTACGGTAGCTATAGGATTTTCTTCTTGTACATGGCGCATATTCTAGTGACGTAACTAGGGGAAATGGAACCTGGAGCGGGGGGGGGGGGGGGTCGAAATTGGCGAATATTTAGAATTAGTTTTCATTTATTGCGTACGTACTTAAAGATGAAGAACTTTTGGCACCTAACCAAACCCCCCCCCCCCCCTTCCCGTTTTCTAGTTTCGCTACTGTAAAGGATATTGTTTAAGTATGCCTATCATTTTAGTTTTAAGGTTTATTTTCTTGTTACCTTTGTACACATATGTTTTTGTGAAGCCTTACATTTTTTGTTAGTTATTACTATATTATAGGCAATGATGACTTATTAAAATTTAAATTAATACATGTCATAAAACTAAGCTTATACGCAACAATTACGGTACGTGTCGTTTATAAACTACAATCTCTAGTTGACTTTACAGATAATGTCCACAGTACACCAGACATAAATAAAGGAGCAATTTAAATATATTTGTACATAAAGATACTTTCATTTCTTATAGTGTATTATATATGTCGATAATAAGTAGGCTAAGAATTTTTTTAATGCAAAGCTCCTTTAACAACAACACAAGCACATAATCATGAATGGAAATCTCTTCACGCAAAGCCACTGTAATCTTTAGTGCTTAGGCTAATATATATCAATTCTATAAATTCTTTTAGAACAAAATAAAACATTGGGGTGTAATTGTAAGACTTGATCAAATGAGCCACAAGTTACCTCTCTTACTATTTTGTAAAAATACAGGATGGTCGATGTCGATTGGGGGGTTTGGGGTCAGTAATAGATAATATTGAATGTGGTGGTGTTCTGATGCAAAATAGTTACCATAAATGTGAAAGTTTAGTAATATAATTTTGTATTTGGTATAAATGCTAATAAAAATGTTTTCTCTAGAGAATTCCTTTGCTTTTGGCCTTTGTCTAGCTACGGATTTAAATTACTTGTCTGATAAGAAAACAAGTATAATAGAGCTGGTTGACTTTTAGGCTGTTGGCACGTTGAATGATTTAGAAATTCTAGCTTGTCACACCATTAGCAAAAGGTTGCCGACCCCTGCTAGAGCCTTCACTTCGTATCAAATTAAATTAAACTAAAATTAACTAGATCTAACAAGGTTCATTAGGCCCCTAATCATATTGTAACAAATTAAATTATTTAAATGCAATTAAAAAAAATAAATATTAGAGACAGTATAAATTGTAGGCTACTACATGGCTTGTTAAAATTATTAAATTATTTTTTCCCGAAAAGGCCCTTTTTTTTCGAAAATGGTCGTAGGGGGAGCAGCCGCTCCCCATTCTCCCCCCCCCCCTGGCTACGCTACTGGTTATGATAATATGTTGATGCTATTATTACTGGTAGGATAAAACTATGTTGTTGTTAAACCTAGAAAACAACATGTTTAAGAAAAATATTATTTTTTTTAAGCTGATGATAATAAAAAATGACGATGATAATTAATTTATCTTCATCAATATTTATAACAGCGAAAGGTTAAACCCATTTCTTAGTTTTTCTTTTAGGCTTTTGGGTTATCGGAGAATTGCTTTACATCAAGTATCAACATTCAAAGTTTAGGTCTACAATTTTAGGCTTAAAAATTGTATCACTAATAAAAATAAAAGATAAGAAAAAAGCCCTAGCATGCTTATGGGGACAATCTTCTTTATTCACTTTATATCACTGTACATAACAAATGACAATGGGTAAAAGTCTATGCAGATGCATCCAGTGTAAATAACGGTAGTATTTCAATACGGTTTAGCCATACCCAAGAGACTTGGCAGATTTATAAAAACAAGTCTTCTTTCGAAATCTTCCATGTTTACATATTCTACAGGTAATAAACATACAAAGTAAAATTGTACAGTACAAAGAAATACTATGATTAGTATAGTCTATGAAATAAATACATCAGAACGAAAACATAAATAGAACAAACGATTCGGTGAACAATTATTGTAGTTCATAGGTCAGTGCTTTGATGTTTTAACTTTTAACGACAAAGGATAGGTTTGGTAGAGAAATAATATTAATACATTTCCCTATCTCACTATTGTGGCTTGATTTGCTTTAACAGCAAGTAATTCTGAAGCTTATCGGCCTTTCAGTGTAGTATAGCTTTAGATTTCTCAAACACGTACAGGATATGCAATTTCATATCAGAAATCATCGTTGGTAGTTGTGCTATTTACAATATGGGAAGGATTATGCAATTGCGTGGTAAGCGTATATTTATGAGGCGGTGGATTAAAAAATAGTTGTTTTTTTGTTGCATGGGGTAGAAATATTATGTGTTGTGGTTTAGAAAGGTTTAAAACGGCAAAAGCTCGGAACATTTTACGCCCCGCAGTTACTTTTCCGGGATACAGAGACCTTGTGAATCCGGGACTGTTCCGAGACCTTTGGAAGTCTTATTTATAAACACAATATTCTTTCTGATGTGTAGTTGTTTATATTTTCTTTTCACTTTCGCTGTGTACAACCCTTAAAGCAAATATGACGCACCCCGACTCAAACTCCCGCACTGGAATTCGATATTTATTATTGTTTATTCGTGACTTGTTACTTGACACCAACAATGTCTACAACTTCAGAGCCAAATCCACCAGTAAACTCCAGAGCCAAATCCAGTAGACTCAGTAGGCTCAGTACGTGTTCACTGGTCGATTCTTTACAAACAACAGTATTCTTTCTTTTTCTATTTGACCCTTGACTTCTTTTGTTCTTGCACAATACGGTAAAGCGTTTTGCTTTTAGATCTTCTGTAAACTCACACCTTATCTTTTAAGATTACGGTCGTTCTTTTTAGACAGAATATTATTGCGTCCACTGGTTATATATTATTATTAACAGTCTATGGTATTACAACGTATGCAACAGGAGATTTCATATTTCTGGCATATCCTTAAATATGAATGAAATCTTTAACTGTAGATTGGAGAAATTATTTTAAACACACTCATTTTTATTTTTATGGGTTTTTATAACTCTCACTCTCCCTCTCTACCTCTCTTACTCTCTCTGTCTGTCTCTTTCTCTCTCTTTCTCTCTCTCTCTTTAATTGGCTCTACCTCTCTCATTGGCCTTAAATATCTTGTAAATAACAGTTACATCTAAACAAGAATATTCGGTGAAAGCCAAATTAATATTTTTATTCACTAAAATCGTAAATGTAGAAAATACAATTTAAATTTATAAAGGAAGCCCGAATCGGCTATTTAACGTATTGTCTATATTCCCACTCCCCTATTCCGCTGCTATAAGTTAAAAAAACAGAATAACGTAAAACAAAAAATAAACATCTACATACTTTTTATAACTGTTTTTTTTTGTCTCACTGATATGCCAAAATTATATTTTAAACTAATCTTCATACATGCATTATCTATCATATTCACCAAACATTGCCGACAAAAGTCATCTATTAGATAGTTTTTAATAGCTATTTAAAAAAATAATAATTGAGTTTCGTCTATTTAAATGACAAGTTTTCTACCCATTTTCATTTAAAAGGTCCGTTAATAATATTAAATTATACTATTTGATAAACAGTTGAAAAAAATGAAAGCTAACTGGGCCTATGAGTTATTGAATATTACATGAAAGCGATACTGAATATAGATATCCCATGTTGCACAAAGTGTTCTTTAGCTTATACAAGGTTAAATCTTGGATAGATTCGTTTCTTGTCTGCAAGCAATTAAGATGTTTCCTGAAGAACAAAATATTAAAAAACAACAACTTTTTTTCGGTAGGGCCCTATTGAATGAAGATAAATGACTGTCGAACCCGAATTTTCCGAATGACATAGCGACACATTTCATTTAGTTAAACTTACATTTACAAGGACTGGGTCAAACAGCACTTGAACTTTTAGACAACTGGAATGGAGTTGCATTGAAACTGGTCATATCTTGCCGTGAAATCGATCTGAAAACATTTAACTACTTCCCTAATATTTGACATGTATTAAGATAGATAGATGCTCTTTTAGAAGTAAATTGAAGCACTCAAAGTTTTCTGAACAAAGGCAAAACTTTCAAATTCATGAACTAATGTTGTCATACCACATCAAACCTGACTGGCTTGACCTTACTACAACCTAATTAGATCATGATCTTTTTTTTAGTGGAAGGTCATTGTCGATTTTAAAAGTTGAACTTTAAAGGAAGCTGCTTGGGAAAATCATCTGCTTTTCTCAACTGCTAGACAATCGCTCTACTTTCAATTTTTGATTGTGAGTTGTGAACAGATTTTATTTAAAGTGTTTTAAGCATACAAAGATGTCACTTACACCTGACCACTCAGAAGTGACTAAATATGTACCTGCTATTACACAATTAGCGAAGAGCATTCAAGGAGAAGGAGCTCAATTATTTATACAGACTAATTACATTAAAAAGAGTTTTTTATACTGATTTTCTTCAACTAGACATCAAAAGATTTTATTTTAAAACAAATAAATTTCTGTTATTTTTTTAATAAATGTAAGAGGCTTATATACTAGCATTATATTACGTAAAAGCTGTAGTTATAAATGATTAAGCAAATTTTAAATCGACTTAATGTATTTTTACAACTGTTTAACGCAAATTAACTTTATGACTCTAATTAAATCTTGAAATGAGCACCAAATTGCTGTATTTTTTTTTAAATATTCTTAATAAGTTATATTAATTATATTACAAAACATGTGTTTTGCATCACTATAGAAATCAAATTTGGAAACTTTTATTTAATCAAAGGAAAATAAATAATTAGTACATTTTCTTTGCGTTAATATTTGTATAGCCTTTTAAAAATTTGTTTTGTTTGGCTTTAAAACATTCATAGGATACGATTTAGAACTTTAAAATGATCAAACTTTAAATAATAAATGTATACAAATATAAGATGACTAAAAAAATGCATATGTACATTTTTTAACATTACATTAACTAACAAATATGTTTTGTCACTACGTATATACACCGCTAAAACTGCAGTCAGCGAACACTGATTTAGTTTAGAGCAGGTGTCGGGAACCTTTTTGTCTTAGAGAGCCATGGATACCACATATTTTGAAAAGTAATTCAGTGAGATACATTATGTTTAAAATTAAAAATTCAAGTAAATGTGTGCATTTTGTGTAATTTCAACATTAAAAGTACAATAATTATGTCTCTGTATTCTTCTGATGCTGAACTGCAGTAGACTTTAGCTCATTTGTAGAATGAAATCTTGATATGCAATTAATATGTAGATCAAAAAGTCTAAAAAACATATTTTTAATAATCGAACATTTGTCTGCGAGCCAGATGCAACCATCAAAAGAGCCACATCTGGCTCGCGAGCCATGGGTTCCCGACCCCTGGTTTAGAGTATATGTAAATGGTAGCCATGATGGAGACATGCTGGAATAAATTGTTCTTGAGCATGTCTATTTTACACCCAAATTATAAGGAATTTGTTTCCATAAAACTGGATATTTAACTGTGATACTAACCTTTAGTAGTCCGTCCAGAGAGTAAACAAGATTTAAGGCTTATATAGTTGTTGAATAGCTATTGTGAAACATTTCACAGCCTGCTCTATGCTTTATTTTTAGATAGTTAAGCTAACTTTCGACAATCGACATCTTCAATTAAACATTCTGCACTTACGAAACCTATTCCATTGATTTTTAATGGTTTTAGAATTACATTTAGATAGCTAAATTAATTTATTAGACATTAATGTGAAAGTAAAGTAATAAAATGTATTCGCAAAACATTTATAAGCTAAATGGAGAGAAAAAAAATATGATAACTACAAATACATAAATTTTTTATGAAATATAAGACGCTTTAACTTCAACAATTTTCCATATAAAGCTCATTTGCTTTTGGCCTTCGTATTCTACGGTGCAAAATTAAATGTGTTATAAAAACAAATACAAATATAGTTAAAATATAGTTGACTTACAACCTGCAAGGTTCATTACTTGTGAATATTTACAGCTGACAAAAGTAACATCAATAGTTAATCACTAAACCTAGAAAAACTAAAAGAAAGAAAGGCTAAGAGTAAAGTAACAATAATACAGAATGCATTAACTTAGAAATACAACACAATAACAATTATCTACATTGCTCAGATAAACATAAGGACAAAAACACTTTTCATATCCCATTTGGAAGACCAAATGCTTATAAATATTATTTCTTTCTGAGTGGCTTACGGGCATGGAATGGTTTGCCTCAACAAACCAGGAAAACCAGCAAATTAACATAATTTAAATCACTAATATGTAACAGATAGGATACAACTTTCAGGCTGTTGGCATGCCGAATGATTTAGAAACCCTAGTTTGGCACATTATTAGCAATAGGTTTCCGAGCCCTGAAATATAGCACTGCAGTATATTTATTTTAAGGAGCCATGCTTAAAGAGCGGGCTGCAGAAATATTCAAAGAAACAAATAAATTCAACGTTGTGATTGGAGGAAAAGGTGTCAAATTATTGGTAGGATATCTCCTACATACCTGCGAAAGCACATCAGCACTGTTTCAATCATACTTTTTTTCATGTATATAAAGCACGGTGTAACTAAGTCATAGTGGAAACTTACGTAAGGGGTATATATTATACATTACAAAGCTATGTACTTTATAGCACTAAACAAAATTAAATGTGCAGATCTTTCAAAAATATCACGTGTGACGTTTTGTAATAAATTGATCCCAAATATCAGTTCCTCTTTTTAAAAATAATTTTCCATCAGCCAGACACAATCTGCGACTTCATCTTCACTTGGATTACCGGTACTTCTTCAAACTAAGACCCGATTTATACCAACACTGACATTGTTCTCTTTGTAAAAAACAACAACAACAATAATAACAAAACAAAGACACAAAAACACAGATGTCTCAGTGAGAGAGTACAACAATAGCGTGTTTTCTTTCGTTCTGAGTGTGATATTGTTTTTTTTTATATCCTGGCCTTATCTCTGGGTTTTTGGGTTGACAAGTATCTAAGGCGGACATTCGAACGTCACTTTCAGGAAGGTCGACTCCTCCCCCCCCCCACCCACTACTACCACCAGGGAGCGGATGGACAAGGAAAGACAAATCCATTTGTACCGTGACTTCTCGGGGTCAGCACGACAAGAAAAATAAATGTAGTTTATCAATAATTCACGGCCCAATACGAGCTTATCTTAGGTCAATCCGAAACAATGAAAGTCGATGATCTTGCGAGGAAAATGCTTCCCTGTCTGGGAGGCAACCCTCTTGAGGATGTCTTGAACTAAGGGAGATGACCGGGAGATTAGTTTGGAAACGAACTCTGTTGGATGAGCTTCGCCGGCGTCTCCATCAGTTCCACGAGAGGTCGATGTTTTCATTATTTTTAGAAAGTATCGGACTGGACATTACATTCCGTGAAGTTTCTTGAGATTCGTTTGATTTTTTTTTTTTTATGATTAACATAGAAATAGTACTTTTACTAGTCCTAAAATGTTTTTATTAGCATTTCTACATTGCGTCAATACTTCGATTTCTATTTGTTTATATGAGACGTTTAGTCCTTAAATGTCACATTATGTTGTATATTCAGGCTCTCCGTTATGAGAATCCCATTTGATTAATATTTCATTCGAACCTATGATTCAAAACACACCTAGATCTAGGTTTAAAAAACAAACAACAACAAACAACTTATTCGTTTTCCATTGAATCCTAATGTAATCGAACTTTGGTATCGTCGACTGTGTAAAAACCCTTAAAACCACTCGCTAAAGTCTCGTACTTTGTCAAGATCGGGTGAGCTGACAGGCCATTGGCTCCGACTAATCTCTTTTCTCTGGCAAATTGGCTTTTTCCCCTTTTCATAACATTCTGGTGTGTTTGTGAACTAAATGTTTTAATGGAGCCAGTGAGCCACTGCTTGTATTAGTCGGCAAGATTTTTTGTTTGTTTTTGTTTGGAAAAGACGATGGTGAAAGACATGGCATTTAGAAAGTCTAGGGGCTACAATATGTTATTATATAATAGCGCTATGAAGTAACGTCTGTTCAATTTTATTTTTAAGTTTTGAAATAGTAATATTAAACTTTCTTATATTATGTTACTCTATAATTAGTCCTTTTAAGATAATCTATTTGTGACACTAAGCAACAAATCTATTGTTATTTCAATATTGATATTAATTTATCACCACAATTTCGAGACCTAATATCTCTCTAATCCAACATTCTTCCATTGTTTATTTGTTGACATTTTTCTCTGAATTCTAATAGCAATGGAAAGAAACAACAAATACGTTTCTTTACTTCCTGATATTAAAAGGTAAATGTCTCTCAAGTTTTGTTTGTTTATTTTATTAGGTATCTATTTGAACAATTGATTCGCCCGTAATAGTCATTGGGGCACAGTCTGAGAAACGTTCAATTATAGTTATTTTGAACCATTTGATCTTTCTGATCAAAACTGTAATATTTTTTTTATATTAGAACAAATATTAAATGTCAGTTTTTCCTTTGCTTTCTTATGATCATATTATTCTTTAATGTCTGCACAAGGCGCACATTCTTAGTATTGATCACTCAGTAGATCTTTAGTTTAAGTTTGATGAAATCCTCATTGTCTTATCTTATGTATTAGTTTTTAAATTACAGACGCTTCTATATAACAAAAATTATTGCAACCTACGCTTATCCATGTTTATTACATTTTTTTTTTATAAATCTCAAAGAATATTAGGGACTAGAAGAAAAAAAAAGCTTTGTACGAAAGTAAAAATAAAAAAAGAAAATTTAAATCCCGGCCGAGTCAGTGCATTAGCCTTTAAAATAATGAATCTATATCAGACCTTCCTGGTCATTATTGCTAGTCACTATGAATACACAAGGGATAGTTTTGGCCATTACAAATCTGAGTCTCCCCCCCCCCCCAAATTCAGATAAAGGGGAAATGCTCACGTTTTTTTAAAAATTGAATCCATAGGCCATCGATATATATGCATCCATGGCCCTGCCACTAGAGCCACAACATTTCCATTACATTTGTTAGCCAGCTATATTTTTTACTTAAAATAATCTGATGCACACAACTTTGCTTATATCATATAATTATTATTTATGCAGAAAAATATGATATTCAAATTTTATATTAAAAGATCAAACTTTTCTCAGAATTTTAAATTTCGTTTTTCATTTTTGTTGCTTTTAAATTTATCGATGTCACACACTCACAATACAAGCTCACATTTTTTTTAAATAATTGTTTTCTTTTTAATGAAGAAATTTAGATAAAATTGTGTTCATTAATTCGAGTGCATTAAAAAAAATTGTCAGGATACAACAACAAGGAAAAAAACAACGACAGAACAAAAAAACAACAACAACATTGCAGATCTCTAAGGGACTATCATCCGGAGGTTGAAATTGTTTCCCTTTCTACAATATCTCACGATTTCTGACATTTGTCCATGTTAATAATTTATCCAATATGAACGCTTCAGGGTTTACTACAGCTATATTGCTGAATTAATGGGTTATATAAATGGTTATTACATTCCATTGTATAGAATACAAAGTTGAATTGAATGTCCTCAATTTTCACGCATTATTTCTGTATATATATATATATATATATATATATATATATATATATATATATATATATATATATATATATATATATATACATATATATTCTATATTTATTAGATGGAATTCAAGAAAATCCAAAGATGGCATAAAACCTACACTTTAAGAACGTTTTAATCATCATATTCCTAAACCCCGTGACCAGTACAGTTGGGGTGTTAGTGAGATGGTGATGGTGGGGGGGGGGGGGGGGATCTGCCAGGTGAATGTCCTAAAACACCCTTCCATGTCGTTCGATCGTGAGTAGGATATTTCTGGTGGTACAATTTTATCTTTCCCAATGATTAACTTCGGACAAAGGTTATTACTTTTTTTAAACATGCATCTTCTGTATGGGACCCATAAACTAAAGAAAACATTAAAAGCTTTTTAAAAATTCAGAAAAGAGATGCAAGGTTCATTACTAGAGAATATGCACAACTGACAAGATAACATAAATAGTTAAATCAATAAACCTAAAAACACTGGAGGACAAAAGGGCAAAGAGTAAAAGTAGTAGGTCTAATAAGACATATGACATAAGTCATTACACTCTAATTTATAAATACAACACAATAACAACCTGTTGCAAAGCTCAGATAAACATAAAGACAAAAACACTTTCCTTATCCCTTGTGCGAGAACAAATACATATAAGTACTCTTTCTACCAGATTGGCATTGTGGCATGGAATGGATTGCCTAAACAAACCAGGAAAACCAGTAGCTTAACATAATTTAAAACACTAATAGGAATGCAGGACTAGACTCAGACCACGGATGGGCGTAGGACACAAAAATCTTCTTAATAGAAGGAAAGTCTGTAATGTATAAGATAAGATACATCTTTTGTGCTTTCAAAAAAGGAGACTCTGTTTTTTTATTTTGTTATTTAATGTTCAATTTAGCTATTACAATGCTTTGTCTTTGTCATATGTAAATAACAAACGTTTTTTTTTAGCACTTCTTACTTCTTTTATAAAACCATGCATTTTTATATTGCTGCTAACTAATATATACGTGTCCGAATTTCGTTCACTATGCTTACAAATTATAAATACTTATAAATTATGTTTTTGCGTCTGAAATATTATTTATTTATTAGCCTTTAAAACATATATATTTTATGATTTGAAACATATGATTTACGGTTTATATTTATATTATGTCAATTAGTATTAAGAAATACAACAGAAATACAACAGAAAAATCAAACAAGGAAATAAAAACAAATGAGCAACCACTGCAAAAACATGCATAAATACTTTTCCTTGGCGTTTGGGCATAAAATGAATTACCTGACCATTTCATTAAAACCATTACCTTTTTAAGTATATTTAGCACTCAGTAGTACTCAAAAGTAGGCCGAAATTCGCCAAGTATTTGCTGATATTGTGTGCTGATGCTAACAACCTTTAAAAATACTTTAAAAACAAAAAGACAATGTTTTAACAAAGACTTTAGAATCATCTTGGAAATGACTAGCAAAAAAAAACTTTGCGATAAATTGGACTCGGATAGTAACACGAGCCCGCATCTAGCACCATAATATAATTGCCCTCTTTGCATTCATTTTTTGAATGCTTTCTTTGCGTGAGTGTATTCGCGCGTGTGTTTGCGTGTGTGTATGCGTGTGTGTGTAAAGGCAACGGTAATTAATGTGAATAATTGTTTATTTTTCCTGGAATATATTTTTTTTAAACAATTATCGGTACTGTAGTTAAATCTTGTGTGCATGTGCGTTTGTGTGTGTGTGTGTGTGTGAAGCTGTAGAATGTGTTTAGGTGCAAAAAAAGTATGTTGGCAACCTCCAAAAAGATTAGAAGCCGGAATGCATTTAGAATCTGAAGAAAAAATTTGGGAGAGAGGGGATATACTGACACACAAGTAAAGGTTGAATGCAGAACTTATTACTAGATCTATAAATGTAGCAATGATATTATTTGTTTAAAATTTTTACAAATTCCATTGACTTTTTTTTCTAGCTGTTAAGTTTTCAGCATGACTCATTTGTTTATTTTAAACTTAAAAAAACAAAAACATTATTCTTACCTAGTTTCATATCTCTTAAGCTACGTATTATACTATAACCACACAGTTTTAAGCTAACATTTCGACAAATTGACTAGTAAGATCAAATGAAAAAGCAAAATATCAGATGCTGACATACATATGCCTGCATTTGTTGTTTTAAAACAAATCGCATCATTTACACAGGTAATCAAGATTATTATCTCAAGGAGCTAAGGTTAGACAACTCTCAGTACTCATTAATTCAAAAATGAACTTATTACTTGACTTAGCGAGCATAAAAAAAAAGGGAAGTAAGAAAGTCTGCACGCCTATTTTCATGAAGTTTTAATTGGCCAGTCGTTTCGGTGGGTGGGATGCGTTGGCCGTAACGATAGACAAACTAGTGCATACGAAGTTACCAGGAAGGAAGGTAAAACTAATTGACGTTCTAATGCTACCATTTGTAATAATAGCCTATGTTTTTAAATAAGAAAAGAAAATACTGAATTCTCCTTTCTTTTTCATTTTTATTTTGTTGAGGGATTATTATCTTTTTAATTTGAGCGGAATGAGATAAGTATGTTATTTTTTAAAGCAAAAACATTGCAGCAAAATGAGACGTCCATATATAAGTTAAATATAAGAGAAGTCACGTGGTGCACTCCACGAGCACTCTTTCTCCGACCATTTCGTTAATGAAGAAATATTTATTAGACGCAATGTTCTGTTTTTTTCACTAGAAAATATATAAACGTGAAAAAGTAGGCCATTTGTGCGACAGGTTTCAGCTTCTTCCTATGAGCAGTATTGAGTATTGAGGCATAAAATGGGCTACCCGAATAAGTCAGGAAAAAAAAACAACAACTTAACATCATTCAAAACCATTAATCAAAATGCATGACTAGACCCAATCCAAAAAAAGCCTATGTTTATATCCTAATAAATGAGATGTCTAAAAGAAATAACACAGAGACCAAGTCATATAAAGAATATTCTTTTGGCTTCAGTGTGAAGTTGTTGTGCGACCCAGGTTACAGAATACGTCCAGGTTTGCAGACCTTGGTGCCGATGTTACTTTGGACAAATCAATGTTAGATTCCTTTTTTTTAAAAAGGCAAATCAGTGTTTTTAAAACGCAATCTTCTTTTGATATCAAGTGTGTAGGCCGTATATCTCATTTACACTACTGTCATGTCCAACGCAAAACCCGCCCAAACGTGTCTTTGTTCTCAGCGCCCCAGTCGGGAGTCGCTCAATTTAGGGCATGGTTAGATGCATCTAAATGTTGATTCTATTGGGAACTCTTCATAAAGGCTGGCTCACTGCGCCCCAGAAATATGAAATATAATAAGCTAATATCTAAAATATAATGCAAAGAATTTATATTCATCGCTGTTGTCATATGCTTTATGTTATGCATAAAGTATGCTAATAAATTGTCTTTTTCAATTTGTTAAAGTGTGCTTTTCTTACTATTACAGAAGGGGGGGGGTGCGGCCCGTGCATTACTCCCGTGCCCCTGAAGGTCAAAGGAGGGCCATTAAATAAGTGCATATACCAAATCTGAAGCTTTTAATTTGTGAAAGCGTCAGCCTTGCTCCAGCATATCATAATTCTCTTGACGGCCCTGATTACATTGTGCCATGGCCTTATTGTTCATTTTGTCAATCCTCTTATCTTGAACGTTACTAGAGCTCTTTCTGCACATAAGATTATTGCCTAATACTTTTATCCATCGGTCACTTTAGTATGTATTTGTTGGTGCTAAGTTGTTTCCTGGTCCCTTCAAGCAGCCCATTCAACTTGCCATTCATGCGCGGTTGGTAAAAGACAATTTAAATGGATTTATTTTACAAAATGTTTTTATCCCTGTCTTTCTGAACACTGTAAAAACATTTTTCTTAAGTCAGACTTTTTTGTTTCAGCTTTGAGGGATTGTAGTTTCTTTTACCAATTGTAAATATTTACTTAATGCACCGTGCAGCTCTTTTCCGAACTCGTTCTAGTTTTTAAAAATGTTTTCTTTAGCTGATGGGTCCAAGAGCGAATATTTATATATATTATACACACATAGTACGTCTCGTAGATCAATGATGTATGCTATATATTTCTTTATTGCAGAAAAATGGTTCTTTTTAAAGTTATGTGCCATTTTTTACAATTCTTTTACACATATAAAAACCAAGAAGGCATTATTGTGTCAATACTACTAACAGGTTTAATTATTATGCTGATTTCTATCTTTCTGTCTGCAAGTCTCCATCGAGGCGCTACTCCATCTAAATCGAAAGTCCCCCAAATAATAAATCAATAGCTATGTCTATCGTGCATGACATCTTGAACCACCAAATTCTATTTCTCTAAACAAACACAAGCACTCTCCCACTCCCCCAAACACATACAGTCAATATATTTATATTGCACCAACATTATAATTAAGGGGGAAACCGGTAAAGATCATCTTCCTAAAGATCTCATATTCAATTGACATCCAAAGTGTTGACATATTGAAAAAAAAAGACGAGGAACCTTATTATATTTTTTTAAATGAAAACAAGAATGAGGAGGGAGATCCTTGCAGAGTAAATTCTAAATTCTACAATTTTCTTGACCTTGCGAACTTTGGACATGTATTTTATTCAGCCAATTAGTTCTTTGAGAACGCCAAGAAACAGGAACAGCGCCAGAATTCTGTGTGCAGGTCCCTGGGGGCACTCGCCCCAGTCGTGGGGTTCATCTCCGTTTGTCACACTGTTCGTAGATTGGAATCAGGAAAAGGGGCCACAGTTATGACAAGAATTCACAATGCAAGAAGCTTGCAAGGGCTAAATTAGCTTCAATTGAATCTGAAAGAGAAAAAGATAATATAAAAGAAAAAGGAGGAGGAGTAAAGCGAATCAAAAGTATTTGGCTCTCATAAAAGCGTTTCTCTGATTCTTTCATTCTGGAACAATTTCGTTTTTTTTTAGCTTCCTGGAAATAGAACTAGAAATTAAACGTTTGTCATGTGAATACATTTTTATTTTTATGATTTTGGCTTGTATTGTTGAGCGTGTGTTTGCGCGTGCGTGCTCGTTTGCGTCTGTAAGCGCGTGTCTGTGTGTGTGTTAACGCGTGTCTGTGTATATGTTTGCGCGTGTCTGTGTGACTGTGTGTACTGTGTGTATGTTAGCGTGTTTCTGTGTGTGTGTTTGCGTGTTTCTGTGTGTATGTTTGCGTGTGTCTGTGTGTATGTTTGCGTGTGTCTGTGTGTATGTTTGCGTGTGTCTGTGTGTATGTTTGCGCGTGTCTGTGTGACTGTGTGTACTGTGTGTATGTTAGCGTGTTTCTGTGTGTATGTTTGCGTGTGTCTGTGTGTATGTTTGCGTGTGTCTGTGTGTATGTTTGCGTGTGTCTGTGTGTATGTTTGCGTGTGTCTGTGTGTATGTTTGCGTGTGTCTGTGTGTATGTTTGCGTGTGTCTGTGTGTATGTTTGCGTGTGTCTGTGTGTATGTTTGCGTGTGTCTGTGTGTATGTTTGCGTGTGTCTGTGTGTATGTTTGCGTGTGTCTGTGTGTATGTTTGCGTGTATCTGTGTGTATGTTTGCGTGTGTCTGTGTGTATGTTTGCGTGTGTCTGTGTGTATGTTTGCGTGTGTCTGTGTGTATGTTTGCGTGTGTCTGTGTGTATGTTTGCGTGTGTCTGTGTGTATGTTTGCGTGTGTCGGTGTGTATGTTTGCGTGTTTCTGTGTGTATGTTTGCGTGTTTCTGTGTGTATGTTTGCGCGTGTCTGTGTGACTGTGTGTACTGTGTGTATGTTAGCGTGTTTCTGTGTGTATGTTTGCGTGTTTCTGTGTGTATATTTGCGTGTGTCTGTGTGTATGTTTGCGTGTTTCTGTGTGTATGTTTGCGCGTTTCTGTGTGTGTGTTATCACGTGTCTGTGTGTATGCTTGCGCGTGTCTGTGTATATGTTATCGCGTGTCTGTGTGTATGTTTGCGCGTGTCTGTGTGTATGTTTGCGCCTGCCTGTGTGTATGTTTGCGCCTGCCTGTGTGTATGTTTGCGCGTGTCTAAGTGTATGTTTGCGCGTGTCTATGTGTATGTTTGCGCGTGTCTGTGTGCATGTTTGCGTGTATGTTTGCGCGTGTCTGTATGTATATTTGCGTGTGTCTGTGTGTATGTTTGCGCGTGTCTGTGTGTATATTTGCGCGTGTCTGTGTGTATATTTGCGCGTGTCTGTGTGTATGTTTGCGCGTGTCTGTGTGTATGTTTGCGCGTGTCTGTGTGTATGTTTGCGCGTGTCTGTGTGTATGTTTGCGCGTGTCTGTGTGTATGTTTGCAATAACGTTTCGTTTCATTTGATTCTTATATTAACGTATCCTGTCATGATTCTGAAACATTAAAACACATAATAAACTGAACGCATGACCTCATATAGTGAGGCAATAATAATCATGGCCTATATACAGAAATTGAATATACGCATGTAAACCAAGATATTACAAAGAATGAAAGCATAAAAACTATTTTAAAAAACACATTAACAAATTATATTAAATTATTTAAACTAGTTTAACAGTAATATTCTACGAACACTACGAAAATCAGCAATATAAATATGTATCAAGATCCAAACTAATGTAATTCATAACCTTGTACCTTTACAACATAATCTGGTTAGTGTCATGAACACGATAATTTTCTTGTTCTGTGAACAAAATAGAAATAAAGTATATTACTTGTGGGTAATGGCATAAGCTGTTAATTGATACACAGCTTGTCTTCACCAACAAAGTCTTAATTTAATCTCAAATAAATGTCTTTGTCCTTACTTAAATATAGAGCTTTTCGTTTGACAAGAGGACATTTTTTCAGTATGAACTGACATAAAACTGACAGTAAAGCCATACATCATGAAATATTTCGTCTTTCATGGATAACCTTATTAACATACGACTCCCACGTGACCCGTGCCGGGCGGATGGGAAATGATTGGGGTAGCCAGCACTCGACGGCTCACGATCAATTGAAAATACGAGAGAGAACCGCCCCTGCACCACCTCATCTACTATAACTGCAACCTCTTGTTAATCCTATTGTTTTAAAATAGTTTGTTTTTTTTTCGGCGTAAAAAGTAAGGCGTTGCAGATGATTGCATAGTTTACAGGACAATAAAAACAGAAAAAGATACTGAATTCTTAAAAAAAAAAAAAACATAGATGAATTACATAAATGGGAATCTAACTGAAGTACATGTATGTCTTTTCACCCAGAAAAGTGTAAACTGCTTTGAGTATCAAAGAAATAGAAACAAATAAACACAAACTACTTTATTCATGAAAAATCAAAAGAAAAAGCGAATTACTCAGGAATAATGATACATTATCAAGTTCAAAATCAAAAGAAAGAATTAGGCTTCATATAAAGGAACTTAAACAAATATATTAAAAACATTTAGCTAAAATGCTACCAAACATTAGTTAGACCTATAATAAAAACTAGAAAATATCTAGAAAAATAAAATACTAATTTAAATGGATATTCACAATTAATTGACAACTGTAACAGCAATATTTAAATCACTAAAATTAGCAACACTAGAAGCAAGAAGGGCAAAGAGCAAAAGAGATAATAGTATAGTAAGCATTGAATTCTAACTTACAAATACAACACAACAACAACAACAATATATTGCAATGCTCAGATAGACATAGGGATTTAAAAAAAAAAACTTTTCTTATCCCATAAGCAAGAACAAAAGCATATAAATTATCTTTCTACCTGAATGGCATTCAGGCATGGAGTAGGTTGCCTGGAAAAACCAATACCGTAAGATGAGGTGAACGTGGCCATCCGGGGTGACTTTGGGCCATTAAGGAAAAAATTTTTAGAGTGCCATAAATAAAAAAAATATTATAATTTCAGGTCTTTCAATTGTATATAATACATAATAAAGATATAGGTTACTATTTAGCAGTTTTTCACGGTGAGAATTTTCTGAGGTACAGACATCTTTTCAAGATGGCCGTCTGACATGCGATTTTTAGCATAGCTAAGTCAACCTGTAAAATTCTCACTACCCAGAACTTTTAAGTTTATTATATTTAATTAACTTAAGTTTTCTATCTTTCTAAAACTTACTTAACGGGGACTATTATTGAAATAAAAACTATCACCGCTATTTTTCTTAGAATAAGGGTGGCCATAGTCACCCCTTATAATGGCAGCTTTGACGGGGTGACTATGGCCATGATGATAAGTTGTTTTGTTCTTGGATTTATTGCACACAGTTAACCTTTTTCGGTTTATTATTCATTATCCTGTTCACTTATAAAATTTTTTTAAAAACTTGACAAAGTTGAAAAAAAAAAAGTTTATTTTATTATAATCTACTAATGCAAGTCTCAATGGATGTTTAATTGTAGCGTCGATTGGTAAGTCCTGAGCATGGAAACTTGTTCTGTGAGTTAAAATAAACAACACTTGTTTAATTTAGTACATTCAATGGTTTGTTATTTATAATGGTTCTATACTATTTTTTTACTGTGTGAACAAAATGTCATTGCCAATTTTTTTACAGACATTTTCTAATATAAAAAAGTTAATTTGTTGCTTTAAAAATCGGATGCATTGTTCTTTCTCAGTGCAAATCTGTATAAGTGAACACCAGTTTCTGTGGACACGACATACTAGGTGATTGTGTGGCCAGCACTATGCACAGCCGCCTTTACTTTACCCCAACTAAGGTCAGGGACTCAGGGACACCCTCCAGACCCGGGAAAAAATCCTAGCCTACACCAGGATTCGAACCCGGGACCTTCGGCTTTCCAGTCGAACGCGCTGCCGCTCGGCTACCGGGCTACCGTGTTCATTTATATAATGTAATATTATTTATAAGGTAATGTTCATTTATATAATGTAATACTATTATAAGGTAATGTTCATTTATATAATGTAATACTATTTATAAGGTAATGTTCATTTATATAATGTAATACTATTTATAAGGTAATGTTTATTTATATAATGTAATACTATTTATATGGTAATGTTCATTTATATAATGTAATACTATTTATATGGTAATGTTCATTTATATAATGTAATTATATTTATAAGGTAATGTTCTTTTATATAGAATAATTTACATTTGGGGTACGGTGGAGGCAGCGCGTTCGACTGGCATACCGAAGGTCCTGGGTTCGAATCTTGGTGGAGGCTAGGATTTTTTCCCCTGGACTTGAGGGTGTCCATGAGTCTACCCAGCTCTGATGGGTCCCTGACATTAGTTGGGGTAAAGTAAAGGCGGCTGGGCATTGGGCTGGCCACACATCCCCCAGTATGCCGTGGCCGCTGAAACTGGTGAACGCTGCTTCACTTGCCCTATGATCAATTTGGTCCGACGGGATACTTTACTGTAAACTTGGCATGTTGGCCTGTGATGACCTATGATGCATGTTGGCCTGTGATTACCTGTGATGCAGGTTGGAAGTTTTCAATTCACAGTAAAAACGTACATGTTCTCTTTCATTGAGATAAAGCAGCACTACATAAGTCGGCAACATTTTCTGTGATATCTATGTTGCTGTATCACTCGTATAGTGGAGTAATCCCGTCATACCAAATTGATACATCGAGCCATTGAAGCAGCGATCCATTAATTACGCCTTACCCCCTTACCCTTGTCAACAATTATCAAACTTTCAGAGAGCGCCCTCCCCCTATACAATTTATGTCAATTAAGCTCCCAATCTTAAATAACAAACTTTTCTAAAAATTAACATGAAAAAATTTGGGTAGACTATGTCCATACAAAATTATGGAGTGTTGGAATTATTTTGATTAAGAGAGTCCTTTGAAGTTTTTTAGTTTTTTTAGTGTTGACAAAAGGAAAAAAGCGGTAGATCTAGGTAAAAATTGACTAAAAATTATTGACATAATTAATGGACGACCCTGTTCCGCGTTTAACACACACACACAAACAAAATCACATTGAAAATACACTCTTAAAGCAATACAGTTTTGCATTTCACTCAATGAAATATACACACACAAAAAACAACTTACATAGTTGCACATACATACAAATGTATGACCATATTCACACAGTAATAACCTACGTCAGGACAGAGACACATGGCCAGTAATGGCGCCGATCCTTCTGGAATTATCCACAAGGGATACCACGTGACGTTAAGATCCGGGTCCTCTGATGTATGACCAGCTTAGTCTGGTTCTGGAACGGATTGCATTTGTCCGAAATCGTTTATTTTTTTTTTTTAGTTTTTATATTCTAGGTTCCATTTGTTTTACAGCCCAGCCAGCTTCACCCTCCCCAGAGGGCCCAGTCTCCAGTAATATTCAATTAACTTTGTATTATTGTTATTCTCAAGTGTCATAAATGTGATTAATTTGGGCAAGTTTCATTCTTCACAAGATTCTCCTCTTACATAAACAAATATTTCTTAAATTTACATATACATTTTTTTTTCATTAACTTTACATAGGCAAATATGTTTTCCTTACACTCGCTCAAGTATTTGGTAAACTTACAAAACAACAAAATACTGCTGCTTACTTACAGAAGTTACATGTTATCATAAGCATTATATTAGAAATCTAAGAACACCCATGCATTCAACTTTACATGCACATAATATGTTTTACATAGACAATACAAACATAGACCTATATATTTTCAAATGAATACACACATTATTTTAACATTACATGCTCACATATTGTACTATTTTTATCTTTAGATACATACACATTTTAAACCCCAGATGCACAACTATATTTTTTTTTATTTAGATAAACAATTATCTGGGATAATTAATAATCCATTTACAAAAACAATTTTAGTATAAGAATCAAGTTTCCAGAAAACAAATATTTTTAACTCTAGGCCTACTAGCATAATTATTTTTAACCTAACGCTCGCAAAATGTTTTTGTTATTTAACCTAATAAGGTAGACCAGGGATCGGCAACCTAAGGCATGCGTGCCTAGCTTGGCACGTAGAGCGCGTTTCAATGGCACGCGAGTAACATACAAGAGGTGTTTTATTGTTGATGAAAAAAACAACAACTATATTTTCCGGTAATATATTTTGAGTGAAATCAATTTCAAAACATTTAACTATGTGTACTTCCCTATATTTAGGCATATACCCAGGGGCGTACCGAGGGGGTGCGGGGGGTGCGGACCGCACCGGGTGACACCCTCTTATGGGGTGTAGAAAGCAGTAGGGAGACGTTAGAGTGTATTGATCGCTTTTAATCTGAACTCCAGATCATATTAACAGCGTTCAAGAAAGTTGCAGATATGATTGAGGCTGTTCAGCCCAAGATTCTACTGTCAGTCAGCAAATGAAAAAGAGTTATTGGTGTGCTTTCCCTAATTAACCTTTTTCTACGATGAGCTATCCAAAGATGAGCTCTTAAAAGAAATACAACGCGGCTTAGACGACACCTAAAAGCGGCTGATATTGACTTAAAAAAGCCATGGACTGGTCAGTATTGGATATTTTGAAATTCCTAGCTAAAAGGGACTTCATAATTTCTCTTCCAACACTCTCGCTAGGACTTAAATTATTTCTAACGGTATGTGTGTCTGTGGGTTCATGTGATCGGAGCTTTTCAACACTAAATCTTATTTAAAAAAGCTATTCACGCTCCACCATGGGACATTCAAGACTTTCTGATCTGGCCATGTTATCGATTGAAGGGGATACTGTGAATCATATAGATTTTGATGAGGTGATTGACAAGTTTGCAGTTTTGAAGTGCAGGAAAGGAAAAATTAAAGAAAGTACTTTTAATGTAAAAATAACTAACCGTACAGTTCTTTCGGTTGCTAATTGCTTTTACTTTCGAATATTAAATTAATATTGTTATTTGTCATATTTGAAATGGAGACGAAAACTATGGTGAAAGTCTTGGGCGGGGGTGGGGGAGGGGGGGTGACACCAGCACTCGGTACGCCACTGCATATACCTATCAGTATAGATAGCTGTGCTTTTTCAAAAGTTCATCGAGGCACTCAGGCGGAGTTTTCTAAGCAAGACTTTCAAATTCACGGACTAATTTTTTCATACCTTATCAAGCTCAACTGGCTTGATCTTACTACAACCTTCTTAGATGCAGATGTTGTTTTTTATTAAGTGGAGGGATATTGGCGACTTGAAAACGTAGTCAGTTGAATTTTAAACATTTAAAGAAATGAGCCTCGAAATGTGCCAATTTGTTTAAAAGATTTAATGCAGGAAATAAACAATTAATGCAGGAAATGTTTATTTGCAACTGTTTAACTTAAATTAATATTATACCGTACCTCTAATAATTAAATCTTGTTATGAATACCACAATGCTAGTTTATGTAAATAAATATGTAATAATTAGTCAGTAATATTTGTTATGTTACAAAACTTAATTTGTTTGGCATCACTATTCAATATAAATGTATACTTTTTATTTTAATTAAAGGGAAATCATTAGCAACTTTTATTTCCGCTAATATTTCTAATATTATGTTTTTTAATTTTAATTTTATAAAAGATAATATATGCAAATTTTCTAAACATTACATTAACTACCCAGTTTATATGATTACTTTGTATCAATTCCGCTTAACGTCAATGTCTTCGTCCTTTTCATTTGTAAAAAAAAAAAATAGGTGCCGGTACTCAGTGATGGATTGCCTAACTTTTAAAGCACTTTCGCATTTTATATTTTAATTCTTATTGCCCGCATTTTTAAAATAATTCAATTTTAGCAAATTAATAATATAATAAATTAATAATAAACGTTAAAATACAAGAAAAGTAATAATTTTTGCCCCACATTGAAAAAGGTGCCGGTACGCCGTACCGGGACGTACCGTCACAAAAAAGCACTGATCTTCATTATATTTTACGACTTAAAAGCAAATTAAAGAACTTCAGTTAAACTGTGAACAAAATATTATAATCAATATTAGCAGTTGAAAGATCTTTATCTAGACAACCAAATGATAACTTTTACAAAATAGTTAATGTGAAAGTTTGGTAATACAATTTTGTATTTGGTAGAAATGCTAATAAATTAATTATAAAACGCTTTAACGATTTTATTCTATAGAGTTCCTTTGCTTTTGGCCTTGGTCTTGCTACGGATTTAAATTACCTACTTGTCTTATAAAAAAAATAAAACAAGTATAATAGATCAGGTTGACTTTTAGCCTGTTGGCACGCTGAATGATTTAGAAATCCTAGTTTGGCACACCATTACCTAAAGGTTGCCGACCCCTGCGGTAGACTATTTGGTAAGTTTATATTGCCTATAAATTTATGTTCTACACAAAGACGTCAATACACAAATAATTTAACGTCTAGAAACATACAATTATTTCTAGATTTACATATAAGAATAAGCAATTTATTACAAATTGGCGTAGAACTTTAAACTTTAAAAGATACAGAAGTAATGAGCGAGTAATTTGAGTACCAGAAGCAAACATAAATAAATGAGCATCCCAAGAGAGGTGATACTGTAAACCAGCCAGTTCTAAGGTAATAGGTTTGAATCTTCGTTTAGTCATGACTTTTACTTTAGCCTTGAGAGAGTGTCTGAAGTGAAGTTGCAATACATTAAGGTGGATATGTCTAGGTTGTGGAGGGGCTTTTCGCTACTTGTCTTCAGTTAGCTTCTTGTATGCACTGGCTCTTCGTTTGCAGTAACTATTTGTATGCAGTGGCATTTTTTGTGTGTATAAAGTGACTCCATGTATGCATAAACTCATTGTATACAATGGCCTCTTGCTTGCCGAGGCTTCTAGTATTGCGATACATACATTAATTCTCTTGAATCTTGTATAGTAATCTCATATTTTATGTTGTACCTGTAAATAGTTACTACTATAAGCATTTGCAAAAGGACTCACTCTCTCCCCACTCACCTCCTGTCATGATATTTCTTATATAACTATATATCAATAGGTCTACTAGCTATTTGGATTTTCCCACATTTTGAAATTCTATTTTCGTTTTAACATTTACGTCATCCTTCTTAACGATGAAAAATTCATTGCGAACTGCCATCGTTATTATTAAGTATGTATCGTTAGTAATCGATTGCAAAACAAATATTTAAATAACTATTAAAAGTTTAGTTTAATTTGTAATCCTTTTTTAGACATTTAACACATATATAAATATGTACTTTGTTGTAGTTGTAAAAATTTGCAAGAGTTGACAAGAGTTAAACCGTTAGATTCATGTTTTTATGATATGCCACTATACACAACTTACTTTTATGGTTTTCAATCGACTAAAAGGCAGAGTAAAGAAGTAATGGCATTGAACTTTCAACGCATTTCTCATTACAGCCCTAATTACTACATTAAAACTAGAAAACCTTTTAAAAACTGCTTTGCAGATTAAATGGTAATGGTAATTTATATAGCGCTTCTATCCATGCTATTTTAGCATGCTCAGTGCGCTCTAGAAGACTATTAATCTGTGAGAGGTTTCACTGCTGCCGGTTAAGCGCATGTGATAACAACTCAATATTAACGTCATCTAGTCCCAAAACTCCTGTATGGCGACAGGGATCTGCCGGTGGCGGGGCTCGAACCCGCGACGTGTCAAGTGGCTTTTTGGTTGACAGTCTGGTGAGCTAACCGCTAGGCCAGCCGGCTTCACAAATAGATAAATAGATACACATTTCTATACAATGGTTAAAGATAGAATCAGCATGGTTCTAATGACATTGTAACAATTAAATTCATTTTTTTGTTTTAAGAACTGTTTTTTTTTTTTGGAAGCTTAATTAAAATGTGACAATATTTTGTACTAAAATAAGTTTCATTTTATATTTTTTTAAATTCAATCTTTATGACACCAATTATAAAATTATAATTTTTTTTTTCATTCTAGTCACAATTTATACAAATAATGAGTAATTTGAGCTTGTTCTGTTTTCGTAGTGTTGAGAGTTAGTTAAAATGAAAAGAAAACTCGTGAGTTACGCCCTATGGGTACAAAAACAAGAGGATCGTATTATTTCTTCTACTCTCATTAGCCTGTAGACGTTCAATGGCACTGACCTCGCCTCCTGCTAGGACACGCTGACATTAATAGAAACTGTAGTTTGTCATGCTTTAACAAAAAGGGAGATGGTGGTGGGGATTTTGGATTAGCAGAAAATTGATGCATGGCGCCACAGCACGGATGGACAGATGGGGGGCTCATGTTCACACATTCACAAAGGGAAGGAACTGCTTTTTTTTTTTGTAAAGGTCCATTTCCAAGTTATCACACATTTTGCTTGCCACGCATATAACTCAAACCTGGCCAAGGGAACTGTTTATATTATAAGTATTGTGTGTGTTATGATTAGTTCTGTTGCCAATTATATCTGCGAATAGAAGGCTGGCTCTCCATACCTCATCATCCACTCTACCATGATAATTAACTGTGTTCATACAAATAGATGCCGATACTAACTCTTTGATTCTCACACCACCAGATATAATTAGAGTTGGCTATTATCTTGTAAAATTCATCAACATATGCATTAACCCTTACAGTCCCGGGCGCGTATATAGCGGAACTGAAGGCAGCATAGATAGAAGTAGGTGGGTACGGGAAGAGTTAAGAATCTACTATTTCCTCTAAGAAACTATGTGTACTTGTGTAATGCTGCTCAATAACATAATTCAAAGTTTCAGGAATCGTTTTATTTCAACACCTATTTTGAAAAAAAAAATCCCTCATATTAACTTAGCAAAAACTTTCTATGTTAGTGCCGGGCTAATTTTTGTGTGTGCAAAATTATCCAGAACACCTTCCATCATACAACTGACACATAGATGTGTTTCATTTAACAACACATTCTTTCTCATTTTCAGCCACATACTCACACACCAACCCACAAAAGTTAGTTTTTATTTAAAAAAAAATTCATAAAACTTTATGGAGCGCATTTTTTAATCCTTATTGCACTCATTTTTAAATCCTTATTGAAATACATAGATATAGCTAGATGATTTCCTCTTACTTTTAAATCATTTATTGATGTATTAACTTAGTTTTTGAAGGAGTTATATATAGTTGTTTTTTTATTGTTATCAAACGTATACAGTATTTATGTTTAATTATCAACTTTAACGCTGGAAATTGTTTCCCTTTTTCATGTTTTGTAAAACCATTCCCACGTAAATAAATATATACACTATACTAAAGAAATATATTAATTTCAAACTTAGATTTTTCGAGATAAATTTAACAATTGTCAAAATACTCATTATGACCACACAACAAATAATTGAGTTCCTCGTGAGTGTTTGTTAGATTTCCTCCTACACAATATGTGAGTACCACCTGAGCTCACCAAATATCATTAAAAATGAAATATCATCCAGGATGTTTACTGAACACTTTGCATAAGAACGTCTAGCGTCTTTCCGTTGTTTCTATTTGAAACTTTCATTATATGTAGATCTATACTTGATCATTAAAAAAAAAAAGCTAACAACTTTTATAGTATTTAAAAGTCTAACTCAACAATACTCAACTGATTGGAAGTTGTTGTTTTTTAAAGTGACACATACGTATGTCTCAAAATGATGTCAAATTTAGATTTAATAGTTGCTATTACAATAAAGAGGAACATGAATAGTAAGACCTTTAATGAAATTCGCTCGTCCGGTAAGAAACAGGCGTTATGGAGTTTAAACACCTCTGGTGTGTCACCTGACATCAGTTTGGTAGAAAGGGAAGTAAAGCCGGCTAAGTCCCGAGTTTGGTTCACAAAAGACCTTCAAAGCCATGGATAAGTAAGATAGATAACCCTTGATTCTTTGGGGTTATTGAAAAACATTGTCAATAGATAGACATAAAAAAAAAGTAGGCGTATATATATATGGGAAACGTTGGGAAGATAATATCAGGGAAGGGACAGGTACAAAACTGTGCGAGGCAATGAGAGCGGCTGAGAGACGGGAGGAATGGAGGAGGCTGGTTTACATGTCATCTGTGGCGCCCCAACGGTCTAACAGACTACGGGATATGTAGGAAGTAGATTGTAGGTAGGATATATATTTACAAGCTTAATTGCCCGGTACAAGGCCTGTATAAGCTACGGTTAAAATTGTATAAACTACAATGAACAGAAACCTATAAATCTAATAATTAAAAAAAAATAATGTCTTTTTGGTGAAGACATTAGATCGTTTATTTTGGCTTTTAAACTAAAGTGCGTATAATATTTTAAAGTGTCAAATGTCTTCTTTCGAATATAGGAATTATTGCTTTGACGTTACTGGAAAAGAATAAAGGGATAACTCGATTTAAAAAAAAATTCTTTATCTTATACATTTTCAAAGCGTTGTCCAACAATTAAATTTGTCCCAGACCTCTGAATTCCCTGAAGAAAAGCTCAGCTCCAATTCTGAAAGACATCCAAAAGTCTAAATAATCGAGTAGACGCTCCGACAATTTGAATTATTTTGGATTAAATGATTTTGTTTTTTTTGTTTCTAAGAGAGATCACTTCAATTAAGTAACGATTTAGAAACAAATGTATTTTTTTTAGTTCGTTTATATAAAAAAATAAAAAAATAAAAAAATATTCGTTCTCTCTATCTTTAAATCGCAAGCCAAATTTATTTTTAGCTCAAAATTTAACCGACCAGAAAGAATAGAAGAAAGAAAAATAAAACTTTGTGAAAGTTTTCCTACACGGTTTCAGATTAATTACAGCCCGCGGGCCGCCAAACGCCCTCCACCCCGTTTTGTTTTGTTTAGTTATTACACTAAAAACGTTCAAGTCTGGTAGTATTTTCTGGTGTCCCCCCATCCCACGGTCCCTTATCACAATCACTCAGATCCTAATGGAATTACATTCCTTTATGGGGGCAAAAACAAGGAGCGTTAATCTAGTGATTACAGCACAATTTGGGGTTCTGTCCCCTTGTACTTTACTCCATTATCATGAGTGCCGAGGCGAACCAATGGGCTCACTTTCATGAACTCTGCTCTCTCGAGATCTCGTAATTTCTCCCGCAGTTTCATCTTATTGGAGTTGTTTAGAGACATAGAGACCCAAGCTGAAAATTAAAAAAAAAAAAAAAAAAAGAAACAGAAAAATTACAAGGGGGAATAACTTTAGATACCGCTATCATCAGTGTTTTTATCTTTCCTTGAATACTGTATGCCCGCCCTTTGTTTGGCAGAATAACGTGTACATTATAGTGTACAACATTTAATCATCCATCATAACCCATTGATATTATTTTTTACCGGCAATTTTAAATGGTTAAGCAATCAAAAATGTAAAATAATATACTACAGAGGAGTACTTGCTGTTCCACTTAATTGCTTAAGACGGAGTCTACCATTCCCTTCACTTTGGAAGCATATCTTGATTTGGTGAGTCTTTCATGACGACAAAAGCAACTACTTTTACAATCCAGCTTTATTTAATACAACAGCGTCTTCTGAAAGCTGATAAAAAAGAATAAAGAAAGGGTCGTTTGATTTTAGATTGTGTAAAAAACACAAAACTTGACACATCATAAGTATCTGATAACATAATGAAACTATAACGGCCTTGTGTTATCTAGGGTTTAAAATCAACAATAAACTATGAAGGAGTAATCAAAGACAATAAAAAGAAAATCTTGCCAAAGGCGATTAGTTTTTTTTTGTGTTTTTTTTTTATAGGAAATTGCGAAAAACTTTGGCATTTATAACCTAGAATTGTGCATGGATGCTACATAGCCATTCTATAAAGTCTACCAGTGTATGACATTGTGTGCTCTTGTGGGAAATAGGATGAACCTAAAAACGTGTCCACTGAGCAGGCACATTCTTGATTGGCCAGAAATATGATTTAAAAGCTGCATTTTCATAACATAATTTTTTTTTTAAATGTCCATTCTTAGCAACAACAACCTAAATAGTTTCCGAACACAGGGGACAGCTGTTGTACAAAACAAGGACTAAACAATGTTTTGAGAAAAATATGTGTAGACATCTGTTTATGTCTATTCTATAAGAAGAATTGGTTATTGTTGAATTATGTAAATGTATGTAAATATGGTTATTCATTATTTAGTTTATTTATTCCTACATGCTTGATGTAATCATAACAAATGCTCTATATAATCAAATATTATTATCTTGTCACGCTATGTTATATAAGATTCAAACACTGTTATTTTTTTAAAGTCGTGTTTGGTTGAAATACAATATTATCGAGTTTCTTCCCTTACATATACTACTCTCATTATGTCCCCTGCCTCCAACACCCAAGACACCAACACACACACGAACACTTCTCGCCCCCCCAACATAAATAACAAACAAATTATTATACAACTGCATTCTTCTTCTTTGAATAACGGGACATTAAAATAGCAAACAACAAGACGCAATAAATGTAAATCTAGTCTTCTTTATGTGAATACAATAACCATCTAAAGCTAAATATAGTGTTGTTTTGGTGATATATATACATTGCGCTCATATACTGTCATTGTTCAGTTCATGTAGTGGAGTTTTGCCCATTAAAAGAAGACGTTTTAGGGTTGAATATAAAAATTGTAGTTTAGGTCCCTCTTTAGTAAAATTATAATTAGGTCTATTCTGTTACCTTTAATATTATATCCCACATTTAATTTTCTTTTTATATAAATTTATTGGACAAATTTTGTTTTTGAAAATGTCCATTATGTAATATTAAGTATATTAAATAAGGTTTTTGAGGCATGTGTGTATGTTTTTATTATAGCCTTGTGTCTAATAGCTAAAAAAATACAAATCTATGGCTAATTAAAAAAAACAGCGAGAAACTAAACAGCTTGTAAAACAAATAGACTATAGGCAAATAAAGATGTATACGGCCGTCACCCAGTTTATGAAAAGGGCAAAAAGTTGCACTATCTGTACATTAGCATCAACATTTTTTTTTCTAAAAAGAAGTTTATCACAATTTATTGAATCAAGATAGACTACATTAACAGTTGAATGTCTAATATCATACTTAACGAGCACAAGAACTGAATATAGTACGACCATACAGTCCACGGATTAACCCTAATTCTTTTCAAGCACTTCAAACATAGTTCTATGCAATTGAGAGGCTGCGTCCAATTGTCGTTCACTATATTCCCGAAGATTAAGTCTAATATAGACACGGGTCTAAGAAATAAAATTTAAAATATTGTTATAATTAAAAGTTGTTTTTTTTTCAATTTAATTGTAAGAAATTGACCCAGCCGCTATTTTCACTAACTAGGATTCTACTATAGGTGTAAGACCTGCTACAAAATACATCAGTTTACATTGACCATTGACGTCGGCTAGTTTCATTAGTAGAGATTCCCAAATTGTGCTCCCTATCAACTATTAATGACCGCTACAAAAGTCTGGGCAAAAATCGTAAACATGTTGAGTAAAATTGAGCATACATAAAATTGACGCAAGAAAAATATGAGAACGTGTCAAAACAGCCAATATTATTAAGTTACATAGGTCAGTGTGTTAGCATTGATTAACTATTTAACAATAATGTATCCATTCTGAACAAGATCTACTGAGAGTATGGGACTCAGTCTTTCCCTATTGATAGAAATTACAACCTGAGGCTGATCCTATTGTAGAAACAATACAGAAATGAAAACGGATACAGGCCTTCCTTTGAACGTTTCACATAATAACTACAAGAGATGCTTAAGTCTATATGTAAAGTAAAATATCCCGTCTGATCGAAGTGATTCATGGGGCCGGTAAAGCCACTGCATACTAGGGGATTGTGTGGCCAGCACAATGCCCATCCGCCCTTACTTAACCCCGACTAATGTCCGGTACCCATCAGAGCTTGGGTAAACCCGGTAACAAATCCTGGCTTTCACCAGGATTCGAACCCAGGACTTAAGGTACGCCAGCCGAACGCGCTGACGCTCAACCACAGTGCTATACCTAAATTCTTGTGGTCGGTATTATAAACAAAGACGAAGGCCTTTACAACAAAAGTTTTGTGGAACTAATGTGTTTTTTTTAAACTTTTAACACACACACACACAAAACACCGTTAATTATAACAACGACCACAATGAAAGAAATATCTCCTATGACGGCAACTCATGTCCCTAGTGTGATGAACTCTAATCTTTGAGCTCAGACCTTCTCATTAAGATTTGCGGGTGATTCAGGACCCACGAGCACATGGCTGGAACTCTGGGATCTCTTAGTCCAAGCAATTTTTTCTTCCCTCTGTCTTAACTGGGCGTTCTGTGGGCGTTCTGTGGGTAATGGTCTGATCCACAGCGGGGCAGGTTGAAAAATGTAAATTTTCTGTTTGATGAACATGTCTTTGAGAATGTTACATTCCATCCATCAGGATTTACTGGAATCAGTAGAATTGGGAAATACAATTATTAGTTGACTTTTGAGTCTAGCATGTGTGTGTGTGTGTGTGTTTAGCACGTTTGTATTTGTGTGTGTAAGGCTAGCATATGTTTCTGTGTCTATGTGATCTATGTGGGTGTGAGTCTATTGTTATAATATGTGTATATAATGTTTTAAATAGTTTATAAAGACCTCTTGTAAATTTAGAATTGTATTGATAATAATATAATTTAGAGTTATTTATTTATATTTAATTAGAATCTATCACTTAAAATTCTTTGTGTAATAATTGCATCGACAATTCATTTAGAGTTATTATTGTGTTTGTGTGAATCTAGTATTCGCCTGTATGTAGTGTGTGTCTAGCATGTGTGTGTGTGTTTGTGTTTACTAAGAAATGTTTCACCGTAACGTATACCAACTAACACCATTTACAAAACTGCACACATGTATGTTGTGGTTATCAGGGAACGATTTTAAAAACAGAAATTAGGTTATGAATTGAATATTTTATAAATATATGACATTGGCATGATAGATTTACGTTTTCATTTTTTTAAATATTAAAACAATTTTAAACATAAGCGAGCAATAGGTCAATCCAAAATAAATATTGCTTTACCCATAAATATATCATATAGATATCATACTGATATGATGTAGACCTTCTCCAAAACCAAAAACTCCACACACGTCCCCACAGTGTGGGATTGTCTATAAATCAACACATTAAGATCCAGACTGTCTGTATCCTCTACATTTTCTAAAAAGTTATCCAAATCAAGTCGGGGAGACCAACATTTTGTTACTCTTATAAACTGTGTGCACTGCCACGCTCAATCTGTCCTGGAGAGCGCCACATTGGGTGTTCCGTGGAGCCGGCTTGGAGAACGATTTGTGGCTTTAAACTTTAAACAAATCAACGAGACATGTAGACAAATGCATGTGGGACCCTGGAATGCTAACCAGGCGTGTTTAAAGGAGAGAGAACTGTTGTGATAACTTTATGCAACGCTGCATAACGGAGTGAAAACAAGGGCGGTCTAGACAGGAATGGGATAATTGCGACATCCCGGCATTTCACAAAAGTCAAGTTCATTTTTGTTGTTATTGTTTTGTGTAGCTTTCTGGCACAACAAAAAATTGATATGCGCGCGTATGTGTGTGTGTGTGTGAGTGTGTGTGTGTACGTGCGTGCGTGCGTGTGTGCGTGTGTGTGTGTGTGTTTATTCCGCTTAAAAAAAAAGAAATGATTTGGAGAATCGTTTCGATGCACTAGGCATAGGTTCTCAACGGGGGCGATATCGCCCCCCGGGGGGGGGGGGGGGGCGGTGAGAAGCTTTAGGGGGGCGCTGACATTCCCGGGGGCGATTGGGGGCGATGAAGGTCAAGTGGGCGGTACAAACGTACCTGATATATTTTAACACCTCAGCTATTTATTTGAATCGATTAGTTTATGGAGGATGAAATGTGATGTAAACGTAAGTGCTGCTAAATATCTGATATCCCCCAACAGTATGCCCACATATTATTATATTTAATAAGAAATAGGAATCGCAGTGACTTTTCGATGAAGTAGGGGTCAGTATTTGGCAAAAAAGGTGTAGCAGCCAGCTGGTCCTGTGGTTGGTTCACCGGACTGTTAACCTTGCTGATCGATTACTGTCGCATTAAAATCTGCTAATATTAATGATATTTTTTATCTCTTTTTTTTTCCATTAGGAGGCGCGTCGGATTCTTACATCCTTGCCCTTCCTTTGGGTAAGTTTAGGTGAGAGCCGTAGCTCGGGGTGACTTAGACTTCCCACACACCTGTGTGAAAAATCTAATCGCACGAGGCGGAGAAGATCTACACGTTGTGTGGGGAAGCCAGAGTCTACCGAGATGTCCTTAATGTGTTTTAATATCAACATTAATATGTTCCAATAATGTTAAGCGGTATAGATAAGTAGTAATCATACAAACTGGGTAGTTATTGTAATGCTTGAAAATATACATATAAATTAAATTCTTTAGTCATATAATATTTATATAATTTTCAAATACTTTTTACAGTTTGATCATTTCAAAGTTATAAATTGTAAGCCATTTATTTTTCATAAAAGAAAGAAAAAAACAAAAATATTAGATCAAATAAAACGGGCTAATTATCTCCCTTTAACTAAAAAATGTTTCCACATTTGATTCATCATTGCTGCCGAACAAGTTCTGTTTTGTAATATAACAAATATTACTGATGATTAGACCTAGGGCTTTTGCAACCAAAATTGAAACAAAAATAGACAAATTGCTAGCAACACACCAGGCAAAGGATTCGCATTAATATTGATGTATTTAAACCTTTTGTTAAGGCAATTTTTTGATCTATTAATTCTTACAATTGAATATGTTTCCTTTTCAGTTTTTTTTTAAAGATAATTAATCACACAAAAAGTTTTGTCCGCCTAAAAAAAAAAGCGGAAACTATAGGCCAGATGGGCGGAAAGGGGGGGGGGGGGGCGGTGAGCGGAAAAATATTGTAAAAGGGGGCAGTGAGCCGAAAAAGGTTGAGAACCTATGCACTAGTGTGTCCTATAAAAAAGTCCCCTGTGTAAGTCTGTCTGAACATCTGCCAGTTTCTTAGATATAAACTTTATTCTCCTCGAAATGTGTACACCGCTAATCTTTATAGAATATGTCTGGTGTCGCTGTAAAGTTAATTTTTGCAGCAATTATACAATTCTGCATTTGTATTCCAAGACTAAGAAAGAAACGCTTATTTGCTCCTTCGTGCAGACGGCCACCATCTATAGTGCCTTAAAGGATGGCTTTTAGCAGGTTATTATGCCGCAACACATGACCGAACCATGTCAGCTTGCGCCGCTTGATTGTTGCCATAATGGTTTCTTGAGGGCTCGCAATTGAGGATATTCTGTCCCAGATAACTCATTAGTCCTGTGTTCTTGTAAGAATTTTCGATTGATTTATTTTCGAATCCCTGCAACTTGTTTTCTGTGGCTGCTGGCAGTGTCCAGGTCTCACATACGTACATAACAATGGTATTTATAAGGGCTATGTAAAGCCTGAGCTTTGTTCGAAGACTAATGCTTTTGCAGGACCAGATTCTGTTTAGTATAGCCATTGCCGCCATTGCTGACTCAATCCTGGCTCCAATTTCTGCCTCACAGCGTCCGTCTCCGGATATAATGGCTCCTCTTAATTTCTTCTTGATCTAGTTGTTGTTGGTTCAATATAATGTTTGCACTTCTGGCATCCGTGGCGTTGATCATTATTTTGTATTTTTCTGAGCTGACCTATTTTGTTCTGAATCGCCAATATATAAATATAAATGTATATCAGTGCTACATAAACTTTACCAGTCGATGTATATAGATCAGTACATAAACATTACCAACCCACGTATATAGATCAGTGCCACATAATCATGAACAGCACATGTATATAGATCAGTGCTACATAAACATTAACAGCCCATGTACATAGATCAGTGCTACATAAACATTAACAGCCCATGTATATAGATCAGTGCTACATAAACATTAACAGCCCATGTACATAGATCAGTGCTACATAAACATTAACAGCCCATGTATATAGATCAGTGCTACATAAACATTAACAGCCCATGTACATAGATCAGTGCTACATGAACATTAACAGCCCATGTATATAGATCAGTGCTACATAAACATTACCAACCCATGTATATAGATCAGTGCCACATAATCATGAACAGCACATGTATATAGATCAGTGCTACATAAACATTAACAGCCCATGTACATAGATCAGTGCTACATAAACATTAACAGCCCATGTATATAGATCAGTGCTACATAAACATTAACAGCCCATGTACATAGATCAGTGCTACATAAACATTAACAGCCCATGTACATAGATCAGTGCTACATAAACATTAACAGCCCATGTATATAGATCAGTGCTACATAAACATTAACAGCCCATGTACATAGATCAGTGCTACATAAACATTAACAGCCCATGTACATAGATCAGTGCTACATAAACATTAACAGCCCATGTACATAGATCAGTGCTACATAAACATTAACAGCCCATGTATATAGATCAGTGCTACATAAACATTAACAGCCCATGTACATAGATCAGTGCTACATAAACATTAACAGCCCATGTATTTAGATCAGTGCTACATAAACATTAACAGCCCATGTACATAGATCAGTGCTACATAAACATTAACAGCCCATGTATATAGATCAGTGCTACATAAACATTAACAGCCCAGGTATATAGATCAGTGCTACATAAACATTAACAGCCCATGTATATAGATCATTGCTACATAAACATTAACAGCCCATGTATATAGATCAGTGCTACATAAACATTAACAGCCCATGTATATAGATCAGTGCTACATAAACATTAACAGCCCATGTATATAGATCCAATGATACCGAAGACCTTTATAGATATTCATATAAAACTTATTAATTAACGTTTTAATTTTTCAAGAAAAAAAACAACAATTTAAAACATTTTTTTTTTTTTTTTTTTTTTTTTTTTTTTTTTGCTTATTGCAAATTTGATATTCTAGAACAAAGTACCAAACAATTTCTAATGAAGACAGTAGTTTGAACTCTAGGGACACTGTCTGGCGAAATATAATTGTAACAGAATTCCTATTCGAGAAAAAAAAAGAAGAATGATGGTAGCGGACCACAGCTGGGGTTGACTTGACACATTTTTTGTGTGTTACTAATGAGCTACATGCTGCAATCTGTGGCCGGGAAACGCAACGTCGCACCACGTGACTTCCGTCAAGGGCGGGAAAGACGAATCAGACAGCCACCATGCTGGTACTGGGTATCATATTTGTGCGCCCGCCACCTGGTGACCACCACGTTTCCGACATAAGGTGATCTGTCAGTGCTCTTAGTCAATTCCCTACCCATAATATGTATCTCTACACATTATGCTTGACCACAGAGGTTGACATCAATATCTGCGAGAACTTTCTATCTATCTATCTATCTATCAATATATCTATCAACCGATCAATCTATCAATTTATCAATTTACCAATGTATCGATTTATCAATCTATCAATTTATCAATCTATCAATTTATCAATCTATCAATTTATCAATGTATCAATTTATCAATCTAGCGATTAATCAATTTATCAATCTATCAATTTATCAATTTATTATTTCTGTATACGAATCTAGCATTATGGGAATTATCTCAACCAGTAATTAGAGGTAGAAAATTAGTTTACGTTAAACTTGTAAATAAACATATCGTGCATTAATTAAGTCGATTTAAGGAGTTCTTTTTTAATAAAGCACTAGTAATTACAACTATTACATAATTTAATGCGAGTACCTATATAAGCATCTTAAATTTATTAAAATAATAAAACTAATACATTTTTTTAGAATAAATTATATTTATGCTTAATTAAAGAAGACAGCAGATCGCCAGTCGGAAATGGCGGAGGGTAGGACACGCGCTACTAAAAAAACATCACCCGACAGGCTTTGCAATGGAACCGCCTAGGGCCTAGGGAAAGAGACGGATTGGTGAACTGAAAAAGGCTGCCCCATAATCGAGTGCGCTGGAGAACTGTTGTGGAGGCCCTATGTTCAACGAGGAACCAAGGCAACTTAGCAAGTAAGCAAAGGAAGACGAGCATAAAAACTTTGAATGTCATTAGCATGTATCAAATTTAATGAGCGACTTGCACTTGAATGCACTTCGCTAAATTGATCAATGTCAGGTATATTTTAGCTACTTCTCAGTGGCCAAGTGTAATTGACCTCTTTGTATACTTAAACAGCTTTCATGTTCTATAAAATCTGTTCAAAAGTGTAAGTTGAACCAAATGCTGAAAGCAGAGTGAATGCCTAGTAGTTAAGAATAGAAAATGACTTTCCAATGCAGCTTCTTTCGGAGTTTTTCGCAAATTGGCACATTTCGTTGCCCATTGATTGGATGTTTAAAATTTAACTTGCCGCATTTTCAAATTGTAAATATCCATTAAAAAAAATAATTTCAAAATCTCGTTCCAAGAAATAGTAAGACCAATCCAGTCTATCTTGATTTGGTATGAAAACACAAGTCCATGAATTTTAAAGTCTTGAATTTGTTTAGAAAATTCCGCTTTGAGTGCTTCAAAGTACTTCTAAAAAAAAACTAACCCATCAAAACAAAGTTTTTATTATACTCCCTTTCTTTGTAAACTAAGTTTATATTTAATTTATATTTTGATAGATTAAAATATTATAAGTGATATCATACCTTATGAATTTCCACACTCAAATTTTGCGCATCCTTTTTTTTTTCTAGCTTTGGCCCGCAAAAACCATAAAAAGATAACTCGCTTTGTTTCGGCTACATTGTGTCGTTTTCATTCTATTCATTTCGTAAACACGAACATATCCGAAAAGTTATTTATTTACGTCTCTTCCGGTAGAGGCAGCCATGTTTTACGTAAAATTTTCTTTGATTCGCAAATTGGTCGAAGGTATTAGTGACTATTCCAAAGGATATGATGCTGAAAATTTGATAGAATGTATTGTTATTCGCAACAAGTCTGCTGCCCAAGTTTCAGCTACATTGCAACGTGGGAAGTGGTTGAAAAATCGATGCAAAATTTTTCTAACAAACAAGCAACCAAGCAACAAACCAACCAAGCAGACAGACAGACAGACAGTACGAGTTAAAAGAAAGGGAGTAAAAAGCCCTTCTATCTATCTTAGTTTTCCTTAAATAAGGGAAGTATTGTAATGTTTTCAAATTGATTTCACGGCAAGATATGTCCATGCAAATTCATTCCAGATGTCTAAAAGTTCAGGTGCTGTTTGACCTCTTCCTTGCATACGGAAGATCAACTCATTGAATAAGTGTTGCTATGTCATTCAGAAAACATAGGCTTCAAATTTTTTTTATAAATTTCATTAATTGCTTCCAGCGAGAAATCGAATCTATTTTACTAAGGCATAGGTTCTCAATGGGGGCGTTATCGCCCCCCGGGGGAGGGGCGGGGAGGGGTTTTGGGGGGGCGCTGACGTTCCCGGGGGCGATTGGGGGCGGTGAAGGGCAAATGGGCGGTACAAGCGTAACTATTATAATTTGAACACCTCAGCTATTTTAATCGATTAGTTTTTGGAAGAAATGTGATGTAAACGCAAGTGATGCTAAATATCTGATATCCCCCAACAGTAGGCCTACATATTATTATACTAGTAAGGGAGATGAAGCGCATGGACTTTTCCAACAAGTAGGGGTCAGTATTACACATATATGGCTTCCATCACCTGTGTGAAGGATCTAATTGCACAAGGTGGAGAAGATGCGTGCTAAATCTAATCGCACGAGGCGGAGAAGGTCTACCCGTTGTGTGTGGAAGCCAGAGTTTCACTGTAGTGTCCTTTAATGTGTTTTAAACGATATCACTGTTTGGCCATTGTCAATAATTGGAATGGATACGTAGTAATCGTACAAACTGGGTAGTCAATATAATGTTTAAAAATATACGTATAAATTCTTTAGTCATATAATATTTATGTAATTTTCAAATACATTTTACAGTTTGATCCTCTCAAAATTATAAATTGTAAGCCATTTATTTTTTTATAAAATAAAAAAAAGAAACATTAGAAATAATAGCTCATTAGAAACGGGTTAATTATCTCCCTTTAATTAAAAAAAATCGTTCCACATTTGATTCAATAGTGATACCAAAAAGTTCTGTTTTGTAATATAAAAACAATTACAGACTACTTATAACCGATAAGCCTCTTGTTTAGATAATTTTTGATCTATTAATTCTTACATTATGTTTCCTTTTCAGTTCTTTTAAAAATAATAAATAATCACCCAAATCTAGTCGGCCTAAAAAAAATTGCAGAAACGATAGTGGCCCTTTAATTTCCAGAGGGGTTGGGGGAGTGGGCGCTAAAAAAAAATTGGGGTGAGGGGCGATGAGCGGAAACAAAATTATAAGGGGGCGGTGAGCCGAAAAAGGTTGAGAACCTATGGACTAAGGCAACGCACACTGTATGCAACAGCAGATCTCTATATTCTGTACCACTTTCTTGTAGAAGAGACTTGAATTTCCTGAAAAATCAATAAAAGGTGAGAAGCTATAAAATCGACTATTTTAACAATAGATTTAATCACATATCGCAAGTCAAATGATGAGGTCTTTGCACACAAAATTTCCTGAACTTTAACACCTGATATCCAGCGTGATTTTCATGTAGTTAGCATAAACAATATCCTTCTTAGAGGTCACTCTCGTGCCACTTCTACGTGCCTCGTTTAGCACGCGTTCCTGGGGTTGCCGACCCATATACTAGTCCAGGGGTCGGCAACCTAAGGCACGCGTGCCAAACTTGGCACGCAGTACGATTTTCAATGGCACGCGAGAGACCTCCAAGAGGTGTTTTTTTATTGATGAAAAAACGAACACACATCATTTTCCGGTTCTGAATGAGGAAAACTGACTGTTGAAGCCGATGTTTCTGACTGACAGACCGACACATTTCATTGAGTTGAACGCATTTACAAAGACGGGGACAAACAGCACTTGAACTGTTAGACCACTGGAATGGATTTGCATATATCTTGAGTGAAATGAATTTTAAAACATTGAACTATATTATTATGTACTTCACTAAGGCATATATTTAGACAGATCTAGATAGTTGGGCTTTTTCAGAAACATTGCGGAGCTCTCAAAGCAGTGCCCTCACATAGGGGGGGGGGAGCAGATGGGGCATATGCCCGGGGGTGGCACTTTCGAGGGGTCGGCAAATGTAGTCTAAATATAGCAAATATAGCACTAAACATGCTTTTACAGTATACAAGGGGGCCGCGCTGAAACTTTTGCCCTGGTGCGCCACATAAACTTGTAAAAGCACTGACTCAAAGCGAAGTTTTATAAACAAAGGCAAGACTTTCAAATTCATGGACTCATTTTTTCATACCACATACCATTGAACTTACTACAACTTTCTTAGATGTACGATTTTATTATTTTTAGTGGAGGGATATCGGCAATTTTAAAACGCAGCCAGATGGATTTTAAACATCCGAAATTTGGGCAACAAAATGTGCTAATTTGCGGGAAAGTCTGGATGGAATCTGCTTAGGAAAATCATCTGCTATTCTCGACAGCCATGTATTCGCTCTACTTTCAGTTACACTTGTGAACATTATTTATTGCACATGAAAGCTGTGTTAAGCATTCAGAGAGGTCCTCTCAATTACACTTCACTACTCAGAAATGACTAAATATGTATCTGCCACTATAAAGTAGCGAAGAGAATTCAAGACAAGACGCTGATTAATTGATACAGACCAATTATATTTAAAAGAGTTTTATGCTCATCTTCTATAATTAGCCTAAACATAAATATTGCATTCTAAAACAAATTTTATCATAATTAATTTAATAAATATATTAAGAGACTTTTTAATAGCATTACATAATGCAATTGTTGTAATTATTAATGTTTAAAAGATAAACTCCTTAACGTTAAATGGACAAACAATTAATGCAGGAAATGTTTATTTACAACTGTTTCACGTAAATTAATTTTATACCTCTAATAATTAGATCTTGTAATGAATACTATAATTCTGGATTAATATAAATAAATAATAATTAGTCAAAAATATTAGTTATATTACAAAAAAATAACTTGTTTGGCATCACTATTGAATCAAATTTAGAAACTTTATTTTAATTAAAGGGAGATAATTAGCTTGTTTTATTTGCGGTAATATTTCTAATATTAAATATTATGTTTCTTATTTTTATTTTATACAAGAATAAACAGTCTACATTTTATAATTTTACAATGCCCAAAATGTAAAATGTGGTTGAAAATTATATAAATATTGTATGACTCAAAAATTATATGCACCTTTTTTAAGCATTACATTAGCTCGGTACGTGACGTTTTGGCGCAGCCGTTTTGGCGCGACCGTTTTGGCGCAGCCGTTTTGGCGCGGGACATTTTGGCGCGAGCCGATTTGGCGCGAGACGTTTTGGCGCGAGGAAATAATTGAGAAAAACATGTTTTTTTGTTGTATAATAAATGAAACTAATAATAAATAATAATAATTTAAAACGATGTAGGCCTACTTTAATGCATTTATAGGACTATTAAACTTTAAAAACTTAGTTTTTTTATATATGCATAAAGACTTAAGTATCTTTTTGTGGGCATAAAATGCTTATCTATTTATCTGTTTATGCATATGTCGTCTTAATAAGGACGTTGTTTGTTGTTGCTTTTTATTCAACCCCTAGAACGTTAGGCCTATATGCGAAAATTACGCGTGCTAGTCTTTCAACAAAATTCTAATAACTACACATGTTCATGAAGTAACTCAGTGGCCACACCTTTCAAATAACTTGACTGTTGTAAAATAGTTGGGAGTGATTAAAACCAGGGTCAATCGTAGACAAGATGATCAGAGAATTAATGATAACAATGGTTGTTTTAGAATACTGGGTGGGTAGTAAAAAGATAAAAAGAAACTTTTTTTTATTTGGAATGGTCAATGAGGAGTGGTCATTGCGTCCAGTCAACAACATGCGTACAAATCAGAGATAATTATTTGGTTGTGGTTATCGCGATTGGGAGCGGCAAATAAGCAGTTTCAGTTGTCATTATTTAATATTATTACTTTATTTGTCATTATTTACATTATTTATTATTCCATCAGTTTATAAAAGACTAAGTTATTAAAATTTAATAATCCAATATATACATGGTTTTAATATGTTTTTATTTCATATATGTTTCATTTATTATACAAAATATATTGTTTTCATCAAATGAAGTTTTAAAGTTAATTTGATTAAATGATGTGATGTGTTTTCAGTCCATCGCGCCAAAACGTCCTGCCCCAAAACGGCTGCGCCAAAACGTCCGTCGCGCCAAAACGGTCGCGCCAAAACGGCTGCGCCCAAACGTCCTGCTTCGACATTAGCTACCTAGTTTGTATGATTACTAAGTATCTATTCCGTTAACGGATAATATGTCATTAATATTATAATAATAAACAAATAATAGAAAATCTCAGTTAAACGGAGAACAAAATTAATAATATATTAATTTATAATCAATATTATCAGTTGCTGGATCGTTATATTGACAACCAAATGATAATAATCACAAAATAGTTACCATAAATCTGAAAGTTTGGTAATAAAATTGTTGTATTTGGTATAAATGCGAATAAAAAAGATGATAATCACAAACAAGTTAATATATTCAATATAAAACGCTCTAACGATTTTCTCTAAAAATTTCCTTGCTTTTGGCCTTGGTCTTGCTACGGAGTTAAATAAATTGTCTTAAAAAAATAATAAAACTAGTATAATAGAGCATGTTGACTTTTAGGTCGTTGGCACGCTGAATGCTTTAGAAATCCTAGTTTGGCACACCGTCAGCAAAAGGTTGCCGACCCCTGCACTAGTCTATGTATGTATCTATCTAATCTATATAAGTTTCCCCATCTATATGTCTGTCTGTATAATTATTATTTTGTGTATGACTTTATGTAAACTATATGTACGTGTTTATGTGTTTCTATCTATATATATCCTGAAGCAAAACAAACCAAACTGGTATTATATTATTATTAATAAGTATCCGGCTCAAGTTGTTATAGAGAAACGAATTACAGCCACATACTATAAGTCACTTTTGCGAGCAGTATCAAAATATCACTAGATACTTTAGTAACAATAATTAGATTAATAAATAGTTGAATCCCAGCGTACCAGCGGTGTCTTGCGGAACTCTATATATTTACTGTGGAATCTGAAACACCAAAAGGGATGCAGAGATTCTAAGAGGAAACCACCAACTAATGGAACACAAGGAAGTTTTGAAAGGTTTTACCAAACTACAGTGAGATTCGATTACATTCAATTAGTTGGTCTGTGATTTAATTTCCTTGTCTCGTTACACAAAAGCGTTGTTTTTTTGTCATACATAAACTGACGATCAGATTCCGTTTGTTGAAAGTCATTAGGTGAACCACAGAAGGTTAAAGATAGGTTGCAGTAACGGGATGATGGAGATCGTATGCCAGTCAATGTCAGCTTGACCTTGAAATGAGGACGTCAGTAATAGTGGAGCTCCAGCCCTGACAAAAAATCTCGTTCGCTGTTGATGATCTTTGGAAGTCCTTGTTCTTCTGTGTTTTTCGTACTTCCTATGTTCTGCCTCTGTAAGGATAACACCATGCTTAATTGACTTCCCAATGGATTTGTCCGTGGCCAATTGCCCCATCCTTTTCGGTCGATCTATGAAATGATTTGTAAAAAAAATCATTTCAGGCATTTAATCATCTAATCACCTGACTTCACCTGCAAATACATTGACAGTAAGGTGTAAGATAAGGTCGTCTTAAATTATCTGCATGAATGAATGCATTTGTATGAATGAACCATGCAAAATAACTAAGTATGCATTATGTGTTATGGTTAATCCGAAAATAATACTTTTGGGTTCTCTCTGAGATATCGGTGCAAGCCTCTGTTATAAGTAAAGTCGGATTAGTAAAAACATGGATAAAAAAAAATGTTTGTTTGTGGAAATCTAGTCATCGGTTGAAAGAGACCACCCATCGCTAGAATTGAGACTTGTGTGTGTGTATGTGTGTGAGTTTGTCGGACTTTTTTATATTTTTTTTGTGTTTAACTGACAAAGATGCCAGAAAATCTCTAACAACACAGTTTAAATTTCACTTAAATACCAGCCCTGATCTTGTCTCTCAAGTTGTCAACACGTTTCCGCCCCCTTCCAGCGCCCCCACCCCTTCCACCCCCTTGATATGCCCAATCCTTTGTTGAGTCCCAGCTTAGTTCTGTCAATCAAAAAATACAACATCACCAAAAAAAAAATGGTTTTACGAAAAGAATAATGTAAGAGCAACATAAGCTTAAAATACAAAGAAATTAAATAAAGTTTTATGTTGGCTTAGTATCTACTTTTCGGAACATAGCAGAAAAACGTTATAGTATTTAAAAAGTATTAGTTCGATATAGAGATTAAGGTATATCATATCGATGGTCTCTACATGTAATTCTTAAGTTAATCATGGTCATAAGTTCTTTTTATCAAAGATCAACATAACCTAATGATAGATTAGTTAGCTAATGGTAAAGTTATGTGTAAACAATAACATCATTAACGATTACATGTAATAGTTTTGCGAGAAGAATCCAGTCAAGGAGAGCAACCTCAAAATTCTTTTGTATTATTACGCTAAATCGTACAAGGGTTTAGCTAGTTGGGCTACTTTGTTTAGCTAGTCACTAGGTAGAACCATTTCTAAATAGCATGTATTTGTAGCTAATAAAATAGTCACCCATTAAAACTGAATTCATTCCGTTTGGAGCAAAACAACAATTTAAAAAATGCCTAACAAATTTCTAACTAGATAACTATGAGAATATTAATAAAACAACTCAAATAAAATATCTCGGAGTAGCTTGTATTTAGATGAAAATCTAATCATCAAAGATCAAATCGAAAACAATAGTAAATCTGCAATGTGGAATCTGCAGAGAATAAAAATGTATTAGAAACATTCTATCAAAAGAGGCATGTGAGACATTAAGCGTAGGCCTGATAGTCTTTCTGACTACGCGAACTGTCTGTTAATAGGACTGTCAGAGCGTTTGTTTAAAAAAAAAACTACATACGGTCCAAAACATGCAATAATTGCTCTGAACAATGAAAAAAACTCAACAACCTGTCCGAAAAAATTACACTGGCTACCTATAACACTTAGGATAAATTTAAAAGTTCTGACATAAAACTTTCAAGGACAATCTCCACAGTGCTTCAGATTCGTGGTCGGGCTACACACATCAGAGAAAACAGGACTTCAAACTTCAAACAAAATTAATCAACAGCTCAAGCTACCAAAATTAAAAGAAAAACATTTGCAGCTCACTTCTACAGCGTTCTAACACATCTGTGATAGAATGAACTCCCGAACACAAACAAGCGGATAATATTGACATTTTAAAAACAAAATTAAAAACATACTTATTCGATTCATTTTTATAACATAGTGTAAAGCACATTTAAAGACTAAATGTTATGAATAGTGCTATATAATCTTTGTAATTTGTAAAACATTACATAAAAACGCATACTTAAGAATTGGTTTTTAACTGTATTTCAGTCAAATTCACTTTAAATGCATTTTTTTCGTTACGTTACACCCTAAACCCACTTCTTTTCACTATTTCAATAAACAAGAGCCCCAGTAATTCTACTCACTTTGTGTGTAGTTATGAAGTCCCAATATTGTCATGTCAATATCAGCCAGATACTAGAGTCTGTACAGACCTCCCACCATCCACCCATCCACTATCTCATTTCCCTTTTTCATTTCTATATATGAGTGTATTCAATTGAGACAAATGGCACAGGATGGGGGGCAATGCAATTTCATTAGTTTCATAGTCGGTCAACGGGCGCACAGTGATTCGCCATGGGGGGGGGGGGGGGGAGAAAATTATAGTCCAGTCCCTACAGCCAGGGCATGGAATGAGCTCACGGTCGAGGGTGAAAACACCCTTTATATCGGGTGAGATGCGTTGATAACACGGATGGTGCTGCAATAATAACGGTGTGGGTCTGGGCTGGGGTGGGGTGGGGAGGGGGCGGAACAAATTTTCTTTATATGGTTGTCGCGATACAGTCAGACTACTGTTATAGTGTTAGTCCAGGTTACCTCTGTATAGCGTAAACCTGGGCAGATGGCGTACGATGGGAATCGGCTTGCGCTTCATCGGATCCTGCTAGTTAGAGCTCATCTTTACAAAGACACAAAGACAACTCTCCTTTCAGGCCATTCTGTTCATCGCAATGTCACGCGTAATAACGCAGCGAGAAGGTGGTGTTTGTTTTGACCAGTGAGCTAACTTGACATCTGATGACATGGACGCCGATTCAATGGCTCTGTGGCTAATGGCATGTGCTGAACAAACCAATGGATGGGGTAGTCGGGGAGGGAGGGAGGTCGGATTCTAGACGCGAGTGGGAACATTTTAAAACGAGAAAATTGGATGAATAGTCAAAACAATATCTTTAATATTACAATTGAACTTGGTGACTTAATGCTTGGCTTATTGGTGTATGTTATATTGAGATCACTAAAACACGTAATATATCTAGCTAAGTGTCTGTCTGTTTATCTATTTCTCTCTGTCTGTCTGAAACTATCCTTACGTACTATATATCTTGCGTGCATATGTAAGTGAATATTTAAGTATAATATGGATATACAGCAGTTCTTACAGATTCACAGACCGATAAACTAAGTTTATATCAGACTGATAAAAAGAAGAAACGCCCAATGATGTAATAAGATGTCCTTTAAAAAGAGTAATAAATTGAAAAAAAAAACTAGAGCTAAACAATTAGTTAAGTATACAATTTATCTGTAAGTTTGTATATTTTCTTTTCTAATTATTCTTGATTATATTTTCTTTTATAGCTACTTAATTCTATACGTAAACTTTAACATCAGCTTTTATTTTTATGTCTAATAAAAAAAATCGATTGGCTAGCAGCAATGAATATTATCTCTGATCTTATATTTTAATTGTTAGTTTCTAAAAATGACATTGAAAAACGTGAACAAACATAATTGATAAAAAGCTCCATCTGAACCTTAGTTTAACCTATTTATACTCTGTCAAAACTAAAATTTGTTAACACAACACAGTTGATCAACAAATCCAACACAAGTCTCTACAAATAGACTAGATAAACAAACAATAACATCACCATTCATTACCATTCCATTAAAATCAATTCTAAGATAGTGACAAATAGTAATTACATGAAATTATTTTTAATTTTCTTGCGAATGGTTTTGAAAAACAAGGTCGAATCACTAATACTACTAATAAAGTAATTTTTTTTTTTTACATATAAAATTGCAGAAAAAGAAGCACAAATTAACGCGTAAATACTTTCTCTTAAGGGGGAACGGGACTGAGTAGGGGGGCATATTTGGCATATTTTTTCAAAAATAGAGTTGTTTAGTTTTTGTTAAAAATAGCTTGTTAAACCTAATTGTAACAAAAATGCATCAAATAAAATATAAAAAATGACGGTTTTGTACTGAAATATTGAGTTTGAAATGTGGGTGTCGACTCAATTTCTTTGTCGATTCTTTGCCTTTAAATGGGTTTTTCTCAAAATGTGTTTTTTTTTATGTTTTTGTGCTATGATAATTGTAAAATAATTAGAAGCATTCAAGATAATATGTTGCAATTTGGTATGTAGCTTTATATATTATATCTAGAGGTACTAGACTAGGTTTTAAGGTAAATGTATAATTAGTTTGTCTGTAAAATGTATTAAAAGAAAAAAAAATGCATGAATTTTATACAAAATTCCAATACTAAATTTAAAAAATTCATAAAAAAAATAGTTTCTAAAATATTTAATTAAAGTTGTGTCTAGTACCTAAAATAGTAATAGTACTACATAAAAACACTATTGAAACCAAAATATCTGTAATACTTTTTAAAATTTTATAACTTTTGTAATGACTATTTTTTTTCAAAATGGCGGCCGTAACCATGGCAACCATGTTTTTGTCATACAAATTACTTATGTCTTTATCAAGGCCACTCAAGATATATATGTATATGCAATTAAAAATCATTTTGGTCCAGTAATAACTGAATTAAATGTTTCAGTCCCATTCCCCCTTAAAAGAAAATAATACAATTATTCGTCTCAGTAATTACTTGTAATTAAATTATTTTAAAAAATACCCTTTAGAAATATTTGATGTGATCAGAAATGGTAGATTTCGTAGTGATAGAAGTTTGTGTGTGTAGAGTTTTACAAAAGGGATATTGACACTTCCATTTCAGAGACAATCCCCATAGGGTTACAGTTAGCATTGATGAGGTCCCGGTAAGCTGTCAACCTTTTGAAGTTAAAAGCAACATTGCTCACTTCCACGACGCATCATTCACCTCTAGGGTGTTACTCGGGCGAGGGGTTAATCGTATTACAACAAATGACCAGGTCCTGCCCCCCCCTCCCCAAGTCCCAGATTGCCGTCAATTTTGTGGTTCAAATTTGTACCTGCCCAATCACTTTAACTCAATAGCCGCTCTCCCCTGTGGGATGGCAGAAGTGCTCATAGTCTTTAAAATTACGGGTGTGCCCCTTGCGAGGGTGCGATAACTCTTTTTTCAGCGATTGCTCTTCGTGTCATTGTCAAGGAAACAGGGGAGTTAATTCAGCGTAAACAACAAACCTTTTTCTCCCACTTTGCCCCCAATCAGTCTGCGGTTATTCGTTTTCTAAAAAAAAATACAAGTAACAAAAATGAAAAAAAAAAAAAAGAAAGAAAAAGATGACAAAACAAGTTGAGAAAGAACAAATGTACCTTAATAGTATGATTGTCGTTTTATAATTGAGCGCAAGACTTTCATTATTTCTGCTATTAGTTGTAACTGTTGTTGGTTGAAAACAGGTTATTTCCTTATTAGAACAAAAACAATTTCTAACAGTTGGTTGCCGTGTATCATAACACTCTAGAGATATCATCTAACATAAAGTGTTGTTGTTATTTTGATCTCTAACTATTGTTTTCGTTTTGTGTATGTCTGTGAGTGTGTGTGTGTGTGAGATTGTGAGAGTAGGTGTGTTTAAAGTGTGTATGTGTGTCAGCGAGGTTCATTGTGTGTGTGTGTATCTGTGCTTGTTATAATATTTTGTAGTAATTCTATTAACATTTTAGAGTATCAAGCGATCAGTTCGATCGATTTTTTTCTTTCTTCTTCAATAAATATAATACATTACACATTATCATATTTTGACCCATTTTAATCAAATATCTGTCACATAGAAATAAATATTTGTATGCATAAAAATGTATGAATAAACAGAGTCAAGAATTTTTTTAAATAACTTGTATAAGATTATACATAATAAATCATAAATAATGAGTCTTTCGTTAACTATTCAAAGACTGAATCCCTTTCTTTAAAAAAAAGGGAATCTGAAAAACAAATGTTACTGCGGGAGTAGAAAAGAAAAGTGATGTCCCTTACTGCAGCTCCTTGTGTGATAACTTGCTTGTGTGATAACTTGCTTGTGTGATAACTTGCTTGTGTGATAACTTGCTTGTGTGATAACTTGCTCGTGTGATAACTTGCTTGTGTGATAACTTGCTCGTGTGATAACTTGCTTGTGTGATAACTTGCTTGTGTGATAACTTGCTTGTGTGATAACTTGCTTGCAATTACCTGCCCAGTTATAACCAAATTACAACCATGACAAATAAGTCCACGGCTCATCTAAAGACTTGGTGAAGTAGAATATTATTAATAGTAGTCTCCTATACATTATATTAGTTATATTATAGCTAATCAATTATTTGACTATTTCACTAAGTTTATCTCAATAAATATTTTGAGAAAATCCCTGAAGCATTGAACGATCTACGTCACTCCCCCCCTCCCTCACCACACACACACAAACACTGGCGTTTTAAATATTCCACGGTACGCCACTAAGCAGTATTTTGCTAACTTTTTTTTGGTCCAGGGCACTCCAAAATTGTAACATATTTTTTTGTTCCACAGAAGCCCAACAAAGTAAAGAAAATCAAACATTTTCAGAATGTTAAGAAATTAAAAACTATCTTAAGCTTTTAATACTGTGTTTTTATGGCACATATTTTCGATTGTTTGTTAAAAAAAATCAATGACAAACACACTCTGTCTTATTAGAGTTTTTTAAAAGACATATTGTCATCAAACACACACAATCGATTCCAATGGGCTAATAGGTATAATACAATAGTACTGTCATATTTCAAAATCTAGCGAAATCCTAGAAATTTCTCATCCGTACCCCTTAAATGAACCACCGCATTAATATGTAGTTACTCCTTACAGACTCCGAATCATGATAGGCGTGGTAGCCACAAGTAGCCACTGGTAGCCACTAACAGCCATTGGTGGGCACTGGTAGAAAATGTAGTGGGCTAGGTGATTTCAAAAAAATGACCTGATAGTATAATTAAATTTAGTTTTAGTCTCCGATTCCTGTTTTATTGGCCGATAACCCGTACCGGAAATGAAAACTATAATCATACCTAGAGTAGTGGTTAAGTGGTGTGGTTGTCAAATGGTTTGTTAATAATAAATCTGTTAATGTAGTGCAGTTTGAAAAAAAAACCAGCTAAATATAGATACAATAGTTTTGCTACAGTTTTTGTAATTTAATGTTTTGTTTTAATTTGTTTTTTGTTTTTTTTTTACATTTCTACATGTATTAAAATAACTATTTTTTTTTTTTTTTTATTCCAATGGGTATTTTGATTAAAGATCTCTGCCGTTATGCAGGAGTTTTGGGCCTAGTGGACGTAATAATCTTCTTTCTAGAAGGAACGCCTGTAAAACTTAAAAGTAGCTAGAGTTATCAAGATCCTCCAAGGCACTGTAGAAGGTGGACGTCGGAGAGGCCGTCAGCGGAGTTGCTGGTTCGATAACCTAAAATATTGGCCAGGGCTGCAGTTGACGCAACAATTCACAACCGCTCAAGATAGGCAAAAGTGGAGAAAGTTGACTGCTGGGGTGTCCATTCGCTCCCCCCAACGACCACAACGGTCAAGGGATTGATGATGATGATGATGAATTTGTCAAAGTGTTTAACTTAAAAAATCAACTATTTTCACGTTATATTGACTGAATGGTTTCGGCATATCAAAATATCAAAATAATATACTACACAGGGGACATAATAAAACAGTTTTAATAAATGTATACTTTACAAACATTTCAATATACTACACAGGTGACATAATAAAACAGTTTTAATTAATACATACTTTACAAACATTTATATTTTATTTTTGCCAAACTCGCAACAAATGCGTTTCTTGAGCCGTAGCCTACCTTAAGTCCAGTTAATAAATATGTTTAGAATGAAAAAATTCTCATTGAAGCAAATAAATTCGATTTTTATTATCAAGGTAAAACTGTAATTGAAACATATTTAATATGCTAAGTACGTTGGGTAAATATTATATGAAAAATTTAAGGTGAAATAATAAAATATCAACTATAGCATTAGGTTTTAAACACACTATTTTGTGTTTATATGATTGTTTATATGATCAATAACACAAAATTAAACAATTACTTGCATTAAAATATGTATATTCTATCTCGAATCGACTAATGGAAACAGTTACTTTTTAAAAGTATATAACAAAGAGCTGCCAGGTTCATTATAAGTTAATACTCACGTCTAAAAAGTGTAATCTCTTTATAAAAATATTTGTTTCGATACACTAAGACGGGTTCAAATGCAAAGTAGTAACAAAACATATGACGTAAAATTAATTCTAACTTAGTAATACAACCAAACAAGCTAATCGCATGCTCAGAAAAACTAGGAACAAAAATCCTTTTTGTTTTCAATATGTAAGGACAAATTCTTTACAGTTCTCTATTTTTTCCGATTAGATATGTTTTCTCTAGTTGATGGATCCCATAAAGGAAATGCATATTCTAGCATAGGTCTGAATCAATCAGCCTTCAAAGCCCTTATCAAAATACACAATTACACTTAAATCACTGATAAGTGTAGGAAGGCAATACTATTCTGTCTAGAAGGAGAGACTGTAAATAATAAAATAACAATTATAGAAAGAAAAAAAAACTTTTACCGATCTTTTTGTTGGATAAATATTTACGAAGACAATTATAGATTGAATATAATCATTGGTTCAATGACTGCATGAAAACTTCATTTTTTGGAGTCATCAATTTAATCAATTTCATGTTCTGTTAAAACATAATACATTATCCCAACAGCTCCATCATTGGTTTTATCTCCAAAAATTTTGAAAAAAAAAATCTAGCTTTTGAAACGAATTCGAAGAATTTCCGAATAAAATATAATTTAAACATTTTCTTTGAATAGCGGTATAAATTAGCAAATACTTAAGTCAGATAATCAGTATTCAAAGATCCTTGTCAGTGCTATCAACTAAATAGTATAGCAAATGATAACCATTTAAATAAAAACATGCGAGAAAGTTTTAATTTGTGGACTTTTCAGAAAAAGAAATAAATTGCTACGCAGCGAATAGAAGCACTTAGAACACACAGGAGACCCCTGGCGACAGAGAAAAACTTCTATTGAAATGCACCACATGGGAAATGATGTTGAACATAAATTCAATAACATCTGTCTGGTTAGCCAAGAAAAACATGATTTATTGGCTGGGTGGAAAGAAGAAATGAAAACAGTTTTCCCAGCATTCAATTCTGGAAGATAAAACATCCAATGAGAAGATACAGGCTTACAGAATATACACGATCTTTACATAGCGAATTTTTGGTTCAAACAATGCGGATGAATTTCAATTCACTGTTCTGTTTTCCAATTTCTCTCGTTCGATACTGCCATAAGCAGGAAGTTTATTCATACCGTGGAAGCCATATTTTCAGATTTCACCACGTTTGAATGGCTTGTATGTCTGAACGTACGACAGTGGTGGGCTATGAATGAAGCTGATTTAGTGCCGAATTATCATTCCAGAACGGTCCTCCCGTCTCCCCCCCCCCCCCCTACTTCCACAGCACCGTAGAATCATCCATTCTGGGACCCTCAGAGAGGCACTGTTCAAAAATATCATGACCCGTAATTCATTTGACTACAGCAAGTGTAACGTTATACCGTTATTACCCCCCGCCTGGGTCGCAGGAGACAAATTTTCCCTCCTTCCCCTAAATTGTATTGCGGGTTGGGTTCTTGCCAGTGTCCATCCCCCAGGGGTACAGGAGACCAGGAATTATCCGCGACTAATGTTTGCGTTTCGATTCGGACAGAGCTTCCCCCCCCCCCCCACACACACCCAGCTTTCATTCCCCCGCCCGTGAGCGTGCAAGTCAAATAGCCCCTGAGAAGGGAGTGCGGGCAGGGAGGGGGAGTGAGAAACGGGAGGTCCCCTAAGGTGTCCCGAGCTGGCCCGAAATGTCAGCTTTTCAAATGACTTGTACACAGATGATAAATAGAAGGAGAAAAAGAACTAATGCCTGTCTACAAAGATTACCCGCTCCCCACGCCTAAACCTATCATGAGATCACGCGAGAATGAGCTCTTGCTAATATAAACATTGAAAAAGCCCCCACCCCCACTCACCCTATTTATGTCCCGTTATCCAATGATAATAGAATTCGAAAAAAAAAATAACCCCTACCCATCCTAAATTTGGCCATAACCCAAGGCCATTTGAGCTGTATAAAAATACAGTGGATGGAATTTTATAATATCTTTCGTGATGTAATATTGGCGAAAGGAATGAATAGCGAGTTGGATGTTTTCTCCTGGAGTGATAGATTTATGGGCAAAGTGTTGATTATGTTAATTCATACAAGAGGATTCTAGTTGAATTTCATAGTGGCCTCTGTGTGGGTGATTGAAGGGCCTTTATGTGGATAACTGATCGGCATCTATATTGATGGCTGATCGGCCTCTGTGTGGGTGATTGGAAGGCCTTTACGTGGATAACTGGATAACTGAACGGCATCTATATTGATGGCTGATCGGCTTCTGTGTGTGTGATTGGAAGGCCTTTACGTGGATAACTGGATAACTGAACGGCATCTATATGGATGGCTGATCTGTCTTTATAAAGGACTAATCTTATTTACAATATATTCCTATATCCTATACATAATAACACTATAATAAAAGAGTTAATACGTTGTTTTGTTCAATTTAAATATTCAGTTTTGATGTTAAGACGGACTTATTATAATAAAATAAAGATTTCTAATAATAACGCTTGCTTCTGAAACTTGTGTCAATAGTACTATTAAATATAAATCAAACTAAAAAATTTAATTTAGAAATACATCCTTTTAATCTTGAAAAATAATCAAGAAAGAACGAATTCATATAAATTGTATTTCCTCTCGAGATGCATTTAGATATCGAATTTAATCGGGAAAACCAACATCTTCTCAGCCTTTGATTGGCTGTGTACATTTATCGTGTTTATAATTCCATTTAAGTTGTGAAAATAGTTTACGGTCTTGGGTTTTGTACACTTGAAGTGTGTCTAACACACAGGGCCGGATTTAGATGTAATGAGGCTCTGGTCTTTTCTAAAGAGCTTACCCCCCTCCCCCCTCGGCCTTCTCACGAGTAAAGAATAACGGAATGGAAGTATGACTTGATACGTGATACTTATAAAATAGTATAATAAAGGTGCACGATGCAGGACTAATGTAAAAAGTTCTATACAGTGGAACATTTCAAACACGTTCGTCGGTACCTAAAAACGAGTCTAAGAAATTGTACGTGTTTTATTCATTTTTCTTTGAGAGTATTTATAGATCTTGTATTAAACACATTGGCGGACGACCCTCCAGGATTCGAGGGCTTAAAGTAAGTAAAGTACCCTTCGGACCTAATTGACCATAGGGCCGCTGAAGCGTGGTTCACCAGTTTCTGTGGCCACGGCATACTATGCGATTTTGTGGCCAGCACAATGCACAATACTTTACCCCGACTAAGCGCAGGTAACCATCAGAGCTGGGGCACTCTTCAGACCTGGGAAAAAATCCTAGCCTTCACCAGGATTCGAACCCAATACCTTCGGTACGCCAGTCGAACGCGCTGCCGCTCGTCCACTGTGGCCTCCCTTTATTTAAGCTTCAGTTTAATTGACGAATGTGAAAGATCCAGCTATACCAGCGAGCCGTATAATTAGGGAGACGTTCAGCAATTGGGCAATATATGAAAAGCTGGGTATGTTATTTCACGAGTATATTTTGTTCCTAAACTAACTAGTATTTAAACAAAACAGTAGAATGATACTTAGATTAAATTTATTGATAATTCAAACAGTAAAAAAAATATCACTATTTGCACATTTTATGTTTAACCACCCTTCATAAAGAAGCTATTCCTGGTGTTGCCGTCACGCCAGAAAGCTAAATCACTTCCATGTGAGCTGCTTACGACAGTTGACAAGTGTCAGGTGGCAGGACAGGGTTCCAGACGCTGTGGTCCTCGCGCGGACCGGCAATCCAAGCATCTACACCTAACTGGCAAAAGCCAAGGTAAGATGGGCAGGCCATGTTGTGCGCATGCCAGAAGGTCGTCTTCCCAAAAAGATCTTTTATGGTCGCAGGAAAGCGCTCGCGTGGAGGGCAAAGGAAGAGATTTAAAGACACCCTGAAGGCCTACCTAAGAAACCTTGGAATTGATCCTAACAACTGGGAAAACCTAGCCGAGGGCCGATCTTCCTGGCGCATCATGACCCGAACTTGAGCAGCAGCCTATGAAGATAAAAGGCAAAAGGTCGCTATTGAAAAACGGCTAATAAGAAAAACCAGCAAAGACAGCCCCGCCTCTACCGGCTCATCCATATAGTTGAACTAAGCGGCGCAAAAATTGGGGGGGGGGGGGGGCGCAAAATTGAGGATTTTTATTTTATTTTATTAAAGTTTAGTGCTTCTGCGCGCTACTAGCATAGGCAGAAGAATTACTTGGTAATGAACAGCGAAAGGTATTTTATTTAAGTTGTCTTAGAAAATAGGAAAGTACGCCCTAACAGTACTTAGTTTGACAACCTCGCTGTCTGTAGCGGATTGCAAAGCGGCAACCCCACAATCACCACCCCCCGCCTCACCCTGGATGCGTTGCGGAGGGGGAATCGTAAGTCGTGAGAGCGCTGAGGATCTAGTGGCAGTATTGCGAAGGTAGAAGCACTTGGTTTAGGCTATTTATAATATCTCATACTTCAATTTTATTGTTGCACTTGTCACATGGCACAACATTTTGTTTCAAGTAAACATATCTAGAGTCTAGTAAGATACTGCAAGAAATGAACTTAAGTCTTCGGAGTGCAGTTAATTACCTGGAAAAAAACGATGAGTTTTTGGTTACAGCTAGAAGTAATTTAGAGTTCAAGAGAGTTCTGGTTGATGTTAATGAAGTAGCATTAGAAGTTGGAATAGAACCAGTATTTGAGAAAGAAAAGGTCCGAATTCAAAATAAAGAAGAACATGCTCGATAACGAATACGTAAATATTGCAGTGACCCCTCAGAAAGTTTCAAGATCCCCTTTAATTTTGCTGCTTCAGACACAGCTGTTTATGCGGTAAAAGAAAGATTTTCTCAGTTAAATAAAGTATCTGGTGTCTTTGGATTTGTGTACAACATTCCTGACCTTAAGAACAAGACTAGACTACATCAGTGGTTAAGTCGATGTGCAAAATACTTGGAAAAAAACATTAACAATTGAAAAAGATGAAGGTTTAAATGTATCTGACATTGCTGGTGTACGACAGTGTTCTGAACTAAGAGCAATTTCTCATCATCTCCATGACTCAGTATCAAACCCTGAAGAAGTCCTAAACTACATTTACCAAAATAATCTTGAAAATGGAATTCCTAACATTTGTGTAGCCTTTTGTATTTTGCTTACGTTGCCACTTTCCGTAGCTAGTGCTGAACGAAGTTTTTCAAAACGTAAGCTAATTAAAACCTATCTGCCTATATACAATGTGTCAGGATAGATTTGCGGGTCTGGCGACAATTTCTATTGAAAGTGAGATAGCAAGACAGTTAGACTCAAAAGCCCTCATGCAAGAATTCGCTAAGCATAAAGCAAGAAAAGTACCGTTAGGGTTTTAGTCTTTGGGAGTATAAATACCGTAAATTAGTATTTATAAGTTACTTTTGTACCTTAGTTAAGAAAACAATATGCCAATATCAAGAAGTCTTTGTTTATTGTTTTAAAAACAGAAAAACTATCTGTAGCCTAATCTAACTGCTGTGAGTTTCTGTTTGTTATTAAAAGAACTGTACATTATGGAATTATAAAATCTATACACCCATATAGGGCCTACCCAATGTGAAACTGTGTGTTATGTAACTTTTCTAATAATGATTTATGATTTCTAATTATTAATCTATAAGTCGCCAAACTAATAGACTAAATGCAAAGCCATTGTTACTTTTCATACAACTGTTTAATTTATGCTACTTATCCCAGTCATTAATCAAAGGTTATGAAATAAAATTGTTTGTTATAACAATTATTAACAAAAACACACTTCCGAAGTTCCATACCCGACAGACCCCGCCAAAATCACTTCAATGAGGGCACAGAATTAGTTTTCGCCTAGGGCGTCAAAAACCCTGGCTATCAAACCACACGCTTGTGCCCCAGCCCCCACTATGGCAAGACTTTCGGCAAGATTAGGCCTTATTAACCTTCTCCGAATTCATAAGAAATCATGACTATGATTGAGGATGGTCGTCATCGAAAACGATGGACACACATCATCATTCCTGGTGCTTCAAGTGAACTTATTGAATCCACTCTATTCTGTTAAATGCAAACATGTTTTATATAGTATTAGATATTCAGACACCAAGACCAAAAAAAAAATCTTTGTGGTTATATTCAGCTGTAATTATTATTACCTCATTGTTTACTAATCAGTTGAGGTATTTATAAGCTTGTACTGTAAACATTGGTCTAGAGCAGCTTTCCATAACAACATGTACTGCACAGTACTCTTCGATGTCGCCACCTCAGATCCCTCTCCAGTGTGTATTAGCGGGGTCAAACAGAGTTGTGCCTTGGCCCCAACACTCTTTAGTCTAGACCAGGGAATGGCAACCTTTTGATAACAGTGTGCCAAAGTAGGATTTCTAATTCATTCAGCGTGCCAACAGCCTAAAAGTCACCCTGCTTTAGTACTCTATTTCTAATAGAAGATACTTGAATAGTTTTATTTTAAGAATCTTCTGCGTGCCATTGAAAATCTTTTTTGCGTAACAAGTTTGGCACGCTTTCCGTAGGTTGCCGAGCCCTGGTCTAATTCCTCTTTTCTTTATTGTCTTCAAACCTTAAAACTAAGGCTTTTCAAAAAATTACATGTAAATACAAATATACTATTAAACAAAGTAAATGCGTACTAATGAAAACAGGCTAGTAGCTAAAAGGGTGTTTAAAAAATTACATTTATAATGTAAAAACGTTAATTAATTGATTTTTTATTTTACGTATTTTTATCAATATGAGTACCGGTACTGGAATAGGCATATACTTATACAATATTTGTTTTGTTTTTTCAAATGCAAATTGTGTATTACAAATTTACTAAAAATCATTGCCGCAGAGACTTAAAATTAGGATTATTATTTCCCTTGATTAGATTAAGTTTTTGTTTAATTATAATTATTTTTTTAATATCGGGTTTATTCACGTTGATTATTTTTTAAAGAATGAAAAGAATATGGTTTTAATAATATAGCAACATTATATATTAAATCTTAATAGGGGTCAAATAACCATTTCATGGGGATCGCCTAAGACCACGGGAAAATGCATATTTTATCAGTCTACAGGCGGGCCGACCCACATGCAGATACATCCACATACGAGCACAGAAAAAGTATATTTCTATTCTATGCATACGAGTACCCGTCGTGATGACATCAGCGCACCAACCCCATCACATACCTACTTTAGACAGTTGCGAAAACAGTCGGATGCACCGAACTACTATTTCACACTGAAGTCAGATGGTTGTCGAGATGGTTGGCGAGATGATTGTTAAGAAGAAAATGTAAAAAACGTGTTTTGAGCTTCGTGATAAACTCAGAACTCTTTAACTTTAAAATCAGAAAGCAAGACCGCAGTTCAAAGCACTTTATGGCGATAAAAGTGAACTGCAGAAAATAACTTACTGCAAGGACCAGTTAATTTTTGTAACAAACTTTAATTTGTCTGAAAAGCGGATCATTCCAAATAAAACTTTAGCTTTAACATTAAAAATTGGATGTAAATAAAATGTACTTGTTGCTTAACTTATCTGCTTTCTTTGGGGAACATGACATTAAAACAGATGAAAGGATTACGATAATGATTTTTACAATAATGATTTTTGTGAAAGAACCCTTGCAGAAGCTGGCAGACGAAATTTCATCTTACTTTTCAAATTTATCTGACACTTCATTTGCACTTGAAAGAAGGTCATGCGCAGTTAAATTTTAAGATGCTCCTGAGACAACACAAGAGAAGTTCGTTTAATTTATTAACAAACTAATTTCTCTACAATGACAATTACAAAATTCAGGATCAGGTGTTTGCAGTCATATACTATTCTGTCTGAGACTGTGTTGCACCTTTTTCTTCCATCTCCAACAACTTATCTTTGTGAAAGGGCTTTCCAGTTTGTTGATTATTAAATCTAACTACAGAAGTAGACGTGTTGTGAAAGATGAACTTCATTGTGTAAGCCGATGAGAAAGACGCACTCTTAATCTTAGCACTGACGTTGTGTTGTAATTAGAAATAAATATTTCACAATATATAATTTCAAATGGATTTTTGTGATTAATCACTGTTCTTTGATTATGTTCAATTTGTAACACTGAAAATACATCCTGCATATCTGATATTTACATTAAATTTTATAACAGTAGCACATTACAGTTATAAGGTAGTGACAAAAAAAAGTTTATGGTTGGGGGTCGCCATAACGTGAAAAGCTGTATAAAAGGGTCGCGGCATTAAAAAGGTTGGGAACCACTGGTCTAGAGTCTAGATTCTAGAGACAGTCACTGGGTATAGCCAGCTCTGATGAATACTTGACAATATGTTGGAGACTGTCACTGGGTATAGCCAGCTCTGATGGGTACTTGACAATATGTTGGAGATAAGTAATGGCGGCCAGGGCATTGTGCTGGTCATACAATCTACTAGTATGTCATGGCCACTGAAGCTTTGTGGCCGCTGATTGACAGGCTGCAAAGATCAAATTTGTCTAACGGAGGATATCTTATCTTACTTATGATCTGACATTGATGAACTGTCACAAGTATACATTTCAGTCTTACTTATGAACTGACATTGATGAACTGTCACTACAATATTATGAGTAAGTATCCTTTTCAGACTATAGGGCCTATGTGTAGATACTGTGTAGTGGCATTCACCAGTTTCCTGAAGGCAAGAAGATTGTGTGGCCTGTACAATGCCCAGAATGAAGCTAAAAGCTTAAGCAACACATCCCAGTGGTGTTACGATTCGGTGAAAATTGAGGGGTGGGGTGGCGGGGGGGTGGCAATGGAGCAAGTCAACAGCCCCTTACTTAATTTTGTAATTGTTATTGAATTTCCACCCAGCTGTAAATATTGTTCCACCCCCCACCCCCTCCCTTTGTCCCCTCTGGTCACCTAACTCGTCCAACGTTGCTCCCCCTTCATCTCCGCCCCATTAGTTCTTTTTCGTTACCCAATCGAGCTCATTAGCTGTGGGCTCCTGAGCCAAACGGCGCTCTTTAAATACTGGCAATTAAAGGGGTAAGCCAACCAGGGGCGAAGGGGGGGGGGGGGCTCCAGGACCTTTAAAAGATCGAATCAATGTTTTTTGACAGTTGTGTCAGTTGAGTGACGGACTACACAGCTAGGGGTTCCGGGGGGAAATTGACGCATATGCACCTGTACTCATTCCTCGAAACAGGGTTGTTATTAGGGGGTGGGGTGGGGGTAGGGTGGTATGGGGGGCGCGAACACATTTGAAGCACCCACTAACATTCTGAAGAGCCCTCGCCAGAATAAAGAAAAATTCTGACCTCTGACCTTTAATTGTAACAGATGCGTCTTTTAACTAGCGACCAACTGAGATCAACCGCTTTCCCCGGGACACAAAATTCATTACGTCATTCGTCACTTCCGGGACAAAAGAATCGATCGGGTGCAGCACGGCCATTGGAGAAAGATCGATCGTGAATGCGGGATGGCGGGGGGGGGGGGGAGCAGGGGGCGGGCGGCGCTGGGTAGGCGCCCCTCCTCCACCACCAGACTCTATAACAACTCAGCAAGAAGTGGAACGATGTCCAGTGGAGATTGTATCAAGATGTCCGGGAAGAATCCATCAAAGAAAATGGCCAGTGGTTAGTTTTGTTCATTGTTTCATTGTTACAATAATTATTGCCATTGGTCAAGACAGAGGCTGGATGGGGGGTTCATGTTGTGCTCCGATGTCTGCTCGCTGCTCGAAACATGGACGAAACTGTTGTATAAATGAACATTCCCGTTACTGATGAGGACTTTTTAAAAAATGGAAGAGAGAAAAAAATAGAGATATACCATTTTTATTTGTAGTACTTTTAGAGTTCTGTGTAGAGAACAAACTATACGTTTCGTGGTACTTTCGGACGTTGGACAACATTTGTAAGCAAAGTATAGTGTTAGTATAGTGTTAGTATAGTGTTAGTATAGTGTTAGTATAGTGTTAGTATAGTGTTAGTATAGTGTTAGTATAGTGTTAGTATAGTGTTAGTATAGTGTTAGTATAGTGTTAGTATAGTGTTAGTATAGTGTTAGTATAGTAGTAGAAAACAAAAATGTAGTTATTCTTTTCTCTCTGGGCTATCCCAAATAAATACGTTTGATTATAAAAATGAAACATTGTGAAGAAAAAGCCCAACTAATTCTTTAGCTAAATACATTTGTTGACTTAATTATAACTTTTTTTTAATAATGTCTAAAGAATGAATAACAAAATCGGTTATCTAAAAGGTTGAAATATCTTGATAAGCTAGATCCATTCGTTACTTTTGCAGTTAAACCAAAAATACTAGTTTTTATTTTTCCTTCGTGTCTGGGTCTCTACAGTGCTGACACCAGGTGGAGAAAGAGATGCTGTTGGGCGTTGTGCTGGCTCTTCAATCATTTTGTAAGTCGTATATTTGAAAAAAAACAAAAAAACATGTAAACGCTACTTTTACAGACCCCCGTAGTTTTAATCATTTCTGAAACTCTACTTTAAAACAAATAGTTAAACACTAACTATTCTGTAGTATTAGTATTTGTGAGCCCGGCTGGTCTAGCGGTTAGCACACCGGACTGTCAACCAAAAACCAACGGACAGGTCTCGGATTCTATCCCTGCCACCGGCGGATCCCTGTCACCTTGCAGGAGTTTTGGACCTGTAAACGTATTTGCGCCAGCAGGCAGCACTATTTTTACAGCAGCGCATAGAACTGTTCCCAACGGAATATGTGCGCTATATAAGTCTCATATTTATTATAGTAGTAATTGTAGTATTTTTACACATTCGACCATCAAAATCATCATGAAAGTAAAGATGTAAAGATACAACAAAAAATAATTATTATATCTTCCAACTTTGAACAAAGTTCTAGAAGAAAATGGATTTTCTTACAGAACTTTCTGAACATTTATTTGATCCAGGGATGTGGGGAGGACATATTCTATTACAGAAAAGTCTGCTACAGCTCCGCTACGATCTTCACTAAACCAATGAAATTACTGTTATAGTATTGACTAAATAGCGAAACCGCAAGCAACGAGTAAGTAAGTATAAAAAAATATAGTACTAGCCTGCGTTCGGCTTTTTGAAAATTTAATATCTTGAATTGTTTTGTTTTTTACACGACGGTGCAAAATTTAGTACATACATTTTGGGGGTTTTAATTTACAATTTTTTTTTTCTTTTGTGGAACTCTGAGCTTCAATATTTTTTCCAGATCTTATGGATGTCTGACATTAAGTTGGGTAAGTAAAGCGGCTGGGCATTGTGCTGATCACAAAATCCTCCATTAAATACTGTCGCCACTGAAACTGCTGGGTGATGCTTTCATAGCACTATGGACCAAAATGGTATTTGAAGTAATACTTTAAAACAAATTGATGAGCCGTAGACAATAACTGTGCAACGTTTTCTGTTACAAGTGTACACCAGATCAGTCGAAAGTTCTACTATTGTATCGGTCACAAACAACATATAAACAATTCCGTGACACTATAAGTATGAGAAGTAATTTAAATATTACTATACTGAAGTATGACTATTGATATTGTACGCAAATAGCAATAGTAGATGTCAATAGTAGATGTCAATAGTAGATGAGAAAAAAAAACACAGAAGGGATCAATACATTTTTAAATATCAACTTTTTTTTTGTACTTCTACTGAAACGATTGATATTTAATTTAAATCTTTGGAGACTTTGGCAATTTGATAATTTTGTAGAGTAGAGAAATTAAATGTCTTTTAAATAAGTTTACAAATGATGATATTTTACACGGACGGGGATAGCTGAACATCATTTCGAAATTTTTGTTAAGGCCCAGAATGTAAAGTTATAAATATTGCCTAAATAAAGATACACAGGCACACTCAGAGAGAGAGAGAGAGAGGGGGGGGGGGGGGAGGAGAAAGAGAAAATGAGAGAGGTAACGAGAAATGGGAGAGAGATACAGAATTGAGCAGCTAAATAATGAGCAATGGTTCCATTTTTTATAGAACGAGCGAGAAAAAGTAAAAGATAGTGAAACAGGGAAATAGAAAGAATTTTAGAGAAAAGTACAGAAAGAGATAAAGAGAAACCGAGAAAAAGAATAGAGAGAAGGATTGTCTATATATAGAAAAAAACTAATCATAAAAACAAAACTTAAAATTGAATAAAAAATATTTTTACACTTGCCAACTTTCTTGACTTAATTCCGCTTTTTTTTTTTGTTCCAACATAAAAAATACTCGATTTCATATTTTCATGTGATTCTGAAAAAAGACTATGACCTTTGTTATGGTGGATTCGATATTCTGTCGTGGCTTTGTATTTCGTCTAATTATATCCTGCGATTCTTTCTATAATTTCAGGTATGGCCGTTGACTCTTTCATCGTCTTCTCTTTTTCTTGCTCTAAAGGTCTTTAGTTCACCATCAATATTGCAAGCTTTTGGACTAATCTCTCTAGCAGTAACACGAGTGGGTCTAATACGGAGTTTAATACTCAGTGGGCCGGGCACGAGTGGCGGAAAGGAAAGAGGGAAGGTGGGGGGGGGGGAGGGAGAAGATGGGCTTAAACACTTGTGCACTACACAAAACACACAGAGCTAAACAAATAAAATATAAGAAAAGATAAATCGACGCACCGTGCAAGGTGGAGCCATTGACAAGATAAGGTTGAGTCCTCTTAATCGAGAAAAACAACATATTCGCTGCGGCATCGGATACTTCAGTTCTAATTGAAAATTATTTATTCATGAGTGGTGTTTAGGAAATGAGTTTCTCAACCTGTTTGTATAAAGTGGTCTCTAGATCCCTTTTTTTCTTCTTTTACCGTTTGCCGCTTTATTGTTTGAGAATTATGTTTTTTGTAAATCTCTTTATGAAAGGTAACTCTTGGAGGTCTGATAAAGATGAGCGGCGCATAACAAAGGGAAGTTACTCATTCTGAATAATATGAACAACTAACTGCTCAGCGTTGGGTGGAATTAACTTAAGACAAAATCAATCGAACAGCAAATCTGTTGGAAGTCTTTGGGAGTTCATGACTCCAAATTAAAGCCAGTCACTATATTTTTTTTTTTTTTAAATAATAAGTGGAATTTATTGTTGTTTGTATGCCGTGGCCACAGAAACTGGTGAACGCTGCTTCAATAGCCCTATGATCACTTTGGTCCGAAGGGTACTTTATGAAAACTTTTAACAGTGGACAATCCTGGGTTCACGTTTGGGCTATTTGTCCGATATATTTATTTTAAATCCACAAGGAACTGTTCTTGGACCCCTACTATTTATAATTTACATTAATGACTTACCCTATTGCATCAACACAGGAACAAAAGTAATGTTATTTGCAGATGATTGTATTATTTATAGAACAATAAAGACAGAAAAGACTATTACAAAAAGACCTAGATGAACTACAAAAAATGGGATTCAAATAAAGTATGTCTTTTCACCCATAAAAATGCCAACTAATTAGAGTATCCAAGAAACAGAAACAAATAATGGCGAACTACTTCATTCATGGTAAAGACCAAACTAAAATTGCAAAATACTTAGGAGTAATAATAAATGATAAGTTATCTTGGAATCTACATAAAAAAATCTAAGAAAACATTAGGATTCATAAAAAGAAACTTGTAGAAATATAATCAGAATATAAAACTCAAATGCTATCTTACATTAGTTAGGCCTATACTAGAATATGCATCATGTGGGACACATCAACTAAAGAGAACATTAAAAAAGTAAAACAAATTCAGAAAAGAGCTGCAAGGTACATTACTGTCGAATATTCACAACAATAGTTAAATCTCTACACATAGAAACACTAGAGAACAGAAGGACAAAGAGTAAAGTAGTAATAATACATAAGGCATTAAATAAATTCGAACTTAGAAATACAACACAATAACTGTTACAGTGCTCAGATAAACATAAGGACAAAAACAATTTCCTTATCCTTTAAGCGAGAACAAATGCATATAAGTACTCTTTCTTCCCGAGTGGTATACAATACCCAGCCACCTTTAATTTACCCCAACTAAAGTCAGGTACTTATCAGATATTGGTAGACCCAGGAACACCCTCCAGACCTGATAACAAATCCTAGCCTTCACCAGTTGGTGAACCCAGGACCTTCGGTTTGCTAGCCCAATGCGCTGACCCCCGGCCACCGTACCTCCTTATCTAATAAAACGGCCGGCTGGTCATGTGGTTAGTTCACCGGACTGTCAACCAACACGTCGCGGGTTCTATCCTTCACGCGACCGATCCCTGCCGCCCTGCAGGAGTTTTGGGCCTAGAGGACGTAATGAACTTCTTTATAGAAGGAACGTCTGTAAAACTGTAAGATTAGATAATAATTAGCTGGTACATTTTTTAAAAGAAAAAGGCAGCCTCTCCAGCTCCTCACAGCAGTGAACGCATCCATTGCTAATCAAATTGAAGATGAAGAGAAGACCTCGCATTCTTTGGATCTTCTTTAACAAATAATTCAACATTCTTAAAATGAAAGAAAATTGTGACATAAATTTTAATGTATGCCTTAAGTCTAATTAACACGATTAAAAGTATAATCTAAAAAAAAATCTATAATTATAAAGCCTTAACTTTCCAGTCAGCTTTCTAAACAAAATTAAAAATATAAAAATCAAAAGCCTTAAAAAGAAGGTTTTATATTAATTTATATAACATAAAAGATATTTTGTAATTGTTCTTCTTGGTAATGTCCATTTGTATTGTCGAACCATTCTTAATCTTTTGAAAACGTTTCATCAAGTGCTATCTAATGAAATCCTCTTTGTATCTGTCTAGCTAGAACTCTCAAGTTATGGTACACTAGCTAAAGTCGAGACTTCCTATTGAATCCAAATAATATAAGACCAAGCACAGCTTATTGGCATATCAGTTCTTGAGATTTTTTTTTCCCAATTCAAGTTTAAGAGAGAAAAGCCACGCGACCAGACCAGTTCTACAAGTATGTTGTTGTTTTTGTACCAGCTATACATTCATTATTTATTGTTAGAATTTTCTATCACAACGTCTGGTTCTTTTATCTTCAAGTCCAGTCTGGTCTGTGGAGTTTAAGAAGATTAAAATTTAGATAAAATGAAAAAATACCCAATTAAAGAATTAAATATTATGTTGTGCTGAGCAATCTATAAACAGGCATACACACACACACAAAAGAGAGAGAGAAAAAGAGATGGATAGATAAATAGATAGATAGTTAGATTGATAGATAGATAAATAGATAGTTAGATAGTTAGATGAATAGTTAGATAAATATATATATTGATTGATTGATTGATAGATATATAGATAGAAAGATAGGTTAATTGATTGACAGATAGATAGATTAATTGATTGATTTATGTATTGATTGATTGATAGATTCATCGATTGATTAATGGATTGATAGATTGGGTGATTGATTGTTTGATTGATAGATAGATAGATTGATTGAATTGTAAAGTAATACAACAACGAAACTTTAAGAGGGGAACAATGGGGAAAACTGCTAAGGTAGGTAATCGAATGATCAACATTTTTTTTTTTTGCGACTGGTTTCCATCGAATAATATCACCGTCAACAAAAAAAGTATTTTCCAAACAGTTTTGTCCCTTTTCGACCAATCAGCCTGCTAAGCATATGTAGGCCTACTGCGAGCATCGCATACTACAGTGCCAATCTACCACTTCACCATTGAAACCTTTCCTCAAAGTATTTTAATCCGTATTACTGTAAGGTTACTTTTTTTTATCCTCTTTTGGTCCCTCGTCCCCATTCTGGAACTCGAGTCCTCGGCCATCATCACGAGTATTCACGAGTCACGGATTAAGTCAAAGTCTTAAAAAGTCAAGAAGAGGGAGGCATAAAAAGGATTAAAGCTCCCACCGTTAATGACAGAGTAAAAAATACAAATCCCTACACCGAAGGGTTGGACGGTAGTGGAAGGGAGTGTGGGTTCAAAAGGGGGAGGGTGGCATGTTTTGATTGGCCGCTGTTGGTGTGGAGCTGGAGAGTGGGGTGGGGTGGGGGAACACAAAGAGAATATGTCAGTGGCGTCGTCCTGTCTTTCAGGGGGTGGGTTTGTATCGTTTGATACAACAGAAAGAAGAAAACTAAAACCCACCAGTGCGAGATGTGGGTTTAGAGAAATGCTAGAATAGGGGATGATTCTGTTGGTAGTGATCAAGTTGCTAAACCCCGTTCTCTTATTGTCTTTCTTCTCTAATTCTCTCTCTCTCTCTCTCTCTCTCTCTCTCTCTCTCTCTCTCCTCTATATCTCTCCCTTTCTCTGTTGTTTTTTGGTTTCTTTTGACTCTCTTCACACTATCTTTCTCGTCACTCTCGTCTTTCTTTCCTCTCTCTTTCTCGTCTCTCTCCCTCTCTCCTCACTCTTTCTCGTCCTTCTCGTCTTTCTCTCCTCCCTCTCCCTGCCTCTCTCACTCTCTCTCTCTTCTTGTCTCTCACTAGCTCTTTCTCCGTCCTCACATTTTCTCGTCTCTCTCGTCACTCCTCTCTCTCTCTCTCTCTTTCTTTCTCTATCTCTCTCGCTCTCTCTCTGTATATATATATATATATATATATATTATATGCTTATATGTATACACCCTTTCATTCTATCTATAAGTTGATACTATTTAAAAGACAACACAGTAGATAAGGAGTTAAAACAGAAAAGAAAACGGCCAAACCGTTTGATTATATTTTATAAAGGTTGAAAACTGTACCAGACATGCAGTTCCATACCTTAACCATGCATCAGTTACATCTAATTTATTTATCAATTTAATTTCAATAATAAACAAATAAATTGTGGCATGTATTTGTGGGTTATAGGCCTTTGCTTTACGTGTTTTTTTTTATTCATCATCTATATCTTTGACTAGCTTGGTAACTGAAGTGTTCTGATAACGTTTCTAAAGCAATAAATGTATGGTTACGCCAGGATAATCGATATCATTTACCCCCCCCCCCCCCCCCAGTCTGTTTATTCACTACCTAGGCTACCTCCAGGTGCCCAATCAAATGCTGACAGAATCGGTAACACTCTTTAAAAACGGATTTTTTAAAATCCTCAAGGATTGGAACCCAGGGCCTTCGGAAATACAAACGAACGCTATTTCGCAAGACCCAATACAGCACAAAAATATTTAAAGTTGTAAAGTTTAACAGAGATTCCCCAAAACTTGGTTGAACCATGTCTCAGGCCATGACAACATAAATACCGGGTCGCGAAGATTGGAAAAAAAAACTGTTAAATATATAGGTCAGATTACAACAAAATATTTCCTTCCTGGTGGACATTTTTTAATAAGCGATAAAATGTAAAAGTCACTGATCTATAAAAAGAATGGTTAGCACCTCCATAATAATATTTGTATGTGCAAATTGAGGTCAGCGAAAGCTTAAATTTAACACACAATCTCCACGGAACTTATCCATGTCAGCAAGTTATGGGAAATAAATCGCCTATAACCAGTAAAGGCCTACGATTAAAAGGAAGTCGAAGCCACTTGAAATGTATTTACAGGTCAGTGTTTAGGAAATATAATTTTATAGATAAGTGAAAGCATATTTTTTTTTTGCAACACGAATATTGTTTTTAGGCCCCTTTCCATTTTTTTAACGGTCCTTGAGTATACGTATTAAATTAACTGGGTCACGAAAAAAGTACCTTTATAGAACAATATTATATATGTGTATCTTAAGAATACTGCTCTATGCATCCTGAAAGTATTTCTTTCAATGATAATTCGTTTACTAAATGAATCAATAAAAATCATCTAATGTTACAATAAAATGTTCTAGATCTATAGTATAGTTGAAATTCATTTCCCCTCTGGGGTCATCCAAAACTATGAAACTGGTTTAGTTAAAATTATAAAAATAAACGAATAATTTTTTGTTTCGTGTGTGCATAGGTTGTTGACTGGTAAACGTATTTCTTTCTTCTCCTCTTACGTGACACGTTCGTCAATCAAATCTAATTTAGTGGATGTTGTTCAAGTTAAAACAAGGCCAATAATAACACCGGAGACGTGAGGAAACTTAATTTAATAAGACAAGGTTTCGATAAACTAGGGCTTTGTCTTGAAATAGAAGATGGAATTATTTGCTTATTGCGTATTTTTAAGCAAACAAGACTGTCTCGTTCTGAGATGCAGACAGTGCAAAAAAAAAATTATATGAAACTGGGAGAGCACGCGTTTGATATTTTTACAAAAAAAGGGGTTAGACATTAGTTTTTAGGTTATGCACTTTTATAAGATGACACAGATTTAATCGTGTCGTATTTCCTAGCCACATAATCCGCTACTTCTCAAATCAACTATTTCTTACAACTATTACTTTGAATCCCCCTTTAAATCGTTTTTCATAGATCGATTCGAATGTTAAAAGAAAATCAATCAACCTTTTTTTTTATCCACAGGATTTACAATTTACATTCGATTATTGTATGCAGGTTTTACTCTTGACATTCATTGTTAGAGTGCAGATTTTATATTTTACAGTATCTTTCATAATGGCAGGTTTTATACATCAATCATTTTTTTTTTTTAGAATGCGGGTATTACATTTCCTATTCAATTTTAGCCGATTTTAGATATTTAATGACATTAATAATTGTATGTCTTCTTGTAGGCAATAAAATCATCTTTATTTAAAGAATTATTAAAGTATGAATAATTTTTTTTTTACTCTGAAGGGTGGAGTAGATATTTTTGAGAAATCACGTTTTCCGATTTAAGCAGAATCACCAACATTTCTGAATATATTTTAAATTCCTGCGTTTTCGTTTTTGTTCTATATTCCTTATGTTCTATTTTTTTTTTTTTTGCTTTTAATTTTGTACGTTCTATATTCTGTATGTTTTATAGGCTACCCTGTTTGTATTTTATTCTACATGTTATATATTTTGTATGTTTTTTTAATGTATATATACTATATTTTGTAAATTCTACATTCTTTGTGTTCTACATGACGTAAGTTTTATATTTTGCATGTTCAATATTCTGTAAGTTCTATATTCTGTATGTTCTCTATCTCGTGTGTTCTCAATTAATTTTGTTCTATACTGCTTCTATTATACCTACTTGTATAATTTACTTGTAAAGACTTTGCTATTTTAAGCGGTACACAGCCAGCGTGTATTTTGCCCTCTAGCTGTCAAGCCCTTTTCTCCGGTTCACTCCAAGTCCCACTCACTGACCGATACATTCGTTGCCCGCAGTATCCCCTGGCACCAAGTCTCACTCCACCCTATCAGTATCAGACGCACCCGTCGAACCCCACCACCCCCAGGACTTTGAACAAGGTAGGAGGATGTGGGCAGGAGCGGATGATATTCTCATTAAGTATTTTGTCAGTAACGCAACTTCATGTAACCCGTAACTTCCCTGCCAGGACTGCACCGACCCCCAGTGTCTGCTAACCAGAACGCCGGGATGCGTGTGTGTGTGATTGTATGTTAGAATGAGTGCCAATGTGCTTACTTCTATATGTGTTTGTAAGTGTATGTGTGTGTGTGTAACCGCGTATCTTATCTTGAAAGCTTTATCCCGTTCTGGAAGTTAGAAATCTCCCTTTATTTAAATGGCTGTGTTAAGTCAACAAATTTTTGTGTTCATTATAAACTTTAAAAAAGAAAACGTTGTTGACTTTCCAGTGCAGCCAATGCGTTCAGTATAAGAGAAACGCATCAACTTCAATACACTGTACTAGACTGTAAGATCAATTGAAGTTTAAAAAAAATAAATTATAATTGGTTAATTAACTTTATCTCACTAATCAAATGAATAGTATTGAATCAAAATCGATGATAATCTTATAATTTCAAACAAATAGATTCGGTACAACACCGGCCCCAAGGGGGAGCTGGGGAACTGTGGCACGCTGGAAGGAACTATGCGGTACTAGAGCTATAATGGGTTTTTAAAAACAACACCGAGTCGGGTGTTGTCGCAAACTAAAACAAACAAAAAAAGCCACAGACATTGGAGAAAGTAGAAATCAACATTAGAGTAATGTTTTGTAAATGAAATCAAAACAGGGATATTTAGATCTATGGTGCATAGTAATTGATAACTATTTATTGTGAAGTAAATCTTATCTTGTCTTATCTTATATCTTATATATTACAGAAAGAAGATTACTGCGTCCTACGCTCATCCGTGGTCCGATTCTAGTCTTGCATCTTTATTAATGTTTTAAATGATGTTAAGTTGCTGGTTTTCCTGGTTTGTTTAGGCATCCCATTCCATGCCCGAGTGCCACTCGGCAAGAAAGAGTACTTAAATGTATTTGTTCTCGCATAAGGGATAAGGAAAATGTTTTTGTCCTTATGTTTATCTGAGCATTGGAACAGGTTGTTATTGGGTTGTATTTCTAAATTAGAGTTTAATGCCTTATGTATTATTACTACTTTACTCTTTGCCCATCTGTCCTATTATGTTTCTAGGTTGAGTGATTTGACTAATGGTGTTACTCTTGTCAGTTGTGAATAATTCATTAATATATATACACGAGTTGACATTCATTATAGTGCAATTATAGTGCAAATTACAAGAAAATATTATGTCAATCTTTTACAACATGTAATTAATGGTTATTTTATTTAGTCTACATAGATAAGTTTGTGAAGCTAGTGAATAATTCTAACACGTTGTGCAATGTTTAGTTTTTAGTTTAGTGTAGGACGCAATAATCTTCTTTATAGAAGTAGGTTCTGTATCTGTAAGATATAAAAGATAAGATAAAACTAAAAGATAAATTAGATAGTGTAACAAAAAATACAACAGTTCTACATGTGCAATGTGTATTTATTTATTTCAATTACTATCAACGGTGGGCGAACATTAAAAACTCTTATTTCAATATTACGGTGGGCGAACATTAAAAACTCTTATTTCAATATTACGGTGGGCGAACATTAAAAACTCTTATTTCAATATTACGGTGGGCGAACATTAAAAACTCTTGGACACTTTGGCTAAGATTTTGTAGATTTGGTACAAAAAAAATGACTAATCAAACAGTAGTAACAATAAATCAGTAGGTCTATAGTGTTTTGAATGTTGTTGCAATTCATTCCCTGACCCAATGCTGGATTCACCATTAAGCAAGATAAGCTCGTGCTTATAACAGCAATGGTAACTGGGCACCACAGAAATTGTCTACAAACTACAAGCAAGAATTTACTCTGGTCAATGTATCCCGAAATGCTTTACTTCAAATGATACAGCTCAACAATTAGTAGCAAAAGAAAGCTCCCCCCCCCCCCCCCCCCCCGCCCACCGCGTAAATACTCCTACTGTGTCTAATATTTGAGCTAAACTAAATCGAATGATCGGTACGTTTCTGATAAGTTACTGTGAATAAATTATCACTTGTCAATTTTTAATAAACTTTTATATATATTTTGAATTAGCCTATCTTATATAATCCACCAGGTAATAGTACCAAAATCCCTTGAGTGCTTAAAAGGCTTTTAATGATCTTCATATGTCCCTTCCGTGACCACATAATTGCTAACCATAAAGAAAATTATGTTGCTTTTTTAATTCAGTAGCCGAATCTGAATTTCAGAAGGGTCGAAACCCGAAATACACGCATTGAATCTACTATTTGTGCGAAACTAAATCCAAAGACTGATACATTTCTGACAAGCTGATATGACTAACTGACGTGATCGCCATTCCCATCCCCAGCCCTGAGCCCTAGTTTTGGACACTAAAGGCTACTGTGTCCAGATATAATGATCCATTCCACCCAAAGCCATGACCGTATGTTCTCATGAATGCATACATTCCTGGACATTCGACACCACCCGCAGTCATCACTGTCACAGTGCCAATGGTCATATGGTTGAATAGATGATGATCAGTCGCTGAGCCTCCAGCGACATTTGCCAGCGAAACGTCCAGTCTCCATAGAGTCGTTCATTATCAGAACACGGAGATAGCGTGAAATATTTAGGACCTCCCCCCCCCCACTCTTGTTCTATGCCAGTACGCATTCAGTTAATTAGCCAAAAAGCAGACTGTTACTTCTAACAGAAAGTGACCTTCACCCTTGAATCCTGGCACTGGACAAGAACTGGAATTTTGTTATGGCTTTTTTTTTTTTTGGGGGGGGGGGGGGGGTCCGTATTAAATGACAAGCCGTCAGCTGGTTCCAGTAATAACTTTTGTTTTAGTGTAGGTCCCTGCTGGCCTCTACTTACTGTGTGTGTGGCGAACTGTGGCGAACTGTGGCGATGAAAAGAAACAACAACAACGTTAACAGAATACGGTACACACTTGCGTCCAAGCCTAGTGTCTTCCAGGCATAGGATGGTGTGTCTGAACTGAAAAAAATCCACCAAAACCTGACACTTGAAAAAAAAAACATTTGCTGACGGTGATTATGATAATGTTCTCATACACACTCATGCACACACACGCGTAAATCAAACACCCCCACTTAAAACGCCCTTGCAATTTTCATTTTTTTTTAAACTTGTAAAAATGCACGACTAGATTTAAACCGTGAATAAACTTAGGACCCATCAATTTTCTCTGTATGTCTATGGAGTGTACACAAAAAAAAAAGGAATATTTATACCATCTATGGCGAGTTAGTGGTGAAGCAGTTCAATTATTATTTTGAACCTCAGTCAATGTCCCCATTCATATGTAATTGTTTCACAAGTTGATACCAAAAGAACCAAACTATATTAACAATAATGGCATCGTGAAAAAAAAAAGACATTAATTTCAAAGTCTTTTAAAATGTAGCTTAATCAGACTTAATCGTTGACACCCAGATTGTTGTAGGTATGGCATTGGTAGAGAAGTTCAACGGCCTTGACATACAAGATGGGGTGACAGCCAACTTTGATCCCCCAAGATGACGGCATGTAACCATAATGATCTTTAAATAGACAAGAGGCCACCAACCAGAGCTGGATAAATTCCTGCGTACTCTAATGACTAGAGAACAAATTGCATCTTTTTTTCAAATAACCAATCTCATGAACAGATTTTGTATTGTTAGTATATATAATAGAATGCCTGGGATAGAAACAATAATGGCAACAATAAGGCGGCACAAGCTGACATAGTTCGGTCATATGTTGTGGCATAATAACCTGCCGAAAACAATCGTCCAAGGCACTGTAGAAGGTGGACGTGGGAGAGACCGTCAGCGGAAATGCTGGTTTGACAATATAAAAGATTGGACAGAGCTACAAAGGACAGACTATTGACAAACTATTGACAACCGCTCAAGATATGCAAACAATGGAGAAAGATGACTGCTGAGGTGTCCATTGGCTCTCCCAACGACCATAACGGTCTAGGGTTTGGTGATGATGATGACTATATATTCAAAGTACATTGAGATTAATTAACAATATCGTATTGATAAATCGTTATGCTTAATTCTGCCAAGGATGAAATTTGACTTTAGCAGGTAGGTGTACTTCGGATTTGAAATAAATATAACACCCATGTTTGATTTTAGCAACAAATTGCCCAAAAACATGAAAGTAAGGAAATTAAAGAAAAATCAAATTGTATTAAAAAGTCTTTATCACATCTAAGATAGATGTGAAATAGTCTAGTAAAGTACCCGTCGGACAAATTGACCAAAGGACCGGTGAAGTAGCGTCCACAAGAAATAGCCTACACTTCTTAATACTTACTTCCGCCAGTGATGAATTAATCTCATATTATTATGTAAGTTGCTGGATCCTACATTAAGTTGCATTATCAAGAGAAATTATTTTTTTTCAAATTACTATTTTTTGTTTGCATTTTTTTTTTAATATTTATCAAATCTTGTTTTGACAACAATAATCAGTAATGTTTATGATGACGTGAATTTGTGGACAAAAAATGAAGGAATTATGTAACGGAAATATTAGTTCACCAAATATTGTTGCATATTGTTTCTAATAATATGGCCATATTTAGATATAAAGATACAACGATACTAATGCTTGGCTTATCCCTCATCTCATTAATCAACCTACATCATTACCCGCCCCTTCCTCTTAACCTCACCCCACGCCTCCCCCCTCACCCACGCCCTCACCAATAAAAAAAAACACAACGAAGATGTTGAATTCCAGTTGTCAATCAGGGCATTAGAAGGGTGTACAGGGGGGAGGGGGGGGTTGGGGACACACGTGCTAGGCCGACAAATGTCAAAGAGAGGGTGGAAGATGATGAAATTACAGGGCTAGACGTTCGGAAGATGTGGACCCCCACCGCCCCTACCCCCTCAGTAATCGAGTCTTTCCAACGGGAACGGTCTCCCAGCACGTGCACTGCACGCGATCCAGATGGTCAGCGTCCCCTTGCACGCGCCATATGCCACGGACCGGACATTCAGCTTGTCCAAAGATTGTGTCCGAAATGTTTATAAATTACTTCGTCTTACAAATAAACTTACTTGACTAGAGGCATGATAAAAAAAAAGAATATGATGAGCTAAAGAAAGGTTCTAGACTCTCTAGTGTTAAATAATCACGTGAAATTACTTTTTTTCTAAGTGTTTAACATGATGAACAAATGATGACAAATGTTAAAAAGACGTGGATCGATAAAAGCGAACTTCCTTATGGTTACATACAACTTTGGCGTACAAAAAGATTCCTTTATATTCATTTCGCGGGAACAATATGACGACTGAGAGATCGAACCGTCTTTTATAGGTCTAGGTATAAAACTGAACCATTTCCCATCGTCCTAACGATCTCAAATTCGGCATATGGACGTTGATCTCTGTGTAATAAATTCTAAAACAATTTTCAGCCTCATATCCCCACCTCAACCCCCATTCCCCCTGTAATCAGTTTTAAACTGTTTTTTTTTTTAATAAATTAAACTATATCGTGCGCATTGGTAATTCCCTATGGAACGCAAACTTTCCAAAGTTTTTTTTAGGTCATTAAAAGATGTGAAAATGTATACTATAATATATGAACTAACATCGCTTTTTGTTAATTTCTATTTTTTGTTGTTGTAGTTTTTCTTTTAATTTTTGGGTGACAAAGAGCGAAATCTTGGGAATGCTAACACATAACTAAAATGCATATAAATGATCTATATGAAAAGCTTTGGTATTATGGGTTTGTTTAATGTTAAAATCGGACCGAGCGGCAGCACGTTCGGCTGGCGCACCGAAGGTTCTGGGTTCGAATCCTGGTGAAGGCTAGTATTTGTTTCCGAGTCTGGAGGGTGTCCCTGAGTCTACCCAGCTCTGATGGGTATCTGACCTTAGTTGGGGTAAAGTAAAGGCTGCTGGACATTGTGCTGGCAACATGGGCCCCCACGCGTCCCAAAATATAAAGGCTAACACAGCAATGTCGGAAGCCAGGGGCGAGGCCACGAGGGGACCCCACATACATTTGGCCATTGGGAACTGCGCCCCCACAAACCTTAATACGGCCCTGTATGTAGCCTATCTTTCTATCCACCTCTTAACCTTTTGCCCTCTAAATCTTTCTGTGTCTATCTCCGTATATATATATATAGTGGCGTAACTAGAGGAGAAGGATGAAATCGGTGGTTATCTAGAATGGTAGTTTTCGTTTATTATTAAGCTAACGTGTGTAGAAATGTCATCAAATCATGCAGTTTCTAAAATTAAAATACTCAAAAACTAAAATTTCAGTCAAAACAAATTCATTTATTTTTGTGGTCTAATTATTTTTTTTTTAAATTATTGTTTTAAAGTGTCGGTATGTGCGCCTATTCCACCTCTTTCCTCAATACTCACTCTATAAGTTACGTTGTTTTTTTTATACTGCATCTAACCTATAATATAGCAAACACATAGTATTTCTGGTCAATACATCTTTTTAAATTATTATTTTGTTTAAGTTCGCTGTTTGTATAGATCTAAGATAGAATATATAGAGTCTACATCGCATTTGTTCATTCAAACCCCCCCCCCCCCCCCAAAAAAAAAAATATCTAGCATATCAAACAAATGGAATGCATAAAAAGGTTATACAAATATATAAAACAAACTGATGTTGAAAGCCCTAATGGTTTGACTGGGTCAATAGGGTAGGGTGGGAGGGGGGGTGTAGGGAGTTAAGAGACAGTGCATTCCAACCATTCGAATAGAGTAGGGAGGAAAGTGGGGGGGGGGGGGGTAGACACCGTAGAAGTGGCATATAGTCATACACAAACACACACACAAATGAGTAGAGCAAAGGTGGGCTGTTTACATTCGTGTAGGTCATTAACTCTCTTTAGCCTCTTCTTGTCTTCTGGTGGCTTTAGGGACTTCACAGGGACACCAAGAGAATACAGTTATCTACCTTGGATCGCTCTGCACGGATAGAGAAAAGGAGAAGAAAAAAAAAGGGGAAAGCTCAAACATGTACATTATACGGAGTATGCGTTTGTGAAGCTTACTGTGGTATAAACGTGCCGTTTAACGAAATAGGTTCTATATCCATAGTTTGTTACTAACCGGAACGTTTGTTGAACCTAAGGAGAGATGGGGGAGGGGGAGGTTGGGGTGGTGGGGGCGCAAGATTCTGATTCTGTTGTATTTTGGATGGAAGAAAAGAAAATGGGGGTGACCTCTGGAGGACCATACACCATGTGGTAGGAGGCAGCTACATCAAAAGAAGGGCAAATAATGGCGGTGCGCCCCGGCCACATGCGGTAAGCATCGCAGTTCGAGAAGGAGAGAAAGACGTAAAAAAGGAAGAAAGAGGGGGGGGGGGGGACAGAGAGGAGACTACCGTGCGCCGTTTTGTCTGCATCGCTCACGCTCAACTGTTTGTCTTTGTGCACAACTCGCGTAATGTGAAACACGTTCAAGCCTTTGGTCGCCCAAATAGCCCCCCCCCCCCCAGTCCTTGTGTGCACCGGGCAGGACAATGCAGACAAATACAGTTCTGGCACCCTGGAAGACTGATTGACCGCCGCAGTGACACCGACTACACGTCTATTTAATCATGCGTGTTTAGTTCAATCTCCATTTTTAAATTAATTTTTGTTTCGGGGGTACAGTAATTGTATAATGTTAAAACACTGTAGCTAAAATGAATTGTGATATCAAAACAAATCACGAAAATATATAGACAGATAGACGGATAGGCGGATAGGCGGATAGACGGATAGACGGATAGGCGGATAGACGGATAGACGGATAGACGGATAGACGGATAGACGGATAGACGGATAGACGGATAGACGGATAGACGGATAGACGGATAGACGGATAGACGGATAGACGGATATACGGATATACGGATAGACGGATAGACGGATAAACGGATAGACAGATAGACAGATTGACAGATAGACAGATAGATAGAAAAAAGAGACGGAAAAAAATCGATATAAAGAGACATACAGACAGACAGAGAAATTTGTAGAAAAAATAGATAGATTGACTAGATAGATTGACTAGATTGATTGATATTCTCAATTAAAGCATTTAATCCAAATTGGTATTACATTTCGTATAAAAACTATTATTATTTTAGATATCTGTTTACAAATTATTTCCCTTTCCTTACTTTCAAAACTTACATCCCCTTTGTTGAACTTCTTAAGTGGCTTGTAATGTAAAAGGATGAAAGCCCCGGCTGTCGTGGAGATTTGGCTACTCCCAAAACGAAACATACCAATGCCAACCATATTGTCTGGATGAGATGGGTTGAATAGGTTAAGTATTTTTTACATTCCCTGGTCGAATTCTGTCCCTTTTCTCTGAGGAGAAGAACAGGGGAAATAACTGTATGCTTTGATGAAAGTTCTCGGAAATAATTGTTTGACTGTCTGCCTCCAGGACCGGGTGTGTGGCGAAATTGCAGGGGCGTTTTAAGAGGGAGGGATGTTTGATTTATGCGTGTGGGTGCATGGGTGTGTGGCGTATGCATTGTCAGAGGCGCCGTCAGCATAAGTCGATGGTGGGCCCGTTGCCCCCTCCCCAGACAAACACATATCTTAAAATTACAAACTGCCCTATATTCCCTAAAACGCTCTTTCTATACAGAAGATTATTGCGTCCTGCGGTTTGAGTATAGTCTTGCATTTTTATTAGAATTTTAAAAACGATGTTGTTATTGGTCTCCTGTTCTATTCAGACAGCCCATTTCATGCCAATCGGGAAGAAAGAGTACTTAGATGCATTGGTTCTTGCATATGAAATAAGAAAAGTGTTTTTATCTTTATGTCTATCTCAGCATTATAATAGATTGTTTATTGTTTTGTATTTCTATGTTAGAATTTAATGCTGTATTTATTATTACTTTGCTCTTTGTCATTCTGTCCTCTAGAGTTTCTAGGTTTAATGATTGAACTATTGGTGTACACTTGTCAATTGTGAATATTTGCTAGTCATTCCTCAGATCGTATATCTGAGACATTTGCGACCAGGCATTTAAAGTAGTTTACTATTTTTATTTTTTTATTTCTTCACCGACCCTGGTGTGAATTTTGATGCCCGTTGATATGTTGGTCATCAGTTTTTGGACTTTTCTGCACTTTTTGCATACCATACGATGTAGAAATATTGTCAAGACCTATAACCGGTTAAACTCTTATTTAATAGTTCTTCTTTATGCCCATCAAGCCTATCTATGTAGATTTGGAGATTACTCTAATGGAAATGCGGTCTTGTCCTGTTGTGAGATTCCAATCAGGCTATCTAAACTCCCAAAAGGAATATAAATAGTTCAATTTTCTTTTACAATGTATTGAACAGATGGGATTGAATAGAATCGAAAAATTGATCTCTATATAAAACTGCTCAGAATTGTCAGCTCTATCCAGTTATAACTATTAGTTCTGTGCACACTTGTTTCGAGTAATGTATAGCATGACAGTCTATTGAATTGACTGGCATACTTTAACGTATCTTAATTAGTCAAGCTGTTAAAGTGCTAAACTGTATCTTTTTTATTAAGAATGTAAGTACAATGTCTCCTTTAATAACAATGACAATTATTTAAAAGTACTCCTTGAAAATATAAATAGATTATGAAAAAAAAAGGAAGTCATTAGCGATGGAATTCAAAAACCTTACATAGTAATGCATTCAAATTGTGACTAGTTGACTGAATTGACGGATTGAATTTTGCTTTAAAGAAACATTTTGTCTACCGACAACTAGATAGAATCATTTTTTTTTAAGTTATAGAGAAAGCAAACTTATGCACAGCCTCCAATCATCGACAGTTTATATATAATTGGGTTAATATGGACATTATTATAAGTCTGTCTTGTGAAAATCAAAGTAGGGCCTAATAATAAATAAAAGACATAATTGGATACAAGAATCAATACTGCACGCCTTACCTATAAAACAAGTCTTTTATAAGTTAAGGAGCTATTTATAGAAACAAACAAAAAGTATAGCTATCATAAGATATTGCACACAAAAAAAAAAACCCAGCTGCAAACAAACTAAAGAAAACTAAATCTAGTCTATACTTTACTTTTAAAAATCCTTTTTAGATCCCTATTGTTTTAATAAAGAATCAAAATTAAAGCGTGACTATTAAGAAATACATAGTGATAAAGTCGTAAAAATTCTACTAATGTATCAATGTATTGTGAAACAAAATGCTATAAATTGTCCAATTCAGTAAATGTTCAATATCAAATGACAGGGAAGTTTTATATTAAATGGCATGAGTATATCCAATGCAACCAGCTGAATGTATGCGTCCAAATAAACGGCAATGAATGTATCACAAGTTAATTACGTCATCAACTGTCACATAACAACTGCCATTACAGCTGAAGTCATCACCCAAAAAAAAAACTTCAAAGAATCCCACCCCATCCGCCCCCTCCGCATCCTAATTCCAGTATTTATCGCTGGAGACCCAAGGGTTAATGTTTCATAACTGAGACGAATATAACATCCTTGTGTGGACACAGACAATTCAAGTTAACCTCATAAAGAACAAGAGAGTCTAAGGCAACTAATGTGGCAGGGGTTTACATAATGGCAGTACTGCGCCCCATTAGCCTTCATCAACACGATCCCCTTTCACATTGCCCCAATAGTAGCCACTCCCCAACCCCCAGGCACAATTCCGAAAGAAGAAGAAGAAAATAATAGGGTTGGGGGTGAACTATGATGCGACATGGGGAGGGGGGTGTAGTCTGGGATAGGAAAGTGGGGAGGGGGAGGAGGGGGGGGGAGAGAATACCCAAAACACAATTCAATAGTGCATTTGTTCTAAAGCACTTAGGCTAATCACAGGCCGATTTTTATCGGCGTTACTTGCATGGGATATTAGATTTTCTACTTGGGTTGAGCTTGTTTCAAATGTGTGCCGCTTGGAATAGGAGGGGGCGCGTTCTCCGTATCGCAGAACTGTCGCCTGTCCGGTGAGTCTGTTAAAGGCAATTTCTGGACACGCGGTGACGCATGCTTCCATCAATTTGTTTGCTCCGTTAACCCACTTTGCCTTATTTCGGGAGGGGGGGGGGCGGCCCCACAGACGAAAAAATTCTCCAACCTTTTGGCCCCGGAGCCGACAGGAAAATGTCTGCAAATTAAATAATGTCAATAGCTGTTGGGAAATTAGCCTTGTTATAGAACAAACTCCACCTCCCATGAGGCGAGGGGGGAGGGATGGGGCGCCGCTACGGGAATTTTTATTTTGCTGCATTGGAAATACAGCCCCCACGGGGGTGGGGGGGGAACAGATCTGGTGGGTGGATGAACGAATGGAGAGGGCGAGGGAAGGGTCACTCACAGAAAGACGATCATCTGTCCCTGGAGCCGGTGGCCCGCCGTGGGACTGTGATCTATGCTGTGCCTCGCCCGCCCCCGCCCCCCACCCATTTTTATTTACATGATTGTCCATTGTGGCTATCGGTTCTTTCGGGCTCCTACGCGGGTGGAATGCCAAGTAATTGGGGGCTCTATCTTGTTTACGGTAGGAACCAAAAGTTTATCCACTTTGGCAAAGTCATTGCGTTTTGTTAGAAAGCTAAACAAATAGCGGGCAGTCAGCTTGGATTAAAGCGCTTAAAAAAAACTTGAGTGGATCGAATGACAATAATAATAGGGACAACGCAATAGACAATTGATTGAAAAAAATAGATAAGAATAATGTTTACAAAACACTTCCATAAACACATATAACCACAGACTCGACGATACATTCAGTTATACACATTCACTTGAAGCTCATGTATTTATTTGTTTCGCAAAGAGCTTTTTTTTTTCTTCCCTTCACTTAAATGATCAAACTTTTTAAGCATTTCTATCGACTGCTATAGAAGGATCACGTGAACAGCACTATGATAAAGGGTTATTTCCCTTTGTGCAACTCAAAAACTAAGTACCAAAGTTTTTTTGTTTTGATTTTTAATAACAGATTTAGTTGTTGTTTTTTAGATTTGTATAACCCAACAAGAGAATAGTGATGATATCAAACGTGGAGTGTCGAAACTAAAATTGAGAACAAGAATAATAGTTATATTTGTATGAGTTTATTATGACATGTAACATGTGTCATCTACTCGAGGTAGCAGCAATTGTGATGTATAGAAGAAAGCATGTGTAGGGTTCAGGCAGCCCAGTCCATGCTCGAATGCATTTCGGGTAGAAAAAGAATTTAAATTAATACGTCCTTATATAGATGGGGGCTAGGTGGCCGAGCGGCGGCGCGTTCGGCTGGCGTATCGAAGGGCCTGGGTTCGGATACTGGATTGGAAGGCTAGGATTTGTTCCTTGGTCTGGCGGGTGTCCCTGAGTCTACCTAGGGATGACTAAACAAAATGATTACAGAGTAGAGATGAACACCTTTCATTTTCTAAACAAAGAGACGGATGGACAATCGTGACATCTAGTGTGTAATTCAAGTACGAAGCCATCTAATTTAATTTAATTCCTTTAATTGAATGTAACGCCATCCTATATTACGATAATTGTATCAAAATATCATCAAAACATTAGAGTGTGGTTTTCCAATTTAAAAATAAAAATACACACACAAATATAGTAATATATAGAACTTTGACCTAATGAAGAAGTAGAAGATGATATTGCGTGCTGTCCTTTACTTAAGACCTTCCATGCAAGAAATGAAGTTTATTTCTAAATACTTCGCATAATGTTTGAGCTTTTTCTTTACAATATGTTGGTTTCTAATGGTAGATTGCTAAACCGAAGGTTTTGTATCTAAAATCTGAATAGCCCGGACTTCTTTTCCAGGAGAAATTGTTGCGAACCTGAATCTAACTTGTGAAAGGAACGTGATAGGTCTTCTCCAGCGTTCCATTTTTTCCAGTAGTCTGCCAGCTCTGTCTCTTCAATGAACGTGACTGTCTCCAGAAGAAGTAGTTTCGGACATGCATGGTGTGGTAGTAGTATCCCGTCGGGCCAAATTGATCCATAGGGCCAGTGAAGCAACGTTCACCAACTTCTGTCTCTGTGGCCACGACATACTAGGGAATTGTGTGGCCAGCACAGTGCACAGCCGCCTCTACTTTACCCGAAATAAAGCCAGGTACCCCTCAGAGCTGGGTAGACTCAGAGACACCCTCCAGACCCGAGAAGAAATCCTAGCTTTCACCAGGATTCGAACCCAGGACCTTCAGTACGCCAGTCGAACGCAGCTCGGCCACCACGCCCCACCCTAAAATGTTTGGTACTTGATACATATTTATAGAACGTAAAGTACATTGTGCTATCTGTACAATCATCTGGTAAGTCGTGGTCAATGAGACTAGTGAACGCCGCATTATTAATCCCGCCAAGATCTTCTATTAGGTCAACCGTGGAAACGTAACCCCCCCCCCCCCCCCCACCTTTAATTGAATGTAACAGAATTTGGTGACAGCTTCACAAACTGAACACACCTACGGGCGCCCTCAATGACTCCCGCCCACCTGTGCACAGGTAGGTGTATTTAACACCCCCACTTGACACCATTGTTAATGATCTGTAAACATCGGGGCCTGGAGTTGTCTTTCTCTGTTTACTATTTACACACTCTGTTGATCTTTTGACAACGGTTGGCGCGTGGTGACCGCGTGCGGGTGGGCGTGGTCTCATGGGGGGGGGGGGAAGAGGAATGGGGACACGGACACCTTATTGCCATTATGCGTTGTAGGTGTGCGTCAGAGGTAAAGATAACATTATGGGATGTCTAGGTCAAGGCCTATAGTTAACTGATCTCCACCATCCCCCCTTTACGACCAAACTTGACCACCATTGTCGAACTTTCTAGCTTTGTGGCCAGTTAGCTTTTGGCTAAGTACGCCAGTGATAGTATCAATTAAAATGTATAGAATACATCTTTTGACTCGATTGAGTGCGAGGAAGGGACACTACCATACTGGCATATAGAGTGTCAAGGGGAGATAATTTACTTTAGCAGACTTGAATAGACCCAGCTGTTAATAAAGAGCTCCAAGAGGATATAAACGATCGAGACAAAGACCAATTTATCATGCGCAATATTTATAATATTATAGACTTACATTTTAAAGGGTAAATGAGGGAAAGCCACTACCCTCTTTGGTTTTTCTTCCCTATCAGTAGGCATACAATTACAAACTAACTCTTTGAATTTGGTGCATGGGGGAACTATAGTGTACCGTAGACAATAAGACGTTATGGTAAAGATATTAAACTTATCTTATGCATTACAGACGCTCCTTCTATAGAGTAGTTTGTTGCGTCCTACACACACCCGTGGTTTGAGTTTAGTCATGCACTTCTATTCTTATATATTTGACTATATTACACGACTTTTAACACACACACAAATTATAAAATTTCACGAAATGAAAAAGTAAAAAAAGGATTCAGCTAAATTCAATTGTTCAAATTATTTGTAGATATATATGCATATCCCCCACCTCCTTCCCCCCCCCCCCCCCCAAATGGGTTATGAACTCGCGTGTTTGTTTTTTTTTTTTTTTTTTCTCCCTTAACTTCATTTGAATAATTTCACAATATTTTCTACTTGTATTGCCGTCCACTGTAGAAGTGAGAGTGACAAATTTGTAATAACTATTGACTGATTGGAAAATATATAATCACAAGCTCAATTCACCGGCGTTGCCCAGGTTAAAAATTTAGGATGCATGCGTCTAAAATGTAATTATTAGATTTTAATTATTGAAACATTTTAGGAAAATCCTACAAATTAAAAATACATCCTAAAATTCCTTACAATCTTTAAAAAATATATTTTATTAATGGAACTTTTTAAAAAGTAGAAAAAGAAAAAAAGTTATCAGTAGGGAATCGAACCAAAGTCACCCGCATGGCAGTCGGATACGCTAACCGCTCAGTTGGGGAGGACACATACCGGAAGCGAGATTGGAAAAGTAAAAAATGAGACAATATGGTCACGTGTCTTTAATTTAACCAATGAGGATCGGAATCCACACACACACACATCGTACTTTATATATAACCATCGACGTAGACAATTTAGTTTTTGAAATATTTCGTAGAATACGGGTCTATTGATATTATTGGTTGCAGTCTAAAACATTTGGATGACTGTCAAAATTGTACACCAACCATTTGACTTAAGCTTTTTTTTTTTATTGAAAAAGAATACACATTTTTTTATCAACCACCAAAACCCATTAAAGAATATGTTGAATCAATGATCTATCTTCAGAATGAGTAGCTTTGTGTGGTGATAATCACAATTTGAACACATCATCTTCAGGTTAAGGACAGGTCGTAATAGCCTGAAGCAATACATGTTGGAACAAGTGAAACACAAATTGGAACAAATGAAATGTGCCCCTGCGGAACAGCTCCCGAAAATGCGGAACATGTCCTTCAAACCTGCCTCTATACCACTTTACCCGGTCAGCCATATGGCCCCAGGAAGCTACCTTCAATGAAAAACTGTTTGGTGGACTGGAGCAACTGACAGCCACGGCGCAGTTCATCACAAGTATTGGACTTGTTGTCTAAATCCTCCAAATCAGAACACTTGAAAACGAAGAAGAAATGTGTTGACAACGCATTTCATAGCAACAGAGAAATAACACACATCGAAATGCTAGTTGACACAAATTGTTTTAAAAAAAGGATTGAAGTGCCAGAGACCTTTGGAAAATAAAATCAACCAGTAGAAATTCCTTTGGTTTGTATGTTTGTTCACTATAGACAACCTGGCAGTTTAAACCGATAACTCAAATCATTTTGGTCTGTTGGCCTATGGCCAGCAGAGCAGCGTTTTCGTGATTCCAGCATATTGGGGGATCGTGTGGCCAGCACAATGCACATCCACCTTATTTCAATTACCCATCGGTGCTGGCGCCCTCTCTACCCACAAGGAAAGGAAAATCCTAGCCATCACCAGGATTCGAACCAGGGATCTTCGGTTTGCCAGGTCAACGTGCTGTCGACAGGCCAGCGTGACAAAATTCCCATAAACTGCCGACCAAAGATATTTAATAACGTAAGCTGCTGGGTTTGTTATAAAAGTGTTTGTTTGTTCATGCCGTATAATGTTTTTTTTATACTGGACAAATTGACGTGAACTTAGACACGTATATTCTTTATTCCTCGTTCACCAGCACTATATTTGGACTTCATCGGCCCTACGGATCAATTTGCTCCGACTGGATACTTTACGTTACTTTAAAAAAAAAGAAATTATACAAAAATGTATTTTGGTGAGTGCGGCTTATACAAGTGAAATTCAATTTTACTTGCCTTTCATTTTCCAAAGTATACCTACGACTCATATAAGCTTACAGGTGCGGCTAATGCTCGAGATTTTGAGGTATAGGAAAAACGGCGGAAGTAAAACATATTTTCAACTGCTAGTAAATGAGAACGTCTATCAACCAAACGTCTGTGACCAAGTTTAAATATAGACATGACCTACTCACTTCCGGACTTCCGTGGTCGAGATGCGCTGGTCCAGACGCAAGTTTGCAGTTCGGACATGCCAACAAGTAAGTGGCAAGACCAGATTAGTCTAGAGTCTAGATACAGAAGCCGTCATTGTCCAGGGAATGTACACTTTCTGAGAAAAAAAAAAGAACTATTTCAAGGCTGCAAGGGGAGGCGACTGATGATTTCATGTTCAATTACAAATCGTGATGTAGTTCACTATATGCCGCCGTGATAGTTTTTAATGAGATAAACGAGTTTCTTAAGATGAATTTTTGTGACTTAATAATTTCGTTGCTAATAATATTACACGGATGATAAGATTATGATGGTAAATTAATTAAATCCGGGGAAAAAAATATGACAGTTTTCTACAATAAATAAACATTTTATTTAAAGACAGAAGTAAACTGTGATGAGCTCAGGGGTTTGACAAGAGCATCATATTGTCATGAATTTAGAAACTTGGGGACGCCTGTGCCATATGAAAGTACAAATGCATATACGTATTTTTCTCCCCGAGTGGCATGCGGACATAGAACGGGTTGACTGAACAAACTAGTAAAAAACAGTAACTCAACATCATTTGAATCACTAATCAAAATGCAAGACTAGACTTAAACCACGGGTCATACCTTCTCAGCACATGGTCAATCCATCGCCAACGCTTTTTCATTATGATGGTGCCCATGTCTTCATGGTTGCATTGGGACATTAATTCTTCTTTGGATATTTTTTTTGCCCAGAATATTTTTTAATTCTCCTGCGATTTTTCCAATGGAAAGTGGAGAGCTTCGCAAGGACCTGTTGTGCCAATATTCGGCACCATATAGAAATACAGAAAGGACACAGATAGAGTTTTAATTTGGTTCTTGAACTACATTGACAGATTTCCAGATGTTGTTCATGCTGTTCATGCTTTATTTAGTCTGAATGTCTTCTTTGCTTCCCGATATGGAGAGAAATGGTGTTTAAAAAGTCAATGTAAACAATAAACTAAAAAGGAAAGATTTCATGACTACTGTATATTTTTTTTTCTAACTGTCTTGCAATAAGCAATGTATTTGTCAATATAGTGTGACTTATTGTCACATATAAACAAATCAATTACATCACTTTGTTTTTGTCTATCAGGCAAAATTCTAGGCCTACAAATAAACAAGTTTAAGGCCTGACGTAATCGTTCAAAATGTTGTTTATTGTTGTTTTTTTTGTATTTTCAGCTTAGCCCATTAGAAATCTGTGTTTGTGTAATCAAATCAAAAGAGTTGCAGTTATCTTTTAACGGTGTATTTGTAAAGAATATGATTTATAATATAATATATTGGACTATGATTAAGTTGAAGTACATTAGATTCATAGTAAAATCAAATATCTTTGAAAACAAGATGCCTACCCTGTGTTGGAAAACGTTTAGTATTCTTCTTTCTAGTGTGTATGTGTTAAACCCATAAGTATATAAGAAATGTCTAGTTGGTGCACACTGTTATTGAGAAGTGTTCTAAGTTAAAATTTTAAGAGAAACCTTCAAAAAAGGACCATTTTTTTTACATTCTAATCGCTAAACTGGGATCCATTGCATTTGCAGTAATGTTTATGAATGATATTTTTCCTTCCGAACAAACAACCCAATCCATGTCTGAATGCCAGTCAGTTGAAACGGGAACTTATAATGTCTGGTTAAGAATTTTATCAGGAATCCTTACTATTACAAAGCTGAACAAAATAATGAACATGATCTGTAAAAAACAGAAGGTAGAAGCCTTTTTATAGATTGTATGAGAAGTTAGTTTAAATAGAAAGCAGAACTTTATTATGTAGACCAGGGTTTCCGAAACTTACGTATTCATGGTTCGGTTATTAGTAGGCCTATTTTATTAGTTCCCATTCCTGTCTCATTCTGTAAAATTTCGCAGATTCTAAACTATACAAGAGACATGGATTTCCATAATTTTCGAGACCAGAGTTGGCCTAAGGGTAAATTATTCTATAAGATGTAGCTAAAATCAGTTGTAAACATCACACAATGGACATTTAGTGAGAAATATCGAATATCACGATCATCTGACCTAGGTTTTGAATGTTTCGTCTTATTTTTTTTTGCTCCGCCTAATGGGTCGCCACCCGACATTGGGAAAATTCTAATGAAGAATGTAGATGAACACCTTTTTGAAGTTTGCACCGAAAGAAAAATCATTTTCAAAAACTTATAGCGATGATGTTAGATTTAGAGTTTGATTTTTTAGGAGCATAGTTTGATGTATTTGTCTGTTGTATAGCTTGATGTGTTTGGGGTATAGTTTGATGTGTTTGGGGTATAGTTTGATGTGTTTGGTGTATAGTTTGGTGTGTTTTTTTTTTTGTTGTATAGTTTTTTGTGTTTGTCTTAAGTATAGTTTGATGTGTTTTGTGTATAGTTTGATGTGTTCGGTGAATAATTTTTTTTTGTCAGCTGTAGGCCTATAGTTTATATTTTTGTCAGGTGCTTAAGTTGTGTATTTGCATAGTATTTAGTTAGATATGTTTGGTGTATAGTTTAATGTACTTATCTGGTGTTTAGTAAGTGGTATATTATAGAGCCTTAGAAAACATTCTACTGAGTCTATAGTTTGACGTGATTTTCTTTTATCGAATTGGAATACGCGATAATCCGTTTTTGGATATTTGTAGACTTAATGACGATATTATTTTTGAACAATAACGAAACGAAACATATTGACACTTTTTTTTCTTGCATTACCTACAGCAGTTCACTGTAACCGTTAGTTTACTGTAATGATTACATTGGCTTTTACTGTAAGTAATATTAAATATTGCCTGCTTTTGTCTTTAGTTTTTTTATTCGTTATGCGAGACTTTATCTTATCTAAACTCTTCGTCAAGGATTAGGCCAATAGGCCTATATAAGTTTATATAAGCATATAATAGTCTATATGTTAAATAAAATATTGAACTCTAGTAGAAGTCTGGACTCTGGACAAAACGAACCCAAACGAAGTTAGTGAGAGTGGGGTGACTCGTGTTATAGCGTGGTTACCAGAAACTCCATGACTGTCTGTCTATGTGTCTGTGCTCCCACAGAAATAAGTATGTCTCGCCATCTTGCCTTTAGACTCCGCCCAGAAGAGCGTTTCATTTGTCCACTAACAATTATCTTCTCTTACCGTAGCACGTCATCCTGGAACATCTTCTCGTCTGCTCACGTGAGGGGAAGGTCCCACTGCGTTCCCTTTATCAATTACCGCTCACCCCCAAAGTGGCTACATGCTCACGGGAACACAACGCCCCAGAATCCGCGGGCTGCTTCCCGATTGGTCCGACCACCCGAGGAATGGGCGAGGCTTCGGCGCCGGGTGGGAGGCGGCTTGTCGCACGCGGCGGCTCTCGGGTTTTCCCCATTGGTCGGAGGCGCGTGCTCCGCGGTGGCTGCGCCCTCGTGGGACTGTCTGTCTCTGGGGTAGGGAGGAGACAGCCAGGGAGTGGGGAAAGCAACAAAAGACATACCCGAGAGAGTTTCTCCCTCAGTACCCAACCGAGTCGCCGTGAGCCCAGTGCGGGGACTTTATGCGGTCATTGGAGATAGGAGATTTACAGTTAGCCGCCGACAGGAGACTTTTTGGAAGGCTAGGAACACTTACTGCTATCAACACCCCCAGTGTGAGAAATTCAAACATGTGTACTTCTAATGATAGTTATCTTATTACAACAACTGTGTACAACCGTGTGTTGCCGCCGCGGCAACAAATTAGTGTGTTTTGTTTTCCTCGAGTTATTGTTTTTTTTTTAAATATGTTCATTAGGAGGGGTAGGGGTGGGGGGGGGGGAGGCTCATACTTAGCTACTGGGCGCCTCCCTATTATAAACTCACACTATATCTATATGTGACATAATTATTTGTCACTGCTGTTGTTTTGTTTTTTAAACACCAAGGCTGTTGTTTTTTTTCTAACACCATATACAAGCTTTCTGTTAATAATTAATTTTCCGTGCGAACTCTCTAATTCCAATATAGTTGAAGAGAATAGTTTACTATATGATATTCAAGTCGTCTTGGCTTTTATATCTGGCTCATCATCCACAATACAAGAAAACATGAAGTCTAAAATTTCTGGTACCTCGGCGTCTTTAAGTTCAAAACAATGAAAACATTAGATCTAATTTTTTGTTTAAAGTTATCACCGGAATCCATGAATGAATTATCATAAACTGTATCAGTGTCGTTGTTAGGGTGCGCGAGTTGATAATGTTTATGACATAAAAAAAATGGACAAGCAAATTGATTCACAAAAAGAAAATATTGTACATTTTATATGGATATTTTTTTTAATTTTTTTCTTAAGCCAACGCTTTAAGTTTTTTTTGTTTTTTTACCAAATGAAAACTATTCTAAATGTATAATTTTAAAACATTTTTTTTAGAGATTTAGAGTTGGCTACATTATATAAAATCAAATGTTAAAAGAACTTTTGTTTTGCTAAAAGATAACACCAATATTTATATACATATGACACATATAGGCATACTCAAAAATTGTTTCATTTAATAGCGATGGTGACATAACATTTCTAATGTTTTTTTCTGAAAAGTAATATTCGTTAAGTAAACAACTGGTAAGTTACAGTTTGGTTTAAGCTACTTATAGCTTAAATCGCATTCTATTCATTAGACTAAGACTAATTTGAGAACAGTAAATTAGGTCATAATAGAACTTAACCCTACGTCTGTTTATTTTTTAACTCAGTCTAAATTAACCTTATGTCTAATAGTTCAACGTGTCTAGTTCAACCATTATCTTATTGTAAAGCTTTTACTCTCTAATAGTTTAACCTCATCTATTTATAGTTCAACCTGTTTAGTTTAACCTAGTTTAATTTAATCAAAATTTAGTTTATTTGACCCGATTATGGCAAAATCTGTCAATATGTAAGACAAGTGTGTAACATAATAAAAACATTTCCATCTTTAGAATCTGAATAAATTATTCAGTAGCTAAAAGGAATTCGCCTTACCTGACATTTTATATCTTGGAGTCGCTCGCTTCACTCTTTGGCGGAAATCTATGTAATCTTGTAATAAGTATAACTATTTTGTAGTGCTGACGAATGTATGCATTAGTCTAATTTCTGACAAGCGAGTTTATTAAGTTATAATGTATAGTATAGTAGGATTTGTTACATCGATGTAACCCATATGACGTAATAACTTACATCTGTACGCATAATTTAAGTCACGATGTCTTCCAGTTAATCAATAATTACTTTAAACAAAACGGCGATTAGTACTAATGTCGTCTGCAATTTAAAAAAACAATACTCTTCATATTGAACTTTACGGTGCTAAAAATACATTTATCGTAAGGCTAAACAAATTAATCGCATTATTACCTACATTAAAAGTAAGTTCGTATAAATAAACAAAAAAATACAACACGCTTAGATTAAAGATTGTCATTGAGCGATCTCTTGTTTATAAAAGAAATGTAAAAAACACCACCACCATATTATATCAACAAAACTATATTTAAAACAGAACGCTAAGGGTTAATTGAAAAGTAGGTCTCGACTAATTCTGTTGTTTTGTTTGTTTTGGTTTTTTTGTTGTCTTTGTCATTTAAAAGACAAGTGTTAAACTCGTAAACAGGGTTACTAATGGAACAGACTGCAGCAGGACTTGTCACTTCACTAGACTGGCATAAAGGAACCCGTGAATTAATTCGTAATGTTATCACAAATTGACAACGCAGTGCTATAAATAATTACCTTTTTTAAAAAAAATATACCCGTTGTTCGGCCGACATCGCTTGTTGTCATATTTAATTTTGTTTTTAGAAAGCGCTAACAACGCTTGCCTTTAATATGAAATCTATTTGGTGGATAATGAAAACGGACAAGCTCAATAGCAAGCGCTTATAAAAAAAACACGCGTATTTTTGCTATGCGGTAAAAAAATTGCTAATAAATGCAGCGGGGATTAACGGCGTATTTTTGGTCTCTCTCCGCTATTTTCCAGCGCTGCTAGTTTGACAATGGTCACAAATTATGTGCAGACTGACACATTGTAATTGAAACGGAAGATAAATTAATGGAGACATTGTTTCTTCTATTGACGGGGAGGCAATTTACTTTTTAAAACAATTAGTTGCAAGTATTGAAATGTTGGAGTTCTTTTTTTTTTTGTTGTTGCCAAGCAGGCACTGCAGGCTTTAGTAGCACTGTCTTTATTGATTCAAAGGTTGATGAAGTGAAATGGACATAGAACTAGTGTAAAGTGTAACTATTGTCTAAAACTAAACGGACAATAATTTTGCTTGTGTTACCTACCCGTTCTTTGGTGATGGAGTGTATAATTTAAGTTTCACGCTCTAGATTTGACTTCTGTAGCATAGCAGCCTGCAGACAAACGTTTAATCTATCAGACCAGACAGGATGTGTTAAGGTTGAAATTACTCTAATTTTATAATTTCGAAATGGCTTTTCAATAACAATAGATTGCGTAACATTTCCCATTACAAAACTTGTTTGTTCATACAACAATGTATTAATATTAACATTGAACTATTAAGATAAGATTTAGACACAAAACTTTAGCTATTTTCATTCGGTAAGTAAGTAAACCTTTGTTTTGTGTTATATTTTATTAAGCTCCACGTGTGGCGTGTTGCTGTTTCTATTTTTATTATTTTTTTGTTTTGTTTTACTGTGCCAATAATTAAAAGTAAAAACTAGTAAACCAATGTTACATTAAGTAGTCATTAACCCCCCTCTCGGCACTAGGGCATTTTTAAAGTTACTTTACGTACACCTTTAATTTCTCATTGACTTAAAAAAAAAAACTACGATATTTGTTATCACGCTAAATCTTAGTCTTGTAAGAGTTAATGAAAATTTCGAATCATGTTTTGATGGAGTTTTTATGATCTTCAAACATTTCAACACTATTAGTGATCTAACAAAACAACATGAATAAATTATCAGTTTAATCAAATTTCTGTATTTTTTTAAAATTAACTTTACAAACTTCATTTACAATTCTTTGCTTGAAAACACATGTTTACAATATTTTTTTTATTTATTATTTCTTTTAATCATTTCAGATAAACACAGACACAGAACAATTGATGGTATTGTGTTTATATCTACAGTGATCATTTCAATACTTTAACACACAACGCAAATATTGCTTGCTGCAGTTATGATGGTCGTTTTGTTTTTGAAACACGTATTATCACACGATACCCTGACTGTCTGGAGTATATAATAGTGGACAAAACAAAACCAACGCTCGTGCGAATCTTGGTCAGATTCATGACGCACGCGACTTATTGCTGCCTCGGTTTCAGAATTATTCCGGAAATAAAAAAGCGCAACCGGATGTCACGTGGTGTGAAACAATAAAAAAAACATAGAACTAAGATCGAAACGCCCGCGACGTATTACGACCGGGTGACCATCGGATCACCTTCACTCCCGACCTCGTACCTACGAACTGTCGGCTCTATCCCTGGACCACGAGGGGACACTTTCATGTTTGACCTGACGGAAGAACACCACCTCCACCACCACCATCTCCACCACATCCACCACCACCCCACACAGCAGACGCCCATACACCCGCATCCGCCGATACACCCGACGCAGCACATCGGCAACCAGCGGTCACCCATGAAGGAAGAGGCGCTCAGTGGGCAGCTGTCCAGTATCAGAAACTGGATGCAACCCACTGCCGTGGACCCGGTGGCTGCAAAGTGAGTATCATTGTTGGTGTGTGCATGTTTTATATGTTTGGTGTCATCGTAAATGTAATGTAAAAATGTAATGTGTCGTGGTTCAGTCGGCAGCGCATTAGATTCCCATTTTGATGGTCTCGTGTTCAAATCCTTGCTTATAAAAAACCGTCCTAATTTCACACCCCCACCCCCGCGCCCCGTGTCTAGATGGTGTATGAGACACCCCTTACTTGTTAGTACTTTTATATATTGTTTACAACTCCACGGGATACACCCCCACCTGGCCGTGCCATGTCTTAAATGTATAAACATTGTTAATTCCATATTACGGTATCCACAAACTTTTTACAAACTATAAAACACAACACTTGTTTATAATTAAATACTCTTGAATTAGTCTATATGTTTTACGTTAATACACATATTCAGAAGAAAAAAAAACCAGGCTAAAACGTGTCTTGAAATCTTGATTTGCGCATATGCTAAAACAAAGTCTATTTCTTTTATTTAATGACTAATAACTTTTAATTGCAGTAATGTAAATTTAGATCTAGGAATATGACTATTGTATGCCTTAAAGCGTTACGGCTAGAGTTAACTGTAACATATCATTGGGTCATAACTATAGGAGTCTCCTGGGTTGCTTGACTATATCTACTGGAAACACAAGTCTATCTATTTATCGAAGCAGGACGTTTGGGCGCAGCCGTTTTGGCGCGACCGTTTTGGCGCGACCGTTTTGGCGCGACGGACGTTTTGGCGCAGCCGTTTTGGCGCAGGACGTTTTGGCGCGATGGACTGAAAACACATCATCATTTAATCAAATTAACTTAATAACTTCATTTGATAAAAACAATATTTTTGTATAATAAATGAAACAAATATGAAATAAAAAACATATTAAAACCATGTATATATTTGATTATTAAATTTTAATAACTTAGTTTTTTATAAACTGATTGAATAATAAATAATGTAAATAATGACAAATAATGTAATAATATTAAATAATGACAACTGAAACTACTTATTTGCTGCTCCCAATCTAGATAACCACAACAAAATAATTATCTCTGATTTGTACGCATGTTGTTGGCTGGACGCGATGACCACTCCTCATTGACCATTCCAAATAAAAGAAAATTTCTTTTGATCTTTTTACTACTCACCCAGTATTCTAAGACATCCATTGTTATCATTAAATCTCCGACCATCTTGTCTACGATTGACCCTGGTTTTAATCACTCCCAACTATTTTACAACAGTCAAGTTTTTTGAAAGGAGTGGCCACTGAGTTACTTCATGAACATGTGTAGTTATTAGAACTTTGTTGAAAGACTAGCACGCGTAATTTTCGCATATAGGCCTAACGTTCTAGGGATTTAATAGTCTTTATACATTTATAAAAAAACAAAGTTTTTAAAGTTTAATAGTCCTATAAATGCATTAACGTAGGCCTACATCGTTGTAAATTATTATTATTTATTATTAGTTTCATTTATTATACAACAAAACAAAATTGTTTTTCTCAATTATTTCCTTGCGCCAAAACGTCCCGCGCCAAAACGGCTCGCGCCAAAACGTCCCGCGCCAAAACGGCTGCGCCAAAACGGTCGCGCCAAAACGGCTGCGCCAAAACGTCACGTACCGCTATTTATCTATCTTTCTATCTATCTATCTATCTATCTATCTATCTATCTATCTATCTATCTATCTATCTATCTATCTATCTATCTATCTATCTATCTATCTATCTATCTATCTATCTATCTATCTATCTATCTCTATGTCTGTCTTTTTGTCTCTCTCTTCTTCTCTCTCTCTCTATCTCTACATATATATATATATATATATATAGATAGATAGATAGATAGATAGATAGATAGATAGATAGATAGATAGATAGATAGATAGATGGATATCACCAACAATCTGCCTACAAAAATCGATTTAAATACTATGTAAGAAAATACAATTAAATTACATATCCATGCATTATTTAATAAATAGCAACATTAATATAAATTAAAAAGTTACGCTTTTGCATGAAGTATGAAGTAATTAAAAACATATGCATAATTTCTAAACATATTAATGGTGTAGTTAAATACGACAAAAACTAACCCATAAAAAACAAGTTTCTTTTTATACTCCCTTTCTTTGTAAACTAAGTTTACCATCATGTAATTAAATAATTGATTGACTACTGGAAATGAAACATGTACAGAAAAAAATCTGTGTCACAAATCTCAAAAATATCTCTTTACTCCGTATGAATTGTTTCGTTTTAACACGAATGTAAACATGAATTAGTTTTTTTCCTTCATTCACAAAGCCTGAGCGCAAAGTTTGATGACGTCATAAAAAAAATCTTAGCACATACTTTTTTTTTACTAGCTTTGTGACGAAAAACCATAAAAAGTTGGACGGCATTGTCAACGTAAAACCAAAACAAACCGTTAAATTTAAAAAAAAATCAAAATTATAGTATAATTAAGTTTTAACTGAAAATTTGATAGAATGTAGGCCTATTGTTAGTCGCCTCTGGTCTGCTGCCCAATTGTCAGCTCGATTGGACGACGAGATGTGGTCGAAAAATCGATGCAAAGTTTTACAAGCAGACAGACAGACGGTATGAGCTAATAGAAAGGGAGTAATAAAAAAGATGGCTTTTTATAATCACTTATCCATACATATTCCTCACTTATTTCAGCATCGGCCTTAGCCGGGCCCATTTTGAGAAGCAGCCCCCTAGCAATCTGCGAAAGAGCAATTTCTTCCACTTTGTGTTGGCGCTGTACGACCGCCAGGGGTCACCTGTGGAGGTGGAGAGGACGACATTTGTTGACTTTGTGGAAAAAGACCAGGTAAGGGGGAAGATGGTGGCATTATAAAAATAAAAAATAGATTTTTATTTTAAATATTAAAAAAAAAAGTGTTTTCAAAAAGACGTATTGAAATCTTAATTTTGAAGTTTTAAGGAGAAAGGGGGGGGGGTAATTTAATCAGACGTGACCCTCAATCGTACTTTATTTCTTTCTGTCGCATTCACGTGGATACTTGAGGGACAGAGCAGCACTATATAAGGCTTTATGTCTGGAAGAGAGGGTGAGGAAGGGGGAAATGGGGGTATGAGACTTCTCAAGTGTTAAGGTCTCCCATCTGAAGAACGGAACTTTATACATGGCATGCTAGTAGTTAAATATTTCATGACGACCTGGCAAATCATCACTCGACTACTTTCTGTTATTCATGTGTGCATGTGTGTCAGCAGCAGAAAGTAATCGATTCCCCACCCCCTTCTTGTTGACACACACGATAATTTTAAAACGATACATCTTGTTTTTATCTTTGCATTAATAAAAAAATCCACACTAATTTATTTACTTTTTTATTTATTAGCTCTAAATGTATTTTTTATATGTTATAAATAGGCCTACAAATTTCCAAACTGTACATGCTCGTCTCAAACATATTAAAAAAAAAACTACCAGATCTGTGTGTGTTAAATTAACGCAGGTTAAGGGGGGATAATGTGTACAGATGTAGGCAACACACGGCTTAATTGCACACACACACACACATAAACGCTCTCTATCTCTCTCTCTCTCTCTCTCTCTCTCTCTCTCTCTCACACACATGCACACACAAATGAACTACTCCTATAGAATGGGGAAAATTGTCATGAATGATTAAAAGCAGAATTTATAAACCTTTTTTTGTTTGTTTTTGTTGTTGTTGTTTCTTTATCGCATTTATTTGTTCTCAATTTTCAAATTTTAACCCTTACAGTCCCAGGCGCGTATATAGCGGAACTGAAGGCAGCATAGATAGATGTAGGTCGGTACAGGAAGGGTTAAATACCGATAAACGTGATAGAATCAAAGGAAGAAGAAAAAACTTTTTAGAGGAAACTTGAAGAAAATATAACATCAAATAAAACTAACAAAAGCAACTAACGTCATTATTAATGAAGTGTCTCGTACAAATAATCAACATTGGGTCTCTGATTCTATTGATAACATTACGATAGGGAAACCCAACGTTCTGTGTATAAAAACCCAACATCTTATAAGCTAATTTCTTCTAATTGTTGTGGCGCGTGAGTATGTGTTGGAGGGAGAAGGGCGCGTTTATTTGATATGCGCGTGTTTATCTAATCCCCTATCCCATCACCCCTTTATGGATCGATAGGGTGTCTGATATTGATTACTGAAACTTACATCGCTATTGTCGATGTGTTTATGGCAGCAATGAAGTATATTGTGAGCTAAGGATGGTAGATCTTATGTGTGATGGTATGTTTGACATGAATGGCATTACGTTCGGAGTGTGTGATGGTGTGTTTGACATGAATGGCATTACGTTCGGAGTGTGTGATGGTGTGTTTGACATGAATGGCATTCAGTGCCCTGACATAGGGGAGGGGAGAGGGTGCATATGCCCTGAGCGGCACTTCCAGGAGGGCGGCAAAAATAATCTAAAATATAGCTAATATAGCACTAAACAAGAAGTTACAGTATGCAAGGGGGCGGCACTGAAACTTTTGCACTGGGGCGCTACAGAAGCATGTAAAGGCTCGGATGGCATTACGTTCGGAGTGTGTGATGGTATGTGTGGCATGAATGGCATTACGTTCGGAATGTGTGATGGTATGTGTGGCATGAATGGCATTACGTTCGGAGTGTGTGATGGTATGTGTGACATGAATGGCATTACGTTCGGAGTGTGTGATGGTATGTGTGACATGAATGGCATTACGTTTGGAGTGTGTGATGGTATGTATGATTGAATGGCATTACGTTTGGAGTGTGTGATGGTATGTGTGATTGAATGGGTGATCGATTTTGTGGTACCATTCATTTCTTGGTGGTATGTGTGGGCCTTAAGTGTAATGTTGTTTATAATGTTATGTTGGTTGTACAACTAGTTCATTATACTCTCTTACGTGCAAACTAAGCCACATTATCTTTTGACTTTATGACATTTGTTCAATGGTGTAATTTTAATATCAACACACTTTGTTTCACCATGGAGAAATTATCTAAAAATCACCCCTCCCAGTCTTGTTGTCTCGTGTATTTGGTTATTGTTAAGAAATATTTTTATAAAGTCAGGATATTTTTAACTAACACACACACACACACACACGAAAATTTTGAGAGCATAGTTTGTTGTGTTTCAAAAATTGTCTTCATCTACTAAAAAAAAACACGGAATTCGCAAAGGTTATTTTTTCCCCATTATGTTTTAGTGGTACTGTTATATTTTATACTATATACTATAATTTGGGTTTGCCATAAACTGTATTCATATAGTATTATTTTGCAACATCTGCACCCTTCAAACTCTGGAAATATGCGCACAGTCGCCCACAACAATACTAAGACGGATATTGTTCACTCTTCTTCATATTATTTTAGACGTTTAGTTATGCAATACATTATTATAACACAGAACACAACAAACGAATTAACTACAGCCTACACATTTGTCAAATAATATATAATAATTTTTCCCATTCAATTATTGACACTGTTTACGGAAATGCTTGGAAAATACATTGAAAAAAATTATTGACATCGTTTACAGAAAATACAATCGTTTGGGTTTTTATTCCAACAGGATAGCGATGGTCAGAAAACGAATAACGGAATACACTACAGAGTTCAATTGTTATATGCTAATGGTAAGTTCACTTTCTGATATAAAGTTTTATTATGTTTATTATGTGTGTTTAAAAAAATGTGTTATTGGTCTAACCCAGAAGTTCTTAAATTACTTTGCAACAGATAACACTTAAAAAAAAAATCGGAACATATTCTATCTGGCCTATATATATACATATATATTATAACAATACACAGGATCACATTACTGGTGCCCTTCTTTAACCAGTTACATAATGTCATTATAAAATACAGCAATCCAAAATGCAGCTAAAAAGATTAACATCGCCCAAAAGCTACATTAATCACGAACGACCGCAGAACGATTATCAACTGTGTGCATTTGCGTAAACGCAAAATGCAAATTATGAACTAACAAATACACTGATTGCAAAGGCATTTAGCTTTATGTGCATCATAATTAATTACATTATTATAATATTTATTTTTTTAAAGAAAGAAAAACATTTTCTTCTGTATGAAGAATCCATCGACAATGAGTTACTTTCGCTTTTAAAAAAAAAAGTTCTACGGGAATCCCCGATATGGAACACACACACTCATTGAGCTCCTCGTGTTCTAAAAATAGAATAGAAACCTGGTGGCAGATGGCGCAATGGATAATTCATAAAGTTATTCACGCTTCAAGCCAACTAAATGGCCCCTGGGTTAAGGTATCATTGAAAATTGGCTCTCGTGGCCTTTTGTTGGCAGTTGAAGTCAGTCTGATGTCTGACGGACAACAACATGAGGTGTATTTGAACCCCCCCCCCCCCCGCCCATCAACTCCTCCCTACCTCTCCCCCACTACCCCCCACTGTATAACGTCAACAAGAACGTGTGGCTAATTCAAAATAATGACGTCACCTACGACATTAGAATCGAACTCGAAATTGCTAGGTCCAATTCTAAATCGTATTCAGCCTGTTGTGGGTGTGTGATGTTGTTAATATAATTATTAAGTTATTGCTCTGTAGGCCTATTATTATTTCTTTTGACCATAAATATTACTCTATTAAAGTAGTACATCTTTTTAATAGATGTAGCCTAATTATTGTTAGTTATGGCAGCAAAAGACGTCACAACGACATAATGAAATACGCTTTAAAAAAACAACTAATTTTATAAGATATTGAATTGTTTTCCTCGTTATAACGTACTGTAGTTTAGTTCTCATCTCTATATTTGTAGAATAGTTATAGAATATTAGATGTGTAATATTACGTGTGTGTGTGAGAGAGAGAGAATGAGAGGGCAGCTTTCCTTCTATGCTTATTATGTAACAGGCCTACTGTCGGCCGATGCTTCAGTGAAGAATGCCAAGTGGCCAGTGGTCAGTTACTGAAGAAACTGTTTAGTTCCAGACATCACTTCCCTTGAGGCTTCTGTCTTTCTCTATCTTATTCAATAACTTAATTGATGCCTGGCGTTTCCCCCCCTCCCCCCTCCACCTATTCCAACTCTCTCTCGTTTCCTCCTCCCATACCTATACCCCCACCCCCACCTCATTTCAGTTTCATATCATTTTTTTCTTTCTTCCTTCGTTCCTTTTCCAGATAACTATATCTTCTTACGCTCTTTTTTTCTTAGTTTCTCTCTCTCTCATTATATCTCCAACACACAGACTCTCTCTCTCTCTCTCTCTCTCTCTCTCTCTCTCCCTCTCTCTCTCTCTCTCTCTCTCTCTTCCCTCTCTCTCTCTCTCTCTCTCTCTCTCATAACTCTCTCCGTGCCTTCCTTTCTCTTAACTCTTAATCTATATATATATATATATATTATGCCCATGTATAGATTTAGCCAACAGCCTAAAGTCAACACACAGTAAATACACAATAATACAATAATAGTTCACATTATTTCTTTGGATTGTAAGATCAATAGCTTTAAATAAAATTTCAATATCAATTCAATACTTTAGTTTTAATTACACGAAATCATTCTAAAAAAATCTTCCACCCACAAACACGATATGAACCAAATTTAGCAGCTGAATGCAGTTCGTTCTGTAGTATTTTTAACTGAACATTGATTAGTAGAACGAACGAAAATACTAAAAACTGAAATAGAAAATCATTTTTAAAAACAACAATTAATTATTTCAAAATAGAAACCACGCATAATAAGCCCACCTTAAAAATTCTAAGAAAATTATTGGTAGAATCAAAATGTTGTGAATTTTTGTCAAAATTTCTACACGGTCTTGTATTTATTTATTCCTGTTGTACTAAATTCTTTTTTTTTATTTATCTTATTATGTCTAACCTACCTTTATTATATGTAGTTAATTCATTCTTTTTTCATTAAACATTTGTTTCTGTCATCGTCAAAAAAAAATATTCTTGCCAATACGTTAATCCAATTCTCACTTACGCCTGTCTGTGTGGTAAAAAAATAAATCTATCGGAATAGAAATTGTGCACGTTTGTATTTGATATTGTTATGAATTTTGCCTTGATTGTCTCCAGGTATACGCCAAGAACAAGACATGTACATACGTCTCATTGACTCAGTCTCTAAACAGGTAAGCAGGACATACTTTTAACTGAATGGATTAAAAATAAAATAAACAATAAAACAAAATATGGTAATAGATCTAGATCTAATTGTTTTTAAACAGTATTTTGTCGGTTATTATTACCAATTGCAGTCCCCCCCCCCCCCTTCCTTACATTTTTATTTTGCATTTGAAATTATTACAATTCCTGAACATGAATTAACCTTTCCAACCCCTCCCCTCCACTATGTCCGCAGGCTATTGTGTATGAAGGTCAAGACAAGAACCCAGAAATGTGCAGAGTCTTGTTGACACATGAAATCATGTGCAGGTCAGTGATCTAGTCTTAGTATGATGAGCTTTTGTTATGTTAAATGCATGAATGTCAGTTGACACACGAGAAAAGGCCCATTGTGTGTTTAGTCAACCATCCGGGGAACATTTTTTTTAAAAGTGCATTATGCCAAGTGCACTACGGAAGAAATGGACCAGTTCAACACAGCTTACTTATTTCGTTGTTAGTATAAGGTTTGAAGGGATTTTTCTTCTTCTTTATATTACACTGTGGAAACCACATTAGACGAGGGAAAAGTCCACAATACGGGATGCGTATTTAAGTTATGAAAAATGTAACCATTTCACGTATTCAACCTTAACATGTAATTAATTGATATCATGAAAAGGGGAGCTGGTGTTCTACAGACATTATTTACAATGTGAGGGACAACACAAAGATGAATAGATAAATACACGTTTTAAATTAAACAGCAATGCTATATAGTTTGAGTTTAAAACTAGATGTAAACAGTTTAACGTTTCACTATTCTGGCTAGTAGATAGATCTACGGAAAACAATACGTCTGCCTGATAAAGAGTCTATTGTGTTTAGCGGAGAGTCTATTGTGTTTAGCGGAGAGTCTATTGTGTTTAGCGAAGAGTCTATTGTGTTTAGCGGAGAGTCTGTTCTGTTTACGCTTTCATTGTTGTTTACTTCCAATCCCAAACAGTTGTAAATTGTTGTTCTCGCTTTGTGCTGTTTCCGTCCTATTGAAACGAACATTGTCTTTCTATTTCAGTCGGTGTTGTGAGAAAAAAAGTTGTGGAAATAGAAATGAAACGCCTTCAGATCCAGTCATCATAGACAGGTAAGGAACTTTGTTAAACAAAGTTAATTTATTATAATGTATGCAGATTCTTTTCGATAATAGGCTACATGCAAAAGCAATAAGCTACATGTACGTTTTAAAAAATGCAACAAAAAGGTGATCCGCTAAAACTGCTTTCCAGTGGCGTAGCTAGGGGAGGGGGAGGGGGGGTCCAAATTCAAAAGTCCCCCCGGGCCCCTACTTGAGTGGGGCCCCCAAAGGAGTGTCCGAATTGTTTTTTTCTCATGTCATAATGTCGAATGTCAAAATGCAGGGGCCCCTAAAGAGTCCAAGCCCCCCGTGCCCCCAAATCCCTTGCAACGGCACTGCTGCTTTCACGTCTTGTATTTTAAGTAAACTGATTAAATTCTTTACCATTCAAATTCACATTATTAGGCCTATTTTAACTATCGGCGATAGTATCGCCTGTTTTCGCCATTAGATCCGCGAGTTTCTATTTCATTAGATGTATCCAGAATCCAAAGTCTTTAATTAGAACTAGAACCAAGTCTTTAAAAGAGTCGTAGGTCGGGACACCTTAAAGTTCATAGGGTCAAGTCAGAAAGCAACACATCAGCTTATGACCCTTCTCGCTATTGCTCGCGTTATTTTAGCTAATCCGCTTAACGCTCGCCGGACTACGTAATTAACAAGATGAGTCGTCTGCTGAATATTTCATCACGTGACCTGATTGTTGTCTTGTATTGATCCTCTTTTTCTTTTTGTTGTTGTTCTTGTTCCCCTTGTAACATAGGGGACGCCACCGTGCTGTCACGAGAAACACATCAATAAGTTATAGGCTATTTGTTTCCTTCGTGTGTCGTTTTATATACGGTTAACACGATTGTAGCACTGCATACACGGGGGGAATAGTGAACACATAGGAAAATAATGTCACTGATGGAAAGTAATGTGTACATGGATGATTTAATAGCAAATTGGTCTACCATCATTGATGGGGTGCTTTAAAGTCGTTATTGATATACTTTCCCTGATGACAGGTTCAGGAGTTTATTATCTTATCTTATATATTACAGACGCTCATTCTATAAAGAAGATTATTGCGTCCTACGCTCATCCGTGGTCCGAGTCTAGTCCTGCATCTTTATTAATGTTTTAAATGATGTTAAGGTACTGGTTTTTCCAGGTTTGTTCAGGCAACCCATTTCATGCCCGGATGCCACTCGGAAAGAAAGGGTACTGGTATGCGTTGGTTCTTGCATATGGGATAAGAAAAGTGTTTTTGTCCTTATTTTAGAGCAATACTAATCAATGATCGGTGCTTTAAGTATATATTATTAATGCTGGGTACTTAAAAAAATATAATATAATATCAATGATGGGTGCCTTAATGGTACATTGCTATACGTCTTATGGAAGATATAGTTGTATTGTAGCACTCTCACCAAGTGCGTAGGCTAGATCATACAGTTACAATTATGTACCAGGGCAGCAGTGCATCTCTCCTCTCTTTTCAACAACACATACACCAACATTGCCTTATACGCATCTAATTCTAGCCCTACAAACCAATATTTAAAACAAAATTATAACTATATTTTCAATGAGTATATAGCTTAGCGCCCCCCCCCCCACACACACACACAAATAAAATAGTCAGGGTGCTTATTACTTTATTGGCTGTGGGGAAAAATATAAGTGTATCTAGATTACTTAGTATTGAACGCGTTTAAAGTTAATTTGAAAAGTAACAACTATAATGTACACTTTAGCTGGATCAGAGTAGGCCAGTTAGTATATCCAAGACTGCGTGTCTTAGTCGGAACGAGTTATTTGGTTAAACCTAAGCTTTGACTCGTACATATTTGATGACCTTCCGACCACTAAGTTAGGTCATGCACTAAGGAATCTCTCGGCACTTTCACTCGGGGTTTTCGTTAATGCCGTCTTCTTAAAAACATATATATCATTACGATGATTTCTCGGCTGACATTTTTTTTTACTTGGTTTTAGATGCGTAGGCGTAATACTATATTGGTTAAAGTTGGATAAAAACAAAGAAAATAAAACTTTGAAATCATCTTTTGTTTTTTAGTTTTTAATGTCCTTACATTTGTGTATGCGTGTCAGTGTTAGTTGGTATATAAGTGTTTGTTAGTGCATATATGTGAGAATAGGTAATATATAGGATATATAACTATCTTTCTCTCTCTCTCTCTCTCTCTCTCTGTATATATATATATATATATGTAAATACATGTCTGTGTTTATATGTGTGTGTAATGTGTCTATATGTCTCTATACTATATTTATATATGAATTTACACAAATTCAACACATGTTGCAAGTCTGCCGGCGAAAGTAGGCGTATGCGTATGTTTAAATATCAGTTGAATTCCCGCCAACATGGCGAGTCTCGTTAGATTCCTTCATTGAATCGGGACAAATAACCATATCGATCTGATACATTGTCAATACTCCCACACATTCGGATTCTACCTAGATGCCGAGCATGAATGACGATTTGGCTTATATTCAAACATGTTTGTTTGATCTGATTGGTTGCAGCGATAGCCCATATAACAAAACTCGACCAATGGGTGCTTAGGAAGCAATGTTCACGTGCTTAGACTCCACCACACAACCAAACTCACTTACAATACAATCTGTTTGTGAGAGATATAAAAAGAGAGATAGATAGAAAGATAGATAGAAGATAGATAGAAAGATAGATAGATTTATAGATAGATTTATAGAAACAGAAAGATAGAAAGATAGATAGATGATATACATACATATATAAATATATTAGGCCTATACAAATATATATAGAGAGAGGCTTATATGTAGAGATAGATAGAATGATAGATAGATTGAGAAACGGGTGCATAAATAGAGTGTTAGACCTAAGGAGATAAAAGAGAGAGAGAGAGAGAGAAAGAGAGAGAGAGAGAGAGAGAGAGGGGAGAGAGAGAGAGAGAAAAAGAGTTTAGTTTTAGAGCAAAAGCTAAAACAGTGATATCCCAGGGGAGTTAATGATTTTCTTCGAGCTTCTAGACGGCAGCATGAGCCAGAAACTAGGCCAAACAATATCTGGCCACTATCTCTCCGTGGATGCAAATATCAGGATGTCATACGGAGCAAAAGAAAGCCACAATATTTCTTCTCTTTATCATTCAGGATTGGGGGAGGGAGGAGTAGAACAGGGAACAAAACTTGCATGTATCCTTGGCCGGAGGAGGGGGGGGGGGTCTCGATGGTTTATTTATCTCGGCACTCGTAAACAAAGGAACCGTAATCGTACACTGCATTTACCAAGGGGGCGAATATGGTGCTTATATCTTTTGGCGATGTTTCGCATCTGTACGTGCGATAAACTGGATTCGATAATGAGAAATTGCCATCTCGATCGTCTACAATAATATATTCCTAATCTTTTGTCTTGTTTTTAAAGGCAGTTTTCTTTATGGTTAAGAAGGCTCTGCCTGTAGCTGCTTCACTCTCTATTGTTAGATTTGTTTCAATTTGTGTAACATTTCGTCCTGTTATTCCCATCTTTACTTTTTTAAGCCAGCGTGTTATTTTATACTTCAGTTATGGCATTGTCCTTTGAAATCGTTACATATTCCAGTTAGAAAGTTGCTTGAATAGTTACAGTAAAAAAAAAATCTAGTGTGAACCTAGCAGTAATAAGACAAGTTTTAGAATTCGTGTCTAACTTCATCGTCACTTTTTAAAAATGTGAGACCCTAGAACAGGTGTCGGCAACCTGCGGCATGCGTGCCAGACTTGGCACGCAGAGCGATTTTTAATGGCACGCGGAAGACCCCAAAAAATGGCAATTCAAGTCTGTTCTACATAAAATTGAGTGCTTGTGAATGATGACTTTTAGGCAGGCTGTTGGCACGCTGAATTAATTAAAAATCCTCTTTAAGGACACTGCTATCAAAAGGTTGCCTACTCCTGCCCTAATCTGGATGTAAAAAAAAGAGAGAGATTCAGAGAGAGAAACGCAGAGATAGAGAAGGGGAAGGAGGGAAACAGACAGACAAAAAACAAAGGCAGACTTATAGATAGATAAAAGACAGACACAAGGAAAAAAAGAGATAGAGAAATAAACAGAGACCGAGATAAATATTGCCAAATAGAGTATAAAGAGAAAGGAAGAGATACACCAACAGATAAGATAAAGAGAAGACTGAAAGAGGCGGAATAAGTTAGGAAAAGAAAGAATACATTATAAAAATACACACGACAGATACTGGGACAGTTAAAAGAAGTTTAGATCTTAGAAATTCTACAACATAGAAGAGAAATACAGTCATGAAATAAACGGTTGGTGGGAGGATTCTTTGTGTTTTGATCGTGTGAAGTCAAAGTGTTTCAGACTTTCATGTTTCCAGCCCTTGGCTTGGCTAATGTCTTCCGTTTGGGCAGCGCCCTGGTTGCGGCAAGCACCACGACAAAAGCTTCACACCATCCCTAGCCTCCCCCCCCCCCCACTTCTCCCACAATGTTCCCCCAGTCCTTCGTTTCTCCAGAAAGTTTCCAGCTAGACAGATCGACGTAATGGTTTCGATATGTGATTTAACTTTTTAGAAACAACAAAAAAAAAAGTCTTTGTTAAGTCATTGTTGACGGTACCACTGATGCTCATGTAGACATTTCCTGTACGACTTAATGTATAGGGGACACGGGCGGTGGGAGGATAGATTAGGGACAGTAGGGAGGAAATAGTGTTTGAGTTGGTTGGTGGGAAATTAAAAGTCTAAATACCGCAGTTTCCCCACCGGTAACCTAAGAGATATTAGCGACTCATACAGTCACGCTAAAGTAACTTTACTGGTGGACCTTGTCTCACTCTGTTGTTCTATTTGAACTCGGTGTAGTGAATGTGTATTGGTGAACTGGTTACTTACTGGGTGAACTGGTGTCTACTGGTGTAGTCAACGTGTATTGGTGGTCTGGTCACTTACTGGGTGAACTGGTGTCTACTGGTGTAGTCAACGTGTATTGGTGGTCTGGTCACTTACTGGGTGAACTGGTGTCTACTGTGTGACCTTCTATACATTCATCTATTCATCCACCCATCTATCGATTTTACTATTTCTCTATTTCTTTATTTCTCTTTTTATCAACTTTTGTATATTTATCATCTATCTATCTATTTATTGTAGTATTTCTCTATTTCATTTTTTCTTTTTATCAATCTTTTAATCTATTTATTTATCATCTATTTATCATCTATTAATCATCTATTTAGCCATTTATCTTTTTATCATCTATTTATCTATTTATCATCTAATTATCTATTATTTATCTAGTTATCTTTTATTGATCTATTGATCTATTTATTTATTTATCTGTTTATCCATTTATCCATTTATCTATTTATTTGTTTATCTATTTATCTATTTATCTATTTATCTATTTATCTATTTATCTATTTATCTATTTATCCATTTATCCATTTATCTATTTATCTATTTATCTATTTATCTATTTATCTATTTATCTATTTATCTATTTATCCATTTATCCATTTATCCATTTATCCATTTATCTATTTATCTATTTATCTATTTATCTATTTATCCATTTATCCATTTATCCATTTATCCATTTATCCATTTATCCATTTATCCATTTATCCATTTATCCATTTATCCATCTATACATCTATACATCTATACATCTATTCATTTATCCATCTAACAAACTTTATATCTCTATCGTAACCCCCCCCCCCCTCCCATGTAAAAAATGTACAAGAAGGATTTTTAAAGTAGGGGAGGGGGGCAGGCTTAGGGGTCAATCCATAGCCAAAGCGAATAACAAGAGCTCGCCAACACTACTAGAACTTCACAGCTGACAGTACGTCACGTAATGTGGTCAAAATGTTAACCAGCTGCCAAATGATGTCAGCAGTCAGTAGTCATAGCATGTCCAACCCCCACCACCTTACGTTAATAGAAAGGCTATAACCTCTAACCCGCAACGCCGCAACCTTTAGCATTTGCCTCCAAAATCTACTCGGGCCGGAAAAAAAGTTCAGATGAAAACTCATGACTTACCGGTGTCTCAGGGCTGGCATTTCTCTGAACAGCGAGTCCATGAACTATTTATTATGATTTGAAATTCCCCGGAGAAACCGAAGCCATTGTCGAGGGTATATATGTATATATTATGTGTGTGTGTGTGTGTAGATTTAATTCTTGATTTAAAGGAAGGAATAAAATATAGATAAAAATAAAAACAAAACCCGTGTTTGCGAGGCAAGACTGTGGACGATTCAGATTGGGGGAGGGGGGGAGATGGTCATGTTGGAGGTGATGGGGAGGGGTGGGGGCAGGAGACGAGGGCTTTGTTTCAAATATTTATTTTTCAGAATGTATAATCGAACACGGGGTAGACCGTGTCGATACACAAACAGATGAAATAGAAACAGAAACTCGTCGAGATTGTCGTATTTGTCTGGAACCGTGTTCTAATGGTTTCCTGGCATGTGTGTGTGTGTGTATGCTGTGTGTGTGTGTATGCTGTGTGTGTGAGTAGGTTGTGGAACTAGGGTGGCCAAACACACATGGTGAACATTGTTTATACTATTTTACACTGCATAAAAAAAGTGACTGTATCGTATTTGATTGATTCCACGTAATCAGGTAGATCTAGTTCTCAAAGCCAGAGTCAGTATATGCTTATATATATTTTTTTTTTACATGTTCTGTGTTTATACAGTAGCATTGTCATTGTGTTTATACAGTAGCATTGTCATTGTGTTTATACAGTAGCATTGTCATTGTGTTTATACAGTAACATTGTCATTGTGTTTATACAGTAGCATTGTCATTGTGTTTATACAGTAGCATTGTCATTGTGTTTATACAGTAGCATTGTCATTGTGTTTATACAGTAGCATTGTCATTGTGTTTATACAGTAGCATTGTCATTCTTCTAAACCATGTCCTTCCGTAGCTCAACATTTCCATAGTATACATTCAGAGAGAAGAAAAAATTAATCATGGCCGAATTAGCTGAAAGAAATAGAAGACTCCAGTGTCTTCAAGATATCGACATTTTAAAAAGACACAAACACAAAGTGTGAGTGGGATGAGTGGGTGGGGGGTAGGGGAGATCACGCCAAACAACTATGGTGGTGAATTTGAATCAAACGCCCTCCTACATCCCTCTCACCTTAGCCCCCCCCCCCCTCCCTACTCCAATAGGTAATTGTGTACACGAAATGAGACTCATTAGTTTAAATCTCCCGTTCCTTTCTTTCACACTCTCTCCCCTCTCTCCCCACCTCCCCTCCCACAGTAGCCGTAAAAATAACTTTCTCATGCACGCAGGTTTGTTTCCGCAAGGGTCAACTTTCTTTTGAACTTTTGGAAGTGGGGGGTAGGGGCGTGGGATGGGGAAGGGAGGGGTGTGGGGCGACATGCGTGAGTGAGATACCGATACTCGATAGCGAGGAAGAGGCGGGGGGGGGGGGGGGTAGAGTTCCCTCCACTTCAGATGGAGAGGATTTCACAAGCGGACCAAGCGACTCACATTGAGCGTAACGCTGAAGGCAGTCACCCCAGAAGTCCAATTAGTCACAATTAAATAGATTCAGTAGTTACTCAATGCTAGACTTGACAGACATGGCGGAAGCAAACAGTGCACTGGTTCTCATACTTATACTTTTATCTTAAGAGACAATGAAACATTTTTGTTAAAAGCAAAAAGAAAAGAAAACTATTTTGGAATCTTGAATGTCATTTTTCATAGAAAGCATTCATAAGTTTGGCGTTGTCAGGAATTTAAGAAAATGTTTGTAGATGGTTATCTCGTTCAAACATTACCACTTTCTAATGGAAAATCTAGCTAACTCTAGGGTATTGGTACAAAGGGTGAATAGATTCATTGGCTCATTACTATCTATTACTACGACCATTACTTTTGAAGGCGATCCACTTTTGGAAGACTCTATTGTCGATTGAAAAGAAAATGTATAGAATAACGTAACTTTTGCTCTTTTGAAATCCTAACAATGAAATAAGCTTTGATCTCAACAGTGTTTTTTTAAATATTAATTTCAGAAATATACTTAATACTTTCTAGACATCTATCCTTTTCTTTTCATATTTAGGCCTACTTATTATGAAATAATTCATCGTGATCTTCTTTGTATTCTGACGATATATATTTAGAAAAATATAGAGATATATATCGAACATTTTAAATTTCTACTTTAATAAATAATGTAGAGTGGAATTAAGTATTTATCTGAGTGTGTGTCTTTGTGATTTTTTGAATTCATTGAGCTTGGACTTGAGGAAGTATCAAAACACTTTGTTTAAACTGTCATAAATTAGAGAGAGACAATCTAATTACACACTCCCACTTCTGGTACTGTCTCGAGAGAGTCCGCTCACAATTACTGACCAGTTAACAGACGTTTGTTCACGCTTTGCCTGGATTGGTCAGTAAGTGGCCGCTAATTAAATGTAATTGTCACCCAAACACGTCAAGGGGGTCAGGCTCGCCTCGTTGGCATTTCGTTCCAGGGGTCTGACTTCCGCGCGCTTGTATATTTTTTCTACGCGCGCCCCTTCACCCCTTCCCTCGGTTTCACAGACTGTCGCAGAGCTAGCTAGATGACGCAATAACTAATAGATAAACTTATGTTTTAGTCACGCATGGTTGATTCAAGCAGTAGACTATCTCTGTATCGCACGGAGAGGGAGACTATCGCCCAGAACATCCTTCACAGGGAGCGTCCATCGTAGTCGATTGGCAAAATGTCAATCCTATTAGCATATTAAAGTAAGGCATTTACTCAGCCTCTTAGTTGACATCTGAACTTGGCATTTTAGATTACTTTGCCTGATTGGAAAAGAAAAAGCTTGTTTTGGTCGTTGTCTTACCATAGGTCTTATCTCCATTTTTCACAATCGCCATGGTCTGTCAATTATTAATTGTCTGCCATAATGGAAAACTCGGTAATGATATAACAACACATGTCAACATAATACTATCTGCGTGGGCTTAGAAAGTTCTTCAGATCAATTTAGTCACTACGGAATGACTAAAGACAATGGTTGCATACTAATTGAAACTTAATATCACGTGATTTGTATTCCAAAACTCTTTACAAATGTAATGACGCGAAAAAAAATAGACCCTACAACATTCCTACAATTTCACGTACAAAATCGTTACCCTAACCTAGACTCAAATGTTGTTAAATCTCTATAAAAAAAAATGCAACAAGGTGAAACTGTTTTAAATTCGTCTCTGTAAAACACATTAGGAAACATTTCGGGAATCGGGTTTTAAAAAAAATTTCTGCACATTATAAAGTGTGTCTTGTCTTGAATGTATAAAACAAAAGCTTCATGTTGTCATTTAACACAGACGTTCATTTAAATAACTAAATAATAACAAGTAAGCATACTATGATAACAATTATTGGCTTGAGTGTGGAGTGTGGACTGTGGAGTGTGGAGAATATATATAGTTTTTATTCTTTCTGGTTATACACGTTATTAAAAGACGCCAATAGAGACACATACATATACACAGGCACATAAGTACAGATACATGACACAATAATAAAACGTCTTTAACTGTTTTCAATTGAAATTCCTACTAGATACGTTCATTGATTTTTTTGTTGTAGAATCAATTACAAAATGACATTTTAACACATGTCCTTCCCTTATTGGCATTGATCCCAATCATTTCCCAAACTTCCTGTCTAACAGAATTACCACACCGTAAAGGTCAAACGGTCATACTCATAGTTGCTCATTGTCAAACGGACAAAGGTTAGGCAAAACAAAAACATAAATAAGCCAATAGGACACAGTAAATAGCTTATTGTATGTTAAAGGGAAATAATATTATATTAAACAGCTAGTAAAGCAGTATAGGTTAAGTTACCGAAACATTTCCGTATTATATGTAAAGTGTGTAAAGTAATTAGTATGCACAAAGTTCAAGGCGTAAATATATGCAAATTACTTTCACAATGTTAGAACCGCTCAAGTGTGTTTGGGTGAGTGTGTGTGTGTATTTGGAAAGGATAAATTATAAAGTTTTAATTGCCTCCCTTTCTCAACATCAAATCTCTATCAATAGTCTCACTTCTGATCGTCTGCTGAGAAATCTTTTCACCACAACTTCGTAACAGGTGCTTCTTAGGATGGCGCCTACTTTTAAAAAAATGTTTGTATTTCTTTTCTTTTTTTTTAAGAAAAGGGGAGGGGCTGATCTAAAAGAGTGTTTTTTTTTTTCTTTTTTTACTTTAAGGATAGTGGTGTAGGAGGGTGGGGAGGGGGTAATATCATCATCACAGGGGCGCTGAGTCCGTGCAAATGTCGTAAGTACGAAGACAGCGCTATCTAGCTTTAGAGATGAGTCGAGAATAATTCACATCCCAGGCCTCTGTCTCAAGTTGTTTCAATTTCTCATGGGAAACTCAAAATAAATACATTCTCAAGACAAGAAACACGACCATGGATTAACAGTTTTTAAAAATAGATTAATCTTTTTTTTTAAATTAACTAGATTGCAAGGATAAGTACAGTGTAGTGTTAATTAATAGGTAGACCTATAGAGAACAAAGTCAAAGATATCGAAATATGAAAACGTTTTATCAACCCGTGTCTTGTTTAATAAAACAATGCCAGCACAAATACATGGAAAAAACTTTAAATAAAATAAACATTTCTTTTTTGCATAAGTAAATAAATTATAAAAAAAAAAACACCACGTAATTATAATACAATCTTGTCATGTTATAATATTATAATGGAATAATATGAGACTTTTTTTGTCGGTTTAACATACATTTAATTTTGTACACCGTACGTTTTCATTGTAGGGACTTGATAAACAGACTTAAAACAATAAACCAACTTATTTTATATGTAAAGCATAAATATGAAAAACCAGGCGAAATATTTCTAAACAGACTCAAATGTAGTCAGTTAATTATTTTTCTGCGCCATTTTTTTTTAAATTCTTAGATGTTAATTATGGGGCGGGTAATGGCACGACCTTCCGTAAACATTTCCCGAGCCACTTGAACCTCGGGAAGGCCGGTGACGCCTGAACGATTTCCCATGCAACTTAAACCGCTCACTTGAGGGCTACTTTTGCTCGGCTACACGCTCATTTGTCGTATTGCAGCCAGTCACATGACCCTAGCAACTACGTGTGGGGCCAACATATTTAGAAGAAGGTGGCCGCCCCCCCCCTTGCTTCATGCCAGCCCCCCTCCTAAGCTTGTGTCTTTAATAAGGTCTTTTAACAGTGCCATAGGTCATGTTCTGTTACAAAAATATATGTATTATTAAGTTTTTTATCCCGCCTCTTTTTTACACTAGCATACCACGGTGAAGTATTTGCAGGAACATTTGCACACATACTAACACACACACATATATACATTAGGCCAACACACTTGCACAGAGTGAAAGGTAATACCATTGTTTTGGTAATCGACATAGACAGCCCCCCCCCCCCCCGCACGCCCCATACATGCTGTACGTAATCATGTCAAAATCTTACAAATGCCACACACACACACACACACTCATGCACGGACACACACACACACCTACACATAAATGCCGAAGACGTGTAGAACCGTGTCAAAAGTTTACAAAAGGAAAAGACTTTGAAAGGATGGAAGGAAATGAGTTCCTAATTCAGCAGCTTAAATGTCAACATTTTCTAGTATAGATTTAATGATGGCTAACTTGACATTAGTTTAATGGAAATTCACATCTGGTAACCGTAAGAAAAAAAAAGAAGAAAAATTTCAGAAAGAGACCCTGCGTTTTAAGTGGTCAATGTCTGGATGTTTTAAATTTTAAAATTATCTCAACATGTATTATTATCATCACCTCTAAATTTCAGCATTATATTAAATGTAATTTTATTTTCCTTTTTAAAAAAAATAGGATAAAAACCGAAAGGTAGCATTATTTCAATGCTTTCACGTTTCTACCTCACAAACAGTGTCTGTGTGTTTCGCTCTAATAATCTCTCGCGCAAACATCCAGTTGAAGAAACATTTCCACTTGATGAGATTAGATAGAGTTAGTTTGTGTTGATACAAAAAAACAACAACATACATTTAGAAATTTGCATTGCTATAACACATATAATAGACAATTTTATCTTATACTTTACAGATGCTCCTATACATATTAATGTGGTCGACTGTTATATACGCGATTTGAGTGTAACCTTGCATTTTGATTAAAGTTTAAAAGTATGTTGTTGTTTTTAGACAACCCATTCCATATCCAGATACCATTTAGAAACAACTGAGAGAGAGAGAGAGAGAGAGAAAGTTTGTCCTTGCATATGGAATAAGAAGTATTTGTATCTCTCTGTATTTCTGTGTATTTTACTTAGTTAACTTTATTTCTTTCAGTTGGAATTGAATGCTGTGTGTATTATCACTACTTTGCTGATTTTTATCCTTCTTTTCCCTAGTGTTTCTTAATTCTTTGATTAAACTTTTATTATAGTAAATAGTAAGATACATTAAGCAAACAGAGAAATAGTCAATAGAATCAAACGCTAGACTATATTTTGGACTGTTGGACACTTTTTAATGGAATGTGAAACAAGAACATTTTTTTTCATCCAGTTTGTAGCAAGATACAAATCATTCGTACAGAAGTAGATATAACTTACACGTATCATGGAATCTCTTAAACTAGACATGCGTTTGAGCAATTACAATATTTAACAAATAAAAAGTAATTCTTAATAAAACTGTCTGTTGCCTAAATCGGAAAGAAAAAAAAGGTAGCCAAGATTGAGAGATGTGTCGTCACACAGAAGGTATCGTCGGGAGTTCCTTCCCCTTGAGAGCAATCTCGCCTTCTTGTAGTCAAGATAAGCTCGGTAGGTGGCGCAGCGCGATGTCCATCAGCGGAATGGAAAGACAAATGAGTGGGGGGGGGGGGGGGGGGGGGGGACTTCCCTTATTTGTAAACAGACCTCGCTCTGCGCGACTTCAAAGATATTTTGATCATTTCTTTTGTTGTGTTCATGCAAGGATGTGTGTGCACACGCCATGGCTAACTTGTGAAAATTAATGTCAGCAGATGGATACATTACCAGACCTGCAAGGTTGTTCGGATATCTACGAGACCGGAAAAAAAGGGAGGGGGGGGGGAATCGAGGGAGTGACATCGCGCCCAAGATTTCTCGTAAGCCATCAATCTGCAATTTGTGGCGCTGTCCGTTCCCCCCATCAAGTCCAGGAGGGCGCCAATGTGTTAAAACGGTCGGTGGGCAATCGTATAGTGGAAGGGAGGAAACGGTACAACCGGCTTTATGACTTAACACCGACCTAATACAGATTGATCGTAGCAGACGATAGAATGTTTGCACCAGTTTCTTGACTAATTAATTCATATGTCATGTGCCATTTTGTTTTATTTTCATGTTTCTGGAAATGTGTTCTGATTTTCAGCAAATGTGGACATAATGGACATAATAGAGATAGAGAAATAGCCAATGTCCAAATAAAATATTAGCATACAAAACAACAAGGAGAAAGCATAAAATTTTAGATAATATTTTGTAATCCCCCTCCAAAATCTATAAATAGATTAACTCATAATTTGTGAAAGTAGGTCTATCCCATTGAAACGGATTTACGATAATAATGTCCTTTTTTCTTACAGAAAGCAAGTTTATTGAATTTGTATTTAAATACCTTTATTCAATATATTAGACAAATTGAAGGACCTATATTTTGCTTACCTAGTGACTAGCCTAGTTGATTTTTTTATGAGCTAAATCTTTGTTTTGATTGTATTCTGCCTGGTTCTTGTTGTTTGGATATAACGACTATTTCCGTATTAAAGATGTAATTTTATGTTAATCCTTTAAATAAACGTCGCTTTTATTGCTTTCTGGCTGGCTGATAGAATCTTTGGAAGACAAAATTGTTCCCACTTCCCGTCGTCATATCGAGCTAAAACGTCACACAAAGACTTGTTGGTAACACATTCTATCTAATTTTCAGATACACCCCTAAAAAAAATATCTGTTTTTCGAGGCTTTTTATTTATAGCAACTACGCATATTTTTTTTAATCCATTGTATTATTTCCAGCTGCATAGTTTAATCGAGAAAATTACGTCATCAATTTTAAACCACGTGATGTTTTTGTCTTGCTAGGCCGACGAAAGCATATAAAAAAACGTATAAAGAAAAGTTTAATTTTAGACGCTGTTTAATTTTTTTCACTTGAATAAACAATTTAAATGTTAATTTTTTTTGTTTATTTTGCAATTATTAAATTCTTTATATTTTTTTGTATGCATGACCTTCATTGCTAGATCCAAGTTTTTAATTATCTGTGTTCTAGTTATGGCACAGCATTAGGTTGTATGTATGTCAGTGAAACGTCCTTGATTTATTACCAATAAAGGCTTTCACTAAACCTGAAATCTAATGAAGACCGATTGGGGCTGATGGCGGAGTCGCTTATTTGTCTTTATCAAAACAGTTGTTTTCTCGCTCTCAACACTATAATGAAATGATTGACTTTAAAGAAGAACGGTCGTTGGACGCGTATCTTATCCGACGTATCGTGATGGGTTTAATTGTAATGTATCTATCTATCTGTCTGTCTTTCTATCTAACGGTCTGTCAATCTGTTTATCTGCTCTGTCTTCACCCGTCTAATTACCTATCTATCTACACATCTATTTACATATCTATCTAGCTACATATCTCTCAATCTATCTATTTACATATCTATCAATCTATCTATTTACATATTTATCTATCTATCTATCTCCATATCTATCTATCTATCCATCTATCTATCTATCTATCTATCTATCGATCTATCTATATATCTATCGATCTACATATTTATCTTCATATCTATCTATAAACATATCCCTATATCTACACACCATCTACATATCTATCCTGTCTATCTATCAACATATCAGTCTATATAACTAAGTATCTATCTACTTATCTATCTACAAATCTATCTATCCACCCATCAGAATATGCCTACTGGATAGCCTTAAAAAAACGTATCGTCTTCTCTTTCCCTTCAAGAGTTCCTCCATCTTCCTTTCCATATGCAGCGCACACAGACGTTCATATCAAGAGCGCCTGAATAATCATAATAATAAAATGGAGACGGGCCACTCAGACAATCCTGTCTCTCTTGTGTGTGTTGACTTCAACCTTCTGTCCATCCTGAAGCCAACATTCCTTCCCCCCATTGACTGGGTGCCTAACCGTCTCTCCGTCCAACCCCCCCCCCCCCCCCATCCCTCCTACAGTTTGTATGGCATGAAATAAAACTCCACTAAGACTCCATCCATTATTGAAGGGAAAAAACACCTAATGAATAATTGAAAAGCTTTTCATAAATGGCGGTTTATGCCGCTGGCCTTAGAATAATGTTACAGGAGAAGTCCATCCCAGCATTACCAGCTCTAAGAAAAATCTAAACTCAACAGCAAAACTGACCAATTGACTAGAGTTCTTTCTATGTAAAAAAAAACAACAACAACAACAAACAACTATAATGTATTTAAACAAAGATATGACGCCACGATGTATAAGATGGCTTGACCTATATACTGTTAACTTTCGTTAAAAGCTTTATAAACTTTGTTTATAGGCGATGTATTGTCGATGTTGTTATAGGGTTTTTGCTATTTTATGAGTATTTTTTGTTGTTGAAAAAGTTTCTTTTTATGTATTCAATTTTTTTTATAATGAAGGGAATATAAACAAATTTGATATTTAGTTAAAATAAAAGTTTGTTTCGTTGTTTTTGTGGCCGAAAACATAAAAAATTTATTTTAAAAGTAAAAATTCTGTTTTTACCAAGACAATTTCGTTCATTTGCCACTATATTTTTAAAAAATGTTTTTTTTCGCAGATTTTTCCTGAAGTTTTTTATGAAATGTAACCAGAACTGTTTGAAAAATGCTGGAAATCCCAGGGACATGAGAAGATTTCAGGTAAACACTCAAAGAAAATAATTCATTTTAATAGATGCCTTTTTTTAAAAAAAATTTTTTTATAATAAGAGTGCAAAATAGACGCCAGGCTTATTTGAAACTGGATAAAGAAATTTGGTCTAAGTTTCTTGCAAGTCCTACTTCTATTGGTTAGTTTGTGTAGGGTAGCTTATGTTGAATAATAAATAGCTGAAAAAAACTATAGCTTAGAACTATAATCAAAGTACATACATTATATGTTTGCACAAGTCTATTGCTAATGTTATCTCACTGTTTGATAAATTGTTTAATGATCCATGACACACTCATCTATGTAACTTGTTACAATTGTTCGCAGGTAGCGATCTCAACCTCTACGGCCATTGACGGCCCGCTGCTGGCAGTGTCGGATAATATGTTTGTACATAATAACTCTAAGCATGGGCGTCGCGCCAGGAGGCTGGATCCCACTGAAGGAGGTGAGTGTTTACACCCTTGTGCATCAAATACATGCATGTGTGTGTTTGTGTGTGAAGTTTCAAACGTGCACGTCGATTGACCGAGAACATGCATGAGTACTCGATGTCTATTACCGATGGTAATTTGAATAAATGAATAAATTATCAATGTAAGTGTATTATGCATGCACGGACATTAAATGTGATTATAAGGCTTGTAAATATTTCTTGACAGTTTATAATAAAAAATATTATGTTGTGTAATAATAATTTAAATGCTCGGGTTGTTCACTTGCCCACTTGTCAATAAACGCCAAGATAAACAATGCCCATTCTTGTTTAGTTAATTAATGTCTTTCCTTTTCAAAAACACTGTTTTTGTTGTTTAAAAATCCACTCCTTCGCTGATTCGGGCTGAATGGTCTTCATCTTAAAACATACAACACAAATAAAGATAAATGAATATTACTCTTGCTCAATGAGGAAGTTTCAACCAATTTCACTCTAAAGAAATCAAGAAATAAACTTGAACAACTGAAATGCAACGCAAAGTGCGTTGACTCTGTTTATAAAACCTAGTTAAGGAACCTTAATATTTTCGAAATAGTTTTTTTTAAACACATCTTGCAGAGTTATCCCTCCCGCGGACCAATCTTCAGTCGTAATGAATGCACTTATTGTATTTTTTATTCTGACGTACTTAATTCTGTTAATTTCAAGAAGCAACACGATGGATGCTAAGGGCTAATGACTTAATGGTCAGGCCTTTCTGGAGCAATAACATAGAAAGAACGCTCTTCCTCCCCTCCCTCACCCCCTCCTCCACCCCACCGTCCACCCCCTCATTGCTATTTATGTAAGAAACCTTTCTGTTGGACCGGATCGATATCACACCATTGGCAAAGGAAACAACAACAACATCAACATCAACACGGCATTGCACAGTGCACAGTGCACAGCTTTCTATGTACAGACTCCTGGAGTTTAAATTTGTTGACTGAGGCACAGTTCAAGGCCAAGACAGGAAAAAGGAAAAAGGGGGGGGGGGGCGCAGCTGCTTTAAACAAAACAAAAAAAAACACAAGTAGAACTCGCGAAATAGAATGGGAGGCTTTGTTAAAAAAAAATATTATTAATTATTATTATTGTGTAATTCATGGTGATGATTAGAATGGATTTCGAAAAAGAAATAATACTTCAATGCATGAATGAAAAGAAGAGCGCGGTGGTCTAGTGATAGGAACACTAACAGGATATTATTTAACTTGCTTGTCCCCTTAACCAAACGCCAATGTTAAACGATTTCGCTTAAAACTATATATATATAGGTCGATGTAAATTTAAAACATCATCAAATGTTATAATTTGTCTACAACTGTACTCTTGTTTACCCTGGCATTCTATCAAATGTTTTAATTTGTCTACAACTGTACTCTTGTTTACCCTGGCATTCTATCAAATGTTTTAATTTGTCTACAACTGTACTCTTGTTTACCCTGGCATTCTATCAAATGTTTAATTTGTCTACAACTGTACTCTTGTTTACCCTGGCATTCTATCAAATGTTTTAATTTGTCTACAACTGTACTCTTGTTTATCCTGGCATTCTATCAAATGTTTTAATTTGTCTACAACTGTACTCTTGTTTATCCTGGCATTCTATCAAATGTTTTAATTTGTCTACAACTGTACTCTTGTTTATCCTTGCATTCTATCAAATGTTTTAATTTGTCTACAACTGTACTCTTGTTTACCCTGGCATTCTATCAAATGTTATAATTTGTCTACAACTGTACTCTTGTTTATCCTGGCATTCTATCAGCCACGCCCTGCATCAAGGCAATCTGCCCGAGCGAGGGATGGACCACCGGGGGCACGACTGTCATTCTCATTGGAGACAACTTCTTCGACGGTCTCCAGGTGGTTTTTGGCACAATGCTGGTATGGAGCGAGGTAAGATCACTTTGAATTCTTTACTCACGTAGCTACGAGCTAGATAATATATTTGTAAGACTTGCATGGAAGGCACTAAATCTGTGCTTGATCAATTGAAGGAATTCTTTGAATGGTGATTAGTAGAATCAGTTTGGAACACATTGTAGTCGTCAAAGCCTTGTACTAGCTCTTCTGTGTATGCCGAGACCAATAAACCCGATTAGCTTAGCTTCCAAGAACATAGTTCTTTATTTGACCTTTCAAAGAAGCTGAAATTAAGGAAGGTTAAATAAAGTCTACATCCAAATGGATAATAAATAAATTGAGCGTGTAAATAGATTTTTTCACAACTCTTTTTCAGAAATGTATCGATAAAAAATACGAATTTTATTTCCCCAAGCTTTCGTCACGTGATTTGTTTTCTAGATAAGGTTTTGATATTAGTATAATTATAATCACCATAAGAGCGCCTAGAGGCCCAATCAGTATTAATACCCAAACCCTACGGCAACGTTTTGTTTAGTGATCCAATGGATAGAGTCTACTGCCTTCTACCCCATAACGTAGCAGTTGTTTTTGAAAATCTTCAATTTGTACAATATATTCACTTCTTGTTGAAATCAACAGATTCTATTGGATACTTTTTAAACTTTATATTTAGATACATTTTACGATAATGGCGTTTCTTCAATGATTTCTAGCGAAAAAAAAACATTTCATTTCATTGATTTGGAATCGTGTTAAAGCGATTGAAGAATACGTTTAACGTCTAGTTTTCCAATAAAGTATTGTTAAGTGTGATAGGTGTAGTAATATACATGCATGATGATGGTAGCCACAATGGTAGCCCCGATGGTAGCTTTGGTGGTAATTAATATAGCCATGATGGTAGCCAGAATGGTAGTCATGATGGTAGCCTTGATGGTAGCCATGATGGTAGCCTTGATGGTGGCCATGATGGTAACTATGATGGTAGCCTTGATGGTAGCCATGATGGTAGCCATGATGGTAACTATGATGGTAGCCCCAGTGCTGATCCATACACGTGCTCAACGACCACTTTACCTCTCCAGGTATCGGGCCACGGCCAAATGTTGATGGTTATGAAGGAAGCGACTGCAGAATTGAACAAAGAAATATATTTATCCGTAGTTCTGTGTGTCTATGATGTCCTTAGTTTTGACTCTCTCGAAAATGTCCAACAGAGATCTAGAACAATTCCAATGAAACTGTCTAAATAAAGGAAACATTATTGTGTTTGTTTACATTTCACTTGAGTTAAGGAAGTTACATTTATATTTAGAGCGACTTATCAAGCCCAGAACTATTCCAGAAAATCGCCCAACAAAGTCTTTATAGAAACGAGAGAGAGAGAGAGAGAGAGAGAGAGAGAAATAAGGGATAGAAAGAAGGAAAGAAAGAAAGAAATGAAGAAGAAATGGATGGGAGTGAGGGTGGAAAGGGGGCGGGAGTCACCCTAATAAATTTAATGCCTTTCTTCCCATCCTGGCTTCCCTAGCATCTGGAATGACACGATCGATCGTCATGTGGTCGCTTTAAACGTTTCGTCAGCCCAGGCGTTAAATGTGTACGCGCGCTCGGCAGTGTGTGTGTGAGTGTGTGTGTGTGTACGTGTGTGTGTGAGGACGTGTGTGTGTGAGTACACATGTGTGTGAGTGTGCTCACTGTAAGGGGGGGACAGACCACTCTAGCAACAACAGTAATCTAAATGTATTGAGTGAAAAGTGTTTTTGTTAAATTTATGAATGGACGGGACACTGGCTACTGTCATTCAACGGTGGACACTACATTAGAAACTGACCGTTCAAGAAGTCACTTGTTCCAGAAACGGACTCTGATATAAGTCATTTGTTATATAAAATGAGTCTAAAAAGGTCACGTTTAAAAGTTACTCGATCTAGAAACTGACTCTGATAAAAGTCTATTGTTATAGAAACTGACTTTGATAAAGTCTATTGTTATAGAAACTGACTTTGATAAAGTCTACTGTTATAGAAACTGACTTTGATAAAGTCTATTGTTATAGAAACTGACTTTGATAAAGTCTATTGTTATAGAAACTGACTCTGATAAAGTCTATAGTTATAGAAACTGACTTTGATAAAGTCTATTGTTATAGAAACTGAAAATAGTTGATGGACTACGGTCTGAGCAGATCATCGACGTGTGTTGAATGTTGAAGATGCTAAAATATCATTAGACACTTAGCAAATCTATTTATAGTCTTTTAATTAGACACTAGAGCAGAGTAGCGTAGCCAAGACTGCAAGGTGTGTGTGAGGGGGGGGGTGAAAAACATGCAAGTTGGTGGAGCTGATCGAGGCTTGGGCGAAATAGCGTAACGTGTTTGGGAAGGGGGAGGGGGTGGGAATGTGCAAATGAACAAATGAACTTATGTATTATTTCTTCTTCTTCTTCATAATACTGTGGAGACCCCGTTAGAACCGAGGAAAGAGTCCACAATTTAAATACCCATAAAATAAAAAGCATCACAAACAACAATTATAAACAAATGACAGAGTGTCACTTTAGGTTTTTTAGACCAGCCCTTCAGTGACGATTTGAAAGGCGGAACTGTAGGGGCAGTGATGGAGGCCTGGTCGAGGGTGTTCCACAGCCTAATGGCTGACGGAAAAAAAGAATATTTGTAGACGTCAATGCGTGCACGTGGGACATGTAGCTTGAGCTGATGGCCTCGGGTAGAGCGGGACACCTGTTGGATTCGGCCTGACTGAGTGGACATTTCACCTTACACTAGTGGAAAACTAGCATTTTATCTGTCAAAAATTACAACGTAAACATTACGTTAATTAAATTTACAAGATTTAAATTATCATTTTCTGATACAATTCGAAACTATTCTCAAGAATTTACAAATACATCAATTACATAGTCGATGGCTAGTCAAAACAATGACGCAAGATGTTCAATAACTATTCTATAGAAAGCCAAATATAGAACAATTTTGAGCCCGCATAACATTGGTCTAAAATTATTATTTAGACTTGGCCCATGTTAGAGCCTTATGATAATATTCGCCCACAATGCAATGCACAGCAAGCAATACACAACTTGTCCTTTGTTTTCTATAAACAGCTCATTACATCACACGCCATCCGTGTCCAGACACCACCTAGACACATCCCAGGTGTTGTGGAGGTGACATTATCCTACAAGTCGAAACAATTCTGTAAAGGTGCCCCAGGAAGATTTGTCTATACAGGTGAGGACGATTCCTTTTGTTTGTTTGTTTGTTGTTATTTATGCTTGTCGGCATCTTCTTGCAAGGTCTCATTGTAGACGACCCAGCTTTCATGACGTTATCTCTATTATGTTTTTACTACGTTCATGTCTTAAGTCTTAACCCTTCCCGTACCGACCTACTTTCCCATGCATACCTTCAGTCCCGCTATATACGCGCCCGGGACTTTAAGGGTTAAATGTGGGATTTGGTGTTGACTTTGGAGAACATGGAAAAGTCACGGGACTACTGGGTGGGAAAATGTGAACTAGAGGCAACACAACGGCCCTTTCAACATGTCACATACGTACGTGCATGTATGCATAACGACTACACACTGGACAAACTGCATCAAGTACAAGCATAGAATGATCACATAGTGAGAAAACACAGCGACCAAGTACATGCCAAGTACTAATACTAAGTAGTGAAGACACACACAGTACTTATACTAAGTAGTGAGTACACACATAGGCCGAGTACTTATACTAAGTAGTGAGTACACACATAGGCCTAGTACTTATACTAAGTAGTCAGTACACCACACATAGGTTAAGTACTTATACTAAGTAGTGAGTACACACATAGGCCGAGTACTTATACTAAGTAGTGAGTACACACATAGGCCGAGTAGTTATACTAAGTAGTCAGTACACCACACATAGGTTGAGTACTTAAATAAGTAGTGAGTACACACAGAGACTGGGTAAATACTAAGTATACCGAGATTCCTGTAAGATCTAAATAGATACGTCAGCTACAGACAGCTACATACTGTAACTATCAGATTGTACATATGACCAGCTAGTGGACAGATAGCTAGTGGACAGACTCGGCCATCTATCATTTGCCCTGACTTGAGTAGATTCTATCGATTCCCCCTCCCCCTCTCCTAGTTCTTCCATACCACTAGAAGTTTCACTCCATGGCCGCTGGGTGGACGTGGGGGTGGAAGTGGACGGGGGGCGGAAAGCCAAGGGTGTCATTCCCCAAGGGGGCCATTACACCGCGGGCCGGGTCGCCATCTTAACACGGCATAAATTGGGACGCACTAGCCCCAAGTACCGGGACTATATTTGTTACGACTTGCGCAGCTATAACCGCCGTACGACTCAGAAGCATTACACCGTGTTCCGTCATTTGTTACTAAACATTACGGCTTATTTCTCCGAAACTAATATAATTTATTGACGTTTGAATTCTTCACAATAAATTGCAACAAATTACTCACTTTTTATCACTCCATTATTTATTGAAATATATATTATCTTTTTTTTTTTAAATTCAGACTTGTGTAAAAAATGTACCGTCATGGTAGCAAAAGCTTTTTATGAAAAAGAAATAAAACAAATAACATTTTTTTAGAATCGATGTTTATTCTCAGTGAATCCACATTCGTTATAAAGGGAAAAAAATAGAGCGGAAGAAAACATCGACAAAAACAACAAAAGCAACTAGCGTAAAGGGAGTGAATTATTTATATGACAAATTTTCTCCCTTTGTTGTTCGCCCAGTTCCAGAAACTATGAATTGCATAAAGTCTGTTTAAGTGAATATGATACTGTAGTTCATAGAGACAATCAACTATACCAAGTAATGGACTGGATTGAAAATACGTTTTTTTATATATACCATTGTTTAGGGTATTTCAAGTACGCACATTAATGGAGTTATGTGCCCTTGATTCCGGTAGATCAGTTATCTTCCCCTGGAATCGATTGGCTCTTATAAACTTTTTTGTTTTCTTGTGGGTTTTTAGTATTGTTTGACTTCACAATAAACTAATCTCTACTGCCGTATGTCTCAATATCGTGCATGTTGATTGTTGCAATATTGGTGTAAGATAATAGAGTTATTATGTTTCAACAAAAATGTTATGATACTATAAGTTATAAGTATGGATTTTCTTTGAAAGTAGAGCGGTCGGAGCGTTAAACAGAAATCGCCAAACAGAATTCAATGGATGGGCTTTGTTTCATTGCCTGTTCAAGCATAGGATAGGGTGACATGGTCCAGCGACAATGCGTTGGTTTACTATTCAGAAAGTTTAGGTTTAGAATTCCGGAACTATTATTTCACGCGTCTCTAAGGCTATACATGTACTTAGCACTGGTGCACATCTAACATCAATTGTAGAAAGTTAGAACATCTGAGCATTGTACAAGCCACGCTATAACTTGCTATAACACGCTATAACTTGCACGCTTTTGCTAGGCTTACGTTGGTTATTTATGTTTATTGTGGTCAAAACTTTAGTCTATCAAATTTTAAATTACTTGGCATTTTTGGGAATGATAAATCGGGCATGCATTGTGTGGGTCTCACAATACCCTGGTTAGCCAGCGCAACAGCTATAACTCAACTATTTTATACCCTTACCCTGCCTTTTATTCCTGTATGTCCGAAAATCCGGCATTATTGAATTTTCCCCAGCGCTAAGTGGATGATGTCATTGTTCCTATAATAAGACCATTGTTATCATTCAACCACAAACCAAACATGACCGTACAGTTTTCTCTATGACAAGCTCAGTTGTACGCTGACTTAATTGAACTTGCCGTGGTCATAACTTATTCACCGCCCTCGAGTGATGCGGACAAGGTCCGACAATGCCCTCCTCCAAAACAGGAATTTCGCCACACCTACGGCTATCCTGTAACTGAGTTATCTCCACAAGATAAACAAAACCCCAATTTGACTTTCGTTTGAGGTTACGTTCGCAAGTGTTCTCACATCATGCAGGGGTCAAGAAGGGATGAAATACGAGACAAAGTCATGTCTTCGAACGTGGTGTGAAGCCTTGCGGTTTAGTGCTGGACAGCGAGTCTGTAAATAAAGCCATTCGTCAATATTTTAAATTGAGTGTTTTAGCCAAAATATAAAGGAAAAGTACTGAAATGTCCATGAAATCCGGCCTATTTCATAGTTATTACTTCATGTAATTGAGCGCAAAAAGAAAATAGTTTTTTAGTTAGTCAATTATTGCAGACTAATAGATGACAAAGACAACTTATGTTGATGATGAGAATCAAAGACAAATTAAAGCCAAATTTATACACATTTTCATTTTATAGAATGTTAGCCGGAAACTGAAAATTAATTCTTTAATGTACTTAATATAATCAACTATTCTCTCAGACTATATCATTCAGACTATACCGTTTGGGTCACGTGATGAGCTGAGGGTTCAGTCAGACTTAGAGGGAGGAAAAAAAAACGACAACAAAACAAATGACTTTTCACAAGATGAAAAAGTCTCGATCCACTTTGAGTCCGTCACGAGTCAATCCTACTCTCGTTTAAATGTGATCCACGCTCAACTCTTGGACGGGCTCCATTGTATTATTAAATCCACTCTGATCTATTGGTGACTATAGTGGTTATAGACCCACGTGCTGAGTGAGCCTTCGTCGTCCACTTTTTACTCACTCGCACTTCTGTTCCAACTATTTCTCTCTCTTTCTCTCTCTCTCTCTCTCTCTCTCACACTCTCAATCTTCCCATCCCCTCCCCCACGGCTCTATAAGTCAATGACACAAAAATGATAGCTGATACCAGATCTGTAGAGCTGGCCCAGGCGAGACCGTCAAATCTGTTGGGCCAATCTTGAGATCGATAGTAAAATATTGGCCCAACAGAAGAGTGAATGAAAACAGACTTTTAGCCTTGTGCACATGTCCACCATCTCCACCTCCCTCACTCTCGTTGTTTCTTTTCTCTCTCTCTCTCTCTCCCTCTCTCTCTCTCTCTCTCTCTCTCTCTCTCTCTCTCTCTCTCTCTCTCTCCATAATCTTGATTTCTCATTTGTAAAAACAAACGCAAGAGAGAAGAAGAAATTCGATGCCATTCACAAAAATGCCAAACTGTATGTGAATCTTAGAATTTACACAGAAAAAAACTTTCCAACAATACATTATAATTATATTCATAAATATTTATATTCTGTGTCTTTATTTTATGCCAAGTAATAACAACCTAAAACATTATCTGTGTGCATGTTTGTGTACATACACTCTTTGAATATACTAGTTGAATGGCCATAGCTTGGATTCTGAGGCGTGAGCTGTTTTGACGAAAACTAGCTTGTTTTAGAGATATTGGTGAACTTAATTTTTGTCATAAAGTTGATGAAAATATCAAATAGCTCTATGGAGTTATTCCAAACTTGAGGCATTATCTTCTTTCAACCTATCTATCTTAAAGTCTAGAGTGGTGGCAGCATAATAGAGCTAAAAAGATAAAAACTAAAAGGGAAAGTTTCAGGCCCAGCTTCCAGTTGATTCCAAAGACAGTTTGAGCAAACATTCTTAACTTTCCGTTTAAAATGTTAGTAATTAGATCACCATAATCCGTACTTAAATAAAAACATTACCTAACTAGATACAACGAGTAACCAAATATAAAATAATAGTGATGGCTAATAACAATAATTAGATTAAAAAAAGATATTATTGTAGAGTATATTTAGACATATGCATACAGTGTATTGATATATGCCAAAGATAATTGACTACAAGCGGTCATTTAATACACATATTCAAACGCTTGATACAGAATCTAGGTGCAAACACAAAATTAGATTCAGAATTTAGATCGTTACAAACAGTAATTAGAAGAAACAAAACTATTTATACACAAACAGATTTGTAACTATATAGTTTACAGGGCAGGATGGGTCAAACAAGGAAGTTTAGGCTTAGGTCAGGCTCAACTAAGATGATGAAGTCCAGAATGGCCAGAAGGAGGTGGGATGAACCGTTTTGGAGACGAACAAGGCAAGTGCTAGAAACTGGAGCCCTTTAATCCAGTACGGGCGATCCCTGGCTCAGGCCCGACTCGTGGACAGGGGGGCTCTTTAGGAATAACCCATCGGTTCGCGTGAATGAGGGGTTAATAGAAGCTCACTATCGCCGCTTATTCCAGAGACCCAGAGCCCCGGGATTGATTTGTAGCCGATTCAGGCTTTCTTCACCTCACGGACCGGACCATTTTCTCATCAATGCGCCGGGCGGATCGTTTCAAGCAAGCGAGTTTGGTAATTAGAAAAGAGGACGCACGCGATTTTTAGGAGGAGGGGTGGTTGTGTGGGGTTCGGGGGGGAGGGAGGGGTCGCCACGTAAAATGAGTTGTTGTTTTTTTCCTCCCTCCATCGCTTTCTCTTTCATTCTTTCATTATTTCTTAGGAGAACGAAGAAGAAAATGATTGGGAATAGAAAAACAAAAAAAAAGAATGGGAAGGGATTGTGGAGAGGATTGTATAAAACGTTTTTTTTTCAAACATTAAAGCGTTGAAAGTACTTTATTGTGAGATGTGAGGGCGGGGTGGGGTGGGGGGCGTGATGTATTAACGAGATTGATCAGTTGTATAATTACGTGAGTTTCTCTCATTGAAACATTAATGTATATAACGGAACGAATGCAGACGGTCATTGCCTGGTGTTGAGACCAGGCTGTAGGGTGTATATATATATATCACTTGGTGGGGAGTGGGGGGCGTTGATGGCGGGGTGTCGGTGACGGCGGGTGATGGGGGTGTTGATGAGTGAGTGAATCGATGAGGTTGATATAACACCACACAGATGTCCACTCCCCCCTCTTTGATGTGATTTAACAATGGGGCGTAATCAAAGTCTGGTGGGTTGTATAATTTACGCTCTCCGCATTGTTGGGAAGTAAGGTGAAGGGGCTATAATGGGAGATGGCAAGAGAGTGAATGATAGAAAGAGAGAAAGAGAGAGAAAAAGAGAAAGGACTCAACAGGATCGAAAAAAGAAATAAACGTTTGTATTGATTTCCCACAAATTTAAAACGTTTTTTTTCTGAAGTTCTAAAATCTCTAATGATTCTCTCAAACAGTGGAGAATGATCAAATATTGTCTTTGTAGTGTGCAGGCCACACAAGCCAATTGTTCTTATTTAGCCTTTAATCTTTTGTTTTTATCTAAAACGTACGTTGGGCCACCGCAGAAGAGACCGGTGTGGTCATTGCAACAATAGTTGCCCCTGCTGCGGTGTATATTTATAGGTACTTGGTAGTGATGTATTATGTCACGAGTCCTTTTTAGGATGCATTATGACAGAATTTCTTGTAGTGATTTAATATTCATATGTTCTTGTATTGGTGTATTATGACATAAGTCCTTGTAATGATGTATCATGACATAAGTTCTTGTCGAAATGTTTTAGGACTTAATGTCTTATGTGATATCTTTCTATGTTTGTGATGTATATCAACATAATTTTGTGTAGAGATGTATGTTGCTAGAGTTTATAGTAGATCTTCTTTTTTTTCCCCAGCATTAACAGAACCTACAATTGACTATGGGTTCCAACGACTCATGAAATTGGTCCCAAGACATCCCGGTGACCCTGAAAGGTTACCAAAGGTAAGTCTAGCATCAGTATATTTTATTCTACTCACCACTTCTACAACAACCACAAAACAAGTATGTTACAATCAGCTGAAGTAAATTAACTGATGTATTATTATTGTTATAAAGTTGTTTTTAATGACAAACGGGGAGGGGATGGTTGCTTTGTGATGATTTCTAGATAAAATAATTTATTTTTTTCTCCAGGAAATTATTCTGAAAAGAGCAGCAGATCTTGCCGAGGCCTTGTACAGCATGCCTAGAAACCCCAACCAGCTATCTCTTCCCACTTCACGATCACCAGCCATGAACAACCCTGCAATGTCTGGGTTCAACGCCTACCCCAGCCAACTGGCAGTCAGCGTCGGAGACACGGGTATCAATGGGCAATGGGATGAAGGTATGTGTCGTTATCTCTGGTGTCTCCCTTTTTTTTTTGTGTGTACGTACTTACTGTGTCTTGTGCGTAAGTGCATCGTTATGTGTCTTACATCTGTGTGTCTATTCTACGTGTTGTTACGTGTCTTAGCTGAAACAACTCTCTGTTTCTATTTCAGCCGGGTACAACAGATCCCAGAGTTCCAGTGTCTCACCTCGGGGTTACGGGTCCAACGGGTCAACGCCCCACAGTGTCAACGGCGGATACGGGGCTGCGCCCACCATGAACGGCTACCACAGCGGACCGGGACCTCTGGGCAATATGGGTAAGTCAATAACACAACCTGTGAGGATCTACGTTTACCATAACACAACCTGTGAGGATCTACGTTTACCATAACACAACCTGTGATGATCTACGTTTACCATAACACAACCTGTGAGGACCTACGTTTACCATAACACAACCTGTGAGGATCTACGTTTACCATAACACAACCTGTGAGGACCTACGTTTACCATAACACAACCTGTGAGGATCTACGTTTACTATAACACAACCTGTGAGGATCTACGTTTACCATAACACAACCTGTGAGGATCTACGTTTACCATAACACAACCTGTGAGGATCTACGTTTACTATAACACAACCTGTGAGGATCTACGTTTACCATAACACAACCTGTGAGGATCTACGTTTACCATAACACAACCTGTGAGGATCTACGTTTACCATAATACAACCTGTGAGGATCTACGTTTACCATAACACAACCTGTGAGGATCTACGTTTACCATAACACAACCTGTGAGGATCTACGTTTACCATAACACAACCTGTGAGGATCTACGTTTACCATAACACAACCTGTGAGGACCTACGTTTACCATAACACAACCTGTGAGGACCTACGTTTACCATAACACAACCTGTGAGGACCTACGTTTACCATAACACGAAATGGGAGTCTAATCACAACACATGTTAAGACGGTAATATCAACCACAACAAATGTCGAGGTCTAAGTCAATCACATCAGAAACAGGGGCTTGCGTATTATAGATTACAAAGAGAATACAAGTAGATCGTAATATAGAGTAAACAGTACAGTAAACCAGATCCAAGGTTGTGGGACGGGGCTGGTAAAGGGTTTTCTTCTCCAGGCTCCAATACATACTTTGGATACTAATTAATATTTGTTAAAACTATAGCTTTACTTTAAGGTTTTAGAAGTTTTTTCCTTTTAGTATGAAATTAATTATTCAGGATTGTATCTACTAGGCCTGTTCAATGTTGCCGTAAGCCAGCTCTACTAATTAAACCATAGGCTAATAGGCCTATGCCGTACATGGCCCTGGTTTCTTTGTTCAAAGTCTTGTCTAGATCTTAGCTGACTATTTTAGTCGTAATTTAATTATTTATCTTGGGCTCAGTTATAGACCCGCTGCTAACACATATATTTTAAGTAGAGTGGAGCAAGATGAAAGATCTTACTCTTACCCCTTATTGAGATATGGATTTCATTATGTTGTCTAATGATATCAATTCAAAATACTAAAGTTAAACATGCAACTTTGTTGAATGCATAAAGAGACGATGTTTTTTTTTAAACACAATTACGAAACCTTTTTACTTTATTCTTCAGGTTTGGATCACTTTCTCAGAGACGAGGCTAGTAGGATTGGAGCTGGTAAGTAAATCTTGCAATTTTTTTTCTCTTTAAATGGCTTTAGTCAATGGCGTCACCTTTAGTGGACTTACCACTGATCTATAAATAGAATGGAAAGCGACTCCTTAAATAAATTAACTTTCACTTATTGATGCAAGCAGAAGCTACAATTTTCACTTATCTATAAAAGCGAGTCATAAGAGTAAACCACCTATAATTATATAAAAAATCTAAACGATCTAAAGGAAGTCTCCTTGACATGTATTTTACAGGTAAATGGTTAGAAAATCAAAGTTTTTATATAAGTGAAATCATATAATAATGGCAGGGGCTCTTTGCATCAAGAATATAGTTTCCGTACCTAATCCATTATTTTTATAGATCAGTGAATGCTTACTGTGATATATGTTTTGATGTATATAATATATTATATTATTGCTTTTTGTGTAAATATCTATGTTCGCATGAATTTACATACATTTCGCATCTGTTAACGGCTTATTTGTTATCCATGTTTGGTGTTATGCTTTTGTTCATGAAATAATAAAAAAAAATAATAGTATAAATAAAGCTAAATATTTTTTTTCTATTTTAGAGGTAAATTTTTAAAACTAAATAAAGACAGCTTGATTTGTAGGAATATAGATCTAATATTACATATGGCCTATAAACACACAGTTGTAAACAAACACCTTCGAATGTAACAGTATCAGAGCAAACAATTTCTTCAAAGATAGCTAGTCCTAAGTGTTGCAAGAATTTTACAATCTTTGATTTACAGAATTCACAATTCATAGGAATAACAGGAAACTAATTCAACAAACTTTTGTTCAAAGTTTAATACGGCAACTGCTCAGTTATTCAAAAACGACATTTTTTCATTCATATTTTTTTTTAGCAATAGACCTAGACTAGTTATAATGTCTCTGTGTGTGTGTTTTCAACTTAATTTTTTTTAACTCAAAACATTTTAATGTAAAATCTGTTTTTAGTAGTGAATTATACCAATATAACTTTCAAAGTGCATCCATTACAAACATAACTTGTATTAACAATAATAGCTCTTATACCTTTAGTTTAATCATAGACTATATATACGATGGACCGCTTGCGTTGATATTTCTGCTATTTTATAACTTTAAATACTTTGTTTCGAAATGTCCGATCGCACCCTGTCCTCTAGACTTCCGGTTTAGTAAATCGATATGATTTTCTCAATGGAAAATTAAGATTAAAATCGAAAATTGTATACAGCGGAAGTCTTTAGGCACGTTAATGAGTCATGTAGGACAACGTCATTGGCTGTGCACGAAAAAAGCAACACTTAAGCTATAAACATAGAGCAATCGGTCCATCTTATAATTATAATCTTTGGTTTAATTTCAGAAGCATAATGGACAATTAAAAATGAATGTGTTTAAAAATACATGAAATGAAATATAATTTGGGAATGTTGTATCGATTTTGGGTTGTTATTGTTTATGTTTACTTTCTATGAAATATTATTTGGAATGCAGTGCTGTTGTTTTATTGTTGTTTATGTTTATGTTTAGTTTCTACGTCATAAGTTTATGTTTAGTACTGCAAGGTCTTATTGGTTATAATTTTTTTTAGCTTTTTTTCTCTTTACTTTTACGTTTCTTTTTCCAGTTCCCACCCATAACACTCCCGCAGCGCCCCCCAACTCAGGGTACACACCGGTCCCTTCGTCCGTCAGCTCATCGTCCGGCCTTTTCACTTTCCCTCACAGCGGCGGCAAGCAGAAAAGCGCCTTCGCCCCAGTGTATTACCGCCCTGGATTCAGCCCCCCTCCACTGATGTCAGGCTACCAGGGCCACCACGCTGGCTGGATGACGTCATTTAACCCGTGTTAAAAAAACAGAGTACGTTCTTGGTTTTTCTTGTTTCCAAAAAGCCTGCAGCCTCCGACCTCTGACCCCTTAACCCCTTACCTATTGCACGTGAAGAAGTAGCTTTTTCCCCTTCTCTTTGCATGGACATGTATCCCAGCATGCTCGTTATTGTTCTTATTGATATTGTTCTTGCCAATATGGAGTAAAAATTACATTATATTTTGCATATATGAACCATTTTTTTGAGCGAATGCAAATACATGTATATAAAACACAGGTAAATCAAAACACATGCATTAACTTCATCAAATATTACACCAACATTTTCCACATCTTAAGTCATTTAGTTCTCTGATTTACAAAAGCTGTTATCATTGAGCATCACAAATTATACCTTTAAAAAAATAATTATTAATTAATAAATATAATTTTGCAATAAATAGTTGAATAAGGGATACAATATAAAAAAAAAAGATTATTTACCGTTCAATACACCTCCATTGATTAAAGAAAAACAAATCTATTTTTCATATAAAGACCTAAAAGTCAAATCGGCATCAATTTTTCTGTCCATTTCTTATTTTCAGAAATTTTTATTTCAAAAGTTTTTTTTTACAAAAAGCAAGTAAACAACATTCAATAAATTATAATGTATAGTCTGAAATTGTATAAAATAAACAAATCCATGCATTAATCCGAGAAACACTATATACTGATGTCATTATTATAGGTATACGAAATAACAGGTAATATTAATTTTTTTATTCTTTTATTCCAGGAATGGGTGGCATCGTAGGATCTCCATTCTCCAGCGTCAACCCTTTCGGCCTTCCAACATGTGGATCCCAGTCAGCTTACGGAGGGCCCATCGTCTCACCAGCGAAATAAATCAGCTCCCCCACGCCCCTCCAGCCCATCGCCCCCTCCACTGCTGGATCGTAGATGAAAATACAACCTTCTGCACGGCGAAAGTTGATGATACATTTAAGACGTATCTCTCGAAAGCCTCGCGTTTGCTGGTTTGTGGCTGTGCTGGACGTCACATCCGGTGGTCGGGAAAGAAAAGAAGAAAAAAAAGAAAAACAGACTGCTCATGTCGTCACGTCACATCCGTCTGCTGACCCTCCGCCATGACACAGAAGACGTAACCAATACCTCATTTCTTGTCTTCAGTATTTGACCAATCATATTTGTTCCTAATTATTTTGAATCCTTCATTCGCATTGACTTTAAAGGAGCTTCCAGTGGGAACTTTTATTTAAAGTGTTTTTCTTTTTGTGTTGTGAACTTTGACCTATAGTTGTGTGTGTAGTGATGGGTTTTTGTTTTTTTTTTTGCTTGTTTTTTTTTTTATTCCTTTAGTTCATGAAGTTTGGACGTTAGAAATAATGAAGATCATTTTATTCGTGAACTTTGACCTAGCCTAATTTAGAGTGATGATAGAGTTTTTTTTCTTTGACATTTTAGAATCTGACTCTAATTATTCTCTTGTCATTGGCATTTTGGAAGATGGAATATGGCTTTTTTTTCTCTGTAGGAACTCAAAGAGTTAAACAAAACTACATTCAACAATTAAAGGCAATGTTCATCCAAGTTTCATAAATTTTCCAAAGTGTAATTTGTGAATCTGAAAAAAATAAGGTTTTGTTTTGTAATTGTGGAAACATAAAAAAATAAAATCTTACTGACAAGAAAACGAAACAAACATTCAAATATTGAAATAACAAAATGTGCTAGAGAGTAACGGATGTTACTTTGACGAGTAAATTCTTACAGTTACTGAAACACAGCTTTAAAAAGTATGGAATCCTAACTTCTGAAAGTTTAGAGCAATGAGGAACACTTTTGGTTTATCAAGGCTCGCCGCCAGATGGTTCATATGGATAAGTCTGAAAACATTGTTCTTATTAGGCCTATATCTTGTGTTTTATCTACCTAAACTTTTGGGTTGTTTATTTATTTTTTATATAAGAAGTGTTCACACTAATAAACAAAAACAACAAATAAGGTATTTAAAAATCTATTTTGAATGATCTCAAATCATTGACTTTATTGTAAATATATGATATATTTATGTTGTATGTTATGTTAAAAAACAAATTATTTATGTTCATTGGAAAAAAGTCTTATAAAGGTTTTTACTGAATGTGCTTTTAAAAGTGCAATCTAGTCATTAATCCAAGTTAAAATGCATACAAAGCTTTTTATAGCACGGTACAATAGACTGATGACATTTGTTTGATATACCCGTTGCACGAGGGGAATGTGATCGTTTATTTTTTAAGGCTCAATGGAAAACGACCTGATGGAACAATGCATTTCCACATAGTCATATACAAAAAAAGAGATTTTCACTCATTATTTGGACAGGTTTGTGAGAGGTTGTTTTACCATTTCAATATAAATTTTAATTGCTCTAGAACGTCTTTTGGGTTTGGAATGGCCGCCGGAACTAGTCAGGAAAGCAAAAAATTATAACATCTTTAAACGAAGTGATCAAAATGCAATACTTAGACTAGAACTACCGTACTGATAATCATAGGACTCAATAATGTTCTCGACAGAAGGAAAGCTTACAGACTAGACCTGTTATCTACATTCTTATTTATTTATTTAGTTTAGAAAGAATAAAAAAAAGAAATGATAGTCTTAACTACATAAATTCAAGTACATGCAACTCTTAGGCAGGCATAAGGTCTTTAGGTATAGACCTATATCTCTTCAGACATTTCTAGAAAATAAATGATGAAGTTAAACTTTTTTTTTAATTTTCTGGATGACTCTCGATTATTTTTATGAACACACACAATTGTATCTGACATATTGACTTTGTTTGGCATGGTTTTGCTGCCATTTCGTTCTGAATGTTTTCACAAAGTATAATATATTAATTATGTCAACTAGTTGGAGGAACTAAAAACAAAAGACAAATCCTATGAATTGATTCTATTTGTATTTGAATACATTAAATTCTAGTCTCTTACAATCAGTATTTCCTTTTTCAATATTTTGTTATAATATGTGCATTTTATGCCAATGTCATACTATTGTAAAATGTAACCCGAGATGAATAAAATACTCAAATATTTTATATACATATCTGTTAACTAAAGATGGACTTACTACTCAATAAGACAAGCGTTATGTTTTTTTTGTAAATATTTTTAGTTTCTAAAGGCTTATTAAAATAATCTATACGATTAGATACTCACTGAGTGTGTATAAAGTTTGGGCATAAAATACAACTGAAGATGTTTCGTTCTGCTTGAAAAATTAGGGCCCTATGTTTCTATTTCATTTTCTAATTTTTGCATCTTATTTTCTCCCTTATTTACTTGACTTGTGTAGTTTGTGTGTGTGCAACGTATCCGTATAATTGTTTGTGTAGTTTGTGTGTGTGCAACGTATCCGTATAATTGTTTGTGTAGTTTGTGTGTGTGCAACGTATCCGTATAATTGTTTGTGTAGTTTGTGTGTGTGCAACGTATCCGTATAATTGTTTGTGTAGTTTGTGTGTGTGCAACGTATCCGTATAATTGTTTGTTGTTTTTTACTTTCGATGCTCGTCCTTACTTGTTTTTTTATTTATTTATAATGTCTATATACATATTATAGGCTTTTATAGCTGAACAATTCATTATATCCCACTGTAGTTGACTTCTGTTTTAGTCATTAGTTTATCCGAGTTATTCAAATATCAAACATTTAAAGCGTAGTGTCACATGGTATTTCAAGATAGTAAGCTTAACTTTTAGATCTGATGAGCTAAAAAAACACGTAATGAATGGGGGGCATCTCCAATCTATATTATATGTCTTTAATCATTTGGACACAGATTTGGTCATTATGAATACTATCTAATAATAAATAGGTAATTCAGTGTGGACAGTAAATCCATGGCATTACAGAAATTAAACCGTTAATATCACTGTAAAGAAACGATTTGCGTAAAGATACTTTTTTTTACCTTTAAACCCCATCATTAGTCAGAGATTTGTTCCAATGTTTTCATCCATTTTGTTTAAATGTCACACGGGTTGTTGTATGTATATTTTCTCCCAAACAAAAACAAACATTGATTTTTAAATAGCTTCATGGCTTTTGTCATGGTTACAGAGAATGCCTCTAGTCAAATGTTGGATGGAGTTCTGTAAAGTCATGGTTTCTTATTTTCATTAAATTTTTCTTTTACGTGTACAAGCAGACGTTAAGAAAAATATATTATGCTGAATGAATGGAAGAGAGAATAGAAAGGTGTATGTGTGTGAGTAGAGAGTTTACAGAAAAAATGTTTTTAGAAATGTGAAAGTTTGTTTATATACAATACTTCAATTTGAAAAATAATGTTTTATAATGTGAAAGTTTGTTTATATACAATACTTCAATTTAAAAAATGTTTTATGATGATACGATACGATAAAAAAAAAATTGATGTATTTATGAAATTATTTTAATTAAAGAAAATATTGCGTTTGGTTGCATCAATTTGTCTTTTATTTTGTTGGTGATTAATTCATTTAAGTAATTTGTTTATGTTTCCCCCCCCCCCCCCCCCCCAACGAGCGTGCTAAACCAGCCGTGAAGACAAGATAAATAGACAGATATATAAAGTGATATAACGGAAAGGGGAAAAACAATATAACGAATTAATAACACAAAAGTAACAACAATAAAAGTACGTTGTTGAAAACATTAGATTTGGCCCATACAATAAATAAACATAAAATGGAAATTGTAAAACTTGATTCTTATATATCCATCCATGCATGCGACACTAAAGCACGATGTCAATGAACACGCGTTAATTACATTGCCGGTATAGCTTGATCTGAAACTATCAATGTTTCGATTGTAAAGAATGAGGCATGGAAGATAATGGGTTGCCTTTCTAAGCAGTGGCTAGCAATGGGGTGAGCAGGCTGTGCAATGACCAGTGGTCAAGGGGGGGGGGGAGTCTGTCAGTGAGCGGGAGTCACATTCAGAATATCTTAAACACATGTTAGTCAAGTAATAATTGTCTTTAATTGGTTACCTTCTGATTGTCGTGTTATGTTGCAGTTGTTGATGTGTTTGAAATCGAGGCTCACCACAATGGCCATGGCAAACCATTCTACGCCTCTGGTTCTGAATAAGTGGTACGGGTGACTTAGGAAAACTGCCACTTTTCTGCAACTACACTTTTTCCAGAAGGCCAGACCGCTTTGATGGGAGCTGATGCACCATCTCTATTTGATCAAATTATCCCCCCCCCCCTCTCACTGTACACCAGCAATCCCCTGCACGGGTGTGATAGGAAGATAGATGTAGAAACTTATCACATAACAAATTGGAATTACAAGATAACTAGATCATCCTATTAGAAGCAATTAAAAACTGAACTTTATTCTAGCGCGGCTGTTGAACTTTGGTGATCATCACAGCTTCAACTCGTCGATATTTCCTGCGCCCTTATCTGATGTTTACCCAATGACCCTTCAGTGATGGCTGTTTACATTGACTCGGTCCGGTGACCAAGCGCATCCTGCCTCCCTCCTCCCCCGCGCCCCTCACTCCTACTCCACTAGTATCAACTGAGACCAAACTGTTACCCATGTCTCATTTCTAATTGATTTATTCCCTTCAAAGTAGTGTCGTCATTTAATCAACCAGTAATTATGGATGATACAATCAAGCTGCAAGGTTTTGAAGTCTTAGTTCACCATGTACAGGGGAACAAGCTATCATAGTTTGGATCTGCAATCTAACTGCAATCTATCTGCAATCTAACTGCAATCTATCTACTAATTTTGATGGGTAATTTCCTTTATGTTGTGTGTGGGTGGGGGGAGGGGGGCGTCTGATTTTTAATACAAACAAACTTTGCTTTTAAATGATGCATTGATCTATAAAACAGTGAATTAAAAAACAAAATGAGCGGGGAAGTTGTTCAATCACTTAGATCTAGTAGTGAATTATTCCCTGTTATGTATTTGCCTTTTATGTTAACGTTACGGATTTTTCAAAGGAATTCTCCGAAACACGTATGGAGATGCCATTAGAATTTTAGAACTTTAATTATAGACTAAATGCTTTAATGTGTCACATTCTCAGTGGTCATAGTTGTTGAATACAAAATACGCCTTTTAATTCCTTGCTATACTCTCAGTATAGAACTTACATCTACGTTTAATAAAATTAAATAGGACGATTCGCAACCTCTACATCACAGCTATATCAGATCTAGGTGAAGTAGTCGGTTCCTCTAAATCAGGAATAGTACAGAGAGATTTTAGAACTCTTTTCTTCCGATAAACTATCGAAAATTTTCTAACCTTTTTTGCTCGTCTGCTAGAAATACAACTGAGAGCACTAAGTGACCTTTTGACTACATTGCTTGTTTGAATAGTACGACAGTGTGCGTGTGTGTATTTTAAAAGTCTATTAGGATAGCTTTCTCTTTACATTGTCTTAAAACAATGCTTATTATTAATGAATTAATTAATTCTGAAATAGTTACCAGTTTGTAATTAAGTCAAAGTTTCATAAATTTTTTTTTATCAATAAAGCCATTTCAACTTATATTCGGAGATCAAAGAAAATAATGGCGCAAACTCCTACCAATATCTCTAATATATACTCTACATTTAAATAAACAATTCACAAAGATTAAAAAATGCTTTTGCACCATTCAGTTTTGCCCTGAGTTAATTCATTGTATTTGTTTACTCTATAGATCTATATGTCACGTTATTTAGACGTAGTCTTATTGACTTATGTTACGTACACATTTAGGTGAATATTTAGTAATTAGAAACATTGAGAGTATTTCTGAGTCTGAAGTTTTTTTGTTTTTGTTTTTGTGACATTGCCCTTGAAAAATGAACATTTCTACACTCTCCTTTGAAACACAACATACACAGAAATCTAGACATAGTTATATATCTATAGCTATTCAAGTTTGGATTTTCTTTGAAATCTAAAAATCTCACTATGTTTAGAAATCTCACAAGGAGATAATTTTAAGAATGTTATAATGTATCTAGTATCAGGTATATATCATACAAGGAAGACAGGTACCTATGATAGTTGGAAGACAGTCACCTATCATATTTAGAGAATAGGTACCTATGATATTTGGAGGACAGGTATATTTGGAAGACAGGTACCTACGTATTTATAGAACAGGTACCTATGATATTTGGAGGACAGGTATATTTGGAAGACAGGTACCTACGTATTTATAGAACAGGTACCTATGATATTTGGAGGACAGGTATATTTGGAAGACAGGTACCTACGTATTTATAGAACAGGTACCTATGATATTTGGAGGACAGGTACCTACATATTTAGAGAACGGGTAGGCCTAACTGACAATACTAACTGTGATATGTGGAGGACAGGTAACGATTAAATGTGGAGGACACGTACCTATCACCCGTAGAGAATGTGTAAGTATCATATTTGATAGACTTATAAGAAGAGATAACATACTTTAAAAGTATTTTCTAAGTTTCTTTTTTTTTCTAAAGTATGAATACAATAAACATATATATATATAGGCCTATGCATTATTCTTATGAGCCAAATAACGGGTAGAGGTCCAACGCAAGTTCTATTAACTAGAGAACTGGATTTGTTCAAAGCAAACACATTTAATGAATATATCATCAGTTTTAGTCTTTGTTTTTATCTACTAAGTCTTACTGTTTGATCGTTCAGCATAGTATCAGATACCATTTTCATTCAATGTATCCAGATGTTAAACCTGGGACAGATCGTCAGTACAGAGAGAAAGAGAGAGAAAGAGAGAGAAAGAGAGAGAAAGAGACCTGTATCATGTATCAGATCAACTAGTCATGCCGAGAGAGAGAGAGAGAGAGAGAGAGAGAGACTACTCACCGAACAACAACATCTCCGCATCGCGCGAGACTTTAAACGGTCCGCTGGGTTCATTGTCAGCACGTCAGAAGGGGCGACCGATGCAGGCTTGGAGGGGGCCCTTTGTCTTCCAGACACCCTACACTCATTTCCAGGCTTCCCGAGCTTGCCGGTCCGCCATCTGCCAGCTGGAATACAATACCATTGTCTAGAAACGCCCCTCCTGAAAAGACCTGCAAGAATCCGACAGATTTATACAGTTCCAGACTTTTTTTTAAAGAGTTTTTTTTAAATTCATGCTCGATTCCAGACGCCATGAAAAGGCGGGGGGGGGGGGGGGGGGGGGGGGATCAAAGATGAAAGGGAGGGGGGGGGGGCGGATGAAATCCAAGTTTATTGATAGTTGTTGGTACCTCCATGCTTTCTGATCGGGTTTTTGGTAATTCTAAAATATTAGTATCATGTTTTGTCATCACATCACGTGCCTGTCTGTCGTGCATTTTTTTTTCGTTTTCACACTCGCTTAGCCTCGTCTTGTCACGAGCATCTAAAGTTTCTTCTCTTTCTCTCCTTCATTTCTCCTCTCTCTCTCTCTCCCTCACTCTCTTTTTAAAAAAAAAATTCTCTCTCTCTCACTCTCTTTTAAAAAAAATTTTTTCTCTCTCTCATTCTCTCTTCATTTTCTGCTTCTCTCCACCTTTCATTCATTTTCTTTTTTTTATTTCTTCCTTTCTGTCACTTTGTCTCTCTCATTCTCTTTCTCTTCGTATCTATTCTCCCTACTCTCGCTATCTCCCCCTCCCTCCCTCCCTCTCTTTATATATATCTCTCTCTCCCTCTTAGCATCTTCTTTAAAATAATATTTGTAATGAAAACTGTATGTAGACGTTTGAAATACTAATATTGATTGTTTGAACCGAAAAAATCAAATAACCCCCCATAACCTAGCCTTAAACTTTACAATAAGCATCAACAAATAAACAAATTAAACGTGAACAAAACCTATGAGATAAAGTATACAATAAACATAACACCTATACCATATACATCAAGAAAGCCTAAAATATTTTTACCATGCATTAAACATGTCACTTTGCCCTGCAATCAATGGCCACCGACTCCTCCCCGTCCGCCCCCATCCCCTCAACCAGAAACGGTCCTTTTCACACCTATACACCAAATCGATTTCCACGTTCTATTTGATGTAGTTAACGCTAACGGTCCCCCCGCGCGATCAGTCAAACCCCCATCCTTTCCACCCCATCACACAAACACACACGCACAGACACACACACACCCCTCTTTCCAGCCAGCCAGATGTCGTGTTTTGGTACCCGAAATCAGTTGTCCGTGGACTCGACACGCTCGCTTTGTCGTCCTTCATCTTGTAGCTCGCGGAGAGAAGAATGGCAAATTGCAGGTCTGTAGTACCGTCCCGATCGACATAGAAACTCTTCTGCTACTATTACTAGTCTCTCTCATTCTCTTTGACTCTCTCTCTCTCTCTCTCTTTCTATCTCTCCCATGGAGATATCAATATTCACTGTAAAGTACTACCATTGTTTGGGAAATCGCTGCATGAAAAAAAAAACGGAATATTAATGCAAGGTTAGGTCAATGACTTGTGTGTATGCCGGGACATACAATAGTCCTCTGTGTTTAAAGTTAGAGACTGTCCCATCATGCAAATCACAATGAGCGTTTCGAAACCGTTACCAATATGTCTGATTTGTAGCTGACTTGTTTATTTGTATTTTTTTCCTCTCTAAAAAATTGCATAATGCATGAGATTGAGAGATTTTAAAGAATGGCTGTTCGGATAAGTCAGTTATTGTAGGAGAAAAAATTGAAATTTTTATCTGTTTGGAGTTTACGATGATCATCAATCTAAATACAAAATATAATTGTAACTTCTAAACTTCTGGTTATTTACTCTTCAACGTTGCAGCAGTCCTTCTAAATATATCCGACAATGGGGTAATCCGTTCTTATCAAACTATATAATATATACTTGACAGTTGCATAAATACGTCAGCCATTTTGACTCCATTTGTGTTGATGTACATCATAGTTCGTATCATTAATTGATAATGTATACTGATATCTTCAACCTTCAGTGCGATGTGGATTTATTAACTAACTTCACTAAAAATATTATTTATTTATTAGTAACTAAATCATTTAAGTTGTCCTATTACTTAAATTTAAATGGATAACTTTAAACATTATTGGAAACCAGAAATGCAAGTTAAAAATTTGTTATATTTGGTATATATTTCGTCATATGCTAGTTGTATTTTTATTATAAAGCTTGATCTCTAAAACAAAGTAAAGCTGGCCATTTAACACGGTGGTAGAGCGGCAGCGCGTTCGACTGGCGATCCGAAGGTTTTGGATTCAAATCCTGGGACTTGAGGGTGCCCCTGAGTCTTCCCAGCTCTGATGGGTACCTGACACTAGTTGGGGTAAAGTAAAGGCGGCTAAGCATTGTGCTGGTCACACATCCCCTCGTAAGCCGTGGCCACAGATACTGGTGAACGCTGCTTCACCAGCTCTATGGTCAATTTGGTCCGAATGGTACTTTACTTTAAAAAAAAAATTAATTTAACAATTAATTAGCGTAAAGGTACATAACTATAAAAAAAAAACTTATCAAGAACTAGAACTTATAAATCTTGGTCGATAGCGATCAAGCAAACATATGTGAAAGCAATATTTTTAAATAAGATTTTCGTTGTAAGATTCACATGAATAGAAACATTTGTAAAGAAATTACTAGTTAATAATCTATTGCAGTGTTGTGGGGGTGACTGGAGTCCCCCACGACAACGCTACGTGTGGTCCGCCGGTGAAACAAAAATACAAAACGGAAACACGCCCCGTGGGAAGAAGGAGGGCGGGGTGGAAGCCGTCTGAAATCGAACAAAGGGGAAAAAAAGCATCGGAGTTCAAAGATCTGCACTTGACGTATTCATTTTGTAATTCCTAGTTGTCTACCCTTGGCTCTGACTGCTCATCAAGTCTCCACAGTTGGGGGGCGCTGTGAACTGCACGTGTTTGCCGAACAATACCAGGGGAATAGCGGCTTGTTAGTACATGGCAGTCGAAAACTGTTGACGGTAACCTGCTGTGCAACCAAGGCACATAACTACAACATTAAACTTAATGCGTCTACTTTCTTTGCACTACTTAATCTATCTATCTATCTATCTGTCTGTTGACATTTTATCTGCTTCGCTCAGACAGTCAACAGTGGCAGTTGGTAAAGTTGGATGGCTGGCTATCTATATATTGAAACAATATTGCAATACCAACTGCATTACAACAAAAGAAGAATATGCACACCAGACGAAGAATTATTGTGCGTCAGCCTCAGGCCATACTATCTACCATTCGCAACAAGAAATATATCGTCAAGACTTCAGTCAGCCAGAAATACAATAGATGACTACTAATGAACATTTTCTTGTATGATAAATTGTGTGTTTGTGTTTGTGCATGTCTATTTTTATAAGTATATTTCTGTGCTTGTATACAAAAAATTCTTTTATTTTGTTTAAAATATGCTGAAGGACTAAACATCTGTAATCAGGACAAATTTCCATTTGTTTGGATCAATATAGAAATCTTATCTTATCTTATGATATCTTATCTATCTATCTCTCTATCTCTCTCTATCTATCTATCTTTCAATCTATCTATCTATCTCTATCTATCTATCTATTTCTATCTATCTCTCTGTTTACCTGTCTATATGTGTATCTATGTATCTGTGTATCTGTGTATCTGTCTGTCTGTCTGTCTGTCTTTCAGTCTATCTGTCTTTTGTATATCTGTCTCTCTATCTCTATATCTATCTGTCTATCTATCTCTATCTATCTCTCTATTTGTCTATCTATTTATCTTTAGCTATTATTCTGACTAATATTTTTTTCTTCCTTGTCACGAGAATCCGTTTGATGTAAATCATTTTGTCTTGTCAATCCATTTATTTTGTGTAAATCTAAGTATTTATATGCTTTACTCTTTTGTGGGAACATAGGACACACAAACCACTAAACACTTTTTTATCTTTCATTCACTCACTCCGTGTACAAGCGTTCACTTACTCAATCACTACACACTCACTCGTCTCGTTAGCGCAATCATTTTCTTATTTCTACACTCTCTCAATCACACCTCAATCAATCACTTATCCTAAAACATACTCACGTGTTGACTCAATCACTCATTTGTTCAATCACATGATGAATCACTCAATCAATTACTAACTCACTGACTGAAGCAGATTTTTAATAAGTTATTATTTGACTCATTAAACAGCCCTTTCGTTGACTCAAGCACCAAACATTTTAATCTTTGAATCATTCCCTAAACAACTCAGTCATTGACTCAAGCACTAAACAACTCATTCCCTGACTCCTTCACAAAATAAGAACTTTTGTTGACAAAACAACTAACTCATCCATAAACTGACTTACCCATTCATTTAAAGCACTCATTTATTTGCCTAATGACTAACTCAATTATTTACTAAATCACCCAAATGCGCATTGACCCGAGTCAGTCCTTAATTCACTCACTAAGTCACTCATTGACTGAACAACCCTGGCCCCATTTTTAAACTTACTCACATTCCCCTAAATATATTCATAACTTCATTTTCAATGGTTCAGACCATAAAAACAACAACACCGAAAAGAGAAGGGGAAAAAACAAGACACTGAACAAGATATCAATTTCAAATAAACCATTCTAGAAACCACTTAACCACACCAACACCACACTCTACACATAGACTAAAGTCAGGCTTGAGTAACCACACACACACACCCACACACAACAATCCCTTCTCATTCCCAGCATGCCACAACAGTATCCAATAGAATTCCTCCACAGTACGGAAAAGACATGTGTATGTGTGGACGTATAGGCCTATCTTTTTTTTTAATTCGCCTAGCTCCGACCCCCCCCCCCCAACGCGACTACATACACCCCGCTCCCCCACGAGATGCGTCTCCACAAAAGTCTGTTGATCACTCTATTAGAGAGAGCACCCCCAGGGACCTGGTCCACTACTGGCAGCAAACAATGCCTGCCCGGCTATCTCACGCTGGTGCCGAATTGCTCTCCGTTTGTTTAAGTAAAACAATTAGCGAAGCTTGTCAATTGAACATTGATTTTTCCACGGCTTGCTTTCATTTGTAGCTTATTGTCCGCTGATGATGATATTTTATTAATATGGTCGGATCCAAACTGAAAAATCCTTGCTGACTCCTCCCTCCTCCACGTTCTGCCCGCGCCCCCGTGGTGAAAAGGGAGAGGGGCAAGGCAGGTATCCTGGAGGGCGCCGGACGTGTGCTCACTGCTTGTATGATTAGGCGTTTGCTGCCAGGGAGAGAATGGGTGAAACAGGGTTAATATTGAAAACAGGCGCCCCAACGTTCATCGTGTCGCAGGGTTTGAAAATGAACTTCTTCTTGACTTCTTAGTGTCACAGGGCGAAGTTGGAAGCTTGATGGCCAGAACGAAAGCATCCCTTCGCCTCCCTCCCTTCAATGTTATTCAGCACTATTTTACAAAATCCTTCTTTTCCTTCTGTCGCATATATTATTGGCCTAGGAGAACAGATATTGATGCCAGATATAGATGTCAGATATTGATGCCAGATATTGATGCCAGATATTGATGCCAGATATTGATGCCAGATATTGATGCCAGATATAGATGTCAGATATTGATGCCAGATATTGATGTCAGATATTGATGCCTGATATTGATGCCAGATATTGATGCCAGATATAGATGTCAGATATTGATGCCAGATATTGATGTCAGATATTGATGCCTGATATTGATGCCAGATATTGATGCCAGATATAGATGTCAGATATTGATGACAGATATAGATGCCAGATATTGATGTCAGATATTGATGCCTGATATTGATGCCAGATATTGATGTCAGATATTGATGCCAGATATTGATGCCAGATATTGATGCCAGATATTGATGCCAGATATTGAAGATGTGTAAACCCGGGTTACCTTTAATCTTGGCACACGGATGAATGGTCGATCCATTAGAACAGGGGCATGTAACAGGTGGCAAGCAGGCTACAACAAGGCCCGCCAACCCTTTTACTTTAAAATCCCCTTCCCATAAAAAACACACACACAAACACAAATATATTCTAACGGCAATTAAAAAACAATTCTGTGTATTCACAATGTAAATAAATGTTCAGAATGTATAGTCAGTCTATCTGTATTAAATTACTTATAAGTCCCCAAACACGAAAACATGTTGCATAGGCCCTAGCATTAGAACTATAGCCTAAAAGGCTAGATTTAAAAAAAATTAGTTTTGCTTTCTTTATGCAGTAAAAAAAAGTATTCCGATAGATGCATATACTATTTTTCTAAAATTCAAATTTAAATACACAAAATAAATTTCCAAATATTTCAAGCAAAATTAGGTATTGTTTTTTTTTTCTTTCACTTTAATTCTTGCTTGTTTAAAAAAAACAAAAGTGATAAATCCGTTTTGTAAACAAAGGACACGTGTTCTTGTTGACCTAAAGAATAAAACAGAAAAAAAGAAAATTATTCCCGAATTATTTGAACACCAAGATTATCCGTTTGGTGAAAGGGTGTGTGTGTGTGTGTTTTAAAAGACAGGTCCCAGACATCTCTAAAACTGTTAGCGGTCACTTAGCTCATGCATTAAACACTCACGCAAGGCTCGTGTTACGGAGACTAATTTGTCTTGCAAACACGAGGAGGGAATACAAACGTTTGAAAAACCTTCAAATAAAAAAACTTAAGAAAACCAAAAAAAGTAATTTGACCAGCCAGTCACATGACCAGTCACATGACCAGGGTTTGCTCATCTTTTTGTTTCTTCACTCTTTCTTTCTCTTTCCTCTTTTCTTTTTCTCGGTCTCATTAATTTTGTCAATTATACCCACCGAGCCCCTAAATGAAAAAGGTGACTAAATGATACACAGGTAAAATTTAATTGATATCCTAATCCTGTATAATGGTGATTAGCGTATACAAGAAAAAAAAATTGGTGTTTTGCTATTGTTTTTTTTTCTTTACTTGGGCCAGGGAAGGAGCTAAATTTTCTCACCTGTAGACAACTTTTACACACAATTTTTTTTTTAAAAAGGGGATAGTACATGCATTATTGTTCAATCACATTTAATTAAATAATTTTAGTCTATGCAAATTAGACGAAATTCTGAAGCTTCTTGCCAAATAATTTTTATTGGAGCTCGTTTTCCATCCACAATTTCGTCGTGATGTTGAGATTTTGAGATGTATGCCGTTCTATGGCCTAGTCGCCGTTTGATATGACGGATATAAAACAATTAGATCTAAAGTTTTCCTTATCTGGCGGCGCATATTTCTAAAAAAAAATTTACATTTACATTTCATTACTTTATCTGTGGACTGTGGATTGTGGATACTATTTATGTCAAGCAAGAAGGGCAAAAAGGGAGTGTTTGTGTGTAAGAGAGAGAGAGAGAGAGAGAGGGGGGAGGGAAAAAGAGAGAGGGGGGGGGAGGGAGAAAGAGAGGAGGGGGGGAAGGTAGAAAGAGAGAGAGGTGGGTGATATGGCAGAAAGAAACAAAATCAGTGAAAAACAGAGTAAGAAACAGATATAGAAAAATGGAGTGAGATTGTGTTTACGGGATTGATATAGGGTGATAAACGAAGAAGGGGGAGGGGGGGAGCCATAGAGAGATGGACTAACAGAAAGAGACACCAAAAGAATAAAACAGTATGAAAAAAAAAGAGAGAGAAAAGAGAAGGGAGATGTAGAGAGAGAGAAAGAAAAAAATTCATTTGTGTGTTTACTGCAGCCATTTACGGTTCTAACAAAAGATTGAATTCCAACTCCCTTTGCCCTCCTTCCCTCAAACACCCCTCCCTCTCCCCCATCCAGAGCTTTGACTAAGTGGATCAAAGAGCAGGTCTGGAACTGTTGCTGAGTATGAAGACCATTGTTTGAACCTGAAATGAGAAACACATTTTAAGTCAGAGACAAATGATTGGCTGAATGCATTGTGGGAAAAAGTCAAAAGTGAGAACGGATATTCACTCTGAAAGAAAAATGTTTTTAGTTTCCGGGCGTTTTTTTTTTCTATGCATAAAATTTACATAAATTTAACTTGATTTATTATTTTATTTCTAATTCGTTGGTTTAACTGAATTTTGACTGCGTTCCTTTGAAAGCGTAAAATTCAAAAAAATAAATATGATTGTGGTTGAAAAAAAACACCCTACAATTTAATGATTCTTTTCAGAATTATGTTGCTTTATCTATCTCATTTATAAATAGTTACAATCCATTAAGTCTGGTATTAGGTACTAAGGGACATCCAAGCTAACGTAAAACTAGTATAGGATTGTTATTGGATTATATATATATATATATACATATAATAAAGTGGAGATGAAGAATGCAACCCCACAGAATGATACTGAAGTCGGCAAAATTAGTTATTCGTTTAAGGTGTTTAAAAAAGCTCATTCATTTATCTATAAAGTGGAGAAAAAAAAATCAAAAATCGATTAAATAGTTCAAAAGTCATTCAAAATTATATAAATAAAGGTAAAGAAAGTTATTTTGGAAAAAAATAAAAATAAAACACTACCGATTTTTAACAGTTCAGCATTGTAACAGATAATTAAATATTACCAGGATAAATAAATATTAACCAATCGCCATGAAATTAGGCAAATACTTTCATAATGAGTCAAAATACACGCTGTTAAAGTTTTAAATATTTTAAATAATATTTACTTGACTTAAAAACAATTTTATCTTTAGAACATATTTTTTTTGATTTTATACAAAAGCTGCATAAAAACACATTTAAATTTTATTTTAAACTTGAAAAATAAATTTTAGTTTGAAAATTTCACAGCTATAAGTTAAGGCATACACCATTACAAATCATTAATAACCTTAAAAATGGCATAGGACTAACTTTACACATTATTTTGCATTGATTGAAAAATCAGTTTTACCGACTTCAGTATCCGGTTCGTGGAATATCATCACAGATTCTCTTTTCATACAGTTTGGGTTAAAGACATAAGTTTTATTGGACATTTGGAAGTTTAGAAAGAGTAAGGATCCATGCCCCCCCCCCCTTCCGTGATGTCTCCTTACATTTGCCAGGTTCTGAATGTTAGGAACGTGTAAATACGTTGTGTTGGCCACACAACACCCACGAAATAAGAACTCAGTTTCACTTGCAGCATGAAGCAAAAAATGTCTGAAAGTGGTTTACCTTAACTCACGTACTTATTTAAACAGTTGAATACAAGAACAATCAAATTATGTTCCAGAACAAATATACGTTGTTTGGAAAGGAATACACTAATTTTAAAATATTTCTAAAGTAATTATTTGTTTGTGGTTAAAGTTTTTATGTTGCTTAAGACACACCCAGTTGTTGTTGTATATTTTTGTTATTATAATTCTTAACGTGTAGATTGGGAGTAAAAAAAAAATCATCAAGTCGTGGGACAGGAAGGGAAAAAAGTCCCAACATTGGTGACAGTCTTAAAAAAATGTCCACCCCTCGCTACTGTCTCGGGCATAACTATGATGAGACTAAGTCACTAAATAGTTAAAATAAAAAAAAAATGTGTATTTTTTTAATTAAATATATTCTAAATTTTGGATAACAATTATAAAATTATTTAACAACAGCGTGTATGGATTGCCATTCCGGGATTGTCGGGCTCAAATCCAGGTGCAAAACCAGTGTTGCTTTTACCTGATATTATTGAAGGAAAAGTTAAAAGGCGGCTGTGCATTGTGTAGGCCACACATTCACCCTGTATGCGGTAGCCATGGAATATTGGTGCATACAGTGTACATTTATGAGTAAAACAATTGAACAAGAACAACACCACGAGTTTTTTTTGTTTTTTTTAAAGAAAGTTTTCCTATCACAATAACAAAAACAATAAAATTAATTAGCATATAGATCTACCTACTCACGCCTACAAACAAATGGTCACACACTCAAACACACACACAGTACAAACTAAAAATGACCCCCCCCCACCCGCACACACACATTAAACATGCAAAATTGTGTGAGCTTTTCAATGGCAGTACCAAATCTTTTTTTTTTTTAATTTCAATTCATTGAAATTTTTTAGACAGGCCAATAATAAAAAAGTGAATGATGGAGAAACGGAGAAAAAAAAGTGAGATGGGGGGTGGGGGGATTGGGTGGCCGAGACGGGGTGCTGCAGCAGTGTACGGCGACTAAAGAGAAGTGCAAGGAGGGGTGTCGTAGGACGCCCTTGCCGCCTTTCATTTGCGGGGACAGATGGCTGCAGGCGGGGCCCCGGAGTCTAATCTGATCCTCGGCCTAATTAGGGAGACCGTTAATATCAAAGTTTTTTCCTCTCTCTCTCTCTCTCTCTCTCCTTCTTCTAGCTGGACCGTTTGAAAGGTTTGAGTCAGTTAATATCGTTGTGGATCACGCATAGCCCACTAGACGCCGTGAGTACCGGTCTCATCAAACGACTTCTTTCTGTGACGCCCCCCCTCCACCCCCGCACACCCCTCACCAAATCTCTCTACCGCCTCTACACACATGTCGGCACCCTGATCCTTGGTCTTTGATCTAAGAATCCGCCACCGTTACTATTTGCATTAAAATAAACATTTAAAAAAAAACACGCACTCTCAAGAAACAGTTACACCAACATTTTAATTGATGGTTTGTTTTATTGTTGTTGTTTTTTTCATGCATATTAAACAGTTGAAACTTTAAATTTACATACAGACAATGTTACGTGGTTAAAGTAGAGGTGGGGGTGGAGGTTGTGCAGACGATTAAACCTAAACTCGACAATACTTTGAAACCTTTTTATTTTTCGGTGGGATTATCTTTTTTTTTTTTTTCATTAATTTTTTTAACTATGCACGTCTATTAATACTTTAAAATTGTTTGAATATTTTTTTAAATCATGTAATCATGTAATCATGTAATCATGTAATCATGTAATCATGTAATCATGTAATCATGTAATCATGTAATCATGTAATCATGTAATCATGTAATCATGTAATCATGTAATCATGTAATCATGTGTGTCCGTATCTAAATTTTTCGTAGCTCTGAATTTCGAAGAATTTGTTGTTGTTTTGTTGGCTTTCTACATTGTCTCTCTGTCTACATTGTCTCTCTGTCTACATTGTCTCTCTGTCTACATTGTCTGTGTGAAACAAGATCAAAATTTCAATTTATATCTTTGTCGAAATCCAAGAAGTCTTTTAAAGTTCAACGAAATTCACATTTTGTATACATTCTTTTTGTGATGTAAACTAGATAGCCAAAAAAACAAAACAAAAAAAAAACGTACATTATTCAATTACCATGCTGAGCTTGTTACCTCTATGTAAATTGTATTTGAAATAAGGAGGACAAGTATAAATATACAGATATGATGATCATATTCTGTACCTTTATCGTAATGAATTTTCAAACGCCCTTAAAAGACATTTGCTTTTTGCCGTAAGAGGGCGACATTTACAAATATTCTACCGCAATGATTGTTGTTGTTTTTTTTTCCCACAAAGTCCTATGCTATGTTATTATAATTAATAATATTATATTAATAAGACAAAAAGTTTTTTAATGCACCAATTCGGAAATGGGACTATTTCCTACTCGGATTTTCCGAGTTGAATAGCAGTATAGAACATAGCAATAAATCTACTTTGTGGGAAATAAAAATTGACTCGAATTGATCCAAATTGTTTTGCAGATTTTTGGATGTGATACCAGTCAATACTACTTCAAAGCGTTCTGCAAAAGTAGAAAAAAAAATTGAAGTCCATTGTTGTCCTCTGTGTGTTTAATATATGTATGTGTGTGCGTGTGTTGTTGGTATGTGAGCGCATGTGTGTGTGTGTGTGTTTAAGTTAACCCTACACGCCAATGAGGGCGAGATGGATGTGTTTTTTACATCAGTATTCCGAGTCCGGAATAAATGAATTAAAGGGAGAGAATTGAACAGAGCGAGGGGAGAGAAAAAAATAAAAAATCGGAAAGTGGAGGGAAGGGTGTGGGGGTGTGTGACGGGGTGAGAGGGTGGGGAGGGTATTAGTGGAGGAATAAAAAAAAACGGTTCCTCCAAGTGAAGTTATTAATACACTTGAAGAAAGGATGGATCAACTTCTTAATGGGCTCATTTGTCATCCCCCTGGTGAAAGAACAATATAAAATTAGGGGCCCTGGTGACCAAAGGCTAGTCACACAGAAAATGGAGAAATTGGACTCGGGAGCGTATGGGTTTTAATTATAGACAAGGGAGGGGAAATAGTAGATGGAGTCCTTGGTTCGTGTAGATCAAACTGGACTAGTCTTTAGAGTGGACTACATAGCAGATGGAGGCCTTGGTTCGTGTAGATCAAACTGGACTAGTCTTTAGAGTGGACTACATAGTAGATGGAGGTCTTGGTTCGTGTAGATCAAACTGGACTATTCTTTAGAGTGGACTACATAGTAGATGGAGGCCTTGGTTCGTGTAGATCAAACTGGACTATTCTTTAGAGTGGACTACATAGTAGATGGAGGCCTTGGTTCGTGTAGATCAAACTGGACTATTCTTTAGAGTGGACTACATAGTAGATGGAGGCCTTGGTTCGTGTAGATCAAACTGGGCTAGTCTTTTGATTGGACTACATAGTAGCTGGAGGCCTTGGTTCGTGTAGATCAAACTGGACTAGTCTTTTGAGTGGAATGTATGAAAAAGGACACACAAATATGTAGACAGATACAAGTATCCCACTGGACCAAATTGATTCATAGGGCCGGTGCAGCAGCGTTCACAAGTATCTGTGGCCACGGCATACTAGGTGATTGTGTGGCCAGCTCTATGCACAACCGCCTTTACTTTACCCCAACTAAGTAAGGTCAGGTACCCATCAGAGCTGGGTAGACTCGGGGACACCCTTCAGACCCGGGGGAAAATCCTAGCCTGCACCAGGACCTTCGGTACGCCAGTCGAACGTAACATAGACGAATGCATACTTAGTAGTTAGACAGATAAATCTGTAGAGAGGGAGAGAGAGAGAGAGAGAGAGAGAGAGAGAGAGAGAGACATATATCTTGACCACAAGATACATCATATACAAACATTTAATGTAATTATGATAACATGTATCTGTATTGAAGAAACGTTAGACTGTGAAAGTAGAAAAGGACGTATTGATAAATAAACAAATATCATCATTTGTCTTAAACCCCAGAGTCACATAGCCATAAGTGTATCAGAGGCACTGTTGGTTATGTATGCTGGGGATGGGTAACCTATGGCATGTGTGCCAAACTCGGCACGCAGAGTGATTTTCAATGGCACGCGGAATACCCCCGCTGAATGAATTAGAAATCCCATTTCGGCACTCTGTTATCAATATGTTGCCGACCTCTGATAAATAATTGTAGGCAATTTCAATTTAACAGAATAATTAAGTGAAATATACAGTTTCATGACTGCTGAGTCTATGTAATGGCATTTTAAAATGATAATAATTGTTGTTTAGGATGGGGACTGTGTGTGTCTGTATGAGTGTCACCTAAGTGTGTGTATGTGTGTGTCTGTTTGTGTGTGTGCTTGCGTGTGTGTGGGGGATATTAGAAGTGAAGGAAGCTCTAATGACAGCGGCGATGACCGATGACATCACAAAATGTCCCCCCCCCCACCCCTTTTCAACGTCACTGACAGCCCCCCATCCCATCATTAATACAGTGATTAACAGTGTTCTTCAATATTTAATGAGGTCAGCAATAACTTTGATCAACCCGTATTTTTCTCTAGCTCTCTCTCTCTCTCCCTCTCTCTCTCTCTCTCTCCCTCTCTCTCTCTCTCCCCCTCTCTCTCTCTCCCTCTCTCTCTCTCTTACTCTCTATGTCTGTCTGCCTCTATCATCTGAAGTATTCTACTCACCATTAGCCTTCATTGACACGCACCCGCGCTAGATTTGCTAACACTCACTCCAAAACAGAACAATACTTACCACTCAGCTTAACGATCTCTCTCTCTCTCTCTATTTTTCTATCTTTTTTTCTCTTACTCGCCTCTCTCTCTCTCTTTCTTACCCTTTCTCTCTCCCACTTTCTTTCTCTCTCTTTCTTTCTTTCTCCCTCGATCTTTCTTTCTCTCTGTTTCTTTCTTTTCTCTCTCTAGCTTTCTTTCTCCTTCTCCCTCTTTTTTTATTTCTCTCTCTCTCTCTTTTCTCTCTTCCTCTTTCTTTCTCTCTCTTTTTCTTTCTCTATTTCTCTCTATCGCTCATTCTCTTTTTCTCTCTTGCTCGTCTGTCCACTGATCACAAACGGCACGAGCTTTTAGCAGCGCAGGAGTTTTGTAGCAATAGTACAATAGAGGCGCTGGGAGCCATCTGGTTTATGGCAGTTCACCCTCCCCTCATCCCCTCCGCGGACGAATGCCTCCGTAAAATTAGAATGATAATAATTAAAAAAAAAGAACATTAAAAAAACAACAACAACATAAAGGATGATTTGTTTAATAACCTCTGAGTTATCTAATGGAGTCGCCATCCACTGTATCGATTACTGGTTCTGTTTTGTGGGAATCGCAATCAACCACGATACACGAGTAATTGAATTGGAGATGTTAGCCGCATCGATACCAATTTTATTGGAGTTATCAAATAGAATTGTTTGTTGTTGTTGTTCAAAAAAATTTCATAGGATCAAAGATGTATTTGTGTGTGTATGTGTTCGTATATGTGTGTATGTGTCTTGTTGTTTTCGACTCTGATAACGTGAAAAAAAAAAGGGGGGGCGAGGAGCAGATATGGGATAATATGGAGCTTAATACTGTTGGTTGCAAATTGTGAGATGCTTCAACCATATCCTCGCCCCCCCCCCTCCCTACCCGGTTTAAATTTTCAAGGCTCGAGCACCAACGGAAAGATCTCGTAGGATAAATGTTAATTTGTTTTGGACACGCTCTGCTGGTTTATAAGATAATGGGCGGACATGATTATTTGATAGCAGGAGTGAATGAAGCAGCCAATGAGTTGAATAGTTAAACTAGCGCACATGTTCAGACCCAAGTTGTTTTTTTTTACTGATCTCTTGTTTAGCTACAACCAGGAGGTAGGAAGAGGGGAGGGCGGTCAAATCATGTCTGGGCTCTATGTCTGGAACTATACGCCACCACCCCCCCACCCCAACTACACACACACACACACATACTCACTTCCCTTTTCCGGGTGAGTAAAAAGAACTGAATAGAACGACGGATGGCAAATGGAAACGAAAACAAAAAACCAGAACAAAATTTTTTCCAAATGTTCTCAATATGGCTCTTTTTTTTAAAATTCTCCCCCACCATAGCCCCTTCTCATTTTCCCCACTTCCCTTGGTCCTATTTTCAAAGTTTTGTCAACTATCTGTTATGATTTTGGACACTCTCCGGGGGGGGGGGGGGGGGGGGGGGGGCGACTATTTGTTTGTTCTATATAAATGCACAGGTAGATATAACTTGTTATTGATATTGTCTAGGAGATTATATTATGGACATATCTATAAAAACAACATTATGGTAGAAGCTACTAGAAGCATGCCAGAATTTTTATTTTTTTAAAAATCATTTTGACTTATAAACATATTTTTTCCTGACCAAGATACACATGCTACAAGCGATCTTTTAATTGAACATTCTATAACCGAATTCTTCCTTAATAAAACTGACATTTTTTTTTTTTGTATTTTTTTTGTTTTTTATTAAAATAAAGATTGTTAAAACGTAGGCCTAGTCGCTTTGTGCTTCATAAAGAAAAGAAAACGGACAGAAGCAACCAATTGATTAAGTGTAAAGAGTAAAGTAGTAATAATACATAAGGCATTAAACTCTACTTTAGAAATACAATAACAACATGTTGCAATGCTCAGTTTCCTTATCCCTTATGCGAGAACAAACGCACATAAGTACTCTTTCGTCCCGAGTGGTATTCGGGCATGAAAAGGGTTGTCTGAACAAAACAAGGAATACCAGTAACTTATCATCATTTAAAACATTAATAAAAATGCAAGACTAGACTCGAACCGCGAATGAGCGTTGGACACAATAATCTTCTTTATAGAATATATAATATATAAGATATATATATATATATATATAATATATAAGATATATATATATAAGATAAGAGTGGACATCACGATGCCCAGTCATTGTTATATTTTCCATTTGAGCTGTTAATAATCCTGGATGAAACATTCGCTATACGACTATAGATTATAAGCTTTAGGCCAGATTTAGAATAATTTAGGGTGAACATAAGCAGAAGTAATCCCGTAGGACTCAATTGATCCATAGAGCCGTTAAAACAGTGTTTAACAGTTTATGTTGCCATGACATACCAGAGGATTGAGTGGCCAGCACACTGCCCAGTCGCTTGTAACTTATGTTAGGTACTCATCAGAGATAAGTAGACTTAGGGGAAACCTCCAAAGCCATGAACCAATCCTAGCCTTCACCAGGATTCGAACTCAGGTCTTTCGGAACGCAAAGCGGAACGCGCTGCCCATAAGTCACCGTGCGCCCACCCCTACCCTTTACGGCAAGCCTACAGATGTATTAATATCAACCTATAAATGTTGTTATCCATAATTTATTATACAATTTTAGAGTCTACTGTTGATATTGAACACGTAACATGACGTAAGATGCATGTTTATACTGGCAAGGTGCAGGGAGGGTGGAGGAAGGGCATGTCCTAACATTGACACCTACTTGTAATCTCCACCGACCCAAGAAAATTAATCAATACCCCCTACAGCCCCCCTCCCCCCAATCCACACCCCCATCTCTTTCTCTCCCCCTATTTTCTTCATCCAAAACAATTTTTATCTGTAATAGAGTAAACAGGCGGTGCGATACACCGGATTCCTCCTTGGCCCGTGTGTCCCATGGGGGCCCCCTTAGCGGAGGGTCACGCAGTTCCGGCCAGTAGCCCAAAACCATCAGATAAGATGAAAATAGATCCTTGTCTGGAGGACCGCGCGTACAGGCTAAGAAATTTCTATCGTGTAGGAATTAGGAATCCAGCTCTTGTAATATTGTCTTGTCCTACATACTTTCCCACAACACGCCCTCCATCTTATCTGCCCTCGTTTTCTTCTCGTGTAGGATGTGATTCCCGATTCCACGAGAATGCGTTTCCCGTATGTTATAGATCTATTGTAAACATCATGTTTGATGGCCTAATGATGCAGGCGTTGAAAAGATCCGAGTGAAAGGAAGTTATTGACACTGGCACGAATGCGAGGGAGGAGAAAACTAAATGCATGATTATGAAAGATAATAAACAATATGATGACGTGTTGAATCAAACCAAAGACTGTAATAAGATGGACCGCTTGCTCTATTTTTAGAGCTTATATGGTCTTTTTCCATGCGCATCCAATAACGCTGTTTTAAATTACTTCTACGCTCCTAGGTTTGAAGTAAAGGTTTTCGATGTATACAACTTTCGATTTTAATTTTTTAATTTTTTAATTTTTCATTGAGAAAATCATAGCAAATAATTATAAAACGGAAGTGTACAGTGCAAAAGGGAATCGGGAATTCCGAAAAGAAGTCATTTTAGTCATCAAATAGCAGAAATATTGATGCAAGCGGTCCATCTTATTATAGTCGTAGATGAAACTGTTTGCTATATATACATATATAATTGAATTATACATTTACAATGCAAGGGGCCACCCATTTATTACTTACGCCAAAAGTCATATTTGTTTTCCCGTCCCCCCTGTTGCACCTTGTGATTCTGGACCTTCCTCCAATGCATAAGTACATACTAGCTTCTTTGCCCCTTCCGTCCGGAGGGAGACATTTTAAAAAAATAATCTCTAGTTATACGGCACTTGTTTTTACTATTCATAGTTGTGTTGTTGTTTTTTTATATCTTGTATGATCGTGTTAAGATTTATTAAAGAAATATAATAGAACTTTACATTTTATTATCTTAAACACTGCATAAAAAAGTAATAAAATAGAAGATAAAGAGAAACTTATAGGGATTTCAAGAAATGTAAATGTAAATCAATCAGACACATGTTTTAACTACTGATTCTAGTTTTATATGAATGTTTGGTATGAATAGAATGTGAATAACGTCCAATTAGTAAGATATTCAGACTTTCCTTTGCATCTATAGTAGGGCCTAGACGAGTAGATGACTTCCACCGAGTACCGAATCCGAGTATTTGGATGTACTATTTGCCGAATCCGAGTATTCGGATGTACTATTTGCCGAATCCGAGTATTCGGATGTACTATTTGCCGAATCCGAGCATTTGGATGTACGATTGGCCGAATCCTAGTATTTGAATGTACTATTTGCCGAATCCGAGTATTTGGATGTACTATTTGCCGAATCCGAGTATTTGGATGTACGATTGGCCGAATCCTAGTATTTGAATGTACTATTTGCCGAATCCGAGTATTTGGATGTACTATTTGCCGAATCCGGGCACGAACATGGTAGAAGCGGCAACTCTGTTTGGTTATCATAGATTATGTAAAGCTTATTCTCTTGATAATCTCCTTATCACTCCAAACCGCCTCACATCCCGTTACTTGCTAACTTAAAACAATAATAGTAGTTCGGTCTTTGGCAAGTTCGGATTATATATAATAAAAATGTGGTATTTTTTATATTGTATAAAACAAATGTTTTCTTTTTTTGTGTGATTATTTATTGTGTGTGGCAAATAGTGCCGAAATAATGTGATATTCGGCCAGAATTTTAACCTTCTAACTGAGCTATGGATTCCTTAAAATTGGCGCATAGGCTTTACATACATTCTTACGTACATACACGTTCGTACACATTCAATCAAGACCCCTATCTCCCCGGCCACACCCGTAACCCACTCCCACCTCCACCGTACGCAGAATCTTCTAAATTCAAACACCACCTTCCTCTAGATGCGTACGTTATGTGTGGAAGGTATCTAAGAGAGAGAGAGAGAGAGAGACAGGGGGAGAGAGAGAGAGAGAGAGGTAATAAATAGATAAATGGTTAGATAATAGATGAATGACTAAATGATTAGATACATATATCGATAAATAGATAAAAAGATAAATATATAAATTGATAAATATAGTTATACAGTTGTGCGGATGAAATAAATTAATGAGAAGAAAATTGAATCTTTTTCTTCGTCACTTACAAGAAATAGAATGTTTACAAATAACTAACTTTGTTAGATTTGTACCATAGACTATAATATACATGGACCGCTTGCTTTAGTTTTTTATGCTATAATCTTCTGTTTTTTGCAATTCCCGATTCTAAATGAAGTAGTTGTTATATAAGTTCCGTTTTATTAAATCGCATTTTTTTCGACTTGAAATGAATACTTGTAGGCCTATTAATATATCATTGACTATAATAAGATGGACCGCCTGCTCTATTTTAGAGCGTATTTTCCGCTCTGTACTACTTTTGATTTTAATTTTTCATTGAGAAAATCATGGAACTTGTGTATCAATAACTTTATTTCCGGTATTGCAATTACGTTATTTAGAATCGGGAATTCCGATCATCAGTGTTTCAAGTCATCATATAGCAGAAATACCATAGACTATAATATACACCGAACATGAGTCTAACAGATAAACTCCATACTTCTTCAATAAGTAATTATTTAATTTGAACATTTTACCTCAAGTATGCCTTTCAATTCATCAACAATAACTTCCTCATCCATAGCGTCCATATCTTAGTCATAGATTGACGCACAAAATTTCTAAAAAAATGGTGCGATTCAATAAAACGGAATTTGTATTACAATTACTTCATTTAGAATCGGAAATTCCGAAATAAGCAGTCTTTTGAGTCATTATATAGCAGAAAAACTAAAGCAAGCGGTCCATGTATATTATAGTCTATGATTTTTACTCAATGAACATTTTCTGAACAGAAAAAAAAATAACTTGTTTTTTGTTTGTTTGTTTGTTATTGCTGTAAACACTTACATAAAAACCCAAAGTCTGGTTGAATTTTTAAAGCTGACGTAGAAAACATACACAACACATAAACAAGTCATGTTCTGCTATATAACTTTAACTAAGTGAATCACAACAAGTTTAAAGGAGAAGAAGAAGAAAAAAAGAAACAACTTAAAACTTATTTTAATATGTTTTCTTTTTAACTCGTAACATTATTCTGATTTCTTGTGGGCCTGTTCCGCGCATCATTACCCGGTGAGCCTCTTTGTAACCAGGGGAAATAACTCGATCTCATCCACTCCTGTAGTGCTTCGCGGAAACCATCTTAAGATCATTCCGCCCGAGCTTTAATAACTCCAAGCGATCTATCGAGTCAAGTTAAAGTTAGTCTTGGAGTTTGGTGTTATGGTTAGAGAGCTAGGGCTACAGATGTTCTTTTTATGCAGGCGCGGAACGATCGATGAGTTTCATACAAACAGTTTTTTGGTTTGTTCAGAAAAATGTACTTAATTTTTTCACGTCTTTTAATTTTTTAGATATTTTTTGAAAAAAACTGTGGTTTCTATTGAACCACCAGGGGGCGCTGTCTAAAGCAGCGTGAGTCTCACCTCTCTTGCCGGAGATCTTATCTTGATGGGGGTACAAATTTGACTGATCTCTAACCACCCTCCCACCCACACCCTCCCCCTATCGGTAACTTGGTCTCGTTGCGTGGAACGAGAATGAGAAGTGACAGGTGATGAGCACGTAGAGTGGGAGATGGAGAGAGTGGGAGAAGGAGAGAGGGAGGGAGGGAGGGGGGGGGAAATCTTTCTCTCTCGCCCCCGTGCACGTTAAGTCAGAGGATTAAAAAAAAACAGAAAAAGAGGGTCGGGGGATGGGGCGGTATCTGTCAAATACATTAGCGTGCTGGCTACTTTTGAGACGGTAATCATTGAAGATGTACATCCTTATATCAGCATTTAGCCGACTTCTTTGGTGAATATAGTCTATTTACACGTATACACTTGCATGATATATCTCAGGGGTTATAGAACTCATTCTAAACTTCTGTCCTTCCTCGCCCTTTACACCTCTACCCGATTACATTGATCTATTTTACCCTTTACAAATGTAAGTTCGTCCATATTTAGGACTAGGGGGAGACAGTTTAAAGTGCATTTGTTGGATAGAGAGAGGGAGGGAAGGGGGGGAGGGGAGAAAGCACCCTCTTATTTTTCTCTTCATCAGCCGGGACACTCTTTGATTAGGCGCGGCCTCGGAGCCCTCTCTCTAAACTCTCGGTTAGCTCACGTCCACTCTCTCGTGTCAAGAGAAGAGCACTCTTAATCCAAGCTATAAAGAAATACTGCTCAGCAAACAGAGGAATTTGTTCGTATATTTATATATTCATTTTGTATTATGATGTGCCCAGAGCATTGAGACACATGTTTGTGAAAATTTATTAGTTAAAAAATATAATGATGCCACAGTCAAACTCTCATTCTTCTTATATGTATTATATTTGTATTGCATATGATTTATTTTATTACATGAAGCCACTCCCAACATAAATTTAACATGGTTTTATTTTACATAGTCTTAACAGTTTTAATAAGAGCCGGACTCATACAAAATCAATAAACAAAAAACCATCCACAAAAAAAAAATGTTTTAGAACGCATTAAAAATTATTATTACAATTTAAACATTAAGACACAAGCTAAATCTTTACTAAGTTTAGTATAGAAATGTCTACGTATATTTAAGCGTTCTAGATTTTACATTTAATATTCATACAATCATCATTATAGTCTATATCGAATTATTCAATGTGCTACTTACTGTGTTTGTTCTTGTCTCATATAGAGTATATAAAAAGATAGAAAACTGTTACACGATCACATGGTCACGGTTAAATAGCCTAAAGATTTCAATAACAGCATTTTTTTTTGGGGCGGTATCTGTCAAATACATTAGCGTGCTGGCTACTTTTGAGACGGTAATCATTGAAGATGTACATCCTTATATCAGCATTTAGCCGACTTCTTTGGTGAATATAGTCTATTTACACGTATACACTTGCATGATATATCTCAGGGGTTATAGAACTCATTCTAAACTTCTGTCCTTCCTCGCCCTTTACACCTCTACCCGATTACATTGATCTATTTTACCCTTTACAAATGTAAGTTCGTCCATATTTAGGACTAGGGGGAGACAGTTTAAAGTGCATTTGTTGGATAGAGAGAGGGAGGGAAGGGGGGGAGGGGAGAAAGCACCCTCTTATTTTTCTCTTCATCAGCCGGGACACTCTTTGATTAGGCGCGGCCTCGGAGCCCTCTCTCTAAACTCTCGGTTAGCTCACGTCCACTCTCTCGTGTCAAGAGAAGAGCACTCTTAATCCAAGCTATAAAGAAATACTGCTCAGCAAACAGAGGAATTTGTTCGTATATTTATATATTCATTTTGTATTATGATGTGCCCAGAGCATTGAGACACATGTTTGTGAAAATTTATTAGTTAAAAAATATAATGATGCCACAGTCAAACTCTCATTCTTCTTATATGTATTATATTTGTATTGCATATGATTTATTTTATTACATGAAGCCACTCCCAACATAAATTTAACATGGTTTTATTTTACATAGTCTTAACAGTTTTAATAAGAGCCGGACTCATACAAAATCAATAAACAAAAAACCATCCACAAAAAAAAAATGTTTTAGAACGCATTAAAAATTATTATTACAATTTAAACATTAAGACACAAGCTAAATCTTTACTAAGTTTAGTATAGAAATGTCTACGTATATTTAAGCGTTCTAGATTTTACATTTAATATTCATACAATCATCATTATAGTCTATATCGAATTATTCAATGTGCTACTTACTGTGTTTGTTCTTGTCTCATATAGAGTATATAAAAAGATAGAAAACTGTTACACGATCACATGGTCACGGTTAAATAGCCTAAAGATTTCAATAACAGCATTTTTTTTTCAACAAGTACGCGTCATGGTAAAGATACATTATTTCTTTATTTGATATTGTAGTTGTTTTACCCGTACAGTTCCTACATTTTGTCTGCGCACGTTTTCATTTTGTTATTATACATAGATTATATTTTTTTATTCCCGATTCTTCAGAAAACATGACTATTTTTTCTCCTCTTACACATTCTTTGTATTTATTTTCAAGTTTTGAATAAAATCTTTCATTTTATTATGAACATAAAGTACTTTTTTCTTTATAGATTTTTTGTTTAAAATTTCATACAATTTTTCTAGTGCAAGAATTTTTTTAAAAGTATCACTTTTAGATCTTGTTGGTCTATGGGGCAAGTCAAGCAGTGTCAAGTTTCCGTGTCCATACAAGGGGACTGTTTAGCCAACACAACGACCAGGCATCTTTGTTTTTTTTCCACAAGAATAGTAGGATGTTTATTGAGTAACATAATATAAAACATACTATCATAAACTGACGTGATAGACGCTAACATACACAGTTTGATAAACTCAATTGACAAGCAAGCATTAGTTAGGCCTTTATGGCATACAAGGGAACAGCCCGTGGACACACAGACCTCCACCAAACATCACACCGGCCTGAGCTGCACTATGTGAAGTGTGAAAGACTTCTTATCTTATATATTACAGACACGCCTTCTATAAAGAAGATTATTGTGTCCTTCGCTCATCTTAATTAAAAACAAAGATATTATTCTGTTTTCTTGTCAAGAGTCATGTGTAAATATGGAAGACTGGTTTATATTGAAAACATGGGCTATAAAATATATGCCTTTTTCTTTCAATCTCTCTACTGCCAATGTTTTCAATAAATGTATCGTTTGAAGTTCACGGACAAAGGGTTAAACGCTGCCAGGTTGGTGATGCGCTGAAAAAAAAAAAAAAAACTAAAGAAATAACCTACTGACCAGTGCACTGAATGACCGCCCTACCACACATAACGCCCCGCTGGCTAGGGGAGGGGGGAGTGTCTATTTACCCTCTTCCCAAGACGCCGCCACTGGTGAAGGCTATTTAGTCAAGCCGGGGGTAGGTTGGGAACAGGGGGAGGGGGCTCACTGTTTGCCTTCAAACACTGTCATAGAGCCTCTCTGCCTTGTGTCAGAGAATTGATAGCTGAATGAGCAGGCCCGTCGAGGCACTCACACCACTGCTGTGGAATGGGGGGGGGGGGCTAGAAAATTTCCTCTCTCCACCCCCTCCAGACAGTGTTTGTTTATTACTCGTGTGTGCGCGTGCGTTGGGTGTTAATTAGCTAAATGACACAATGACACATTTGCTATTGAACATTAATGGTTGGAGGAGGGGGGGAGGGTAGGTTTGGTGTGGGATTAGAGTGGACATTGGATATTTTTTATTTTTTTTACAAAATTGACCTAATTTATTTTAATAGAGCGTTAGACAGAAAGTAAAAAAAAGAAGCTTGGGGGGGGGGGGGGTCGGATTTAAACAGTGGGTGGTGGGAGTGAGCTAAAGTCATGTTGACCCAAGTTCCCTGGAGTTTATTTATTTAAAGTTCTTCAGAGAAACGGAAGTATCAGTGGGCAATTTGGCAGGTAGAGAAAATAGTTCGCCAGGGAGATATTCGGTTCCGCGCGTTTAGTCAACAAAAGAAGTCGAGTTATCTTTTGGTGGATTTCTAGGAAGATCGCTATCTGAGCAGTCTGTAGCGCTATCTGAGCAGTCTGTAGCGCTAGCTGGGCAGTCTGTAGCCCTCATCGAGGTCCCGATAGTGTTTCTTACAAAATGAAGAGCAGACGTCGCACGTAGAATATAGAACTTACAGAAGTCACAGAACTGTTTTTCTTTTCTCTTAATCTTATTCTCTCTCAAAATCTCGTTGAAACGCTTTGTATGTCTCGTTTTCTTTCAATCTCTCTGTCTCTCTCTCTCTCAATTTATCTCTTGCCAATTCCCACCGTCTCTCTCTAAATTTC